>CM032230.1:70772500-72062500 GCA_019009955.1 Riptortus pedestris | reverse complement strand
AAATACAAACGATAATAAGAAACCTCCCGACGGAAAGCCTCTGAAATGTAAACAAACAGGTCTGGCAACTTCTGAGAGGAAAGAAAAACAATTACTGTAATACATCTGAATATAACGTATTAATTTGATTAAAAAATATTTACTATATCTAGCACTGTAATTTATAATGAATCAGAATAATTTATATCTCAATCATTCAAATTTAAGTACTCCAAAAACTTAAGAAGGGGGGGGTCACCAGAACATATTTTCATGTATGTATTATAATATAGGTATCTTGAAAACCATATTTCGTATTTAATGTTCAAATAATGTGGTTTATTACATAACCGAGTATTGTTAGATTAACATGAGTAGAAGTGGAGGTTTGCTGAAGGCTGAAAACTATAAAATCCAAATATCACGGTTAATATTCATGATGCAGAAAATATGTATATAACAATATTTATAGTACATTTAATTTGCAATAAAAAAGGTTCTATACAATTTTCCGATCCGACTTATAGTAACGGAGATATTTTGAATTGCCAAAATTCCCCCTCTTCATTAATTTCAATTTCAGCCATTAACGAACTTGATCTTCGTATTTACATAAAACGATTAAATATGGAGTTTGGTAACGATCGAACAAAAATTAGAGCGTTAACAGACATATTTATATATATATATATATATATATATATATATATATATATATGATTTTGATTAGGGATTTTATAAGCATCCATGGACATTTGAAGAAAGTTTTCAAAACTCGCGTCATGAGTACGACTTCAATAGCTGATTACTCTTAAGGGAAATCTGCACAAAAGCAGTGGATAATAAATAACAATAATTTTGTAAAAATAAATCTCTTTTGGGCTTCGATGTTTGTTAGTTAAACATTTATCTCACATTGTCAGCTAATGGTAGTTTTAATGTCTTTAAGCCCAGAATAACCAATAAACACAATAATGTAGTGCAAATATGTTGTCGGAGTTTGCTCAATTTGTTTCGGGAGCGAGCAACATGACTCAAAACCAGGAACTTGAAGGAGCATTCAGGCATTAGTTTATTGTGTGCCGATGTTAGTAGATGATCTGCTGCGTGGAATCTGCCAGGTAGCGTAGAAAGTGTAGCGGTACGTGTGAGCAGTTGCCTGCATTTCGCTTTCGTTGGGAGCACCGCATTGACCTCACCTCCTCCCTATTTTTTGTCTTACTTTCCCACGTACTTGGTGGCTTTTTATTGACACGCACATTCGTTGCCAGTTTAATGGTGAAGTGAATTCAGCAACTGTCTTAAGCATCTCTCTCTCTCACCACACACATTCGAATTAATTCAGCATCTCTTTAACATAGCCGAAGTAAAACCAGTCGTAATTATACATCATAACATAATATCTTCAATAATCGTCCAAAGAAATATCTTAAATCATACATAACTATATATTATTTACGAAATTCATTTTTAACGCCATCAATTAAAAGTCCGTCACGCAGGGGCTGCGTAAACTAAGCAGATTTCCCACGTGAAGTTATACAATAGAGAAATCTCCATACGAGAGCCGAACAGTTACGGAAACGGCCGAACTAGCTTTTGGCGGGAAACTCACTCATCCGTTATCGGCCCACATTTAATAAAAATGAAAATATCTCGGTTAATATTCAGGATAGAGAATAAATGTATAGAAAAATATTTATTGTAAATTTAATTTGCAATAAGATTGGTTTTATACAATTTTAGCAGATTTCCCTTAAGGGAAATCAGCTATTGAGGTCGTACTCATGACGCGAGTTTCGAAACATTTCTTCAAATGTCCATCGATCCTACCCAGGAGATGACGAAAATGAGGTCCGTTCAAAATTATATATATATATATATATATATATATATATATATATATATATATATATATATATATATATATATATATAGATAGATAGATAGATAGATAGATAGATATTTGTCTGTTAACGCTCTAGCGGTCGCAATTTTTGTTTGATCGTTACCAAACTCGGAATTTAATCGTTTTATGTAAAAAGGAAGATCAAGTTCGTTAATGGCTGAAATCGGACCAGTGGGAGGGTGGTTTAGAGGAAGGGATTTTTGAAAATTCAAAATATCTCTGTTAGTATGCGTCGGATCGAAAAATTGTATAGAATGAATCTTATTGCAAATTAAATTTACTATAAATATTGTTCTATACATTTATTCCGTATCTTGAATGTTAACCGAGATATTTGCATTTGTATTGTGTGTGTGGTCGGCAGGACTCGGCTATGTTCCGGACTTTCCGCCGAGAGCTCTGGCGGCCGTTTCCGTAACTATTCGTCCCTCGTGAATAGGTTTAGAGATCCCTTACATCTACAGTTGTTATTGGGCAGATTTCTCTACTGTAAAACTTCACGTGGGAAATCTGCTTAGTTACGCAGCCCCTGCGTGACAGACTTTTATGTTCCGACGTATGGTTACGGAGATATTTCGAATTTTCGAAAATCCCCCCTCTCACCTTTCCGATTTCAGCCATTAACAAACTTGATCTGTCTTTTTGCATAGAACGTTTAAATATCTAGTTTGGTAACGATCAAACAAAAATTGCAACCGCTAGAGAGTTAAATATATAATTTCCACTGGCCCCATTTTCGTCATCAAATCGTCATGAGTGCGACCTCATAGCTGATTTCCCCCAAGGGAAATATGCTAAAACTGTGGAAACACGTGTAGATATATTTTAATAGATGCTCCATCATATTAGGTATCACAATGATTGAAATGTTTCTAACAAGTCATTTTAATATTACTGTATAACTCAATGACCAGTCTGTTAAAAAAAAAAAAAAAGAAGAAAATTAGCAAAAAAAAAGAAAGAAAAAAAAGGCAATTATAATATATGAGTAAAGCCCACAAATGTGCCCTCTCTCTCTCCAACTTCTGGAGTGGTTTTGCCTACCTGGCAGTTATTGCAGTAAATTAAGTATAATTTTAAATTGAGTTACTTTAGTTCTAAGCAGGGTTTGAGCTGTCTAGTTCTTAGGCCTTTAAAGCCATACAGTCCTCTTCTGTTTCTATACAGCACCGACCATAGCTTCCTACAGTTATTTTATTTAAAGAGAATTTAATATTAATGATTTTTAAACTTTGGGATAACTTCACTAAGTTCGTCGAAGCCAAGTTGTATTTGTCAAAAATAAATCACTTTTGAACTATCGGTATGGTTTAAGATGAAAATAATAAATACAACTCAAAATAATAAATAAAGAACTCTTCTCTGAGTTCTTTTCAGCTTTCCCGGTTCTAAAAATAAAAAAAAAACCTTATCCTGATTTGATTCGACATTAAGAAAGGCTGTATATAAGGTGCTCTGCTCTGGTATTGTAACATTATATTAAAATTCTCTTTTAAATTGTACATTGTACTGCATAAATAAAGAATATTTTACATGGGGTCCTTGGAATTCTCCTTGAGAATGTCTCTAATAGCACTTCTCATCACATATTCACTTTGTCCTATTGTCAGAGGTGTTATTAATAGCATAATTGCCATCATTGACATACCAGAATTTTGTTACCCAACCAGTAGGTGGTACACGGTTGTGGGTTGGGCAGGATTTTGTGGGCTTAAGAATCATATGTCATTAACTAAGAGTCTGCGTCATAAGAATATTCATTTCTACATATGTGAGTAATATGGAAAAAAAACGACTAATTTATGTATACACCAGCATATTTTCTAATATTGACATGATAATAGCTTTTCTGGTAACAAATAATAATACTGTATAGTGAGGACGAGTTTAGTAGAAGAAACGAATTACGTAATTCAGTTGAAGAGACCAAACAGATAAGGAAAAATGAGGATTTCAATATTATCCCCTCTATTTTTCTTAATTTGGAAAACCCCATCAGGTTGGCTATTCTTAGTGCAATGTTAGTGGACATCATATATCCGGTTTCTTATATTTAATAATAATTAAAATATTTATTTATTATTGTGATAGTGAAGTGGAATATGGCCCATTATAGTATGGGTATGAGCTGAATTAACATTACCAGAAATTTTAAAAGCTATTGAAAAAGATATGTAATACAGTTATGAAAGCTTCAAGAGTTAAATATTTGTGCGTGCGTGTTTGTTTGTGTGTGAGTGTGCGCGCGCATCCTCGTTACTTAAAATCTCTCTAACATCATGACATATTAAGGGTAAATTAAAGTCGAAGTTTACATAATCACTCTGGCTAATTGTCATAATTAGTAGTTCATGCGGTCTATGGATTCGAGAGATTACTCTTTTACAATTCTGATTTTAATGAATTTTCCCCACTCTTCATGATGTCTTTATTTGTGTGGATAGTTTCAGAAGGCAACTTGGAACCACAGCATGTCCTCGTGACCCAGTCTTCCTAAAACATTTGTTAGGAATCACAAATTCCTTTTCACTGGAACGTGGACTTTCTATACAATCCACATTCCCTTATACACATGACTTTTAATATTAGACTTGCCATACATATTTAAGCAATTTTATCATAATCCTTGTGTATATTGTATTACATATTAAGATATATATTGTCCTAAGACATAAAGAATGTTACTTCATTCAGCGTGCATATTTATTTATTTAAATTTTAATCTATTTATTTTATTTTTAACTACAGTTGTCAAAACTGAAATTCTGTTACTAAATTAAGAGAACTACGAGGTACACTGCATGGGTTCTTTAATAATTTGTTTTTCTAATATGCATATTTTGCAGATTTCCCTTATGGGAAATCAGCTATGAAGGTTGTAAGCTATTAGTGAGAGAGGGGGTTTCGAGGGGGAATTTTGAAAATTCAAAATATCTCCTAGAGTTATTGTGAGACGGATCCAAAAATTGTATAAATACAATCTTATTACACATCTGATTTCCTACAAATGTTATTATATAGATTTCTTTAATATTATCCAAGGTATTTTCTAGTTTTCAGCCTTTAGTAAACTCCCATGATTGTTTCCACAGGTCTTTTTTTACCAGATGAGTTATATACAAATACGTTGTGTGATGACTTAACTAATTAATATTTTATTTTTTGGCTCAAAAATGCTTGTTTGATCTTTACCATAGTCAACATTTAACTCCATAATCATATTCGTTAATGTTTGATATTGGACCAGAATTAGGGGGAGGGTTGGAGGTAAGGGTATCCACAAATTCCAAACATCTCCATTATTATGAGTAGGAAAAATGTTATAGAACCAATCTTATTCATCTAGTGGTGCTCTACAATTATTATTCAATACATTTTTTTCCCTAACTCAAGTAATAAGCGAGTTATTCAATTGTTCAAGTAATTTGCGAGTTCTTTTTTTCTGCTTTCAGTAAACCCGCACTTATACTTGTGACATTTTTACTTAGAATTAGAGAATATATGGCAAATGAGAACACCAGTGAGTCAGTTGCTTAGTTTACAAAGGCCCTCGGTGACAGTCATTTTACCGTAGTGATATTTCTTGTCGAGAAAGGGTGGTAATAATATTACTGTCATATATGCTTGGAACGAGACCTTGCAACTAAATATTATTTATTTTTGTTTTCAGCCCTTAGAAAAAGCATGATACTAATTTTCGGATTAGTAGAAATAGAGGATGTGTGAGATACCCGTAAGATCACAAGTGGGTCTTACTAGCGCCTGGGAAATCTGCTTAGTTCACGTAACCCCATCGAGAGGGATGTTTTTCATCCAGTACTTCTCGCTTACTTGGTCCCATTTTGTGGACAATCCACATTAGTGCCAGTTGATGGTGATTTCCAAAGCTTCTCAAGCAAACGCAAGTGCTGTTCACCAAGGGTTTTTGGAATATTACGGGAAAGTTAAGCATCTTTTTCCCTAATCACAAATGACTAACTTTTTTACTTCGAGAGCCACAGCTTTCTACGTCAAGCATTACCACCAATACTTAAACGTAAGTCTATCTCTAGAAAATAAATTTATCATTTTGTGGTTTTCCAACTACAATAATTATCCTGACATTAGTCTTCTGATATCGGGTATTCCTTAGTTTTGGGAACGATTCTGTTATGAACTTATTTAGCAGCGTTTACTCTAGCCCATATTGTAACAAGCCCACGTTACAAGGGTCGTTCGCAAGACAGAATGATAGATTGCTTGTTAGAGATAGATCCTTTCTTGTTAGCCGTTGCTAAAATTAGCCGTAGCAAATGACGTCGGTCCGAAATATGTTGTAGGAAGAGTTAACTTTCTATTTGATGATCGGAAGGAGAGTGAGCGAGATGAACCTCGATCGTGACCTGGGGTCAGCCGGTCGGCTGTGTTTTCCTCGCTGGGAGTCATCGCCTCCAGGCCTGGTGACTAGCGCCGTTTCATTTGGCTCGGCTAGATCGTGGCCTCTTTTCATCATGTTCCCTTTACTCCTCATAAGGAGGAAATCCGTGAAGTTGCTCTCATGACAAAAGGTCATGGGTCTGGCATAGATATGAAAGCCAGCCATTACTTTCTTATGCTTCAGACACACGCGCGCATATAAATATATATATATATATATATATATATATAACACATATAAATGAATGTTTTGCTTGTAATACAATTGTGATCGTTTTGCTCTAAATTACCTCATGATGCTGATAAGCATCAAGGGTACGCATGGAAGTCCAAACTCAAAGCTCGGTCGAAAATTGGAGTACCACTCTTGAGATCGGAACACATGCAATGAATCAAGTTAAAAGACCATTATTTGATATTTATTAAGAAATAGTATTATCGTTTTCGAACGAGGTTGAAAAATTCACAATTTTGTCTCAAACATTATTTATCTGCGGAGTGAACTTGCGTGCCAATATTTCAGTCAAATTAAGTTACCGATAACGAAAACAAAATAATCAGGATTAATACAAGGTCTTGCTCCTTTACTAGTATTTCAATTTATGGAAAGTGCACTTTCCGAGTCAGCGCTGCATCGTCAGTGCCTGATTAAAGCAGTGTATCCTGGACCAAAACCACCTGACCACTGTCGACGAGTCACTCGGCAGTTTTGGTCCAGGTTACACTTCTCTAATCAGGCACTGACGGTGGAGCGCTGACTCTGAAAGTGCACTTTGCACAAATTAAAACACTAGAAGAGGACGAGGCCTTGTTATTGATAATAATCAATTGGTTCCTCTACCGTCCAGCATTTCGGGAGAAAGAAAAACCTAATTCTAGAATTATGGCAGTACTGTGTTACCGTTGTTGACGGGTCAAAATAAAATTGGGTCCCTGTCAAAATGAAATCAATGGTTTAAGTTAAGTGCTAAATAATCCCTTCCTTTTATTTTCTAGCCGTACTACTGACAGGGTTTGTAATAAAGTTTTCCAAGGTCATTCATTGCATTTATTTGAGATCCAGGAAGAGTACATTTTTATTCTTCCTTACTCCAGAAGTACCAATGAAGAGCTAGTTTGCGATCGGAAACTGATACGTATTATTGTAAAATACACTCATCGAATCAAATATTAAGTATTGGAGGATGTAAATAGTCCCTGGTAAGTAATTTCGGTTAATCTTTGACTAATTTGTTCAGGCCAATAATTAAAGAATTTTTCGTTTATTCATTTAGATTAAGGGGGATATATATATATGCCCATTGCTCTGTTGAATTAATTCAGTTATAATGAAATAGTGAAATAACGACTAGAGTATTTTGCAAACATGGAATAATATTAGTGATGCCAACGAATTTAACGAGCTGTGTTAGCAATACCCGAACTGCCCCATTTATTTTGCTGCTCACGCTTTTATTAGTCTATCGTATTTCTTGAAAATATTCTATCTTCAAGTGATAGAGAAAGAGATGGACTGTTATTAATTTTACAACACTTTGAGCAGAGTTTTACAATTACATAGAGTTTATGGTTTTTATTTTTCCAAATCGATGGAGTATCCAGATTGTTTCGTGAATGGAATATGTTATCAGACATTGTTACATTTTTTATATTAGACAAATGTTAATCCTGGCTTTCCTGGTTATATAAGTCTGACGATACCATCCATCGTGTAGATAACTAGTTCTAACATTTTCCCCACTTGCCATTATTTACAAAAAGAATTTTCCTTCAATCTTTTACTGCACGTTGTCAGGTTTCCATCAGAATTATTGACTATATTTTTTTTAACTAACTATTTTGGTTTAACTTTCAGTGTTAAAAAGTCCGTCACATAGAGGCTGCGTAAACTTAGCAGATTCCCCGCGTGAAGTTTAACAATAGATAAATCTACATATCGGTAAAGCAACACCACCGTGAATATTAAGTGAATATATACAAACGATAATAAGAAACCTCCCGAAGGAAGGCATCAGAAATGTGAACACACAGCTCTGCCAACTTCTTAGCGGAAAGAAAAACAATTACTGTAATATATCTGAATATAACTTATTAATTTGATTGAAAACTATTTACTATATCTAGTAACGTAATTTATAATGAATTAGAATAAATTTTATCTCAATCAATCAAATTTAAGTAGTCCAAAAACTTAAGACAGGTGGGGCCACTTGAACATATTTGCACGTATCTCGTATAATAAGTGTCTCTTGAAAACAATATTTGGCATTTACTCTTCAAAAGATGTGATTTATTACATAACCGATATTAATAAAGTATTGTTTATGTAACATGAGTAGAAGTGGGGGTTTGCTGAAGGCTGAAAAATGAAAAATGCAAATATCTCGGTTAATATTCAACGTATAGTACCGGATATATTACCAATTTTCAAAATTCTTCCCCTTTAACCCCCCCCCCTCCCTCTTGCCCCATTTCAACCGTTAACAAACTTGATCTTCGTTTTTACATAAAACGACTAAATAATTTGGTAACGTTTAAACAATAATTGCGACCGCTAAAGCGGTAACAGACAGACAGACAGACAGACACACACACACACACACACACACAAATATTTAACTCTTGAAGCTTTTATAACTGTATTACATATCTTTATATATATATATATATATATATATATATATATAGTTTTGAACGGACCTCATTTCGTCATCTCCTGGGTAGGATCGATGGACATCTGAAGACATTTTTCGAAAATCGCGTCATGAGTACGGCCTCAATAGCTGATTTCCCTTAAGATACATTTCTTTTGAATTAAAAATTATAATTATTCATATACTAAAACTTACCGAATTCCAAATAGGCAAAGCAAGTTCGAAAAGATGATTTCTAATGTAACTCGAATCACTACGGCGACGTAAGAATCAGCCTCGAACTTAGTTTAAACTCCTGCAGTTTCGTTTACTCAATTCAAATGAAAAACTACTTCCAATGTCATTATGCACAAATTATTAATAGCATTTGTCTTTTTGCTGGATACATTTTAGTAAAAATGTATTGAATAGTGAACAAGGAGAGTTGTGTTGGATATCTACATTGTTCTGTCTTACTTTTGACAGATGTTTCCTTTGCCAGACAACAGATGTTTCCATCAACACCTCTTCACTTTAATCAATTCACACCTCTACCCGAAACAACCGAAAAAAATAACGTGGCGAGGTTCATTATTCTTTTTCTTGTCTATTACTTTCTTACTACTAAAAAAATGTGTCCTATTCCTTAAGCAAAATGCCCGTAAACCATCTTTCCGAAAATATTTCTTTTATTAATAATTATATGAAATATAATTTATCGTAAAAAGTAAATGCATAGTGAGAGAAAATATTTTCATTTATTAAATGATGGGTGCTAGTGTAAGGAGAGAGATAAGAGCAATAACCTCCTTTCTATTACCTCATGTTACACATAATGAATACCTCTAAGCATACTATTATATGCATTGTATAAACTTTCAATCGGTATTTTTTATACTACGTAAACGTAGAATTGTGTTTATTATGTAAACGTATTATTTAAAGTTGCTTCATGTTTTTATTGTAATTGTTTTGCTTATTTTTTTGCATACTTTGTTGGCAGGCGGGACTTTTTTTTACAGGCAGTAATGTTTTCCGTAGTTCGATAATAGTAAATGAACCAAAACAGCTAAGCGAAATTATATTTAAATTGTTAATGGGTTATTAAACATTCGCGGTTGGCTTCTCGAGCTAAGAAACTTAACCATTTCAGTGGGCTTAGACAATTCAATTGTACTCCTTTCATTATGTCAGGATTTATTTGGGTATTAGATCATGAAGAGCTCATATGTTACTTGTAACTACTTGTCGGAAGTAAACGAGTTTTTCTACAACTTTCTTCAACATTTAATTACATCACATTACTAGTTACTTTATTTTTGCACTACCTACAGTTCAATAAAGTCGCAAATACTAATTATAATGATATATTTTATAGGTTGTGGCCGGTCTGGGGCTTGTCGTCTTCAAGGCCCTCGACTTTGGAATGGATGAAGACGAAGAACGTCACCTTAGTCCAGAACTGACTCGCCTCATTCAGCTTATGACAGCATCAGCAGGTATTGTTTGATAATTATACTATAGTTATTTCTTTTAAAAAATATATTAAACTTAAAACTAGTAATATTAAAAAAAACCTTTAAAAAAATAGTAATGAATTTTATTTATTTTTTTTGTCATGAAAAAGGAAATTACTAGTTTTATTTATTTGTTATTATTATTAGGTGGTTTGTTCTCAGAAACTGGTCTGTAATTCACATCGGTGGAAAATCCAACCGATATGGAGTTTGTAATCGCAGATAGGTATGTCGACTGGAGTTTAAAATCTTGTAAAGAAAGTTTACAATTTTCCCAGTATAAAGAAGAACCCCTTGCCGGGCTACTTTTATAATATCTACTGACAGATTTAACTTTATGGTGACTGTGTTGGTTTTGACCCATTCGTACTTAGATATTTGGCTTATATACGTATTTAAGCTCAATAGCTAATTCTTGATATTATTATTATTATTAATTAACACCCGCTTCTTGCTACTAAGGCCAATTGGTATAATAAGTAGGGGTATAGGTTACTACCCTGTTCTATCCAGGGTGGTTCGGATGATTTTATTTAATGAGTTCGCTACTAAATAAATTCCTATTTCCCAGGCAGGAATCGAACTCACCACTCTAGGCTTACCATGTGCGATTTGTTATTTCATGTTTTTTTTCATTAGCATTCTCCAAAGAAAATAGTTACCTAGTTATCAGAATTTTGAAATCCTTAATGAAATAAACTGAATCATTCCAAACTAATTGAGTTAAAACTTTATTAGTTTTTAAATAAAATGCTATTTTACTCCCTAAGGGATCTAAAAAATTTGAGATTTCAACTGAATTATTTGTTTTGACCTATCTTAATCCACTAGGTTCACTGAAAAACGACTAGCTTTGGAAAGTGAAATTTCATATATAGATAGGAGGGGGTTGAGGGTTTTTAGGAGGGCGAAAATTAAAAATACCAAATCTTTCCATGCCCAATAAACATACAAAAGATTTATATGGGTTATGTATTGCCAATGCGTTCTATATTTCATTATATATTATCAATTTAATGCAAAGATGTCAGAAGCTGATATTGCTCTTAAGAATATAAAAACGAAATGAGAAATTTCTATTGAAAAGGTTGACTTGAAAATAGTAAGGGAACTTGAAACAACTTCCTTATTGCAGAGAGTAAAGGAATGCAGGACCTAATAACTGGAAGCGGTTGATCTGAAACGGTTCTCTTGAGTTTCTGCCTTTATGGTCATTTCGCTTATAAAGCTCCATCTGTTTTTGTTCCATAGCATTTCATTTCCCTGTGCTCACACAAAAATGTAAATAAACTGTTATTATTTTTTAGTGCGTTTTACCAACCGCGAAAATTCTCTGTTTTCATGTTTCAACGGAGCCGTCAATTTTGACCCTCCCTGAACCCATTTTGATAAGTTTCGGCGTGATATCTGTACTTTTGTACGTATCTCGCATAATTTAAGAATGTCTAGTCTTAGAATGTTGAAATTTCATATAACGTATTCAAACACCTAGTTGCACACCAACTTTTGATCAAAAGCGACTAGGGGGGAAATAAAAAAATTAATAAAATTTCTCCAAACGTATTAGAGATAGGAACTTCTTAAACTAGTCAGGTTCCCACACAATCCGAATTGGCACAAACACGCCTTCATATCTTCAACTATTCTTCATTCCCCCTTATTTAAATTAAAACATAAGGTATATTTGAAATGTCATTGACTTATTTGGAGTCTCACTTACTGATTAATGGGTAGTTAACAGTAATTTCAGCTTGTAAGAAGTATTAATCGGATAATAGTCTTTAAATGACAGCTACTGGGAATAAAGGAGCACTGTGCCCAGATTAACAACAAGTATGAGCTACAGCTAGGAAGTTGTAGTAGTGCCGGAAGTGGGAAGGTCCTGCATCCTGCGACATCCACCTCCAGATGAAAAAAAAAAGATCTTTTTTTATTGGCTTGTCCTAGAAAACACCCCAAAACTAATTAATAAGGAAGTAAACGTCGGTTTAGTTAGTTAGCCGCTGGTTATGAACGACGTAGAAGATAGTTCGGTATCGACTAAAGAAGTCTTCCTGCTCTCGCTCTGACATTATTGCTGTGAAGATGAATACCAATGCTGTCCGAAACATTTTTTTTGTCAGTCTATTTAAATAGTAACTATTAGGCTGTGCTAACCAATATTTACCAACCTTATGCAATAATATCTTTCTAATTTTTTCATCTCGCCCATCGATTCGTACTAATCTTGAAGCATATATTTTTCCCATATTATAATAATTATATGAAAAGAAAGAGTAGTCGCCAGATGCCTTATGTGAGATCTGCATCACTTTTAAAAATTATGTTCCTCCTTAATAAATGCCATTAGCCAAATAATATTTATTGTATTTATTAGCTATGGATGAATTACACCATGGTGTATTTGCTTATTGTGAAAATCTAATGAGTTGAACTGTTATCTTATTATGGCTGAAAAATAAATAAAAATACATATACCTCCGATAATTGTGTAATTAAAAAAAAATTGGTTCTTGTAAAACTTTGTTTGACGGGAGTTAAAGCAATAATCGCACTTTTCTGGCTGAAGGTCAACAATAAAATCACTTCTTTCTTTTTTTTACACTCTTTTTTTTTAAACCAAAAAATTATTATTACCCTACATGCTCGACTACTTAGCTGCTTCTTCAGGAGCACAACCGTGACAAATTGTAAAGTATCTTTCTTTTTCCAAAGAGCCAAGTGAATAAAAATTAACCTAAATCAATTTTCTCCTAATCATTTACCTCCTGAACTTCATTTCGAATGCGTCCGGAAACGCTTATTTTAATTTTGTTTGCGGCATTTCCAAGAAATCGAATAATTTTACAGGACGGACTGAATAGCTTGTCATTCGGCTAACTATTTCGTAAATCAAACAGCACATTCTGTTGACTTATTTGCTTATCAAAAAAATCCTAAATAAATGTCTTTGAATGAACAAGAAACCCAAGAAGGGCTTTGGTAAGATGGCATGTGGTATGATGGACCTTATTGTTATTGTTGTGTTTTCCTTGCCGTGTTGAGTGCCATCACAGACCAAAGATAGCTACTGTTTTATAGAATTACTACTCAATAGTCTCACGATGCTGAGTGGGTACTTGAGGATCGGATGCGTCAAAAACCTAGATGAACCATACAACAAAATATAATTAATGAGACCTCTTGCCTGGACCGCGGCACCTCTAGTACGGTAATCGACTCCTTTGAAATCACTATCGCAATTTTATTTCTAAGCAGAATTGGCAGTCTCATTCTTGAACTTTTCCTAGTGTAGGTGTTGAAACAGAGTCCAATAATTTCGCTCGGAAGTAAACAGAAGTAATTGCTCGCCCACCCACCATTATTGATTCGCAGTTCGAGAAATTGTTCTCGACTCCCCTGCGGAAAGACCTGTTTAAGGCTTTTCTTTACGGGGGAAAAAATATAATAATTTTCCATTTCCACTGAAAACGTGTGAAACCCTATAAAAATCGATTCCTCACTTCTGACATTTGGCCGAGGGCAATTCAGCTTGAAGGATGTGAAATTGAAGAAGTCCTTGAAACGTCTCGCTAAGTCGAATCAGTTTCTAGGAGCTTGACTTGGGGAAAGTGCCTCATTGTTCAGAACTAATTTTTAAATTCCAACTTAAGTATTCAATGCTCTTTATGACAATTCACTTTAATCCGATAACCATAGAAGAATTATTGTCACATTTTCAAAATTAACTTAAAATACGATCTGAAACATTAGCTGAGTATACTATTATTTATATTAGGATATCATTCTTTTCACTCGTTTGTCTTCTAGGATAACCTACTATTTAATGTTTACTCATGAAGTGATAAAAAAAAGTCCTGTAAATGTCCATCAATCTATATATATATATATATATATATATATATATATATATATATATATATATATATATGTTAAGGCTCTGGGGCTGCAATCGGTGGTGATGAAACTGGTCGCTATGAATTTCGATATCAAATTGTTTCATTTAAAACTAACCATCGAGTACGTTAATGGCCGAAATTCGTTAGAAGTGATGTGTAAAACTGCTGAAAAATAGTATTTCACTTTCTATTCGTCATCTTATTAAAGAAATTATTTTTAACAACCGTTGTCCTAATAATTTTATAATATTGTTTAACAAGTTTATGTGTGTTTTTTTTAAGTTATTAACCTTAAATAATTTCCACTCCAATATATAAATTATGTATATATTAGCCAAAAAAATACTCTGGTCTATCTATTGGGCTTCACAAGGAAATGACACGCATATATTCCATTGGTGCTTGATAAAAAAATATTGAAGCTGAATATAATGGAGATGAATATTATTATCACAGCTGAGATTAAACAATTAGAGCTTTCTGCTTGAATTGTTACTCCTCCTTAACTTCTGCGAGCTGTCCATCTTGTCTTGTCCTTTGAGTGCTTCTTCGTGTATAATTGGTTCTTTACTTATATCCTAGACCACTCCTATTCTCCCCCCTTAACACGCTGCTAATTGTCCTCTATGGCTCCCTCTCCATCTTCGCTAATTCCGTGGTGTTCAACAACTCTTTAGCGGAACCTATCTGATTTTTCTCATGTACAATATATTGTGATCTACCATACACTGGATTTTCTTTGTATATATAAATAAATAAGAAATAAATATAAATTCAAGCTGTTAATTGAGACTTGCCCCAAATTGTACATTTATCTAAGAAGAAGGCTACTTCTAGAGAAGTCCTGTGGGAGGGAATGTGAAAGCAGGAGGCGCCTATACTAAACACTTCTAGCGAAATACATCATCCATATAGTTGCCTGGTTTCTCTACTATATCACCTTCCTAAGCCGTCCACTCTCCTTATAGTGCCAGCAGCTAACTTCTTAGCATATCCCAGCTATTTTATCTGCCGTTTTTTATATTTTTTTATTCTCCGCATCAAATCATTGTACTTAATAACTTTTTTTGAGGATATTTTATTACTTTTATTTTATTATATATTCCCCATTTTCTCACAATTGACTCTTATATATCTCCAAGGAATAATCTGGTTATATAATAAGCTATTCATTTTGAAAAGACGGCAGTAGTCTTCATTTCCTGGTTCAAATACAGTTCCTGTGTGTGTGTCTGTATTTTAAATCTAAATTTCACTAGTTTGTTGCACTCGTTTCGATTGCATCCATTTTCGTTATGTCAAATTCTAAATTCCTCCAGGTTAGAAATCTTCGAAGTGAGTTTCTTATTAATAATGGATTTGGTTAATAAATTTGGCATTTTATGTACTGTTTTATTTATACTAAATGACAATTATTGAAACATATACCATTTAGTAATTCAAATAAAGCGTTAGAACCGCCAGTATAAATGATACTGTTGTCATACCTGTGGATGGAGACCATCGTCACTGGCTGATCGAGTACAGCTGGCAAGCGCTTTCCATGCGATGACACGACCTTCAAGCCCGTCAAAAAGTTGTACTGAGTGCAAATTTTTGACTGGCTTGAAGATGGACATACATCGTAGTGAAAGTGCTTGCCAGCCGCCCTCGACCATCATCCAGTGACGACGGTCTCCACCGACAGGTATGGCAACATTTAATATTTAACTTACTTTTTTGCTCTGATTTTCAACCTCCAAGGAAATGCACTGAGACGAAATAATTGCATTGGGTATATTTTCTGATTTAGGGTCGAAATTAAATATTTGAAAACGTTTTATCCTCAGCATTGATTGATTATGTGTCATACTCAGCATCGTAAAGCAATAGAGTAACTTTCACATACACTATGAGGAAAACTTTAGTTTTTAATGGTACACAATGCAAGGAAGAACGGAACACCCCAACACTTAATATATATATATATATATATATATATATATATATATATATATATATATCTTTGTTTGTTAGTTTTTTTTTATCGTTGCTAAGCTAGATAACCAACCATTTCAAAACTAATTTTCGTTATATCTCATTATCAAGTCCAATCAATTGGAAGATCAAAAAATTGTGTATAACTATTCTTGTTGAAAATTTAATTTCCGTCGTTTTATTCGTTTATATATCGCATATAGGAAACGAGATATTTGCATTTTTTTAGTATTCATCATCGGAAAACTCCCACTTCAACTCATCCTATTTCCAGTTCGAGTATCTGCGTTGAAAATCCACTCACAGCCAGATTGTATTTTAATTTAAAGAGTAGAACGTAAGTTGAGATCATCAGCTTGTCGTATACCTGTTCCTGAAAGATTCGCTTAGTTAGCGTATCTCCCCCGTCCCGGGACCCCCTTTAAAGTTATTATCTGACCTGATAAATAAAACGTCAAGTTATAAAATAACCTGGATACTCCGCCTCGTTCAAGACACTGCAAGTTGGAAATATGCCAGCCTTAATTATTAAATTAATTTAACTAAGCATACTTGTATATTTCTGGAATCCCTCGTTATTTAGGCTAAATCTGGGAATTATGGTTGCTAATTAAAATACAGCGCACGAAATATTGTAGATAGGGTTTTCCTTCTTAAAATACAGCTCCATCCTCTCTTTATATAATTTAATCTACCTTTTAGTCGTAAGTAACCTTAATTAAAATATCATAATGCACGAAGTTTAAATTGATGCCAAATAATTTAAAATAGGACGACTTTGTACATAATGATAATTTTGGCAAGATCAATTTTTATAACATTATAACCTAGGAGATGAAAAAAATGTATATATATATATATATATATATATATATATACACACACACATATACACACACACACACACACACTTGTCGGGGTTTCGCGTGACTAAACTCGATTTATATGCATTTCTTGCAAAAATAAGCTCCTTTTAGTTATCCTCCGTTAACAATAAGCCGATATATCTTGAAATATTGGTGTTATTCCAAACTGATATTGCTTATATACTAGATTTAGTTTCTAAATGCTCTTTGTTATGTGAGTTTCATGCAAATATTAGTCCACGGTTGAAATCTGACCTGGAATAGGGGCTCAGGTTAGCCATGTGAGTTAAAGCGTTGACCTTAATCTCAGATGGAAAACCTGTGGCTAGTTCGATTCTTGCCTGGGCAAAGTAAATCATTTAGTGACGAAATTCATTAAATAACATCCTAAATCCCACCCTGGTTGGGAAAAGGGTAGTAACCTGTAGATAACCCGTCCCAATTAGCCTGAGTTGCAAAAAGTGGACGTTAATAAATAATAATAATAATGACCTGGAATAGAGTTTTAGAGTTGGAGGATTTCGAAAATTCAAAATATATCCGTTGTTATGTGTCGGAAGGAAAATGAAAACGATCTGGTTAATCTGTCGACGCTCAAACAGTGTTCTTCTGTACATTTACTCGTCACTGTAATATTGAGTGAGTTATTCGTAGTTTCTTTTTTTCAGTTTTCAGTAAGGCCCCATTTCTGCACATGGATTTTTAAATAGAAATAAAGAATAAGATGAGGGAGACTACATTTCTACTGTGTCATTCCTGTAGGTGGGAAATTTGCTTAGTTTTGTCTAGCCGTTGCGTGAAAGAATTTTCAGCTGTGTCCAGAGTTGAGCCGAGCATGCAATACTGTTTCATGCTAAGTATATCAATAGAGCATTGTCCTTGTCAGGAGCGACAAGCCCATAAAATTTGCCGAAGGCTAGCCCTAGAGCTTCTGTCTTAGCATATTGCGTGTGCTCAACCGACTGTTGGAAATGTATTGTACGGCGCGCGCACAGTGCTTCCTTCATTAAGGAACAGCAAAATACAACCACTATTGTGCCGGGAGTTGCACAACATCCTCTTTGTCTTGTTTCCGGAGCTCTGTCAGAATTTCGGAGGTTCTTCCAAGGTCTTCGCCGGAAGCCACAACTCCAGCGATTTCTCTCCTCCGAGTCACCATTCATCGCCTCATTGTCTCATTAGTGCCTTCAACAACCCATTAAACCTGTACACACCTGTGCTACTTTCTATGTTCCCATGTTGAGAAATGTCTTACTCGTCTTTAAAGAATTTTAATTAGCTATAAATAAAATAAATTAATACAATTACGATGACATTGCACTCCACAATAACTGTTGAATTATTGGTTTGTTAGTACGTAAACATTCTCATAACATGCGCTTTCAACCACATTTATTTCAGTGAAGAGAACATGTTATTATTGCACTGGATGCTTTCAGAATGTACTTGTGCATGCTTGATTAATAATGATCCTGGCAGCTAAAAAGTTAGTGTTGGCGATTTGATATTGAAGCTGAATATAATGGAGGTGAATATTATTGTCACAGCTGAGATTAAACAATTAGAGCTTTCTGCTTGAATTGTTACTCCTCCTTAACTTCTGCGTCTGTCCATCTTGTCTTGTTCTTTGAGTGCTCTTCGTGTATAGTTGGTTCTTTCCTTATATCTTAGACCACTCCTATCCCCCCCCTTAACACGCTGCTAATTGTCCTCTATGGCTCCCACTCCATCTTCGCTAATTCCGTGGTGTTCAACAACTCTTTAGCGGAACCTATCTGATTTTTCTCATGTACAATATATTGTTATCTACCATACACTGAATTTTCTTTGTATATATAAATAAATAAGAAATAAATATAAATTCAAGCTGTTAATTGAGACTTGCCCCAAATTGTACATTTATCTAAGAAGAAGGCTACTTCTAGAGAAGTCCTGTGGGAGGGAATGTGAAAGCAGGAGGCGCCTATACTAAACACTTCTAGCGAAATACATCATCCATATAGTTGCCTGGTTTCTCCTCTATATCACCTTCCTAAGCCGTCCACTCTCCTTATAGTGCCAGCAGCCAACGTCTTAGCATATCCCAGCTATTTTATCTGCCGTTTTTTATATTTTTTTATTCTCCGTTTCAAATCATTGTACTTAATAACTTTTTTTGAGGATATTTTATTACTTTTATTTTATTATAGATTCCCCATTTTCTCCCACTTGACTCTTATATCTCTCCAAGGAATAATCTGGTTATATAATAAGCTATTCATTTTGAAAAGACGGCAGTAGTCTTCATTTCCTGGTTCAAATACAGTTCCTGTGTGTGTGTGAGTGTCTGTATTTTCATTCTAAATTTCACTAGTTTGTTGCACTCGTTTCGATTGCATCCATTTTCGTTATGTCAAATTCTAAATTCCTCCAGGTTAGAAATCTTCGAAGTGAGTTTCTTATTAATAATGGATTTGGTTAATAAATTTGGCATTTTATGTACTGTTTTATTTATACTAAATGACAATTATTGAAACATATACCATTTAGTAATTCAAATAAAGCGTTAGAACCGCCAGTATAAATGATACTGTTGTCATACCTGTGGGTGGAGACCATCGTCACTGGCTGGTCGAGTACAGCTGGCAAGCGCTTTCGATGCGTTGACACGACCTTCAAGCCCGTCAAAAAGTTGTACTGAGTGCAACTTTTTGACTGGCTTGAAGATGGCCATACATCATAGTGACAGTGCTTGCCAGCTGTACTTGATCATCATCCAGGTATGGCAACATTTAATATTTAACTTATTTTTTTGCTCTGATTTTCAACCTCCAAGGAAATGCATTGAGACGAAATAATTGAAGTGGGTATATTTTCTGATTTAGGGTCGAAATTAAATATTTGAAAACGTTTTATCCTCAGCATTGATTGATTATGTGTCATACTCAGCATCGTAAAGCAATAGAGTAACTTTCACATACACTATGAGGAAAACTTTAGTTTTTAATGGTACACAATGCAAGGAAGAACGGAACACCCTAACACTTAATATATATATATATATATATATATATATATATATATATATTTGTATATCTTTGTTTGTTATTTTTTTTTTATCTTTGCTAAGCTAGATAACCAACCATTACAAAACTAATTTTCTTTATATCTCATTATCAAGTACAATCAATTGGTAGATCAAAAAATTGTATATAACTATTCTTGTTGAAAATTTAATTTCCGTCGTTTTATTCGTTTATATATCTCATATAGGAAACGAGATATTTGCATTTTTTAGTATTCATCATCGGAAAACTCCCACTTCAACTCATCCTATTTCCAGTTCGAGTATCTGCGTTGAAAATCCACTCACAGCCCGATTGTATTTTAATTTCTGTTTCATTGGCGTCTTATAACAGGAGAAATAAAGAATAGAACGTAAGTTGAGATCATCAGCTTGTCGTATACCTGTTCCTGAAAGATTCGCTTAGTTAGCGTATCTCCCCCGTCCCCGGACCCCCTTTAAAGTTAATATCTGACTGGTTAAATAAAACGTCAAGTTATAATATAACCTGGATACTCCGCCTCGTTCAAGACGCTCCTAGTTGGAAATATGCCAGCCTTAATTACTAAATTAATTTAACTAAGCATACTTGTATATTTCTGAAATCCCTCGTTATTTAGCCTAAATCTGGGAATTATGGTTGCTAATTAAAATACAGCGCACGAAATATTGTAGATAGGGGTTTCCTTCTTAAAATACAGGTTCGTCCTGTCTTTATATAATTTAATCTACCTTTTAGTCGGAAGTAACCTCAATTAAAATATCATAATGCACGTAGTTTAAATTCATGCCAAATAATATAAAATAGGACGACTTTGTACATAATGATAATTTTGGCAAGATCAATTTTTATAACATTATAACCTAGGAGATGAAAAAAATGTATATGTATATATATATATATATATATACACACACACACACACACACACACACACACACACACACACACTTTTCGGGGTTTCGCGTTACAAAACTCGATATATGTGCCTTTCTTGAAAAAAATAAACTCCTTTTAGTTATCCTCCGTTAACAATAAGCCGATATATCTTTAAATATTGGTGTTATTCCAAACAAATATTGCTTATATACTAGATTTAGTTTCTAAAGGGCCTTTATTATGTGAGTTTCATGTAAATATCCGTTGACGGTTGAAATTTGACCTGGAATAGGGGCTCAGGTTAGCCATGTGAGTTAAAGCGTTGACCTTAATCTCAGATGGAAAACCTGTGGCTAGTTCGATTCTTGCCTGGGCAAAGTAAATCATTTAGTGACGAAATTCATTAAATAACATCCTAAATCCCACCCTGGTTGGGAAAAGGGTAGTAACCTGTAGATAACCCGTCCCAATTAGCCTGAGTTGCAAAAAGTGGACGTTAATAAATAATAATACTAATGACCTGGAATAGAGTTTTAGAGTTGGAGGATTTCGAAAATTCAAAATATCTCCGTTATTATGTGTCGGAAGGAAAATGAAAACGATCTGGTTAATCTGTCGACGCTCAAACAGTGTTCTTCTGTACATTTACTCGTCACTGTAATATTGAGTGAGTTATTCATACTTTCTTATTTACAGCCTTCAGTAAGGCCCCATTTCTGCACATGGATTTTTACATAGAAATAAAGAATAAGATGAGGGAGACTACATTTCTAGTGTGTCATTCCTGTATGTGGAAAATCTGCTTAGTTTTGTCTAGCCGCTGCGTGAAAGAGTTTTCAATATCGGACTGAGTCCAGAATTGAGCCGAGCACGCAATACCGTTTCATGCTAAGTATATCAATAGAGCATTGTCCTTGTCAGGAGCGACAAGCCCATAAAATTTGCCGAAGGCTAGCCCTAGAGCTTCTGTCTTAGCATATTGCGTGTGCTCGACGGACTGTTGGAAATGTATTGTACGGCGCGCGCACAGTGCTTCCTTCATTAAGGAACAGCAAAATACAACCACTATTGTGCCGGGAGTTGCACAACATCCTCTTTGTCTTGTTTCCAGGGCTCTGTCAGAATGTCGGAGGTTCTTCCAAGGTCTTCGCCGGAAGCCACAACTCCAGCGATTTCTCTCCTCCGAGTCACCATTCATCGCCTCATTGTCTCATTAGTGCCTTCAACAACCCATTAAACCTGTACACACTTGTGCTACTTTCTATGTTCCCATCTTGAGAAATGTCTTACTCGTCTTTCAAGAATTTTAATTAGCTATAAATAAATACAATTACGATGACATTGCACTGCACAATAACTGTTAAATTATTGGTTTGTTAGTACGTAAACATTCTCATAACATGCGCTTTCAACCACATTTATTTCAGTGAAGAGAACATGTTATTATTGCACTGGATGCTTTCAGAATGTACTTGTGCATGCTTGATTAATAATGATCCTGGCAGCTAAAAAGTTAGTGTTGGCGATTTGTGTTTTCATCATTTAACCTCAAACTGTCCTTAACTAACAATGACTGAATCGCATAAATAAATTTTGAATGTATTGCATTTCACCTTTGTTCACTAGCAGTGTAAAGTGAAAAGAAAAAAAATCCTACTGAGTATACTTAGCAAATTTTCCGAATTGACACTCAATGATCTCAAATGACCATCTCTTATATATATTTCTTAGAGTGGCGAATTCGATCCCCACCTGGGCAATGGGAATTTATTTAGCGACGAACTCATTAAATAAAGTCCTTATCCCCACCCTCGTTAGAAATGAGTGCCAACCTGTAGATTACCCTTACCTATTAGGCTTAGTAGCAAAAAGTGGATGTTAGTAAGTAATAATATATATTTCTTCCATAGTATGAAGCCTATGTATACAGGAATTAACATTTAACCTGAACATGATGTGCTAACTAATATGTTAAATCCAGATGAGTTCAATTGTAAATATCTCGGTAAATATTCGAGATTTCAACAACGTTCGTCACAATAATGCGTTTATATTATAATTTATAAAGTGATTGATCTTGGTATAGACATTTACTAAGAAGGAGGCGGGAAACGATTTTCAAATCGGATCGACATCAAGGTTTATCAAGTTCATGTCAATTAATAAATCCATGGTTAATTGCATTTGTCCATTATGTCTCCTTAGCTCTCGATTAAACATTATAAACTTGAGGTCTGAGAAGTTCTGTAAATCTTTAATGATTAAGGCAATTTGTTTCCTATATATATAAACAATATTACTCACTAATATCAAGCATTTATTTTGATTGTATTTTTAAAGTTGTTATGTAATAACGTCAATGAAAAAGGAAAACTCATTATTAAGAAAGCCGGATGGTACAACATATTTGAAATTTACAGGAATTCCATGAATTCCATTCATGAAAGTTAGCAATGCCTTTCCATATACGGCTCCCATATTATTCTCTGTACAGTTTGAAATATTTGACAGTTTTGCTTTTCATTCATTTGTATATTTAGAGCTTTCAAAAGAAGTCTATTACTCCAGCGGCTTATATTCACAGATTTAAAAATTTACAAATTCTCGATTAAATTTCGAGTTGTGTAATGATCCAACAAACATTGCGACCGCTAGAGAGTTAACAGACATATATATACACACACACACTTTTTTATATATGTGAAAATATAGCCATTGATCAGTTAAAAATTGACACCTAAATGTTCATAAAATAAATGAATTCATTATGAAAAAAAAAACAACGGAAAAATGGACAAGCAACCAGAAGCGAAAACTCCACCACAAATTATGAGGTTGTTTTGTTGCGTAGGAAGAGTTCAAGTCAATATAGAAAAATCGATAAAAACTGTGGCAGAGGAAATTACAATAGTTTTCATTATTAGAACAATAGCAGTAGCTAATCTTATTAAAACTATCGCCTTTTCCTTTTCATTCCACTTAGCTGGAAGCAACTTAATGGTTCGCATCCTCCCAGCAGCTTCATCATAACGGATATGCGCTTTGTTGCCTTTCCTTAATTTGACTGCCCTTGGCATGTTACTCATAGAAAGAATTTACGAGTAAAGTGCTTCTTCTTTGTAACCCCCGATTCCTCATACGGCTATATTTTAAGCCCTTATCTGTTGGGGTTTTTTTTTTTACTCATATATTCTACTCTGGCAATCTAAATTATTTCTAGTGACAATTGAATATTAATATTACTAAAATCGTTAAGGAACGTGCGTTATGGCTTTTATATATACTTTAGGATGTGAACTTTGATATACTAAGTTTACATCCTAAAGTATGTATAAATCATACATAATATATATGCTGATATATTGCCTTAAATGATTGCCGGATTAACTTCATTTTATTATATATATGCAAGCAGCAACTAGGATACAACTTCTAGTTTACATTTCTTTAATGGCAAAAATTGAGTGACAGAAGTTGGTATACAAGTAGTGTAAGATGCCAGGCTATTTTTACCCTGCGAGCTCGTCTCAGACATATTTGAAGACTCACGCGGCACTGAGACTACCGCATTCCAAGTATATTATTATATAAAATATGAAATTAATTTGCACTACATCATTATTTTAATGTTTTAAAAACATTTAAAAAAATTGCAAAATTTGCATATAATAATAATTTGCAAAAAATTGCAAAATTACAAATATAAAAATCACACACAAACATTTATTTATTAATTGGAGCTTCGCAGCTTTGGCGATGTTGCTCTAAACAAAAGCTTCGTAACTTAAAAAAACTGAACAAAACAAAACTCAAATGAAAACAAAACAATACAAAAAAAAAATAACATAATTAAACAAAACAAAAATGGAACAAAAACCAGAAAAGGAACAAAGAACATAAAAGGAACTCAAAACATAAAAGGATCCCAAAACAGAGAAAAAACACGAAAAACAGAGATGGGAAAGAAATAGAAACGCAACCTAAAACAGAACTGGAAAGCAAAAAAAAAAAAGTCCGTCACGCAGGGGCTGCGTAAACTAAGCAGATTTCCCACGTGAAGTTTTACAATAGAGAAATCCGCCTAAGACCAGCTGTAGTAGGAAGGGATCTCTAAACCTATTCACGAGGGACGAATAGTTCTGGAAACGGCCACCAGAGCTCTCGGCGGAGAGTCCGGAACATGGCGGGGTTCGTACACACCATACACACAATACAAATGCAAATATCTCGGATAATATTCAAGATACAGAATAAATGTATATAACAATATTTATTAAAAATTTTATTTACAGTAAGATTGCTTCTATACAATTTTTCAATCCGACGTATAATAACGGAGATATTTCGAATTTTCAAAAATTCCCCCTCTAAACCCCCTCCCCCCCGATTTCAGCCATTAACGAATTGATCTCTCATTTTACTTAAAACGCTTAAAAATGAAGTTTGTTAACTATCAAACAAAAATTGCACCGCTAGAGAGTTAACAGACAAATATATATATATATATATATATATATATATATATATATATATAATTTTGAACGGACCTCATTTTCGTCATCTCCTGGGTAGGATCGATGGACATTTGAAGAAAGTTTTCGAAAATCGCGTCATGAGTACGACCTCAATAGCTGATTTCCCTAAGGGGAAATCTGCTAAAAGGAAATAGATCACAAAAGGCGCAATTAAAAAAAATATATAATAATAATAATTAAAAATATAACAAAAAAAAACTGAATGAAGCTCAAAAACGGAACTGAAAAAACAAAATAGAACTCGAAAAACAAGAATGAAAACCAAAAAATAAAAATGGAACACAAATAAGAACAGAATAAATGAACAAGGGAACAAATAAAGACAAAATTCAAAGCTAGGTACAAAACTGAAAATTGACGTTAGACATTAGGGAAATCATTGATAAAATATTTAAATATTTAATAAATTAATAAGTAAATCAATAATAATAATAATAAAATTGGTATATAAAATGAATATAAGAAAGATAAAATTATTAAAGTTTAAATAAAATATAATTTGTTACAGTTACACACTTGAGTGAGTTTTTGAGGTTTAGATAAAATGTTTATTTATGCATCCAAAAATGTTATAAAAATAAATATGTAAATCTTAAATTAAAAATATATCAGTTTTTTTTCTCACTTCCAACAGGCAAAAAAAAAACCACAGACTTGAACATACAGGCCGAGTTCTAATCTAGAATACAGATACAAAAAGTTCTAGGGTCCGTCCAAACTTTTGGCGTCGTAAGGCCAAGTTTTTATGGAAATGCAGCACTCAGTGCCACCCCCCCCCCCCGCCTTATGTGTTTATTTTTTTCAAGCTATATACTTTGTATTTGTTTTTCAAGGGGTGAGTAACAGTTTCACTAAAATAAGTATTCAGCACGCCTAATTGGCGTCCTTAAATATTAGCATTCTGCCATTTGTCTTATTCTCAGTTGGAATATCTAAAGTGGTGGGTTCGATTCCTGCTTGAGCAATATGAATTTATTGACGAACTTATTAAATAAAATCCTTCGTCTCGCCCTGGTTTAAAAGGGGTGGTAACCTGTAGAGAATCCACCCCAAGTTGTCATAGTAGTATATAGTGGTAAATAAATAAAATAGCAAACTAACACGTTTCAAAATCGTTAAGATTCAAGTTCATGTTGACTATGGCCTTCATGCTGTTAACATGATATATTCCTCGACTTTCCCCTGGGTCCTATGATAGAATCCCCTCTTTCTCTAATATCCATGAAATTTCCCTCATATCCCCGAAGGTGAGGCCTGTGTTTTCACCATTGTTTGCTTGAGGAGGACGATCTTGTAATACTCCATCCACTCGTCTTTGCATTTGCATTGCAAATCAAATTCAGATAAGGGTCAACAGCAAAGGGTTGCACCTTGTTGAGTTGCTATTAAAATATTATACTATTTGGAGCACTTCCTTAGGTACAATATATAACATTTAAACAAATAATTTTAATTTCTGAAATATATTTAAACCCTCTATAAACTATTTTATAAAAGATACAGGATAATAAAATTGTTGATGGAATATTTTGTAATAAACCTCGTCAGCTCCTGAGCTGTAATATTTCTCATTATAGAAGGACTATCTCTATGATAATTTCATACAAGGCCTGAAAATTATCCACATCATTTATCTCAAAATATTTGGCAAAAAAAACTTTCTGCTGAACTGCGACCATCTCCTCAACATGCCAAATAATAAAATAAATGTTCCCTATATGATGATACTTCCAAAGCCACTAATATTTCTTATTACTTCCCTAGATAATGATTGTTCTCAAATCTAGTATTCATTTCTCGTATTATTGCCTCTTACGAAGTAAAGGAATTATAGCTATCACCAAAATTATTGCTCTTCGCATTTTAAAGGAATTATGTTTTGACTGTCCCAGACTCCGTTTTGATTATTTTCGGTGTTAGTTTGTACGTATCTCGTCGAATTGTTGTACCCTCGAGTTGTGTACCTCTCTTTTCAATAGAAATTGGCTAATGAAATAAAATAAATATAAATATAAAAAAAAATCCGTGTCTTAGACATACTAAATAATTCTATAGACCTTCTTTTTTTCTTACTGACGAGAACTGTCAGTTATGTTTTATGCCATTTTTTGATCCGATATAATGGACGGAGATATCCTAAATATGGTTTCCGATACATCCGATTTTTATTATCTTTATCTTACAGACAGCATTTAATTTTAATATACTTATGTCAGAAAGTTCTATTCCCCAGAGCAACGTTAACATTAAGCAAAAAAGAGATAATTACTCAATTAATGGCATAATATCACAATAGTATAGGAATGGGCATTTCCTACCATTAACCCACCGGCAAGTTAAAAAAATAAGCTTAATGCCTATAAATCAGAATATGGTTTATGCTATTAGTTATGAAAGAGTCTGAATCACATTTTTTGAATAGTATTTCTCTAGTTGCTGTTCAAGTTCCCAATGCCGTAGGGAGAAATATTCCAAAAAAAAAAAAAATTGGTTCAAAGTCATGAATACTAAACCATTATGGTGTAACTCAAAACATATTACAGGTATCTTTTATAAAAGGTTTGAAAATGGGCACGACGGTTCCGGAACTACGCGCTTCTGCACTTATCTGTGTCCATATTTACACCACCATCTGCCAGTAAATTCCATTCGATGATTTCTTCAACACTAACTAATTCTACCCTGTAGAATGTATAGACGGCGATATGACAGATGACCCAAATATGTTATATATGGAGATGTGACAAGAGCTGAGCTTATTCAGAGGCAGTGATGATAAGGACATATCGAATCACACACCTTTAACATCGGATAATTTCTAACACTTTCTTAATATATATTTCTGTAATTCAGTAATTTGATTTTTATAATGCAATTTTCAGTATTTACTTAGTATATTTAAAATTCTTACCATTATAAATAAAAAGAAAAAAGTTTAATCAGGTCAGACTTCCGCCCAGGTGCTTTCAATCTTTCGGCGAGTGCTATATGTTGTAAGTTGTCAGCTGGTGGGATTTACTTTAAAGAATTTGTTTGTTTCAAAAATTTTATTTTCATTAAATTATGACATTATATTATAGCGTCCACGAGGTGTCCCAGGATTTTAACCCTTGTTATCGAATATTAACGCCTACTTTTTGCTAATCTCGTCAATTAGGACGGGCTATCAACAGGTAGTCACCCTTTTGTAGTCTGTTTTAGACTAAGGATCCATGTTTTCCCCCCTACCAACTGCCTTGGCTTGAGGGCTGGTTAATTACCCATGTTGGCGGGCCATGTTAACAACAGTAAAATACTTAAGTTGTGAATGAAGCCTGTGCATTCATAAAGTATGGTCTTACTGCTTAGCCTGGATGGCAGCACCGTAGAGAGCCTCTTGAAAGGCTAGAGATCTGTTTTGGAGAAATTGTGTTTTTTTTAAAGTTTCATTGAAGATGGAACAATGCTTTAAAAGTATTCATAAAATGGTCCAACATTAGTAAATATATCTTCTTAGAAGGAATAATTCAAAAGGGAAAGAGAATAAGTTTGTAATCTAACCAGTGTATGTACAGAAAGTTGGGTAGACTTCTCAAGTGCGAGGAAAATAGCCTGGAGTTGAGTCTCAGCCGATGTAAACATTTTTTTCTTGAATATTAAAGACGGTCATATTAGCTAAGCAATAGCTGTTGTAACGGTTTTAGCTCGATAACGTTAATGAAAGTGAACAGGATCTGTGCGTAGGGAATAAAATAGATTACTAGTACATCTGGAGGGAGAGAGAGCAGAAATAGATAAAGAGACTGGATCTGTGGATGTTTGAAGGTGGTTTCTTGCCCGAGCCAAGAAATGAATTTCAGACGGGAAATTGTGGGCTGTGGAGAAAGCGCACCCAGAAAACAATCCATAGGGCGGAAGCTATTCTTCCTTCATCAGCTGGTGGTATTAGTTGTTGCAACGTTCATCGCTGGAGTCCTATTCAATCTGTCACACATTTAGAGTACAATCAGAAAAAATACTTAGATATATTGGATTTTTGGTTCAATGATAAGGAAGAAATATCTTGGCAATTCTTTACTAGTATAGGCTTTTTCAGTTATTTAAGTGTAGATATTTACAATATTTCGTAGACCAGTGCATTTGATTTGAACTTTTTAGAAAATATAAAAACAGGCTCGTCCTTGTTGGGAGCTCAGGTTAGCCATGTGAGTTAAAGCGTTGACCTTAATCTCACATGGTAAACCTAGAGTAGCGAGTTCGATTCCCGCCTGGGTAGAGGAATTTATTTAGTAACGGAATTTATTAAATAAAATCCTTAGTATCACCCTGGCTAGAAAAGGGTGGTAACCTGAAGATAGCCCGTCCCAAATAGCCTTAGTTGCAAAACGTGGACGTTAATAAATAATTTAATTTAATTTCTTCCTTTTTGTTCTATTTTTATTTGATATCCATAACCATACCCTCTATTTCAGTTAAGCTCTACATCGCTATAAATTTAAATGTTCCATATCATACAATTTAATGTTTCTTTCACTTTTACTATCTACTCTACTTAGTTCTCATGTACAACTGAAAACATGAAGTACAAAAAAAAATATATTTGTTTGTATTTCTAATGGTTGTTTGAGAAAAGATGAAAATACGTCAGGAACAGGCCTTCAACCTTCTTTGCACGGCTTATTTCTATCTCTTTAAGATAATCTGTATTATTGTGGACAACGCCTATGATCCACGCACATTCTAGGTATTAATCAGCAACTGTAAATTTCAATGTTATGCAATAATAAACTATGGGCTAGTCTTTTTTAAGTGACTTGCTGGTAGTATTAATTATCGCTCACTACTGCCACGACTCCACGTGGAACTCCTAGTTTTGTCTTATTGGGTTTAGTTTCGCATTTCTGTATTTCCCTGCAGATTTCGGTGAAAACTTCCTGTTGTTAATACACTGAATGGACTCCATTTCTATTTTCGTTGGTCCCAATAATCTGTAAAGATAAATATATATGCTTGAGTAAAAGTACACGAACTGTCCTGAAAGTAACCCCTTTTGAATTGACAACTTATTGAATTTTCCAAAGTGTTAACAAATCTATAGTTCATGCTTTGGAAGGTATTGAGTAAGCTGGCCTGATTCGTCCATCGGACACAGACACAGTCTTACTTGTCGATTTATTGAGTAAGGAGGTCACGACCCTACACTCCAGTCTAGGTGTTGGCTAACGTGTTTTGAACCGACCTTATCGGCTTATTTTAGCGACAGCTGACATCCATGTCTTCACATTGTCTGGACCCTGCTCCGGGAGAGACTTTTGCCGGCTACGCAATAGCTCGTGACCATCTGTTCAATTAGGGCATAGGAAACACCGATGGAGACACTTGTTGCAAGAACATAAAAGAGACATGACTTCACCTTGGAGTGACTAGTAATTTTCCCCAATATTGTTTCCACAAGTAGAATTCGAGGTGAAAGCTTTCTCATTAAAGGAGATTGTGTCTGGCGCAATGATCAATGCCCTACAGCTGATCGTTAATACCTAAATGCAGTTTGTTTGCACATTTTCGTGATGGTCCTATAACCATGAAAATCAATGACTGTCATTTCACATTTTATGGATGACTACAATTTTTTTTAATGGAACACTTCTGTAAAACAGTTTATATTTATAATTGAATACACTTCTAAACAATGATATAGCAAAGAAAGGTGTTTTCGGTATACATGCCTACTAAAATTAAAATTTATAGTTAAAATATTTCCATTTTTTTTTCTCAGTGAAGATTCATCCTATGCAACAAATGCAACGTGTCTCAATTTCTATTAAGTACTAGCTAAGGTACTCGTCTTCGCCCGGGAAATCATTTGAGGCTGAATGATGATGGTATTTTTGGGGGCTTTTTTTTAAACAATATTTTTACATTTTCCCGTCTCAATGCTTATATTTCACACCTCCCTTATAACCCCCACACCTTTTCGTACCTCGAAATTTCAATAAAGCTTTTGATCAGGGAGGTGCTAATACCAAATCACATACGGAGTTTCGTTTAGTTCGGTTGAGTCTTTTGTGCCATATAAACTTGTTGGCTCCCACTATAGTTTTTAGTGTATAACTCATTTATACTTCGGTATATGACAAAAGTGTATATAACAAAGGTTACTCTAAATAACGAAATAAGCAACTTTTTTTAGGAATATATTTGCCGAAAAATCAATAGGGAACAAAATATCTCTATTTTTAATTTCAGGCCTCCCTTATAACCCCCACTCCTGTTCGTCTCAGAGAATATTAGTATATCCTAAAACCTAAGCTGGGTTAGTAGTAATATACATACCAAGTTTCATAAAATTCGGTTCCTCCGTTTACGATTCTATAAAGGACATACAGACAAACATTCATTTTTATATATATATATTCGAAATTGATAATGTAATTATTATGCATATTCATTCCCTTATTTTTTTCTCTAATATTAAGCTTTTGGTTTTGTTTATTTATGACTTTATATAAATTGGTGCGCTTCTTAAGTGGCGTTATGCATTATAAACACAAATACATACATTCAAAACATAAACAAGATTAAATTAAGCAGCAACATACAAAAAAAAAATAAGAACACTAATAATGCAAAATGTATGACTTAAATAAAGTAGAAAAAACAGAAAATCAACAAAAAGAAAAGATTAAATAAATCTGTATAAATAGAACTCTAAGGTTTGTCTGATTTTCTATTTTAATTCTTGGGGATCATTTTTTTTCACGTTTCAGTACAATCTAAGAACAATTGCATAAAAATGTAAATCTTGCCCATATGTCTGTCTGTCCGCCAGTACTCAATCACTCTAAAACGCCTAGGGGGATTTTTATGAAATTTTTTAGGTAATTCTGAGTCCATTATCCCTAGTTAAAACAAGGTCTGTATAATAATTCGAATTTTCACATTGGACGCGGGGGGGGGGGGTAGAGGTTACTTCGGCGTGAAAAAAACAGAATGCCTGAACAAAATATTATGTTTTTTTTCCGAATGCTAAAATAATATAATCGTTTTATTTTTACAGGATTAAAATAATGAATTACACAACACTTAAAATGAAAAAAGAAAAAAAAAAAAAAAAAAAATTTTTTCCCTGTTATGCATTTTGAATTATTCTAATATACGGTTGTGGCTCAGATTAGGCATGTGCGTTAAAGCGTTGACCATGGTAAACCTCTCTGGCGAGTTCGTTTCCAGCCTGAGTGACGGAATCAATTAAATAAAATCCTTAGTCCCACCATGGGTGGATACAATGGTGGTAACCAGCAAATAACCTGTCCTAATTAGCCTTAGTTGCAACAGGTGGACGTTAATAAATAATATACGGTCGTTATATTTAAAAAACAACAGAAGAATTAGATAATTAATTAAAGGTCATTAATGTTTCTGTTGTAAGGTATTAATATTACCATTACTGATTAGCAGTGGGTGTTTTGGCATTGATGAATTCTATTGAATATCTATTTTTAAGTTTCCCTGAGAGTAATCTCGGCTATAAAAAGATCAATGAAAATTGTCATTCCTTGATTAGAAAGAGAATCCTTTGGAGAAAGTTAGTACTCTAGTATTACTAATTATTGGAGCGACAGCTATGAATGAACCGATTGCAAATTTCCTCAAGGTCTTTCCTCATTAAAACTCCATTCAAGCCTTGACCGTCTACAAAGAGGTAGCATTACGCCCGTTACAAGCTAACGAGGCGGCGTGCGAACACTTGGGCGGTCTCGTATCCCACACACAAACACACACACACAGAGGAGGTCGGTCCATTGATGAGGTACTTTTTTTTTTTTTTTTTTTTTTTTTTTCCCTACACCTGACTAAAGAAGAAAGACCAAAAGAAAAATCATGCGTAGAAGAAGGGCATGCGAAGAAAACTAAGCGAAAGAAAACGTGCAAGCATGCAAAATAAAAACAAGTACCTCATGTACACACGCATATACACGGGATATACACATACATACCGGGCTGTGATGTAGGATAGGATAAGGATTTTGGGTGAGGATTGCCTTTTCTGTAATATATTTATTATCATTTTAAGGCGGTTTTGTAGATAGGAATCCGGGTGCTGGTTGTCTGAGGAGACGTGCTGAAGATGATCTGCGCAGGGTCACAGTCGATACTGATAGCTAGGGTAAAACGAAAGATAGTCGGAGAGTAGGCTAAAAGGAGAAAGGGTTAGTAGATAGAGATAGGTGTGTTATTGTTCAAGTGTCAGTGTGAGTGTTGTGATTTAGAAGACTGTGTGTAGGTGTGTCGCCTCTTCTGTGTCTATTGTTCCAGTAGGTCTACTAGTCTTGTTGTGAGGTCTGTTGGTCCTTGCCATCGTTCTGGTCGTACCGGTCTTGGGAAGTCGTCGAACAGTCGGTTGTCGGTGCTTTGAAGTCCGTCGTAGAATTTGTGGTAGCGTCGTCTGATGAAAGAGGCGATTGTGGGTATGTTGAGCAGTTGGTGTAGTTCTGGTGCCTTGGTTTGTCTCAAGGATGTATTATATGTGATGGTTTGCAGGATAGAGTTTTGAAACTGCTGAAGCTGATGAAGAGTAGACGGAAGAAGAAATCGAAATAGTGGTGTTCCGTATGTTAGTGTGGGACGTAAGACTCCAGTGTATATAAGTTTCTTCAGTCTGAGTGTGAGCGTCTGTGATCTGAGTATGTGACCAAGGGAGCGGGCTTTTGTCCTGACCTGCTTTAGCTTCCTTGTGAAATGTGTACCGAATGTGAGGTGTTTCCCTAACTGGATTCCCAGGTAGTTGATCTTTTCTGAAAGTTTTATTGTTTTGTCTTGTAACCTAAAACTACCTGGGCGTTTCGCGGATCCGTTTCTCTTTCCGAAGGCGAAGAGTAACGCGTCTGTCTTTGTCGGGTTGACTGTGATGTTTATGTCATTCAGTCCTTTTGTCACGTCGTTACAAGCTCTCTCGGCGAGTGTGAGTGCATGTTTGTGTGATATGGATGTGCTGTATATCGCGATATCGTCGGCGTAGGCGGCTATTTTTGCATGTGTGTATTGTTTGCCGACGATGTGTCCTGTGTATATGTTGAACAGTATAGGTGCAAGCACTGACCCTTGAGGCACGCCGCAAGGGACAGGCTGTGGGCGCGAGAGGCTTGTTCCTACCCTAACAGTCATAGTACGTCCGTCTAAGAAGGAGTGTATGATGTTATAGAGTTGTTCTGGGCATCTGTTTGTTCTGAGTTTAATGAGCAGTGTTTTATGTGAAACAGAGTCGAAAGCTTTAGTGCAGTCGATGGAGATGAGTGCTGTGGTACGGTTTCTGTTCATGTTGTTTGTGATGTGTGATTGGAGCCTTACTAACTGGTGTTCGGAGCTGTGTCGTGCGCGGAAACCAAACTGTTCGGCAGGGATTAAATTCTCCTCTGCACAGTACTCTTTAAGATAGGTGAGGATTATCTTCTCATATATCTTAGAGAGGTGACACAGAAGGTTAATGGGCCTATAGTGTTCTGCCGCGTCGCCGCGCTTCCCGGGTTTGAGTATTGGTGCTATTGTGGAGTGTTTCCATTGGCCCGGGAAGTGTCTGAGTCTCAGGCATGAGTTGTATATGTGTACTAGATAGTGTAGTGTTTTCCTGGGCAGTTGTTTGAGTAGTATAGTCTGTACTCGGTCTTGTCCTGGAGATTTGTTACCGTGTGTGCGTCTGAGTATTGCTGTCAGGGTCTTAGGCGATACGTACATGTAATTGTCTTGTGCGATCAGTCGGTATTCGGGTGATCTGTCCCTTGTCCGCGACTTTGCGTCTTGTGTGTAGTAAGTAGCGAGTTCGTTAGCCTGTTCTGTCTCTGTCAGTAGCCGGTCATCCCTGTGGATTTTAACCCTGCTGGTCTTTTTAACCCGACTGCGTAGGAGTTTCCAGAAAAGCCGAAAATCTCCGTGTGTCTTGTGTAATTGCTCATGCCAGAGTGATGTTTTCCATTGTGTCATGAGTGTGCGTATTTGTGTAGTGAGAGCATTAAGTGTTGTTTTATATGCTTTGTCTCGGGTACGGTGCCATATGTTTTGTATGTTGTGTCTCTGTTTGATGAGTGACATGATGTGTTCTGGGGGGCGTCGGAGACCGGGCGGTTGTGGCGCGAATTTAGGGATGCTCGTGTCTGCTGCGATTTTGATGAGTTTGGTGAGGTGTGTGATGGCAGTGTCTAATGAGTCTGTATCCAGTAGTGGAGTAATGGGTGGCGTTTGTTTGTGTAATAGGTCTTTGTACTGTTTCCAGTCGGCCTTACTGTATATGTAGTTTGTCGGTTCGGGTTTTGGTACGTGTCCATGTATTTCGTACAGTACTGGTATATGGTCTGATGTCAAGGTGTCGTGTTTTGTGCATGAGGTGATTATGTGTGGCTGATGAGGTACGCACGCGCAGTGGGTATATAAACTCCAGGCCCCTGCTCAGTACTGCCGGCACGTAGTCGTCTGAAGAAGTCGCTCCTGAATCACTTGTACGCTTCATTGCCCTTGTTCTGAAAACTCTTTTTTCCCTAATTGTTTGTTTTTTTTTTTTTTAGCCAGCCTTATGTTTAAGCTGCTCGATCTTATTGCGTTTCTATTTCCAAAATGTAGTTTTTTTTTTAAAAAAACATTTTAAATTCTTAAGAAGCCTGTTATTTTTCGACATAATTTGAAGCAACTGAATATTATAATTAATTAATTTCACATGGTTCGAATAACTATATAATACTTACATATAATTCTCAGTAGAACTACATGGATTAATTAGGCCAGAAAAGGTGACCCAGACAAGACGAATTAAATAAAATATAGTTGTTGTTGTGGCCAATGAACTAACTGTAAAAGGCATTCTATTTTTGACATATTTAAATGCCATAATTCTTCCAAAACTGTAAATATTTTTAAGCCAACTAGCATAGTTGAAAGATGAAATAAAAATCAGCAATTGATAAAAGTATATTACTCATAATATTGGTACTACAATTTTGAACTAATTACTTGAATATATTAGTAACCATTCTAAAGGTTTTAATGTTTTCTATACTGCAGTACCTTAGCAGTATAAGAATTTATTTCCCACGCTCCGTCATAAATGATAATACATGGTACATAAGTATCTTTTCTTATTTGTTTTTGTAAACAGTATCAAAACAAATTACACTTTTTATATTGGAAAAAAATTATTATTATTTATTAACGTCCACTTTTTGCAACTAAGGCTAATTGGGACGGGTTATTTACAAGTTACCACTCTTTTCTAGGTAGGGTGGGATTAAGGATGTTATTTAATGAATTCCGTCACTAAATAATTTCCTTTGCTCAGACGAGAATCGAACTCGTCTCTCTAGGTTTACCATATGAGATTAACGTCACAAGAAAGGAAATATAGTGTAAATGACATTAATAATTATGTAACTATAAATAATAATAATAAAATAAAAAAAAATAATAATGAAGTAAAAATAATAAAATTGATATTTAGATGAAGTTTAAATCATTTTAGTGATCAGTTCAACTCTTAAAGATTTTACGGTCACAAAGTCATAGTTGTGTTCAAACAATAATTGCGGTTCAGTAAGCTCCATAAGAACTACGATTTCTCAGCAGTTTCTTTAACAGAATTCCATAAAGAGAAGTCAGTTATAGAGGGCGTACATATGACGAGATTAAAAATAAAAAAAAAGAAGAAAATATTGAAATTTCCATCGACCCCTGTCAAGACCATCTTTTAAATTGATTAGTATCTTACAGAATATATTTACATGTATTCTTCCTAACATATACCTACATATATTATTAACAATGTCTGTAATCAGGCTAGGGGGAGTACGGGGTATACAAAAAATTTGAGAAAAAAATTTAAAATCTGAGATTGAACCAGTTGATTTCTATGCTAGGCTGCCAAATTCAAACTCTGGGATCACGCGCTAAATTATATTTAGCTGTACAGAAAACTGTCTTTAGTTGGAATTCTATCCATCCCTTTTACCCACTCAGCGTCGTGAGGGAATTGAGTTTGAACAGAATTAAGATCGAGCTATGTTTGTTCAGTAATGCCAATGGAATGGGGCATGGACCTTGACTCACACACACACAAACACACACACACACACACACACATATATATATATATATATTTGGGGGAGTACTGGCGGTTTTCACGGTTAGTTCCCTTTGCACAGAGGTGAATGGCCTTTATCTAGATGGAGCTTGATAAGAGGGAAATGGTACTTGTCTCCTTAAGTGTGCTCATCACGCTAGCCGAATAGGCTCGATTTTGACACCAAATCTCTTTTCAAACACTATGACTTTTTTTTACTAATGTACAATATGAATATGTCGCGACTCATATATTACACGATATGTCTTATTTCAAAATATATAAACAAGAGTAATGTTTAATGTACTTAATTAGAAAGAAACACAGAATTGAATTAGTACTGGTAATGCCAGACAATCTCAGATTTCATCCGATATTTATTTATTTTTCCATTGCTATCGAGAGGGTTGTGAACGTTACAGGCATAAAAATAAGGCATTTTTATTTTCTGCTGGTGGTGTGGGTGGTTAATCAGAAACACTTTTGTGGCACCTCATAATTTATTTTTACAAACACTTAGCGCTTTCGTGAACACATACCCATCCTCATAGCGTCAGGGCGTAAGACCTATAGAGATGATACCTACTGGGCAGCCCTCCGCCGATGCACTCCATCGTGCACTCAGATTTTCAACATCCTTTTTACCCTTTTTTCTCATAAGGATCAATCATGCATTCATATATTTATTTTTCTCTTTATCAATTTTAATATAAAGAAATTATTGCACTCATTATTCTCGTTGGATCTTCTTCTTTTCTGTTGTCAGTTTAAATTTCTCAATTTTTACATATCGGCTGTCATCGTTCCCACGTTAAAACAGTGAAACAAAAAAAAAAAACATTCCCACTTTATTCCGTCAGTGCTTATCTGAGCCGCAACAAAATAGATAGGGAAGTGTGAGAGCTCATAAAAACTGACTCACAGACAGACAGACAGACACACACACACACACACACACAAACACACACGCACACGCACACACGCGCGCGCGCTCACCCACGCATACAGGCGCATAATAGACCTGGCAATTAATGTGGCTAGGCACCGTGGATAGAACGTAGCCCATCTTCGGCCTTCACCTCACTCCATCTCCAACCATTTTCTTACTCTCCCCATTATTACCCGTCAACGAAACGTTTATTTTATTTGTTAGTCAGTTTGCAACACTTCGTTTACCTCAAAACGTTTCAATAAACCCAATAACGCTGTGTCTTAATTCAATGTAGACAATTTATAAATGTTTTAAAAAAGTTTAGAATTTATTGTATATCGAATTTAGTAATATCTTACAATTGTCCTTTACATTCAGAAAATACAGATTTATTGAAATTAATAAGCCAGCTTGTAATTACGTTTTCTCTGAAATACTTCTTATAATATGAGTACTTCTTACACTATACATCTGATAATTATTAATACGTTAACCCCAAAAATAAAACACAAATCTTTATCCAATCCATTGATATCGGCGGCAGTGAAAAAGAAAATTCAGTAATAAAAATCTTGAAAATATAAGCAAATTTGCCACAGTTAATTTTTAAATATAGATTTTGATTCATATTATATCTTGTATGCGGGCTGTACATTTGAGGAGGTAAAATAACGGCTATCGCTGTCACATATGACGTGAGAAAGAGATTTTATTTCGTCTTTCACTCCCATAGTAAGGGCCTTATGTAAACAATATTCTAAAATTATAGTCATAATATGTTCAACTGCATGTATGCATACACTTCATTTTCAAGATTGTTTTCTCTCTGTATTAGGAAGTTCCGCGTGCCAGTTTAGTTTATGTAAATGAGTGACAGAGTAAGTAATTTTGCCACATGATTTCGTTTTAGGAGATGGAATGAGCCATTTTGAGTGTTTCTTTGAAGAGTTTCTTAAAATGACCACTGATCCAATCAAGTAGATGGCGAAAATGATGTCTGTTCAAATAGAAAAATTTAAAATCTTGTTAGCAGCGTAATGTAACCGACTTTCTCAATCTTAACCATTACTGGCGCTTTATGCAATTTTTTCCTTATTAGTCTGCAGTAAAGCGCGAGTCTCCTAATTGCGAGATATTCATATAAAGTTTTTGTGTCACAGAACATCAAATTTACTGTTTAAGTTTTAAGTTCTGTTTACTTGGGGTTCTTACAAAAGGAGAAATAGAGTACAGAATATAAGATGTCGTGTTTGAGTCATTTAGACCCTTGAAAAATATGCTTAATCCTCTCCGAGCGTCAAGAACGTTTCTCTTTCTTCGTTGGGAACTATAAGTGCGTCTTCACAACCAGGCGCACTTAAGCACCAAGGGACTTAATTTATTTTCTAATGAAGCATAGTTTTTTTTTTCCTTTTACGACTCAAAATACATATATATATATACATTCTTCTTTATGTCTACATTTGTATTGGATGTTTTATTTTTCTTTGTTTACGGCTTCTGGTTGATACAACATTATTGTTACCCTTCCTAATCGTGATCAGTAAAAGGCCAGTATAGTTATAGGATTGTGTCACGTCTTCTTCGTTAGTTTGTCAGAGATATTACTACCAGTTAGTTACAAGTACGAGTACAGGACATCGTGATAATGTACTCAGGTAACGAGTTATTAACTTGTATTTTTTTAAAGAATAGTTGTATATTGTTTATTATCGGATGTGTATACATTACACCATTATGGATGTTATATTTGAAACTAGCGGTAATACTCGCCGTTGACGGGTATTAAGAGAAATGGTTTCCCATGTAAACATAAAGTTTGAATTAACTTATAAAAATATCATACCGTTATATTCACCACGTAACAGAAATTTCGTGCAACATTTAGAAGGCCTGTAGAGTCTTTCAGTTTTAATACCAGTGATGAAGTAAAATTTGAAAATTGGAGGAATTGAATTCATATTTTCCCGTCAAAATATAAATATTTAGTTAATTAAGCTCTGACTAACACCTTTGTTTACGTAGAATTGCAGTGATATTTTTTTACTCGTGAATGGTCTATTGAATGAATATTGACGAACTTATCGTTCATGAGGTCACCAAAATTTAGTTTCCCGTCAAGAAATAACAAATGCATCATCCAACAGTTCTTAGTTTTATATATATATATATATATATATATATATATTTCTAGTTTAACTCTGTTTATCATTGTCGTCAAAAATGTTAATACCTTATATACTTAGATCTCGACATACGGGTATTAATGTTTACCTTTCTGAACTAATTGCCCGTCCTGTTATCTTCTAGGATCAAACATTTCTAATTTTAGCTCAACTGGTGTTATCGCTTACAGCATGGTGTGTTATTAAAGCCCGCGTAATACAGGAAAGTCAACCAAAAGTAAATTTAACATGGCTGGATTTCATAGAAGGTTGTGCTCGTCCAAGCTGCATGAAGACCTGTTTTTATATTATATTGACTTATTGATCTTCTTGTTTTAGTAATCATTATAGGAATGTAACAAGCAATATCAGATGTTTTTTCATTGAACCATTTACAACGTTTGTACTTAGAATAATTAGGCATAAATATAACAGAAAAACTACAAAATGTTACGTGGGATAGATAGTGTATTTGTTTAAAGTATTTATTTTTGAGTTTTTTTTGGGTCTCAGGTTAGCCATGTGAGTTAAAGCGTTGGCTTTAATCTCATATGGTAAACTTTGAGAGGCGAGTTCGATTCACGGCCTGGGCAATAGGAATTTTATTTAGTGACGGAATTCATTAAATAAAATCCTTAGTGGGCCCTGGCTATAAAAGGGTGGTAACCTGTAGATAACCCGTCCCAATTAGCCTTAGTTTCAAAAAGTGGACGTTAATAAATAATAATAACTATATATAGAATATATAAAAATATAGATGATAAAATGAAAAATTATACTGCATAGCCTTCTAAAATTACAGCGCCTTTGCAATAATAATAAATCGTATGAGATCGCCAAGTTCACATTAAACGGTTTTCGCAAACGGACTTCCCGTATAGAATAAGTATAGCAAATTTTCTGGAAATATCCAACGTAAACAGAGTACCAATTTGAAGTTCTAAGAACTTAGGAAGCCCTTGCTTGAAAATCAAAAGTGTTTGGCGCGATGGTGGGGAATCTCAGATTTGGTCCTCAAAGCTTGGTGCTTGGGAAAATAGCTGAACTGATGCTACCACGCTGCAATTACTATTCGCACAGCGACACCTGTTAATTTCTAATTCATGCCAAGCACAATGTTCTAAGCCATCAATAAAAAGGCATAGCAAAGGTTTAAGGGAAATTAAAATTATTGTTTATATCATAATATAGTAAAAGATTAATATATTTTGGCTAACCTCAGCCCCTCTATATTCCAAAGAAATATTTATATAATTGTCAATTAATGAGAACAATAAGATAATTTTAAAATAAGTTAAAACTGGGGCTCAGGTTAGCCATGTGAGTTAATTCGTTAGCCTTAATCTCACATGGTAAACCTTGAGTGGCAAGTTCGATTCTTGCCTGGGTATAGGAATTTATTTAGTGACGGAATCCATTAAATATCATCCTAAAACTCACCCTGGCTAGAAAAGGGTGGTGACCTGTAGATAACCCGTCCCAATTAGCCTAAGTTGCAATAAGTGGACGTTAATAAATAATAATAAAAAAAAAGTCTGCGTAAACTAAGCAGATTTCCCACGTGAAGCTATACAATAGAGAAATCTCTATACGAGAGCCGAACAGTTACGGCCGAACTAGCTTTTGGGGGGAAACGCTCGTTATCCCCCCACACTTCAAGATAGAGAATAAATGTATAGAACAATATTTATAGTAAATTTAATTTGCAATAAGATTGTTTATATACAATTTTTTGATCCGACGAATATTAACGGAGATATATCGAATTTTCAAAAAACCTCCCGTCTAAACCCCCCCCCTCCCCCTGGTCCGATTTCAGCCCTTAACGAACTTGATCTTTCTTTTTACATAAAACGACTAAATATCGAGTTTGGTGACGATTAAACAATAATTGCGACCGCTAGAGCGGTAACAGACATATATATACAGTTTTGAACGGACCTCATTTTCGTCATCTCCGGGGTAGGATCGATGAACATTTGAAGAAAAATTTCGAAAATCGCGTCATGAGTACAACCTCAATAGCTGATTTCCCTTAAGGGAAATCTGCTAAAAAAGTTAAAACTTTTTTCAAAGCTATAGTTTATTCATGGCGATGCAGCTTTGAGTAGTTCGTCAGCACAACACTTGTGAAATATTGAAAATGCTTTTCAACTGCTGAAATAGATTGAATGATATCAGCCCTGTCACAAACCTCTAGAGAGTTTATTTTTTCAAACTTTTATACCATTCGTTATCTATTTTTCTTAATGTGGAAACCTCCCTTTTATGAGGTTATTGTAATAGTGATGCATTTTATTTGTATATTGAAACAGAATCAGCCAGAGAAGTCACTCCTTAAAGAGAGGTGTGTGTGTGCGCGCGTGCGTGCTTGCGTGCGTGAGTTCGTGTGCAAGAACTGGTGAACGACTTTAAATCTTTTCTCAACTGCAACATTATATTTCTTTAAGAATTTTGAGCTTTGGCTGCCCATAATATTATGTTGGCAACATTATTCTTCTTATTATTGGTTTGAAATCCTTTGCATCTATTCAGTATACATCTATTCCAATTAAATTTTTTTTGGCGTAGCAAAATTAAATTGAATAAAACCGTTGGTGAATATGTTTATAGAATTATTTTATCACTGTGTACTTAGAATTCATTTACTGTTTGAAACTTAATTAATTAAATACTAAACACGCGTCAACGTTTAAATAACAATTAGAATAACCGTTGGAATTAATATTACCTTTATTGGTTACTAAAAAATTCCCCTGACTTCTTCTTTTGCAAATTATACTTTAATGACACAATGTATACCGAAATCATGCATATTGAAAGGTTAAACACTATCCTTGTTAATGTTTTAGATATTAATATAATTAAATTATCTAACTCTCATCTTTTTTTGAAGTTATTACCTTTAATCATTTACGTTAGCCTAACAGTCATTTTTTTTTTTTTATCTGCGAAGCTCCAATAAATAAATAAAATATGTTAGTCTCAAAATAACGCTGGTAATAAATAAACTACTATTATTATTATGGTATCCTATTTATTTTTTTTACTTTTACAGACGACGAAAGGCAACATCCCACAGAGTACGATGACGAAGGTATCGAAAGAGACTCTGGAGAAATAGATGAAGACTCGTCTCACCTCACCTCACTCTCTCTGGTTCTCAGGGTAAGGAGTTATCAGCAATTTATTAACAATGGTATTTGAAAATCAATTTCATTGCAAAGAGACGGACTTTTTTGTAATTTTCAAGGACTATTAGATGTTTCATAAGTTAATTGCCACAGTTTAAATAATAACTTAATTGCTAACTATAAAAGTTCTCCTTCCTATAAGTTATGATTGAGGATATCGTTCTTTCTTTCAATTATTTAATGTTCAAATGACCATACTTCTAACAATATTTTATGAGTTGCCCAATATTATTGAACAAGATTATTTTTTTTCCAATTTCTACTATCTTTGAAAGCGTTAAAATTAATGATGCAACACTTATTAATAAACCAGAAATTAGAATCGTATTGATTTAATAACCGGTTCTGATCAACACGGATTGGACGACAAATGCCAATGCTTACGATATGATTACTTGGATAAACGTTGCTTGTTGAGAAAAGTTGTTTATTTGAATTTCACATTAGTGAGAGATAATAAGAATTCTTGAATAAATAAAAAGAAAGAAAAAGAAAGCTCACGCTGATTTATGATAAGGGAATTTAGATGTCTCAAGGATTAAGTGATTTTTTTATGTCAACATTTTATTTGAATTTAATCTCCTCCAGTAAATAAGTCCAGATTTCCAAATATACAGGGCTTGGAAGTTCTATTCGATAACATTTTTTTGTCAATCCCGTTAAACTTGGAATGAAAAGTTTCAGGGAAATTAGGCTTCTGGACCTAAAATTAATAAAATACAGGGACGTTCCAATGAGTTTTCCAGATAAATTCAGAACAAGGTTTTAAATGGGTGGGAATGCTAAAGACACTGTTGAACCTATTCCTGCATTTGTCGTGTGTCTCGGTTGGTTGTGATTTTGGATTCATCCCATTCGGACCTGTCCACGTAGTGCTCTCTACATGTCCATCCCTTTTATGCTGTTTGTCTTTCTTCCTTGGAAATGGCTAGCCTGTTCATGACATCAGCCTTCACAATCTAAAACTACTTATCCTTTGCCTATTTATAAAGTAAAAATTAAATATTTGTATTATTTGTCTATTCATAATTTCATTAGAATTGTTATTAAATTAATAATGCTCAGCCACATTATTATTTTATTCATCAGGGTGTAGGCTGGATAGTAAGGGCTCAACACGTGTTTTTAACGTGTGTGCAACGCATCGATTGATATCAGATATTTGGTACAATTATTGCTCTCTCTCTCTCTCTCTCTCTCTCTCTCTATATATATATATATATATATATATATATATATATATATATATTCCAGTTTCCCCCCTAAGTACGTAGGTGGTTATGTGTTTGAAGTAAAAATAATAACAAAATGTTTATTTACTTTAGATCCAACACGACTTTCGCCTGTGAGAATCAGCTCAGATGTATATATATATATATATATATATATATATATATATATATATATATATATATATATATATATATCGTGAAACCCCCACCCCCTTATTACCACCTTAAAGTACCATATAATGTTGCTAAGATCAACCATCCACTCGGGACGAAAGGTAGATGAAATTTGAGACATATTAGCATCCTTAAAATTTTCTGTTCGTCAATCGAATGACGGTTTTGTACCAACGTTCATGAAACATGAAGATATATTTTAGTGTTGCATCTTCTTAATTGGTGGCGCACTTGGTAAACGGACAAATTAGCTGTTATTAAGATGTAAATTACCCCATTGTTGGCCTTCTCCGATATCTCGTCAGATGTGTTGGTTGTGTAGAGATGGGGCTTATACTTGCAGTGTTGGGGCTGCAGCGGGCTGACAGTGCAGTTGTACTCCTGCCGTACAGTTATTGCCACCCGGGAGATGTTTGTACTAGTCAGGGAACGGTACGCCTCCAAGCACGTTGTCTCCTCTTTCACGCCTATCTCTCTTTTCCTATTCTGAAGCTGTCTCTTTCTTCTTACTCTTGATCTCCCTCTCCCTCTCTCTCTCTCTCTCTCTCTCTCTCTCTCTCTCTCTCTCTCTCTCTCTCTCTCTCTCTCTCTCTCTCTCCTCTCTCCTCTCTCCTCTCTCCTCTCTCCGCTCTCCTCTCTCTCTCTCTCTCTCTCCTCTCTCCTCACTCCTCTCTCCTCTCTCCTCTTTCCTCCCTCCCTCCCCCATATTCTAGTTAATAATATTTGGGTCACAACTTTTCAACGAGTGTAATGGGAAGGTTCATTTTTATCTATTGTGTACAAGAGTAATTAATTTGTTTATTCATCCTCAATGATGTGGCATTCACCCTTGATGGATGCCATTGCTGCTGGTAATTTGACCGATCGTTATCAATCTTAAGTAGAGCAAGTTTCTTCATCACTCTGCCACACCTGCAAAATTTCTTGAAAGAAAAGAACACCTTCAAAATGAAGCACATGTCTGCTAACATCTAACAAAGTGTAAACAATACATGTCTTTTTAGAATTCTTCTTTTTACGATATTAATTATAAGTCATCTTGCACCGGTTTTTTGCTCCAATGGTTTCGCAACGTTCCAGCATATTTTCGACAACATTGGGATGGCCGTCCTCAGGCTTTTATATTCATTACTTTTTTAATTAATAAATATTTAGTACGTGTTCATCTGCCAAGAAGAGATGATCAGTCTAATGAAGGCTATCGGCTATTATATCATGGAGACCACTGTTGCAGAAACCTGGACACGATGGAGTACAGCCACTCACAGTGGATGGAACAGCATCAGCATATACTCGTATATATATATATATATATATATATATATATATATATATATATATATATATATATATATATTACTTTTGAGTACCTTTGGGGCAGGTTCTGGGACTAAGGGTTTGTTTTGGGCATCAAAATTGACGTATTCTTATATAGGAAAAAAAAATGTAGGTATAGACTAAATTGGGTTGTATCTACATGAAATCAATCACTAAGATAATGTCTAATGGAAGTTCCCATTTGTGCATTTATTCGCTTTTTTTATCGATTTATTTCTAGTTACAGAGAAATTTGTTTATATAGCTGACACCTTAATTGTGCACATTGTAAGAAGGCCATTCCATTAGCAGACATGATTGAAATAAGTGCAATTTAGACGAACACTTTTACGTTCACCAAAGAATTGCTTCTTTATCGTCCATCTCTAGGAAAAACTCAAAGGTTTCTTTTCTTTGTTTGTTTGTTCTTTTGAGCCGAACCTAAAACCTTGAATAATATATTTCCGTTCACCGACTTCTTCACGGGACGTTTCTTTATAGACTTACACGTTTTTGGAATATATTTCCTTCTTTCGATGTTTGACTTGCGTCTGTGCTCAACCACCCCTAACCAGCTATATACATATGTTACTCCAGTGAGTTTTTAAGGCTTTTGGTTTATTATTGTAAATTATTTTTTCAGGACTGTACAGTACACCTAGGTTGTGGAGGAGCCCAAGAGGCAGATTCGCACTACAAGGCTGTCTGCAGGGCTCTGGTAGCAGAAGCCCTTGAACTATCCACCTTCCTGGAGAACGTTGGATCTGGGACACTCAGGAGGGAGACGACTGAACACCTTAACTTCAGCGAATGGGTAAGCACTCTTGTGCCTAGGGTAAAACTATTTAGACTTTATATGCTGTAAGTAGTCAGCAGCTACTTTCAACTAGTTTTTAAATTTTATGTAGAAATACAAGGAACTTTAGTATCTACTACCGAGTTGTTCTGGGGAAGATGTATTTTCTAAAGATTTGGTTCCCAAAATATTTATCAACAGTACCTTTACTAGGAGACGTGGCTTTCTTAGTTATGAAGATATTCTGTTTTTTTTTTTATATTTTCTACAGAAAACAGTTTTGAATAGAAGGTTGGACGGAATGAAATATTTACAGCGGTTGCGGAAGAAGTACTTGAGATGAATTCATACTACTGTTGTGTGTGTGTGTGTGTGTGTGTGTGTGTGTGTGTGTGTGTGTGTGTGTGTGTGTGTGTGTGTGTGTGTGTGTGTGTGTGTGTGTGTGTGTGTGTGTGTGTGTGTGTGTGTGTGTGTGTGTGTGTGTGTGTGTGTATGTATGTGTGTGTGTGTGTGTGTGTGTGTGTGTGTGTGTGTGGGCGTGCGTGTGTGTGTGTGTGTGTGTATACTCTGTTTTATTTGTGTAACTTGCACAAAAACCTTTTTATGTTTTCTTCATTTATGCCCTTGAAATTATTATGAAATTTATATTTGTTATTACTTATTATTTATTAAGGAATACTATTAGAGATTTCCTACTCATTACGCGTACGTGTGAGCGTATGAAGGTCATAACCCTTATTAATGTATTAGCCTTTCCATTCACCTATTCCTTCATTAGTTGATGCAGTAAATGTTTATGTCGGGTCGTTGCTTTATTTTAAAACAACGGAATATAATCTAATATGATTCAGCATCTAAGTCGGAGGAATGTACCCATTGTTTCTGTGAAACTTGAATTAAAATTTGTTATGCATCTTAGAAGAGTGTTTATTCCTATTTAGAGTTTAATATGATATAGGGTACGAAAGTACACATTGTTTCTAATTACGTAAATTTTCTCTTGTAGTCGTGAATATAGACTAAGAGATGAAAAATGAACTTCAAGCCATTGAATTCATTTTTGAGCTAGTTTCATGCGTTTCTCGTAAAAAATATATATATAGAATCGTTAAAACATTTCATTTTGGAGTTTATTATTCGAACATTTAGTTACAGCTAAAAAAGTTAAGAACGCTATTTCCAATTTTGATATTTTTAACAATTTTTGGAGCTGATAAATTCTATTTGGCTGATCTAAAAAAGTCACTACAGCATCTGTTATAGTTATAAATATAATTTCACTATCACTAGTGTTATACATAGTAGCAAATGCTAAAATCATTACTTTTCTAAGATTGAATTAACTACTTATTTGGCACTTAAGGGGCCAAAAATATCGTACCTTTACCAAGTCTATAAAGGCTACATCTGAAAATTTATCTCGTATACCTGATTTTTAAGGGGGCGAACAAAGGAATAAGAGGGTCACAAGTACACGCAGTGATTTCTTGTTGTCTTCTACTTCAGATCTAGAAGTTTTCAGTAATAATTAATAAGCCGGAATGGATTAAATTCCTCTAAATGACAGTCGTTTTATACCCCATCCCTTCGTAGCCTGTAGCCTCCATAAGCTGACTAGTGATTATTAGTTACCAGGTGAAGGCTATAGATTCAACATACATACCAAGTACCATTTTTTTAAGACGATCTGCAAAGTTGTACGCTTAAATTCTCTATTTAATTCAAAGTTAACTAAAAATAATAATTGTTTAAAACACTTTACATTCTACGTTTCCAAATAACCGTGATGAAATATAATTTCTGAGTAATAATAAAGACAAATTGTAACATGTAATCTAACATTTTTACTTCCTAATTTCATTTTATTTCAATCGATTTTTTTATTTTTTTTTGAGGAAATATATATGAAATTGAAGTAAACCTCATTGTGAAAAACTGGCCGCCATATTGATTGTAGTAGGTGTGTTTGGACTGTGCCAACCTGGTCTGTATTTTATTCGACTGGTTAGGTCAGAGCCTGGTAGGAGGTGAAGTGGGTGGGCCTCACCCACTGGAGACTCCTTTTTTCTCAAGGTCCGTTTACCGTGAATTAGTGGAAACATTTTAAAGTCGAAACCATATTTTATAAGGATTTAGGATGAAATAACCTTTTAAAACGGTTTTGGCTTTCTTTTTGACAGATATTCTTTAAAGTATATTAATTATGCCATATAAAGAATATTTTACTACAATTATTTTTTCTTATATTTTTCTCTAACTGGAATTTTAACGGAGTTACAGAAACGCATTTAAGCTTTCTTGACCTTGAGTAAACCCATGCTCCTATTGATTTTCACGTTGAGTTACTACGTATATCGCTACACATTTCACTCCCAATTTGAGTTTCAAGTCTTATTTTTACAGAAGAGGAGATATAGTAAATACATTGTACAGATGACGCCACTTGTACCGGTAAATCAGCTGAGTTTAAGCAGCCATTTTTTTTCCAGCGAGACAGCACTCTTTTCTCATTTTAGTTGTTAAACTAATTTTGGAGAATATGTTTTTCCCGGGACAAGGTTTTTTTAATGCCCTCCAAATGATATAATCGCCGTTCCTCCAAATTTATGTATATGTACACATATATTCATGACCATTAAAAGTGTTAATTTTGAAATGAACATTTATTTCTTAATAAGCCAATCGCAGTTCTTTACTCTACTTATTAATCAACAAAATCGGGCCAGAGAAGGCAGTAGAGACAATTGCGAAATTTCTGAAACCCAATCCCAACTCCGCAAGAGGAATCAAAATTCTCAGGAAGCTAGTACAGCGAATAAAGAAATCTTGATTAACTTTGTGTTGTTCGACATTCTGCTTATATCAATTATATTTACATACATAAGTATTAGTTATCAGTACGATGACAAACCATGAAATGTTTATTGATGAGAGCCTAGCATACTGTTCCATATCATATATTGGAACATATTTTTCTATGGTGTTATTGTTATTATTTATTGACGCCAACTTTGTTCCGCTGAGGCTAATCGGGACGGATTATCTATAGGTTATTATTCTTTTTAACCAGGGTGGGACTCAGGATTTTATTTAGTGAGTTCGTCACTAATTGAATTCCTACTGCTCACGTGGGATTCGAAGCAATGAGGTTAGTGAGAATTGAAAGCATATATATATGCTCGATATACATTTAGAACAATAATAGTATTGTTCTATATGGTATTCTATACATTCTATATGGTTCCATTGATAATGCTTTTAATTCACTTAGTAATCAATGAAACTTAAGATTATTTTACAATATTTAATTTTAATAATATTTGAACAAGATGTAGTTCTTAAAAAAAATCAATAAATTCTGTTAATTATTTTTTGTTCCTTTGAGCTAAATTTAACTGTTTACAAATAATTTGGCATATTTTTCCGCAGATCCAATGCCACATAATGTGCAATATCTAGGCCTCATTATTAAAGCATTTGCTTTTACACGCGAGCCCTAGTTCTCAAGGAAATATCGATATTTCACTTCAGTTCACTGTGCTGCCCCAGAAAAACTATTTAATAATATTAATAAGTAATTGGTTTCGCTTTTATAATATTTAAACTGAAGTTAACAATTTCCCTGTCTCTTTATTGTTTGAAATTATTGTTGGATTCATATTTGTATTATCTGCTGTATTTTCCTAAATTTATCTATTGTGCACATTTTCCTGTCACACACACACACATTCAGTGAATGAAGAATTCTGAAGATATTAGCGACTTGAATGCTTAAATTAGTAGTATGTCATGTATTTATTTCCATTGAGTTCTAAAAACATAATAGAATTCTATTTTAGGATTTGAAACATGTAGAGTTTAATAATAAATAAATGGAAGATATTGACTGTTATGTGCAACTATTATTGGCCCTCAGTGATTTTTCCTACAACAAAAATTTTAATATTAGTATATTCGAGCAGTCTGTTAAACAGTTTCAGGACCGAAAAATATGGTAGCATTACTTTTATTCCACCATGATAAAAGGCGAGTTATTGCTATATTACTTTTTGGTACTTCCTGAACTTAAAGATTTTACATGAGAACATAACTTCCATATTTACATGAGAACATAACGTTCGCTTAAGGATGAACTTACGTCCTTCAAAATAATGTATAAGTATATTTAAATAAATATACACAACCTAATGCTGAAATCGATTTCTCCATGAGCTCACTTGGCATTTTGAAAGTTTATTGTTTGTTGGTTAATATGACAAGTAGCTTAGGCGTGGGAGCCCATATGTCGGTGCCTTATCTCACCAGCTCGTCAACTAATCCTATCAGATGAATATATAAATACATAAAACGTCTCTTGGTGTCCACATTATCATATATAATATACAAAGATAAGTGAACTAATTCAGTGCGAGGGTTTACCTTTATCTATAAAAGTGATGGTCATGCTTATCAGTTTGTGTAATACATGTTTGTTTTTTTTGTTTAAAATTACGAGTTCTCGCACACATTTTGTTTACATATATTTTTATCATTGAAGTAATTCACTTTATTAAATAACCATCTAATTTTAGAAAAAGCTAAAGAGTATAGATGACAAAGTATTTTCTAATATTTAAATTATTTTATTTCAAATTTAGACTCTTGTTTCATCAGGGCTTGATATTTATAAAAACAGAGTTATGTTTTAGGAAGTGATATTATTATAAAATGTCATGTTGTAGTCACCTATGTATATTAATTTCTTTCCCTAGTATCTCAGCTATCAACCACAGAAATGTTATTTTTTATTGGACCACAGATGCATATAATTTTACATAACTCGTTCCTCAAATATAGACGTACTGCTATCGTCTTAAATCTAATGAGCTAAGAGGAAAAACCTCATTCACTGTGATAATAATATATTTTAGTATGAATGCATATAGAATATACTATTTTTGTTTTGTTTAGGTATTTATTTTATTACTTTATTGGAGGGGGTTTTCGTACGTCGGTAAGTCCCATTCATAGTTTGAGCAATGATGACCAGAGCAGTAGATCGCTCGAAACCTTGGTCAATAAAATACAGAATATACGATTAAAATGAAATCAACTAAAGTTATGCTAAACAAAAAAATATTCCATCACATCCATGGTCGAACAATTTTGGACTTATTTGGAAATTATTCTAGTATTATTATTGGGATTGTAAATGTAAGTGTTGTGAGGCCGTATTTGTTTATTACCCACAAATATAACCTAATAACTAGATTAGATGTATATACCAAATATTGTTCAAAAAACTTACTTTGTATATCCTAAACGGCAATGAATTATTTTTATCACAAATCTCGTGCCTTATTACAGCTGTTAGTGGTTTCTAGAGGAACATATTTTTAATAATTTTATTAAAAGAGATTATATGTGTGTCCCTATCCGTGTAACGAGCTCCCAAAAAGCCACTTGACTTAAAAGATTTGGATATATAATAGTCACCGTATATTATCATTATTATACAGATAAGCGTGCTTAACGAGGTGAAGATTGGGCGTTGAGACCCAACTTAAAATGTAATTCATATGCCCCTTCCAGTAGTGTGATGTGCCTCATGTATATCCCGCTACCTTGGGTTGACTTTAAGGTTGGCTTATTTGAATAATTTCTATCTCCTAGCGAGGTAATGGACGCACCTCTGACACTAATGTCAAATAAACGGCATTCATAAATTGTAAATATCCTTCACCACTAGTCTGCTATTTATTCAACTCGTTTATATATCAACTATCAGTTAAGAACTTATTCATTAATAAGATGATGCCGTTCTTCTGATATTTTATAGGTTCAAATAATAAAATGTATTACAGTAATAACAATAAAATGTTTTTCAGTAATTATAAAATTAGTAGAAAACAGTAATTTTCCATAATTTTAACATTCTTTTATACCCAATAGTTTGGCTGCTCTCTTAGCTTTGTTTATCAAAACATGCTTAGATTTGATTTTCTATTTCATTCTTAGGATAACTTGAGTAATGATCTATTGAGCACTATTTCGCAACTTTCGATCTTATAGACACTTTCATGCACAGTAACTGATCCTATTATTAGGATATAAAACCATTTCACGGGCTCAGTAACATAAGTCCCTTGGTCACAACACTATTATATATGACTATACCTTCTTATTGATATAGTTTAAAATAATTCTGATTAACACTCAAGTAATTAATTAAAATCAACATTAGTTACAAAGTATTATTTTTTTTTTTAAATTTGTGGCAACTGATCTCTGAATTCCTGACTCTCAACAGCACAGGAGCCCAACTGTATTTTTCCTTTCAGTTTGTTGCCAGATTTTGTTTTGGAATTGTATACACACAAAATGCCAACAACTATACGTTATAATGAAACTATCTAAACAAAACTCGCCGATTCAATGGGCGACCTGTGAAGGAAAGGAAAAACTACTTAAATCTAATAAGTACTGGTTTCAATTCAATCTAGCCTCAGAGAAACTTGAAAGTAAGTAAGAAAAGCAAACAGTCCTCATATAATGGCCGTGTGAAATCGAAAACGTTTTAATTACAGAGATCATACTTCATGAATCGTTTTGTATATTGTTCGGTTCCTTATTATATGGTAATATACCAAGAAGAAAGTTGTTACGAAGTGGCTATAGAAAGGCCTTATAGGCCTTACAATTTAATAAAAATATTTCAACGGCAAAAAAAAAAGGAATTGAACTGAAACTAAACAAAATTCTAGGCTTGCGTATTAGACAGATTTCGCTTAAGCTATTTAGACTTGTTCTCGTGGCCCAATGTTTGGAAACATTCTTCAACTGTACACCGGAAACTGCTTAGTATTTGATGAAGACCTTTAGCTTTTCAAATTAACGAGTTCATAGTTTGTTTTTTTTTCATTTTAAACTTTTAGGAAACTGGTATACCTTGAACCTCATTATACGTAGCTTAAATACCTAGTATTGTTTTCTTCATTGGACTTTTACTGCATAAGCTATTGGTAAATATTTCCGGGAAACGTCCATCTTCTAACACGTAGGAAATCTGCTTAGTTTACGCAACTCCTGCGATGATGAATTTTTATGGCAGCGAATAGGAAGTACTCCACGTTAGGAAGTTCAGACGAGGATAACCGTTTTAAGCTTCCTCTGCCTTAAAAACAATTAGGTTCTTAACATTTACTTTTCTTTAAAAAAAATACTATAAAAAAAACTGGTTCTCGGACTGCCAAACAAGCCTGCCTAACGGCTCGGCAACTTACCGAATCTGGACAACCTGTCGGCAGCTTCATTACTCACTTAAACAAGTTTCTTCTCTGATCCTTGTAATTCAGAGTCTTCCCTCCCACTCCTTGCGGGACTCCTTACACGTGTTTTAAAGCCACGCGGTCAAACATACAACCGCAACTAATTCAGGACAGATTTTTGTCGAATAACTGCCTTATAGCATGGTCTCATACAAAATAGTTATAATTAAAGACCGTGAATTCCATTTATAAAATAAGTGTAATTAATTTTAATTTTTTTTTTTTGAAGTATGGAAAACGCCGTCAGAATATATTAATTTTTTAATATTCTTATAGGCTAAGATTATAAGAAGTCAATTTCCCAAGCCAGCATAAATTAAGCAGATTTTGAATATGACGGAACGACCATCACCTCACTATTTATTCTTTATTCCTCTCACAGAAGAACGCAATAAACAAGACTTATAAGCGATTTATAATAGCTTAAAGTAAAATAGGCAAGGAATGTATGTTTACTTAAAATAAAATAATATTAACACCAATAACTTCTTCTTTGATATCTGAGCTATAATAATGTATTGAACATAAATTGAAGTATTTCAAAGAGAGACAGACAAGATTTCCAGTTTTGATACCATTGTTCTTTCAATGTTCTGAGACCTCAAAAAACATAGCTCTGGCGAATTGAAAGAAAATCAGAAGTTTTCAAGTGATCAACTCGGCGTACAGCCCCCGTTAACCAAGGAAGACTTGGAGTTGGTTGCCTCTAGTAGAATGAATAATGGGGGGGGGGGGGGTTGGTCAGTTAATCGTGTGTCAGCCTGCCTATGGACGGGATATAAGATATTCATAAGCGTTAGACATATCTATGGGGTGAGACAATGTAGGAGCCACTTATTAAAGACGATGCAAGCATTGGTTTGTATGTATCAAGTTCACAACGTAACTCTCCCACCAAAAAAGTTTGATTAGCTCAGGGCTTTGAGGTGTTGATTAAAATATTTTTTTATTTTTGTTCATCCATTTACTATTCATCATTGACTTAAAGTAGATTGAACAAGGACCACGAATATGGATTCAATCAGTCTACATCCATAGCTATCATATTACAAACAAACGCACAAAGTCCATGTAATCTCAACAATAGAACTCTCTAATGATCATCTCTAAAAAACGTGATGTACCTGATTAATTGCTAGAACTACATTCTAGATTTAAAACTTCTTATGTTAAAGGTGGCGTTATATGAGCACTCCTCAATCGGGAAAAGTGTTGAAAAGCCGGCAATGTATCGTTTATTATATAATGAACAGGGAACGCAGCCTGTGAAAGTAGGAACGGTCTGTCACAGCGCCCGATAAAACTCGATTTCAATCGTTTATCACGTATTATCGAATTTACACGCATGCGCATGGATCGACTATTCACTTAATTCCCCTTTCTCTTTTTGACATAGAGTGGAGGGTTTTCTATTATGGGACGTGTTAAACCTTTAGAACTAGCATAAGCAGATGTTAGGATTTTCTAAAATTTCATTGAATTAAATAGTCAATAGCGTTGTGGGGACAGTAAAATAAAATATTCATCTGGCTAAATCTCGAAAATAATAAAAATTTAAATTATTTATTAACGTCCACTTTTTGAAACTAAAGGCTTTGAAAATACATGTTGTATGTTTATGGAATCAAAAAAATTGAATACAATAGCATTTAAATACTAACCTTATTTTTGATTTGACTAATCTTATTTTTTTTTACCTGAAACTTTAATAAGTATCAATAAAAAGGACTATACTATAGTAGAGATGTTTTATAAAATTACATAGGTAATTAAAATAATATATTTTCCTTACTGCCTTATTGGTTGTTTAAATGTCTTTAAATTCATATTTGGTTTTCAATTTTTATATAAAACTATGATCAGGTTAATATACAACTGTCAACGTGATCTGAAAACTTTGACATGCCAATTGGCATTACTGAAATACTGAGTGACTTAACCGATATGTATAAATCATACTTTGAATCAATCAATTTGAAGCTTTAGAGACCAAGCAGATGTGTGAATTAACTGAATGTCTGGCCCAACTCAAAATTATTTTTCGAAATTAAAATAGCACGTACTACAAAAGTCGTCAACTTGTAAAAATATGGTTTCATAGATGACATGTAGACATCACCACAAGTAGAATAAATAAAAAGATGTATTTTAATACTACACACTTTTATATCGTTTAGATCACTTTTGAATAAATGATAAACATTGTAATAACCTACATATTATATACTAATAATAGACACTTATGCATCTTTGTAATTCACAGTTTCATATTTTTATAATCCAAACATTTATGTACTACTAGCCCACACTTTTATGCTTTTTTATCTACAGTTTTATATCTTTATGAACCACTCTATTATGAACTAATAATGCTCACTTTTATACCTTTATAACCCAAGGCTCTTTATATCCTAATAATCCATAATTTATAGGTACATAATGAGTGAACATGAATTCAATAAATTTGGCATGGTTTGTGCCTTGTTGTCTATGATTATTGGTACCCCTAGAAAATGATTTAAAAAAATGCTGTACATCAAACTTTTCTATAAAAGGTGCAAAATTTCTACAAATGCAAAATTTGTATGCTATATTTTGGCCTAAAAATTGTTGAGGATTAAATATTGATCGAACATTAGCTTGGCGAGTAAAGATTTGGCAAATATAAAATTAACGCCTAAATAATGTATTTTGTTCAATGCTAAAAATTTTTTTCATTAACCTTCTTTTTTAAATAGACGGAAGCTTATATTTGCGCAGTTAGAACGATTTTTATTTTCTTCTTTGCATCCGCCTCCTAAGTTAGATTTATCGCAATCACGTTGAAGGTGAAAAAGAGGTGGCGTGGTGAGTAAAAAAGGTGCTAGAAGGTTTGGAATCGTTTATTTTTGCCGTTGGTCTTGCTTATTCGTATTATAAAAGCCAGTAGGTTGGTTATTATGACTAACCTATTGTTCCGGATCGTAGTGTAGGCTGGCCAAGGATATGAGGTACTTCTTGATACTGGATCAGGTAACTCGTGGGTGTGAGTGGCTGAGGCGCACTCAAGTGTTGCTTGATGAGTGTGCGCTGAAATTGGCAGGTTAATTAGACCATTTTCATCACATCGGGTAATCTGCTGGCAGTTCATTGGCCATGATAAATACAGGTAAGAAGTTACTGGAAAATGAAGGTAAAAAAAAAAAAAAAAACGAGAAAGGTCTCGTGTTAGCAGATTTTTTTCATTTTCTGTGCATCTGAGGGATGCAAAGCGATTTGTAGTTTTGTACCTCTTTGGACCCCTACCTGACATTACTGCGGTTGCAATCACCCTTCTTTAAATCATTAGCATTCCTTTCCAGGAATGGATTTTGGGAATTTTTCTTGGGAGTCGAAGTATCTGGTATTTACAGTCAGTTCTGATGTCAACTTCCATGCTATTGTTCTTTGCAATTTCTTCCACATATTTGAGTTACGCCCAAATAAGAAGCGCGTATCCAAAATGACGGACTCTCCACCATTTCTGATCTCTATAGAAGATCTTATGCACATAGTCTCATCTTATGGTTAATTGTACGGTGCCAAAACTCATGTGGTTCTTGCTTAAACGTACCTACCGCAATCGGCTACGCTCTTCACATAATCAATACGTCATACCCAATTTTTTATTGTACCACTTAGATTGGTTTTTATTTCTAGGGATTTACACTTCAACACTAGTTATACTGTGATTTCTTGAATCAGAGCCGTAGTAATCGGAAAGCTAATACGCTCGTACTGGTTTTGACTTGACAGAAAGTTTTTCTTTCATACTGGTCAGTCTGAGAAGGTTTTAGGATAATCCCTAAGACTGGAGTGCCTCTAATAATTCTAACACATTTGAATTGTGATAAGCCTTTCGTTTTCAAACGTGTGCCTAATGCCGAATATAATATGACCTGTTGTTCGAACGCCCTTGTCCAAAAACCACTCCGGTTATCTCTGAGTCCATCCCCCCTATTCATTAGCCTCACGTAGATTTTATTCACTGGACTCATTCTACTCTATGTTAGCGCACTTTGGTAGAGAGCTTGTCAACTAAATTACGTCCTTGGAAGGCCCTTTTGGAGCTGAGCGGATTTTGTGAAGTATAGTTAGGCACTTTACCGCACTGTGGCCTAGAGGAAGGTGTTGAGCAGGATGAACGATGTGGTATATTTTTTTCATGTGACCACCGACCGCACCCTCCATGCTTGGATACCTGTCACTAATCTACCTCTCAGTTTCCGGTCTCTGTACTCTATCTCTTTGAATTCTTAGGCCCAATAATCTATTTTAATATAAAATTTATGCTTCGCCTGATTACGCATTGCTGTCGGGCTCAAACGAGACCACCTCTAGGCATATGATGTATTTTCTCTTCTCTCTCTCTCTCTCACACACACACTCCATTTTCCCCAGTAAGAGCTGTCAACGTTATCCCTGAAAATTAACATGAACTTATTCCACCTGAGACCCTAAACATTACTTATAGTTACAGTTATTTCTGGATGTGAAACCAACCAAATTCATTGCTCCCGAAATCTGAAGAAATTAAAGAAAGAACACTCCCTATCTGTTGAAAATAAATTCTAATTAAAATAATGGGGAACTTGTGGGTTTTTTAAAAGTTACTCAATTAATGAATGTTAGAACTTTTCAATGTTGAAAATCCTATTATTAAAACTATGACTTCTTTTAAAGGTTTCCGGGGCTGTTTTATTTATGTGTTATGTACAGAAAATATGATGTTTTGATGATTTCTTGCTTCTGAGTGTATTTACATGCTTATTCCCAGATTGGAAATCATAAAGTGTTTGCAAAATCAGAAATGAGACCTAACACTCTTATATTAGTTAATAATAATTTCTTTGAAAAATGTAATGATTGTTTCCACTTAAACTGTCATTTTCATGCTATTGCAACAAGTGTCAATGATTGTTTTTGATTGACTGGCAGTTATCTTGTTAAGAAAGGAACTGAATGTTTATTGGGAACTGCGGGATCCAATGAGAGCTAGGTGTTATGATCATATTTCATTATCAGAAATTTATGTATTTAGTCATTTTTATTAATGAAATGTTATTTTTTTTTAATATCAATGCCTTGGATCTTTAGCCGCTGATGACTGACCCAAGCTTTAGAATCCTTTGATGACTATTGTATTACAAAAATTTTCTTTGCAAGTCTACATTCCCGAACTCATATGCTTTGGTTTTGAAATCTGACTATTGAAGCTAAGTTGAAAGTTGAATTATCAGAGTAAACATTTAATTTTCATAATACTCTATTATAGTACTCTAACGGTTTAGTACGTGCATTGCTGGCCTTACTTGACATGATACTTACTATTCAAGTCTCCGTAAATTTGAACATTATTAATCTGAAAAAGTTGTATATTAAAATTATAAAATATATTGCTGAGGACGCTGAATGCGATGTCAGGGGTCAAGAAGAGTCGTAGCTCTTGGTTGGCAACAGGTGGTTCATAGCCCGAAGGTATTCACATTTGATGGACGCGGCAGGTGGGAGACGAACGCGGAGGTAGTACGTGTTGGCACGTACGGACGGCCGTACGTAGTTATTTAACGTATGTAAATTGCCAGCCTGTGTACCGCACCTCCAATCAGGAGTACAGTACTCCCTGTCCGTCTGTACAGTCATCTGACTCGAAACAAAACAGAGGTCCATAAAGAAGGGAACTTCTAAGCCTACCTTGAGCTTGATCTCAAGGGTTATCTTAGTTATCATTATTTGCCATTAACTATGTAACGTAATTATTTCACACTGCTTATGACAAATTGTGTCCAAGTGCGAATATCGACTGGCATTATAGTTAGGGCAAAATTTTACAAAAGATAAAATACCTTTTCTTGGCTATTAGAGATCGCTAAGGAAAGGACTTGAGGGGGAACTCTTAAGAATAAATTAATGATTTAAGTTAAAAAGTAATTAACTTTGCTATTATTATTTACGCATCCCATTTCACGATACTAAGTCATTAGTTAACATTGTTTCATTATAAAATATCATCCATTTTCAAGCACGCAGTTCCCACATTATTTCTTGTTGAACATTCCCAAATCCATATCATTGTCATTAAAATCTTCAGACATGAATATCAAGATATTCATATGTGACTCCGAGATAGTACGAGTTTGCGATAAAGCATTCTCCTTAAATATCTTTGCAGGATGGAGATGAAAAATGTTAACTAGTATAATATAAGAAGATTTAAAATTGAGAAAGGGAATGAAAAGAAATACGAAAGAAAAATTTTAGAAAACTAATTTTGGTTTAATTCAGTTATATCCTTCATCAAGGACTTATATCTAGGACTGCCTTTAAGATAAGAGGTCAGTAAGATGAGTGGTGGAATGCATAACAAAGATTCCTAATATTTGTAGTAGTAATTGTGTCCAATACGCTTCACTTTTTAGTTAAAGTTTTCCAGCAAAAAGTTTATTAAGGATACGGCCAGTTCTGATAGTAAAGATTTTAGTTTGATGATGAAAATATGAGTAACAAAGCAGTGTGAATAAAGGTTTTAGGTTGAATACAAGATGTTCATCATAACACTAAGAATAAGAGTTATAGCTTGATAACAAGATGGGAAGCTTAGCACAGGGGAATAGGGCTGTTCCTTGATTACAAGATGGGCATCATAGCTCTTAAAGTAAGAGTTAGAAATTTTGTAGAGAGAATCATCCCCAATGATGTTAAAGAATGCCATCTAATTTCACAAATGATCACTACCAAAGTGTCTATCGAAAATATTAAGTTGTGTTAAACATACCAAATAAAAATAATTGCAGATAGCTCTTATATTTGTTTTAAGTGAATTTCTACCCAATACTAATGTTATAGGTTACATGAGTAACAAATTACTCTAAATGTATGCCCATTATCAATTACTGTCATCTTCAATAATTGATAACAAGATGGGTAGCATAGCACAGAAAATAAGAGTTGTATTTAGTATGAGACGCACTCGGATTTTCCAGGCCTGTTGTATACTGTTGGATAGATCCGAAGGTGCGTAGCGTCGGGCTAAAGGTTAGGGCTGCAACCTGTTGATGAGAAGCACATCCGCTGGAGTCACCTGTTTCACGCTAACGTTTTTGTAGTATTGCAATTAGTGGGTTTCTAACGCGGTGCTTTGATCTGCTTTGCCTCCTCTTCATCCTATCCAGATGGCTAGCCCTAGAAGGTTAAATTAGACGCCTGCAAGTTGGGAGATGATACTGTACATCCAAATCTACTATCGTACAACCGGTATCCGACCAAATTTTTTAGGCATCTATAAATGATAATCAGGCGTTTTTTTACTGCAATGCTCATACTGATTTAGATTCAGACTACAATGATTATCTAACAGATTAAAGCTCGACTTGAACTAATTCACTGTGAGAATAAATAAGCCTTCATTTTACCGATGACTGGCTACAGAAAGTAGACTCCATGATTGCAGAGTTGATTCTTGTGTTGATCAAAATCAACAAATCATATAAAATGAGACATTTTTGTCAAAGATTTGATTCCCTAACATTCTCAAAAATATTAAAATGTTCTTCACTGTATATTAAGAGTAATAACCAACAAATATTCTCAAAACACCTCATTTTATCGTATTTATTGGCCTACAAAAATACTGATAATCATTGGTCTGTGTGCTACAAATAATGCTAGTAATGTAAAAAAAATTCATAATTGACTATAAAAATGAAAGAAAGAAATTTTTCTTAGATTTGTTTTAAGTGAACTTCAACCTAATACTAAAGTTACAGGATACAGGCCAATATCAGTTCCTGCCATTTTCAAAACTTCCCAGTCTTCTCTGAGAAAGTATCTTATATTTTCTTGACATTTTGGAGCTTCCAGATTTCCCAAGAGAACTACTTAATGAAAGATAGCCTCCAGCCCTTATCAAAAGTAGTACTTAGGAGGAACAAGAAGGCCGTCTCGTACAGTAGTAGGTGATATCTTTTTTTCGCCATCTTTGACTATCAAACTGATGAATGCAGCTGAGAAATCACTTGTAATAAGCAGTAGTATACTTATTTCAAACATAAGTTATGGTGGTATGGACTATTTGATTTTCTATACAAATGTATGATATTAATTCCAACTGAATATTCTTCTATCTATAACATGAAGGCATTGTAGGCAGAATAAGTGCTTTTGACTTAAGATGTATTATCGGAAGTTATGGAAACCATATTGACTTTGCTGAAGATGGGGATTAATAAAGCTGAGAAAAGACTATTCGCCGTACACCTAGTATAATTTTGACATCGTTCTTTCAAATTCTCAATATTCCCTTGCATGCCTGTTTTCAGAATTTTCTATTTCTCAAAAACTTGAGTAATTTTTAAAATTGGAATAATACAATCCGAGTACATTTGCTGAAAAATTGCCACAAGTATCCGGCTGTATTTTCCCCAACTTTTGAGGATACAGCTTTTAAACTTTTAATGGAAATTAATATACGTATGATAACGAAGAATTGTTAGTTCAGGTCTTTCAGAGTCTTTATCAGCTCAGAGTTTACTTTAGTTTTAATGAACTGAAAAATGAGATATGCTGTATCAACCCTTTGTCAAAGTTTGGTAATTTGAAAGGCCCAGTATTCGGAGAATCAATTTTACTTCTTTAGTGCCATGTTCTATTCAATTTAAGCTGTATTACATTGAATCTTTTCAAATGTGACAGATTATGCTCTAATGGTGAAAAGTTGTTAGTCCTAGGTTTCATTAAACTAAGAATAAAAATTTGATTAAGGGCTAACAACATGTCTTTTATTTACTCTTCAATCCCAACATTGAATGTGAACTTTATGCTGATGGTAATTGGTCTTTAATATTTAACTTTGCTTTTTGCGCAGTCCAACATGAGGATATGGAGAACATTGCAAGTACGTACATACAAAATCAAGGCTTTGTACTTAAATGGACTTGTAGAGGCTAGATACCCACGATGTATGATGAATGAAATATGTGTATGAATGACCTAACATTTCTTTATTTGTAAAAGGATGGTTTTTCATTATGGCTTGAACAATACTTTTGTTTTTATTTTTTTAAAGAAAGGAATGCTGAATGAGTTGTATTTGCTATGAAAAAAATTTAATTTTTTATACGATGAATATTTTATAGTAAAAGTTTAGATATATTATTAGCGTCACATATATAAAAGTAGACGACTAAATGATAATGCTCTCTTGACAGCATTAAGTCATGTTCATTGCATGTTTTGTGTATTGCACTGTTTGAATGATATTCTAGCCAAATCAAAATGAACTAAATTTTGCATGTCCATGGGCTTGATTCAGATTTGTTTCCTTTGGGAGAAGTGATAATTTTATTGCACTTCTTAATTTTACTTATCACCAAAGTCTTGTATGCCTATTTAAAGATGTTATTTTTCTTAAATAGGAAAGTTTACATTTGTTAAATCTTACAAAAGGGACAATTATGAAATATGGAATCATGAACTATATCCCTGACAGCATGCAACTAAGAATGATTATTGACTGGAATGCAAAAATTTATTAATTTATTATGCACTGTTGGAGAGCATATTTCCAAAATGTGCGTTCACTATGTATATTTCAGGAAATACTTCACTTTTTACTCCCTTGCAGAAGGTAAAGGAATTATTGTAATCGCGAAACATGTTTATTTTCCAATTTCAAGAAAACTACCCGTTTCGACTCTCCCTGAACCCGTTTTCTATTCTGATCTGTTGCATCGGAACGGAGATTTTGTATATCACCATTTGGTGTATTTAATTTTTTAGGAATACACTGAAATCATTTGGTGTCCCGATCTCTTTCACTAACTTGTACGATGTTAAAACAGATAGACGGTTCACTGTTGAGCCCACAGCACTGATCTATCATCCCTTTAGGCACACGGTCATCAGGAGGACAATCTTGGTCTACAGAAATGTATCTCTAGCCGTGGGCTGACTTTGGTTTTAGATGTAAACATTGCACTCCTAATGTGGCTTTGAAATAAAGAACGCGAAACATGTAGAGTTTAAATAGAGTGAATTAATGAGAATTGTATTTCTACGAAATTCTGACCCTGTGCCTAAGAAAAATATTAGATAAGAGAGTATTTTATTTTTGAAGATTTACATAAAAGCTTTTTTGAATATCAAATAGATCTAAAAATATTCTATGCCATTTTAACTTAATAGGAGTTCAAGGAAGCCGATAGCTGTCCACGTCACATTCTTTTTCCCTCTAGAAATACAGGAATAATTTCATTCCCTTATAGAAATTAGAATACGTGAGAAATAATCATTTTCAATGTCTAACGGTCTAAAATGTTTTCAATGTTCACACTTAAAAAAAAATGTCCTGGAAATTTTGAGAAAGGGATTTGATATAATTAATTTTGGAAATAGCCACCTGGGTTAGTCGAAACACCATTTCTGCTGTGCATGGAACAAATATTATTGACGAAGTTTTTTTTTTTATTCCAAAACTTTCTTTAAGTCGTCTTTTGTCAATATTTAGGGCCATAAGCAGGAAGGAAATTACAAATGTTCTACATGATTGACGACAATCTATAAAATATAAACTATTTGTCAATGGCGATTCGCTTTTTACTCTAACGGCTTTAGTTTTTATTTTTATTTTTCAGAATTTCGGCTCAAATCATGACATGTTTATTATATTTTTCAATCTTGTGTACCATATTTTTTTAAAAAAATAAGCATTTATAGCTTTTCTCTAAACTGATTATCCCTCTCCGTATTTTAATTGTTCTCTGGATTTATGATTCATGATTTCCCATACATATTCACCATTTAAGGAGATGATGTTCATTAAGCCTTAAACGATTCTTGCTTATAAGACTCACAAATATAATTGATTTGTAGTATTGCATGCCCGTCCGAAGCAGATCGACCGAAACCGTATTATCAGGGCAATGTTAACTTCGTAAAGTAGGTCGGTATGTCACGTGATATCTGCCAGACATAGGCTCCAATGCACGATATTGTATACGCCATAAACATTCCATTTTTTAGGATCATAATGTTAATGAAAAATGGTATAGTCAGGTAGAGAATGTTATAAACAGTTGGTAGAGGCATGTTAGAATATTTGATTTGAGGTTTGATAGAATGGTTGAAGTATTTCAATGAAACATTTTTACAAAAAGAAAAAAAAAACAGTTTTTTTTGCATATGTACTAATTTTGTAGACTAAACATTGGTTTAAACATTATCATTTTTTAAGCTATTGCGCCAATTTAATTCATTAACGTTTTATACCGTCGCTTTTCGGAATATTACCAATTCATTTAAGTCTGTTGTCAGTTAGGAGTGTCAAATCTGTCTATAGTTTTAATATTTAATTTTCATTTATTAATTCAATGAAAACCTTAGATGTTACGAAGAGTTCTTCCTTAACTCTTACGCCTTCGTAACTCCTCGAAAACCAATAGGACTTTATATTCTAATGACGTCTATTTTATACTAATGAGATAAATAATTGTCAAATACTTTGCCGTGTTTCTTACTAATACCCCTTGGAGACAACCCATGCTCGTGGTGGCTTTGGGGAAGGTCCATCTAGTACGCTCGACCCTCTTCCGATCTTGCTTTGATATTATTTTTCTTCTTATTATTTGAAGGAAGTGATATTGTTGAAGTTCTTCTGCTCACTCTTTACTTTATTCACACATTCAGTGAAGAGTTTTGGAGTTTACGCCATCTTCTCTTCTAAGTGTTGGCTAAAATAATGCGCGTCTACTTATAGACACTAACCATCATCATTTTCCTAGCCCAGAATCCTTTTCGTTTCCCTTGGAATTTACAGTGTTTTCTAGAATTCGATCACTCCACGGAGACCACACTCCAAACTCCTTTTTCTCCTGAAATCTCCAATAAACTATTTCATGTTTTACCGATATTCATTTTTAATTAATTATTAATTCAATTTCGTTGCATCTCCACGTTACCAAAAAATGTACCATTAGTCCTTCCTTATGACCTTTTACCATCTACATACCTTATTATGTAAGTAACAGTTTACTTTACGCAAGATTCAGTGTAAGTTGATGGTTCTTTCATCATTATTGTTGTGTGTCGGTATTATAAGCTTACAAAATATAAATATTATCCATAATTTTGAGTCTGGTCATCTTATATTTATTTGTTTGGTATTGTTTTACGATTATCCCACATACCAATCAGACTATTTGTTTAAAATATTGTAACGATTAACAGTGACATTTTTCGGGGCAGACTCATGACTTTTTCTTTCAACTTCTATTTATATTGTTTATTTATTATCCACCAATAAGCATTAATTTCAACCACTGCTGTTTAGCTGATTACTAACAAAATGAGTCTCCTTTGTGAACAGGCCCGGCTGTGGATGCAAGTGGTACGTGAGTTGAGGCGAGGTGTCCAGCTGAAGAAGGTCTGCTACACCAGGAAGCCCATAGAGTTCGAGCTGACCCCCTACGAGATCCTCATGGAGGACATTCGATCAAGGAGATACAAGCTGAACAAAGTCATGGTTGATGGCAACATACCCTACAATGTCAAAAAAGACGCACACGCAATCATACTTGAATTTATCAGGTCGAGACCGCCTCTGAGAAAGGTACGTACCTAATCTCTTTTCCAAGGTTTCTTATATCTAATCCTTCCATGTTTACTTATATATTTTGTGCGATTTCCATTCAGGGGACTCGATATTTAGTGTTTTTTTTTTTGTTGCAAAAATCAAAATCAAAACCATTCATGGCTGTAATAAAACCAGGTTGATAAGGAGTTCAGAGAACAGATCAAACTGTCATTATGTACCAGATAAAAACAATTATACTATTTAACATATTATTTCTTGTTGAATGTGTACTCTTCTAAGATTATTATTTCAGGTGTTTTTCTCTCACTTGAAAAGCTACTTTCTTTTTGAATTTTCAGGATTAAGTAGATCCACATGCCTGCTCATTTCTCATTAACAATAAGAAAATATATCATGGAACTTAAATACGAAGTTCTATATTCATTGAGCCTTTAATGGGAGATGGATAAATACTGGACATCAATAAACATACTATGCTTTAGATATTTCAATTTTTATTTGATAATTACGAAATTTTTATTCAAGATTCGTGAACTCACCTAGAAAGAAAAAAAGAGGATATCCTCGCCATATTGGTCATTTTTTCTTCTAGAAAACGGATATTGTACTAATTAATTCTGAATATTCTTCGTGTTATGTTTAATGTGTCGTATCTGAGTTTTGTGTGTCGTGAACGTTGGCCATAGCTTTGGGAAGTCGTGATGTGCCCACCCTCCTTGATCTCCTTGATAAAAACTATCTTCCAGTACCGTTCATTTCGGTTTATCTTTGACGAAACCCGTTGACAGATATAAGAAAGAATATTTTACAAGACTTTCAAATATTTATTTGCCTACAGTTTAATTTAATGTATAACTTACATAAGTCCCAAGTGAATTTGCACTACATGATGATAACGATATGGCAAGAATAGTATATACATTCTGCCCTGATATTTTTATTTATTTATTAATTTATGTCCACTTTTTGATAGTATGGATAAATGGGCCTGGCATTTATTATGCATTTCAATAAATTACTCATGTTTTAGGGATAAACAAATATAACTAAGTTAATTCTAACGACTCCATTAAATTTTATATTTTACTCAATACTCAAAATCCTTGATTTACCTGACAGGGTGCCATACTGACAGCACACTTGTTTACTCCAGCTAAATTACACAAACAAACTAAATAAGTAATATTTAAACTTAGAAAAAAAAAATCTTCTATTTGCTACCATTGAAACTTTAATAAGCTTGAGTGAGGGTGATCTTTTTACAACAAATTATATAGTTTTTATGTTGAATCACATAAATGCAGATAATATTTAATAAACTTTTATTTTTAAATGTCGTAACCTTCAGTGATCATGATTTAAAGACTTAATAGTCACAACTAATTGATTCTGTTGGAAGATCCTTATTTTATATCTATACACAACAAAGGTAATTGCAAAACCTGCGTCATATATATAGACGTCAGAATTATAAGGTCATTGGACCTATACCTTGAAATAAGATTTCAGTTTTTATAATCATGCTATTGAGATTTTGTTTCGTCTACATTTCTCATTTTGTATCACACGACACTCCTCTATTAAATGGCACATTTCTTATTACTTCAATGGGCATTGCACCGTATGAATACAATACTTTAAGATTTGTAACGATGAAGTTCCTACTTTTTACGTAGTCCTAAAGAATAATGTTTTGATATTACCATTTTTGACAGCAATGTGAAGGAAAATTAGGTCACATTGAGTGTTTGTGCTTCATGACATTGTTTAATTCAACGATAAAATTTATGTATGTAAGAGAATATTAAATTGTGTAAGCATTACTAACCCCATATAATTGTTTTTATTAGTTTAAAATGACAACACAAATTAGCCCAATTTCTTATTTCTTGATGAAGTACTTAGCCTCGGCCTACACGGTCTTCTTATTTTCTCAATAATCTCAGCCAGACTCCTTTATGCACGAATGAACAGCTTCCGCAAGTCGTCATCACAATTATCAAATCACTATTACTGGGCTTACGTGACTCCCTTCTTCTACCTTGTGAATCCCTATCTTTAAAGGTCTTTCCATACGTCCTAACACTACTGCTGTTGGGCATTATTGGTGACACTAAATAATGATATCATAGTTTTTTGAAAATTCTGAATGTTTGTAGTAAATAAACAAATTGAATTTACTTATGAAAACAGTTCCAAAGTAATGGTGTATACACAAACTCTGCAGTCTATAAAGATCTTAGTGTCTTTCTCCAAGATTTATGTTTAAATTAATACTTCAAAAACCATTGTGAAAAAATAAATATTAAATTTTATACAATTTTATGTAAAATATTTGTTAATGATTGAAATGTATCTTTCATTTCACCTGCTATTTATTTATTCAATCTACAGTACAATGGACGAGGAGTCGTTCAATTCATATAATTGTTAATTAGGACAATATATAAACATTTGTTATCTTCTTAATCCATTCCTACTGGTTTCAGCCAGCGCTAACACGATCTAGGTCGTAGCCAGTTTCCTAGATCAATAGGGCGGTTTAATGTCCTTTCATTTATTAAATTTTGTTGCTACAATAGGAATCAGTCATACTATCTAAAATATTTTCATATTCTCAAGAGTAAAAACAAGGCTATTGATTTTTATTTTTCAGTAGTTAAGGCAGTCACAGCTTAAATTTACTAAAATACTCAAACAAATCCATAGTAAAACCCTGAAGTTCCTAGTTTAGTAATTCATAATTAGCAGGCATAGTGCCTGTGAAACATGGAGTACGTCCCACAAGCTAATTAGAAATGAATGGACTGACAGAAGGTACTTGTGAGCTCCCACGCAAAATCTGTTCATCTATCATAAGCCTTACAACAATAACATGTTGCAATGTCTCAGATTGGTATTTGCCTGTCCCTAATATCTCCTCGAACGCTCCCAGAACAGCTAATGTCCACCGGGGACGATTTGTTCTCAATGTTTCCTAATCATTGGGACAGATAGTCTTACCATATCTGGGAAAGTAGTTAATGATCCATTCCGTTTTACCAGCAATCAAATAAGCATCAAGGAACATTCACCTCTGAAGACGCATCTAGAAGTTCTCTCCTGAAGCAAAATAACTACAAGATTCCAGGTTGTGGAATGAAAAAAAAAATCTGGATAATAATGGCCTGGAAATGTAAGTAAGAAGGCATGAGAAGAGCGAATCTTTAGAGCAAATCAGAAGTTGGATCATTGTCACAACTCAGTCTGTGAAACTAGATGGATAATACAACTAATCAAGAATTAATTAGCATTATTAATCCAACCAATGGCGCAATGAAATGTTATATTTAAGATAAAAAGAGTTAGGTAAGGCTGATTTGATTATTATACTTTTTTAACAAATTTAGTCACGTTCTTTCTTTGTAAAACATATTGTAGACTGGTTTTCTCTTGCTCGGAAAGACTATATGATAAAGGACCTCTTTGGGGACAGGATCTTATTTAAAATTGACTTCTTATCAATTCATTAACTATTGCCGCCTTTTTAGTATGCTAAGCTCTGGAGATTTGCTAGTTTTCAAATATGTGTGTTTGTTATTAAGATAAAACTTTTTGCGGTTGTTGGTGGTCCTATTTATATTTTTTCTAGTTGAAAGTAATTTTTGTTTTATTGTCGAAGTGAAAGAAGCAAATTGTTGTAGAATAGCACTTAGTAATGTTTACATGGATGAATGAAATGATATTGTAATTTAAAATAAGCCTTGCATTTTATCCAACTAGATATTCCGTTTTTATATTATATTATTTCTATATTATATTATATTCTCACATGGTAAACCTTGAGTGGCTAGTTAGATTGCCGCCTGGGCAATAGGAAGTTATGTAGTTATGGAATTCATTAAATAAAATCCTTAGTCCCATCCTGGCTAGAAAAGTGTGGTAACTTTTAGATAACCCGCCCCATTTAGCCTTAGTTGCAAAAAGTGGAGGTTAATAACTAATTTAATTTATTATATTCAGTTTATTGCCCTTTCCAAGCCAGTGTAGGTAGTGCCAGGAGTTCTTTTAATTAGGGAGTTAGCCACTATGCGGAAATCGAACTAACAACTCTAGGTTTATGTTGGCCAAAACACGAAGGTAGAACTAGTGCCTTACATGTGTATAGCAGGTGACTGGTAGTTAGTAGAAAGTGGCATAGGCCACGGCTGTCAGCGGTGTAACATTGTACTCTTAAAAGCCTCCAGATATCTCACACTGCCCTACTCCTCCTGACACACTAACATGGCACCCGAACTCTGTTCAGCTCTGATTTAGTATACATTGTCCATGGTATTCGTAACGAATTGATAATAAACCGTGGAATCTTGTTCATTCTAAGAAAAGGCGTCTAATCGCAAAACAAAAAATAAAGTCCGTCACGCAGGGGCTGCGTAAAATTAGATGAAGGTGATGATCTTATCATCTATTCATTATTCCTCTCGTAATATGATGCCCATGTAAGTACAAATTGAAACTTAAGCTAGCCATGACAAGTCTTTATACTCAGAAAAAGTATAAATTCATCTAAGTGAAAATGTGAGAGTAGAAGTGAAGCTTAGTGAAGGCTGAGAATAACAAAAAGCATTCGAGATAAAGAAAACAAATTTAATGCTACAATTGTAGTAAATTCCATTGTTAATAAAATTGGCTATATAAAATTATATAGCCCATCGATCCCATGCATAACCATGGATATATAAACGACTAAGTATTTTACTCCAACGCTCTTACGGAACCAGGAACGTTTGCTTAAAACAAGAAATTTGACTTAAAATAGATCTTTCAAACGCTTCTTCGCGTTGCTGATTGGTTACCGGATGACGAAAACGATCAACACCAATGTCCCTTCTCACTGAAACTTATTCGAAGCTATTGTCATTTATGACTGTTTTAGAGTTTGTTTCAAGATGCAATTTCAGGAGGTAGTTCCGTTGCGTAGTTTGAAATGAGTTCTTTTCGCTTTATTCACGTAGGCTTTTGCTACATGTCAGCTATCCTCGGAAAATTGGTACAATTGGATTGTGGTTTGGAGCTAAATGCAGAGAAGTGTGTTGGGTTAGAGCTTGGGGGTTGAAGTTGTCGGGTCGATGTAGGGTGGCCAAGGCTTGCCTGTCATCAGGTCTTAGAGTATCCGACAGCCTCTTCAGGCTCTGGGGATTGAAGATGTCTGGGAGTACCGAGGCGTCCCATTTTCACATCGTAGTGAGTAGCTAGCCTCTTGTACCAAACTGGATGGACATTCCGTCTAAGATTGATAGAGCACCTCTGAAGCTGCATCAGAAAGTGGAAGCTTTGAGGACTTATTATCTTCCACTTTGGTTCCATGGGCTAGTGCTTGGAAAACACAACCCGGTTGACCTCCGTCTAATGGATGTGAGCTTTTTTTATTATTATTTTTAGCAAGTGTTTACATCTCCCACCAGATTACTGTAACGCTTGGCCGGAGTGAAAGGCCAATTTAAATGTATAATTCTGTATAAACCAATTATATAGAAGATAGTTGTAGAAAATTTGCTTTAAATAATGGTTTAATCAGATAAATGATTTCAGACATCAATCTTAAATAATCTAAGAGATTGATTACAGATAGTCAATATAATATTAATATCTAATGATTAATTAAAAACAGAGCCTGTTTAATAAAAATATTATACTTTTATTATTAGAAGTGGATTAGTGACTATTACCTCTTCCAAAATTTACACCCATGAAGCCGGTCTCACCAGCCTAAGGGAATAAACAGCCCACTTTCTGCTTAAATAATCATGTTTTGTATATTTGTCTACATTTTTTTATTACGTTTACGGCCCCGTGAGCTATTAGAAAAGCACGAATCGTGTTAAACTCTAAATAATAATATTTCAATTAGCTGTTATGCTTGTTCAGACTTGGAACAGAAAATTGTTGTTGTCCTGATTTTGTGAAAGGTTCTCCCCATTCATGAGTGTATTATGAATTATCCCCTCTCCATGAGATCATGGCCGGTCCTGAAGGAACGTGCCTTGCTGGAGTGCCCATTGCTGTATGTAGTTTACCACAATCTAACCTTGCCCCTGCCCCTCAGGTCGCCTTACCTCTTGTAGGTGTATTTTGCGGTTTTGGTTTGCCGTTTCATATAAGTATGCACTGTTTGTTGACAGCTCTAAGGTTTCACAATTATCTCTTTATAGATTTTAAAACCACATCTAAAAAAGGGTTTCAGTAATAATAAATTAACAATCTCTTTCGTCGGCAAATTTAAAACGGAAGAGAAGTGTAAAACATGCAAACTCCTTTTAATGGAGTGACCGCTACCCAGAAAACGTAAAAAAAACGTCCAGATATGAGAATTACGGCCCTCTCTGTTCCCTCACATTCCATCCATCTCTCACTTGAGCTCTCCACTCGTAGAGGGCCTGGGTCTCTGTTTCAATCTTAAACTAACAAGACACCATCTGTCTCGTTATCTAAGGGTTACGATTTATTGTGTATTCTTTTTGACAGCTTTTCTGATTTCAGTCCTATTATAACCACAGCCCAATAACTACTGCCTACCTTTCACAGTAGCATTATGACGTGTTTTTCATTCGGCGTGGTTTGTTTTCCGTGTTACTTTGCAATTACGTAAACAACAAGAGCCGTATAGTTATCTATTGACACCCTTTTTCCTAGTTCCTTTGGAACTACTGTTCCACGTATAATCCGTTTTACTGTGCATAATCTAAGCTGCACATCACGCTATACCGTGCATCATCCGAAGAATCTGCCAGTGATAGTTTTCCCCTGTCTACAATCACCAATTTCCCTGCTTAGATGTTGTGTAGAGTGGGGTTATTACGAATGATACAGTTTGTGAACTCTATCTGGTAAGGAGAAATGGAACAGGGCAAGAAATAATGTTAACAACCCTAAGTCAACTGTAACCTCAAGGCAATAAGACATAAACCCAGATTTTCACAATTTTCTTCCAAGGTTATCACAGTAAATCTCATAATCATTCTGGAAATTCATCTGTATGCAGAAAGATAGATGTGAATAAATTGGCCCAATCTTTCAATCACGTTTACTTTCTCAATTGCTTTGGCTGCTCTGCAAGGTGTTTTCAAACGTAGTAATAAACCATAAATATTGTCATAATAAGTTTTTAAAACCTACTTTTTTTAATGATTTTCAAAAATTTACATATTTATTAATAATAGAGGGTGACGGGAAGAGCCATAATGTTGATATATGTATGAACTATAAGACTAAATTCATTCTTAGTCCCAACTCACTTTTATGTCTCATACTTCCAAGGGCTTATCACATAATCATAAGATTTAAGAAGCCACGTAAGGTGTTGACGATCAGTATCTCTAAGTTTCTTCTGCTTGAGTCAGATTTGAGAGAACTTTCTTATCAGTCGACCGGTCAAGTTATCTGTAATAACTCTTGTACTTTCTCAATATACTGGGCTATCTTCCCGCAACCTATAATGGCTGCTGGTAGGATTTTATAGCCTGTGGAAAAAGCACTCAAGTGCCTACAAGTGCTTTAATCCTCTTTTAATGTAAAGTGAAAGTGATATATCATCCTCGTTCATTGTGCATTTTTTATCCGAGCCAAATGGACAACTAGAAACATCTGTCATGGAGTAATTTTAAATCCGATGATATATAGCCATTCCTTTGAACAATTTCTTTTTTCTACAAGATGTTAGATGTATTTACCTTATATTAACCATTTACCTTCTTTACCTTTATTCGTCCCTGGAGTTAAAAGCTTGTAGTATTATTAAGAGCATTTCTACTGTTGGTTACTTTTACATTGCCCTATAGTAGACCACCTCACATCCTTATGAAATATAGAATTAGATAAAACAGTATTGGATCACTTCTTGTTTTGACCATTGAAAACTAAACGAACGGTCAACAAGTAGTCGCTGTGTACCTTTATTTTCATTAACTTATCCCCAATAATAGGCATTCCAATACCTCAGGGAACACCTCAAATTGGAGACAGCGCTAGGAATATATTGGGCTTTATGCTTTATTTGTTGGTATAGGCATCCTTCATTTTAATGTTTTTAATTCGTGAAATTTCTTAAAACTCATTTAAAGAGATTTAATTTCAACTTTTGAAGGAAACTGTCTCATGAATGAAGGACGTTTTCTACTTAGCTTGGATTATTGGATTCTTCTATCTGGAATTCCAATTTCGCTTTTCCTCTTTCCATTATGAATTTTAATTTGCTTTAAGCATAAAAGCTCCTAAGAAATGTCCTCTTCAGTGAATATCACAGCGTTTTATCTTTTATTCCTTACTTGAAGGTTAACATGACTTATAGGTTCAGCATCCAACCGTACCGAGTGTAATTGGCACAAAAGACTAAACCGAACTAAACAAAACAGTATGTGTATTAGCAATAACGCCTTCATTATAATAAGCCGTACCAACATTTCTAGGGACAGAAGTGGGGGTTATAAGGGAGGCCTGAAATTAAAAATAGCCATATTTCGTTTCCGACAGATTTAAGGCAAATATGCCCATAATAAAAGTTGTTTATTTTGTTATTTAGAGTAACTTTTGTCATATACACTTTCGTCGTATTCCGAAGTATAGATGCGTTTATACGCTAAAATTTATAGCAGGAGTCAACAATTTTATTTGGCACAAAAGACTCAACCGAATTAAATAAAACTCGTTTCGTCTCTTAGCACGAAAGCCCTCATTATAACAAGCCGTACCAACATTTCTAGGGACGGGTAGGAGTAGGGGTTGTAAGGGAGGCCTGCAATTATAAATAGCGGTATATCGTTTTATATTAGTTTTTCTGCAAATACGCACATGACAAAAGTTGTTCATTTTGTTATTTAAAGTAACTTTTGTTATATTTACTTTTGTCGTATAACCAAGTATAAACGAGATATACACTAAAAATAAAGCGGGAGCCAACAATTTTGTTTGTCACTAACGATTGAATCGAACTTAACAAAACTCGGTATGTGAATTAGTAATAACTCCCCCATGATTATAAGCTGAACCATCATTGCTTAGAACAAGCGGGAGTGGGGGTTATAAGGGATCTCCGAAATAAAAGTTCGCGATATTTCATTTTCTATTTGTTTTTCAGCAAACGTGTACATAACAAAAGTTATTGATTTTGTTATTTAGAGTAACTTTAGTTAGATTCACTTTTGTCGTCAAATGAAGTAAACACGAGATATTTTCTGAAACTGTAGCGGGAGTCAATAATTATATTATTTTTGAACTTATTTAAGGGTTTTTAATATAGGTATATTATGGCAAATTATGTTATATGTTAGTCTTATATAATTGTTCTAAGTATAATTCCGGATTAGTGAGGTTATAAATTCCCGTCACTCCGCTCCTCATTTATTTATTATCTCTAGAAAATAACATTGTTATTTATTTCCAATATAAATGTAAACTATAAGAGCATTTCCATTATTTAATTTGTATAATTTGTTATTTAAACAAAGCCATGCTGAATTTGCACAATTGCACTATGCTTAAACTATATATGTACTGGGATTTTTTGTGACAGGAATTATGAACATTATGGATGGTATTTGACTATAATAAATGATATCCATGATTATGGTTTGAATTATTCAAAAACGGTGTGTACAAAAGTAGAGCGGGATTGATTAGGGCCACATTTTCATTTATTCTTAAAAGCTAAAATTTTTATACTATTAGTTCCCCAAAGTTAACACGCCCTTCCGGAAAAACAATACGTCGTGGAGGGAAGTGTAATTGAATTTGTGTGCACACATTGAAGTGTTGCTATAAAAATATAAAAATTATTAGTCAGTCAACTATGAATTCCTGGGAATCGACGGGTACCTTAGCAAGATTGTATATACAAAATACGTACATTATAGATGATATTTAACTATAATAAATGCTATCTATGATTATGATTTGAATTATTCACGGTGTGTCAAACAGTGGAGAGGGAATGATTAGTGACTTATTTTCATTTATTCTTCTAATGTATTGGGTTGTCCAGAAAATAATGCAGGATTTTAAGTTTTCATTAAAATACCCCTCGGTATAATTAACTGTTTACATTTACAGGTTTACTCATGTATATGAATGTCAACACTTATTAATCCTCTTCCAAATGATATTGTTTGTTTACCTCTGTAGCATTCCGCTACTTGGAATTAATTCAGTCATCCTTATAATGTCAAAGCGTGAATATCGTACGATTTTCTTTTACGAGTTTACACTCGGCCGAAGCGGAGCCCAAACGGCCAGAAACATTAACCAAGTCTGGGGCGAGGGTAGTGTTAATGAGTGCACTGTGCAAAGGTGGTTCAAAAAATTTCGGGAGGGAGATTTCAGTCTTGAAGACGAAGAAGGTCGTGGAAGGCCTTCCTCTCTTAATGATGATGTTCTTCAATCTGTGGTGGAAGAAAATCCCAAAACAACTGTTCGAGAACTTGCAGAGCAACTTAAAGTGAGTAAAACGACCGTCTCTAACCACCTCAAGGCGATTGGAAAGGTGAAAAAACTCGAAAATTGGGTTCCACACTCATTAAACGATCGTCAAAAAAATCAGCGCTTTGATGTTTGTGCATCACTTCTTTGTCGAAACAAAAATGACCCATTTCTGGCCTCACCCACCCTACTCTCCGGACCTCTCGCCTACTGACTACCATTTTTTTAGACACCTGGACCTCTATTTACAACACAAAATATTCAAAAATCAAACGGAACTGGAAAATGCGTTTTTTGACTTTATCAATTCTAAAAAATCTGAATTCTATTCAGACGGTATTAATAAGTTACCAACACGTTGGGAGAAATGTGTTGAAAGTATGGGAAATTATTTTGATTAAAGAACATTGCTTTAAAGTAACTAGTTTTTTTTTTTTTGTTTGATACCAAAATCCTGCATTATTTTCTGGACAACCCAATAATTTTGTTTCTCCATAATTCGCCCCATTGACCCCTTACGGGAAAACAATGCGCCCAGGCGGGTAGTGCAGTTGTATACGTAGAAGCATTGCCAAGAACAAAATAGAATCATACCGCCTCAAATGATTTTCCAAGCGAAGCCGGGTACCTAAGCACGTATATATACCTACATACATATAAATATATATATATATATATATATATATATATATATATATATATACATACATATACACACAAACATGCATATACAAGAGAAACTTAGTTCAGAGGTTCTCTGCCAAAACGTGCTCGTAAATTATATCGCGAAATATTAAGTAAAAATCTAGAGAATGAGCTACGAGGGATTAGTAAGTGCTTTCTTATGTTTGATTTCATCTACAAACAACACATCAAGAGAAACTAGTTTTTTCGTTTGACATTGCATTGGAAACTCCCCATCATCTTTGATAAATGATTGGTAAAAACTGCGAGACGACAATTTAAAGTTACATACCTTATTGAAGATATTTAGGCAATCATTATGTAAGCCACACATTACATCTTCACAGGCAATATTATCGGTCGCTATTTTATTTATTTGTTATGCACTTCAATAAAACACCATGGTATTATACCTAAAGCTTAGAGAAGAAAAAATGTGCCTGAATATATCTCTATATTTGGAAATTACGCGTGAATCGACCATCAATCACTGATAATCAAATATTAAAAAGAGAAATACAGATAAGAGGAATCAACTGTGACCTTAGCAAATGTCCCTGAAGAATGTAAGGCTCTCTTTGACAAATTATTTATCTATTTATCCTTAGCTGTAACATTTTGCAAATCTTATCAAGTTCGCGATTTTGAAGGTTTTCCGTATATTGTACACATTTCTGAGAATAGTTGCTCACTCGCTACTACAAACGATACCATTCATATGCCCTACTACGTCAATAATATTGAAAAATGAGTGAACTACCCATGTATTCCTAACCGCCTACTGTTTAAAGTACTAACTGTACTTTTAAAAATGTTCAACTCTGACACCATTCTTACTACGTCATAATTTGCTTTCTCATATGCTCTTTTTAGCATTTATTGAAATTTGTCTACTGCCCGTGCAAGCAATCACTCATGGCCACATCTTCAGGCCTTATTCAGTTCTCGTGAACTATCCATGTTCGCATATCTCTGACTAAACATTCTTTTGGCTTTATTGAAACATGTGAATTGTCCGTGCAAGCATACCTCTTATGACCACATCTTGAGGCCCCTTGTAAAATCTTGCCATGTTCGCATATATTGTCATGATCACTTCTTGTGGCTTTATGAAATCTTTTGATGAATCCGTGCGTTCATACCTCTCTTGATGTCGTATTGAAACTTTTGTATGAATTTCTATAACTACATTCAGAGACCTTATTGAAGCTTATGCAATTATTCTCAACCATAAATTTAATGAAAATTCACCTGTAGTACACGTGGTAGGCTATCCCAAAAAACAGCATTGTTATACCTTATAATGCAAGAAATACAGGAGGAAAAATTACAATATGAAATCTAGTAAATGTTGGAAGTTGAAACCAACAATTGTCATAAATTAATTAATTCAATTTCTTCATCTTTTACAGTCTCTTTATATTCGAGAAAGGCCAAAACATATAAAATATTAATTTTTGTAAGAAACTTGAATAAAATGCTTGATATAACAGTTTTAATTGGTCCGCATTGCTTGGATATTTCGATTTTATATTTCCGTCTCGGCTCACTCACAAATTTTATTTTCAGATTACATGAAACGTTGTGTGTGTGTGTGTGTGTGTTTATGTTTGTGCGTAAAACATTAGTTATTATTATTGATTAAGTATTTGTTGCTCTTTTATTTAGGACGTTTCCTTTCTCGTTTTTATTTTTTTTATATATATATTTTTAACCCATTCGTTTTATTCACATTGATTAATGTCAATTTTGTTAATATAGTAATATCGAAATTAATTTAGCTTACAATATTATTTGTTGCTGTTGTGTTTAATGTTTATCGTCTTTATAACTTGTATTTCATGTTTATTGTGTTTATAGCTTGTATTTAATTTTTGTAGTTGTGCTTATTACTTTTGTTTAGTTTTTATTCTTTGGGTTTATTTAGTAGTTCATTTTCCACATTCTTTTTTTACTTAATTGAAGTTTGGGGAATACGCCTGGTCGCAGGTGCTTTTAAATAAATAAATATTTACGGCCGATGGACTTAAAGAAAATCGTGCCATGATAATTACCTCAATAGTTGATTTCGCATATGGTAAACCTGCTAAAATCAGTAATGTGCATTCATACTTAATGCCTTCCAGAAAAACTCCTTTCAGAATTTTTTGCACCGGGGGGGGGGGGGGCAGCTCCCATATATACTACCAGAGGCTGAGCCTACTTTAGCGAACTTTGCTTGGATGTTATCCCACTTTTTTCTTGACTTGTCAACAGTACACGACGATAAGGAACTGCGGCAGGGTGGTCTACCGTCGGCATATTGCACCACATTCCCATGCTCACGTTTCGGCACTTATGTCGCCGCACTCAGGGAGTCACGACGGCAGCTCTTTTTCTTCCGAGGCAAATGACGTCTAAGACAGCCATTAAGCCTTGCTCTCACTATCTCCTTTAGTTTCCGCCGTATTATCCGTGAAACGACAACCCCTTCTTTAAGCCTCTCCTTTTCTTTTTTTTTTTGTTTTAAACTTTTGTGTAACATTTTAATGACTATAACAACCCAGTGGTTTTCTTGAACTTTTATTTTCTTTTGACTTTCTTAATGTTTTTATTTCTCCTCGAAGCCCAGGATCTCGGGCAATTAAGGTGTGATGTAACGTTGCATAGGCGCACAAGGAGAAGATGCGTCTGATGATGCTCCTCATTGCTTACATAAAGCAGTAAGCATGGACTGTTGTTACATAACATGGTGTACCATTACATAACCTGGTTTAATAGTCGAAGGTCTCAGTCAAGTCCAGGAGAAGACCAAGTGGTCATTAAACTGATTAATTGCAACAGGAAGGATATGGTCAGTTATTAATATACAGGTTATTTCTTTTCATTTCTCCATTATCTGTTCCATTACTCACCACTCATTGATTAACTTTCGAAATTATATATATTCTAGCGGATTCGACAGACGTTGTCCTGCATGATATTTGAAGCAATTAGGATATTAAATTTAATAATATTATGTTTAAAACAAAAGCTACTTTACTATATCTCGTTTATACTTTGTTATACGACAAAAGTGAACATATCAAAAGTTACTCTAAATAATAAAATAAACAACTTGTATTCTGTGCATACTTGCTGAAAACCCAATAGGAAACGAAATATCCCTAATTTTAATTTTAGGCCTCCCTTACAACCCCCAATTTTGCTCCATCTACCGGGCTGGTTTGTGAGTCTAAACCATCCAGGGCGTCACCCAAACGCATACAAAAAAAATCATTGAAATCGGTCCAGCCGTTTAGGAGGAGTTTAGTGACATACACGCTTACAGTAGATTTATATATATAAAGATATAAGTATCTATTTTATGCGACCTTGTCTGTCCCCGTTATACTACGACATAGCTAAGCTATATATATGGCGCACCAAAGCGTAAAAAGCCTGACTGATTCAGCATGTCCATTAAGTCATTGGTCACACATTTCATCAACCAGTCAAACATTTAGTCCCCTGTCGTTGTAGATTCATTTACTAAGGGGCTGCCAATACTTTTATTTTTCGTTGAATTATGATAAAAAAGATATGAAATTGCAAATGGCTGTTGGCAGGTGGTTAAGCAGCTTTGGAGGTTCTCCTCATGACGCCATTTTTAGAAACCTCCTACAAATATATATTATTTCAAATCTCAATACTTAAATATTTCATGAAAAACTGAAAATTAAGTTTGTGAATGCCCGAAATCAGGCTATACAAATTTGATTGTTAAAGAAAAGGTAAAATGCAAATTCCGAGATATTCTCGCATTTACCAGACACATCAGAAGTAAAGAACGAAGAAATTTCGTGACTTCATCTGTTTGCCAAACCATCAAAAATCTCCTTCGTTAGAAATGACTATCATATCGCACGTAATCCATCACTAAGACGATAAACTTCAATATTTTTTATTGCTATCAAATAAGTAGTACTAATATATAATTGTTTTTTTTTAATATATCGTCAAATATCGAATACATGAATAATTGTGTAAAGCGATAAGACATAAAACCTATCGCAAACAAATCACATTATCCATGGAATGATATACAGATGATGTCATCAAATGTTTTATTCTCTGTTTCTAGTTATAAGTATGACTGATGTGTACAATGAAGTAGAAAGGAACGAATAAAGACCACAAGTACTTATTACTTAGCGCGTGGGTGTGTTTAAAACATTTATGTTCTTTTTATGTGTTTAAATATGTCTGTCTTTATTATTTCTTCGCTATAGTAATGAGTAATACTTGTGCCTTTATGTGTTCCTTTCTACTTCATAGTACATATATAAGACAGCAACATTATTCAGTGTTAAACTCTTTAATTTAAAAGATCAATTAAAAAAATCCACCCCTGGCCCTGATAAGAATTACTTCATTTGAAAAATGAAAAAGTTGCATTGACCAATTGGAGCTATTTGGGTTCTTATTATTTTCAAAGATGTATAGATTTCAGCTGCATTTGTGCTTTAGATGTAAGAGTTGAGTCTTTGAACGAACATAAGCTATTCCCTGAAAGACTTGTATACTGTTATTAATCATAATAGTTAATATTTAGGCCGGAAATGGCGTTCAACAGCCATATATCTGGTTGATATATTCTAAAGCTGAAATTTATTTACTTAGTGTTTCTCTTGAGTACTTGAGGGGACTTAATTTTAAAGAGTAAAACTATTTTGAGTCCATTTATACCCAATAAATGCATTAATCTTGAAATAAATTAATTATTGTTATGTATTGAGCAGGCATCCGAAAGAAAATTGAACCCACCACGAACGATAGTCGAACCTACACCTCGAGAGAAACTCCTGGAGTCTATCAAACAGGGACAAATCAGGCTGAAACCATCACCTGTCCACAGGAGTGAGTACTATCTTAATATTTTTTATTAATTGAATTTTATAATATACTGAATAATACCTGATTCGTTTATTTAATTAATACGTGATGAGTGAATGCACTCTATGTGATATTTTTCCATTATTTCGGGAAAAGGTCGTATAAAAGGATCACTATTATTTTTGCGATTAGAGTTGAGCGTTTCATTACTCATCGAGTCCATGCAGTAGCTATAGAAAATATTTGAATAGTAAATGGAAAGATAACGGCTCTACTGAGTTAATATTTTTAGTAGATAGGTACCCATATGCTTAAACAATTGGTAATGGATGTTAGACATTGTAACGTAAGAAGTAGATCGCAGAAATTTATTGTGCATATAGTGAAATTTATTTCTACTTCTAAATAATCTCATCCCTGATTTATTCACAAGGTGAACATGTAGGAAGGACCCTTGTTCGCCTGTGATCAGTGCCGACTTACTCCCCAATCCACGAAGCATATGAAATAAACTAATGTTCGAAAAAAAGACCAAAGTAATTTCTTATATATGGCCAAACACGAGCAATAATTTACATAATTTTTATGTACATTTTTTTAACCCAATGTACCCCACCAGCCAAAATATTTATAGACCACTTCTCTCTTGCCAAATTTTTTAACTATGCCTATTAGATATCATCATAATTTAACTGTAATGGATTTAAAATTCCAAGGTTCTGACTCGATAAACATGTACTATGATCTCTTTATAACGTGCTTGACACTGAAAATATAAATTCTCTGTATGAAAACATTCGATAATTGACTTAAGCCAATTAAAAACGTGATTACAACTGTTAAGACCACCTGTCGGTACGTAAGAGACATTGCTGCTCTGTATTTTTTATGAGAGAGGAGAGTAATGTAAGTCAAGTTGGGGACTAAATTATATTGATTGACCTGGAAAGGTATTCGAATGAAGGGCTTTGTATACTCATAAAGACTCTGAGAAGTCAATATGTTACATGGTGACGTTTGTAGCATTGGGGCCATTGCTCTTTCAACTAGACATTCTTTTTCAAATTATTAGATTAATTCTTTATTCTTGTTTTAAGGAGGTAGTTATAAACAAAGACTACTGGTTAACTACTGAGAAAAGTTTAAAAATGTTGTGTTTGCACTATTTTAAATAAAATTGATTAAATGTTCATTTAAGGGAAACCAAGATAAGGATAAATTCTTTTTGGATATGTTTACTATACACCATCCATTTTTTATGAACTCAACTAAAAATATTGTTTAACATATGTATTAAACATTCCAAAGAAGAATACACTAGTGGAATTTTTTTTTTCGATTTTTTATTTTACACGTTACTGTAATTTCAGTTCATTTATTTATACAGCATATACAGATTTTCTGAAACTCCTTGGGGGACACAAATATTCCCGATAAAATCAAATCTACTAGGAGGCATTTAACTATTTATAAATAGACTTTGAAAGAGACTTCTTCCTCACTTATAATACCACATCCCTATAATCTATGTATATCTTATTTTAATGACGAACTGCGTTTCTTAACTGGAATCATTTTGCTGAATGTAAACAATTCTCTCATTTCGTATATATTTTACAGACTATTTTAAATACCAATTCAACAACAAATACATTCATGACAAATATTCATTCATTATTGTACTGAGAAGTGCGCCCCCAAAAAAAGCAGGTGGACAGCTTGAATGGAGGAATCCTATGAATAAAAAACATATTGTAATATTAACATTTCCTATATACAAAGTTCTTGCCACTGAATAGGTTTCTGTGTTCTTCCATTTTATTTGATTGATGGAAATTTTTAGATATTTTTCCTTTTCAAAAGATGTATAATTTCAATTTTAATTATTAATTCCTTAAACCAAAATTCAAAAAACTTAATTATTACTTAACCACTGGTATTTGATGTGAAGAAGCAAATGATCAGCTCAGCAGCCTTTTGGATTTACATAATGTAACCCCAACAAATAAGCACTATGATGTAAATCAATTAACAAACATTCTTTGTTTAAAAATAAGTTAAAGAACTTCACGTCTGATGATGCCTTTAAACAAAAGATGAGAATTAGCACAAATTTTCATTAATTAAGTAAAGCTACAAAATATTTGACACAAAAATCGTTCAAAAAATAATTTGTGATCAGGTACATTGAGGTTAGAACAACATTCTCATCATCTATGAAGTATGTCATCCTTTTATAAAGCTAAGACTTTGTTATTAGCTTATTTGACATATAATATCTTATGCTAACATTTAATGTAAATAAATGCATTAATTTCATCCCGGGGTCCCAGAAACGGAAGCCCAGTATTTTTTGTTTGAACCTTCCCGCCACCCACACTCTCTAATATACCGACAGTAATTATATATCTTTTCTGATTAATGTCTTTATTTTATATATGTATATAGCTTTTCCATTATATTGAATTTCCCTGAATAAATAAATTGAGATTAGGTTATTTATAACATCCTTTTAGGATTCATTGATAAATATTCAGTGTAAAGGGGAAAAACATGATTTCCGTCTCACGCTTCGAGTAACCTAAAACCTCCCCTCCCTTCTTCTTTCATCCATTCAATATTTTATTCATGTTTCAGGTTTTAGCTCTGTAATATCCCTTAACCTCAGACATCCTTTAAGCTTCAATGAATACAAAGTCAGTCTTGTGAGAATTCTTCTTTAATTTAACAGGTGATTCGATTAAAAAGGATTTGCGATACATGGTTCTAAAGGCAGAAACTAAATCTTCTTTCTTCCAGAGAAATAATCTTAAATATTTTAGCCTCTTCGATACTATACTTGATCATCGTATAGTCAGTTGTTATAATATTCACATTAAAATACATTACATTCGGGTTTTCAGTTATGTTATATGAAAATATTGTGTAGGCTACATTTCTGTACCTAGCTACCAAAACATTTATGACAAGTAAAAGAAATTCGATATTTTGAATCAAAAGCAAAATGATGAAATATTACAAATAAAAATAAAATTAAACATTCTCCTTATTTGATCTCTAATTGACTTTTTATGGATCACTGAATATTTTGGTGAACTTCCAGAAATTCAATATGTAAATGAATATTCAAAAACTCTCCAAGCCAACCGGTTCTAAACTTTACCAGAAAACTTTCTCATCGCTCTTTACTTAGCTTCTGTATCCGGGACTTTATCTCTCAAATAGACTGACGAAGCAGATCCTTTATACGAACTTTGGTTGTTGATGAATGCTTAACGAGAATTTATTTATTCATATAGACGAATTAAAAGGAATTTTCCATTAGGACATATTTTCGATCGCTTTAGTACCACTTATCCGGGACACCACATATTTTATTACTCCGTAAAATTTTGAAAAGCAAGTTCCATTCCACAAAATTTAAACTTGTGGATATGTTCTTAATCACAAAAAAAAAGCTTAGCATGTTTTATCAGAATGTGCCTCTTTATTCTTCAACTCATGACTTCCAAAACAAAAGCCTTGTGAATTTACAAAACATATGTTTTACACCTAACCTATATTTGACAATTACAAAGAGATATAAATACAACAATCATTCATTATAATATTCACTCCCTAACAGGATAGTATATTGCAATTGGTGTATTTCCTTTGTTTTAAAATAAAAATATTGTTATTCACAACTTGTTTACTAGACCGGCGTCTCCCTCGGGCTCCGTTATATTTCAAAGCATGCATATTTCTCACCAGAGGCGCCTCAAAAAGTCTTGTAAAAGGCAACAGTGTGAATAGGCTCGCATTACAACAGCTGTGACTTGCCGAGGAAGAAGGAAAAAGAGTAAAGACCAGGACAAAAAAGAGAAAAGACACAATTAGAGTTCCTTTCGTGTCCCTTTCCAGGCTTACATAGGAGAATGTGAACATTTCTTTAGTTAGCTGTTGAGGGGGAAAAAGCTCAACTGCGAAACTTTCTACAAGTGAGACAATTCTTTTTGTTGCTGTTTCTCTATACCCCCTGTGAAGCATAATTAGAGTGCTCACATGGTGGTACAATCTGTGTGTGTGTGTGTGTGTGTGTGTGTGTGTGTGTGTGTGTGTGTGTGTGTTCGGTGTATTGGTATGTTGTGAAGTGAAGTGTATATCAAAACATACTCAATAATGTACTTTGGCTTGCACCTCATTTCACTCTATTTCTATGTTGATTACGTGTATGTGCCGAGTTTGCATAGTAGTCCAATAAATGACGATTTACGCCATTTCAAGTAAATTTAAAAAATGTATTTTACACTCATATACGCACGCGCACACACGCACACACACACACACGAATTAGTAATGTAATTGTAGTGGAATAAATAAAACGTATAGGGGGAAATTTGTAAAGTAAGTGCAGCTTAAAGTTTTTTGTAAATGCCAATTTTCTTCAAGTGATTTTATAGTGTAATAATTTGTGTGCTGCGTTCTGTTAGCAGTTCGTTCAAGTTGTTAGGTAAGTAATGGGTGTCTTTTTCTAAATTGGGCACGCCAGAAACTTTTGATGAAGATCAGTGTTTTATTTTAATACTATGTTATTATCATTGTATGACATATGTTGTTTATTTAAAAAAATAAATTCAACTTGTAAATAACCTTTATTTGCCAAAACAAACAAATAGTTAAGAAGGGTCCATAACAATATTTCATTTGGGTGGCCAATTAATGTTAGTAGATTTTAGTATAAATTCAAATAAGTCTTGTTTTTCATAAAGTTTTCTCCAACAAATTCACTCAAATAGCAGTCAAGATGACTTCTCCTAGTCCCAAATTCTTTCAATTTAAGAACTTATTTTATTACATCGATATTTTGGAGCACTTTTTTTTTGTAAAAGTATACTTTCATTAAGTGTCCTCTTCTGCATTTCCTTCTTCCGACTAATATTCTGTATTTCAGAAGTGCCTTCAATGCCTTTTCTTCCGATTTAAGAACACTACTGAGCTGTATTAAATTCATGATTACTAAGCATAATTTTCGAATAACCTTATTATTTAATAACTCCTAGGATGTAATAAATTGATCATAAGGAAGAATAATAACTATAATCCCAATAAGTGATCATATTACTAGAAAAAGTAGCTGGCGTACCTAAAGTACAAAAGACCCAGTTTAGGTGTACTTCTAGTAGTCTGCAGTCAGTGAGGATATGCTCGATGCTAAGTGTTGGCTTACAGTGAGTTATAAATTATGAGAAACTCCCCATCTTGAAGAGACAATGTACCTGATTATAAATTATTTTTTCGCCGATTTTTATGTCAAATATTTTGTTAGTTTCCTTAAAAATTATACATTTTTGATAGTATTCACCATGAGAATAAAAACATCCTTCAGACATGAAGTTCATTAATTCATTTTTAAACAAACATTGAGAAGATTTAACGCAATCAGGTAGTGCATTAAGTAAGTTTAAGTTTTACTCTTGAAAATGATACGCCTTTTTTGGAATATTTAAATTTTTGGTTGGGGGTTTGAAGCATATTCTTGCGTATTTTTCTATGATCATGTGCTATACTAATGCTGTACAAGTTCTATTTCGTTAAAAAAAGAACGGAAGATTTCTAAAGTGTAAGCATTGTTGTTAGAGGTTAATTGGAAGACTATTGGCTATGGAATGGGAGAGATATTTTAGACTAGGGGATGATGTCCTGAGAGGACCCTGCGCGGACATTGATGACGTAGAGCTGGTGACGTAGCCAGTATACTATGACGTAGCGTCCATTGATCCAGTATCGTAGAGGCGTCACCTACCCACTGCTTTCCCTCTCACTCCCAAGGCCGGCATCCACTCCCTCCCTCTTCTCCTTTATTTTCCTTTATTTATCAATTACCGTTCATCATTCATACCTATAAATCGTGTTTTCGCCTTATTTTAACCAGATAAAAATTCATCTTACCACTCTGATATACAGACACCATTCATACTAATAAATTGTGCGTTCATCTTATTTTAATCCATTTTACCTTTCTTATATGTAGACACCGTTCATACCAAAAAATTGTGCGTTCATCTTATTTTAATCCATTTTGCCTTTCTTATATATAGACACCGTTCATTCCAAAAATTGTGCGTTCATCTTATTTTAATCCATTTTGCCTTTCTTATATATAGACACCGTTCATTCCAAAAATTGTGCGTTCATCTTATTTTAATCCATTTTGCCTTTCTTATATATAGACACCGTTCATTCCAAAAATTGGGCGTTGGTTTTATTTAAATTGTGCGTTGGTCTTATTTTAATCCATTTTACCTTTCTTATATGTAGACACCGTTCATACCAAAAAATTGTGCGTTCATCTTATTTTAATCCATTTTACCTTTCTTATATGTAGACACCGTTCATACCAAAAAATTGTGTGTTGGTTTTATTTTAATCCATTTTACCGTTCTTATATAAAGGTACCTTTTGTACCAATAAGTTGTGCGTTTATCTTATTTTAATCCATTTTACCTTTCTTATTTGTAGACACCGTTGATACCAAAACAAATAAATGTATATATATATACATATATATATATATATATGTATATATATATATATACACACACACACACATATACCAAATACGATATATGAGCGATTTATGTATAACTAATTTCGTTCATGGCTGAAATGAGACGGAGGAAGGGTTTTTTATTTTTAAATTTGATCTCACTAAATGACTTAAGTTATAAACGTATTCCAGATCCAATGAATCGGATTATATAATATCATAGTACATTATTTATAAATCTTTTCGTATATAGAAAAAAGGCAGTATGCAAATGTTTTTGTCTGTAGAACTTATGGATAAATTTGCATGTGTTATTTTACTTTTATCCTTCTCTAATCCCCGTCCCCTCCCTGATAGTTTGGATCAAAAAGAAAGGTCCAGAACTAGATGTTAAAACAATCCCAAGTATAAAACTGCCAAAATAAGTTTTTTACCTATCATGTTTGTACTTCTTGGAGTCTAGAAACCGGTATCTTGAGGTACTTATGCTTCAGGCTGACATGGCGGCTGATGCTAATTAAAAAAAAAATGTCAAGGTATCAATCAGTTGTCCGATACACTGCAGTAGATCACACATTCACCCAGTACTGATTTTGTTATGCATTTTACTTGTAAATGGCTGAGACTTCTATGTTTAGCGATCATGCTCGAAGTTGTATTCTGTGTAAATCGACTATACTTCTCGTGGTTTCGGCTTCGCAGAGCTTTAAATCAATTGCCGGGAACTACTTAACTGAAGAGTCCTTGAATGTTGACTCTCCATCTCCCCTCCTCTTCGCCCTGCCATTCTCCTTATGCAGAAATAAAGATTTCAATGGATGGAATGGAAATAGAGGCGTTTGGGTATCTAAAGAAACGTATCATCCGAAAAGCCACCACTTAACACCATTGCGGAGCTTCGCACATTATGGACGGCATACGTTTTGTCCGGTAGTTGCTTAAGAAATGTTTTCTTACATCAATGTAGCGACTACAATTTTAGCAGATTTCCCTTAAGGGAAATCAGCTATTGAGGTCGTACTCATGATGCGAGTTTCGAAAAATTTCTTCAAATGTCCATCGATCCTACCCAGGAGATGACGAAAATGAGGTCCGTTCAAAATTATATATATATATATCTATATATATATATATATATATATATATATATATATATATATCTATATATATATATATATATATATATATATATATATATATATATATATATATATATATATATATATATAGATATATATATATATTTGTCTGTTAACGCTCTAGCGGTCGCAATTCTTGTTTGATCTTTACCAAACTCGGAATTTAATCGTTTTATGTAAAAAGGAAGATCAAGTTCGTTAATGGCTGAAATCGGACCAGTGGGAGGGGGGGTTTAGAGGGGGGGATTTTTGAAAATTTAAAATATCTCCGTTATTATGCGTCGGATCGAAAAATTGTATAGAATAAATCTTATTGCAAATTAAATTTACTATAAATATTATTCTATTCATTTATTCTGTATCTTGAATATTAACCGAGATATTTGCATTTGTATTCTGCGTGATACTGGTCACCAGTAGGCTATGTTCGAACTTTCCGGCGAGAGCTCTGGCGGCCGTTTCTATAACTTCGCCCCTCGTGAATAGGTTTAGAGGTTAGGTCAACTGTTTTTTGGGGCTAGAAACTACTGGGTTATTACGTCCTAAATAATGTTTTAGGTTTAGAGGTTTCTTACTACTACAGTTGTTATTAGGCAGATTTCCCTATTGTAAAACTTCACGTGGGAAATCTGCTTAGTTTACGCAGCGTGACGGACTTTTATATCTTAATACAACATTATAATAGGAGTAATAAATTGTAGTAAAATTATCAACTCCGAACAGGCCCTTTCGTCATCATGAGGTCACAAAATTAAAATTTTCCATTGTATATAGGGATTGGGCAGTTTGCCTAACTCCAACATACACCAATACGAAAACAGATCCAGAATTTGCCATTCATCTTCTATTACAAAATGGACAGGCATCAAGATACATGTATTTTTCAACAGATCACAAATTTCATATATAGAGTTACTTTCACACCAATCTTAAATCGGTTGATCGTTACCACTCTCGATATAAAACTTTCCAAATGAAAATAAAGTTGTAGTCCGTTGATGGCTGAAATCCAGCCAGGTCTAGAGAAGGGATAAAATAAAAATATCTGTTATTAATCCACATAATGAAAAATGGGAGACGAATTGAAAATTCCACATAACCAATATTTCTGAATATTTAAGATTTAATAGTTTTTAGTTGATTCTGTCTATTCGATATTCGCGTTAGAGAAACTGTCCCACTAACAGCCCATAACTTACACTTAGAGCAATATCTCATGCTAGCTTAAATTCCAAATCTTGTTTACATAGACTTGTTATTTAGGGCTAAAAATTGAACATAATGTGAATAATAATTTTATTCAACGCTCTAGGGGTTCCGTATTTTATTTAAATATTGTTAAAATGAATATTCAAGCATTTTAACTATAATTGAATGCTTTTAACTTTTATACTTTATGGCAGACATGAGACATGACTTAGGTATCCAGGAAAGGAGGAAAATTCACAAATTATTAGTTATATTAATCTATAGATTTATTTGAAAAGTAAATTTTAAACGACTTACTTGTATATTTTTTATTTAGTAGCTCTAAATTCCTCCAATCCTCTAAGGTACTATTTATTTGATTTAAATATGTCAAAGCTTAAATATAACGTGCATATCGTTAGCTTCATAAAGGAAGATTTTAGTAGAAAAATAACGTTATATAATCCATAATTTTTATTTTATTTCAACCTGTACGAATTTAGTGTATCTTTTAGTTTATTGATCTGTTATTTTTCGTAGTTTATCCGTTATCTCATGTCTACCGCAAACTTACAGTAAAAATATTTCTATTTAGTTCTCCTATCTACTCAGCTGTAAAGCATCTGCTTTCTGAGCAGGGGAATGGTTGTGCATTTATATTCTAGAGAGCTCATGAGAAAAACAAACTAAAAGTAACAGAGCCAAGAGTACATATCTTATTAAAGATATTCCCTTGGAACAACTCTCCTTTCTTTTCCAGGTCTCTTTGTAGCGTAAAAACATCTCTCGCATTTTCCACCTACCCTGGGGCTTACTGAACAAAACAACTTTTTCTCTCAACATTTAAATTATTTTAACCCGGAAAAATTAGTTTTATTTTTTTTTAAATTTAAAATGTAAATATAAATGATTCTCAAAAATCATTATATTACAACCCCTATAATATATTCTGATTCCAGCATTAATTGAAATTAAAAAAAATTATTGATAGTCTGAACGCTAGTAATTACAAAAAATACAATCATCCCGTACAGCTCCAATAAACGTAGAATTTAACTAAATTTTTCATTTTAGTTAATTTTTTTATATACCACAAATGAAAAATGACTTCATATACTAGGAATATCCTTCTTCTATTTATTTTGACCCAATTTATATTAAGGCATGGATTCTTTTGATCAAGCGACGAAAACCTTTGGACCAAGTTCAAAGGTGCTCATTAAACTACAGTAACAAAAAGCTAACAGGAAGTTTTCATACTTTGTTTACGCTTTGATGAAGTTTATGGTGCATTTAACAGTTTATTTTGACACTAAAACAATAAGTACCTTTTGTCAAGAAGTTTAACATAGAGTTTATGAATTTTTAGTGTCTTTGGGCGTTAAACCATAAGTATTGGTGTTTTCGAATAATTTATGGCCTGGAGTCAGAGATTCGAATCCAGTGTGGGCATAGGCATTTATTTGGTCACGAACGCACCCAATAAAATCCGCAATCCAGCAACCGTCAGAAAAGGTCTGTAACCAGTAGATAACCCGTGAAAAATAGCCATAGAGTTAATATATCTTTTTCTTGTTCAAGTTAGGATCAAACCTTCAATCCATTGACTAGAATGAAAAACTCAAGTATCAGCCTCTTGTATAGATTAATCCAGCATTCCGCAACAGTCATGCGGGTTGTCTGAACGCTTTCTCGAAGGCGTAGTATGGAATCCCCTCTTGTAAATCATAAATATTAATAAACATTTACAATAATGTCATTTAAATTATACCTATATATGAAGCATCTATTAACATCTGTTTCATTACAAGTATTTGTTTTTATTAATTTAATTTTTTTCCTATAATTTTGAAAAAGAAATTTTAAATGAAATTATTTATAATTAATAAGAAACTTTAATTAAATATTTTACTTAATTTGAATATTACATTACTTTTATTTTTTCTACTAATATTTTTCTTTGAATGAAGTAAGTTTTGTCAACAATATGTTAACACTTATATCTTAATAAAAATTTGAAAATTCCATGTACACATTTAAAAGATATTGGTACTATAATTTAATCTAGGTCTCCTATATATATATATATATATATATATATATATATATATATATATATATATATATATATATATCACCTTTTATTCACAGTCACAATGAATAAAAATAAATAAAAACAAAACACTAGGCTTTGTCTGATTTGGTGTTTTCTTTTTTTGTTTATCAACAATATTTGTATCTACATATAGGTGAATTCGTTTATTTAGCAATTGTCTTATATAGTATTTGGTTAAATAGCCAAAGACAAAATATGGGCTCTTCATTTTAATGCTCTTGGGTGCTTTTGTAAGGAGTTTCAACTCTGAGTACATAACTTAACTTGAAATATTTTAAATTGATTATATGGAGCATCTATGTAGGCCAAGGATTATTAAACTTCACTGCTACTTTTATTCAAATTTAAAGTGAATGTTTCAAATGAATGAACTATTAAAAAGTATAAAAGAGAACTGGATTCATACTGATCATAAACAAATCAGTAGTAGACTGTGATTAATGTATTTCTTGAACACATAGTGTTGTATACTATAAAAAAGCTAATAGATAAAATATCAAATAATAGTATTAAATATTTTCTTGATAGCCTATCCAAAGGCTTATTCTGAGATGGTGTGCCATCCACAGTTTAAGGAAACTTTTGGCATTTTTATATACAATTAATTATTTTATATATTATTAAAAGCATAATGATCATTAGAAAGGAATAAAATAATATTTGTTGAACATATAAGCAATATTTATTTTCCAAATCCATATCAGCTACATTTGAACATATAAGCTATATTTAAATAGACTGAGTCTATAATACAAATATTATAGACTCGGTCTAGTTCTAAGGGACATCTGGTCATCGTTCAGGATGTTCGGGGACTGATAATGATGCACTGTATCGAAAGCGCTCTCATTTTAATAAATTGTTACCGTGGAAGTGTAGCTATTTCTTTCATCTACCTACATTAAACTTGAGTGAATGAACCTGCAGTTTGGACTTTAGCATAGCTTTAGCATAGTAACCGAGTATTTTAACAAATGGACCTCTGCTATCTCCCTCCCTATTATTTTTGTATCATTTATTACTTATATAGTAAATGAATAATATAAATAATAATAAATTGTTTAAAGTTTTATTATACAGTTTGTTATCATTATAGAAACAACTGCATTAAGCTCTTTTTTTGATTATATTTAGATTTCTAACCCCATAATTTAAAAATAGTAATGGTAGTTTTATTCTTATAGAATTTTAAACTTGTTGGGTCTGAAATGATTTTTAGCTATTTTTTTTAATAGGTGACTCTTTTACCTCATTGAACTATTAGTATCATTTCTCGTCAATTCATGTTGTAATATAATGTTATTTCTGTTTTATAAGTTTAAAATAAAAATAATTTTTCTCCATTAAGTAAATTTATGGTCTGTTACAGGTACCAGAAAAATAAAAATACGTTTCAAATTATTCAAGAAATTATTGAGGAAGAAAACAGCATACATTTGACAAATATATAATAAAATATTTAAAATTAACTTTCTTTTTAATTTTTTTAGTATTTAAATGTATTTTGATTTAACTAAATTTTAAAATATTTAATATTCCTAAGTAATATAGAATCTATGGTTCAATAATACTTGATGGATTTTAGGCTATTTCTCTCAACATTTACTTGGTGAAGTGATGTTAGTAACATTTTCTTGGCTATCTTCTAGAGTGTTTGTATGCTGTTTTCATTTACAAATAAATATACCAGTTAGCAAACTAGTTTAAGAACTGGCCAAGGCCACTGCAATCATTTTAGACCATTTACTACAGAAAATTTGACCCCACTAATTGTAGATTTCTTACTATCATCCTACATGGATATATATCATTAAAAACTAAAAGAATTTTTAAATTCCAGAATTATTAAGATGTGGATAAACGAAGTTTCCTGCAACTTGTTGTCAATAATATTTCGAATTTAATATCATAAGTATATTATATCAAAAATATGTGGTTCATTTCTCTTTTTTGTTTATTGAATATTCGACATAAAATGACTTGGTTTTGAATCTGTTTCTGTCCCACCATATTTTTGTGCATTGGGTTTTTCTTATAAGCAAATTCGATATTTTGATTTTAATTATGAAGATACTGGGTACCTCTCCATTTTGTGGCTTATAAGCAATCCATTAAAGCGTTGCCTTTAATCTCACATGGTAATCCTAGAGTGGCGAGTTCGATTCCCGCCTGGGCAAAGGAATTTATTTAGTGACGAAATTCATTAAATAAAATCCTAAGTCCCACCCTGGCTAGAAAAGGGTGGTAACCTGTAGATAACCCGTCCCAGTTAGCCTTAGTTGCAAAAAGTGGATGTTAATAAATAATAATAATAATAAGCAATCCAGATTAGATGGTGTTAGTCTCTTCCTTCACCGATCTCCTCTGCCTAATGGTGTGGTCCAATGAGATGTTTGTAATCTTTCTGTTTGTTGACTTTGGTGATTTTGATAGCGCGACAACATGACTATTTGTAAGACAAGCTGATGTGTTATATATCTTTAGACTAACATGCAATTAAATAAAAAAATAATTCATTAGTAAATGAGAGCACAAATTATTTGAATAAAAACAAATGTTGTTACCCAGTTATTAAATAGTATATTCACAATGAAAGGCTTATTTTTTACTTTACATAAATGTACTTATGTGTTTTAATAATGATTTGTAAAATGAAAATATTTGGTGTTTATAAAAAAAATATTAAGCCCATGAAGAGGCATGGCACAAGCTTTGGTAGGTAGGTAGATCCATTTGTTGTTTCTTTCTGAGTTTGTCACAATAGAGATACAATTTAGCTATTTTTTTTATTCAAATAGTTATGGAGCTCAATGAGCTACTGCCATAAGGATGTAAGAGCAATCTCAAAGCCCGGTTAACACACAGCTGAAAAAAATTGAATTAACAACCCTCCTCTCAAATTGCACATTAACATGGGTTATGCCTACTCCATAGTAAGGAAATATAAAACAGTATATTTCTTGCCTAATGTTCCCTAATATTTTCTTTGCCTTTGATAGAACAAGTAATTCAAGAAGTAAAGTAAGGTTTTTTCTTGATCTTATATTTTCTCGCCTATCTCTTGTAGTTTGCATGTTAGACAATCCATTCTCTCAGTCTTTTCCAAACATTAATTTAAGAAAGTTCATTTTTAACACTGTATGAACTTGAATTTTTATGACCTGGGATTTTGAAGACTTCTGCGAATAACTAAATACATAAACAAGTTGTTTTTATGGAAATAATGTTCATGTTATGGTGTAAAGGATAGACTGTCAAGTTCTATTCATGTTACTCCCTTTTCTAATTAGCGGTGGACTAAGGATTTTCTTAGTTTTATCTGATATTGAATGAATCTCTTGAACATATAGGGACTACAAAGAATTATTTGAAGTAAATGATATTAAAAACATATTATTTTTTTATTCCTTTGCTTAATAGATCATTCTGAGTAATATATATCATAGGTTAATATGGCTCTATGAATCAACAGAGCCACTTTAAACAGGAGCTGAGTGAATCTACTTTTGTAAATAGATGAAAAGTAGTGGATTAGGAAGTAAAATGCCTAGAGTATTTTCTGGAACCCCTGAAAAGGTCCAATATCAGTCGATTCATTGATTTTACTCTATGAAAGACTTGTTTATTCTTCATTTCTTTTTGTCTTAAAACCTTGGCAATGAAATGTTGATTGTTCTGGAAATAGACCTTGCCTCCAAAGAATTTTTTACTGTTAAATTGCTTATTGCTGAATAAATACCAATAAATATGAAGCTATGAATATTAACAGAAATGAAGGTATAGCCATTCATAGACATTCTATTAAATTTGTTTATAGTTCCATTAACAACTGAACCAGGAACAGCCTGACATTTCTTTCCTCCCTATGTTGTTTTGTGTGTGTGAGTTTGCGTGATTATTATACCTTATAAAGTTAATGGTAAAGAATCTAATCATGTGAATGATAGAATACCAACTGGTTTTGAGTTATGTAATATCAAGTGCACTGTTCACATTTTGAGATTAACCTTAGCATTTAGGATAAGTATGTTACATTACAAAAAGTGAAGAAATTTTAACACTTTGCCCACCTAAATGAAGTTAAAATTTTGGAAGATTTGCAGAAGGTAGTAAAGAGGAAACAAAGTTATATAAATATCATTATAAAGATTCCCAGTGTAAAATTAGAATAGAAAAATTAAAGTAGTTTTGCTATCAAGGATGCATGATTGCTGAATTAAATAAAATCAATTTGATGAAAATGATACCAGAGTAGCACTAATGAAGAAGGAAGAAAGGCATAAAATATTTCTTGAATTCTCATGAGTATTGTATTAAGACATGAGTTGCTTCTAAAAGTACTCGAAGGCTCTCTTTTTAGAATCATTCAACCAGAACAGTTAAAATAACTGGTTTCTTAAAAATTAATTTTAAAAATAGATACACTTTTCCCTTATCAATGGTGTGCCTTCATACCACTTTCCGCAATAAATGGTAGATGTACTTGCCTCAAATGGTTTAATTTAACTGCAATTTCAATTAACTGTGTCTATATGTGTTAAATAGATACTTGAGGGATGAAATTAAAAAGTTATTAATACAATATTTTTCTTCGTGGCCTTAATGCCATAACGTAAATTCCCGTTTTTCACATAAAACTTAAAAGCTTCATTTTATTGTGTCTTGACACTCTTAATATTTACAGAATAAATATAAATATATGCATTGATATATGCATTGATATATGCATTAAAATATGCATTGATTGCAATGTCCCTGATAACATAAATTTATAATTTATTTTATATAATTATGAATTGTATTTACATTTATCAATTATAATTATAAACATTTATAATATTGTGGAAATATGTCCTATTTAACTTCTTTTTTTTTTCTTTACTTTCTGCCGTAGACTAGTTTATAATATAATAATATTATGACCGAATCGCAATTATAATAGTTTAATAAACACACCATGTGACATGCTGTTTATATCTAGAGAACACATTATTTAAAACAATAGTAATTGAACTTGTGAAAGGATAAAGAAATCTTTACCTGAAATATAATTAGTTTTGAAACTAGGAAGTTTGAATATTTTGTCTTAGCAATGTCTAATGCTGTTTTCTTCTTTTTAAGTTTATAAGTTGAGCTTTTTCTTTGTATCTACTCAGAAAATGAAGTGAAGCTAAAGCCTTGTTATACAAACTTGTGCATTTCTAATTTAATTCTCTTTCTTATTTCCCTCTTCTTTTTTTTTCTCTAAGTCTTTTCTATTCAAAAATATAGAAAGAACTATCACAAAAGTGTTTCTTATATTTCTCAAGAAAAGTAGAATGACTGCATTTTATTGATCAAGTCTGAATTTTCTTCACTTCAGAATTTGTCACATTTTAAATTAATCTCGATGCACTAAGTAAGTCTATTTTCCTCTACAATGCGTTTAATGAGACAAAGTGCACTTTCAGAGAAACTGCTCCATTTCAGTGCCTGCAAAGAGTACTTTGTCTCAATAAACACATTGTACAGGAAAACAGACCTACTTTGTCCATCCAGATTGATTTGTTCCTCTACCAACCAGCTCCCCTGGAAGAGGATATTAAATTATTTTATCATTGGAATAAAAACTTTGTTTAGTTTTCTGTAAAGGTCATGACTAGTTTAAAATAATTAATCTCTAATTGAATTCCACCAAAAATAGTGAGTAAAACTTGCGCTATATACCAGATATAACTAAAATATTTAAGTAAATTAAAATTACCTTCTAAAAAGATTTACCACTTTCATTTTAGAAACAAACCAAGTTAAGCAAAGTAAAAAAAATAGTAGTTCATCGAACAAAAACAACATTATTTATAAACTAGCTTTCTTTGGATCATCGAATCCTTTTCAATTTTCAGTTTAATTGCAGTAAATAAAACTAAATTTTCATTTTAATAGACCTGGCAGAGAAATGAATTTCTTATATACCATATCGCTGTCTTAAATTGAATGTATTTGCTTTTTTTAATATCATCTCTCTCTCTCTCTCTCTCTCTCTCTCTCTCTCTCTCTCTCTATATATATATATATATATATATATATATATATATATATATATATATATATATATTTCCATACATTTAATAAATAATAAATTTAGCCATTTCATACATTTTGACTTTACTGTTTTGGTTCACTCCAGAAGCGACATATTTTTTTTATTCCAGGATCCTTCTTTTTCATTAAAATGTAAGTTTAGACAATAAGATTCCTGGAGGTGACAGCCTCATTGCATACTGACATCTTAGGATTTGATATCTGTCAGTTTGATTACAACTGACAAAGGAGAGTCTATGATAATTAGTATGTGCTTAAATAATATGCCACTATTGAAACAATGCGGGACTAGTGAACTCAATGGCAGTAGTATTTAAAGCATGGAAAACATTCATATTTATCGGTCTTTAACCCATAATAGGAGCATCTTATAATGGGGTAAAATTCGTCAGTAATTTTGTGGTTTTCTCAGCACTAGTATTTGTAAGATGTAATTCTGTCGTCAGCAGAGTATTAGAAATCTTTAAATCCCACTCGTTTTCTAAAATATTCTGACATTTAAATCAGTTCAAGTATTAATGAAATCTAAATGTCATGCATACATATATAATTTAATAGAATTCCTTGCCTACTCCTTTGTTTTATTCCCGGTTATGCTGCAATGAAAGAACTCAGAGCCTTTTGTTCTCAAACAAATGAAAATGTAGCTCTCCTTTTTTCAGATTCTTATAAATATTTAAATGTCCCTCATTCTTCTGTCGCTACTTACTTAAATCTGTATTAAGTAAATAAAAAATATATATAGTTAAGATGGTGTTTTGAATATACACCTAAGTAACAGTAGTATGGTATATTTCTCAAAATTGTTTCTAAAATGCTCAGTTTAAGGACAAGACTAAAAAGGGTAATTTATCTGTCCTTCATTAACTTATATATAAAAAAAAATTACCCTCTACATTGACATCAGCGTTCTCTATTTATTACTTTCAATTCAAGTAGTATTCATTTTCGTAGACTCAGTTTGGAAGTAAAATAATTTTACACTCTCAATTTCGTAAATTAAAATAAATACCGTTAATGAGTTTATATAATCTATTTATTTCTACTATTTGTTCTCCTACATAAAACATTTTCCTTTGTGCCACATTATTTTGATTCATTAGTTTTTCATACCATTAAATGTCTGCTAAAAATAAAATAAATAAAAGTCCATCACGCATGGGTTGCATAAACTAAGCAGACTTCCCATGCGCTGGTAATATACACTATTGATCTCTTCTCACCATATATTTTCTACTTCTAAGAATTATTTTGAAGAAAAAGCTGACAAAAAGAAAGTGTGAATAGCTCGCTTAATATTGGAGCTCTGAAAAAATGTATAGTACAACAATTACTAGACTCAATAGTTTAACAAGATTGTCTCTATAGCATTTTTGATCCTATGTATAATAACAAGGCATATATCAATTTTTTTTAAATCTGCTCCTCCCACTGGTCCTATTTCAGTCATTAAAGGCTTTAACTTCAGTGTTGAAAGAAATAGTTAAATATCAAGTATGATATTGATTAAATAAACATTTTTGACTCAAGATCAAAAAATTTGAATTGATGATGTCACACTACTTATTTCCATGGATCAAACAATAAAAGTTCAATGAAAGCAATATTTGGTATTTAAGCTTCGAGTAAAGTGGTTCATGATATAACAGCTTATTGTTAATATGTCATGAGTCGAATGAAATTTGTATCATGAGTACAACTAAAATAGCTGATTTCCCTTGAGGAAAATCTATTAAAAATGAAGAAATTTTTCTAATTTATTGAGAAAAAAAAATGAATTATTTTGAATGTTTATCTTTTATATGGTTTCTTTTTCGAAAACTTTGAGTTTTTCTAGGTATCTTTAAAACATGTACCTGTGTGTGTGTGTCTGTATATATATATATATATATATATATATATATATATATATATATATATATATATATATATATATATATACAGACTCACACACATTTTAGAAATTGTTTGTTTATTGTTAACAAATGTTTAATCACAACAAATGATGACCAACAATGATTTTTATTGCTATTGAAACTTCCTAAGCATTCTTAGTTTAAAAGGGCATTTTAGATAGTTTTTAGGAAATAAAATTTTGGAAAATAAAAATGAAAAGACATGGGCTATCTTACAAAGACAGATTATTTGTGAACTCCAGAAATTACTTACCTTGTACCAATAGCATTCAGAGTAAATAAATTTCCTATTATTAATATTTGTTTTCTGCATTATATTGAATATGATGTGCTAATTTCATCAAACATTTACTATGTAAGCCACAGGGAAAAATTCCAATCTAATATCTAGTTGACTGGAATTCAATTTCGAAAAATTTGTTATTCTCCTTGTGTAGGCAACCAGCACAACTGTCTGGGACTGCGGGCTTGCCTAAACTGACAGGACATCAGGGTACAAATTCACTCTTACGTTTTCTTGTTATTTTTTGTTATTTGTATAAAATTTAATTTTTTCTCAATGAATAAATCAGATTTAATGACATATTCTCATTATATTTTAAACACTTAAACGAATTACGCATTTATATCACTCTGAATTACCAATGATCTAACCATGTTAGCGATAGAAGTTACCTTAAATGTACCATATAAGTAGTAGATGATAAATGAACTGTGAAAACTTGAAATACATTTAACATAATAAATACTCATGATGTAGAAATAAAAGTAATAAACAATAATTGTAGAATATGATCGGTTCAAAAGATTGATTGAGTAACATTTTTCGATGCGGCTCGTAATATCCAAGTTATTTGTTTTTTTATTTTTAGTGCATCTCGTAGACCTCATTCCTGCTCAGATTTCGGTTATTACAAGAAAATAACCCTTGAACCTAGTTAACCCTAGAACGGTAGTGATATTATTTCCCGCTTAATGGTATTGATACGTAAATTTTACGTGTGCAACTGATAATTGGTGAAATTATTCAAAATTTGTTAATGTTTGGGACTATTTTTTTATTTTATTAAAAGATACACTTTTCTTTAACTTATATCTAAGTTAATATCTAATAATGTGCACGGCAATCCTTTCAGGCGCTTGGTTCGAAACACGTTCCGGAGGTTGTGTGCTCCATTCATATCCATTCTTACCAAGGACTACCCCACCTTCTACATTTATTGTAACTGATCTGTCAATATTGTGTGGTTGAGAGGTTTTAGGTTTTTTTTGCCTCTGTATTTCTTCTCTTTCTACGATTGCCTTGATGTTTTCTAAAATTTGCTGACTCTCATCGCTATCTAGCCCACTCTATGTTGCAATCATTTCTGAAGGCTCAACCTCCTCATCACTTGGAGAATACTCCGGATCATCATCGGATTATCAATATCCATCTCTTTCATAATTGTCATTTTCCCCATCTGACCCATCGGAGAGTTCTTTCAACAAATTTCTTCGTCCGTTGAATATTTTTTCTCCATTTTTCAGAGACTATAAACAGATTATTATTATTTATATTCTCTCTATACATCTTTGTCTTTTTTATATTAAAAAATAAAAGTTAAAAACATTAAAAGAAAATAAATTAGAATATAAAAATAAATTGGAAGAAAATAAATTGAGAATAATATTAACTAAGTTATAGCATAAAAACCGGTTATTAGTAGCGATACGTAAATTTTACGTGCCAAAAAGTTGCGGTTAATAGTATTGATACGTAAATATTACGTGTCGTTTTTATTTCAAAAAATAGTATTGGACGAGTGGGAAGGTTCACTTAGCTGCATTTGGCGGAGGTCAAGTCCGAACTGTCTGGAGGGCTCATAGCTGAGAGGTGGGGGTGGTGGGGCCGTTAACGGCCCTTTGATAACAGTTCATACCAGATCATACGTAATTTTTACGTTCAATACCATTCTAGGGTTAATAGAAAATAATAAAAAAATTAACAACTGTAGAATATGAAATTTGCAAGAAAATGGGCTTTATATCATTTTGAGATCCAATTCAGTATGAGAGTGATTTCGTTATTTTTTATTTACTCGTCCCCCTCCTCGCATGATCCTTGTCAATCCTGGCTTGGTTTCAGCTATTTAGAAACTTGATCATTAATTTTAAATGTAGCGTTTTAACATCGAGTTTCATAAATATCACACGGAAAAAAATCGTACCGCGATAACCTTAATTTAACTGGTTCCCTATTTTCAAGGGAAATCATTTTTTTTTTCCTTTTACAAGTTTTATGGACAATCAGTTAGTGACGAAATTCATTAAATAACGTCCTAAAATCCCACCCTGGCTAGAAAAGGGTGGTAACCTGTAGATAACCCGTCCCGATTAGCCTAAGTTGCAAAAAGTGGACGTTAATAAATAAATAATAATATAATGTTTAAGGTAAATCAGCTGATTTTACAATTTTTAAAGGGGGGAAAAAATGAAAGGTGGGGCTCAGGTTAACTAAAGCTAGTTAAAGCGTTGGCCTTAATTTCACATGGCAAGCCTAGAGTGGTGAGTTCGATTGCCACCTGGGCAATAGGAATTTATTTAGTGATGGAATTCGTTAAATAAAGTCCTTAGTCCCGCCCTGGCTAGAAAAGTGAGGTAACCTGTAGATAAACCGTCCCAATTAGCCTTAGCTGCAAAAAGAGGACGTTAATAAATAATTTAATTTAACTTTTAATAGAAATCTTTTAAAATGAGAGAAAAGAAACAAATATTTACTTCAAGATGAGAAGAGTATCTCATTGAAAAATTCCTCAGGAAGCCTAACTTGAATTTTGATTTATGAGCTAAATAAAAGAATTAATCTTGTCGTTATTTATTAACTTCCACTTTGTACTTGGTTGATATTACTAATTGTACTTCTATTATTAATAGGGGATTATCTATAGGTTAACATCTTTTTTTAGACATAGTGGGGCTAAGGATTTTATTTAAATAGTCGCCACTAAATAAATTCGTAATGCCCAGATGAGATTCAAACTCGCGGCTATAGGTTTACCAAGTGAGACAAATGTCTTAACTTATGGTTAAGCTGAGTCCTGAAAATGAAATAAAAACCAAACAGCATCCATCGAGTCAAATCTAATTAATATAAACTACTGAATTTGTACAATGTTCTCATTTTCTACAATAATTATAAGCTGTTGTTGGTTGTGAGTCATCGTGTTAGAATTTATCACTCTCTCCGCTCAATACAATTCTCCAGTCTGTCTCATTTTTCATGTATTACTATTACAATACAAGATTGTAGACAATTTTAATTACTAGTCTATAAAAATACAATGTCTGTCATTAAATTGGCAGAAGGTAATTTTCTAAACCAACACTCACTTCTGATCTTAAACTCATTTATTAATCCTGTCTACATGTTTCACTTCTTCCGAACCCTCTTCGCGAATCTACACACACTAAGATATACCTATACTACCTCGCGCTCAGGTAGCCGCTTGATGTGGGCCTCAGTGAGAAAATTAGTATAGTTATATAGATAGTGTAATTTCCTGAAGAGGCATCGGTAGAAGTGAAACAAGTAGAGAAGATTAATAAATTAGAAGAACAGAAGCGAGTGTCAACGAAATGACCTAGAGCCGATCTATTCATATTGAGTCGAAACATTAATAATATAAATAATGCATATAATTAGGCCTTTTATCAATTAATAATAATATACCTAAAAAGGGGGTCTGCTAAGTGCAATTTTCTCATCTTCTGAAAAAGTAAATAAATATCAGATTAACGTATTATGATGGAGAGGGGTGAGTCATGAAGTGGAGAAATCCTAATTATTTGCCATGAGCGATCATTTCTTAAGTCATCAGAGAAACCATTGTATCATTTTGAAAATGGTTAGTTTCAAACAAGCACAAAAAATGCAGTGGACGCACCTTTATAATTATACTTAAAACTAGACATTAGTTTCAATTAGACTCAGGAACATAAAGTGAACGTTAATATTAAATAAATAAAGGACGCGTAAGAAATAGATTAAGACAAGCCGTTGCCCAATGATCGGTCTGTGGCAAAAAGGTTTTACTTTATAACTTTCAGTAGATTTCAACAATTGAAGTTTTACTCATGGCGTGATTTTCAAAATTTTTCATCAAATGTCCGTCGGTGCTATCTAGGAGATGGCAAAAGTGAGGCCAATTCAAAATTATATATATAGTTAATAACACAGAATGTAAAACACGTCACAAATCGATAAATTATTTAGTTGCTTGTTTTTGTATTATCATTCCGTTATTCCATAAATACCTTCTTCAATGGCAGCATTTTATGATCTGTTTAATGGCGCCCAGATAGATCTAGTAGTTTCTTTTTCTCAGCTCAACAAAATTTGTATGTATCATCTTTTCCTGAAGGAGTCTCTTTAAGAGAAGACAGTCAAGATATATGAATGTGTGTGCGTGTGAGTGAGTGAGCGTGGGTTTTAAAGCTCTCGCGGTCGCAATTTTTTTTTGATCTGTACCAAATTCGACATTTAAACCTTTTTTATAAAACTAAAGACCAAGTTCGTCAATGGCTGAAATCGCCTTAGTGGAGGGGATTGGTTTAGAGGGCAAACATTGAAAAATTGTATAAAACCGATCTCATTACAAATTTACAAATAATGAATGTTATATGCGTACTTCCTCTTTAATGAATATTAGCCGAGATATTTGGAATTTTTATTTTTCACCCTTCAGCAAACCCTCACTCCTATTAATGTCATATTATCAGTAAGTATTTAAATGAACCACTTTATTCTAAGTTTAAATCCATAATTTTGTTTTAATGAAACCTTTATTACATGCTAGATGGATGCAAATTTGTTGTGTGATGACATCAATTAAGATGTTGTTATCTCGAAAATGTTTATTTGATCTATAGCCTACTCGTTATTTAACCGTTTTACTAAAGGTCATATTAGTTAATTACCGATAACAGTAGTGTGTCATACCCGCACGTTGGAAATGTGCCTAGTATACGCAGCCCCTGCGTGACAGACTATATTCTTAGATTAATGAAGTATATCTTCTTATCACTTCCGTGTTATCAGAGTTTGAGCATGGTGTGATAGTAGGAAGCCGGCAAGTGTCGTTCCCCCACCTCCTAGTCGCTGGGAGAGGTTCCCCACCTTCCCCTAGGCCGGCCAGTCGCTCCGCGTCGCGAGTTGCCGAATGTCCCAACCTCGGCGCGCGGTTTCCCCGCTCCTTCTTCCCGGACGTCTTGTTTGTCGTTCGCCTACTCCATAGGCACAGCCCTCTAGCCTTTAGTTGTTATCGGTTAGCTGTTATTGTTATCAATCTGTTAACGCTCCCAGTGGCATTCCTAGGTGCCGAACCGTCCTTGATAGTGTGTTCAGTTTTCAGCTGAGTAAATAGATTCGTAGGATATTTGCGTTTAACCTGAGCAATGAAATTAACCGACGAGCCGGAAAATGGTGAGTAATATTTAAATATCTTATGATAAATTTGTAGAGTAAAATAGTCATTTTTTATTTTCTTTCTTGTGAGAAAATCTACGTAAACATCACATTAATATGTCACTGTTGAATGTGATCGCCTGTTTCAAAATAAAACAAGCTCTTTAAATTTAAAGAGATAAGCAACACACTCATACGTAAAATAACTCGTAAGTTTCAGATACATTTGCATACATTCAAAATCTTATTGACTAACGTCCACTATATTTCCTTACATTTACTTAGTATTAAAAAGTCATCTGACTTTTATTTCTCCATGTTCTTCTATAGAAAAAGAAACTTTTAAAACATGAACATGAAGTACCAATGAAGTGTAGCGAAATTTTAGAGAAACGAAAATGTTTACATTTCGAAAAAGCAAACTTATATGCTAGTTCAAATGGTTTATTCCATAATCATTTATCTTCACAAATATAGGAGAATACTGTAATTACAACAACTTGATTGAAGTGTAGCATTTATTCATTGAAGCACTACTGTTATCCGCTAATTAATTCAAACTAGATAATAAGAATGCTAGTTTCCATTAAATTCCTTTAGCGTTTTATTTAATTATTCATTTTTTCTAAAATCGAAGCAAGAAACTTTTTAATATTTAAAATAAATTCTAATGTAACTTCTTATACTTTATTTATTCTTAAATTATGCCAATTTATAAATTCTTTTATTACTCTTTTATCCTTGAGTTGACTATTATGAAACTCATCAACTATTTCAAACCAGTGATGTTGAGGTGAAAGATACCTCTTTCATTATCGTTAAGGATGGATCAATTTTTTTTTTGTTACATCATATGCATCGAAACTCAAGTTTCATTCATTATTTACATACGATTCTCAAAATAAATAAATTATTCTTTATAGTTTTAAAACTTATTTAACTGTTGACTTACGTTCATCTGTTATTAAACATGGGTTCATTGCTCTGTCGTAGGACTTGTTGAAATACCTCCTCTCGCCGCTGTTTACAGTCAGTTGACTCTTGAAGGCACGTCCACTTGATTTAGGGCGTACGAATTTTATCTCTTAAATTCCGAAGAGTTGTTACTGATACGAACCTATCTATTAATGCATTACTGGTTTTAACTTTTTCTCGTAAAACGAGCTAACGACGCTGTTTTCTTTTGGGCCTTTTCTGTCATTTGCGCCTACTCTATAAAAAGTATAGAGATGAAACTGCTCCAAAGTAACCTTGTAGTACTAGTTGTGTTCTTTGGTTTTCTTGGCAGTTGTAATTAGCCGAGATAAGAATGAAGCAAATTTCCACTTGTTCCGCATTCTCGTCGCATGGTCGTTTGGCCGATGGCCAATTTTGATTCTTTGAGTAGGGCTTGGTTAAGACATGTGAGTTATGGTGCTGGATTGGAATCTAAGAAACGGTGTTAACCACCAGATAACCTCACCAGATAGCTATAGTAGATTAATGCCGACTTTAATAAATAAAATTAATTGTATGAGTTCGCCCTCCTGTTTTTATTCCAGGTTCAAAATATCTCATCATGTACTAATATTTTCCTAAAAGTTTGTCATAGTTGTTATAATATTCGGTCAATGTGTATATATGCAACTTGGCTGGATGGAGAATCCACTTGTTCTTATACACCAAAGAAAAGCTAATGCACATCAAATGGAATATTTATTGCTAGCAATATTTGAAAAATTAAATGATTAATATCAAAGTACTTTTAAGTCATATTAATCTGAAATAATCTCAGTGATATCTAATTCAATGTTCAATTTTAATGTCCACAGGTATTAAAAATGATGCCCTAATTCATGATGAATTGGTCGGAATCGAATATGACTTATATGCTTAGTGCTCGAACTTTTATGCTTAGTTGATTTTTTGTCTCCTCTAGATTTGATAGATTTTTAGCGATTCAAAATAATATGAAATGATTACATACGTTTGATTCTCATATGATGCATATTTTTATTTCAACATTAACACTCAATACAAAATTATACAAACACATTACAAAATTTCCTATTTAAAATGAAACAGAAACCGCTGAGTTTGTGGACAAATGGAATTTTCAAAATTGAAGGTAATCATTTTATTAAAATTGCTGCGATAGATTACAACGTAAACAACTCATTGCCATTATTTGAATTTGTTGTTAACAAAATAATTGCTTATACTTTATTCTTAATTATAACAATTATTTTTGATTAGTAAGACAGACAATTTAGGAATAATTATGTTTATCTGATTAGTATGTTCTTATTTTTTTTATTTGATCCTTTTATTCGAGAAACTTTCTTGATGTATTAGCAGGGCTATACCTGACTAGATCTTCAAATAACCAATTCTACTTCAATTTTCACTAACCATTTCAAGTCGAGCTGACATTTTAATTCCTCTTTAGATAGACTTCTTACTACGGGAGAAATAGAGAATAGATGATGAGATGAAATCATCAGCGTGTTATATTCCAGGACGAGAGAAATCTGTGTAGTAGAGTGTCCGGATTTCTGTTTTTCTATGCATAATTTCCTTAACATTCTAACAAAACATTAACCCAAGTATTTGTAATTTATAGCAAATTTCTCTAAGGAAAGTTTTATCGAAAATGTTTATTTGTCCCTACACCCTACTCGATATTTTAACTATTTAATTCAACACTAGAGACAATAATAGTTAATGGCGGAAATAGGTCCCGGAATAGGGGTGGTTTAGAGATAGAGAGGGGGATTTGAAAATTCAAGATATTGCTGTTATTTTTCGTAGAAATAGAGAAAATGTGGTGAGATAATATCACAAGTGTGTTATGCAAGCATTTGCGAAATCTGCTTAATTTACGCAGCCCCTCTTTTACTTTACAGCCTTCTCAAATCTAGTTATTCATTTCTCGCTAGCAAAACGGTAATATATCACAAAACGTCTCATTCCTATCATAAATACCATGTATTGTTTCAATCGGACAAGGAAAAGTATGACTTAAAGAAGGAGTAAAGTGAAAAAAACTCAAAATCACTGTTATTATGACTCAAATAGAAAATAGTATATATCAATCATGTTAGAAATCAAGTATTCTACAATTTTTGTTCTATGTATATTTTATGAAGTACAATATAAGCCAAGATATTTTCATATTTTAGTTTTCACTCTTTAGTTAAAATCAAAATTTATTCATACCGTTTTCAAAGCAACTGACTTATTAAACATTTCGGGTCCAGCTTAAATTTGAAGAATTTTTATATCGGGTTCTCATTATGGGAGAAATAGAGAATGTGTGGTGAGAATAGCTTCGTATTGGTGCAGGTGGGAAATCGGCTCAGTTTACAAAGCACCTACAGAACGATTTTTTTTCCAATTAGAATTACCCTTTTGGGAATTCAGAGCGGGAATCCCCCCACTCACTGAAATGGTGGAAGCTACTCATTCATAGTATTTATTAGCTGTATCTATTCCACTAGGCTCTGACAGGTGTGAGAAGAGGTAGTGTGCTGTGTAGGAGGCAGGCATGCGACAGTGAAACTTAAGTTTCCTGCTCCACTTCCCCTGGATATGAACTAATTCCATGCACCAGTTACTTGAGCACTTGAATTAATTTAAATCCACCTTTTTCTTTCACTAGGATCCTGCATTTCTCATCAAATTTATTATATTTGATGTCATTTCGTTTTCATTCCTTTCTGCGTTTCCCGTAGGAGATAACAATGAGAATGGGCCTACTTGAGTCACTTAATCAAGATGTCGTAAGAGATAAAGTGTCCAATATATGAAACTCGAAAAACTAAAAATAAACTCATTCGATCCATATTTCTACAATGAATAAAAGACATATCTGTTCTGAGTTAAGTACTAAGTACAAATATTTAGAAGTTTTTTACAAACAGACACACACACACAAATATATATATTTCTTGGCTATCTTCTCTTTAAGAGGCTCCATCAGGAAACGTTTATAAGATATATACACATTTCGTTAAGCTGAGACAATAAACTGCTAGATCTATCCGCGAGCCATTAAAAAAAAAACATAAAATGCTGCCTATATAGAAGGTTTTTATGGAATAGCGGAACGAGAATGAAAAAACAAGCCATTAAATAATTTGACGACTTGAGGCGTATTTTTCATTCTGTGTTATTAACTGCTCTCAAAATGTTTGAAACTAAAGTTGGCCTTAGTCTCACATGGTAATCCTAGAGTGGCGAGTTCAATTCCCGCCCTGGCAATGGGAATTTGTTTAGTGAAGGAATTCATTAAATAAAATCCTTAATACCACCCTGGCTACAAAGGGTGGTAGCCTGAAGATAACTTGTCCCAATTATTAGTTGTAAAAAGTGGACGTAAATAAATAGTTAGATTTTTTTTTCTTTTTCCTTCCAACTGCTGAAAATTTGTTGTTTAAGAGTGGAATAAGGCGTGTCATGATATATTCGTTTATTATTAAAGTTCGATGAGTAACAGTGTGGGATTACAGAAGCCTGAAACCGAAAAAAAAAATGCAAATATATCAGTTAATATTAAAGATATATATAATTTTCGACATCTTCTAGGTTAGATCGATGAACATTACAAGTAATATTTTTCTTAAGGGAAATCTGCTAAAAGATGGAAGGAAAAAACGAACATAGTTTGTAGAAAGGCTATGGGCTGGTTTCGAAGCCCTATACAACTTGGAAACCCGACGACTGATTGATGATAATCCGGTAAAATAGGCTCTCTCCATAGCCGCACGTTTCTCTGCACAAGCTACAACTATGTAATTATGTATCTTAAATGCATACTGTTACATGAAATAAGTAGGCCACTCAATACGTACTTATAATCCCAAGGTGGAAAGTCCGTTATTCCAACATTCCTAATAGGTGACTAACATTCTTTTAGAATGTTAAAAAATCAATAAAAAAGGGTTTTTATTTTATGGCCTTCCATCATTTTTGGTTATTCTATTTATACGATGTTCTTTCTTTTCATTATTCTGTATTTTATTAAATCAATTTTGTGTTTGCTCAATGCATTAATTACTTATTTTGTTGTTTCCATTTATCTTTTAATTCGATTAATATGCTTTTCCAAAATTTCTTAGGGTTACTACTCATTTTAGTAAAAATAAATAGAATCCTGATATACTTCCAGGCCGTACTACTCCAACCGTAGAATATACTTAGTTATTATTAGCGAATTACTTCAATAAATTAACCCAAGAAGGTCATACGTATAAAAAAATTAGTTTCAAATTCCTCCAATTCTGCGCCACTTGTAATAATTGATTATCAGAACAAAAAAAAGATAAGCTCCGTAAGCAAAGCGTATTACTCAAGTGAAAGTAAATATAATGGTTAATAATATGTATGCATGCCACATGCTAGATTTGAATATTTATTGAGAGAATATAGTTCGTTTCACCTAAATAACTTTTAAAGTATAATTTTTGTGTTATGATGAATTCATTTCTCTTATGTTGATAAATATATCTTCAAAAGTACTTGTTTTTTATTCATTAGTACCTCAATTGTGGTGTATGGCTTGATGTTCTAAAAAAATTTCTTAAATACTAGGCAAGTAGAGAAATTCGCTCAGTATACAGCTTTTTCCTGCCTGACTACATATTTTAAGAAATTTGAACCTTTTTGGACCGCGATTATTCCGTAGGAGGTGTGAGTTCCTTTCATATGCTCTTGTGATATTTTTTCCCGAACTACCAATTACTTACATGCAGGCAACATAATTAAAGAGATAATGGCTGAGATAAGGAACTACTGATAAAAAGTGCTGTCATTGTCCTAAACATTATAAAGGTTCTTTTTACTCATTTGAGACCAGAATACATTGTTTACGTTATTTTCAATTAAAATTATCAGATCTCTCTCTCTCTCAAACACACACACACACAAGCACACACGCGATACTTTTCGAAGATTAATCCCTCATGCATGTTTAGACATTTCTCCGTCAAACGTTAGAGTAGTGACTTCAAACGTCACCTACCTTCGTCATTTGCTTCTTTTATTTTTTATTTTTATGAAGAGATATCTTTTTAAAAACATTCGGCCATATTTGGGGTGTGATAGAACAGGTGTAATTATGTAAACAATGTAAACGGAGTTGAAAACACACAGCTCCTGTACGTGCCTTAGCGAGGATGCAGCATAGTTGTGTCTAGTGTCGATGCGCAGTCGGTCAATAGGAAGTGCCCGCTGTTAGGATAACGGTCCGCTCTGTTGAACCCGGCTCGAACCTTGGCACTCCTTTAGTGGAATAGTGCCTCTCGTAACTAGCTGTTTCAATCAATGGAGGTACATCTCTTTCGAGTTATTATTCTTTCCGATATTTTCTATCTAATGTTATCGATATATAAATCATTAGAATGATAAAAGACCACAGGGTATTTTATAGGACCTCTTTGTAATAAAGAATTTATATCCTCTTTGGTGAGGTTATGTATAATCAGCTGTTAATTAATAAAGTTTAGTTATGGTCTTGTCATCATTGTGTTAACGTTCATTTTATTAGGTTAGTTTATAAGTACAAAACAGAGTAAATTGATAAACTGTATTACTGGTGTATTATGCAATATATGGCCACAAAGAATCCATCATATCATTAAAATTTTCTGGCTGAATTAAGCGGGAATCTCACCTCCGGTAATACCGCGCTGTTGATGTTACCTCACTTGCTATTCTATTTCTTTAGTAAGAAGCTTATTCGGACTTTTCAATGTAAGCTAAAAACGAGATTGCAAAAGTGGGGGCTGTCTCAAGACTAAAAACTATATGACACAAATTCTCGCCTAATTTTTGAATTACTGAAAAAATGTACAGGACAACAATTGTAGGATATAACACTATAAACAAGATTGGTCATGAAACCTTTTTTGGTCGGTGTCATAATATCGAAGATAATAACAATTTTTATTTAACCTCCTCTTTAAATTCCCACCCCTTATCCAATGAAAACCAGATGTCGCATTGAGTCTTAAGATTTTAGTGGACTGAGTGGGGTGAAGTAAATAGTTCTGTGCACTTTTCAAGTTGTATATTAAAAACAATAACAACTTCTGTGCATAAAATATTTACAGGTAACAAATATTTACGAGTACGTGCGGCGCCGCTACAAGATAATTCGTTTTGTATGCTTATTGCTAATGTAAGATGAGTTAGTCGAGGTTTACTGAAGGCTGGAAATTAATAAATACAATCTTCATTACTAATATTTGAGTAGAAAAAATACGGTAGAAAATGATTGGTTATACAACATTTATTGACGAGACTCATAAATAATGAAAATATTACGATTTTTATTCATTTTATTGCCAATTAATGCCCACATATCCGACTTTCTATGATGATTTACATGTAACGCTTAAATATCGAGTTTGGCAGCAGCCAGAACATAATTACGACCGCCTAAAGCCTCTTTTGGTCATCTAAGAAGGTTTGATTGAAGGCATTTGTTCAAAATTGCATTAGGAGTACAACTTATATGCTAAAATTTATTATGTCCTCAGAATAAGTTAATGAAATTTATTACTAATTGTAAAATAATTATGATGCCACAGAGTGAGTTAATGAATTGTTTCATAAATTGTAGAGAAATTTATGATCTCAGATTAAAAGAATTTGTATGTTAGTTGTCATTGAAATGAGTTCTTCAGTTGATGTCATCATCCCACAGGTTATGAAAATTATGAACCAAAATTGGAAAATTTGTGTCGATAAAACTTAAATTTTGGGTATATAAAAATGTATTTTCACAGCTATGCTCCCTCCGCCTTGCCCTAAGCCACCTAAATTTCGATTCCAGAAATTCCCCTACTGGCGTAGAATTTCCTTTCAAACCATTCCAATTCAACCATTGTTCAAGTCTTCCCCACTTCAATATGCCTTACAAGCTTCATCTCCATTTGAGAAGAAGCTGATTTGGCTCTAGATAACCTCATCTTAATACTGTGGCGAATCAATCTTTCTTAATAATAAATGTTAGCAGCGGAAGAGCTTCAGGAGTTTTTGACGATTGTGAGTTACGTATAATAAAGACGTCAGGAGAAGTGACAATTCTCAAAAAAAAAACTCTGTATTTTATTGTTAATTTATTAGAGCATACTTTTTATAAAAATAAATGCACTATCTAAGTTCTTTTTGAAAGTCAAACAAATTCACCACTTCACTGGTTCTAAAATAATTTATTTAACTGCTCCACATACTCGTATTTCGTACTCTCATGGTGCATAAATACAACTAAAATAAAATCCAGCTATCATCCACAGAGGCACAACCCTCCTACACTCAAGCTTTGGCTTAACTATTTATTTAGCAAAATAATAGTAAATCTTTAATAACTGGTTCAACTGCTTCTAAATTCAAAAAAAAATAATTACATTTTTAGTCCCTGTTTGAAACTCGTGAACGACTAAAGAGGCAGCCACAAAACTGGTTTGGGTGAGGGTTTTTATTTAAGCCACTTCAATGAGGCTTTCATTCTAAGAAAATTAAATTGTTTTTTCATCTTTTAATTTATTTATTAAAAAATTATTTATTCTTTTTCCAAGTTCTAATGTTTTCCAGGGAACTGGGGAACAAGTAAGACCTCTATTGGATACTGTAGTGTTATTGGATAGTACTCTGTTCTCATCCACCAATGAGGTTACTGGATATTCGCCGCCCCCGCCCCCCTACATCCACAGTATGATAAGCTATACTATTTCCGTTTTCTCCCCGTATCACCGGAGCAATGCATATATCCCCCCATGGCGCACCCACGGGTAATCGAGTATGAGGGTACCCAGCTTGAATTCCCTCATCACCTTGTATATCTCAACACACTGATCTAATTTCCTGGCGAAGTTCTACTTATTTATAATAAACGATGAACATCCAAGTAGAATGCTGCCAGCATATATAACTAATCATCTATTGAGGATGCTATTTTTGAACAGTCTTCAATACCCACCGATCCTACCTTGTAGGAACGAAAATTTGGTCATTACAAAACTATGTATAAATACAGCCTAAATTTCAAATATTAATAACGAATTAATATAGCAGATATATATATATATATAAGTATCTCTGACGTTACGAATATCCAGTGATGGTGATGTACTTGCGGGCTTGTTGCGGCGTTGTGGCGATTTACTTTATCGTTACAAGTATTGATTTTTAAGTGTTGTATATGAAATTTAAAAAAAAATTTTGTGAGTAAACTTTCGAAATCAACAGTCGTGCGTCTGATACCAGTGTGAGCAATAGCAAATTATTTAATGACGAACTCAAGAAATGAAACTCTAGACAGTCCCACACTGGCTAGGAACTGGAATAGCTAACCTGAAGATCAGCCATCCCTATTAACCATAATTGCATAACGTGGACGTTAATAAATAATATATGTAGTGGATTAAAAAATGATTCTTTACCAATCTTGTACTTCTAATAATTTTCTACAATTGCTGCCGCATATATATACATTTGTAATTCAAATAATAACAAAATATCTCCGATATGTTATACTTTTTTTAATGAAGGAAAAATAATGTTGGGGCTTGTGGTTATCCAAATTATACTACGCATTTTAACCACTAATCTAATGATTCGTGTTAAGCTCAAATTTAATACATGTCTATAATACGGATTATCTGAAAATACAGTAATGTTTACTGGCAGTATATTTGTCAAAGTTCACGAATAAATCGGATGTGGTAACGACATGACTTCCTTGTACTCTTTTTAAATTAAATGAACATAATAAATGGTTGCAATTCATTTAAAATTATTTAATTTGAAAGTGGTATTCAATATATTGGATCAAAAAATGCCATACACAAACAGAAGTCATACACAAATACTTTGTATCTCTAAAAATTACCGAGAATTTTGTAATATATTATTTCCACCTGCCTACAATTCTCCTCCCCAACCCTTAGTCGATTTGATCAAAATAAGAGGTGTACAATCGACAGACAATATCACAATCCCAAATATGAAATTTCAACATTATAATGAAGCCTTATCTAAGTTTTGTGAGATACGTTTAGAAAATTTAGCCGAAACTAGGCTCAATAAGTTCAGGTAGGATCAAAATTGACAATTTCGTTGAATGCTGAAAATCAAAGTTTTTCTGCAATCATAATACTTCCTTTACTTCGTACAAGAAAGTAGAATGGGAATTCAAAAACATGAATAATAATTTGTACCATTATTATACAAGATCTCTATGAACTCGTAAAAGTTAGATCTCCTTCGGATTGAAGAAAAATATCCATTTTAGTGTGATACGTGTAGAAAACCTTGGATATACTTTACCTTGTGCAGTTGGCATCACGTAACAGTGCTAACAACTGGTCACGACAAGTTAGGCTGCTGGGGGCTAGAAAGTGATCTCCGATCGACTACATTCTCTTCTGAACTTTCTCTGTCGTGCATATGATTTTCATCTGGTGTAGTTGTTCTTTGTTCTGGTGGCTTATATTTACGTTATTTCTTCCGATTGGTGGTCTACCGTCCAAACAACCACTTAAGTAGCCGCGAAGAAGACGAGGAAGCGATTTCTTCAGTCAATGACACAGAGCGAAGAGAAAGTGAAACGAAAGGTTCCCTTGCCAAATTTTTTGATTATTTAATTGATGGCATTTAGGAGAAAAAAAACAGGAAGTCTCGGTCGTATTAGTTACTTTGAATTTTGTACGAATTCTGGTTGTTTGACTTTCGTGTAGCTGGTTTATATGTAATTTATTTTTTTTCACTTTCTACATCATCTTTTGAGTTTTTATACCCTATTTAAGACTTTATTAGGTATGTACATTGAGAATATATGTTTTGCAATGAAAATATTTCTTCTGCAGTACTGTGAGTGTATATACACATTGAGACGATGAACTTCAATGGTTCCTGTTTACGTTTACGTACATACGAGGGTGAATCAAATGAAAACCTTAAAACTTTAACCTGAACTTTACAGCACTTTTAATGTTTTCATTTGATTCACCTACGCATATAAAGCACTCATTAGAAATATAAATTGATTTGTTAATAATTACTATGTGCAATTCATAATAGTAACATTTCGTACTAACTTCAATATAAAACATATTTGAACCTAGTAATTCTTGGATGTGATATTATAATTTTTATTTTATATGCTAATTGTCTCGGAAATTTTGATTAAATTTTTTTTTCTAATTCTTCAAGTACACATCTTAAATAAACTTTTAATAGTTCATTATTTCCTTGCAAATTACTTGTGAATTTGTTTCACGCTGAGGAGTTAGTGGTTTACGCGTGGAAGGCTTCGAGTTAAGAGAGAATCATTGGTCTGAGAAATTTCTTTCAAAACTCTTTAAGGCAAATGATTTATTTAATGAAACTAAAAAAGCGTGAAATACTGCATTCTTTTCAGTAACTAAAAAGGAATAAATCCAGCAAAGAAAATAATATTGAGGGTTCACGTTGGTCATGTGAGTTTTGGCGTCGGTCATTAGCTCTCTCGTTAATCCTAGAGTCGTGAGTTAAATTCTCACCTGGGCAATAGGAACTTATTTAATGGCGTGCTCACTAAATAAAATCCTTAGTCCCACTCCTGGCGGGAAAGGAGTGGTAACCTGTAGATACCTTGCCCCAATAAGCCTTAGGAGCACAATGTGGAAGTTAGTGAATTCTAAACTTCTGACAATGAAGTGCTAATCCAATTATTTTCTTAACTAATTTTGAAAATGGGTTTTTAGGAGTTATTTTTGGATGAGCGTCAATATTTTGTGTTATTTTTCTAACTTCCTATCTCAATATATCGCAATATTTATATTATTAAATTTGATAATATATTTTTTTGCTATTAATAGAGTTCCTTTTTCCATATTGAAATTTTATATTAAGCAATCTCAATGGACCTCATCGTTTTCTTTTTCTCAATGCCAACTTATATATATTCCAAAGTAAATACTTGAGAGCGTTCACATGAAATGCCTTAAAAGTTATCGCTCATGTTCCACAATTGTTGCCAAGCATATGATCCTACTGAAAGAATAGATGGATCTGTACATTCGTTGATAATAGTCTGTTCTCGCTGTAGACTCATCACATCAAAGGAAATTTGCCGTTTAATAAGGCAAAAAGTATACAATATCAAATAACAAAAGTAAAAGTTGCAAATAAACATTTTATAAATGAACATTGTACTAAATTCAAGCCATTATAATGAAAAACAATTGCAAATATTACATCAGGCTTGCTCAAAGAAAAAAAAAACCATAAAACATAAAGACAACAAAAACAAATTGATTATCATAGTTGGTGAATGATTAATAGGAATTCTGAATAATTAGAAAGCCATCTCCTCAGGAGTCTACTTAAGATTGGCCAGCTAATAGATATATTTATTTCGAGTATACAATCTCCTAAAAAGTATTCAAGGCTTGCGTTATTCCATCCGTCAAGAATAAAGCTACGATTTGCAGTCTGCTAATACTAGTTTAGTATGGCAAATACATCAACATTAACGTACGGTGGGTGCAGTAGAATGTTTGAGTTTCGAATCAACCGTATTGCAAAATTAGGCTGAGCGATTTCACAAATGGCATTTCCACTATCCGTCGTGAACTATTTTCTCCATCTCTTGTGGTTTGATATCATACAGGAACTTTCAGTCAAATAAAAAGATACAAAAATTCCTTCCTGGTTTAAAAGAGCAGAATTAAATCAAATTTCATTCAAAACTTTATTCCGGGGCTCTTTATACTTGTTTAAAAATCAAATAAACACTTATTTTAAACATCTGAAATAATTAATTCCACAATTAATTTTCGGAACCATCAATTGGCTGTAATTTAAAATACAATTCTATTCCTCTTAAAATGCTGGGATAATGTATTCTTATTTGATGATTATAAATGCAAATTAAACAATGTTTGCTGATTCCCATATTGGCGAATGCACTATCTACACATGTATTAGAAGTTATAATATTAATTAAATTCAAACTAAGTTTAAATACTGAAATATTAGTTCCGCTATGAAATATATTTACTGGAGTTCAACTATCTAAAATTAAATGACTCTCTCTTCTAGCGGTTCATGAAATGAAAAAGCATAAATTTAACAAAGGTTAAATTAATTTAACAAACATCACTTCAAATTATTAAATTACAATTCTATGATTACGACCATGATTGTGTTTTTCTCTTGGAACAGTTTTATTATTATGTTATTTTAATATGTAATCTAATAAATATACTATAATTAATTTCTTAATTCTATATTGTGCTGAATTTGTGGACGGAATACACCGCAAGTGAATAATGAATAGGCTATTCTATTTAATTAAATTATAGATTTCTTTAATAATAGTTAAATCTCCTTAGGTGAATTAATTACACGTAATTCGATCAACAAAAAGAACTTTCTATTACATCTTTGCATATTGTAATTTACGTTATATACAAATTAATATCAAGAAGATATTTTGACTTTTCCCTCAAAAGTTAATTAAGAATAGCATGCCTAACAATCTTTGGGAGTCTCAGTAAATGTAATTAACATGAAAGTATGTGTTACTCATAGAGGCCTTTTTAATTAAATATTTCCATTACTTAACCCCAAAAAAATATATATCTCATATTCCCAATCTATTGTTCATCATGGTCTGCTTCAAATAATCTTCCGAAAATTACATTTACAATCTAAATAGTAGTTGTAATATAAATAATAAGCCCCCTCATATTATTGGAAAAGAGATTATAATATTTTGAAGCAATTAAATTAACCTTAAATAATTTGGGTTTTCAATATAATTATATATTTTCCGTATACTATTCCACTATCTTATAGATTATAGAATTGGCATTTTTTTTAAAAGATAAATTACTCTTTAGTCATGTCAATTCTCTTTCAAGTTCTATTCTTTTCTCCTGTCAGTAATCTGCACAGACATAGAGTGCTTTTAAGTGCGTGTCATACTAAACTCAAAGTAATATTTATAAATTGATCTGAAAGGGCAAAACAGTTTAAAACTGTTAAGATAGTTTATTGTTCCTTGTCCAGTAAATAATTGTGTCTATGTTTGTAAGATATTCTTTAATTTCTGTTATAAATAATTTTAAGTGTTTTAAGGGACGATGGAATTTATAGAATTGCAACCTCAAAGCTTCCACTTTTTTGGAAAAAATACCCGGATACCAAAGTTTCTCTCTTATCTAATTAAAGTTAGAATAATTTAATTTTATTAGGACCTTCATAACCTTAATGTACATTAAAACACTTTGGTAAAATTATTTTTCCTTTTAGAACTTACACATACACAAGAATCTTAAATAAATGCTATAAAATTAGTATATTTTTCCCTAAAAACTGTTTATTTTTCAAAAGGTCAGAATATATCACCAATAACAATCTATTAACAAGTTTAGATCTGTTAATATAATGGAAAAACAATACCATGACAGTATTGTACAGCTAAATAGATATGAACAACTGTTAGTTCAAACATGATTGAATTGTTCGGTTTGGTGGTATTTTTCTGACTTTTGAACTTCTGTGAGTCGTGACGTGCTAAATGAGTTGGTTGCGACGCCAGTATATTCCTATGTCAATATTTATACCTGACCATTGGTCCTTAACCTCTATTCCCTCCAGCAATGCCTCAAAGTGATAGCAGAACACCACGCTAAGACTTCCTATTCTCGCTGCCACCATGGAATTATCGCCTGTGGACATGCACAAAACCTCTATACAATATACGGTGACAGCATATGTAAACTATGTACATGCACATTCAAACATTCGCTTACCACAGATTCCGTTGGCCATGAACACCATCCGTCTCGTTAATATCTAAGAGATTTGAGAGAGTAGAGTGACAGAAGCTAGATCTCTACGAATGCAGGTCTCAATAAATAAATATACAACAAATTATTGTACTAGTATGTTGACAAAAGCCCATTTTCCCCACAAGAAGTAGTAAAATACATATCATGAAGTGCGAACATCCTTGGCATTTCTTAAGAAAATTCCATGCCAATTCAAAAATTATCCCAATTAAGGATGATTATTATTGTTCATAAAATTGTAATTAACTCCTGGTGTTAAACATTTAATCTAGTTACAGAAAAATAAGCGGGCTGTTAATATTGTAAGTGCATAGATGAGTTTCAGTTAACTTCAGCAAAAAGGCGGTCTCCCATGTTCGTGTGGAAAATAGGCAAGAAGATTGATATCAACAAGAGTATCTGGGCACCTAAAATCCGTTGAGATTTTTTTATAACTTTTATTTGTTTTATACTCCACATTTAAAATGATTAGCGGGGCTCAGATTAGCCAGGTGCGTTAAAGCGTTGACCTTAATCTCACATGGTAAACCTAGAGTGGCGAGTTCCATTCTCGCCTGTGCAATAGGAATTTATTTAGTGACGGAATTCATTAAATTAAATCATTAGCCCCACACTGGCTAGAAATGGGTGGTAACCTGTAGATAGCCCATCCCAATTATCCTTAGTTGCAAAAAGTGGACGTTAGTAAATAATTTAATTTTAAAGTGATTAGCATTAGTAAGTGAAGGTGGGACCTCTAATTAAGATAGCCTATTTAGCTTATCTTGTAATGCTGGATACTTTATTTATGCATTTTGAAAACAATCCCTTACATACCAGAAATTTTCTCATATCCCTCCCCCCTAGTTGTCTATTAGAATATAATAAAAGTCGTGATTTTTTTTTAAATCTTACCATTAAGTACGTTGTAGATCGATTTTATTACAATTCTATATTTTATAGGTAAATATTCAAGTAATGTTAGTATTTTTGTAATATAATGGTTGCTGTCAATTAATAGTTCAGTCATATCGTGGCGTATGTAAAGGTCTTTTCAATTCACGCAGTCCGTTAGTATGTGTTTTATTATTAGATATTTTTTGCAGTATTAACATATAGGGATATCTGTCTTTGCCGTTAAGTATATATGCGTCACATATGTGTGGCCGATCTCCAAGTCCAGGGTCCTAGTACGTCGTGGAATTAGAAGTAACAAAATCTTGAGTGACAGGTCATTTCCGTTTCGAAGCTTTGGACAGCTATCAAGAAAGACTTATCATAGAAACTGGTGAAATCGCAATGTGCCCGAGTTTAATAAAGAAGTTGGCTAAAGACTCAGCAAACTGTTGACATTTGTCATCCTCGAAAGTTCCCTAATTAATACTGGGGGAACAGAAAACGCAACTGAATACAGTTCCTATCTGGACTCAGTGCGCCAACTTCGTTCCAGTAACGGGCAGGGTATCTTACTCTCAGCTGTTATATTTCTTAGCAAGTTAGAAGAGTAGCTAAAGAAGCATTGGTAAGAAATTCCATGAAACGATCCACGAAAACCTACCAAGAAAGTCTACGAGAATATGCCATTAAATTGGCTATTACTTATGATTCAATGCAAACTATGTGCTATGTGAAAGGATTGTAAGAAAAGCCTACAACCGCTTTTCTTCTCAAACTTATTTACGTTTTTGACTGAAGCACTTTAATCCGCATTTAACATTCGCGGAAGTACTATCAAAACTCTATACAATGCTCACGCAAAGGTCATGCAGTTTCTCAGGGTGTCTTCCTTTCAATAAGCCATTTTGTGTACCACAAGGACTCTCAAATAAGTATGGAAATATTTCCTCAACAACCCAACCATGGGGTCATGTTAGCCATGATGTGAGTTAAGGCAATGTTATTATTGTCATACCTGTCGGTGAAGACCGTCGTCACTGGCTGATGATCGAGTACAGCTGGCAAACGCTTTCAATGGGAAGGCTCCATCATCAAGCCCGTCAAAATATCTGTACTAAAATGAAACAACCTAATAACGTAAACAAACTAATACGGGGAACAGACGCATATAACCTGCTGGCTAACGGATAACAACTCAGTACAACGTTTGACGGACTTAGAGATGGTTCCTTCGCATCGAAAGGGCTTGCCAGCTGTACTGGATCACCAGCCAGTGACGACGGTATTAACTGACAGGTACGACAGCAGTATCATTTATACTGGCGGTTCCAAGCCTTTATTGGATTTAATAAGGGCCAATAAAAAGGCCTTGTCCTCTACTATTGTTTTTAATTTTATGCAAAGTCCACTTTCGGAGTCAGCGCTCCATCGTCAGCGCCTGCTGATTATAGCAGTGCAGCCTTGACAACAATCGGCGGACGACTCTGGTTGTTGTACAGGAAACACTGCTATTTTCAGCAGGCGCTGACGATGGAGCGCTGACTCCGAAAGTGCACTATGAGTAAAATTAAAAACAATAGTAGAGGCCATGCGTTTTTATTGATCCTTATCAATTGGTTCCTCTATCAGATGAGCCAAGTCATCTGCAATCTCTAGATGTAGCAATGGTCTTTATTTCTCTTGCTGAATCTATAGTCGTGAGTTCGATTCTCACTTGAGCAAGAGGAATTTATTTATTGACAATATCAAGTCACACCCTCACTGGAAACGGACGTTAATCAACACCAACAGGAGCATGACATAATAGTGGCGGGATACTGGGTTACCGTTTTACTAAAGATAAGATCAGTCGTAGGAATTCGATGCCGAAAGTGGATATAAATATATATATATATATATATATATATATATATATATATATATATATATATAGGGCTGAAAAGGTGAAGAAGGGCGCTTTAGTGGGATTAGATTGGATATTCTTCCTGCAGAGGCTTTGAGCGGGTTTCCCTTTTTAATATCGCCGGCTAAGGGATGAGAGAGGATGAGGAAAGAGGATGCGATCCGCCTACGTGATACGCCGTCCGGCTTAGCGTAGCTCGATATCGCTGTTGCCGCTGTGAAGAGTGACGTCACTTACCCCCTGAGAGGAGTTTATCGGGCATGCGTGGAGGAGCCACCCCCAACCGGCACACTCAGAGCGGCAGTGTGATGCTCGTGGCCCGCGAGAAGGCCGTCATCGGGCAGGTTGTGCCGCCCCCAGAAACTCCGCAGCAAGCCGAAGAGGCTGAAGCATGGGCTGTCTCATACCAATCGAGTGAGTTACGTATAATTCCCGTATATATTTTCCAAAAAGCGTATTGATAACTCCAAAAGAAAGTAATCTTACGCTTCTAACTCACTGTTATACCATGTGACTGACTGGTTTACATCCCATGAAATAAAAGCTATTAATCTTCTTCCATTAAAAACATCAGCATCATATATTACACGTTATAACATAATATTCAGTAGTTTTCTTGAAAAAAGTAATATCTGTACATTACTGCCTCATATTTTTTTATGGTTTCTTTTAGGCTACTAGGGATTTTGTTTTTTGTTATTTCTTGCTTAATTAAGCCCACATTGATATGCGTTCTGTAGTACAATAATAAGGGTAGACTTAGATATAATGCCAAAGGATTTTATTAGTTATTTAATGGTACATAATTTCATATTTTTTATACAATATTAATTATAATTCTACTAAATTTATAAAACCACTTAATTACGAACTTTTAATTTTTTGATCTGTGTGCTTTCATGAATTTGGCAAGCAATTTCCCATTTTCTCGTAGCCTTTCAAAGTGTATTATTTCCATATCTAAGTTATGTCTCGCTCTATAAGCTTCCGTGGCCGTAAGTTTGTTGTATTTTATGCCACAATGAGAGAGGATCTAATCGAACGTGATTAGCCTTTTAGCTAATGACATGTTTATTACAATTACCTAACCTTAGCGATTTTTAATCTAGACTTTATATTCAATAGGCCAGTGATCTTATTTTTTAAGCGACGAAAATTTAGGGTATTGAAATTTTGTGTCTACATGTCTGTGTACATATAATGCATATGTATTTATGTATGTGTGTGAGTGTGTGTGTGTGTGTGTGTGTGTGTGTGTGTGTGTGTGTGTGTGTGTGACACGAGAACTGACGTCCCACAGATTAAAGAATAAACAGGTACTGAAGCCTCACGTCCCGGCCCCAGGCGTCCTCCTATACGAGACTCTTAAAATAATAATGCTACGCTGGCTGCGTTCGTTTACAAAATTTAAATGTGGTTGACAAAGTATTAGATAAAGGTCTTTAATATCTGAATTCGTACCAGGAGCCGGTGTCTAGAGGTCGGTTAAAAAGTAAAGTTACAAATTTCTCTGTTATTATTGGTTTGAAAAATATTCTACAACGAATCTTCTGTATAAACTAAACTACTACATTATTGTTCTTTACATATTTCTCTATCCTGTATTCGTATGCGTTTTAAACTTTAAAACCTTCCCTCAAGGATTTTTGACTTTATGATATTATAATCACTAAGATTTATGCACAAGCACTGTTTATAAACATGAGGAAGAACTGAAGACTAGAATATTATCTGTGGGTCATTCCTTTACTCGGGTAATTTACTTAGCTCATCCACTCGCCTGTTAAAGGGGTTTGTTTTTCTACAAGTATAACATGCCAAACTATGATAATTAAAGGGGAACAGTCTGTTCTATCATCCACCTATCATTTGTTTTGCTTTAACTGATAAATATACGTTGACTGATAATTTTATCATCATATTGAGGGGGGAAAAATAAATGACGTGTTTGTTCTCCCTCATTGAGTATCATTTTGAGCAATAAATCAAAGAAACCCTTGTATTCTGAAGGAAGGGTACAGATAGATTTCTTAAATATATAACGGCGTGAACTCGATATAAAGAACCATATTGATATTGCCGACGCGCTTACCTACCTACTATACTGAGTTTAGCAGGAAATTAAATAACGTTCCTTACTGTGAATGGAAATATTAAATATCATATCACTAACAGAGAGAGCACTCTGTGTTTATCTTTTCTAAAAGGATATTAAAAATCGTTTTAGAACTATTTCCTTTATCATTAAAGGATCTAAAAATTAAGTCATGCAGCTCTTATTGATTCCATGCATTCAGGCTGGAGATTTACAGGTGTTTTTCTACCCCCAAACTCCCGAGACAGTAAATTGCCGACAAACTTCATACATGTTATTACTCTTCCAAAACGTAATACATTGTTTATAATCAATCGATTTACCCTTGAGGCCAATTAGGGGGTTGTCCCTGATGTGAATCCTCACTCAGGAATGTATATAGATTTGTTGTTACGATGTAGAGGTTAATCTGGTCACGCAGGGGCGGCTTGATTGAAATGGGAGTATCGCAATACTAAACCTAACAGAATTATTGTTTCTATCAATGAATCACAGCGGTCTTCGATGACTGCAGATATTTCGAGAAAAATACTTGTACTAAAAAAAGACTAGAAAAAAAAAGCAGTCAGGGGACTGCCGGTAGAAGTGAAAACTCCTTTAGCTTTGATTGCTCAATTTTGGCATTGCTGAAAATTTTTTTACGAAGTCTTATTTTAAAAATATTTTTAGTTATTTATCAATAAGTAACAGTTATGTTCTATTTTACATGAAAAAATGAAATGACAAAAATAATAGTGATAAAAAAAATAATGTACCACGAATTGTTTTATTTATCAATATAAAATACTATACATAATTATTTCAGTTATTTTACATAAAAGAAAAAAATTACATTTCAGAATTATTACAAATGCTTTACAAAAATAAGTTAAGTACACTCAGAAAAATCAATTTCTATCCATAATTTCAACAACTCTTGGACCATCATCACTGCCAGCATCATCACCAATTTCTAAAACTGATACAATCGGAATATGGTAGCTAAAGTAGAATACAAACAGTTTTGATTCGAATTTATTTAAATATCGGAATTTATTTAAATATTCGAATTTATTTATTTAAATATTCGAATTTATTTAAACTTCGGATTAAAATATCTATGAAAGTAAAAATGTTAGATATATAGTATCTGTGAACGAAATGATGCTGGTTTTGTCCTCTTTAAAATGGTATGCGAACGAAAACTCTAGCTAATTTGGTCCAGGAGTTATGAAGAAAAGAAGCTCCTTTAGCTTTGAGTTGAGTACTAGCGGTGGCGGTGGCGGTGTCGCGATTTCATACTTTTTTCCTCTCCCGCAAATGCTTCCTTACGGGGTGCACAACGTGCCTAAAGAACTTTTCACTTCAATTGTAAATAAATTATCAAATGATTAGGTTATAAAATACCATATGATTTTATTTCTAAACCTTAGTACTAGCGGTGGCGGTGTCGCGATTTCATACTTTTTTCCTCTCCCGCAAATGCTTCCTTACGGGGTGCACAACGTGCCTAAAGAAGTTTTCACTTCAATAATTTTTTTTTTGCTAACAACATTCCATTATTTGTTGTTTTGTTATTATTTGAGATTTTGAGAATGTTTATCTCAATTGACAGAGGGAGGTACATCTAATCGATATTCAAGGGATGTTTAGATTCAGATCTATAACAACAAAAGTCCATTACCCAACGTAAACTAAGCATTTATACAAGGACAACTTCTCTATTCACATACTTGATATATTTGCAGAGCTCGACCTCAAATAGAAATGTAGTTCCTTTACAATAACGACAAGAAGTAGTGTGTAACAGTTAACAATTATATAAATTCGCGATTGCGTCTAGCTGTCTCCTGCGCCACCCCGCTTTCAAATTTACTGGTGGTTTGAGAGTGAGTGCGAGCTAGTGGTAACACTGTGTACATAACCTGTTCATCTAGGTTAGAAGAATCACAAAAGAATGCAGTCACTTGCCTCGTGCGAAACATCTCCAAAACATTGTAAATCGTTGATATAGTTATTAAATTCTTTCGTTCACTTCTCTCTTATTATACTACCCATTACCAAAAGTGTATAAGCTGAGCATAGTGGGTTTTACATTAGTGATAATATACGCGCATTGAGAACTTTAAATGATTAAAAAGTCAGAGATTTCTTCATGCTGAAAAATAAAACAAAAGTCCGTCACGCAGGGGCTGCGTAAACTAAGCAGATTTCCCACGTGAAGTTTTACAATAGAGAAATCTGCCCAAAAACAAGTGTAGTAAGTAGTAAGGGATCACGTTACATAAAACGATTAAATTCCGAGTTTGGTAACGATCAAACAAACATTGCGACCGCTAGAGCGTTAACAGACAAATATATATATATATATATATATATATATATATATATATATATATATATATATAAAATCAATTTCGTCATCTCCTGGGTAGGATCGATGGACATTTGAAGAAATTTTGTTCGAAACTCGCGTCATGAGTACGACCTCAATAGCTGATTTCCCTTAAGGGAAATCTACTAAAACAGAAATAACTACGTTAATATTACAATAACAAAACACAGAGAACAGAACCATTGTAAAATAAGTTTCAATTAATGTTGAATACTCTTTTCTTTCTATCTTATTTTGACGTTTACGATTTTCCATTTTCCAATTTTTCCTTCCTGTTGAAAAATACCGATCAAATAAAAATTGTAACCGCTAAGGCGTTTGTAGACCCCCTTCACATGTAGAAGAATGTTGAATTCTTCGACTTTCGGCAAAAATTAGTGCTATTAACACAAGTTCAGTAACTCATTTCCCTTGAAAAAAATCTGTCATTATCAAGCGTATAGACAGCTACGAGAAGGCGAAACAGTAGAGATCTTTAAAAAAACCTGTAAATAAAATACACGGTCTTTTCTGAAATTTAATTGTAATCTCTATGGTTAGAAAATGTCAGACCTTGTGTTATGAGTTTTACAAGGTACTGCATTTATCTTGAGCGTTAGGGAAATTATATGCTCTGCATATTTCTATCTGAACTGACATTCTGCACCGGAATTAAGTAACACTCCACTAAGTCTTGAATGTTCAATAAAATATTTTTTGTATTTAACAAGTGTTCCTTCACTGTTTTGGTGACTCCCAGCTTTTACAATATTTAAAATCCATTATTGAGTCATTGCATATATCTTCGTCGTGTGGAGTGTCTCTCTGATTTTTATTTTGCTCAGATGACGTCATTGAATATGAAATACTAGATACAACATAGATGTGTGTAAAAATACAGGAATGTAAAACATGTGCTAATGTGTACTGACTAAGGTAATTTAGTAATTTGATCATGTCGTATGTCTGTCTATGTTTTGTCTTAGAAGGCATTCAGTAAGTGAGTGTTTAACAGTGAAGTCTTTGTTACATTGTCTACAAACTGATCGATCTCGTCGTCAGGTACATGTGTGTTATCTGGGTATGACTAATTCATAAATATAGAATTCGCCTTATCTCAGGAGTCTATAGCTGCTATAGAAGAGGAAAACAATAAACAAGTCTATTTCATGGCAATTGAAAGCATAGGATTTTGGGTACTATTTTAGCAGATTTCCCTTAAGAGAAATCAGCTATTGAGGTCGTACTCATGACGCGAGTTTCGAAAAATTTCTTCAAATGTCCATCGATCCTACCCAGGAGATGACGAAAATGAGGTCCGTTCAAAATTTTATATATATATCTATATATATATATATATATATATATATATATATATATATATATATTTGTCTGTTCACGCTCTCGCGGTCGCAATTTTTGTTTGATCGTTACCAAACTCGGAATTTAATCGTTTTATGTAAAAAGGAAGATCAAGTTCGTTAATGGCTGAAATCGGTCCAGTGGGAGGGGGGGTTTAGAGGGGGGATTTTCGGAAAATTCAACATATCTCCGTTATTATGCGTCAGATTGAAAAATTGTATAGAATCAATCGTATTGCAAATTAAATTTACTATAAATATTGTGCTATACATTTATTCCCTATCTTGAATATTAACCGAGATATATGCATTTTTATTAAATTTGGGCCGATAACGGATTTTTGAATTTCCCGCCAAAACCTAGTTCGGCCCTTTGCCATAACTGTTGGGCTCTTGTATGGAGATTTCTCTATTGTATTACTTCACGTGGGAAATCTGCTTAGTTTACGCAGCCCCTGCGTGACGGACTTTTTTTCATTGTCATTATTATTTTTATTTATTAACATCCCTATAATATATATATATATATATAAAGCAGCCTTTTCAAACCCCTTTACCGTATGTATTCGACGAATTCCCGTCAAAAACTGGCTGATATTAAAACATTAGCAAAATATTGAATAGCAATGGAAAACCTCTTATGGCCCTTGAACTCTTTGTGACTCTCGATATATGCTCATATCTTATCAATACATGCAATTTAACAGGTGAAATTAAGATATATTGATAGCATGTGACGCACTTTGTCACTTAACTGAAGCAATTATCAGTAATTCTAACCCATTTGTTCATTTTTCTTTTATATTTTAACGTATAAGTAAGGGATATTTTTTTAGGCCGGCCCATGAAATGACTGTTAATTAGTGTAATACAACAGAAAAGACGATTGATATGTGCAATACATTTCACATCATTGTAGAGACGTTTTAATAGAATAGTAACATATGTATGATGACACATAAATTATTTAAGTAAATCAATGATAAGACCTAGCTTTAGTTAGTTGTATACTAAATGACGTTGTTATGTAAGGGTGTATTCTGTAAACACTACGTCAGTAAAACATGAGAGGTTATACAGTTTCCCTAGTTACTAACTTCTATAGTGATATCGTTGTGAATTTACAGATACTTTGAGTTTATTTGAAATTAGTAAAGTAAAAATGCATTTCTAATGCATTAGAACTAATTCATTAGTTCGGGTGCAAAAATTTGTGATTATTACAGTGAAATATGGTCAAGACAAGTTAATAATAATTGGTCTATCTCGTGAAATGAGGTTGAAATACAATAATTTGAATTACTATATTTAATTTTCAACTGTCCTAAGAACGGGGCTAAGATGCAGACAATTTTTTAAAAGATATTCTTTTTTTTAATTAAGTTCAGAAATGCATTCCTTCATAAATTATAGAACCTATTATTATATAAATGATAGTTTTGCAGATATATATGTTACTGTAAAACCCCGGAGTGTGGTAAATCCTAAGATTTACCGTTAAATCTTACGATTTGCCAGAAGCGTTGGAAAATGTCCGATTTTATCTTTCAAATCGGACTTTAGCCAGTAAATCTTAGGATTTCCCAAGAGGGTCGGTAAAAGCTAGAATTATCTCAATCAGGATGCGTCTTTCGGACTTTTACCAACAGATTTTGGTAAATCCTAACATTTCCCAGCGTCTGTTGGTAAAAGTAGGAATAAAGGTTATTTGAAATGAAAATTTTAGAATAAGTTTTATTATTATTTGTTATAGCATGGGAGAGAATTGTGGCACTTTGAATTGCACTTCATATTAGCTAACTTGCACAAACATTTCTTATTTGAACATTTTTTTAAGCAGTTGCATTTTTTGACACCTTGGCTACCAACCAATGACTATTGACGAACTGCGGTGCGAAGGTTTATCTCTTCATCAGGAGACATGAAAATGAGGTTGGGGGGAGGTATCCCTGTCCCCACTCCTCTTCACTGGACATTTACCAATGAGCCTTGGGAAATCCGCCCATTTACCGAACAGCATTGGTTAAAGTACGAAATCTCACATTTATTTAATGTTTTTCGGGCATTTAACGGTAAGTCCTGACATTTACCACACTTCGGGGTTTTACAGTAACATATATATATATATAAAAATTTCAGTTCATTACATTAAATACAATGTTGGACCTTTTGAACCACATTTTTTGAATTTTCTCTAGTAGTGATGATATGGTACGGATTCTTCTTTAAGGAAATATTCTAGAAGATATTTTTAATTTATATGGGTGATTCGTTTGTGTGTTACACTTTATCCGGTTCAGTCGTAGGTGAAAGTCGAGGTCAGTACTTGTCCTCGACTAGATTATAAATTTATATGTAAACTATATTTATGATCACTGTTATGTAATTGTGTTCGTGTCTACGTAAATTCTTATGTAAACGTCTACGGATCTCCAAATAAACTGAACTGAAGTACTGTCATTACTTATAAAATTCAATTTGTAATAATATTTCTAGGCAAAGGCAATTTATAGATCCTTCGTTCACGTTGTTATAGCTCAATATGTTTCACGATCCTTGCATCAACGCTTCATGAGAAGTACAATGTCCTTACTAGTAAAAACAGAGTCATCCCTTCTGAGTTGGTATTCTGGCAGGTGGAAGTGACTTCTAATGTAGGTAGGATGAAATAATGTAGGCTACGCTTCCACTATAATAATTTAATAACACGGCAAAGAGCTTTCGATGCTGTGCATCATCGTCAGTGCCCGAAGGTTTTCTATGTTGAATCAACATCGAAAACCTACGGGAACTCACGATGATGCACAGCATCGAAAGCGCTTTGCCGTGTTATTAAATTATTATAGTGGAAGCGTAGCCTACATTATTTCATCCTACCTACATTAGAGTCATCCCTTGTTCTAGAGAGACATCCATTCCCTGGAGTGTCTCCACCTACACTGATAAGAAAAAACAACCTGTTGACAAATGCTACATCGATATATGCCTAATCAATACATGGTTACAATCGATATTTTTAAAATATACCTTTGTAATCAAAGTTAGTAGTATAAAAGAAGCAGTGCTATTATTGTCAAACTAAGTTTACTATATATTAAAACTATAAATCGTTAAAACTTTTTAATTCATAAGGAGATTGGAAAAAGTACTGTATAAGCGATCTGATTTCTTTTGCTGACTGCCTTTTTCCTGTTTTTCTTTTTCTCTTATTTTTATTTTAGTTTATATTTTATTTTATTTTCACTTTACATCAAGGAATGTCCCAATTTGAGGATGGGTTGTACGTGATGTTTCATTATCCATAACGTCAATATTTTTAGAATGTTGCTGCTTTTTTAAAGTTTCTTAGGCTCCCTTAATAATTCTGTTTGTAATCTAAACATTTAATTGGGTATATATGTTGTTTAGATTTGTTAATTTCACGATTGTTCTTTACGTGAGTAGAACTTTATTTGATCACTATAGATCCCTTTGCCTACCAGTGATATGAATTCAGTGTTGTAGTGCGATTGGTGTACTAAATTTATATAATTAAATGAAATTAATAGAATTATTATTTATGGATTTATTGACCTAGCCTAACGAAAATAAGATAAAGACTGATGGGAGGAGCACGTGCCCTCGACCATTAAAGACTTTACCTATTCCCTATCGATTTGTCCAAGGCTGCTCGTAGGCCCTTCGTAGCTCCCCTCCAAGTTAAATATATATCTAGGCTGCCCCGATGAGTGCCAAGGATGGCCCAAGGATTTTATTGACGATTAAATCCTTGGATGAATGGATGTAACTAACTTTGTCAGCTGAGAGCTCAGCTAAACTAATCTAGGTTTCCGTGGAGCAGGTTATGTTTCACGTTAAGTGTACGTGGGCCAATTTCCCTTCCTCAGCTAGTATCTCTTTTACTTTACACCTCCTAGTTTGCCCTCCTAGTTTTGTATTCATTGAAGAAGTTTCAGACTTCACAATCCTGAGTAAGATCCGAATATGACTAGTGTAAGACAGAAAAGAAACAGTTTACTAAGCTATATAGAAAGCAAATGTTAAAAGAAAAACAATTCAATGTTTTAATTTTTTAAAACCACATTGAAACGAATGTTTAAAATGAAATAAATAAAATCTTCCATAGGCGGTCGATTAGAATTAATAAAGTAAGTTTAAAAAAAATAATTAATCTTAAATGAAATAATATGTAATCATGAATTTCTTAGTTACAAATATAGCAAAAAAGAAACATTTGCCAAGTATACTTCAACATGCTATAAGACAAATGAACTTATATGTTTCTTATATTAATTCACATTTGAATACTAAAACTTCATTTAAAAAATACATTATGCACTTGAGGCAATGGCTCAGAATTAGCTAAAATACCACTTTCGTTCTATTTTCATTATTAAAACTGCAAGTAACCCGTTATTAATTTAACGCCCTTGAAAATGTAGTTACATGATACAAAAAATAGTCAGTCCAAGGCTTAGAGAGACCTTCCTGGGAGTTGGCTTCGTGTATCAAAAATGTAAAATTGTAAATAAAAACCCTACATAAAACATATAAAAAGTTTTACTAAGTTCTATCTTTTGGGGAGAAGAGATTATACCGCCAACTTGAGAATTTGATTCATAGTTATTAATTAGGACACAGTCATATACAGATACTGCTTAATATTCTTTAATTTTTCCTCCAACACAACTTCACTGGGAATAACTCATTTGTAACACTATATGCTGTCTTGTAAATGATGGTAAAAATAGGAAACGGGTATCTTTTCTTTCTTTTAACGAAAAAAAAAATTTCTCTCCTCACACGTTTGTTACTATAACTTATAGTATAACTTTATAGTACAAACCACTTATACTATAACCAATTCAAACTTATACTATAACTTTATAGTACAAACCACTTGTAGTCAAAAGGGTAATAAAATACCCACGGAAACTCATGCGTGGATGTATATTATTTATTTTACCACAAACTATTTTTTAGATGCGAATAATGTGGTAAAAAAAGGCTAAGGAAGCTTTTAAAATATCGGGTATGTTTTGAGTAAACACACTTCCTTGTGATTGAGGTTGAGGTTATATTTCTAAAATAAAATAAAAAAAAATCTGCTAAAAGCCTGCAGGAGGGCTGCAAAGTCAACGTCGAAGGATATTTTGTTACGTCTCTACCGTCAGCTGCTATTTTTAGCCAAAAGCTGTTTGTTGTATCGAAGAAATAAATCGAAAAAAAGGTATATACCTAAAAGCTGTTTGCAACCGATTATATTTTATACATTTTCGCCAAAGAAGAGTTTCAAGTATTTTTTAGTTTGGTTTTCCTGTAAGCTCTCCTCTCCTTGAACCCATTCCGACCTGCAACTAAATAGTTTTCTTCCTGAAACCTAAATATGAAATCCGTTTATTTGAGAGAGGCCTGTACCACTTGGGAGCAAAGAATATAACTCCCTCAATTTCAGACTGATTATTTTTTTTTTGACACTCATTAAAATTACAATTACAACATTTTGTAATGAAAGTTAGTAAACCCTTTACGAAATTTGGTATCCTCATTTTTCATAGCTATTTTATAGTGCTAAAACATTTAGTGAATAAGGTTATTTTTGGATTTAATATTAAAAATTAATTATTTTTATTTTTGTTTCAGGTATGTATTTCGTTGACTTTGTACTCTTTCGGTGTTTGGTATGTATATGTATTTATTATTGCTTGTAATTTTCCTTGGGATCATCTTTGCCCATCGTGAGCAATTACCCCATGAATGCACCTCTGATAACAAGGCCATTATCACTTATTACGAAGATAATGGTTATTGCTTTGTCAGCTCGGCTTACTTGATTAATATAGCTCTGACAGGTTGGCCCCGGCCCCGAGCTGCCAAGTAACATTGTCAGAATTATATCAAAGCGGCGTGATTTGAACTAAATCAGCTTTTGGGGATCTAACCAGCTTTCCTTTGAATAATATCTACACGCCGTTTGATTATTGAGTTTGAGTTTGAAGCTGGCTTTAACTTAGGACAAATTGATTTCCAATTGAGTTTTAGTTGAGTAATTATGAACCAATCAACTGAGGTCCCATATTATCCATTTTAATTGAAACCGATTTAGTCTTGTCAATTACGTTGTGGTCACAACTAATAGTTTTATTTTATTTTTTTTAATTCAAGAGCCTGATTAATAAAGACAATTTTCGTCACATAAAAATTATGTGGTCGTTTAACACAATTTTTTAACACGTTGGAAACACTTAAAGCCCTTAAGTAAGCATTTGCATAGAAAATCCCAGTAATTCCTTCCGCACTATTTGACCGAGTTCAATAAGTTACTTTTTTATGAAAAAAAAATCATTGAGATAGTGTACCCTGTAGTTTTATTAGAAATAAGTTTCTGAAATCGTACTCATGAAGCAAATTTCTGAAAGAGTTCTTCGAACCTTCATCGGTCCTACCAAGAAGATGGCGAAAATGAGGTCCATTCAAAAGCAGTATAAATTGTTTTTGAACGGATAAATGTGTCATAATAGTGCCAAAGGCATTTTTCTTGGTCAATAATCTTTTTACATATTTCATAAAAGGTACAGAATTACATAAACATAAAACATTAGCGATATTAAAACAATTCCTTTGAATATTTATTTACGAAATCGATCACCTTTTAATGTACAGAGAGTAATAAGACAAAATTACGAACTTTTATATATATATATATATATATATATATATATATATATACATGCGCGCGTGTGTGTGTGTGTGTGTGTAAAATAGAACACATAAAAGTAGGTAATAATTATTGGGAATTTTAAATCAGGTCTTCTATATTAAACTATAATCTTCTATATTTCAATATTAATATTTTAATTCAAGATAAAAGTTTCCATTTAATTTACTCTGATTTAACTTCTCCGAGTGCTCTTAAGCACTGATTTAGATGAGAATCATGTAAAATAATCTTTTTTAATAAAAGCCTATAGTCTCGTGTAGAGAATTATAAGATACCCCTGATATAATAGGGCAAATATATATTTTATAACTTGATTTAATGATTGGTATGAATTCTGACTGTTAATAAAATTAAAATCAAAAGATCAGCTGATGAGCAGAGATGAGCCATCTTATTTTTCATCAGTTATAGAGTAACCGTTCTGGCGGAAGGTAGCCTATAGCAACTGTTCTGTGTTCAGTTATTATCTACTGAAGAGGCACCGCTAGAGGGGTGAATCATGAAAAGCTTTTAAAAATAAACGCATCGGTAATAATAGTGATTATGTAAATGACCGTTTGCCTTTTTATCAAAGTAAAGATGGATTCAAAGCTATCTTATGGCAACATGTTAAAAAAGAGAATGTAATTCAAACCAAACAGATAAAATAGTAGTTCCGCCATGTTATTTTATGCAACCCTAGTGCCAATGAATTAAAAATCCTTCACGCAGGGGCTGCGTTAACTAAGCAGATTTCTCACGTGGGTCACGTATTTGCATTTATCTTAAAACGTCAAATTTCAATGAGAACAATATTTCCTATCAAGGCTTCTAATAATGTGCTTCTTAATATAACAGCTTATTGTTAATATGCCATGAGTACAAGTGGGGGTTTACTGATAGCCGAAAACTAAAAAGTGCAAATAACTCGGTTAATAATCAAGACTATGAAAAAATGTACATGACAACATTTATAGAACATAACATTTGCAATGAGATTTGTTTTATACAAATTTTCGGTCCGAAGCATAATAACTGAAGTATTTCGAATTTTCGAAATCCCCCCTCCAAACTCTCCCTTTCACTTGTCCGATTTTAGCCTTTAACGAACTTCATCTTCATTTTTACATAAATAGCTTAAATGTCGAGTTTGATATTGATCAGATAAAAAGTGCGACCGCTAGCGCGTTAACTGAGAAATATTTATAACATTTTAAGCGGGCCTCATTTTCGTCATCTCCTAGGTAGGATCGATGGGCATTGAAGAATGTTTCTGAAAATCCCATCATAATAACACCTCAATAGCCGATGCCAATAATATGCCCAATACCAGTTTGTCAAGGATTGTGATGACCAAGCACTTGATCGATTTTTATCAAAAATAATTTTAAGTTGTCATTGAGCAAGGCACAACATTTCTTGACTTTCTTCCCACACCACAAAGGCAGAAGCCGCCTCGGTCACGGCACCAGGTTACCTGTGACGTATTTAACCTACTCCCAAGATAACAGTGATTTCACAGAGGCTAAACTCTCGCCTCACGTCCGTCTTCCACTGACCTTAAACTGTCGTGTCCGGTAGTTGATTCACAAGATACGAAAAGCTTTTTCCTAATACTTCCGATGATAGATTCTTTTCATTGTTTGTGTTCCTTTTTTTTCAGTTAGTTGTTTGCTTTTATTTCAATCTGGAGGAATCGCAGCAATGATGTTTGTCTATGTACTACATTCTCCAGCGATGCCTATATTTTGAGAAATTAAAAACATGTACTAGTGGTCTTCCTCTAGAAATGAAATCCATAGATAAAAAGAATATTTCCAAAATCCACTATCTTCTTATCTGAGAAATCTCATATTACATGTGGAACTTTTCGTTTTTCTTTTTGTATGTTTTTTTAATTTTTATGCCGGGGAGCGGAAAATTCGGTTTTATGGATGTTCACAGGAATTTCAACAAAGTTCCTTTTACACTCATTATAAGTAGCCTAAGATGGAGGTTTGGTCACGTTTTGCCTATAACCCCATAATACATTGTTAAAGTGGTCACGTGGTGTGCTTAATAACTATTCATACGGAACTTAAGCCTTTCAGAAGAACTGAGGATCTTACATTCACTACTGGCGAAGATCATAAGTTCAGTATTGACACGGAGGGCCCTATTTCTTACTTTTATTTTCTAATTAGCATGCTATGATGATAAAGTAACTTAATATCTTGACTATATCATCTTTTTATAATGATTCAAAAGAAATTTTCATGCTTTCTTTGGTAGAATCGTACGTACTACCGCCCTTTCGTTTTCAGTGGATTAACACTTAATGTCTAAGAGACTTTTTAAATAACAGACTCAATTTATATTTATATTATATATATTGAGAAATAGCAAGTTGAAACGCGTACGGAGAGAATATTGTGTTTGATAAAGTCTAGAAGAAAGGCGTATTTGTTTTTGCCCAACATAGATCACTTTCCATTACGCGATAAATATATTGAAAATCTACTAACCAAATCAAACAATATATATATATATATGAAATATGTGTTTGTCTGTGGGTGTGTGTGTGATGATGATGATGATGAAATATTTATAAATCTAATATAATGTAAATAAATATTTATTTCAAATCCATTTTGTTTCTATAGAAATAGCTTTCGGATTTTTCAAGATTTGGCCCAGTTAAAAAAAAAAATAACTAAACCGCACTCCTCACCAAATTATGTTTACTCTTTAAATTTAAATTTACGAATGGAAATTGTCGGAATAGTAGCTAAAAATTAATTTCACTTCTTTTTAAAAAATAATTGTACATAATAGACTCTGTACACAAAACAAGATTGATGAGAAACTCCATTAGGGCACGAAATCTATTGCAGATGTGAGTTCGTTTTTAAGTAAACCCATTTTTCAACAAATAACTTAATAAAAGCTCCAACACATTCCATTATTAATGCGCTCCTTAGAAAATCTTTTTGCAAATATTTTACAGATTCTTTTTACAACAACATAACGTTTCCTCCTTGGAGAGAAAATAAACAAGTAAGCAGAGTTTAAAAAAAATGATCAATTGAATTTTCAAATTTTATGACTCAGCTTACAATCAGCTGACTACATACAACCTATAGCTTATATTCTCTACCCCCCCTCCCTCCCCCTGTAAACTTATGAGCACAACAAAACTTGCTTCAAACGAAACTTTTAATTAGTTAATTGAGCACACTCCCGTTTAGAATACTTTCTCATCAATGTCAGAAGCACGTTCCACGTTTAATGAGTGAAGGCCCATTTCTATCACCACCAAATATTTTCATTGTCAATTAACTGTCTTGGGTTTGCCAGTTTATCTAGAAGAACGGGAGAATATAGACGAGCAGTGAAACACGAAGGCCTATCATGTTTTATAAGGTTAAGAAATAAATCTCATTATTTTGACAAGGGGTTTCTAAAAGAATGGACTTTATTATTTATTTTTTACAAACGACCTAAAATTTAAATGAGGTAGTTCAAATTAATGATTACTAAATTCTAATTCTCTGCTACCCAATGTTTATACACGAACATATTTTGGTTAATAATTATATAGTTTTCAACATTATAAATTTTACTTTGAAGAATATATTGTATTAATCAAATTATATCTTATAATTCAATTTTTATCTTGCTGATGCAATATTTGATAGCAGCGTAGAGAAAAACTCTACACCTGCAACTCCAAAAAAAAAGATTAAAAGGCTGCTGAGCAATATTAGGCTAAAAACAAGAAATTAGCTTTAACTATGAGCATGAAATTCCGGTTGGTGGGTGTGTATTCTAGTGGTCATATATTTCAGAACAGTTATAAATATATTTCACCTAAATTTCCTTTTAGCATTAGAATATGACATATTTTGATTCGTTCTTCATTTTGCAGTCATCCAAACTATCTACTGTTGTTTTACATATAGTACAAAAAAATTAAACCTTTTGGCCTGTCTCTTTCCTTAAATCCTCAAAAACGTTATATCCCGATTTCGGTGTCTAGCAATATATTTTCTTATTTTTTCTTTAAGTTTGATTGTCGATTGTCTACGTTAAAACGAACTACAACAGTTTTGGCGACATTTCGGTACAACTCAATACTTTTATCGAGGGCAAACTGTTAACTGGTATAATGTCCTAAAACTGAGAATATTTATGCACCATACAATATATATATATACATCATATTGATTTTTTTATTCTATTAGTGACCCATTGTTGTTCTTCAAAACATTCCCCCCCCCATAAACCAATAATTGTTATAAACATATCATTGAAATGGGCATAGAATTCAAACCAATATTAGAATTACAGAACCTAATTTTCTTAGTTCTTGTTGTCTCATTCTTCTGCAAGTGATTTGCGTAGTACCAATTTATTATTATTTGTTCTTACTAACATTGTTTGATTAAGAATTGGACCTATTAATGTAAATTTATGCGTAGAAAGTAACTGGCCCACTCATTATCCAATCCATAATTTAGTAAACCACTTTCCATTAACAATTTCACTTTTAGAATCTCCAGGTACGTTTATCAATGGTACCATAGGCATCCTATGATTTTTTCTATCGTTTATATTGTTTGAATTCTTTTAAATCAAATTCGCAATTCATTATGTTATTATATATGATTTTGTGTCATATTAGACATGATCTATACATTTTAGTCGTTCCCGCATTGGTTAGTGATTGTGAAATACATATTAATGGGATAATTTAAAGTTATAATTTCACCGTCTTAAAAGTCTTTTGTTCTGAAGTAATACAATTCGATGTTGATATTTATATATTTAAACAGCATGTTAACAAATATACGTTCACTATAATTAAAACATTAATGTCAAATATATGTTACATGTAAGTAACTGAACGTTTTCAAAATTTATTAATCAGAAATTGTGTGAAATAAATAAAGTAACCTTAACCTCTTCTGGCTCAACATCTTAACATTAATAGGACAATTGAAACCTAGCCTCTTCAAAATAAAACTAAATAGGGTTTCTAACTAATAAATTAGAAGTAAATTAAATAAGTAAATAATTTAAATTCAGAGGAAAATGTCGCTTTTGTATAGAATAATAAATTGATTTTCACACTATCCTTTTATTTAATATATCAAAAATTAATAATTACTAATGCTTTCCATCTCTGGAAACAATCTTATACCATTTTTATTATATAAAGTTTAGATTAAAAGGAAGAAAGAACATACATTAACATAAATATTGACAGTTAAGAACACCAATTCGATTGATCCACGATTAGACCGAATAAAAAAGATCGTTTATTTCTATTGGAAAAGTAGTCCTAAATATTTTCTGAAAAAGATATTCTATGCTTTCTCCACATCAGCAGTACTCCGATATCTGGGGATGTAAATCCTAGAATTCTTCCTGCAGTACTCCAACAGTGGTCTAGGTTATCGAGATGAATGACTGGCGAATAATAGTTTTATTCATTTCAAATATTATTATAATATTAGAAAAGTAATTGTAGTAACTAAAATAACACTCAAAGAATGTTTTAAAATTTTGTGGGGTAATAAGAGCAGTTAAGACCTGGTTGCTACCCAATTAGCCAACTAGAACAAGTCTTTTTTTTTTTACAAAGATTGCTTTGAATTTTCATGGCGTAAATATAGTTGAAAGGAGAATTACACGGCTGACACACTTTCCTTAATATAAGCCAGTATCTAGGCTATATATGTTCATTTTTGTGTAATTAGTTTTAAATATTTCTTAATGAGGTTTCTAAGCTTGTGAAAGTAGTTTTTTATTAGCAGGTTGTTGACTTGTGAGATTGTTTGAATTGGGTACTTCCTTCATTGGTTCAGTTTATACATCCATAATATGTTATGTTAAAAATTTTAAAAAAGAAATTAGTTTACATTATTGGAGTTATTGCACCCCTGAACGGTTCTGAGAGCAATGCTTGAGGAAAACATCTCTTTTTCTTTTCTTTTTTTATGTCTGAAGCGTTGCTCTCATTTTACATCTTTAACCGGTTATTTAACAGGTTTATTTCGCAAATAACGTCTTTGCTTAGTGTGCTTCTTTTTTTGAAACTACTGAAACGCGTGGGGCAGAAAGCGAAATTTTCTCATATATACTGAGATCTTCTCACAGTAGTTCACCTCAGAGGGTGTGCCTCGTGTTAACGATGGGAGTCTAGAAAACATATATGAATGGCGGTTAATTTTGACTTGTTTCTAATCAGATGAGAAAAAATAGGAGAAAGAGTGTTATTACTTTCGTTTTTATTCGGCCTACTTAAAAGTTTAAATTGAGCTTAAAACGTATTATTAATTTAAATTTAGGATAAACAATTTACATAGTTTTCTTAAAAAATAAAACCCTATGTCGGCTAAAAAAGTCAAAACCGGAATAAAGGACCCTCCAGAATCCAACACGTGGCTTAAACTTCCAGTCATATAAAATGTTAAACGACAGCTTTAATATTTCCTAGGCCAATCTTGTTTCCTAGGTCATTCTGAAGTTGGCATGAATCCCAGTATTTTCGTTCTTAATATTCTTTTTTGAAATATTGCCTTTAGTGCCCTAGAACTCAATCCCAGACTTCTTTATGTCATTAGCATAATTAGTTCGTATTCATGATAATCGCTGTGAAGGCAAAATTTCAGTTTTTCTGAGCACGTACTACAAGAACCTATTTTTTTATAGCCCAACGGTTGTTTTCGTTTTTAAATATTTATTAGTTATTATTTGCATTTTTTATAATATATACAAAAAATGTCTTGGAAATTTGTAATTCTGAAATTTATTTGATGTCATTTATATGGCTGTAGCTTATAAAAACGAATATACCTATATTTTTAAACGCACCCACACGAGCTGTAACTACTTAACTCCGAGTCTAAAAACTAACGTTAACGGAATTGACGTTTCCATATGTTATTAAGCCCTTTCGTAGCCGTAAAAAAATCGTGCTTGATACCTAAAAGTACTTCCATAACATATACGGTCTTTGTCAAGTTATTGTTAAAGTGGAATTACTGCCTAGTGCTTATATTTAGAAGAAACAAAATAACGATGAGAAAATTACCTCATTTAAATGTTTAATTAGATAATATTAGAATTCTTTCCGATGCTTGTCAGATACTTTATTAATTTTAAAAGGTCGTTCGTTTGTAAAACCATCATTATTCACAGCAATTGCTTATTGTTTTGTTTTATGCATTTTAAAGAAATTAATTTTCAAATTTTCTGTCTGGAGACGTGGATGCATGAATATCTGTGGCCTTAACTTTTCTGTTACTGCACGTTGTCAGAATTCAAAGAAGAAAATGGTAAATTTGATGAACTCTGAAAAGCAAAGTACATGTACGAGAGAGAATTGTTTGAATAACTCCAGAATACTTGATTGGTGCAATGCTAAACGAATGAATTTTTCTTAAAAATTAGCCGTTTATATATATATATATATATATATATATATATATATATATATATTAAATGTCGCAGAATTATATTTTATATATATATATATATATATATATATATATATATATATATATATATAAGTTTTTAAAAGCTCAGTGTTTTAAATGTTCCACCAGATTTGTGAATCTATACTTGCAAATTCTAGAAATGCGAGATGAACGTAGCCTCCTCTGTTGCTTGGTAAAAGTCAAGCTAGCAAACAAAAAATTAAATTAGAAAAAAGTTAAAAGGATATATTGATGATTTTTTTTAAGTTGACTCAGACACGTGACATATCGTCTTATATAGAAAAAGCTCGTATCGCTTCCGGAAATCCGTCTTGACTATCTCTTCTATGTCTGAAGAAATATTCGATGTCCTTGCTTTCTCTTTCTACAACATGCTTAAAAAAGAAGTTAAAAAATACCAAACGATCAAAGCCTAATTATATCAGCCGTTGACCTATGTGCAATTGCTATAGGCATGTTTCACTCTCACTTATTGCCTCTTTCGATTATAAAACATTTTCAGGTATGTAGCTTTTTATATTGACTACTGACATAAATGTTCTATTAAGTTATTATTGAATTAACATGTATGCTTGTAGGAAACAAATAAAAGCTATTAGCATCGTCCATAATATATGAGGGTATATTGGTCATATGCGCACACAATTGATTCATATGCAAGATCTTGGTTAAGCTTATCCTATAAACGACGTACAAACAGTTCATAGTGATATACAACCCCCAATATTCGGACAGCCGGTAATTCGAGGGTACCACCGCCCATATTAGAGATGATATATATATATATATATATATATATATATCCCAACACTCCAATCTGATTAAGACACCACCCACAAATATGAGGGCGACTTCAGACCACATATTGATAATGAACAATCATTATGTGGTTGAAAGATTTGAATGAATTCTGAGAAACAGAGTTTCAAAAGCAGATCTGCCTCAATATCGGATCTCCTTTACATTTGTCCTTTTGTCCCAGAGTTATTCCCAAACTCTCTGTAAGCTGATCCTTTCTCGTAAATTGAGCTCATATTTCAAGCCCAAAGCAAGAGTAAACTTCCAACTAAGCGGTAGGGAAGAACGCGGTTTCAAATTCAAGAACACCCTCATATTTCTGTTTCAAATATACAACAACAAAAATTAATTATTTTAATAGCTACTGAACTAGTATTTTATACTTTAAGAGCAAAATGTAAAAGATTAATGGTGGTCCAAGAAAAAGAGAAATTTGGCTAGTGCTAAATGACTCAGAATTACTGGTACAAAGTGTAAACAGCATAGATGGATAAAATTTTCTATATCTAGACAACAGACAAAATTTAATGTGCAAATTACATTCATTTCATACTTTTTTCAAATAACTTCAAAAATTAAAGTAGCTCCAAAATATTTCTATTTCTTTTTTGTGGTTAATAACAAAATTTCAGGAGTCTATATCACAATTAACGTTCGATTTTGCTAGTGAAGAAGATATCAAAAACCTCGAAACTTTCTGAAAACATTTTACAAAAATGAAATGAGAGTTTATCAACTGATACATTCACAACATTTTAAATCATTAATATTTAATGGTATAATTCTTAAGCAATCCCCCCCCCCTCCATGTCTGTAGATTAAGGGCCCTCCCATTATATTTCAGGAAGAGCTTATTTAAGGAGAAAATTTAATTTTAGGGGTGGGCTTTGCTAACATTAGCTTTAATCATTTTTTTGCTGGGTACTGCTAACATTAGCATTAATGATTTCTTTACCCGGGTTATTGCTGAATCTCTAAAAAGCGGGCTTAATAAATGATTGTTATGGCCGGCATTGCTGAGGCGGCAGGTAAAAACCATTCCATTAACGGTGATATACTACCAACATAAATCACTTGGGTCAATAGAGAGTCAGAGATTAATATCTCGGAGCAGTTGGTATTCCTGCTCCCACTTGCATTTCAATAGATGTCTTAATACTTACTTGGAATATTAACTGAGCCCTTTCATGAATTGAAACCCACCTATTCAAAATTTAAATTCATATCATGTTTAAGCACTTACTTACTTCGAAATAATATTATTCTACTTGAGTTCTAATAGCACAAATGCTTGAACAATTAAGGAAAATTACGGAAATTGTGTAAAAGTCTAAATATTTTTAAATAACTCTAAAGGCCTCACAAATCAGTTATGAATTTTGCACTTATTAATTTTTCTAAAATAAATATAATTATTTCTTTTTCCTATACGACTCTGTGGACGTAATTATATAAATAACGTTTCAAATTGTTTTCTTTGATAATTAGTTAAAAACATATCTTTCCTCTGATATTATTGGATTTTATATTTTAATTATCAAGATTTTAAAAATCTTAGATCTTCAAATATTGCTTGATTTGTTAATATTGTTAGAAACTAATATTCTAGCTAATTTCAAATACTGTCTCGTTGATTACATCCTAAGAATTCGTACTTAATTTCTATCGTTCTCACAGACACATTAAATCTGTACTCGAATATATAAATATTATTGATAGAATATAAGTGAGATAAATTAGAACAAAAACAAGTAATCAACATTGTTATTTATTAGATCTTGAAATTAGCACTATTTAAGATCATAGTTGTTGGGGGGTGGGGGTACGTAATGAATAAGGAAGTGTGTGTGTGTTTGTGTGTGTGTGTGTGTGTGTCTTTGCGTACGTGAGCAGTGGTGCGGCAAAACTACATTGTCAGCCATTCATTTCCTATTCATCATTCACCATCTATGCTAATCACCATTTTTTTTAATATTCTCTGAGTAAACCTGATGTAGTATTTATTATACAGCTTTTTTTCTGATTATAATTACTTGTATTTATAGTATGTTCACTTATAAAATGTTTATAAATAAACATTTTATAAATGACCATAGTATAAATTCAAGCAATTATAATCAGAAACAGCCAAGTAGCAAAGGTAAAAGTTATTTATAACTTTTACTTTTGTTATTTGACATTGTATAATTTTTTTAATTCACGTTTGATGAGATATCCATAAATAAATAAGAATAAATACTAATAATTGACACCCTTTTGATCTCCTAATTGTAGTTTTTGTAATTTCAATAAAATTATCGGGGGACAGGATATTGCAACTCTCTCCATAAGATATAGTTCTCTTACGAATCTAGTTTTTGACTATTGATAGTATGGCAGTTAGATTATATAAATATATAAATATTTCCTGAGACTTTTATTCCCTACGTATAAATAATACCAGCTTTGTTACAGATACATTAAAAATACAGAAAGAAATAATTTGTTATTACTAAAAGTTTCTTCGAACCTGCTTAGAAATAAAAATGTAATTCTGTGCAAAAAAAAGACCACCCCGATTTCATTAAACTGCAGCCGACGTGTCTGAGAGATGCCTGTGTTTCACGGGCTGTGTCCCCCGTCAAGGGTTACTGCTTATAGGTCAGTGGTGTTTCCTTGGCGAGAAACTGCACCCGCTGTCTGTAACGGTAGCAGATGGGACTTCATGCACGTATGTCGCACTTCTTTGTGTAAACACTCTCCTTGCACGACTCCTACATTCTCGTCCTTCTAGCACTACACATTAGTACTAGAAGCTTAAGTGAATTTCTTCCTGAACTACAAAGCCACTCTCTTCTACCTCGTTTTTTTTTTGGTTCAGAAAACTGTTTAGTTGATGTACCCCATTCATCTGTTCACCACACTGATCAATGATGTATGTATATTCCCTTCATATTTGAAAATTTGAGGAAAGTTTTCGAAAATCGCGTCAGGAGTACAACCTCAACAGCTGATTTCTCTTAAGGGAAATCCGTTAAAAAGAAAAATGAAACGTGTTCAATCAACGAAAGTTCAATTTAATTCCGTTATTATACGCCAGATCAAAGCATTGTATAGAAAGAATCATATTGCAAAAATTTAATTTATATTCACAAGTTATATACAGTACCCCCCTCCCCCTTAAGGGAATTCAGCTATTTAGGCTGTACTCATGATGCGATTTTCGAAACGTTTCTTCAAACGTATATCGATCCGAACTAGGAGATGACGAAAATGAGGTCCTTGGAGAGAGAAAAAGACGTCCAATTCTTCACAAATTTTTATTTCAGTGCTAAGCGCTTTCGAAGACTATTGTCTCCATCTTCAGAGCTATTGAAGAGATAGTACTTGCTAATCTGCTTTCTTCTGTAATCAACCCTGACGTGGATCATTTACTTTCTGCTGCTTAGGATCGATCAAGTGGCTCCCAGAATGAAATAAAGTGATTAAATTCTCGTCGAAGTGATTACAAAATATTTGACATATTTGTCAATCTGAAATGTCTCCAGCGTAAGTCTTTAGAAAGGTAACTACATATATTTATGATGAAGACTATGTGGGCGGCGGCCCATCGCCTTTATATTGAAAGTTGGAAAACTTTTCATGGAGCAAATGGAATGATTTGTTAGATTTTAGCTCGGATATTGACAAACGTTTACTACACATTTCAAATGAGGTTTTATAATTCAAAGTTTTAACTATAGTTCCGTCCTCCGTAGTGAAACAATGAGCTCCTTCGAGCTCAGTGCCTCTTTCTCCTGGAATTGGTTTCTCCACGCTCAATTTGCCCAAATGACCTCTGGGGGTGGGGAAACCTAAAAATATTTCCGTTATTAAACATCGGACCTAGAGAATTGTATAGAAACGATCTTATTTTAAATTGAATTGTCTATAAATGTTGTTATATACATATTTTTAGCAGATTTCAGTTAGGGGAAGCCACCTTTTGAGGTTGACTCATGAAGCTATTTACGGATACTTTCTTCGAATATCACTTGATCGTACCCAGGAAATGATGAAAATAAGTTCCATTAAGAAACTATATATATATTTATCTTGGCCCTGAAAATATTAGCGTGCTCTCTAATGAGAAAACAGCTGAAAATACATACCTTCTCTCAATATTTCTATTAGTTTCGATATGATACAAAAAAAAAAAAATCATTTACATAGATCTCTAATTTTGTAAAATTGCACGGTGACTAAAGAATATGTTGACGTATGCATTATCAGTTATTTTATCACAATGAAAGATGATTAAATGTTTGCATTGTTTTTATGATAAGGAATATTTTCCACTATCACGTATGTTTAACTCGTGCAATGAATCATGTTTAAGTAACACTTGAAAAAAAAAATAAACACAGAAACTTTTAAAGTATTAGATGGTTCATGTATTTGTTTTTCATTGAGTTTATTATTTTAAACTGAAGCGTAGAATTTACATAAAAAAAACCAATTATCTATTTTCATTTTTTTTTGTTTATGCATTTTCTTTTAGTTCTCTCTAACTCTTTTGATAGCAATCTAAATGAGAATATGCGTAGCATATCTAATTAAATACATTATTCGTAAAAAAAAGTCTACATTTAAATGAAAGACGTAAGGGAAACACCAAAAAATGGTAACAAAAAACTTTATAAAAGACATGATAAGATATTGGAAACGGATAAAATAGCAATAAGACAAGTTGTCTTATGATTAGGCAAAAATCATTACAAAAACTTCTCTTTTCTTAGAAGAATTACACTAATATTACTAACTATATTTACATGTGCACAGAATTGTTTAACAGTGGGGCTCATTGTGTGAGCGATTGGTTCTGTGTTTTGAGGTTATGGTAATAGGCTAGATTCTTACTTGGAATAGTGTGACTGGCGAGGAAATGATGGTTACCTGAAGGCCCAATCGCCAATAGTTGCATAAAAGGAGTAAATACCTATTAACAAAAATATTAAATAAGGAATTTCACTGTTATCCTATCCCTTTCCGGAAGTGGTCAGGTTGGGTTCAGTCTTAACTACCTCAGTGGAATGCTGAAGACAGATCTATTCCTCCGATCAAGTCACCATTGTAAGTGAGGATTGTTTTCTACTAGCGGAGCACGGTCTTGACATAGTCTGCTGAGTCAGCTGATTGCACCTTAAGATACATCAGGTGCTCTACAGGTCTGTTTAATATTAATGTTATTGATATTTAATTGCTTTCCGAAGGCATTCCTTAAACTGAAGATGATGTTTTTGAGCTTGGAGTATAGGTTGAAACCTTGTCGGTTTCCAAATACGAATTTGGCTTGGTGATTTGCTTGGAATAACATAAATTTAATAATTTTAGACTGGCTTTTTGAATATGCTTGCTTAAGCCATGTTTTCGAATGCATTCCATCGCTTCCCGGTCCATTTTAAACAGCCATTAGCCACGCTACGCTACGCTGCTCGATCATTCGAAACGTCTTCCCCGTCTGGCCTGTTCTTCAGACATTCCGTCCACCCACTCACTGCTCCTCTAACGAACGGACTTTAGGAAGCAGTTTTCTAGATCCTCCTCTAGCAATACTCTTCTTAAGATGAGAATACCAGATCAGCTATTTTCTCATGACTCTGTCAATCATAACAAAAATGTCATCCTCTTTCTCTTTCATACCTTACCATTAAGTTCCATTATCCGAGTCATGTGGAAGAAGTTCATATGAAATTAAACTTCTTATAGAATATCTGGACCCAATATTCAAATTTTGTTCACATTTAAATAAGACTAGTCACCAACAAAACTCCTTTTTTCTGTGCCGACTTTATAGAAAGTACCCTACATGTTTTATGGCCTGTATACCACTTCGTCAGGGGCTATTCTTTTTAGTTATGAAGTGCTCTTCGCCTTTATAGTCGTCAAAACGAAATTCCTTCCTTCCGCACTTGGAATCCTCTGTCTTTTGTCACTTTCAATGACCTCCCCAGTGCGGAGTTTAAGAGAGGACGAGTTTGAAATAAACTAAAATTAATCGCACTTAAAGAGGTGGTATATAGGCCACGAAACATGTAGGCCATTTTCAATAAATTCTAACTAAAAAAAAGTAGTTTTTGTTGGCAACCGTTGTTATTAAAATTTAAAGGATATAAAATTAAAGATTGATTTGTAACAATATTATGATTGCCTAAAATGCAGCTAGGTGGTATTGTTGATCAACAACGTCCTATGTCAAAAAAATGATCAATCCTGATTTTTGCATATTTATATTAATTGTACTGTTATTGATGTTCTTTTTCAAGGCTATATTCAAAATTATTTTATATTATCCACCTTTACTTTGAAATAATTGAAAGAAATATATCAATATATTCATTTCCTAAATGATTTAATCAGTTTTTTAAGCCTCCTGTAAAAGTTGTTTTGTTTTTTTGACATACGAGGTTGCTGATGAACACCGTCGATATGTAATATTTTTGACCTCACAAATATTTGACCCTTTCCTGTTGCAGAAAATATTTCTATTGGAAATGTTGTAATCCTCTTTCCTGAGAGGAAATAAGCTAATACTAACCATAGAAGTATTGTTCAGAAGGTTCGTGTACTAACTCAGGTATTGTCGATTCAATCAAAAGGGAAACCGCGAACATTGGAACACTCCGCCACAGACAGAAAGACAGACCGGAGTGAGAATACAATCATGTGGCTAGACCGGCTGATGGAAAGTGACGGTAGCTCTTGTCGGATTTCAGAGCCGTTCGCCGCACTTTCCAGCGGAGAATTGATTTTTCGCACTAGCAACTCATTAAACAGGTAGGCTTTGGATTCGATACCGCTCTCGGCGAAAGAGTATCTCCCGGCTAACATCCGTAGAGAGCCGAACAGTACTGTCCTGGAGACTCCGGGTGAAATAATATGTACGTAGATCTTTTGTAAGGGTATATGTCAGCTGATTGCTTCAAAAGGATAAGGATGTCACCTAGGGCACCCATTAGGGCAAAGCAATGGTTAAATTACCCATTTGCTATTATGTGGGAATTATATTGAGCCTATTATTAAATATATTTCTTTTTCCTAATAACTTTGTAAAACATTTTACAAAATATCTTCTCGGTATTAGGGAGTTTAGAGTTCTGTTAATTTTAACACAAACATTTCCTGATTCTGAAGAAGCCACCAATCAATATGACATTGTAGAAACGACCGGTGATGATCTATATTCAGATTTTAACAGATTTCCCCTTAAGGGGAAATTAAATTTTCGCGATTACAATACTTTTTTTTTACTTCGTACAAGCAAGTAAAAACAGATTATTTCTTAAGACAATACTGACTATCGTAAACAGAAAGAAAACCTAGTTATTTTAAGTGGCCTTATAATAATAATTAATTAAAATAATAAAGAAAGGCTTAAAGTGGATGAAATATTATAGGAATGCTTTGACATTTTGTACCATGTGGAATATATACCTGAAATTTAAATTACTTAATTAAGTAACCATAAAATGCCCGGGATTGGCTAGATTGCTTATTTTGCCTATAAATTCATAACGGAACTCAAATTTAAGGAGGGTCGAAAATAGACCAGGAAATAGACTTCATAAAATGTTCATAAGTAATACAGGGTCCGGCATATTGATCTGACGATTTTGTAGTAATTGTTATGTTGGCTCCACTGTCTTTGAGACGGCGGGAATGTTGTACATCGACAGGTCTATTCTTGCCATTTCAGTAGCCAGTATGTTGTGGTCGGGTGAACATCGAGCGTTTGTGATTGAAGCCTATTTTAAAAATAATGACTCAGTTATTTTAACACAGCGTTTATTTCGCAGACATTTCAATTTAAATCGACACGCGCCTGTTCCCAGCAGAAATTCGATCTTGTTGTGGGTAAAGAATTTTAGGAACACGTCGTCTGCTTTAAAAACGAAACCACCAGAACGAAAACGGACTGTGAGAACGCCTGAAAACATTAACGCGGTAAGAGTAGCTGTTACACGGTCTCCACGACGTTCAGGAGCGAAACATGCGAAACATTTCTGATCGAAGTGTACGACGAATACTTCAATCACAAACGCTCGATGTTCACCCGACCACGACATACTGGCTACTGAAATGGCAAGAATAGACCTGTCGATGTACAACATTCCCGCCGTCTCAATGACAGTGGTGCCAACATAACAATTACTACAAAATCGTCAGATTAATATGCCGGACCCTGTACTTATGACCAAAGACAATGGGCAATCAATCTTTGTGATTAGAGAAATTTAATAAGCCAAATTACACAATTATTTTCCAATAAAACAGTGAATTATTGGTATTTGCTTGCTCTAGCCTTGAGAATCTAGATCCGACTTCCATTCTCACACGTACCGCTAGTCAAACCATTACCTAGTTATCCTCTCCAGATTCGATATGCTTACTTGTAAAGATTATGTTTACGTTCCTTACATGCAAGCTATATCTGCTACTTAACGTTGTACGACAACAGCCTTAGCCTTACTAGATAATTTTCACCATTAGACGTTATTAGCAGATTTCCCTTAAGTGAAATCAGCTATTGAGGCCGTACTCATGAGGAGGGTTTCGCAAAATTTCTTCAAATGTCCATCGATCCTACTCAGGAGATGACGAAAATGAGGTCCGTTCAAAATTATATATATATATATATATATATATATATATATATATATATATATATATACTAGCTCAGATACCCGGCTTCGCCCGGGAATTGATTTGAGGCTGGATGGTGATGGCATTTTTTTGGCAAGGCTTTACTTTGCACAGTATTTTGACATTTACCCGTCCAAGTGTTTAGGGTTAATACCCGTTGTTGGCATTTGTTAATAATAAAATTTATTTTTTATGTAAGACTTCACTGTCCTCCATATTATCATATCTCCCGTCTCTTGTGCATAGATTTGAGTTATTAAGGACAAAATATTAACATAGATTTCAATTAATTTTTCCAGGTGAGGTACCTGGGAGTTCATGATGGAAAGAATTGTTGAGCATATCAATATTTCTACCCAAATTACTTGCTTCATAAACTGTTTCCAAAAGAATGTATAAAACAAAAGTTACTCTAAATAACAAAGTAAACAAATTTTGTTATGTGCACCTTTGTCGAAAAACAAATAGACAATGAAATATCGCGAATTTTTATTTCAGGCCTCCCTTATAAACCCCACTCCCGTTCTAAACTAAGAATTTTAATATAGCTTATAATCATGGAAGAATTAATGCTAATTGACATACCGAGTTTTTTTAAGTTCGGTTTAATCGTTAGCGCCCAATGAAATAGTTGACTCCCGCTTTAGTTTATAGTATATATCTCGTTTATACTTTGTTAAAAGACAAAAATGAATATCAAAAAAGTTACTCTAAATAACAAAATAAACAACTTTTATCATGTTCATATTTGCCGAAAAAAAAAATAGAAAACAAAATAAAGCTATTTTTAAATTCAGGCCTCCCTTACAACCCCCACTCCTGCCCATCCCTAAAAATGTTGGTATGGCTTGTTATAATGAGAGCGTTAGTGCTAATACATATACTGAGTTTTATTTATTTCGGTTGGGTCTTTTGTCCCAAATAAAATTGTTCATTTCCGCTATAGGTTTTAGCGTATATCTCGTTTATAATTCGGTATACAAAAAAAATGTATATAACAAAAGTTACTCTAAATAACAAAATAAACAACTTTTGTAATGTTCATATTTGCCGAAAAACCAATAGGAAACGAAATATCGCTATTGTCAACTTCAGGCTTCCTTTACAACCCCCACTCCTGTTCGTCTCAGAGGATATTAATATAGCCTAAAGTCTAAGTTGGGTTATTAGTAATATACATACCAAGTTTCATAAAATTCGGTTCAGCCGTTTATGCGTGAAAAGGTAACAAACAAACAAACAAACAAATAAACAAACAAACAAACAGACACCAAAGAAACAAAATGCAGTTATGGTGTCTATGACATGTGAAACGAAAAGTTATCGTGAAATTTCGCGAAAAAAAACAATGTACAGACAGAGGTTACAATTTTATATATATATAGATAGATATAGATATATATATAAAATTGTAACCTCTGTCTGTACATTGATTTTTTTCTCGAAATTTCACGATAACTTTTCGTTTCACATGTCACAGACACCATAACTGCATTTTGTTTCTTTCGTGTATGTTTGTTTGTTTGTTTGTTTGTTACCTTTTCACGCATAAACGGCTGAACCGAATTTTATGAAACTTGGTATGTATATTACAACTAACCCAACTTAGACTTTAGGCTATATTAAAATTCTCTGAGATGAACAGGAGTGGGGGTTGTAAGGGAGGCCTGAAATTAAAAATATCGATATTTCGTTTCCTATTGGTTTTTCGGCAAGTATGAACATAAGAAAATTTGTTTATTTTGTTATTTAGAGTAACGTTTGTTATTTACACTTTTTTCGTATAACGTATTATAAACGAGATATACGCTAAAACCTATAGCGGAAGTGAGCAATTTTATTTGGCACAAACGACTCAACCGAACTAAATTAAACTCGGTATGTATATTAGCACTAATACATTCATTATAATGAGCCATACCAAAAGTTCTAGAAACGGGCAGGAGTGGGGGTTGTAAGGGAGGCCTGAATTTAAAAATAGCGGTATTTCGTTTTCTATTCGTTTTTCGGCAAATATGAACATAACAAAAGTTGTTAATTTTGTTATTTAGAGTAACTTTCGTCATATTAATTTTTGTCTTTTAACAACGTATAAACGAGATATACACTATAAACTAAAGCGGGAGTCAACGATTTCAATGAGCGCTAACGAGTAAACCGAACTTACAAAAACTCAGTATGTCAATTAGCATTAATTCTTCCATGATTATAAGCTATATTGAAATTTTTAGGTTAGAACGGGTGTGGGTGTTATAAGGGAGGCCTGAAATAAAAATTCGCGATATTTCATTGTCTATTTGTCTACGGGAAATATGACAATTTGGAGGACAGTGAAGACTTACATAAAAAATTAATTTTATTATTAACAAATGCCAACAACGGGAATTAACCCTAAACACTGGGACGGGTAAATGTCAAAATATTGTGCAAAGTAAAGCCTTGCCAAAAAAATACAATCACTATTCAGCCTTAAATCAAATCCCGGGCGAAGCCGGGTATATGAGCTAGTATATATATATATATATATATATATATATATATATATATATATATATATATATATATATATTGTTATTGTTGTTAACGCTCTAGCGGTCGCAATATTTGTTTTATCGTTACCAAACTCGATACTTAACTATTTTATGTAAAATGACAGATCCAGTTCGTTAATGGCTGAAATTAGACCAGTGGGAGGGGGGTTTAGAGGGGGGATTTTTGAAAATTCAAAATATCTCCGTTATTATGCGTCGGATCGAAAAATTGTATAGAATAAATCTTATTGCAAATTCAATTTACTATAAATATTGTTCTATACATTTATTCTGTATCGTGAATATTAACCGAGATATTTGCATTTGTATTCTGCGTGTGGTCGCCAGTAGGCTATGTTCGGACTTTCCGCCGAGAGCTCTGGCGGCCGTTTCCATAACTATTCGTCCCTCGTGAATAGGTTTAGAGGTTAGGTTAACTGTTTTTTGGGGCTAGAAACTACTGGGTTATTACGCCCTAAATAATGTTTTAGGTTTAGAGGTTTCCTACTTCTACAGTTGTTATTAGGCAGATTTCTCTATTGTTAAACTTCACGTGGAAAATCTGCTTAGTTTACGCAGCCCCTGCGTGACGGACTTTTTTTATTAATTATCGCACTTAGAAACTTAAGAGTTTCTATCTTTCTTTCCTGGATGAATGGGAAAGAACTAATGAAAATTGGCAATGATACAATGGAGGAGAAATTATCGAAGTATTGTTTCTTTAGAAATGAAAATTGGGATCAAAATAGAAAATGATCTCTTCTTTCTCATAATTACTAACTGTTATCAGTTATACTTTGTTGATCCTATTAAAAGAATTCACAAGTTTCTTCACAAAAAACGGAGAAGACACAATTTCACTTCAATACAATCATCAAGTCTTCCTCATTGGTACTACCAAATATTAATGGATAAACAATAATAATACAAATAGTTATTAATATATGATACAAATAAAATATTCGGAAACTTGTATTACAGTTTTCAAAAACATTTTGTGATAATTTTATCAGTAAGTATTACAGAAGCTATTGAATTATTGAATGATGTACCTACAAATTCGCGTTGGAAATGAAAATAGTCATTTTCCTCGAAGAAAATAAGTTAATAAACTAATATTGTAGTTGTTTAGAGCCCTTTAGAGTAATGATTTCAGGGAGGTAGAGGTTGTGTTACACCCCCTTCACTATTGGAGGTAAATGGTCCTAACACTTCAGAGATAAGCTAGCCCATCAACTTCACTAGAAGTTTCTCAAACTTCTCCTCCTTTCAGGATTATCTTCTTCTACCCAGTTCTACGATTCCTCCCCAACTTGAAAAAACATCTATATATTTTCTTTGTTCTGCGTTCCACTTCCCTAGCTGTCGTCTAGGAGCACTTCTGGCCACTGTAGCACTGGCCAATCCCAATTCTTTCCAATTTAATCATACAAATTCCTAAAAAACCCTGTTTTAGTAGATTTCCCTCAAGAGAAATGAGCTATTGATGTCGTACTAATGACGCGGTTTTCGAAAATTTTCATAAAATCCTTCCTAGGCCGTTCAAAATTGGATATGTAAAAATAAAGATCAAGTTCGTTAACGGCTAAAATCTGACCAGTGGGAGGGGGAGGGGGTTAGAGGGAGAGAATTTCAAAAATTCAAAATATCTCCGTTATTATTTGCATCGAATCAAAACATAGTACAGAGCCAATCTTATTAAAAGTGTAATGTTCTATAAATTTTATTATGTACATTTTTTTTCACTATCATAATTATTAACCAAGATATTCGCATTTTTAGTTTTCGGCCTTCAGTAAACCCCCACTCTTACTCTTGTCATATTAAGAATAAGCTGTGATATTATGAAGAAAGTTATTTGAAATGTAAATACCAAATATGGTTCACATTGAACTTTTACGTTTTCAGATAAATGCAAATACGTGACGCACTTGGGAAATCTGCTTTTTAACGCAAACCCCCCTGCGTGACCGCCTTTTTATTTTTTGTCTGTCAATTTCCATATAAAGAACCTTATGTTTTTCTTTAATCTGTCGATGTTTATTTTTATGATTAATTACATGTTGCCAATGTGGTAACTTTCTACTTTCGTAAGAGTTCGTTACTTTATTCTTACACTGTTAGATTCAAGAGATGTCATTTTCTCTGCCTTTTTCACGCTTTAAATTTGGGTTATCCAAACTAGCTCCATATTGACAAATGTTCAACTTGGTGCACTGAAATATAAATACGCATACGGTAGAGAGAAAATGTTCAATCGATTTATTATTCATTATCCCAACAAAGTACAATGTTAGCCTCTCTTTTCAGGTTGTAGAAGCAGTTGCCCTAAGTAGAGCAAAGTGTGCTAACCCATTTTGTGTAGCAAATTCCATAGCGTCGTGCTTGGTGCCTAGTTTCCCAAAGGAACTCGGTAGAAGTTGGGGAATTAGCGCTAGAGGTTCGTCTGCTGCGGTCGCCCTCATCAGGGGCTTGGCGGTTACCTCCAACACCCTCCTCCTTTGCCGGGATGTCTACTAATTGAGCCTTGTACGCCAATACCTACTAATGAACGTTTGTACCATTATGCTAATGAGCATTCTCTGCTCTAGTAGTTAGCAATACCACGTCTCATTACCGATAAGTTCTTCCTCCCTTCATGGAATACTAATTCTATCAAGTAAGGTTAACCAATTCACTTTCCCTTTTTATCCTGAATGAGTTAAGTAATTTTTATATTACGCCAATAATGATTAATTTTCCATTTGGTACTCGAGATTCGATCCAATAGCATGGTTATTGCAGCTTGTTACAAACTGATATATTAATACGGCTGGACACCGTAATGAGATGGCAGTCATGTCGACGGATTGGTTGGAACCTCGAACAATATAATTCAGTATCGACCACATATACTCAATTCAAGGAGGCGCCATAAATTATATATATAAATTATGGGCATGCATGCTAAAAATCGAATTTCAACAATCAATTTTAGTGCATATGTGTTAGAGCATAACTAAACTTGGTAAAAAGATTGAAATTGGTTAACATGAAATTCCAGTTGACGTTTCTGCTGTTTCTTAAATTATGACCCGATTAGCCTATGGTAGCATAAAGTGGACGTAAATAATAATAATAAATTATAAGAAATAATTCAGAATCGATTAAATTATTTATTAACGTCCACTTTTTGCAACTAAGGCTAAGCGGGACGAGTTATCTATAGGTTGCCACCCTTTTCTAGCCAGGGTGGGATTAAGGATTTTATTTAATGAATTCTGTCACTAAATAAATTCCTATTGCTCAGGCGGCAATTGAACCTGGGAAGGTCCGGTGCGCCCCAGTGTCATGTAGCCAAAGGTAATCAATTAACCACAACAGAATCGATTAGCACATACATCAACCACCTTACTGTTATAGCCCGTGTGTGTGATAACCCGGAAGCAGTTAAGTTTATAATATATAATTCAATTTGAACGTCATTTCCTATTTCTTTTTTTTATTTACTCTATTTATGCTACTATGGCTAATTGAGACGGATTATCTACAGGCTACCACCCTTTTCTAGCCAGGATGGAACTAAGGATTCTATTTAATGAGTCCGTCACCTAATAAATTCCTATTACCCAGAGCGGGAATCTCTAGGTTTATTACCGTGCGAGATTAAGACCAACGCCTTAACTCATACGGACTTCCTAACGTTTATGTATTGCTGAAAATGCGGGACAAAGGTATCCGTGATTCTTTGTTTAGAAACGGATTAAGTATATAAAACCCCACGTTAAGAAGCCAATTCTTGAAACTAATCAGAGACATGGAGTAATTATTTAAAGTAAATAATTTTTCCTTTGCAGAGATTTCGTTAAATGAACTTCTACATCTTACTGAACTTTTTCATACATTAGGGAAATGACTGTTATGGGATATGACTTATGACCATTTTGAACATGTCTGAACTATCATATTCTTTGTGGGATGAGTATAAGAATTGACCTAAATCTAAGTGCACTCTCGACGAATTATGCCTTCCTGGAAGGATGAAATAAATAAAAAGGATATAATTGATTGATAGGTAAAAATAGTTACTTAAATTAGCCAACATCTGAGTACCAGTGTGGATGATAGGTTACAGAAAGAAACAATCTCTTAAAAATCAAGTGAACGTTAGAATATTTTTGCAATAGATGCTCTTGGCCATTTGACTAAAATTCGTGGACTGATGTGAAAAGTTATATTTATCATGATATGAAATGTTTTTTTTATTTATTTATTAAAGTCCACTTTATGCTGCTAGGCTGATTGAGACGAGTTATCTACAAGTTATCACCCTTTTCTAGCCTCGGTGGGACTAAGGATGTTATTTAATGAGTTCGTCACTAAATAAATTCCTATTTGTCCAGGCGGGAATCGAACTCTCCACACTAGGTTTATCATGTAAGATTAAAGCCAACGCTTTAACTCACATGGCTACCCTGAGCCCCAATGAAATGTTTGTATATCTAACTAAGTAAGTTCTTGTTAATATTTTTGAATTCATATATGCACCATGTATGTATTGCAAATATGTTTTCAAAATTCATCAATATTATATATTTGTTGCTCACATTGTTGTAAGTTTTGTCATATAGTGAGATATTTTAATTCTTGGTTTTTTGGATTGAACACTTTATGTAAAGTGCTCTCATAGGTTGCGATACACCAAAATGTTTCTCTTACCTTATATTACGAAAGTGAGTTGGATGGAGTGACTTTTGGAGAGTGGAAGTCGTGCTGAACGGGTTTGGCAGCTAATAACAGCTAATACTTATAGTGACTTTTACAATCTTGTTTTGTAACTGGCGGCAGTAAAAGTGAGGAAGTGCAACCTGCTCCACCAACAAGTTATTACCAATTTTTGAGTGAATTCATAACAAATACTGTCTGAGGTATTGGGTAACGTCCGTAAACGGGTTAGATTTTTTGCACCCTTGCTCTCCAGGTGGCATTTCCGGACAAAACAAGAATAAGCTATCTCTCTTGATTATAATCAAAAACGTTTATTCTTGATTTTAACTATTATTTAATTCAATACAGTAAGTTATAAGATCTCTGGTAGCTGCGATTGTCTTATTATTAAGATCAATAGGGTCGTGGTTTCCCAAATCTGTCCACACGTCTGTATGACACAATTTGTATATATTTCTGACAAGAATAACTCACAAAATTTAACAAATATTTTTGCAATGTTATCAGTAACCGATATTACTAGTCTAAATTTATCTTTACACTCTAGTTAAGAAACCTAAATGTGGGACTATGAAACTTTTTGCTAAATACGGAACTCTGAAATATGTGTTTTCATCCCTCAGCGTGTTAAAAGATTGCAGAGATAATATAATTATGAAAGTATACTTCACAACAAATATTTTGGTTGCATTATTTTGCTTATTTATTAAAAAAATAGTTTTAAAATCACATTTAATTGGTTGGGGGGTTGTATATTAATATTGAAGTGAGGTTACGATCGGGTTTGGGAGTAATAGGTGGTCTAATTTGATGTCTTCCCCACTCTACTAATATAACCTTACCCGCATACGGAAGTATTCTAATGACATTTTCCCGAAATTTCAATTTTTTTTTTTTCATTACGAGGAAATTCAGAATAGTCGCATTGATAATGCATAAACACAAACACACACACACACACCACATACGCACACAACACACTTATAATTAAATAGGTAAATAGATCTATTAGCCTTTTATCATTATAGTTGTCCCAAATTTTGTTTGATTGCTCATAAGCTCCATATTTAAACGTTTTAAGTAAAACTAAAGATATAGTTCGCTAATGACAAATTTTATCTTATTACAAATATATCTTCCTGCAATCCTCCTCCTATTCTATATACTTCCTAGAAATTAACATTTTAATTTAAGGAATTAAGGCGACATCGCCTAGTTGCGATGCTCACAAAATAAAAAAATTAAAAATATATACTTCCTAATTTACTCTCGTGTTAACCAAGATAATTGCATTTTGTAGTTTCAGTTTTGATGAAATTCCCACTTCTGCTTAAATAAGTGATAACCGAATATTTCTGGAATTGCCATATTTCAAGCATAAATATGACGTATTGTGTTTATTAGTCCTAGTGCCCAAGTAGTGTTAAAATAAAAAAAATTTCGTCATTAAAAATAAATAAATAACATAATCACTCTTGTTAAAACGTTTTTTTGCAATTTTTTAGTTTTCGTCTATCGCAGATTCAGCAGCTGTGATCGAACAGCTGAGTGAATCCCAATTTTGTTGAGTCACTATCTCATTTCTAGCTTAAATTTACAGTCCTGTTTACATAAAAGTCCTATTACATGAAACATTGATAACTTCCTGGTGGCAGATCAATACCGTATCCGGAACGTGGGAAGTCTGCTCAGTTTAAGCAGAATCTGCTAGTCAGACTTTTTTTTTAATCTTTATTTTTAATGGTTTGCTATTATTTTTGTCCTTATTCCTATTACTGAGCTGATTTTAATATTAACTCGTCTTCTCATTGACATGTTCTTGCCAACTAAATGAAAAAAATCGTCTCATACTTTACTATGAAGTGATATTGTGATGAACAAACACCGTACTTAATGATATTGTTGAGGGAATTTCTACGTAAGTCCTATCTACTTATTATCCAAACGTGTATTATTAATTAATTCAATAAACGTCCATAAACTTCAATTATATATTATCATATTCCATATACTGGCTTGCGGTGTAGATGTCTGAATTACAAAACTGAGTCTTCCCCAAGTATCTATATTTTCACACATTCATGTTTCCAGTTCAGTCACTCGTACTAGAATCGTCTCTCGTAAACTCCTGAAAATGGCAGCAGGGCCTGCCGGAAACATGCTTATTTTAAAATAAATAAAATACTAGACGAAATATATTATTTTATTTAATTTTATAAACAAAACAAAGGTAAAAATAGACCTGGATAAAAGTTCGGAGTAGAAGAGCAAACTTAATTAATCCAAGAGTGGTGACCTTCGCCGAGAAACAATAGACACTGGAGTAAATTGGACAAAGCAGGCAAGGCTTGGAACACGTAGGTCTAGCTGGAGATAGGATGGTCATTAAGTGAGAGAAAGACTGGTCCACAAGTTACCTATTTTATAGATGAGAGCAAAATATATACTAGGTTAAAAAATAAAAAAAAGAATTTCTTCCTTTCTTTATATTACAGAGGCATTGTCCTCTTTCCTATTTGTGAAAAGTTTCGAGGCTGTCTCTATCAATCTGACTTGTGTACAACAGATGAAAATCCTTCCAAGAGGTTCCCCATTCGGTTAGTCAGTTGTACACTAACCTTATGATGTGTAACTGCTGGGATTGTAAATAAAAGTCCATCCGTCCATCCAAGCGTAAACTAAGCAGATATCCTACTTGAAGTTTTACAATAGATAAATCTATATACTGCTAACACTTAACACGACCGTGAATATTAAATGAATAAGTACAAATGGTAATGAAAAATGATTCAGCTAATTTACATTTTGATAACCTCCACGACAGAATTGTAAACAAATAAGTCAGCCAACAAAGGATCAATGGATATTTCAGAACATGTTACGAAAATGGCGTAATGAGTACAACCTCAATAGCTGATTTCTCTTAAGATAAATCTGCTAAAACTAGGCAGGAAGATAACCCTTATTTATTCTAGATTATATAACATGTACCTGTAAATTGCAACAATTGTTTTTATTGTAGCAAAAAAATTCTATGTACTTCGGAAAGAATGAAGTTCAACGAGGCTATGATCACCTATCCAATAATAAAATAATAATGTCTCTGTAATGAAATTAAAATGAGATTCTTTTGAAAAAAATAATGAGAAAAAATGAATGAATTATTTATTGTAAAGATGTCTCTCGATTGAGGCTATGAAGCAAAATGGGGGAAAATCCAGGCCCAAGTAGTTCTAAAGTAAAGACAAACATCCGATATCTCCTTCATCGTTTTGTTTTCGAAAACAGCCCGACTTGACAACTAACTTTTTTATTTCAGAAAATTGAATTACTGAGAAGAAAACTGAGATGTTCCATAGAATCCCACAAATAAAAATATTAAACATTGTATTAAAACTAAAGAAAATTTACTTGATAATGCAAAGTCAAATGAGGACTAATAATAATCATAGTGATTTTGTCCCAAACGTTTCCTATTTTTACTTTCTTATACCAAGTCAAGAAACTATAGTAGTCGCGAAAATATCGGACTGAGTATTTCCAGCGAATTATATGTTTTGGCCCACCCTAAATCCGTCTTGACTACTTTCAGAATGGCGTCTATACGAATGTACCATTCACGCAATCTCAAAAACGACTAGCCAATGGATTTTCAAATTTCATTTTTGGACTGTTTTAACTTCTAGTTTTTTAAAATAAAATAATGGTGGAAAGGTTTTAGAGGAAGGCGAAAATCAATAATTCCATATTTCTTCGTACCAATTAAATAGAAGATTTGTATAGAACCTTTTTTGTTTGTCAAAAATATTTAATACCTTATGTTGTATGGCATTTTTTGATGTGATGGATTAAAATGGAGATATCGAATGCCACAGCCGCATTTCAAATGAAATACATGAATACATTTTGTATATTTTATTTAATAAAGTTACATGAACCTGTAGATAAACCTTCCCAATTACCCATACTAGCAAAAATTGAATGTTAATCAATAATAATAATGTTAAATTACATGTAAGTCTTTTGGTGTTCAGATATCATTCTAAAATCATATTTATTTGATTGCATTCTTCCAGAAATAGAAGTATTTTTTCTCCTAATATCACTAATTAACTGTTGTTATTGTCTTGAAGTAACTCGAACGGTTGCTTGAATAACAGAGGAATGACTTATTGAATTATTATTATTATTATTTATTAACGTCCACTTCTTGCAACTTAGTCTAATCGGGACGGGTTATCTACAGGTTACCTCCCTTTTCTAGCCAGGGTGGGATTTTAGGACGTTATTTTAATTATTAACTTATTAAATCTGTTATTAGCGAAAATTCATATTTTTGTTATTACTTTCATTTATTGCTTTTAGTTTACAAAAGCAATTTTTTAATAACTATAGTAAATGAACTTCAAGTAGTGGTTTTTAGGCATTTCAGCAAGAATAATGCTTACATGTTGACTTTAACACTGTATATTCTTTTCTGTTATTTTTTTTCTTTGTTGTTTGTTAACTTTTCAACCAAATCCAAAAATATTAATTGTTTGGAACAAGCCTTGATCTCAGCAAAAAAAAGTCATTGACCAATGCTGATGAAAAAAACCTGCTATAACAACATAACTAGGATGGTCAAAGTATCTGAACGGTGGGTGGTTAGTTAACATTTTCCTATTTTCACATTTGTTCCTTTTTGGGTTCTTTAAAAAATAAATAAGATACGTGATGTTCCAACGAATGGAATTTTATATAGTACGCTTAAATATTGTATAGATATAAATTTCAGAAAGAGTCAATATATCGTTAGAAAAGAGTGGGTTGAGCAATAAAGTCCGTGTGTAAATACTCTAGAACTCCTCTGGAATTTATATCTTCTTGGGGCAATAACTTCTATCTTAAAAAAAGAGAAAAATAAAGTAGTTACCTCAGCACTGCATCGACTGGTGGTATCAAGTTGCTTCTCACAATATTTTCCCGGTATTACATTATAACAAGGAGGCTGTGGGAATTTGGCTTGTGGCAGCTACAGTGGTTTTGGAGTTGCTACAAGCCATATCTCCAAGAAACCAAATATAACATGGGGGAACTATTGAAAGATGAAACTCAACTCGTCAGAGCTAGTGGAAGCCAGGAAATCTGTTGCGTTACTAGACACCTTCCTTCAACTATATGTTTACATACTAACGCATTTATCGCAATTTTGGAAGGGGTTAAGTATCTTCTAGCTTCTTAGTGAGAGTGATTATAGGAACAACCATTAACATTTATTAGACTTATGTAATATAATTAGAAGTATTTGAAATGAGAGTTCATTGAATTATAATATTTATTATAATTAAAGTCTGCACGGTTTCTACCAAATAAGTCTTAGTTAGTCAGCGTTTTCTTAACCACTGTTTTATTGTGGATTTTGTCTTCTAAGCAATGACGTCACGACTTAATAGCTGATTTCATTGATGTTTTGGCCCGACTTCAGAAAATCGTTTTTAGTAATCACGGAATTGTTGAATTTCGATGTAAAAAAATATATATTTTTAGATAGAATCAGAATAAGAAAGCTATTTTGGTCTTACCCATCCTACAAGCAAACTACTATCAAATGTTTTAGGATTCAAATGTTGAATCTCCTCCTTTTTCTTTCTTTTTTAGCTTCTACTAGGCTGGAGAAGTACATATTTTGAGACATTTTTTTGAAAATCACGTCATTTGTCCAACCTAATGGAAAGTTCTATAAACATTTGGAAGTAATAATAAATGTCATAGGCTAAAATAGTGTTGATAGCTTCCAGAAGAGCACCATTCATATTTCCCACGGTATAGTCCTACATCCTTGGTGTTCGGAAATCCTATTGACCTTCTCCTGATTTTAGCTCTGAACTTTTCTCTCCCGACCCAATTACCCTGGACAAGTTCTCCGAGAGCCTTCCTTCGAAATGTCAAGCAGCTTTTCACTCGGTACTCTGTTGATTTACAAGTTGCATAATATTCCCGTAAAATATCATTGCAAAATTATACTCCTAAATAATCTGCAATTTCTAAGCGTTTCTGGAGTGTAGAAGAGTGTGAAATGTGCTGGATAATCATGGAAAAGGAATCGTCATTTGAATAACAAGCATAAATGATAGCGATTAAAAACTGGAGGTCAAATTTAAATTGGAGGTTAAATTGTAAAGTTTTTATTCTATATGTGTTCGGAATTAAACCAAAGGCGTAATTAGGCGCCTTTAATATTTTTAAAGTCTTCGAAAACTTCAAAAACTCACCTAAACGTATTGTTAAGTTATTATGATCTGAATGAACTTAATTAATAACTTGCAAAACATTTCTTTTTATCATAATAAAAATATAAACATATGTTGACATACATCATGGAATGGGTTAACTTCTTGTCACTTTACTCCTACCTCTATGCAGACGAGCGTGGGCCAATGGCGCCGGAATAACATCTCTGGGATATTTCTCCCGGGACATACTGTTATATTATACAATGAGACTCACCAAGTTTTGGTCCTAAGTGTGGCTAACAGTCGTGCAGTCACTGTAGTTATTGCACTCCCGATCACTATTGTTCATGAGTCGAAGCGGGAACGAAAACTGTATTTAAATGTTTTTAGAAAAAGGAACTCGTGAGACGTGCACTGCTCAAGACTGCGGTAACTAAAACACTGTTTATAAGGATATTTGACGATAGGTTATTTTTTATAACCGCTAGATTATAATTATAATTTTCAGTTTAATCTAAACGGTAAACTAACAAGGGAATAAATCGTTCAAGATACAACTGCTTGAATTAAACTAATGGTTATCTTGGAGTGGAAATTCAATTGAAACCCTTTAACAAATGAACTCCCGTTTCTTTCACTATTCAGTTTTGTCATTTATATCATTAGTCATACTTCATAATTCATGAACAACTCATTACTTAAATTCTCTCTTCTCTTTATGTTTTGTGCACCGCTCAATACCTTGCCTGTAACACTCTTAATGATTTCCAAAGCACTCAATACTTTAATTCATTCACTCTCTTAACGATTCCTGAGCCACTCAGTGCTTTACTCTAGCTTCCAATGATTCCTGAGCCCTCAGTGCTTTACTTCTTTAGCTTTTAATGATTCCTGAATCAATCAGTGTTTTATTTCTCTTACTCTTAATAATTCCTGAACCACTATTTGCTTTACTTCTCTAGCTTTCAATGATTCCTGAATCGCTCAGTACTTTAATTCTCTCACCCTCTTAATGATTAGTTTACTTTCTGAAACTATGGTTTAGCCCAATCTTGCCCTTGGCCACAGAACCGTTGATTTGATATGGATATTGATACTGTATAACAGGCATTCCTCCTGAATCGTGACATTCTTTCACATGATTAAAACCGGAATGAAAAACAGCACGGTTAACTGTATGAAAGCACGTAAACAAGGACGTGATTCGCTATACATGAAAAAAGTGATTGATGTCATATTTTTCATATATCCATCCACAAGCTCGATCGTTTTCAGACTGTATTTCTTGTACTGATTTTCTTTTTCTTACTACAAATCTTTGGCTCACCCCCTCATAGAGTGCCTGGGCATGTCACTGTATTTTTTAATGTAAAATATGTAAACCTCAAATAAACCGTATGGATAAAAGAAAACAATATCTGCTTTAAACAAATATTTATAATTTTCATTTGTGCCTTAACAAAGAAGAGGTCCCTACAAAATTTTAAATTTACATATGTGTGTATTCGTCTGTGATACAAGCGTTACATCAAAAAGGAAATGTTTTTTTACTTAGGAATTAGGAGGGAGAAAAACGAAAATTTGAAATATAGAATTCATGTCCAGTCTTATTGCAAATGTGATTTCCTACAATAGTGGGTTTTCATATTTTTCCTTTGCTATTCAACAAGGTATTTTTTTTTTTTTTTTAGTTTACACAATGCAGTAAACTCCAATTCCTACTCATTTTTGATAACTATAAGCCCATATCTAAGGACGCGTGTTATTGCAAAAGTAAATACGACGTGTACTTATTACTATTTGTATGGAATTATGTTTTATAACAAAACGTATTGCAAATTTAATTTTGTGCAATTATTTTTCTAAATGCAATATTAACCGAGCTATTTGCAGTCTTTTAGTTTTCTATCTTGTGTAAAACGTTTCTACTAATGCGATTATCATTTCGAGCATCTGAGCAACTAAACATATCGTATCCAACATAAATTGTAAGCCCTGTTTAAGTACGCCTTTCATTACTGGAAAAAAATGGAGAAAGGTGGTAGCTGATTAGCACGTATGAAATCTGTTTAGTTATTCAGATTCCCAGCATTCAGTCTCTCACTTATCAATTTATAGAACGGCCCTATATCAACGAGCATAGAAATTCATACAGAACTAGTTTTGGAAAAAACTAAAGAATATGTTTGGGGAAAATTAGTGAAATATATAAATTTCACAAGTTAACAAATAAATCTGATCTATTTAATTTCTACAGAAATTAGCACACATAAAAAAGCATAACCCTCCTCCAATTAGCTTCCACAGCATTGCGGCCACCAGGACTTTAGATAAATCTCCCCCCTCCACATCTTCAATTCTAAAGGGACTAGTAGTGTGCTCTTGAAGTTCTAAACGCTTCTTTTTCCGCCACGACAGCTTAAGGAACTTAGTATTCAGATGCACAAGTGTTTAATGGCCCGGCTGTTTAGTTGCCCTTTCTTTCACTGGAGACCAACGCCATTAACCCGGTAGCCCAGAAAGGCTAAGTAGCCATTGTATTATTGCCAGGTTAGACAATGCTACCAGCGCTATCTCCCTGATTTTCTATTACTGTACAACTATTACCAAACAACTAGGTCCGTCCTGCTCTCAGCTAGCAGTCTATTTCCGAAACTATTTTTCCAAATAGGCCTCCTCATTGAGCTACGCATCATTTCCATTATTTACTATTTCGCAATTTTATTAATGGCTCTTTACAGTATATTTTCTTTTGAAATCATCTGTTGGGAAGGTAATTCCATTTACATAGTTATATAAATTTCTTACACACTTATAACTGGCCTACTTCTCTAATTTCATATACCTCAAAAGGCAACGGTAAAAATAGGTCCCACTATGGGAAAAGTTAACTTGGCGAGTTGCCTACCAGAGAGCACTAGTATCGCGACGCTTGTGGTTTAGCGGGAGTCTAGCGCCTGTTTACGCCTGACAGTCCACGAATGACTAACTACTTTGCCTCTCTTAGATCCCTTCCACAGGAAAGCTGACTGCTGTTCAATGGTGCCCTTCAGCTCACTAATTCTTGGCTAATGGGTGTTGTTCATCAATCTGATCCTTCACAAAGTAAAAAAGTCCGTCACGCAGGGGCTGCGTAAACTAAACAGATTTCCCATGTGAAGTTTTACAATAGAGAAATCTGCATACTGGTAACACAATACCACCGTGATTAAATATAAACGGTAATGAGAAGTCTTTCAGTTAATTAAAATAAATTCCCAACTGAAACGGCTTCTGAATTGTAAGAATAATTTATATTTTAATAACTCAAATTTTAGTACTACAAGAACTAAAGAAGGGGGGGGGGCGGATGAACAGAACGTATTTGTATTAATCTCACAAAGTAAGGAAGGTAAGGTTAGAAACGACAGGTAATGTTAGAAGTAGCCTCCCACCTGAGCCGAGCAATGACAAAAATGGCCGACCTAATCCGAACTATACCCGACCACAGACTTCATAAAAATGCAAATATCTCGGTTAATATTCAAGATAGAGAATAAATGTATATAACAATATTTATAGCAATTTAATTTGAAATAAGATTGGTTCTATACAATATTTCGATCCGATGCATAATAACGGAGATATTATGAATTTTCGAAAATCCCCCTCTAAACCCCCTCCTCCCTCTAGTCCGATTTCAGCCATTAACGAACTTGATCTGTCTTTTTACATAAAACGGTTAAATATCGAGTTTCGCAACGATCAAACAAAAGTTTCTAGTCGTAAATCCTAAAGATCTCGGCGACTTTCATACATATATATATATATATATATATATATATATATATATATATATATATATATAGTGTGTGTGTGTATTATACACACGCACAGATAGAATGAAACGTGGTGGATCAATAACCTTATGGGTAACCTCATTTACAGTATAATCAATTAAATTAAGTCTGGAATCACAACGATTTGGCCATTACAATTTTAATGTTTACTTAATTTATATTGGGTTTTAATAGAACTCAATTTTTCATTGTAAGCTTATACCACACATTAAGATAAACACTTTTGTTACTTGAAAATGAGTAGTCCTTACTTCCCATCCTTACTTTCCCACTATAATTAAAATATAAATAGTTCTTGAAATCTAAGCTGGAAACCTACTGTATAGTAGTGCTATTATTTATCGAACACAGCTGAATACAAATCAATACTTTTAACATTTAAACAAAAACGCAGGGCCATGTACTCTTTCATTGGCCAGCTAGGTGAATTCTGGGACAATAACTTAATTATTTATTATAAATTACTAATTATACTTTTATTAACTTTTATAAAATATATTTGTTTTCGAATTTAACATTATTTTTGTTTTGGTCTTTTACCAATTATTCATGTTCTGTTTCTGTTTCCTCTTCATAACTTTCCCCATTCAATAGTTTTTTTGTTTTTTTTATTAGTACCTGCTTTATTTTATTTTCCACTAGTGTTATCGCCCAGCAGCAACTACGTATGAATTTATATTCACTAGATTGAATAATTTGGAGTAATTTTTTTTGTGAGTAATTTAACCAAAGTAATTTGGTTTGTGCTATAAAGGGTGTAAATCGCTCAACTTGGGTGACACCAAACAAACAAATAAGTAAATAGATAATAATTATTTATTATATTTATTAACGTCATCTTTGAGCTACTATGGTTAATTCGGACGGTTTAGCTACAGTTTACCACCCTTTGGTGAGACTAAGGATTTTATTAAATGGGTTCGTCTTGCCCAGGCGGGATCGAACTCGCCACTCTTGGTTTACTATGAGAGAATAAGGCCAAGGCTGTACATGGTTAACCTGAGCCTCTAAATATTTAAGATTATGTACAATATAATTTTGACACAGACGTTATGTACAAAATGAAATTTATACATGGTTGGAGAGTAGGGTCTTATCTGTATTGGAATGCTGTATGTGGGAGGGATTGGTATGTGTATGGAGGTCTCAACCCCTTTCTGCCGGAGGGATCTTCTCTGGGTCAAGAGGTTGATACTTTCCCTCTGTGCTTCCTAGTGGTCGAGTCACCCACAACCGGCAACGCTTTTTTTTCAGCATTCACTATTCGATTTTCCTCCTTGAGCGGTCGTTCGTGCTGAGTAATCGCCATCGATTTCACTCTCTCTCACAGACGTGAACTTTTCAACGTTTGGACATAGTTGGACCTAGATAGAAATGGGACAATAAGGAAAATTCGTTGTCTACGTTTTTAAGTTTATATCTGTATGCTGATTAACTAAATTAAACAAGTTACCTTTGCTTGCCTTATAGTCAGCTATGACCATCTGTACATCGAGAAGGAATCTTTTACTTGGAAGCTTAACAGATCCTGGACGTACAAGTTTCTTGTTTCATAATTTATTTTCCGTTTTAATTGGATTGATTTTTGGTTCTACTTTCTCCCATGATTAGACTTTTACTGATTTGATATTATGGAAATAAATATTTACTATTTCGGAAGTTCGATTTTAGTCAAATGTATCAACAGAGTCCTGTTATTTTTTAAACTCATTTTTCTACTTGAGACGCATTTACTTGGTTTGACCGTCTTTAGGTTTTGTATGTAGGTGTCACAATTATTGAGAGTCTTGGACGTATTGGATTCACAAAATTGTAGTTAAAAAAATGTCGGAGTGAAAACATTCTGGTTTTTAACCTTTGTTTTATTTTAATATTGTATTATTTTATTCTGCCACTGCCAGCAATACTGGAAGTGCACAGAGCACTAGATAATTTATTTAGGCTACTGACACATTTTTTTCTGGTCTCGCGTGATGATTTTCTATCAATGTCAAGTACTTCTGATCTCTTTATTACTGATCAGTTTCTTTCAAACGCAAGCGGGAGCCTCTGATTGTCTTTAATCTCATCTCTATTGAGTTCCTCAATTTCACAAATGCTTCCTGCGACCCCTTAAAATTCTTGTGTTTTGAGACAAAGAAAGCTACTCTCAAGGCATAATTTTTGAATTTATGGAGTACGAATTCCAAAATGATTTATGTTTAGCATTTTAAAAAACACCAACCTAAATGGTAATACTATTTGAGTTTCCAGTTTTTTGACAACGCCACAGAATTTAATGTTCCTTAAATGTTAGCGGAAATCGAAGCTAAATTACACTCTCCTTAGTTCGTTATGAATGATTAACCAATGATGACAAGGAACTGAATTCTATAACTTCTTTGTAATGATTTCCAATCTCACCTAATATTTCTTTCTGATGTCAAAGTGCAGAATCTCCACCAATTATCCCTTCTTGGGAATAATTTGATTCAATAAGCGGAGGGATAACTTTTGTATAACACAGTTACATAACCGAATACTTTCTACAATACTAAATTTGGAGCTTTGTTTCAGAAATGATTATTATTAGTAGCAGGAAAAAGAAACTTTTATCATAATCTTTTCTTTCATTCAAATGGCGCTTAAATTAAAAGACCTTTTCAAAAGCCTAAATGCAGAAATCCTTTTTTGGCTTCGTTAAAACTGAATCAAAAGAAAACTGTGTGGTGTGACCTTTGTTTTCCAAGTCTTTCAATTAATCAGAATAAGTGCGTAAATAAAAATTAACAAAAAATCCCTTATTTATTAGAATGTATGTGCTCTTTATGAGGCTAAAGTAAGAAATTTATTGATCCAGTCAATAAATACCTTTTATTTTATTTTTATTCGTGAATCGCTGCGTTTCAAGAGTCCTTCTTTCAAAAATTAATGATCTCTAACCATTATTCATTTTTCATGCCATTCATCAGAAATGTTCCTTCAAAAGCACTCTTCTTTAACTAGGTTATTCAGAACACAGTTTTGTGGCTCCTCACAATTTATTTTTAAAAACGCTTATGGTTATCAGGAAAGATATATTCCCATCATCAGAGCGTCAGATCGTAGGGATGCTACTGGGCTGAACTGTGCCGATGCTTCTTTAACTACTTTTAGCAGATTTCCCTTAAGGGAAAAATTTCTTCAAATGTATATATATATATATATATATATATATATATATATATATATATATATATATATATATATATATATATTTGTCTGTTAACGCTCTAGCAGTCGCAATTTTTGTTTGATCGTTACCAAACTCGGAATTTGATCGTTTTATGTAAAAAGGAAGATCAAGTTCGTTAATGGCTGAAATCGGACCAGTGGGAGGGGGGGTTTAGAGGGGGGGATTTTCGGAAAATTCAAAATATCTCCGTTATTATGCGTCGGATCGAAAAATTGTATAGAATCAATCTTATTTCAAATTAAATTTACTATAAATATTGTTCTATACATTTATTCTGTATCTTGAATATTAACCGAGATATTTGCATTTATATTCTGTGTGTGGTCGGCAGGAGTCGGCTGTTCCGGACTTTCCGCCGAGAGTTCTGGCGGCCGTTTCCGTAATTATTCGTCCCTCGTGAATAGGTCTAGAGATCCCTTACTACTGCACTTGTTAGATTTCTCTATTGCAAAACTTCACGTGAGAAATCTGCTTAGTTTACGCAGCCCCTGCGTGACGGACTTTTTTTTTGTTAGTTAATACTCCAATAATTTACTTTCTACTGCGCGCTGGTTAGGATTGAATCGAATTGACCGGAAGGAAGATAAAGATAATTGGATTAGCATGGAAAAGGCTCACTAATCACATTATTTGAGACTAAGCCATTGTGGGTGGGGAATTAAAGATGCTTTGCGCACAGCTACTGCCGGAAATTTGATAGGTAGTTTTATAAAGGTTTAAACTTATAAACCCGTACTTCTGCAACCCTGCGCCCTTTCTCAAAGAATAATAGTGTATAATTAATTAGTTATTTTATTTTCAGGGCTAAAAATAATTAATGAAAAAATTGAACTGTAATTAAAACAGTTCTTCTGAATTTATTTGCAAGTACTACCCAATGCTCTTTGGTTTTTGTGAATATAAAAGCAGTGGTTTCTCAATAGATGAAAATGATACTTTTAATTTATACACATATGAAAAACATAAACATAATAAAGCATTTGTATATTCAAAAACATAAAAGGGATGAGAATATAAGATTTTTTTTTCTTTCTACAGAATAATATAGTTATTATGCATTCATTTTAGCAGATTTCCCTTAAGGGAAATCAGCTATTGAGGTCGTACTCATGATGCGAGTTTTGAAAAATTTCCTCAAATGTCCATCGATCCTACCCAGGAGATGACGAAAATGAGGTCCGTTCAAAATTATATATATATATATATATATATATATATATATATATATATATATATATATATATATATATATATATGTCTGTTAACGCTCTAGCGGTCGCAATTTTTGTTTATTCGTTACCAAACTTCATATTTAAGCGTTTTACGTAAAAAGAGAGATCAAGTTTGTTAATGGCTGAAATCGGACTAGTGGGAGGGGGGGTTTAGAGGGGCGGATTTTTGAAAATTCAAAATATCTCCGTTACTATACGTCGGATCGAAAAATATTATAGAATCAATCTTATTGCAAATTAAATTTACTATAAATATTGTTATATACATTTATTCTCTATCTTGAATATTAACTGAGATATTTGCATTTGTATTCTGCATGTGCTCGGCAGCAGTGGCTATGTTCGGACTTTCCGCCGTGAGCTCTGGCGGCCGTTTTTGTAATTATTCGTCCCTCTCGTGAATAGGAAGTTTAGAGGTTACTTACTACTACAGCTGTTATTAGGCAGATTTCTCTATTGTAAAACTTCACGTGGGAAATCTGCTTAGTTTACGCAGCCCCTCCGTGACGGACTTTTTTACTGTTACCATGGATATAGAAGTAAATCTTTGAATGACTTCTAGGCTGAACACTTGAAACACGGAGTTGCAATGTGTTGCATTAATTGTGCAACGGGGATTATAGACAAGGAGGGGTCTAGTAGACTATGCTATTATTAAAGCTGGCAGTCATGAAACTACTGAATTTTTAAGTACACTTTGGTAGCTGACTCACCCCGCTTTCAAGAGGTCAGTCCCACATGCTTCTCTTGCCTCCCTACCATCTCTCTCCACTATATTTCAGGATATTTCCTTTTTTAATAAAGTTATGAATTTATTATTGTAGGAATGAAGAAAACTGTTTTCATAGAAGAAACTAACTTTTCCCTCGCATTAATATCTCACTTTGTTATATACTGTGGGAAAAGTTTTACTGTTTTTTTAATTTCAGTTCTAACTACAGGCATTCTTATATATTTAGTAGGTTTTAGTTTCAGGGACCTTATTTGTGTTTAAGTGGAGTTTCATTTTTATGGAAGGATATTTTTAGAAGTAACGCTAAGGAGAAACTGGCTTAAGAAAGAGAATACTTTAGAATATTTTCCTTAAGGAAAATCAGCTATTAAGTCTATTCTTGAGACGCTAGTTTTCAAAACTTCCTCAAAGTCCATCGACCCTACTCTTTTATACCTGGACTCGATATTTAAATGTTGTATGTAAAACTAAATGTTAACTTCACTAACAGCTGAAATGTCCCTAGTGGGGGCTTTAGAGGAGGGAATTTCGAAATATCTCCGTTATTATGATTCAGATCGACACATTGTATAAAACAAATTTTATTGAAAATATAATGTCCTATAAATCTTGTTATATTCTCTTTTCTCTATCTCAAATATCAACCGAGATAGATCATTTTCAGCCATCAGTAAACCCCCACTATTAGTCATCCCACGTTAATAATAAGCTAATATAACATGAAACGTCTTCAAGGTTAAATACCAAATATTGTTTCAATGGGCCTTTATTATGTTATGTGTGATTCATGCATATTCGTAATGTGATGAGGTCACCAATTAAGATTTTACGGGCTTGTACAAAAGTGTTTATTTCATCTATACCATACTTGATATTTTACTTCTTCATTCAGCTCTAATGATCGTATTAATTCATGCCTGAAATAAGACTTGGAATAGCGGGGGGATCAAAAATTTAAAATTTGTCCCTTATTATGAGTGGGGTCGAAAAATATTATAGAACCAATCATGGTAATCTATTGGTGCTCCACATTTTCCCATATCTGAAAAAGTAAAGGCAGTTATTATTATTTTCGTGTTTTACGCTTACGAGTACAATACACCTCCACTTCTACTCACGGAATTTAGACTTAAGAAATAGATAATATATGATGAGATGACATTAGTAGTGTGTCATTCCTGCGCGTGGGAAATCTGCTTAGTTTACGCAGCCTCTGCGAGGTGGACATTTTTAAGTGTAAGCCTATCAGGTCAGCCTGGATTTAAGGATTGTATTTATAAGACAAGAAATTTTAAAAAGGCAAAGTCGTATTTCCATCGGATTTTTTTTAAAAAAATTAGGAGCATTATTAACAAAATAAAGTGCATTTCTTATAACTTAATCATGAAAGAAGAATTTTACTTTTTGGAGAGAAGAGTAATTAACACTAAGGTAAAACTAGCTTATTTAATTGTATATTGTCTACACCAATGATTTAGATCAGTAGAGGACACTGCATACCTTATTATTTTCTGCCAGTACGTGCATAACTAGATATCTCAATGCTACAGAACAGCCTGCAACAGCTGATCGTGCTAGAAGCACATTGTCCAAATGATTTTCTGCCACTCTCAGCATCTGGCCCAGATATCCAGATGCTGTAAATACCGACGGAAAACTTTTTCCACCTTTTGACAAACTCTCAAGATACTTACTCCTTGTCCTTGCTTCTCAACGGCATCACGGGACATCATTTATTAATTTATACAGCTCTGCAAATAGGTGATTTGGCACAAAACTTAACAATGTAAAATAAAAAAAAAATTATAGAAAAATAACAAAAAACTGAACCTACAAAAATAAATTAAACACGATAAATAAACATCAAATACAAGAAATAAAAACAACTAATAAACATTATTAGTTATTTACGTCAACTTTATGCTACTATGGCTAATTGGGACGGGTTATCTACAGATTATCACTCTTTTCTTACCAGGGTGGAACCAATGAATCTATTTAACGAGTCCGTCACCAAATAAATTCCTATCGCCCATGGCGGGAATCGAACTTGCCACTCTAGGTTTACCATGCGAGATTAAACCTAGAACGGCGAGTTCGATTCCCGACGTTTTTATCTCAATGATAAATTCCATTTAAAACCATGTTAGAGTTAAATCTAATGTCTTCACAAACGTCCCCAACGTCATTTATATTAATGAAGAAATTTTACTGAATTATTAGGGAAGTAAAGTCCATTTTATTATTTGATCAATTCATTTAATTATATTTTTTGTAGAATAATTAATAAAAAAACTTTAGTAGAAGTGATAATTAATTAATGAAATTGGAGTTTGAAAAAGAAACTAGAGGAATTGCATAATAGCTACAGTTGAGAGGCCAATTGAGATTTTGTAGCATAGGTAGAGAAGAAACTAAACATTCCCAAGGGCTATTTTTTTTTTTTAATGAAATATTTTCTTAAAAATTGTTCACATAATTTAGCGATTCATTGAATGTGAAAACATCAACTATGTAGATCTCATTTGTTAACTATGGTAGCTAATGGTCTAATATATTTTATTGGCTATTGATGTTGTGTTTCACTAAAATGTGCTTCGTATAGTTCCTCTATTGCGCAAGACAAAGTTTAGTAATAACTTTATCAAATGTGGAATGTCATCTAATATTACCATTTATCATAACATCAATTGACTACTATCGCATTTTTAAATTATATATTTATTATTATAAAATCGTAGTTGTGTTTTATACGTAAAAGGAATGTATGCAGCTACTGACTGATTTATTTAAATACTTTTCAATTTTCAAGAGAACTTGGTGAGGGGAATGTGAAGAATAATAAGAGAGAAGTGAACAAAACAATTTAATTAAAAAAAAGTTTATCAACAATTCACAATGTTTTTGGGGAAGTTTCGCACGAGCCACTCACTTGTTCTCTCTGATTCTTTTAACCTCGATGAACTGGTTATACACGCAGTGTTGCCACTAGCCCGCACTCACTCCCGAGTCACTAGTAAATTTTAAAGCAGGGGGGCTCCAGGTGGCAGCTAGATGCAACCGCGAGTATATTGAACTGTTACAAGTGATATCAATTTAATACATTCTTTTAATGCATTTAGATAGGAATAAATTATTGTTTTTCCTGGAAATTTAAAATGAAAATAAAATCACAATCATCCAATATAGAGCTACTAACTCCAACCCACTCATTTAATAATTGAATTCTATAATTAATCATTACTCACCGATTCATTACTCAAGGCCTTATTTTCATATACTTGCTCCCATCATTCCAAATAAATAATTCACCACTCTCTATAGATGTATATGGTTTGTTCAAATCGATGACGAGTGCTCCGGATCAGCTGAAAGTGCTCTACCTGCTTGCTGAACCTGCTAAAATAGAACACTAAAAGGAAAGCCTTGCCCAATCGCATTGTTCTCTGCCTTAGGATTTTTTTTTTTTTGCATCCCATCTAATTAATCCCTCTCTGCCTGTTGTATTCTTCATTACTTTTTTTTTTCCTTTGTAGTTTCGAAACTTCATCTCATTAGGTGTACTCCCTTTATTCGAGTCTTCTGCTTAGTTCATTCCCCCTAATGAATTCTTCCAGGTCAAACTTGAGTCTTCTTTGGGGCGTGTCCCTTTTAGAAGGTAATATATGATTTATCATACTAATATAATCCTTCCTGTTCATATTTTTTATTGCATTATTATACTGCACATTCATATTATTTTATTATACTCTTTCATATACTTAAAAAACAATAATATTTCACAAGGATACGTCAGTCACAGTTCCACAAAGATGTCTTCTCTATTTAATATAATTTTCTTTTTCTATTTCTTTCAGATTCGAGGTTGGGACAGGATACACCGAAAAACGGCCTCAGCGCTGGTGGAGATACGAAACTCCCCAGGCGAAGGCTAATAAAAATCGACTCTTCCTTTATGGTGAGTTATTTTTTCTTATTCTTCATAAAAGCTGATATATATGAGTGTGTGTGTGTTTGTGTGTGTGTGTTGTGTGTGTGTGTGTGTGTGTGTGTGTGTGTGTGTGAGAGAGAGAGAGAGAGAGAGAGAGAGAGAGAGAGAAGAAAGTGTGAGTTTGGACAAGACAGGCATCAAGTTCTTACGTTATAGAATCATTAGTATTCTAATTTAAAATAAATTTAAAAAAAAAGACATTGGAAATCTGTCAATATTTTAATTTTGTTATGGAAATAAACTTTAGTGGTTTTGGCATTGACAACTATTTTTTAATATTTTGTAATCTCAGACATTTAGAAATAAATGTCTAAGATTAGACATAAGAAACATTGATTCCCATTGATGGGTATTCTAAGCAAGTTATAATAATAAAACCGAATCATTACTGGATATACTTTTACTAAGGAGTGAACGCTTACTCCAATTTTTCTTGCCTAATAAATATTTTCCTAATAATACATTTGTCATTTAGACACATGTTTCCTGGTAGCTTCATTATTACCTGAATATATATCATATACGTATACAGTTTAAGAAAAAACGGCGAACTACTTAACCGTTAAGTAAACTCATGCTTGTTATTAAGGTGTTTTTCCTTCACGGTGCGTTTTTGTATTGTTAAAATTATGATTTCGGACCATGAATTGTTCTAGTTACCAAAAACGTGACACATAGTCATATCCTTTTTTTATTGAATGGATTAATTAATGGATAACGTTGCAAGTTACCTGTTTTTTGACCTGGTATTCGTGCCTCACTAATTTTACAAAACAAAAATTTCTACTCGTTTATGATTTTCCCACATGTTGTAAGTGTATAATATTATCAACAAAAAAAATTATAGTACATTCAACTGACTGATTATAAGCTCTGCACATTTAAACAACAATGTTCATGCTTTCATGTAAATTTATGCTAGATGGTATCTGATATCGTATCGTGGTAATTAAATTCCAAAGGTCTCCGGTGAGCCAAATATTTTTTACACTAAAGGACTTTACCTTTACCTGTCAAAAAGGGAGGTCCTCTGTAGATATATTTACGTTTATGAATAATTTTAAAATTGATTACATGCACTAGAATACGAGTAGTATATGTACTTTTCATCATTTTCTAAATTAAAATATTTATGATTATTTTTTAATATTACGAGATTAATTGAAAGTTCTTAGTTACTACTTACATTTATAAATCGGATATTAAAATTTAAATTAATTAAAAGTTTCCATCAATATAATCCGAATATCCTTCCTTATTGGCTCAATGTACTACTTAACTACGTCCCTAATTCCTTTATCCCATAGATATTTCCAAAATTATTATATCCTGTTTCAGTTATTTGTTAAAGGATAAAGAACGAAAGTACTGGGACTACAATGGAGCCGATTTCTATAAGCGGCCGATAAAAGGCCGTAAAACAGAGCGAATTTCATTGCCACTCATCCGGCGACAGAAACTCTATTGTAGGTCATTCACAACAGTATGATTGAGGTTTCATCCTATAGAGCTGATATCCAAACAGACAATAGGTATCGATATCTTAATCGGAGTCGATTCTCTCCTGCGCCATATTGGCCACCTGCTGTGTTAATTGACCATTAAGTGTTACAACATGAAACGGCATTGTCTGGATTGGTGTTTTCCACTTAGGACGTCAGTCCCACCCGCTTCTCCTAGATCATCTGTCTTCCTTATCTCGCCGATATTCCTCTAAACTATCCTGATAAGAAGGCCATTATCTGGAGAACAAACTGTGCCCTTAAAACAACATGCCAGTTGTGAAATCGTCAATTGAAAAGCCGGAAGAAGGAGAGTTAAATAGGACAGTAAATTTACACAAGTAAAAAGCCAACAGAACATATTTTTCAGGCATTATTACGAAATGTGTGACTTCTTGTCTTCCACAATTTACATTATCAACTAAAATTTATTTCTAGGTTTACAATTTGTTTGAACTCTCAGAGAACAACAAAAACTACAACATAAAGTTATTATCACGTTAATAATCCCCCAACTTTATCTATAATTGTGTTAATTAATTCAAATTATATTGTGAATCGCATTCGATGTTTTTACTAACTCTTACTTCTTACTACGCTTGACTATTAGTAAAAAGTCCGTCACGCAAGAGCTGCGTAAACTAAGCAGATTTCCCCCGTGATGTTTTACAATAGAGAAATTCCACCAGAGCCGAGCAGTTAAGGAAACGGCCGAACTAGCTTTTGGCGGGAAAGTCACTCGTCCGTTAGGCACCCAGATTATATAAAAATATCTCGGTTAGTATTCAAGATAAAGAATAAATGTATATAACAATATTTATAGTAAATTTAATTGGCAATAAGATTCAGTCTGTACAATTTTTCGATCCGACGTAGGTATATTAACGGAGATATTTCGAATTTTCGAAAATCCTCCTCTCTAAACCCCCCCCCCTCCCACTGTTCCGGTTTCAGCTGTTAACGAACTTGATCTTTCTTTTTACATAAAACGACTAAATATCGAGTTTAGTAACGATCAAACAAAAATTGCGACCGTGTGAGCGATAACAGTATATATATATTTCTTATATATATATATATATATATATATATTTCTTATATATATATATATATATAAGAAAAATTTCAAAAAAAAATTTGAGTACAACCTCAATAGCTGATTTTCCTTAAGGGAAATCTGCTAAAATACGAGTGTGGCCCCCACCTTCCTTATAAGGAAAGTTATTAGAGTCCTGCCAAACTTTAGCCATTAAGTTGTCATTTAGCACATTTATGGCTACGAGTTTTTCTTTTCTTTGTGCCTATGAGGTGAAATCTTCGGTCGTATCTTCTTTGCTTCATTGCTGCAAAGGCGTATAGGCATTACACCGAAAAGTTGGCCCTTAGATAACCCATATACCTATAGCGGTCGCAATTTTTGTTTAATCGTCACCAAACTCGGTATTTAATCGTTTTATGTTAAAAGAAAGATCAAGTTCGATAACGGCTGAAATCGGGAGGGGGGGGAGGGGTAAGAGAGGGAATTTAGAAAGTTCTAAATATCTCCGTAACTATACATCGGATCGAAAAAGTGTATAGTACCAATCTTATTGGAAATTAAATTTACTATAAATATTGTTATATTCATTTATTCTCTATCTTGATTATTAACCGAGATATTTGCATTTTAGCAGATTTCCCTTAAGGGAAATCAGCTATTGAGGTCGTACTCATGACGCGATTTTCGAAAAATTTCTTCAAATGTCCATCGATCCTACCCAGGAGATGACGAAAATGAGGTCCGTTCAAAACTATATATAGACATATATGTATATATATTTGTCTGTTAACACTCTAGCGGTCGCAATTTTTGTTTAATCGTCACCAAAGTCGGTATTTAATCGTTTTATGTAAAAAGAAAGATCAAGTTCGTTAGCGGCTGAAATCGGACCAGTAGGAAGGGGGGTTTAGAGGAGGGATTTTCAAAAATTCGAAATATCTCCGTTATTATGCATCGGACCGAAAAATTGTATAGAACCAATCTTATTGCAAATTAAATTTACTATAAATATTGTTATATGCATTTATTCTCTATCTTGAATATTAACCGAGATATTGGCATTTGTAATCTGCGTGTGGTCACCAGTAGGCTATGTTTGGACTTTCCGCCGAGAGCTCTGGCGGCCGTTTCCATAACTATTCGTCCCTCGTGAATAGGTTAACTGTTTTTTGGGGCTAGAAACTACTGGTTTATTACGTCCTAAATAATGTTTTAGGTTTAGAGGTTTCATACTACTACAGTTGTTATTAGGAAGATTTCTCTATTGTAAAACTTCACTTGGGAAATCTTCTTAGTTTACGCAGCCCCTGCGTGACGGACTTTTTATTAAGTGTAACCTATGAGCTATGGTCGCTTCTATTCGTTCCCGCCCAAAGCTAGTTCGGCCGTTTCCGTATTTGTTCGGCACTCGTATGGATACTTCTCTATTGTATAACTTTACGTGGGAAATCTGTTTAGTTTACGCAGCCCCTGCGTGACTGACTTTTTTGATATGTAAGGTTTTGAAATAAATGAGTCTTTCATTGAGCTTGACGCATTCCCGCAGAACTGTGGTCCCATAACGAACAAGATATCACTATGTCATTGTTCAAACATCTATTCCATTGCCTCATGGTGCATATGGCCATCGGGAGAACGGATTTAAAGTCCGTCATCTTGAAGCTAACTACACAACTTAATAAAATTTTCTCTGTCACCGGTCGTGGGCCCGGAACTTTTGGTTTATCACAGCCCCTCCCTATTGCATATACTCGAAACATCTGGAATGATTGTATAGGTTAGGTCGACTATTCATTATTCTTGCCGTGTATGAGACCCTATGCAAACGAGGCTATTCTAACATGTCAACTGGTTTGTTGTCTTATTCAAGATCACCTTGGGATAAAAACACTCATAAGAAAAGTGGATTGTATAAGAAAATCGGTTAATCGAAGGACCATTTCACATTGTCTTTGAATAGCTTGTTATTGGATAAGAGCTGCAAGGTTCTGCTCCATTATCCATGAGAATGCCGGCCATGTATGAGCATTCAGAGCAGCAGGTGAAGTTATTCGGCCTAGGACGTGCCAATTGAACTTTATACAAAGACCGCAAGTAGGTTATAGCTAAACAATCATTCGGTCAGCTGTTATTCCACTTCTTTATTGGCCATTTTAAAGGCTCAGGCCATGTGAATTAAGGAGTTGGTCTTATTCACCTTGTAAATCTGAAGTCGTTTGGTGCGATTCATGTGTGAGCACTAAGAACGTATATAGTGGCGAACATTTCAGGCTCAAGGCTAGCTAAAATACGCTACATCTACGAAACTTTATTAATGGCTCAAAGGGGGCTTTTGTTTTGTTTTTTTTTGTTAATAAAATTAACTTATTACTAATATTCCACATGTATATTTCTTGTGATTAGTTTTATTTTGACTAAGATGTTTGACATGAATTTGGTATGGAATGAGATTCCTTTTATTTTATTCCTCTAAACATTTTTCTTTAGATAAAATACATTTTTTTCCAGTTTTTTTTTAGTAAACATTGTGTTTAAACTTTCACTAAAATAACAAATGTTAAATTTTATTTATTTACGCCCACTTTATGCAATGTACTAAGGCTAATTGAGACAGGTTATCTACAGGTCTCCACCGTTTTTATTTAATGAGCTCATCACTCTCTTATTGCCCAGATGAGAATCAAACTCACGACTCTAGGTTTACCAAGTGAGATTAAGGCCAATTTCCTCCGAGATGATGGATGGTAGAGAAAACAATTGAGCAGGATCAATAAGAAAGCCTTGTCCTCTACAAGTACTTTAATGTAGGCAGAGTGCAGTTTCAGAGGCCAAGCTTCATCATCAGTGTCTGCTTACAAAAACACAAACTCTTAAGAAATAACAATCACAGGCATGGTGAACAGTGTAAAAAACAATAAAAAAGAACAAACATGTCTAGGATAAAAAGCAATAAACATTAAAACTCCCTTAGACAGCCGCCCGGCTGATTTGGTTCAGGCTACTCTTCTCTAATCAGGTACCTCCTACATCTCGTCTGTGTAATTAACTTTGGATTTTTCTTTTATCATTTTCACTCTAGTTACTTCCTTGGAAGCATTCATGGGTTTTTTTTACTCCATTGAGATATAGTAAATATAAGTTTATCTAGTAATTAGTTTTAGTCTTTAGATAGTTTTATGTATTTTTAACTATTTCATAGGTTTTTAATATTTGTCGGTTGACTATATTTTTAAATTTGTATTGATTTTCACCCTAGACAAGTTTTTTTTTTATTATTATTCTTTTTGTGTCTGTTTTCTACACTGTTGTCCATGCTATGATTGTTTTATCTTAAGGTTATTGTGTTTATATCAGGAGGCACTGATGATGTTTCTGAAATTGCTCTCTGCATATATTAAAGTACTTGTAGAGGATAAAGTTTTTTATTAATCCTAATTACCACCAATACCTTAACTCATGTGGCTAATATAACCTGAACCACCATAAAATAACAAGCAATCTACTCTTGTTCAATATTTGAGAAAGAGCTCTGCAAATGTTTCCCAATTGTTCATATCTAGTCCAATAACAATAATCATAGCATTATTAAAATGAAACCTAACGTTGCCTACTATTGTGAACCACGTTTTTCGTGAGACCTTGCTTTAGTAATATTGTTACTGTATTACTGCTGGTACTATTTTCATAATTGTGTGAATAGTCCCAAAGACAGGAACACTGCAATGTTTGTTTCTCACAATCTCATATATTTGTATTACCCAAGCTTTTATTTACCTCTATTTTTTAATTAACATCCCTCGATTGTGAGAACGGATTATTCTAATAATAGTCGCCATGAAATTATGTGATTGTTCATTCAAATGAACTTTAAACACATTACCCCCGACGGTGTAGGGTCTGAAGAAAATATAGTTTTATTTGTACGTACGATAATATTATATTTATCAGGGCTTAAACACGTAAAGAGCATTAGAAAATAATCATTAAGAGCGTGGTTCAAAAAACAATATCAATTTGGCCGCTTATGACTAGAACGTGCAACATGTTAGTAGAAACATAAGTTATTTCGCAAACTATTTCTTTCGATTTTGAGATAAAACATGCACTTCGTAGATAAATATTAAAACACTGTTTTATCTCTATTAGAAAAGAGAATAGACACCTTTTACAATAATTTATGTGGTCTTTATTAAATCACTACATCGAAGAGAAGAGTCTTCTAAAATACCATGATTCCCATATAAGTAGGAATTCTTCATGTGCTAGGCTTAAACTTCAAAACTCAAGATTCCAAATATATAATATATCCACATAACCTATAACTGAATGTTTCCATGAAGAAACATTACACATATCAATATGTGTGTATATATATATATATATATATATATGAGTTGGTCTTTTAAACGCTCTCATAATGGAATGTAAGCCGTCTTAGCATATTTATTAGGCAGGGGCCTGGTCAGAATCATAATTTTTGTTATTAATAAATTTGAGCATTCACTGTGAAAAATTAACTAGCAATTAATTTATATAATATTTGTTTATGACCATCACAAATTAAGTACAAAAAGAAAATGTTTAGTAGTTGGAAACCTGGCTGATTAATTTCAACTCTCCTGGCTATCACCAGTATGTTTCGCTGGAATCAAACAATTATGTCACGCACTGGCAACTTTAACTAAATGTGTTAGATGATCACATCACAGATGTAGTCTGCACCTTCCATTCTTTATTTCTCCTTTAGCAGGAGATATTCCTTCTGGTTTAAGTACATGTTTAATAAATGAATAACTCTTTGTTTTAAATAAAAACTTTCCTTTATTAATAGAAGTGCTCTGAAGCGTGAAAATGCACATTCGAAACTAGGAGAAGGCCAGGGAGTGGTTTGTTTCTCTGTTTGTGGTTTGAGCAGTGAGAAAGAGACATTCTCTTTCAAGTCTTGTTTCTCAGAGAGCTCTGTTTCCCCAGGGCAGGGAAGGGCTTTGGTATAACTTGACATGGCCGCCACTGGCTCAGGTTACAACCAAGATTTGACAGCTGACTATAGCTTTCATTTCTCTTATTTATAGTGCTATGACCCACATATCCTGCTTAACCCTCCGTCAGGCGCACCTGATCTACCAGGCACAGGCTGTTTACTTATAGATAGCTCGTCTCTCCAAGTAGGCGTAAACTTCCTTCACTCCTAGTACCTTCCTCCCTCCTAATATAGGCCATACTAGACCTATTCAAATTTTTCTCACATGCTCTAGAGACGCGAATTGCTGACCTTGGCTTGACAGGCTCATTGCGCCCGATCTCGATACGATTTTTAAGCTAAGTTTCCTACAACAATTTCCATATATATTAGTAGTTTAGATTATTTTACTACATATTTAGTGATTCTTTTAGCAATATTTTAGTAATATCATAATATTTTAGTAATAGTATCATACATTCCCGAGGGGGAAAAAATGTTATTCTTGTTTCAACACTTCACGATGATGCCGAAATAGATAGCGAAACAGAAGAAAAAATGAAACCCAAAATAATTACATTTTATAAACAAACAAAAGGGGGTGTGGATACTGCAGATCAAATGTGCGCTACCTTCAGCGTCAGCAGAAACATAAAGCGCTGGCCAATGGTTATATTTTTTTCCATGCTAAACATTGGTGGGATCAACGCATATGTAATATATCTAGGAAATCAGTTAGATTGCAAAAGCAGAAGACTTTTTCTGAAACAGTTATCCCATGAATTGTTACTTCCTCACCTTCAAAGAAGAAGTTGCAGCACTGCTCCCATACAACCTGCAACTTCAGCTAAAAAGACTTTTCCCCCACTGTCGACAAAGAACTCTCATCCACTTCTTCTGCCACCAAAAGACGTAGGTGCGTCACATGCACTACTGAGACAGGCGTGAGACGCCTTTCCAATTGCCAGTGTCAAAAATGCAACCAAGCCATCTGTATGAGTCACAAAATACTGCTATACCAACCTTGCTTTACTTCATGTAGATTCCTGACTTCTAGGGACATGGACCTCTCTGATTCTGACTAAGTTTAAAATATTTAAATTGCTTTTGTAATTTAATTTAATATTTGAGATGTTTAATATGTTTTTTTACATCACATATTTCGGAGCATGTTAAATTAATTTTAATAACTACCTATTGTTTTAAATATTATTTTTTCAATACATATCCATTTTTCCTGATGAATTGCTTTTTACTTTAGCACCATACCTCCCCCCTAACAGTAAATAACAGCTGATTCTCAGCTTTTGTATACATAGAGCCATTTTCAAGGCTACTTTATAACCTGTGCCTACCAAGCACATTGCGCCCGAAGTCGAGTGGCCGGGAGGTGCGCCTGACGGAGGGTTAATTCATTCTTCATTCAGCCAATGGAGTCACTTGTATATTTGTCACACTTATATAAAATACTTTATTTTCCTTTGAGTGATTTTAACCAATATTTTTGGGCTTGTTCAGGACGTCATTTTGAAAACATAAAATCCAACATTTTATTAGTGTAATGGATCAATTGAATAAATGACGAACTCACATTTAAATTACAAAATTTTATCGGAACCTTTTCACTTAATGAATTATAAATTTACCGAAGTTCATGGTGTTATATTGTTATCCCAAAGATTCTAGTACACGCTCATAAAAGGATTACACCATTTTGTACTCCTATTGAATTGTATGAACAAAATGTTTGACTGTATTTGATTCAAATTATTTCATTTAGCTGTCGTTGGTCACATCTTGTCAACTTCTCAGATCCAATACATCCGATCGAAAAGTGTTATAGAATATAATGGTTAGAACTTTAAATAAAATCAAATATGTAAAAATGAACAGGTTTTTTTTTTTTTTTTCTGCTTCTTCTTAATCAATTTCTATCCAAAAGAGAGGTGCCAAATAGACATTACAACTGCCCTGTTTTGTTGTTATGCGAGATACATACGTGCGTACATACCTACTGACACAGCGCCGAACCCAGACAAAATGGGTTAGGAACATCAAATCGGAAAACCCAAATTTTTGTCGATTGATATACCCTCTTTACTTCATACAAGGAAGTAAACATATCCCTGGCGGTACCGAGCTTGCGTATTCCGTCCATTTGTCCACTTTATTGTAAATTCGTCTCATTTTATGAGGTGATTATCAAAGTACTGTCTTTTGAAACTGTAGGATTCTTCCTTCCCACCATTCTGCCTCGGGAAATTCTGTGGGTGCTGACAGCTAAGTACCCTCTCCTTCCGTGCCCTTCCTCTTATGGCGTACATAATGTATTGGATATTCGCTAATAGCATTGTAATTACACCTCCGATTTTATATAAGTTCTAGGGTAATAATTAAATGAACGCAAATCTGTTATATATATTTTTTTAACAATGTTTTAATTTTTTTTTTCAATAACCAAGTGCATTACTGCTAATAGGCATCACTCTGGATTTATCAAATGGACTGCCATTATTTTAAGTTAGATAAAAATGTAACCTCAATAACTTCCACTATCAATTAATTCTGTTCAACTGTTGGCAGCGTGTATATCTCATACATGCAGAAATGAATTATATATATATATATATATATATATATATATATATATATATATATATAATCATCTCTTCAATTAATACATGCAAATTCACATTAGCATATATTATACTGAAAGCCTAGATTCAAACGTTTCCATAGCAGAGATTAATGATTCAAAACCATGCGTTTGGCCAGTTAAACGAGATTTCATCAACCTCCATGCTATTAATCATAAAACATACTTTCCAGAGGTCTCCTTTGAGTCGTTTGGAATAAATTATACTTATAATTTATATTAAATTAAACTTGGTTTTTCTTAATAAAGCTATCGAATAAAATTATAAATCGTTAGATTAATGAGTCACCCACTATGAAAACGCTTCGTGTTCAAAAAGAAATTTAAAAATTGGTATCGTTAAGGAAAGTGAATTTCCATAACGTATTTGTGCTCATAAGTTTTGATGAAATCTCTAAATAACAAAGTTAATAGTTGAGAGTAGTTCAGTAGAAATTTGTTTGATGAATGACAGAAGGCGTACTTTACTCCCTGAAGTTGGATCTCTAGTTTCTAAGACTGTTATGTCTTAATTGAAGTAGAAATCTATGGGTAAGCTCCTGGCATTCCACAGACTTACGGAAATAGACAATTGGCACTTTGAAGGCTTTGATTCTCTCGTATAAAACCCTGGAGTTCTGTTTCAAACTAGGGTTGTTCAATTTACAAGCGTTCTATGTGCAAGCACTTCCTGCAGCTGCGAATCCTCTTGTCGGGATGACCTTTGAGAATTCAAAGTAAGTAGGCTGTAAAGTCTTCCAGTCATAACTAGGAACGTCTATCGCTTCCTCTTTTCGCAAGTTATATTGCGTTCAGTCCACTTTTCAATATGTCAACGACAGCCTGTAGGAAAATTGTGACTCAGAGATTTGCCTTCTAGCGACTCATCTTGAGGTGGATACAGTGACGGCCCCCGAGACGAGAAAGTGTGTAATGGAAAGCTGTCAGCTTGTATGAACGCTTATTGAACTCTAGGTTTGCATTGTTATGGTATGCTCCTATTTCCAGATGGTCCATTGTGATTGACTCTTGTACCGCGTGCCCCCTTCTGCGCACTTCCTTTCTTCCTTATGGATTTTCGCGGGTCCTGCTGCTCGAAAGTTTTTCGTTCATAGTACGCTTCGAACGTATGTGAATGGAAAGAGTCTTGTAAGGAACGTAAATAATACGACGCCGTATGCTCCCCAAATTGACTAAAACCTTAAGTAACTCTTTTGACTTAATCCTCAATCAATCAATGTTTTGTAATCCAAATATATGAGTAAGTGTGTTTAAAAAACAATAATATAATACTTAGGATGTCATGCAAACTATTATAACTATAAACTATAAAGAATGTCTGTTGAAAAATGATTTGCAAGGTTAAAAATGATCAAAAAGCAGAATTTCCCGGTAATTATCAACATGCAATGTGTACCGTGTTGATAGAATGGAACCCAACAGGCTGAACAAAACAACGTTTGCTGACTTGTGGATAAAGATGGAGGCAACCTGATCAATTCTGGATGGTCTAATATGGTGTTAAAGGCTCACGTCCTACCTTGAGGAATGTAACGGGTGCATTGTGTGAAGGAACTCTTCAAACATTTAGGGCTAAAAAATGTCCAATCCATTGTAATTCATACATTTATAAAGGACATTGTCATTGATGGAAAGTCATTTAGCTCTAATTTATTAGTAGATTTCTCTTAACGAAAACCATGTATTGAGGTTGTCCTTAACACCCAATTATTGATAAATGTTCAATTCTCACCGATGGAGATTCGTAGATACCTTAAGTTAGGTCCACTATGTATATATAGGTGTGCATTTCAACCTCCACGCCTACTTATATACTTTTGCACTTAAAACTACTATAATAAATAATACCTCATGCCGAGCATAACATGATTCAACTCAGTTTCCATTGTTTTCTTACTGACAATTTTAAATATTAACATAATGACATATAAATATAAGTATTCACTGCAATGTAAACAATTATATTTTAATAAACGAGACTTCTTAACATTTTTAAAAAAGACTAGATTATGTTTGTACAAATCAAGATTACAGAATATGACAAAGGGTAACAATGTGCTTTTAAAAGCAAGAGCAACTATGGACCATCATTTAAAATGTCGTTTCATTATTTTAACCACCGGTACATAATATATTTTTTACTTTTTTTTCTCACCGATGAAAAGCAATAGAATCCATTTATTAATTATGGTGGTACAATGGTTGCCCCGAACAACGAAGTAATTAAATGACTTGCTTCTTAAAAAGGGATTTTATTACTGAAAACCGCGATTAGCATAAATTAGGTTGGGGTGGGGGGAAAATAAAAGCACTGGATGACAGAACATGAGCAATTTTAGTGAGTATAAATAACTATGGAGATAAAACATTGTCTGTAGAATTTTCGCGTTCTCTTTTTCTTTGTGCAGATAGTTAAGATAAAAAATGTCTTTCGATAGTATTGACTTTAACACAGAACTTATGTGTACATAGTATAACTGAGGGGGAGTTATTTTACAAAGTTGTGGTTTCCCTGACTCCTTCGTTCATTTATTGTTTTTATGGGTAATGGCTGGTGACATGAAGCGGGAAATTTTCATTTTCTAGAGAGTTATTTTTTTCCCTACATGTTCTTTTTATACCGAATGATTCTTCTTACTTTCTAACAAATGGTGTTCATGTCTGTGGTCTGTCATTCACTTTCGGATATAACCTTTTGCTGCTCGTGAAAGTGTAGCTAACTTCTCATGAGTTCAAGGGTAGGTATGCTCTACATTTTACCCCATCAAATTTGTTTAACCTTTAGAATCATCATCGCACTAACTTAGAAAGATAAAAGTTTCTTCCTCAATTCCATCTTTTAATGTTATTGAAATTCCTTAAGCATATCTGTACTATCAATAAATATATTCATTCGTCTGCAAACGCTCTCGTGACATTGTCTTTACTACCATTCAAATTTTGACAGAATTATCCGTTTTGGTCCTTCCTGGATCCATTTTAGCAGATTTCCCTTATGGGAAATCAGCTATTGAGGTTGTACTCATGACGGAATTTTCGAAATTTTTCTTCAAATGTCCATCGATCCTACCCAGGAGATGACGAAAATGAGGTCCGTTCAAAACTGTATATATATATATATATATATATATATATATATATATATATATATATATATTTGTATTTGTCTGTTAACACTCTAGCGGTCACAATTTTTGATTGATCGTTACCAAACTCGACATTTAGTCGTTTTATGTAAAAAGAAAGATCAAGTTCGTTAACGGCTGAAATCGGACCAGTGGGAGGGGGGGTTTAGAGGGGAGGATTTTCGAAAATTCGAAATATCTCCGTTACTATACGTCGGACCGAAAAATTGTACAGAATCAATCTTATTGCAAATTAAATTTACTATAAATATTGTTATATACATTTTTTCATTATCTTGATTAGTAACCGAGATATTTGCATTTGTATTCTGCGTGTGGTCACCAGTAGGCTATGTTCGGACTTTCCGCCGAGAGCTCTGGTGGCCGTTTCCATAACTATTCGTCCCTCGTGAATAGGTTTAGAGGTTAGGTTAACTGTTTTTTGGGACTAGAAACTACTGGGTTATTACGCCCTAAATAATGTTTTAGGTTTAGAGGTTTCTTACTACTACAGTTGTTATTAGGCAGATTTTTCTATTGTAAAACTTCACGTGGGAAATCTGCTTAGTTTACGCAGCCCCTGCGTGACGGACTTTTGATTAGTTTCGGGGAGGCGTTTGTATGTACGTACATCGCATAACTCAAAAACGGTAAGCAGTAGAATTTTCAAACTGTATATTTAGGGGGTTTCTCTAGTTGTCTACCGCACCCTTTGACCGAAATGGATTAGGGTAAAGGTTAGGGGGTCAATAAATTAAATATTTGTCGGTTCCTATCAGAGAAAAGATTTTTCGATCTGGTGCATTGGCACTGACATATCGTACAAGAATTTCAAATCATTTTGGTGTCACAAAGCACAAAGCTAGTGCAGAACTAATTATGAAAGTCATTAACGAGGCCAGGAGAAGTGGTAATTTAGAGAAGAGATAAAACGTACCATTCTGAATACCACGCTATTAGTCAAATCGCAATGTATTATATAATTAAAATTGTTACAAATATCATTTCCTATAAATGTTGTTTTATACACTTTTTGTAACTTGAATATTAACATAGTTATATACTTCAGTAAATCAATAAAGTTAGTATCAATCAAACTAAACATCTCAGCATCAGTTTCAAACTTACTGGATTGTTAGGTTACAATGATGTCGGATGTGCTGTTTTGTCTTATTGTGTCGTCACCGTGAAGGACTTTCTGTCCATACTTTGTTAGATAAAATAGCCTTTCCCGCCACTATCCAAGTTTCTGCTATCAGTAATGACTCACGGAGGTGGAGAAGTGGTGAGGCTATTATTGAGCCCTTTTCCTTCCCCTCCTATCAGATACAAGAACCTATCAGCCTCCATGGCCAACGCCAAGACATCCTACTGCGACGACTTCCTCATTTCACCACCACTCACCTTAGAGAGCCACTAACAAACCTATAAAATCCTAATCCTAACATACACTCAACTATCTCTCATCGGCAGGCTCTTCCCATTACCACGATTAGCACACTTCTTGAACCTCCTGATTCCCATCCTCATAAGATTCTTATGGAAAGGGTTCAAATTCCACTATTATATCAACCAGAATAACATTGTATATTAATGTTGAGTAACATAATATCACTATTGTATTGGGGTAAGTAAAAACAAAATTTAGGATATGTCTCACCGTATTTCAAAGTGGTGGTTCAAGCTTGGAAAGGCTGCAGGCCAATGCTGTCAGTTTTATTTCTTGACATTTGAAGGTGTAATCTACTCATGTTCGTTCCGGAAGGACATTCTTTGAACCCTGAGTTCCATTCTGTGATGTGATACCAAGCTTTGGTGAATTCCTAGAATATTTTTCTACACCATGACATAGTGTACAAACGTACAAATACATGCCGAAATGTAACCATTGTCTTTGAATCGAACAACCCTTCTATAGGCGTAATCTCACGCCATGGACTTTCAGCTCAGACTCAATATGTTCTCCGGAGCCCACTCAGCATCGTTAAAAATTGTGGATCAACTTAAAGAAGGATTAGCTATCTTTCTTCTGTATTACCGTCACAATTTAGCTGGAAACTAACTAAGCTGACGTTTTTATCTCTAACCAAAGGCCTTTGGCTGCTTGGCCAATCCTGGGCTACGGAAAACAACATTCAATAGTGTCTCCTCGGAAAGGAACCAGAACTGAAATTTGTCCTTGTGAGATTCAGAACTACTACTACGATAAGTTTAAATTGCATTCGCATTGAATTCTCGTTCCATCTCAAACAGAATGGGTCTGAAAGGGTTTTTTCTTTGCTAGTAGTAGGAAAATAGGCGAACTGTATACATGCGTATAAACATTCAACATTCATTGAAGTAAAAACGAAGTTGCCGAGTTAGGTAATGCATTGAGAGACTAAAAACTTCAGTTACAAAAAGTCTACCATTGGCTCTTCCTACTTTCAAACCTTGCAACTTTTACGGGTTTTCTTCAATAAGGGAAATACGGTGATGCTCTTACAATTGTGCACACTGGAGTGCAACTGACTGTATCATTGGATTTTCAGTGTTGGATATTAAGGTAGTATTACACATTTTATTGTTTTTTAAATTCAGTTTCTCTTGCGGCTTCATTCCCTGAGGTTCTTCATCATTTGACTATAAAGATTCAGCGCTGACACATCCAGTCAGCAGGAATACAGTACACCCTAACTTTTCTTACGTTTTAAGTGTACCTACAGGCTACTCATAATACTCATGAATAATAGCATTAGTGGTTCTACCTTCTTCGGTGTATTTCCTAAGTACTTTACTTATGAGCATTGTGAAGCTTCGATAAGTTTATGTTAATTATACATATCTTATGTGAGAGATACAAATATAGCATATAAATCAAGAGAATTCATTTGGCTGGTAGTTTTCTGAGTCTATTTCCATTTGAGATCAGTAGCTAATTGCTAAAGCAATGGTCAAATTAAAGTGCGGATTAGAACGTGCCCCGCTGTCAGTGGGCGTAATTGCAGTGACGTCACTAACTGTTAGTCTTCATTAACCTCACTGTGCGGCAATTCTGTATCTCTATTCTCCCTCTCAGTCTCTCCTTCTCCACCTTCTCTCTGAGGATTGTGTCCTGAGATGGAAATAATGGAAATGGCCCTTCAAATATAATAATATGGATAAAGCTCTTAATCAAGTATTTAACCAATCCAGTTCACTGTGCTATTCAAACCTTCACTATATATAGTTTAGAATATTTTTCAGTTAGGTTACGATTAGGAAATAAATAGTTCGGGCCTTTAGATAGCTTTATGCTTGACAGTTGTTTCTGTCAATCAAGAAAATTGAAAGACGTTAGATACGGCCAACGTCCAGTAATCTACACATCGTTGCTGAAGATAAACTTTTAGCGAAATAATTAAAGAATTAGTATATTTAGTCTTGATTAATACTTAATTAATGAATCTTTAATTTCCTGTCCCAATCACCCTTCTATTTTTACCTAGTTATTTCCTGAATGGCTGTAAATTCAGGATATACTATATAATATATACCTATCTGTCTGGATAAGCTCCAGGGGTTCTTGACTATATGCAAGCTTCTTATTGTGTTACCCGATAAAAGTTCTTTAATACATTGTTGTTTAATGCCCAATGTGACAATTTTCTAATGAAAAATATAAAATGTTATCGAATAAATTATCCATTTAATGAAACCCTTAATAATATCACTTTTGCACGACAGGTCACATTAGATCACTTCGCTGTTTAAGCAATCCGATGATAGTTCTCTGTTTCGTTTAATAATAGGATCAATATTTGGAAATAGCGATATGATGACCCACTGAATGCAGCACCAACATAAGCAAAACATGAGGCTTTTCTACAGGTTAAGTGCTTCAAAGAACTGTTTTTCTAACCCAAATGGAATGAATCCAGACTTCATAGGTTCCTCATTTCTATTTCGTTTATAGCGAGATACTCACCCGAATATCAGCTGGCTATTCACATGCTAATATAAACAAATTTAAGCCACCAAACGTTTTATTTTCAAAACTTCTCGATTTCCCTCTTGTAAGTGGCACACTCCGAGTGGTTTTTACCTTGGCGGCTTTGAGCGTCACTGTCAGCCCCTATACATCAGCTTACGGCAATCCACCAGTATTGTAGGTGCTATCAGCCTTCAGACCTACATTCAATCTAAGCACACTCTGCTTAGGTCCAGTGAAATAGTGAAACTGTCTCTAATCGGTGAAGCCGTAACACATTTCACTAGAGAAACCATCTCTTAGCTCTAGTGATGGGAAAGCTGTATTTTTTCCCCTGATGTTTATTTACATAAGTACAAAGTGCGATTTGGGAGAGGAAGTCTAGAAGGACATTACGGGCGCTACAAAAATGTAAAAATACAATTTAAATATGTAATAAAAATTATATGGACAAGAAAAGTATCATCGAATGACATGAATGTTTGTAATTACAATATGTATATTAATGAATTGAACTGGAGAATGTTTACGAAGGAATAGGGTTTGAGATAATATCGGTTACGGATTAACTAGTTGTTGGTTGTCACAATATCAAATATCTCCATTCAATTAGCTGGTGTTTATCATACAATTTCCGAGCAGGAAGTTCTGTAGGATGTCTGTGGATCTAAGTGGTGAAATTCTGATGGAATGCCCAACGGTTTTAATAACGATAAGCATCATGCGAATTGTTTTTTTTTTTTTCCTTTCCTTTATCATGAAGACACCAAGAAGAACTAGAAACAATGATAATTACACTACACTAGGAATCTGTAATATAGGGTCTGAGTATAACTGCATGTTCTAAGCAAGTTAGCATATCACATGCATTTGTAGTATAATACAGATAAATTATATATCAATTATTTTCAGCGTAAAAGTTAATTAACGTTAAATAAAAAAATAAAGAGAAAATTATTAGCCTTAAAACAGGAATTATTGATTATTCGTAAATACTTCACGTATAGTTATTTTATCAGCTGTAATAAGTATTCAACCTATTAATTGTATCAAAAGCATGTTCCGAAAATATTTTAAACCCATTATTATATTTTTAAAATAGCTTTCTTTTCTTCTTAAATTCGAAATTTGCCTTATTTATCGTTCAATGTCTGGTTTTAATTTTCGTCGTTCGTTAGTCAATAGTCTGCAATCGTATATTAAGTGTTGACATACTGTCAACAACTGGTCATTCTGAAAAATAAGGAGGAACACTGAGCATTAACGAAAGAAAGCAAGAAAAGAAGCAGTAACAATTTTCGATCATTCAGGTACAGCATCAGTATTTGTGTGCCCGGTAAAGTAAAAAATAGTCGGGCGAACGATGCATCGTTTGATACTTACTGTTCATCACCTAAAAGATTGGCAAATGTAAAGCTAAATTACTACTTTCATGGGAAACAGATTACTTCAAAAATATAACAAACATTTCTCAATTTGCAAGATATTGGAGTAGTAATTCCAACATATCGCCTCTCCTTGCTATAGAATATTATGAAAAACCTGAAGAATAACTAACTAATTAATAGGATTTGTTTGGGATTATCACTATAATACAGTTGGTTTAGGAAACCCTAGATCATTCATCTCATAAGAGCAATTACAGAATGTTCAGTGCTTGGTATGTCAGAGATACTTGCTCTTTTTATAGATTTCATGAGACCATTTCCTTCTAAAATATCAAAACCAAGTTAATAGATTCTTCATTGCCTCCAAGTAGTTTGAAAGGACTTTAATAATGTTTTTTACTCTTCTTGAATTTTATTTAGCCGAGCAAAAGAGTTTTCACAGACTTATCTTTAGTCAAATATACCGATCCCTCCAGGAGGAAATGAAAAAGCGGAAAGTTACTAGGCTACTAGTATCTCCATGATTTGTTGGTGAAGCTAAGTAAAATTTAATATTTCATTTTGCAAGCCAGCCAATCCCCTTGCTGATAAATTAGTTTAAAATGTTTCTCCTTTCCTATGGCCATGTTAACATCATGAGCGAGATAACATCAAAGAGAGCTTTCAAATTATTTCCTTGGTAAAATAAATGGAAATAGAATTCCTTTTGCCTACCTTAGATTTTACCGGTGTAATTGCCTTCCTGAATTTAACAAGAAAATTGTAGATGCTTGAAGTATTCTTGTGAAAATAAATTTGATTCCATGAACTCTGACCTTTAAAACTCCTGTGACCCTATAATGTCTTAGTTTCTCCTTTCCACCAGTTTACTCCAGGAAATTGCTTTGAATTGTATATTTAGGATTTAAATTTTTTAATGAGAAAAATTGTTAGAGGGTCTTCAGTCTTCTTTGATAAACCCACAATAATTATCTTAATTGCCTTATTTTCTTTCTCATAAAAAATGCATTTTTATACCACCACAAAAGCTGTCTTTTAAAAATAGTTTAATAATGTTTGGTTTGTTGATAATTTGTTTTTACTGCTTTCCAGAACAAAGGTTCTTCTAATAATCTTTTATAATTTATTTATATTTTTTTATCTTTTTTACTTTTCATTGATTCCTGGCATTTTTAGGCATAACATTGAACCTTTTTCTTCCCCAGAAATATCTCTGTTGCCCTACAGTACGTACGGCCACAAAAATGATGAAAACCAAACAGTCGAATGTGATATAAGAATTGTTTTTAAGGAACTTTTTAAAAAGAAAGTTGTTTATAAAGTTACAACCGATTAGGAAGGCTGGAGGCAGTTCTAAGCAAATAATAATTATAATATTATATCACCAGGATATTTTATTTTTATTTTCAATAAAAGAGATCCTCCTTTTTTTTTGCCAGAAGCAACGTTCATATTTTCTTTTCAGTTTTTTCTTTTTTTATTTGATTTGTATTTATCTTGAAAAAGTCAATAATAAAAAGGAATCTATAAATAAGAAATAAAAACTTTTCAGAAGGATGAAGATATTAAACTTTTTTTTTCTTCAAAATTTAAATAAAACAGAAAATACATTTATTTAAATGAACTACTTAGCTAACATAGTAAACCACAAGTATATTTTATAAATTATTTGATATACTAATTTAAATGATGATGATATTTAATTTTAAAAAGACTTGTAACGTATGTTCTATCTGTGTTTCTACCATTGCAATTTATTTCCTAATTCAATTCCTCTTAGCCTTGCGAAAATTTGTAGCTTTCTCCTAGAAATTTATAATTACAATTCGCAGTGAAAATATTTTTAACGTGTTGGAATTCATTCTTTAATTTATTGAATAGAGTTAAATATTCATCCCTTGGAATTCATTAATTTAAGAAGTTGAGACAAGTAGTAAATGCTGGCATTAGTTTGTGGTTGTAGGAAAGGCCTAAGGAAGCAGTGACAGTGGTAACAGTGACACTATCTGCCCCCTGACAACCTGTCTGAATGCCACTATCGCATCTCTACTGATACATTCATCTCGTTATGACGATTCGTATTTACGAGTTTCCAGTGCTCTTCTTCAAAATTCCTTTTTCTCCACTAAAATTTCAATCCTCATATTAACATTAATAATGCCCCTCTAGTTTCCTATAATCTAATATTTCAAAACGTAATGAATTATAGGAGGCTAGACTATATGTTGGCCATGTCTTGACTACGTAAGCCTAGGTGTGTGTTCCATTTCCAACTTGCTGCAGATATTCATTGGAATAAAATACATAGTCCCTCTCTGGTTTGAAAAGTGTAGTAACCTGTAACTAACCCAATTAGCAGCAACAGTATTATGTGGGCACCAACAAATAACATAATATGTCAATCCCAGGGTTATTTTTAATTATGAATGAACAGAAAGGATCCACATTTTACTGTAGAAGAAACCCAAATATTTTTGATTTATAAGACAAATTCATGCTCATTCTTTAAACGATTTTGCTGTATTAGTATGTATTTGATATTGTAGTATACTGTTTGAAAGTAGGTATACATTATTCTGTGAGAGTTTCCGACATAAAATTATAGTCATGCCACTGATAGAAACACAATTTGGAATAAATGTCAAAATATAATCAGAAGAATGATGTAGTGATTTTCATCATTCAGGAGTCTTATTTTAAAATCTAATATACATGGTCGGTGTCACTTCAAAGTCTGCCCAAAGTTTGTTTTTGTCAGGACTATTTCTTTTCATGTTTAACTGCATATACACCTGGGATACGTACAGAGATGAGCTGTGTGCAGTGTACATCTTGAGATACGTCTGAATTTCAGGGTAGGTTGTATTTGCGTGATTGGGTATATAGAAAAGCTTAATATTATATCGAACGTCCATATAGTCTATAAGTACCTTTACATTTTGAACATTGCTTAACTTCTTGAAAAAAAAAAAAAAAATTATGTCCGCACATTATACTACGATAACAAGAACTCCAGATAAATCGCTGGGTACATCTAAAGCCCTCTGTGACAGTTTTAATTAATCGTTGTTATTTAATTTATACCTGGCATTCATTTCGGGAAGAAAATGTCAGTTTTGGACATTATAAAAAAAAAAAGATATCTTAATTTTAAGCTGTAACACCAATTTCTTTAAAGTAGTTTATATTTATTTCATGCTTCAGTAAGAACAATGTTAATGACTAGTTTAGAGATTTAAAAATAGAAAACAATAGATGTCTGTTCACTGGACCTTCAATCTAGAAAATAATAAATCTTAAATGTTATTTCTGAACGCCCACTTTATACAATCATGGCTAATCGATTTCTCTACAGGTTACCACTATTTGCTAGCCTATGATTAATTTTATGAGTCAGTTACTAAATAAATTACTATACCTAAGGCGGAAATCGAACCCACGGATCTTGGTTTATCAACTGCTTTAAATTACGATTAGTTTAGATATTTGAAAATATAGAATATTATATTCTTCCTACGAGTTACTTTGGACTCAATTATCCGATTGAGTCTTCTTAATTTATTGCTTTTATTATTGATACGATTATTTGTTTCATGACAATGGGGCGCAACTTTAGCTTCCCAAAATATATACTTAGTGAATTCCCTCCTCAAAAAGGGCTTTTTGCGAAATGCCATTACTGTAAGAATAAGTAAGTAATTTGTTCTCAGGTATAGAAAATGAAACTATTCTTTGCCTTCATTCATTCCACTGTTCATTCTTGTTCGTGATCAGATGTATTGTAGTTTAGATGTTTAGTAGATCATATGTTTAGAAGATGTGTTATTGCAAGGTTGAGAATACGGAGGTTAATAAAAGAGTTTGTGGTTAAAAAGTAGACTGTCTAAGCTAATAAAAATACGTTGTTTGTACACGTAGAGGGTCTTTAAATAGTTTTAGAATCGATAAGCACTTCTAAATGCCTATATATTCCCCAGAATCAGTAAATACTTTGTAACACAATTACGTTTTTATCACTACCGCAATTAGCATATTGAGAGGATTTCAGTCTTTCCGAGTAAAGATGAAACTCACTAAAAAAGCAATTAGTACAAAAACTTAAAACTAATGCGACTAATTAATTGTGGTGATGACAGTAGCGAGTAATAGGTTTCTCGAAAGTGATGTTACGTAGATGGGGTGAAAGGAACAGCAAAGTCAAGTCGGTGGTATAAATTGATTGCTGCAGATACCATATATCTATTGTACAAAGCAGTCAGGCAAGGCCGCTCGGTGAAGGGCCCTACTTAGACCAGCTGGTGGGACTACTTTCAAATAGTCACTGCCAGCTCGAATATACTACTGTAAGCTTTCGTGTACCTTTCGAGTAAAGGTTGGCGGCTTTTTATTACGGTTTATATTAAGCAAATAACTCTAATTCCATATTAAAAAGATATAACATACTTGCGCTTTTAAATAGTGTCAGAATATAATGCAAGGCATTGAAGTATTGAAGAATGTGTCAAGCGCAGACTAAAACATCGTCAAGTTTATATATGCTTTAAAAATATTTTTTTACTTAATATATACAACCGCAAGGGGCACTTGTGTTCAAAATATAAAAGATAATTAATTTATTAAGTGCTATGAATTTTAGGCTTTTGCGAATCAAATTCGGCATTTAATCTGTTTAGACAGTATATGAGGGCTTAGATGGGAGAAAACCAAAAAAATCTGCGTTATAAAGTAAATTAACACCTAAATGTAAAATAGAACTTAAATTTTTAGATCTTTTTATAAATCTAGAAAGGCTAGATTCCCGTTTGGCCCATAGAACTTCATTTAGTGGCAATAACTTTCAGATAACCGCTCCTGATCAGCATACTTAAACTGATCATATACCAATTATAGTATTTGATGATGTAATAAATAATCCCAATATATAAATATTTTGGTATTCATAATTGTGTGTTTCATACTTTGTAAAGTTGGATAAAGGCGTACTGAAAAAAATAATCGAAGCTAACTCATTAGAATTCTTGTTTTTCTCGTTGTGAACGATAAATACATGATTTGTATTATAAAAACGTTAAGTTAAGAACAATAGTACACACCTTTACCATAGTTTAGTTAAATCACGAAATAAATTAAAATAACTAAATTTATAAGTAGAATATCAAATATTTGTAACCGATTTTCTGTCTGTATTTCTATCTGTGCAATTTATGGCTACTTCAATTCTTTTTGCCGTTTGACAGTAGGTAGCTTACTTCAAGAAATTAATAATTAAAGTACGTAGCGATAAATATTTTTAACTTGTCGCAGAGTAAATAAATTATTTTTTCTCTGCCATTCATTCATTTAAGAGATTTATTGAGAGGAGTAGTTAAATTAAATTAACTTTTGGATGTTTCATACGTTCTAAGGAAGAATATAGACGTACCGGAAAAAGTAATCGAGGCTAAACCAATAAATTCCCGTATTTCTTCTTGAGAACTGTACATAGCAGATACAAATCATATATTACGTAAGGAATGGACAGGTTGTAAACGGTACAATAGGCCTATCTCACGCTGCCACATTTTCCTAATAGGAGTTCAAACGTTGGCTATGTCTTTTTCTATTGGGTGTGCTTTGAAAGAGCCATATTTCTCCCACGGTTTCCCTTTGCATACTTCCCTTGGATCCTATAATAGACCTCGTCTTCGATCACTTCCGTCCGAATAGACAGCTTCCTCTTGAATATTTATGCTCGTCAGGACGATCTGATATCATTTTTCTTACTATTGCGTAACAACAGTAAGTTCACTTCGTAATACGCTAAAACAAGATAGAAACTTGGAATCCGGTACTTAAAGTATGGCTGGGTTTTTACTGATCTATTATGTGATCATTTTTCAAAAATATGATATCTAAAACTGTGGAACATTCACATTGACTTAAATGAATAATGAATCACTTCATTTTCTTTCTTGAACGTAATGTTTTTGGCAAGCGCAGATCAGCCATATGGGTTGAAGCGATAATCTTAATCTCACTTGAAAAACGAGAGTAGTGAGTTTGATTCTCATCTGGGCATTAGCAGTTTATTTAGTGACGAACTCATTAGATAAAGTCCTCTGTCCCACCTTGCCTAGGAAATGGCGCTAACTTATATATAGCCTCCCAATTAGCCTCAATTCCAGAATTGGCTATTAATACATAGCATGTAAATAGCAGAATGTGTTTATTTGTTTACGTACAGGGTAAATGGATCCATACAAAATCGGACTACTTTTATGATGTACCTAAACTCTCTTAAGGGAATTCTGTTAAAATGAGCGATTAAGCATACATTAAAGTTTGTTTTTGCAGAAACCCAAGTAAAACTTGAATATATGCCCAATCAAGGCCCGCTCAAGGCAAAATACTGACCCGGGCAAACAACCGTTTTGTCGCCCCCCTCCCTGAAAAAGGGGGATCCGGGGGCCCTCCCCCGGAAATTTGTTCAAAATAGAGTTTAGAATACTGAGTTTTGAGGCATCTTAAGTGGTAGTTATCAATCAAAATATTATCATATTTTCAAGTGAAAAGATAAGATGACTGAAAAAGTATGTAGGCCATCACCTTTTTGCATACATTATAGTAGGCTATACGTTTTTCGTTGAAAAGGGTAAGTTAAAGAGTTCAAAAGGGGTTTAAGAAATGAAGATTTTAGTTTTACAAATACGTATATTTTACAAACACAAACGAAATTTTTCACTACTTGGGCGTTTGGTCGCCCCCCTGGCTGCGTCGCCCCGGGCAGTCGCCCGGGTTGCCCGGCCCTTAAGCCCCCCCTGTGCCCAGTCGTGGGCTACTGATTTTTTTTCAGTTAGAAAATTGGTGAAGAGGAATTGCAGCTTAATAGCATACCTCGACATATTGTTCTACAAGACAACAAAGAGAAGCTATACTGTGCAATAGCCGTATTCTTGAAATTACTTTCGTTATATATAACCTGCACGTTCCCAGAACTTCGCTTACTCTCGAAAATTGGATGTAGAAATTTGAGCCTCTAAAATCTCCTTAACACACACTAAACCATTGTGAAGGAAATATTAATTTAATCAATAATTAATTAATAAAATTAGAAGATATTCAAGCAGAAAAAGTGTTTGCTTAAATGCTGCTGAGCACAATATACGCGATTGACACATGTAGATACTACTGTAGTATAAATATGTATCTGTCAAAGACAGACTATATCTAGACGAAACATGCAGGTAGGCAAATTTGAAATCTAGCACATGACATAGTTAAACTCTGAGTTACATATATTTATGAAGATTATTATTAGAATAAATTCTAAATTACTGATAAACTGCGGTGATTAAGTCTATTAGGGATATAAATAGAGGGAGAACCTTAGCGTTAAGTTTCACGTTATCAGAATATCAGAGCCGAACCACCTGCATATAAATGAAGTGCTTTCACCTCCCACTTCCTGGTAAAAGAAAAAAAATCATTACGGCGGCTTTCTTTTTATATTCGTGTTTGCAGTGCTCTTTAGATATTTGAAAAACAAATTGCTAAATTTTCAATCTGCTGTACTAAAACGTTCGCAAACATATAACGTTTTTTGCCGTATACTATAATAAATGCTTTTTGTGGTTTATTATAATTTCTATATTACTGTTTTGTCATTAATTATGATAAATAATGAAGTTGATAAAAAAATATTTACATTGAAATTATAAATTAAGATGGTTTTTTTTCCCAAGATGGCCGTGAAATCAAAACTTACGTTGAAATATATTATTTATGGTTTTAATACAAATTTTGCATTTGATAAAATCTTCCATTCACTGCATTGTATGAAGTAAAGGCATTATTGTAATCTCAAAAAAATTTCAGATTCCAACCCGTAATAATCTATTTTGACATTAATGTATCCATCCTGACTAGTTTCAGCCTAAAGTAAATCTTTACAACAACGTGCCTCACATAACTAAAAAACTACTTACCTCGGAATTCTGAAATTTAATATGTAGGACTGTTTGAACATTTAGTTTTGTACCTCTTTTTTTGTTTCTAATCTACTTAGGGAGGGGGGATATTTAAAATATGAAAGAAACTCAAATTTCTCCGTACCTATAAAACAAAGAAGATCCATTTTTTATATATTAGAAAAACCTCTAAAAATTGTGTTGTACAACATTTCTTGAGCTTATGGTTGAGTCTGGAGATATTTTATATTAGATTCAATTGAAATAATTTAAAATGAAGTTCAGCAAAACATTTTGCATTTTACATGTTTTATTTAATAGGAGTATAAGGAAGTCATGAGGTGCCTAAATAAGATATTTTGTTATAGGCATGTTGTTTTTTATTAGAAAGTTTTAAATTTTTAAATAGTGACTTATTCATAAAACGTTGATAGCTAAACCAACGTCTGCTCTAAATTTATATTGGCTTGAAAATCCAATGTTTACTAACTATAAACTGTGTTGCACAAGGTAATTAGTATTTCTCCCAATCGCCCTTATAAATACATAATGACTCATCTTTTTTATATTATGCATAGTTACTCATCGTGATTATATACATAATGGCACATATTGCCTATTAACACTTTTTCTACATCTGTTCAATATGTGTATAATGCAGGCTATTAACTAATTATATTCTTCCAATTCTATTATGATATCCTCTATTGAAGTGATTTTAACATTTGTTTAGGATTTTTTAAACTTATATATTTAAAGACCTTTCACATTCTATGCAATAAATATTAAAAACCGCTACTCTTATAAAAAACAAATTAGAAAGAATGGGTTTTGTTAAGATATAACAATTGGCATTAAAAATGTAATTATAGATCCAGGAAATTAAATTTTACATTCAACAAAATTATGAAATTAATGAGTATTGCAGGATTGTATTGATGGTTATTGCAGCGTGCCTCATCATTACTTGCACAATAACTTTTCTCATGGATTAAATTGAACATCTATTACATTATTATTGTGGAGATACGATTACATTTAAAGTGTTATTTATGCATTGTACTGGCTTGTTTAAGTATGTAGATTAAAAATGGAATAGTTTATGAAAAGCTTGTATAAACAGCTGCAGTTTCAAGGCTGAAAGAATAATGTCCACATGAAAATTACATTGTTACAAAATATTCTCCAATTGAATCTTACGTAATCTTCAATTTCAACAGTTCAAATGGAAATCAAAGATTATATGAAATATTAAATGTCGCCATCTTAATGAGTTTTAAATCTAAAATTATTTCTCATAATAAATTTAGCTTTCGTGGTGGTAAGGAAATATTAACAATGAGTTCTTCTCAATACCTATATTTTTAATTATTCCAAAAAGAACATGGTGTTTTTATATAGTGACTTGCTAAAAACACTCTCCGTATTGATTAATTGGGATGAACAACTTTATGAAGTTTTGAATTGATGAATCTTAACGTATGTGCTTTTAGTTGTTATTATTTTGCTAGCAAATTATAGGCGTTATCAAAGATAATATTTATGGTCATTTGACAGACGCAATAGATGTTATTTTTGTTGATTTCGTTCGCTATCTTACATTATCTTGGGTCATTCTATGACGAAGTGTTGAATGAACATTTAGCCATTTAATGAACTATTACTACGATTTTACGCTTACTAAGATTTTATCGACTGTACAATATGATTTAAAATATTTATATGAATTCTATCAATGACATTCGCTAATCTCACATTTTTATTTAAAGATTCCACGTCTCCTCAAAAAATGTATTAATTTGAATTGTATTGACAACAAACAAAAACGTATATACTAAGACGTTTCCAACAACCTGTAACATTTAGTGGAAATTCTGTGGCTGATCATCTGCCTCCCCCTCCCCTCTTTTTTTCAAAGACTGAACCAAGGAATCGTTTAGAAGTAGCCACGTAAATGCTTCAAACCCATAAAATGTTTGGTTTGCAATTATTTTGACTTGGTGAGTGAAAGGAATATGAAAACATTTCGTTAATGTATAAACAATGGATTCTGAACATTTGTATTAGAACTTTATTCAACATTAAGTTAAAGAAGCGCGGTTCATAAGGATATATGTATGTAAGGCGTGGAACAAGAAATTATAAAATGACAAGTGCGTTTTTTCTATATCAGGTGGACTACTTTCTAAATACAGTATTGGATTTTAATTATTTTAGAGATGGTTTTTGAGGCAACATTAGAAGGACCAGTAGATTCATGATATCAAGGAATATCTTTATCACTAGCTGGAAGAAAGACAACGTGACTTGACAGTTGTTATCAGACATAGCCCACATCTTGAAAGAATGCGATGAACCTCCGCCATTAAGACAAGCTATCGAATGGTTTGCCCGCGATTTCACCTTGCTACCTCACGCCTTACCCTCTGAGTCGTGATTGGTAGACAGGACGGGGATGCTCTTCTTCAGCCAGTCGTGATACCATTATTATTACCTCATGTCCTCCATTATAGTTGAAGTGGTACAAATAATTAACGCGAGACCTACTTTCGTAGATGATTTAGCTCACAGCTTGTGAAATAGTGCTTTTTATTTGCCTTATGAAATACTAAATCGTGAAAATCATTACCACCCCTTAGGACCTTGACCAAAAAAGATTAAGTTAGAAAGCAATGCTTTACTTCATTTCTTTTTATGTTCAAGTTTTCTTTATTGGCATCAACTTTAAACATCTATTAAAAGTGAGGAGTAGAATTAACGGGGATAATCGCTTTCCACTACTTTAAAGGGTCGGTCACGCAAGGGCGAACTAAGCAGATTTCCCACGCAGCTGATCTGACACAATCTATTCTTCGATTCTCTTCTATAAAAAACCTAAGTAAACAGAACTTGAAACTTATGCTGTATATGAGACTTTTAGTGGCTCAGGTTCTCTACAACAATGTGAAACACACATTAGTAGGAGTAGGGATTTACTGACAACTGCAATCTAAAAACTAAAAAAATGGAAAATCTCGTTTAGTATTCGAATTAAAGAAAGTATGCAGAGGACAACAAGTGTAGAATATTATAATTTTAAAAGGACTGATTGTATGGCATTTTCAATTAGAGTTAAGTGGTTCCGAATTTTTTATTTAACTCATTCCCTAAACCCTCAATATTTCTTCCCCCATGAAAAGTGTAAGTCGTATTAGTGCTACAAATTTCTGATATGTTGACTTATTGTTAAAGTGAGATGAGTTGGGGTTGACTGGGTTACCAAAAAATACAAATAATCCGGTCAGAGTTAGAAAAAAGTTTCATAGAACGAGAATTGTAGGATATAAACTTCCAATGTCATTAGTTATGTAATATTTTTCGATCCTAACATAATAACGGATACATTTCAAATTATTCCTTTTGTCACTCCTTTTGGTCCTGTTTCAGGTACTAGTAAACGGTATTTTTTGTTTTTTTTTAAACATGAAATCCATAAATATCGAGTTTTTAATGATTAAACAAAAAAAATCGTAGTGCGACTAGACACATGTATATATATAAAGTTTGCAAAGGATCGTATTTTTATCGACTCCTAGATGGGACTTAAGTTATATTTTTTTTTAAAAAAAAGGTCATATAATCACATCATGAGAACAACCTTAAAGGAAATCTGCTAAAAGGAAGACCAACCGAATAATATATATATATATTTTTTTTTTTAATTTAAATTTGTTTTTAGTTAAGCAAGTGGGAAGCTCATCCGGCTTCTGTCAATATTCTGCCATCTAAATCAATTACACGTCCATCAATATGAATGTTGTGTCTCTTTGATTATTTTATGCTACTTGTCGTGAGTTTTGCTTGTAATCGATAACAGATTAGTTTGGTGGTCTATTCTAGGATCTGTGCCTTGCACCGACATCTACACTACAAGTGAAAACTTCACTTGTAAATAGCAAAATAATTTTTAGAATGCCAGAAACTAAGGTACGTATAATTATTTGTCAACGAGGCAAAAAGAGTAATAATTAATTATTTATTATATTCCAATGTGCTTCCTTAAATGGACCTCATATGAAAAACATCTTGGCCCAGTGACACAATAAAAACTGCTTTGCTCATAGGTTTAAGAATTCGGTTTGGTCGTGAGTGACTATATGCAAAATCGCCCGTCTGGAGGGGAGTTAAAATCCACAATGGAGATGATTTAACTCGTTGAAGAATACAGTTTGATCTAGCTGAGTGGTTGGCCTTTATAACGGCTCTTGCTGACAAAGAGGTTCTGTATAGAAGGAGAATCAAAAGAGCTGCCCGCTCACAAAGTCCTGTTTAGAACTACCACTCTCATCCTGCGTTCTCAAATATTTGCATAATACACCTCCTGCTCAAGGATGCACCTTCAAATAAGGCCTCAAGTTTTTGATATTGTGATAAAATGCATAGCCACTGCAATTTCTTGTTAGGAAAGGAAAAATGTGTTGGTCAACTTTGACTGAATAGTATTGATACTACTATGCGTATTTGACGTAATTAATAATTAAATGCAGGAACTAATGTCACTTTTGATATCCCATCATTAATAAAGCACACAGCTAAATAAAATGAACTGTGCCAATTCGTACTGCAATCGATAGTTAGGCATATCGAAATATTTATCCAGAAAATATTGTTTAACATAGAGTCGAGAAAAAAAAAACTGATTCAGTCTTGGTTTGCCTAGGGAAAATCGTTTTATTGTTTTGTTGCTGAGATTCAGGAGAAACGGATCCATTGAATGGAACGAACAACTTTTACAAAAAAGTTGTAATGAACAATGGCGTAAAGAAATATCAAGAATTGCCCCTTTTTTAATATTTTATTTAAAATAAAGAAAAGGATTGTGTTTCTTGTGATGGCCTTTATTAATGCTGGAAACATTTTTTCACGGTAATATTTATTAATGGATTTTCTTTATATATGATTTTCATTGGTTCTTTCTGGTCAAGTATGTATACGGTTTTACAATAATAACAAGAAATGGGAAAAACGTTGTATCCAGGTTCTTGTGAGTGTCTGTGTGTGTGTTTAAATACACTTTAAACAGCCCATGTTTCCAATATATTTATTCCCGATTTCTTCATATTTGGGACAAACAATTAGCATATGTTTCAATACCATGTGTGTAAAGGAGCACATTAGACTGGCTTCAAGTGAGGACAAGAAGCATTTTTCCAAAGTAGTTTCCAATCTGAGCTATCCAAAATGATTAATTTGGTTTAGTATTTCTATATGATAAACAATGTGGAAACGCTCATTTACCCTATTTTTTTCACGATTATAACTAGCTGTAGATTTTATTTGAAGACAAAGTTCAAATTAGTTCTAGTTTGGAATATTAGTAGTCATATGAGTTTTATGGATAATATCAATTAAATCCAACTTTACAAATTATTATTATTTTTTAACGTCCTCTTTTTGCAACTGAGGCTAATTGGGACGGGTTATCTACAGGTTACCACCCTTTTTTAGCCAGGGTGGGAGTTTAGGATGTTATTTAATGAATTTTTTCACTAAATAATTTCCTTTGCCCAGGCGAAAATCGAACTCGCCTTTACTTTACAAATTAAATTTAATATTATTTTAGCCACTCTTACATATAATTTATTCATTTATACTGTATTACTAGTTGTATTGGAATAAATTCAGCTGCATTTTTGAGCAACCTTTCCTTTTTTGTATTTTTGTACAGCAATGTACTCTGTTTTGTTTTAATCGCAGAAAAGAATATTAAGAAGTGAATATTATACTGAATGAATAAAGTCCACTTCGTCGTAAGGCTTCTTCACGATATTTCCCATTACTTTATATATATTCTAAAAATTTCTAATTATTTGGATTTCAAGAATTGTTAAAACGGAAATTTCATACCCCAGAATGTGTAAAAAAAAAATATGGCTAAAAATATGAGGCAGGGGAGATGAAAGTTCATATATCCCTATTCGCTAGTTGCGGTACAGTGTTCGATTGCAACGTGTAAATACGTATATTGATGTACGTAATGGAGTGGTAATGGAAGAGGTTTCATAAGTGTATTGCAGCAATCTTTAGGCTAAAAGAAATACTGATGACATTTTAATGACGCAAAAATTGACATTTCAAAATGACTTTCTATTTTGAAATTGGTACAAGTGCAGTACAAAAGTAAATGTGGTCAATTCGATGTCAGTGGGCCAGTAAACCTTGAAAGTATCTCAGCTTATAAATACACAACGTGCATATTCATAACTGATATCCATTTGCTCTCACTAATTTGCTATGAATCAATTGAGCTGTTGCTCGAATTAACGTAAAAATGACTAAGACGACTTAATGATCTCCTTCCATATATAATTTTTATTTTTGGAGCTCCCAAAAAGAATTTTAGCAGTTACGCAGTTAAATTCTTTGAGATGTGGAGAGTGAATGAGATATGAGAAGTGGGCGACACAGTGATAAGATATCTTAGCAGAATTCCTTATCACCTCCCGAGGTTATACTGAACTGAAGAAAAAAATCTCCGAACAACAAGGAAAGTCTCGTTTTAAGCGTCAAATGATGTATATTTCCGTTTTATGCGTTGTGTCGGAAACTTATTAATACTGTGACGGTCTGAACATTTTTCTCATCCTGGAATATGCACCAAGTTATTTGTATTTATGTTTTCAACCCTCGGTTAACCCCCCCCCCCCCCACCCTTCCAACTTCAAGTTCATTCCTTTTTATATAGGCTTCTTATTACAGGAGATATAGAGATTAGATCTGTTTGGTATTGAAGGAGATAAGAAATCTTCTTAGTTGCGTGAAGGGTTATTTTCTTTTAAACTGAGAGTGAGGTTGAAGATTGGACCCTGGCTAGAAATAGGTGGTAACCTGTAGATAACCAATCCCAATTAGTCATAATTGCATCAAGTGGACGTTAATCAATAATAATAATAATAATGAAGATTGAATAAATACCCTCCAATAATATTTTAATGGAGAGTAATCTTAATCTCCAAGTAAGCAGGAAAAGGATAAATATTCAGTGAAATATTGCACAAAAATGTATTACAATCCAATTAAAGACAGTTATTCAAACTTTAAAGTGATTGTTTTATTATTCCCAACAAAATAATCGATATTACATCAGGTGAGTTAAGTGGAGATATCAGTTCATATCTATAATCACCTAGGGCCTACCATTTTTGCTTGATGTGGCTCTCAGAGCGGAAGGTAGTATAGTAATCTCTTGAAGAGGCTTCAGAAGGAGTGAAACATGTAGGGATAAGTAGAAATGTATTTGAAGAAGAGAAATGTGTATTTGTTTACAAAATGTTCTTCTGCTGATCTATTTCATATATGGAGTGACACGAAACTCTCGCCATGTTTGCAGTCAGGTCCCTTTAACTACCTTTACGTAACAACACTTCAAAAACATCTGGACCATATATCCCAACGCTTTTACTTGTCCTTCTCCTTTGATTCTAGTTTCCTTAAACATCGTAATTTCTGTTAAAAGTACGGAAATAAGTCTGAAAACTCATAGAATCTGCAAACTTTAGGCCTCTACTGAATCGCCCAATTTTAACGAGCGCTAATTCTGATTTGAGAATATTTATTTGCCCTTATAGAAAAAGTAGTTCATGGATCTCAAACACAATCACTTCATTCGCAACAATTATTATGAAAAAAACTCTGCTATTACGTGTTCCATTATATCTAGTTTTTACATCTACCTATCTCAAATATCTCACATCCATAGTTTGGACAACTATTTTTTTTTTTACCTAACAGCACCTACTTTTAGTAAATGGCAGAAATCAGCTCGAATGAATATTTGATTTTTAATCAGGTTCTTGCATTTTTAAGAAGGGTGGAGAATCTCCCCGCTGCTACAATACAACATTCCCATCATCTCTATAAGGGTACTTCTTGTTCTTGTTCCTCTTGGCTCTTTCAAGTCACATCGTTTTAGTCTTTTATCTTTTGAGTACAATAAACTAAGAGACATTCATTTCTACGTGAAGTATTTATCAAGACTCACAAAGACTGCTTTTCATTAATGATTGCTTATGTTTCCTCGCAAATAAACGAGTCATATTGAGGAAGAAAACATTTCATTTTACAGATTTTTAAGAAATAAATTCAAAACGTCTTACATGGCAATAATCGTTTCATCTGTTCTTTAGATCCTAATTAATTATGTGAATTAAGGCGTTAGTAATAATTTGAATATTAATATTTGAGTCATGGGTTCGATTCGCTTGACGCCAATAGGAATTTATTTTGTGACGACCTCACTCAATGGAACTCTTAGTTCCAACCTGTTTATAAACGTGTGGAAACCTGTGGATAACCCATCCCGATTAGACAGAGAACTTTCTTATTTCTTCAACTGAATATAACTATCACTTGACCTCACATCAAATTAAAATAGTTTAACGTTTAGTTTTCAACTCAATTGATTCCCTTCTTAATGAGTTTGATGGTAATCAAATGCAGTTTCCGGAAAGAAATGGAATGTTGCCCTTCTTCGAACGACACTGTTACAATATGCTTGATACATAAGTCGGCTGAAGCGTCATTAATGTAGAAAAAGTCAATATTGACATCTGATAGGCCCCCGATTAGCGGTAGTTAATGCTGCCTCGGATGACATGAGGACACTGACTCCTGACCGAGTTCCCAGGCTCCTTTCGATGGGATTATTAAACCTCCTCAGACCGCTTTGCTTCTCAAGGAACAGCCCTACATGCTTATTATTAATGGAGTCGTGGTAATAGCGACCTAGCATGTCGCGCATGTCCTTCTTTCCTCTCTATTATCAACAACCTGTTTTTGTGTTTATTTTTTTCATTATTGCAAGGGAAATATTTTTTCTCGTAAATCAGCTGAGGTATTTGAGAAGCAATATTATTCTCCGCTACCTGTAATATTGTATTATAGATTTCAAAATGGTCCTTTATTAAAACAATGCTATCCCATAAATGTCCTGCCACGGTTATTAGCTAAGGGCCTGTTGTATTTTAGTTCCCATCTAAACCAAGTTAACAGTTAATTTACGTTCCATAACTTTCCTGAAGATGGCATTCAGTTATACTAAACTTCATATCCATAATCGAACCATTCATAAATCATTAATATATTTACCATTCATAAAATGTCTTCCTGGTGCAGTTTTAGACATTAAGAAATCCTATAGTTTTATATAAAAAGTTGCTATAACTAGTTCGTTAACAAACGGATAAATATTACGACCGCTATAGCGCCATAATATAATAACATGATAATTTATAATTAGGTATGTAAATATAAATTTGAATTGACCTTATTTTAGACATCTACAGACCTATGTAGGGTCAACGTAGATTTGAAAAATCGCGTTATGAAGACAATCTTAGAAGCTGATTTACCTGAAGGGAGATCTAAAAAAACATAATGTCCATTGTTTCGAATTACTTGCGAGTTATCCACGTTGAATTTTGAGGCATTTACTTGTTGCTCTGACTCGTCTTCATGAGTTGCTTAAGTATTGTAGGTCTATTTCAAAATTCAGGCCGCTATTATAACTATAAGAAGGTTACGGATCGCTGAGACCGAAGGGGAGGCAGCAACCATGCACGGTGACCGAGTTCTCAGCATTACTGTATTACTGTAGTAATGATATCAGTAATTACTACTACCTTATCGGTTATGTAACTACTTCTTTCAACTCCCTCTTATATTACTGAACTATTTGTTGACAAAATGTTGTCAAACTCACCTCACGTACAATACGAATTAGAAAAATATATTTATTTTACAAATGCAGCTGGTTTTTTTGTCAAGTGGCTTTCATTTTCACTGAGAACGGGTAAAAATTGTGCCGAAAACGTGCTGTTCGTAATGGAACATTCAAATGGAAGATTGTAACATGTTGATCATTACAATATTTTCTTGTTTGCATAGGAAATTTGTTTATTTTAATCTGCCAATATTCGACGGGCATTTTTATTATTATTGTATGCTAATTATCTTTGTTCTCTGCTTGTAAATATTATTTATTAACGACTACCTTATACTTCTAAGGCTAGTTGGGGCAAGTTAGCTACAGGTTATGGGCCTTTTCTACTTATCTATTTTTTATTGTTATTATGAAGACAATAAATTTGACTATGTGCAGCCCCTGGACGTTATTTCCTTCACTACTGTAAGAATTGTATCTCTTGAACCCTAAGTAAATAAGAGAATCTGAAGAAGAAGGAATCGTTCCTTTACACTTTGCTGAATTTAAATTAAAATTTCAGAAACTTAAAGGTGACGGGAGTCTTCATTTAGAAAAAATCTTTACTATGGAAACTGTTTCTGTCGAGTTGAGTGGTAGAATTATTATATAAGCTCTACATATGGTCAACTATTTATTAGCAGGTAGAATTTCCAAGAGAGTTGGCAAATTATATATATATATATATATATATATATATATATATATATATATATATATATATATATATATATATACGATTAGTCTTCATTAGTTTATTTTATTTCCCGACAGGAATGGCAAAAGGTCAGATATATAAATTTCTTCCATTTTAATACGTTTATTTCTACATGTAACAGCAAGCTTTCCTATTTACCAGAAAGGGAAAACCAGTAAACGTCATGTAAGAAAGGTGAAATAAATGGATTAAAAAGGAAGAGGAATTTTATTTCCTGGGCTCTGTCTCATACGTGGTCTGTAATAAATAATGACACACGAAATTTATACCAACGTGAGCGAAATTTGAAAGTACAATATTTCCATCGTATAGTGAGTGGCAACAGCTTTTCCAGACACTATTTTTTTTGTCTGATCACTTTATACTTTTATCTTTGTACATAATGAATGTTATCTGTATATTAACAGGATATCCATATTAAATGTTACACAAACCCTGCGGCCTGGTTTTTTGTTGTGAGGGAGTGTTGCACCTTTCGTCCTTGATCCGATACCCTCAGTCCCTCCCTAGCACACCTTCTGTCATACATCAAGCTAATGAAAGCTGTCTGAAATTCGCTCACCTTCACCTTTATTGCGAGCGTAAATCCTTTTAACAACGTAAATTGTTGTTTTCGAAACCAGACACCTCCCAATTATTTCGGACTTCGACTTTCACTTTTTTAGCAGATTCCCATAACGGGAAAAATTTCTTCATATGTCTATCGAGTGATGCTACCTTGAAGATTTTGAAAATGAGGTTCGCCCAAAATGATATATATTACAGACAAATATATACATATATATACACGTACTTGTATGTTAATGCTCTTGGGATACCAACTTTTGTTCGATCATTACCAAACTCGATATATAAGCATTCCATGAGATGGTAAAGATCAAGTTAATGGCTGAAATCGGACCGAGGTGGTAGGTAGTGGGGGAATCAGAGGGGAAAAAATGGGAAATCAAAATGTTGTCCATTACTATAAGTAGGATTGAAAAATCGTATATAACCAGGCTTGCACATATGATTTTCTATAAATGTTTCCCAACACACTGGTTCTCTATCTTGAATATTAACCGAGATTTTTTTTATTTTCAGCCTTCAGTACTCGCCCACTTTTAGCTATCGCACTTTAAAAATAAGAGAATAAGTCATGAAATGACGTATTCCAAGCTTGCATACCAAATACTGCTTGATTAATTAAGATTTCATTTCTTAACTCGCAAATGTTTGATTGAGCTATATGCCAAATCAAGTAGAATCCATATATATTTTTCTGCATTATGTTTTTTACATAGAAGTATTAATGGATAATTAAAAATAGCTAGAGGGCAAAAATAAGCAATTCTATATTCTTTAAGAATAAAAAAATATACAGTTTTGAATTAACGGAAGCCTTCATAACCTTCAAATGTAAAATTGAACTTAAGCTTGAAATTCAAAATGTTTGTGGTCATATCCCAGCATGACATTATAATCTAAGATAACTTAAACCATTAGGACTAATTTCCGACACAAAGGGAAGGTTGAGGGGGGAAAAATTCACCCCCTCTCCATTAAACAAGTTAGCTTCATTTTAAAGAGCTCGTCTTACAAATACACTGAATACAAATATAGTTTATATTATTTTTCCCCAAAGTATAGAAGTCAGGCAGCAAACATAACACAAAGGATGGGACAAGGAAGGGCTGAGGGGTTGGTAACCATCTTTGTACAGTTTCTCAATTTCCTTTTAGCTATTCCTTTGAATGGTGAATATTTGTGTTGCTTTAACCACTTTTGTTGTTGCTGGAGGTTTCTTTGTATCTGTTCTCTGCTTGGAACTTTTATTTCTTAACGTCCACCTTACTATACTTCTTGTGGCTTATATGGGTGCGTTATCTAGAGGTTACCACCCTTTTCAAGCAAGGGTGGTATTAAGGATTTGATTTACTGAGTTCGTCACTAAATAAAACCCTATTGCTCATGCGAGATTCGACCTCAGTTTAGGTTTACCAAGTTCATAAATACCCATCACCTTAACTCACATACCTAACTCGAACCACTCCTTGTATCAACTGTGCCCCTTCGCGTTCCATCTATCCACCGCTCGGAGGTGTTGCAAATGTTAAACATTCCATAATTTGAAACCTTATGAGAAGTACGAAGTCTCCGAATGTATCCTATTTTCAGTGTCAAGTCCAGAAGTTCAGCATATTAGCTCTCACATGCAAACTGTTCTGGCTTTTAGTGTGTTCAGCTTATAGCATATTGAGAATTTTCACCAGACGGCTGGGACGACAGATAATCACAGTTTTATTAAAGTCGAAAGATGAAACCATAACAATCTCTGTTAGGAAGATTATGTTATTACATTATATTTGACTAATATATTGAATATTCAGGGTTAGTACAGTTATTTCCACAATACCTTTTTTTTTTTTTAGCTGTGAGATCACACAGACATTCGAGACTGGAATACACTCTAGTACCTTTACAGTATCGCAAAGCTATAGCGGAGCTATCTGAATATAAATGTACCGAGGTTTAGTGGAGAATGTCAGCAGCAGTGCAGGCAACGTGACAACACCCCAGCAAATGCAGCGATGCAGGCTGTAGAGTATCGCAGGCTGTGGTACCAATGTATTGTATTCTACCCAATACTACTCAAGATGGAGAAACAAAGAGAAAAAGAAATTATTAATACTAGTGTGTGGTCAAATTACCGCTACAGCTCCCAATGTTGTTAGCCTGATCCTTCTAAATCCGTTATCACAATACCGCACTTTGCCGTTACATTCCCCAGCGTTTATATCGACAGGGGAAATACTTTTGAATTCAGGCTACGAGCTCTCACAACATTCAAAATATAAAAATAAGATAGGTTTTCTTAGTTTGCTTGAAGGTATAAAAATATATATATATATATATTTTTTTTTTATATGTGACAGACATAACTCCAAATTGAGAAAATAAAAGAGTAGTCATGTTCTGAAGCATTTTAACAAAAGTCAGGTATTTTGTAGGAACATAATTTCATAAGTCACGAGTCAAAATGAAAAAAAATAGCACCAGGGAACGGTTATCACATAATTCCGCAAAAAGTATTCTTAGTCCTCTCTACAAAAAAAATCTTAATTTAAATGTGGTAAATGCTTATTAAATTTGTCTAAACGTAGAGAATCCTATGTTAGTATATGAAGCCAAGTACCAACGAGATTAATTAATGATTGAGTAAAAAATAAAGAAACCTTTTAGCCATTCACTTCCGTAAAATTTCTCAAAGATAAGTTACCTGTTGGTCTTGAAGAGCTTCTTACTTACTGTACCATTGTACTTGTGAAAATAGCTTAACTTAAATAGCTATTGTTATCATGTACACTTTGCTTCTTGTGCTTTACTTTTATTATTATTTATTAACGTCCACCTTTTGCTGTTATGGCTAATCAGGACGGGTTGTGCATAGGTTATCACCCTTTTCTAGCTAGGATGGGACTGACGAATTTATTTAGTGACGAACTCATTAAATAAAATCCTAAGTACCACCCTGGCTAGAAAAGGGTGGTAACCTGAAGATAGCCCGCCCCAATTAGTCATAATAGCAACAAGTGGAAGTTAATAAATAATAAAGCACATGAAGCAAAGCGTACTTGAGAGAAATAGCAACGAACTATTTACGTTAAGCTATTTTCACAAGTGTAATCGTAAAGTTAATAATAAGTTCTTCTTGTACTGGGCTTAACTTGTGATTTTTCTCATAGACGTTTTTTTTTTTAAAGTTGAGGCCTGCTAACACCTCCATAAATTTTGGAAATCGTTTTTGGGGCATCCGATATTATATTTTAATGATTAAATTATTCATACAGGTAAACAAACTAAGGTGTCCTCAAAATAAATTACTATAGCTATTTGACACTCTGTTGGGTATTCTCCTTTTTTACCCGGTAATAATAGTTACCATTGTCTTTGAGACTTATATTGCCCCCAGTAGGGTATAAAAATGAGCCAATAAGTTACACAAACCCCTGAGGGTAGTATAAGAAGTGTTGAAATAGCAAATGAGCCTGACGCCTAATGCTCAGCAATCTCCAGGGAAAGTCCTCGCCAAAGAGGTTGGTTCCTGGTTCATTATTGTTGTGCGTATCGGCAGAGTTGTCTGTCACCCGCTCATTCAAACCTATGGTTCACTTACGTCATCGTTACCCACGACTATCTAAACCAGTCTTACATGACTACCTCCCTATTATTTCACTCTGAAGGGAGAATAACTAATTATTTCATTAGTTATTCTCTCTCTTTAAACAATGATTGGATTTCCATTATGATATAAGGCACGTGGCGAACAATAAGTTGTGTATATAATTCCCGCTGACAACTTCGTTTTTATCAGATTTCTCTTAAGGTAAATCAACTATTCAGGTTATACTCATGACTCACTTTTCGAAAAATTTCTTTAAATGTCCTCTAGTAGACGAAAATGAGGTTCGTTCAAAATTATATATACATATATTTGTCTGTTACCACTCTAGCCGTCGCAACTTTTGGTTAATCGATACCAAACTCGATATGTAAGCGTTTTATGTAAAACTAGAGATTAAGTTTGTTAACGGCTGAAATCGGACGGGGGGAGGTGAGGTATAGAGGGGAGAAAATTCATAATATCTTCGTTATTATACATCTGATCGAAAAATGTTATATTATTATTATTATTATTATTTATTAACGTCCACTTTTTGCAACTTAGGCTAATCGGGACGGGTTATCTACAGGTTACCACCCTTTTCTAGCCAGGGTGGGATTTTAGGACGTTATTTAATGAATTTCGTCACTAAATAATTTCCTTTGCCCAGGCAAGAATCGAACTCGCCACTCTAGGTTTACCATGTGAGATAAAGGTCGAAAAATGTTATAGAATCAATCGTTTCACAAATGTAATGTACTCTACACGTTGTTATTTACATATTTTCTCTATCATGAATATTAACTTAAATATTTGCACTGTTTTGTTGTCAGCCTTGAGTAAACCCCCTCTCCTACTCATGTCATGTTAAAAATTAGCTTTTATATCGTGAAACATATTATTCAAAGAGTAAATATGGTTTTCATTGAACTTATAATGTGTGAGATATATGCAAATACGTTGTGTGATGACGTCATGATTTAAGATTTTACGTTCTTAACTCGTAAATGTTTATTTTGTTTTATCCATACTCAATATTTAGCCGTTTTAGGTGACACTAAATATCATATTTGTTAGTTCAATAGTTGTTCTATGCATTTTTTCGCACACACAAGTATTAAGTGAGTTATTCTTATTTTCTTGATTTTAGTCAGAATTGGCAGTGTGATGAGATCACTAGTGTTGTTATACCACACTTTCTTCACTAAATACAGTACTCCGCCTCACCCTGGCTTAAATAGCCTTCTAATTATCCTTAAACACATAATAAGAAATCTTCATAATAATCCTAAACTAGAAATGCATTCCTGCCTTGACACTAGCGCAAAAGAAGCGTAAAAATATCAGTTTTACTTTACTTCTGAATAAAAATAATTCTTTAAATGGTTTTATCGTTAATACCGAAAACACTAGGCGTTAAATTAGGCTGTACAATAGCAAGTAAAGAAAGTATACAGAAGAAAAACTGTAGAAGAGGATTCAGTGAAAGTTATATTCCAGTTAATAACGAGGGCAAATATTTTTCACGCTATGTGTTTTTAGAGGATCGTTAATCGACTTTGTAATTTTCTTTTTTAACAGTGATGGTTATCTCTTTATTAAAAGAAAAATTAGGTTGATTTAATGCCGTATAGTTATACAAAACAATAATAACCATATTGCTTTCATATACTAATTGTAACACACATTTTAGACCCGTGTATGAAACAGTCGATGTATAATAATTATTACATGTTCCCTTGGAGTGCACATATTATTTAGTTATTGTACAACTTCCCATCATGCTTATTTACATTTGGCGTATTTTTCATAACATAGAGGTCTACTAATAAACACTTTTCCCTTACAATGTGTGTCTTCCTAAAGTACAGTAAAGGAAGATATGAGCATTAAAAAATGCGTTAAAACTGCGCACGGATATCCCGTAGGTTTAACAATTTGATGCTATAATCGTAACCAAACCAGGAGAGAAGAAAAAAAAATACTGATTTTCTGTAAAGGTTACAACTATAAGAAGCTATTATAAGTTTTACAAGAACGAACTCAATCTTCAAGGATCATTTGATAACGACGACCAATTGAAATTTTACTTCAATTTATTAATTTTTTGCATGAACCTCAATAAGAACTAATTCAATATTCCTTTTCAGATTCATATCTATGAAGTTCAAAAACATTGGTATGTTAGAATAAAAGCTCCTGATACTTCATTGTCCGAAGTAAATACAGTCTTGTAATCCGTTGTGAATTATATTGCGAAACATTTAGGTTTTCAAATTTTAATGGAATTGTCCCTTTCGACCCACCCTGAAATCATCTTGACTAGTTTCGGCGTAAAGTCTTTACGAATTTACGTGTGTATGTGTGTACGTATCTCATATAACACTAGAACGAATAATCTTAGAAGGTTTAAATTTCATATTTTTGGAAGTTGAAGACCTCCTTTTGATCGAAATTAACGAAGAGGAAAGAGGAATTGAAATGGTTTCCTTTGGGAATATAAAGATTGGGTGCAAGTAATCATCCATATTCCATATTGATATTCATCAATAACACAAATGCCCTCTAATATGAACAGTAAATGAGTAGTCATATGCATTTGATATACTGTAGATAAAACAGGTTAAACAAATTTATGTTTACAATGGCTCTTATCTTTAAAAGAATTGATATAAAAAATAGTTTCCCATTGAAATATAAAGATTGCATAACCGCATGCACTAAGAGAGGAAGGGACGGAAATAAAAAATTGTTAATTTCTCCGTACTTACAAAATATATAGAAGATTTGTATAGAACCCTTTTTGTTTATCTTAAAAATAACTATAATAACTTTTGATGCGATGCACTGGGACGGGAATTTTGTACTTCTCTTTGAACTGAAATAATTTTAAATGGAGTTCAGCAGTGCATTTTGTTTACTTATTTTCGTAGGTGTTCGAAAAAGTGGAGTCTGTTTTAAAAAGCGATTCGTTTCATCCTCCTTTTCCTGAACGTCCACGTACTCGGTTGAGAAGTCCTCTCCTCTTTGCCACCTTACTGTATTTAGAGAGGAAAAAATAGTTTTTCCCTCTGTTGAACTATTGCCATCTATTTGGATGACATTGAGTTTGCAGACGGCCCCAAACAGGCTGCCATAAATCCAGTATTAGAGGATACGAGGGTTGCCCGTGACAAAGACAGCAGCTGGCCATCAATCCAACCTGACACAGAACCGCGTCCAACCCCTAACTACAAAGAACCTCTCCACAGAGAACCATATATCATTTCTTCCAATTACCCAACTCTTCCCAGACTCTTTGTTTTTCCATTGGTATACCAGGATTTTTTTTTCATCCCTAAGTGTCCTTCTTTGATACTTCGCTCTTCCTATGACAAACTTTTTCCCCGCAGTGGAGTCAAACGTGAAGAATATGTGAATATATGAAGGGAGTACTTCTAAATCATCTGAGCCATATTATATTTAAACAATTTAATAAGAAAATTCCGTCACGCAGGGGGCTGCGTAAACTAAGCAGATTTCCCTTGTGAAGTTTTGAAATAGATAAATCTACACCGCAGTGAATATTAAGTGAATAAATACAAAACGTAATGAGAAATATTTCAGCCAATTTAAGTAACCTCCCGACGGAAAGCAAATGAATTGTAACAAACAGGTCTGCCAACCTCTCAGAGCTAAACAGATAACATATTAATGTTATTGAAAAATATTTACTATACCTGGTACTGTAATTTATAATGAATCAGAATAATTTTTATCTCAGTAACTCTGATTTTAGTGGTCCAAGAACTTAAGACAGGAAGGGGGGGGGGAGGGAGGTCAACGGAACATATTTGCATGTATCTCGGAATATATATAGCAAATATGCAACCTTTAGAATATATATAAACATATATCCATAAAATATCTCGCATCTGAAGGGAGCTACTAATACTCGCTGATCAATCATTATTCTTCGGCGAAAATATGTGACAATGTATTAGATTAGGGGGCTCGGGTTGTCCGTGCGGGTTAGGGCGTTGGTCCTAATCTCCCATGACAGACCTAGAGTTGCGGGTTCGAATCCCGCCCTGGGCAGTAGAAATTTATTTAATGACGGAGTCATTAAATAAACTGCTTATTCCCACCCTGCCTAGAAAAGGATGTTAACCTGTAGATAACCCGTCTCGATTACCCATAGTAGCATAAAGTGGACGTAAAATAAAATAAAATAAATAAATGTATTAGATCATTCAGCGAACGAAAAAAGGATGTAACGTACATTCCTTCATTGCTGCCATCACTTACTAAATAATGCTGTTTAAGATTAATCTTGCCCGAGGAGAAATTGTATTTTGTCAAAATAAATTGTCTTAATGTTACATCTAAAACCGAAGAGTTCATAAAATATAGTACATGAGTGTAAAATGTAGAGTAACATTCCTACTCTACATCCTATGCCGATCGTAATCTGAATGGACTGAGACACCCACGTGGGCAAGAACTGTCATCTAGCATAGAACTCTCGCTCACGTGCCAGACCGTAACCCACTCTTTACTTTCTTCTACACCCAATCGGCTTTTCATAGATACCCATTTTCTCTTTTAAAGTTATTTCAAAATAAAAAAATAATTGATCAAAGAAATCGCCCTGATATGGTACTTTCTCTGAGTCTAATCCGTAAAATTGTTTTCACAAAAGATGAGGTTTAATAATATTTTTTACCGTCAAGTCCTCCGGCCTTGCTCACCCGGAGGAGTTGGCACAATTATGTGACCTTTTTACATAAATAATAGTAATAAATAGTAGTATTAAAAAATCTGATGGGACACTACATTACTTATTTTACTCCTGAGACCCCGCGCTTCACATAAAATTATTTATTTGAAATCGATATGCGATATCTCCGTTCCTATGCATCAGATCAAAAAATCCTATATGGCATAAGTTATAGTTGATTTTATGATAAACATAAAAGGTCCTCTATAAATCCTCTATATGTCATAGGTAGCGTTAGTTTGCAAATTAATTATTTTCAGCCTTCTCTAAACCTTTAAATTTTATTTTTTTATTAATTATTTCTTTTATTAGTGTGTTTTTAAATTTGTATTTACTATTATTATATTGTTATTTGATTTTTTTTCAAAGCAATGTCGACTTGTAGCAAACTCTCTACAAGAAACGTTTTGATATAATCGCTGATCTCACCTATGAAAGTTGACTTTAGTTTATGTGAAGGTGTGTGTGTGTGTTTGTATATACATCCATTTGATACACAACACATACATACGCACATACACGCACACTCACACTCTCTCTCTCACACACACACACACACACTAATTTAATTATTTGCCAACGGATTCGCTTTCCTCTAAAATCGCGAATAGATTAGTTGTAAAGTACGCAATCCTTAACATGGCTACGAAAACTCATAGAATAGTAATAGCCCACAAATATTTTTTTAACTGAGCAATCTTAGATCTTGCTTAGCAACTAAAAAAAAAAGCCAATTCCCGAGGAATTAAATTGCTCCTAACTTCCATATTTAGTCAATAAACTATGAATTGTTAAATACCAAACCTAAACGAAAGTTCTTCCTAGCGCTTTCCTGGAATATTTTTTTCCGTACAGTTTGAAAATTAGATTATATATAATGTAATGTTCTTGGCAAACTTCACCGAATAAATATATCATTAATGCTCATATATGTATTTATATATATATATATATATATATATAGATATATATATATATATATATCCCTCCGTCGGGCGCACCTCTGGACGAAACAAAATCGGGCGCACCCGGCCTCGGAGGCCGTCCACATTTTTTAACCCCCCACTTCCCACCTAATTAATTTTAATTTAAAACGCTGGTAGGACAGACTTCACTAGGGTCTAAGGAAAACAAATATACTATTTAGAACGTAAAATAATGACTTTGTTAGAATAGAATGAAGCTTAAACTAAAACAAGTAAAATTGATCAGGCGCGTGAGGCCAAAGTTAGACTAGCACTTATTTCTCAAGATATCGACAAACATCCATACAGAATAGCATTAATCTTAGTAAAAGGAACGATTGCAATAGATATATCTTGAAAAAACTCATCTTCGAAATTAAGGAGCAATGGGACACCATCGGCCTCACAAGCCACCCAGGGACCAGACGGGCTGGATGAAGGATGGCAATAGACTAAAGTAGGTGATTCTAAGCATGAATACAAATCAGGAAACTACTGGGAATGGCCCCTCACAGGGGAGACAGAATGAGGCGGGGCATCAAAGATTATGTTTTCCAGGCCTCTCAGGCCAGCTGCGCCCGACGGAGGGATATATATATATATATATAATTATCGCTGGTCTTACTCTTTCAATCTGTCAAACTTATTTGTATGTCATATTAGTCTGAAAGTGACTATCCTATTTGGCAGTTAAGCCGCCCTAGAGTTTTGCCCATGATAATCCTATTTGAATAATCCAAGCAACTATACGCCTTGAATATTTATGTTGATTAGTAGAGAGCGTTTGTTAAGGTGAACGAACCATAGCTGGCGGAAGTTGGGGTTTAATTTGATTTTCCGGTCTTCTGTATTCCAACTGCGGGATTGGTCCAGCTCAGTAGCCAGGCATTGACAGCAGCTAAACCCACTTGTCTCCATACACCTACCTCTAAGCACAAATTACCATTGGGGATATATGACGTCACTTCACACAGATCACTTCCTGTCGAATGAAAATAAGAGAGGCATGAAAAGAAAAAAAACAACGTATTTAAATGTTCCTATTTTATTTTTGTTATTATTTGAAAAAATTAAAGTTACTTTCTGCAACTGCGGCAAATCAGTACCAATATTGGTAATTTTTGATTATCGGTCTCCCATTTAAAGACGATTATTAAATCATAATTACAAGAAAATCACTTTATTGTTTAAAAAAGTCCGTCACGCAGGGGCTGCGTAAACTAAGCAGATTTCCCGCGTGAAGTATAATAATAAATAAATCTACGTACCGATAAAACAACACCACCGTGAATATTAAGTGAATAATACAGACGAGAATAAGAAACCTTCCGGTGGGTATCTGAAATGTAAACAAACAGTTCTGCCAACTTTTTACCTGAGTAATTAACGGGAGGCCACTCATTATTTACAGATAAAGTAATTGGTCGTTACCGCGTATCTCTATTCGCTGTTACTGATATCGCTTTAGGCTGTAAATGACTTTGCCATTATTTGCAGATCGCAAAGTCTAGCCTATATTAAAAGACAACTACAAGCTGCGATTTTTAGATTAATGGAATGGTCGAAAAAAAAACAGGTTTTTTGTTTTCCCCCGAAAAAGCCAAGTGCATAATATTCTGAAAGCGCAGAAATTTAAATCATTTACCACAACTCTGTCTTAAAGACACCCTAATAGAATATGTCAACCATGCTTACATGCCATGCGGGACTTAGGAGAAAAACTGTGCAGAACCAATCTTATTGCAAATTGAATGCACTATAAATATTGTGACATAAATGTATATTTCTATCTCGAATATTAACCGAGTTATTTGCATATTTCAGTTTTCAGCCTTCAGCAAACCCCCACTTTTAGTCATGTTACATAAAAAATACTCTGTTATATAATAAACTACATTACTCGAAGCTTAAATACTAAATACTGTTTGCAAGAGACCTTTATTATACGAGGTACATACAAATATGTATCGGTGCCCCCCCCCACCCCGTCTTAAGTTCTTGTACTACCAAAATTTGATTGATTGAGATAAAAATTATTCTAATTCATTATAAATTACAATACTATATATAGTAAATAGTTTTCAACAAAATTAATATTTTATATTCTGATATATTTCAGTAATTGTTTTCTATCCGGTGAGAGGTTGGCAGACCTGTTTGTTTACATTTCAGACGCTTCCCGTCGAGAGGGTATTAAAATTGTCTGAAAAATTTCTTATTACCGTTTGTATTTATTCACGGGGGTGTTGTGTTACCAGTATGTCGATTTATAGATTGTTAAACTTACGTTGGAAACCTGTTTAGTAAACGCAGCCCCTGCTTGACGGACTTTATATGTGGAGCTAAGGCACTAATCACCAACGTGAGGGCTGCTTTGTTATTCTTCTAGTATACATACGAATTTGTGTGAATGGCCATTTTATCGGAACATAAATTTATCTTGGTCCCGGATCAGTCACTAAACATAAATGGTATTTCACTATAAAAAATTATAATAAAACAATATTTTGTTTACATCTAAGCGTCCTTGAGAGAGGGCGCAGGAGGGGAAGGACTAAGAATGAATTTGTGAATGGGTTGAATAGGGGAGGGGGCTGTAGGTCAGGGGGAGCCTACCTGCGCCTGCGCTACTATATCGACACCCTAACTTATAGTCAATGGTTACCACCGAAAAGCCATAATCACCAAACTTTCTGCTTACAAATTTTCTTTTTTTTATGTGCACATTTAGCAGTAATAATTATACGATTAATTTCAAATAAACTGTAGAGATAAAATAAAAGGTGCACTTCTTGTTGAATTCTAAATTTCCCGTTGTTTAGCAGATTTTTTCCACGATTTTCGAAAAATGCCCCTCAATCCTACATAGAGGATGGCGAAAATGTTGTCCGTTCAAAATTATATACATATATATATATATATATATATATATATATATATATATATATATATTTCTGTTGTATTCGACCAGGTTATATAGGAGTACTTGTAATGTAACCAGAAGTACAACAGTTATGTACAATAGTTTTTAAGTATCTTTAGTCTTGCCCTGAAGAAGAGAAAATAAATATTCTCGAAATATTGGAATAAACTACGATTTTTTCACCAACACTGACCAAAACTCCAATAACACATCAACAACACTATATGTATATATGTGCTTGTGTGTGTGTCCTGCTACGCCTGCAGGTCACAATATTCTGGGGGACTACTCCATATATAATCGTTTATTGCAAAACTGTAGATCAAGTTCGTTAACGACTAAAATCGGACAGGAGGAGTGGGTGTAGTTTCGAGTAGTGAGAGGGTAATTTCAAAACATATCCGTTGTTATACTTCCGATCGAAAAATATAATAGGCTATAAATGTTTTCATATACACATTTTCTCTAATACTAACGAGGAATTTGGACTTTTTAGTTTTCAGCCTTCAGTAAACCCCCACTCCTACTCATTTCATTACCACAATAAGATGTTACTCAATGAACCTCTTTATTCTAAGCTTAAATATCAAATATTGTTTTCATGGGACCTTTTGTTATGCGAGATACACGTAAATTCTGTAAATAATTTAATGATTGATTGTACTAAAAATTTCCTTCTTTTTAAAAATTTGTACATTTGAAACTTGTATCTTGGGTGAATTATAAATTGAGATGTGGTTAATTATGTTGTAGCCACACACAGGTTGGTAACCGGAGATATCCATGGACAATATAAACAAAGTTTACTAGCAGTTCACTTCTATATATTCAAGTTTCAACATGTGCTAGTTTTGCAGGTGGTCCCAGTGTTACCCTAATGAACATCTCCAGAAACTCTCATTTACATAGAGATCAAATTTCTGATGATTCAGGACTTTCAGAAGAGCACAGAAGTTCTTTTTTTGCTAAAACTTAACGTTAGACTCAATGCATTTGGTCCTTTGTAGTGAAATATATTACTACTCCGAGAATACTTATTTTTTTTTACATTTTGTTATTTGGTAAATAGTATTATGAAATATATTTAAAGCATTGAATAATATGTTTGTTCAATTTAAAGCAGTGAAAAATTAGTTTTAATATTAAGTTGAGAGGGGCTCAGGTTAGCCATGTGAGTGTTGAACTTAATCTCACATGGTAAACCTAGAGTGGCGAGTTTAATTCCCTCCTGGGCAAGTAATTTATTTAGTTTATTTAGGAAGTCATTAAATAAAATTCTTAGCCCCACCCTGGCTAGAAAAGAGTGGTAACCTGTAGATAACCCGTCCCAATTAGACTTAGTTGGTGGAAAAAGTGGGTGTTAATAAATAATTTCATTTTTAAGTTGAGAGTCAAGAAATTTTATTTACTTTCTAACCTAAAAATGTTGCTTCCTGTATTTATGACGTTTTAATGTGATGATTCGTTATTGTGTTTCAGACAGAGGACACCGATGATGATGAGGAGGCAGAGGATATGAAGGAGGAGAGCAGAACGGATGGTAACCCGTGGCAGAGGACAGGTAGTCTAGTGCTCTCCGAGGCCGAGATTCAACACTACTGTGACACAACACTCGAGTGTAGGCCATCCTCTCCAAACCTCAATAAATCCCAACAATGTTGCATCCTTTAGAATTCTTTTCTTTCTCTTCTTCTGCTAGTCTTCCTGCATCTGTTTTTTTTTTTTCCTCTTCTTTATTTTAATATACGGAATGCGATTGTTTTGTTATTTCACCTTTGATTCACCTATAAATACCATTCAATGCTATGAGCTTTTGATCAAACGAAACCATCAGATATTGTGGTAGATCATAGTGGAAGTTTTGGATGGATTATTAGTTCCATTTTAGGAGACAAATGTAGTGTATAAATAAAAGTAAAAATATAAAAGACTTAACCATTAAATTTTTTTTCTTTGTTTCTATATCTGAATTATTAATTTGTAGAATATATATTAAAATTCATAACATATACTTAAGTTGCATTATTTTCTTAGAAATAAAGCACCACATAACTGCCTTAAAATGTTTTTTTTCTTCTTCTTTTTGATAGCATTAATTGGTGAACGGGCTTCATCCTGTTCTTTTCTTTTGAATTCTGACATAAAATACAATGATAACAAACAAAAAGTGATCATCCATTATTGAAAGAAGAATGAACAAAATTACTAGTAGGACTTTGCTCAAATTTTGATACGATTTTGAATAATATTGTAATGCCAATTTAATATTTACGTTTAAAAAATATTTAATTTAAAAATAATATGAAATTTAGTATCATTGCTAATAAGAATGCAATTAAAATATTTATTCTAGCACAACAAATATCACTAAATCACAACTCACTTCATTATCACTATCCTAATATAATCACTCCCTTATCCCTCTATCCCGATTGTTGTCACAGTATGTCTATTTTTTTAGCATTTAATGAATTATTGTAGCTTTATGCAAAATCAAATTTTGTTGGTATTTGATACCTGATATTTATCACAAAGTGAACTTTAATTTTATAGTTGAGAAAATTTATATGGTTATTTAGACATCAAAGCTATTATTAAGTCCCCAGAATTTTTACTCTGACAAAAACTACACAACTGTTAATTTTTATTTGTAAATAGTAGTTTTATCAATTTTATTTAATTCATTGTCAAACATGAACAAGCTTTTGGCTGCTTTTTGCACTAAAATTTGTGATAACTATTTAGTCTCTCACTTTTGTATCATAATTTTCAATAATATTTAATTTGTAACTACAACATTATTTTTAAATATAATTTGTACATTTTTAAAAGGTATGTAATAAGTGTAAATAAGCATGAGTTACAATTAAAGCTAGTAGTAGTGAATGAAGAGGGTCCAAAAGATCTGATTAAGTAGATTTTATGTTCTTTGATAGGTTGAATTATTACCCATTCTTTTATTTTATTACTTCTACTGCATGAAGAGCATTTGAGATGTTTGTATTTTGAAGTGATGTAGTGTAAAGTATGTTTTATCTTTAAAAAAATTGATTGTTATTTTTATAATTTGCCTAATAAACTGTGTATGTAACGATTTATTTATTTATTTTTCTATGAATATTTTCAGAGCATGAGGTATTCAATGACAATTGCACTGTTTTTTATACTTCTTTCTTATTCATTTTTAGTCCTTTTGCTTTTGTACATAGTCATAGCATGATTCTTGCCACACAATTTTTAGAAGACATTTTTTCTTTGTTCGTGACCTCCAGTTTTGGATTAATAAAGGAAAATACAAAAAAAGAAATGAGAATATTAAATACATCATTTGTTGTAAAAGTATTTACTTCTGTAAAAAGTGAGAAAGAGATAAGAATTAGTTGTAATTTGTGAAGTGCAGATGGAAATTATAGGATAAAAAAAAACATTTTAAAATTAAATGCCAATAAACATATTAAGTGTTCAGGTATTGGCTAGAGAGATTATATTTTTCATTTTGAAGATGACAGATTAGAGCATTGTTTGTGTTTATTCAAACCTAAAATGAACAAAAAAAGTTTAAATGGTGAAAATGCAGTTTAACCCCACCCTTGAAGCGGCCAAGCTGAAAATCCGCCGAATTAATGTTTGTAAACATTGCAGACATCATGAAATCGCCGGATTACATGTTGTTGTTTAAAATTGAGTTAAAAAAGCAATGAGAAAAAAAATAATAATAATCACGTGATCACGCAATTTTCGATGAATCCACCAAGGGTGGGGTCAAACTGCATTCCACCCGTTTAAAGAGTATTGTTTAATTTACAATAGAATGATTCTACAATGAGCTTGAGAGGAATAATTCTAAGACAGGTCCCCGCACTTGGTGCCAGTCCCATACATCTAAGATCACTTGGAAAATGAGGCCAACTCATCAGCTTCTTGCATATTCCTCATAATAATTTTCTGAACATTATTGTAGTTGTGTCAACTATTATATTTAGTTTGGCTTATTTTTTATATTCGAAGAAGCAAAATTAATACATTCCTTAAGCATTTTTAATAGGGTTTTGCTTGGCAGTACAAGAGAACAAGTAAAAAATCCATACTCTACCACTACCTATTTAAAAAAACTAAAATAAAAGCAGAAATATTGGCTTTAATGTGATAATCCTAAAAGTAGTACTAACCAGCACACGTGTGGATATATGGCAATTCAACTAGTTTCCTTTGATTTATGGAAAATAACCAATATTTTTATACAATTTGACTGGACCAATGACAACATATACAAGCTTCCTCAAGTCAATTCAAATACTCCATCCAAAATGTTGTATTGGTGGTCCCTTTCTATTTCTTACAAGCATTTGAAAACACTTTAAATGTTAAAAAACTGTAGAATTAACCAGAAGTGGGCAAAAAAATAATTTTAGAAACTAAACAAAAAGAATGTTTGTTTGTACCAACAAAATTAAGAAGAAAAACTTGATAGATGATCATGCATTGTTGCTCAGCTTACTTTTGTAAGATAAAGTAAAATATCAGAAAAATGAGAAATTGCAAGTATGATGTATACAGAAAAGATGGTAAAATAATAAGCAATAGCTCATCGGCCAGTTAAATTTATAATCTTTGATTAAATGGGGGATTTATTGTTTCCGTCTTATAATTACTTAAATAATACTCGTTAAACCTCCTTAGTTTATTATATAGCCCTCATGAGTCGCCATAAACTGTCACTATGAAATAAAACTCCTTTGTACAATTGATTTGTTGTATTCTTAAAGCTCATAGTGGTAATTTTGTAATTCAGTTGAAATTAATACCTGGTGTTTTCCCTGAAAGTGTTAACTGATTTTTCTATAAAAGTTTACCATGTTAAAAATAAGCTATGATCTTTAGAAAATGTTAAAAACAAATATCTTTTGGAAAACAAAATATGTATTTCTAATACTGATACATAATTTGTTGCTTTATTAATGACAAATAGCAGGATAAAATATCATTATGAGAAAATGTATTCCATCTATTCTCATAATAACTTAACTGAAACATCTGATTGAGCAAAACTTATCTTCAAATGAATTGGTAGAACTTAATTTACATCAGGTAAGAAAAGCTATTGAGATGAAAAGAAAATTTTACTTTTCTTCAAAATTAGGAATGTTCCAATTAAAATAAGGTCCTTTATTTACGAAGGTACAATTGAACTATGCACTATACTTTAGCTTCATAAATAAATGTGCTTAGGAAGTACGGAAAACATTAAGCTTTTGCATTTGGAAGGTGATAGAGTGGATTGTTATGTTACTTCTGTGGATCTATGTCATTACTTATTAAAAATATTCTAGAATGATTTAAAAAGGAATTTTGTAAAACAACGTTATGTCTAGTAGAAAGAAAAATAACCTTTGAACACAATTGATTTTAAGAGCCGAATTACTTATAGTTTAATCTCAGTCACACTAATTCCAAACTATATAACCTCTATTTTGTATCCAGCTGTCATATTTTATGTTGTGAAACATTTTATTTATCAAAAGTCACTAGCAAAAGGGAAGTAACATTTTTTCTCTAATATGGAATATATTCGAATTTGGAAGTATTACAGGATTAAATCCTGCACAACAAATTATAGTATTCAATATTAAAATATAATGGCTTGTTTTAGAATAACATAATTAGTTTTTAATGAATTGAAGTCTTAGGTTTTTGTCCTATTTATTTAAGACATATTAGTGAATCAAGTTTAGACAGAGAGTATTGTAGGTATAAGTGTTTTGAATCATTCACTAGTTACAAAAACTCCATTTGTTTTTAATGGTCCATTTTAAAAATAAATCTTTAATTGCCTTGATTATGAATATTAATTTTAATTGTTCAATTAGATTATTAAATGAATAGTAAAATAAAAGAAGTGGAGTGTTCTTATTAGGGTGGAAAATCAATTATTCTTTATGCCCTCCAAAGTTACATACATAAATACAATTTCTGCTTATCACAGTTTAAGCTTTTTTTTTTTTTTTTTTTTTTTTTTTTTGTTTTTTTTTTTTTTTTGTGAAATGAATGTAGAACACAGATTCTTTTATTTTTTGGCAGGTATAACTCATTTGGAGAAAAAGTAAACATTTTTGTTCTTTTCAATAGCTCCTCCTACTTAATTTGTATCTGCTATGTAGCATTGCAATGCCAGGTGGGATTGCATCTTTCTTGATGCTGACTAAAAAGGTCAGTTATTTGCCATTATTGGTAACAATTTTGTAACACTCTTAAAAGTAGTAATGGGTTACTTCATGTCTACGAAGATTACAATTTTATATATATATATATATATAGACACACACACACACACACAAACAGCATGAACACGCATCAAATATTTTTGAAATAAAAATTTAAAATATAGAGAAAAGTCACTAACAGTTACTTTTACTTTGCCTACAAAATAATAAAATTAAAATGGTTAGTTTGTGCTTAAACTAATTAGATTTAATCTCCTATATCTGGAGACTTACATACACATATTATAGAGTGTATACACCTTTCATGTTTGATAAAAATAATAATAAAATAAAATAAATCATCAAAACAAAAATATCTTTACAGCAAATGTAAAGATTCAGGAATGGATTCCTGAAGTTTAAGTAATCTCAGGCTGAACCCCCTGGTACATCTCTAATAATATCCAAGTTGTATCCATTTCAAAAATGTTGTTTTTGTATTTTGGGTTGATAGGATTGTACAGAAAAATATTTAAATTATTTTTCAATAATATTTGTGGCTATGTACTCATAATTGGTGGAGTACTGATCTATACAGCCAGAAGGCTCAAGTTGCAGAATTATATATTGAAAATCCAATGTTAACCCTAGTTTTAAATAATCTTTTTAACTTGACACTGCTATAAGGTATTTAGCATGTCTGCTGTTTAAGTTAATGACTCTTTATTCTTATTTACTAAATAATAATACAATCCAGGTGGCTCAGGCGAGCCATGTGAGTTATGGCGTTGGTCTTAATCTCACTTTGTAAACCAAGAGCCGTGAGTTCGATTCAAATTAGTGTTGTTAATAGTTAGTTATTCATGTTGCTAAAATAGTGGAGTCCAGTTCTGGACTAATTTTCGATTTTTATTTAATAAAAACCTAATCTTTCAACTAGTACAAATTAATTTAAGAACTTTAATGGCTGTGCAACATGAATATCAAATCTAAACACAAGGACTGTTTTGAACTGAGAACTAGTTAATTTTACTGAGCATTCAGAGCACTTGCTCCATTACTAGGCGCATGTTCTCTAGCAAAATTGATTGATGATACTGTGAAAGGTCCGTTCTACAACATGTATAAGCATGCTGGGAAAGTTTTGCAAAATGATCTGCCAAAATCACAGGAAGGTGCTTGATGCTGCATTTCTTCAAAGACAGTGAAAGATCTCAGAGGAATAAAGACATATTTACTGCTTTGAAAAAAATGGCAGATGAAGGCAGGTGTGTCATGTACCAGCAGATAGAAGGTGTTGTTAGTAAAAATGTGCCACCACTTAATTCAATTCTGCATGTTCAATTGAATTTGAAGGCAATATTTTGTCTCTCATTGGAGCATAACGATGGAGAGCAGATACAGGCTTTGAGACAAGGTACTTGGAGATGCTGAAAATGTGAAAGTGTTTGATGAAATACAATCTCATCTTGGGTGTACTACTGTGGAATGCTGACCTTAAAGCATATATAAGAACAAAGGTGAAGCAGTTTTCCAAGTGATGAGATCTTCTGAGGGATTGGAACATGTGTACTTTACTCTATAGTGAAACTTGCCAGACTTGTTTAGGAGGATGCAGAGGTGGATTGAATGGGGAGGCAATTACTTTGATCCTAAAGACAGTTTGTAATAACAATATTTATCACATCAATTTAATCCTTTTACATCGTAGAAGCATTTTGATCTCAGTATCAAAACTGATATAGTCTTATTATTCAAGTCATTAAATATGAAGAGTTTAGTTTGGTCTCTTGTTACTAAAAGGCCGAGGTACAGAAAAGATTTATGTGAATGATGAATATCAAAACCTTTATTAATTTAATTTCTGATTTCTTATTTTTAATTACTGATTGAAATAGTTTCTTTCAAGCAATTAATCATAAAACACATTGTCTTGTATAATGACAACTCTTTGTTGATCAGGATGCTGTTGTAATAATTGACTTATTCTTGTTGTCTAATGTTGTAAATATAATAAATGTTATATTAAGATGTTCCCAATACACTGGTTCTGAAAGGCATATACAAATTCAAGCAGGTAACTTTCATATTGATGGTAAAAGAATGAAAGAAAAACAAAATGAAGATTGGTTAAGGTAAGTTTTAAACTTTAGCAAATTTCATCAAACTAATTATTTTTTCTGGCTTCATGAAATCTAAATTAGCTCAATACACACATTAAGAAGTGTCAGATAACATTAAGGATAGCATGATAGGGTTTTTCAATTACAGCCTCACTGAACAAATCTCTCTGAAAGAAAAAAAATATATTTTATTCCTTTCATCTCCAGCTTCAAGAATAAATGCTGTTCAACATTACTATAGTATCTAGTTAGAATGGATAAAATGTCAGACTTATTTATTTTTCAGTAGTTTTTTTTTTTTTTGGAACCATTAAAAAAGCATCCTTTATCATCATTATTACTATTAAGGTCTTCCGATTCTGACCTTGTCTTTATGATCTTCCTCAAGGCTTTATGTTATGTTTATGTTATATGAGGATATATGTTAATATTCAGGTTTGTTGTGTGTGTGTGTGTGTGTGTGTGTGTGTGTGTGTGTGTGTGTGTGTGTGCATGTATCTTGCCCGATGCCTTGGACAGAATTTTCTCCTCCACATGTCTCTGGATACTTCTTCCAACATTCATTCCTTTGAGATATTGTCTTCTTTATAGTTGATTTTCTTTGGTTTTGGTGGACTAATGGGTTTTCAGAGCTTATTGTAATACTTATTTTAGCTTCTGTCGCGATGTTATTAGGGCACTTTTCTATTTCTGAGGCTTGTTATGTAGTTCTTCCATTGTGTCAATCAACTTTCATAAACACTTGGACTTCAGCCAAAAGTTTTCTGCTATTGCAGAGTCTTCAGCGTGAAACTTTTTCACAATTTTAATTTGTTCTGCATCCCTGGTGTTTATCAACTCGGCAGCCAGACCATTGTATTCTGATCCACAGGAACAGGCTACTTGTAAATTCTTGGTATGTTTGCTTGGAGCTGACCCTTGGTACCATATGAACATTATTTTTTTTATTTGATCCTCATAATTCTCATCCCTATGTATTTATGTACATTATATGAGTTTAAACTTATGCATTGCTTCCAAAACATCAACAATGGTCAGTTGAAATAAAGGAACAAGTCTCGGAATAAATCTTGAGCAAGGCCAGAAATAAAGTTTGATAATATAAAATGAATTTAAGACTTTAGTGGAAACCAAGCCAAATCAAATAATTAGAGAACTTATTAAATGTGTACACATTAGTTATAATTCTGTAAGGCGCCTTTACGCTTTTGGGGAAACAAGAAATACGTGCCACAGGATATAATTAATTGCTGGAAACTTAAAAGTTGCAACATTTTCTTTTCGTTGTTGATCTGTAATGAAAGATAATCATTTGTTAATCATCTAATTATAGTAATATAAAAAAGGAGTGGGTAATCACAGAAGTAGGGGGCAAAAGTTAGATCATGATTATGATCTTGATTAGGATTAGTAGTTGCAGTAGGAAAATTAACATTGTAAGGGTAATGATGACACTTAGGTGGGGTATGAGTGGCGTAAATCATTAATACATTTTTTATTAACTGGTGAAACTATTAGAGGTTATTATTATTAGTTCAGCTCGACAGTCAGCAAGCGTGTCTTGGTCTCCTCCACCAGCAATCGCAATGTGTCCCGATTCTGAGCTGGCACTATCCAATGTCTTACTCCAATGGTCCTTAGATCACTTGTGACCAGTCCAACCACCACAGCCTGGGTCTCCCAACTCTGCACTAACCGAATAGCTGTTAGAATTCTTCAGTGTTGTCTCATCAGGCATCCGTGTGGTGTCCAGCTCGCCTTAACGCTCCCATTTTGGTGATTTACAATGCATCAGACTCTTAATAGAGGCAGTAGATTTCTCTATTTCTACGCCTTTTCCATTGTCCATTCTCACACCATAAATTCAGTGAAGGATTTCCTTTTCAAAACTAAGTAGATGTTTTGTTTTTTTAAAACCTGTTATCTGAATATAGTGATTCTGTCATATTCACCTTACTTGTTCCCAACTGACTACCATTTTTTTTCAGAGTGTCTTACACATATTTAAAAATAAAATATTTCAAAATGAACACTAATTAAAATTTTATAAATGGAATTTATTGATTCAAAGCCAAAAGGCTTGCATGAAATGAAAGTCTTTGGCTCACCAGTATGAATGGCAAAGGCTGCCATATATGTGTGTTGTGTATGTGTGTGAGTGTGCGTTCATATGTTTGCATACATACGTGCGAGTGTGGGTGGTGTGATTGTTTACTTTCTAGTCATCACAAATTTTGAGATCACTAAACTTCATATTTAAACTTTTATCGAGAAAGGAAAGATCAAGTTCATTAGCAACCAAATGAGCCCGGGGCAGGAGAGGTTTATAGGCAGTAAAATCAAAAGCTTGAATCCCATATCTCCATTATTATGTGTTAGGTCAAAAAATGTTTTATAACCAATTTTTTTTTTGAAAATTTAATTTACAACTTTGGTTTTGTGCTTTTTTGTTTTTTAAATATGACTAAGCTTAATGAGTTATGAGCCTTTTAGTGGGTTTTCTTTGAAAAAAGAAGCTATTAAGGTTACACACATAACAAAATTATAAAAAAAGAAATATTCAAATCATGGCTAAAGGTGAAGTGTGATATAAATGTAAAAATCATGATTTAGTTGTCAGTGGTTCAAGTGAGTGCTCTAGAAGTATTCCATCAAGGAAGAAGTTTTATTTTTTTTGGATTAAAGTATTTATTCTGAATCATTGAACTGGATCTTTTGCCATTTAGCGTATTGAACTTTTAAGTTATTGCTTATAATTATTCTTACTATAAATTTAAAATCATAATTTCTCTCCTTTTCCTGTTTTAAATTCATAAATTCTGACACTGTAACCCCTATCTCTATTATACCACCACTAGAGTGAAAATCAACTGCAGAGTGCCAACTGTTTACTGCATATGGTAGATACATGTCAAAAGGTTGAATCCTTCACTGACACCTGCCAAATTCCATGTAAGTGTTTGTAAGGGCGTGCGGTTAGCTTTTACGGTAATAATAATAATAAAGCTATTTCGGCACCAAAATGTCGGGGCGGGGAAGCTTTTTAGTCCCGGGTTTCGGCACCAAAATGTAAAGGGGTGCGGTTAGCTTTTGCGGTAATAATAATAGAGCTATTTCGGCACCAAAATGTCGGGGCGGGGAAGCTTTTTAGTCCCGGGTTTCGGCACCAAAATGTAAGGGCGTGTGGTTAGCTATTGCGGTAATAATAATAGAGCTATTTCGGCACCAAAATGTCGGGGCGGGGAAGCTTTTTTAGTCCCTAGTTTCGGCACCAAAATGTAAAGGCGGGAAGCTTTTTAAAGGCAAGAATAAGAGAGCATTAGACTGAAATATTTACTATTTTTATGGAAAGATGAGGGGAAATAACACAAGTCACTATTTGAGTTCTCCAAAGAATCAAGTATATTGAATTGATTAAGCAACTTTATACTTTATAGATATAGAGGTTGAACAAGAAACAAAAGGAACTTAACTTTATAATATAATTTAGCGGCAATATATATACATAGAATGATCGATCGGTCCTATATTGTGAGTACTCATTTGATAATTTGCGTAGATAATGCTAGCATTATGAGAAATAGATACCTGCGGGAAACATTTACTTTTCTTGAAGGGGAGTCTTCTTCCGTAGTTATTTTCTGTGTTCCCTATAAGAGTCTGTCTTCTAGCTGGTTGCGGTGATCCATATGATGGTAGCTTTGCGGGAGATGAAAGATTGACAATAATCTGTGACGTGAATCCCAACTGAGCGGTTATCTATGAAGTGGTTATCTGTAGCGGAGGGAGAGGGGCAAAGCCCCACTGGCCGTAGAAACGACCGCAGAGAGCATCTGAACCCAACTTACTGTATCTTTGTAACTAGCCGATGCCTTCTTGAGCTGCAACGTAGTTTCCGCTGCAGGCCACAGCCTTGGTGATCTGCATGTGTGGCGGGTTTGTGAACTCAGCGAGCGCGGGAAATTCAAATTCAAATGACGACTGAACAGTGTTTATTGCCTGTGAATTCAATTCTTTAATATATAAAGAAAGCACCTGTTAACAAATGAATGGAACATTGGTATGGCTATCTCACGATCATAAGTACATCTGATCAGTTTAAAGCCTGGAATGAAAGTTAAAAAAAAAACATATTCGGGGGGGAAAAAATACAATCAAAAAGTAAAATTTTCATGTAACATCTTTAAATCAAGAGTTTTTGCTAACTATCTGTAATTATTTATTTTGTCATTTCAGTCTAGTTTTGTAGCTCAAGGAGTCTATGTCTCCAAATTCACCTGCACCAAAATTAGTTTTAGATTCATTAGAGGTTATGTATGTTGGTTTAGGATTGTTGTCTCTAAATGGAGTTGAGGGAATGATTAATATTCAATCTTGAACAATGATAAATTATGAAATTTAATCAAAATGCTAAAAGAAATATTAAAAAAAAAAAACTATTTCGGAAAGGAAATTCGGAGACATTATGTCAACAAAATAGCAATATTCAGATTTTTTTACTGCAGTATTCAGTTCGACTTGACAAAGGTAATGAACTGTACTGAAACATAGACAAGCTGAAGCAGTTTCATTTCAACCTACGTGAATGACAAGAACATAAGATAACGATTGATCCAATGGTGGACATCAAAGCTAATTCATCTAAATTATGTGCTTGATCAGGAAAGGCATAGGATTTCTATATATACACACCCCTCTTTGTGACTACTACCACACTTCAGAATTAATAATCTCATTGTTTTATTAACTTAGGTGCTAAAGTTTTAAAAAAAATGTGTGGCTAACATGGTTTAAGCTATATACAATAATACATAAACTTGTCTTTGCATATATACCATAAAGCCCATAGAATCTACAAAGAATTGCCATTGTTGATGGTTCATTGTTTTCTTTCTGGCTGCCTAATCTCATGACAACCCAGAAACCTTCAGACCAGATATACTTTCTGCCTCCAAGGCATGAATCATTCTCTCTTGCTTCCATGGCTTGTCTTGGAGGTCTGGATGAATTCATCTGTCCAGCAAACATTGGGAATTAGTTCTGTCTTTATGATAGGATTAATTACTTACTGAGCAGCCCGTTGTGGGCCTTGGCTCCCTTCTTAATGCTGCTCCAGCTCTCTCTGTGCCTCCTGTTTTTGCCTTCCATCCTTGGTCCCCTTGTAATTTTAGGTTCTCTTTGATGTATTTTAGCAATCTCCTTCATGGTCGGCCCACTCTTCTTGCACCAAACACAGATCCATGCAGTAGTTGGAAGAATTCTGTTTTGGTACATTCTTAATACATTGCCAAGCAATACTACGCAGTGTGTTTTAATGGATTGAACCATATTTGTATCTTTATACAGGTCTGGAAGGTAATACATCAATGAAGTAATATAATATATGTTAGGGACCATTAAGATTTGGAAAAGGAAGAATTAAATCAGAATGTGTGATACTAACAGGATCTGGTTCTCCACCATAATCATCAACCATCATTTTATTTCATAAAAGGAGTGATAGGATATTATATTGTAGTACCACACAAAACCCAAATATCGATATATGTTCTTAATAAAATTGAATTAGGATTTAAATAGTTTTCAGCTAGATCATCTGACTTTAATATTATTAGGAATCTATTAAACATTCGTGAGAAACCATGTCACCATACCAGCATGTGCAAGTATCAGAAATATACTGAACAAGTATTTGCTAGTGAGTGGCCCAACAGTTTATCACACTTTACAATATAGAATGGATTATATTCTTGCAGATGGAAGAAGGGGGCTGAACTATTCAAGAAGAGTTTAATTATCTCCACAGCAAATCTGTGTACTCAGTGTATTTAAAATAGGAGAAATATTGGTCACACAGAAGACATTTTTTTTAACTAACAGTCAATTAGATTTTAGATTATTAATTTTAATTTATTTTTGGCTTATCGGTGTACACAACATATTGTGTATAGACCATAATAACTATACTTTATTATGTGTAACTCCATTAGCCCATAGCTGACTTCAACTTCAGTTTCAAAAATATAAAATTCAATAAATGTGTTCACACTGATTTAACACATTCTGAAAAAGCCTATATTGATAGTAGGTTACTAATAAGTAAGTAATGAATGTTTAGTAAAATGAAAAATGCCTTTCCTTCAAAGTACCTTTATTAGAGTCTATGCTTTTTAAAAGCACTGGTTCCATCGTCAGTGCCCTGTTGGCCTGTAAGATGAACCATATAGAAAATGTCAGTATTAAAAGGCAAAATAAAATGCAGATTGAAAACTAATGTACTATATAGATATGATTAAAATAGTTTCTTTTTTTTTTTTTTGGTTGGCATTATAGACCTTTAAGATCCTAAGCTGCCTCCGAGTGAGACACCAGGGATTTGTGATCAGAGTTTTTACATAGTGAGTGATCAACTCGAGTACAACCCCTATATCTAAGGAAGACCTGGAATGAGTTGTCTCCAGTAGACAGATCGGTCTCATTGTACCCGGGGGTGGATCTGTGGTCAATTCACACTCTCAGCCGGGTGGTAGTGGTAGATGTACTCATGCCTTAACCCGCACGGCCACTGGTGCCATTGATTACAATGGTTATTAATCATAAATTTAAGAAACCAAAATTTCTAAAAAACAAATAGTTGAGAAAAGTTAAAACAAAACTTATTTGGAAGTTATTTTAGGAGTAACTGATTTCATTTTGTTACATACTGAACACATTCCAATTATTATATATTTATTTATCACTGTCAGTCCAATAAAAAACAAATGGTCAATGAAATAAGGCTACATATGTCCTATTAATTATTTTGATACAATAAATGGTTATAACCATCACATCTAGGTGATTAGTTAAATAAAACTTTCTTAAGATCTTCTTTAAAGGTGCATCGTTATGACTAATATAATATACAAGCCACCATTGTCCAATTAATAACTAAATCTAAGTTATATTTGTTTTCTTGTTTTTAATACTCAGTACATTTAAACAATTTTGCCTTTTACATTTATGTAGTAAGTAAGGAAGAAAGAATGATTTTTTTTTTTTTTAATATGCATAATATACGAATGGAACTTGTTGAATGTTTGTGTATAAACCCATTTTTGTCTAGGATAATTCATTACTCAATATGTATTCAAAATTATTCCTAGTGTATGGATGATGTAACTCACTCACTAGACTCACTCCCCTCACTAGTACACCATGTGCTTTGTCGTAGTAGTAGAAATCCAGATAGCTAATCAAAATAAAATAAAGTTTCTTAGTCAGGAATCAGTAATTTCTGAACAAGAGGCATAATTCAGCAATATAATTATGAGTTTTATCTAAATAAAAAACAGCTTGAACAATATAGGTTTCATCAGTGAGTAGAACCATTGTAATATATTCTCATGAATTACTTGTCTTACTAAATCTAGACTAAGAAAATTATAGCGTTGCATTTCCGCACTAATCTTTCTTTTGGGCAAATGTTTCTCAGTGCTACTATGCATACTCTCTATGCAAAGACGATATTAAACAACTGATTCTCCTATACTTAATAGATAACATGCAATTTAATAATTAATATATTTCGAAATAACCAAGCTTGCTTTTAATTAACATTGAAATTAATAATAATAGATTACTACACAGGCTCAAAAGTTGTTTCCTCGACAGCTCTACTAAAATATTACAAAACACATGCTTTCCTTTGAAAAGAGTGTTATATATTTTAACTATAAATGCACTGAATTGTAAAATAAATGGCAACCAAAATGAAATGTTTATTTTTGGTGTAATTCAATAATGAATTTATGTAAAACTTAGTTTTTAATGGCCTAACCCCTCATTACATTAGTGAAGAAAAACAAGCATTTGACTAATCACTCACTGTTTTTCTTCTCCAAGCAGAGGGAAGTCCCTGATACAAAGCTGATGTGTCTGGAGTAGGTAATAAATAGTTTGAAAGATAGACCAGCTAAATCACAAAGTTTTAAGTAAATTAATTTGAAAAATCACAAAAATTAACATCTTATTTCATCTATCACTAAGTACATACAATATTAACTCTATTGACATTTAAGATTAATTCATAAGCACCTATTTTTTCCAACTCATAAAGAAATTAATTAATAAGTAACTGTATGTGTGACTCCATAGCCACCATAAGATCAATTTAACTGATTTCTATTCTCTTCAACTATTCATTAACAATTAAGTTATTAAAATAATTAATAACAAATAAATATTATTTTGCAGCATATGATTTAGCAACACAATGCCCAACTCGGCGAGCTTCTGGAAGACGGCATACTGTTGTTGTGTGTGAAGGCAGAGGTTCCCTGAGTGTGCCACAATCTAGGCCAGAGTCTCGCCAGACCTGTGATTCACCTACAGAATCCCTTTCCTGCACACTTCCCGAAATGACTTGGTCTAGAACATCACTTCAGGATGATCTCTTAAAGTCTGTAAGTATTTTTCCCAATTTAATTTTATAAAACAAAAGAAAGCTTGTTTGTAATCTGTAGAAAGTCAGTTAACCACTGGTATATTATGGTTAAATCGCATATAGTACATTTCTCTCTGGATTTGTGCTGGCTGGTGGAGGTCCATCATCAACAGAAGGATCAAAAAGGTCAAACACCTCCACTCTTAAAACTTCTTTATTACAGGCAAAGTACTTTCGGGGCGAACCGTCCCATCATCAGTGCTCTAGAGTTGGTCCCTATTGAGCCGACATCTCCGACGAGACTGGCCAGCACTGGCGAGCACTGATGATGGGACGGTTCGCCCCGAAAGTACTTTGCCTGTAATAAAGAAGTTTTAAGAGTGGAGGTGTATGACCTTTTTGATCCTTCTGTTGTCTGTTTATAGTACATTTGTTTAAGTACTCAATCAATCAGAAGATGAGTGTATTTTTTGTGCGTACAGTTTCGGACATTTTTGGTATCCTTTTTCAGAACTTTACCAGAGTATTTTCAGGATATGGTTTCTCTATTCTTCTAAATTGGACATTTAGACCTATACCTGAGGTGATTCTCATTATTAAGTATATATGACAATAGACAATTTCCTCATAGTCCTCAAAAGTTCATTGACCATGATTGTGGTCTTGATATTGAAATGGCCGCACAAAAAGAACATTCATCACCTGATTGTTTGATTATTTCTGTGGCTGATACCCAACTACTACCTTCTCTCTCAATAAAAACTTGGTTGCTTTTCTTCTTTAGTATTATATATATATATATATATATATATATATATATATATATATATATATATCTGTAAATGACTCAATTAAAAATAAAAATAGAATAAAGCCTATATAATTCCTGTAATGTATAATTGTCACTAGTTAAATGATATATTTATCTAATAATAATCCAATAATGCAAGGAAAATCGGCTTGCTTGAATAACTCAAATGATGAAGGTCTTATCTAAGGGTCAAGAGAGCTTGGCAACTCTGCTGAACACACCCTCTCAATTCCTTAGAGTTCCCTAGAAGGAAATCTGCTATTGAGGTTGTACTCATCCCACGAAATTTTCGAAATTTTTCTTCAAATGACCATCAATTCTACCTAGAAGATGACAAAAATGAGGTCTGTTCATAACTGTATATATATATATATACCTTTTACCGCTCTGGCGGTCGCAATTATTGTTTAATCATTACCAAACTCGACATTTAGTCGTTTTATGTAAAAAGAAAGATCAAGTTATTTAACTGCTATAATTGGAGGAAAAATATGATAGTCCACTTTTCATTTTGCCACAATAATTATATCCCTATTAATTTTATTAGAATATTAAGTTTAAATTATTATAATAAAATATTTTTCCATTGTAGAAACAGTGGCAGGAGGAGTGTTTGTCTCTTACCCTTGAAGAAATAGTGCATATAAGAAGTGTATTAACAAAAGCTGAACTAGAAAGTCTTCCAGTAGAATGTAGAGTAAAAGAAGATGCTGAGCGTCGTAAGGTAAGAGTACAAGACAAGTCTACTTACTCTTTTAAATATTATTTGATAGTTCAGCAAAACATTGTCAACATCCATGAAGGTTAGTTTGCCTTTCCTGCACTTCAAGGAAAATGAACAGCCCATGAAGGGAAAGGATCTCAAAAAAATAAATTAACTTGTCTCCTTAAAGATTAGCTGCTGTGGAAGGAGGGGGGTAGTTATAAAAAGATAATTGGACCTGAAACTAGCCTTTAATGCACTAAGAAACATCACATAATTAAACAATACTGTAAAATAAACTGAATAGCACATCTGAGGTTATACATTAGTTACAATAACAAATATGTGCTTATAAAGAGATATGAACAAGGAGATGTTGTTATTTTTATTACAACATTCTTCCATTTCAGGCAGTGAAGTCTGTCAGGAGGATGCTTGTTTGGGTATTGCTAATAGGAGTTTGTTTTGATGGTGAAACTGTCTGATCTTGGAGTCAATGATACAGCAGTATCAGCATTGTATAAATGATTTCAGGGGTGCATATTAGGGTGTCCTAAAAAAATAAAAGTTCATTTTTTTAACACGTACCCAATAATTTTTTTTTAAAATGATGCCAAACAATTGTTAACAAAAATACGTGACCATAGAACCACAGCAGCCCGTGACGAGTTTCAATGCAACATGTCAGTGCTTGCTTACTAAAATGCCCAGAAACTAATTTTGTTGTTGCCTTGCTATATTAGTAAGAGCATTTCATTCTTTCATTCAACATGTCAGTGGAGTTGTGTAGTTCAAAAAAAGAAATATTTTTAATAAATATTTCCCTCTAATGAACCAGTACTAGCAGTTTTGTTCTATAATATTCATAAAGTGAATTTAAGTGTAAATGAAAGTGCAAATCTTACTATTCTTTAGGGCATTATTTTTTTTTTTTGGAAAAGGCATGTATACCAACTAAATCTTTACCTAACTGTGATAAGAAACAAATTACCCTATATCAAGTTTGGAGTGATTTGCAAAAAAATGCAAGAAGTGTTTGAGCAGACCCAACAGGAGTTTGTTAAAAACTTGAACAATTTGTTTGACATTGCTCATGCTGACGCTATTCAATTAATAAGGATAAATGATTTTGCAAAAGCAGAGAGAGCCATTTGGGTAGAGTAGATAAAAAAGACAGCTGGCCAAAAAAGAGGAAAAGCACACCTTAGAAACATTGAAGAGAAAAAGCGCACCAAATATGTTCATCCTTAAATCCTTTAACATTATCTTACCAAGCACATCAAGAACATTCATCGTCTGAAATAACAGATTTTCAAGAATATTTGCCTATTGCCAACAACAACATTCAGCCCAACACTAATAAATCTTCTGAGAGGAAAGATTTTTTGCTCCAAAATTATTAGCAGTATTAGATAGGTGTCAGTTGAGCATAAGAACAACTTATTGCTGTACCAAAATTGGATAACTCTAAAGAGAGAGAACTGGCAGAAACAGTTTGGAATGCTATTGTTGACTGGAATCTTTAAGATAAAGCGCAGATTCTAAGTTGTGACATCACAGTTTCAAATGCAGGTCCTATTAATGGGCAGGCATGTCACTAAAGATTTGACTATGAAATTTTTTCTGGAATATTTTAGCAAATAAGTCACTAACATGTACATTTTGTTTTCGTTTTCTAGGTTTGTTTTCTGTGCATGAAGACACGATTTGGTATATTTGGTCCCTGGGGTCAAATATGTAAATTGTGCAAGAGAACAGTTTGTGCCAAATGCTACTCAAAGGTATATAACATACTTGTATTATTAATTATTGTATAATATGCACATTCAAACTACAAAGATGCTGTCTGTAACCACAGGCTACCTTTGCAGAGGTCTCTACTTATAAGCTGTTTTATTATTTTTGTGCTCCTGATAATATATAATAAGAATTTTTTTAAAATAAGAATTTCTCCTTGACTCCAATATATATATATATATATATATATATATATATATATATATATATATATATATATATATATATGTATATATTGGAAATAGTAAATTTTATCCTTGCCAAAGTCATCTACTAAATTCTGCAATTAACATTTGTTCTTCCTCATCTAGCCTGCATTCTGTTCACTGTCTTTGTTTTATACCCTTCTCAAAATTTCTTAACTTAAATATTTTTTTTTAATTTTGTGGTTATCATTGAAATAGCAACTTAGCACATTTATTTTTGTACTTCTCATTTCTATAAAAAAAAAAAAATTATTATTATTATTATTATTATTTATTAACATCCACTTTTTGCAACTCAGGCTTTTGGGACGGGTTATCTACAGGTTACCACCATTTTCTAGCCAGGGTGGGATTTTAGGATGTTATTTAATGAAAAAAAAAACAGATGAAATTATGCATTGACTTCAGATTCAAATGATATTAAGTTGTAAAAAAAAAGCAAAACTTTGAATGCCAACTTCTGAACCTTGCCAGTTCCTGATGTAGTGAACTAATTTTAACAAAAAATAATAATTTCTTTTAAAAAAAATTTTTCATTTCACTGTCATGTGCTTCAGATTTATTTGGGCATATACAGAGTATTCCATACAAAAATACATCATTGATTTATATGTCATTGATTTTAATATTAATACCTTAGTATTACGATATTATCCAACTGAATCTTAGGACTTTAGGACAAGAAAGCATGGTATGTGACATTTACAATTGATGAACTAAGGACATAAAGAATATTCCAATCAGTGGAGCTCTGTGACTGTGCATGTGTTTTAGTATTTAAGCCATTCTAGTCTTGTTAGGCACTTACGTGTATACTACATTGTAATACATTATTCATCAATAATAATGTGCAATATATATATATATATATATATATATATATATATATATATATATATGTGTATAGCTTATTTTATCAACATTGACCACAACCCTCAAAAAACAACCACATCTTTAATAAAAAGAACCTCGTCAAAAAAATCTATACAGTTTAATATGTGCGTATCCTGTAGATAGTTTAAAATCAGCAAAAAGAAATTAGCAATATCTGAATAACATTTAGGAATTAGTTCAAAAAAGTTAACAACTCAAAATCAGGAACTTCAGAATTACCTACAATATGCAATATTTAGGAGCACACTGGGCATTGCTTAAAAACTGAAGTGAGTGGGGTCCCTTTTAGAAAAGCCAAAAGAAACAGAACAGGTGGAACATAGTCCTCATATGTCCAACCCTGAAGAAATCCCACTGCTCCCAATAATGTACAAGATTCTGCCATTTACAATACTTCACATAATTTATCTACACTATGAGGGAGCCTTAAGGATTTATCAAGCGGGGTCAAAAACAAATAGCCCTTCAGATCAGATATTTACACTGAAATTGATACTCAAGAAGTATTGGGAGGTAGAACAAGGCATAAATGCCCTATTCATTGACTTCTAAGCAGAATAAAATTCAGTTGATATAAGCTGTCTTTAGGAAATATCGAGAGAACTGGGGTTTCCAGGGTAGGTCTTCTGACCTATGTGCATTAATGGCAATAAGTAGTATTGCAAAGGGAGATATATGAGGTATTTACCAATGGTATTGGAAAGTTTATTGTCTCCAAAGCATTTTAGGCCTTGGAGAAGGTAATGCATCCAAGATGAAGAAAAAAGCAGATGTGAGAAATGTATATATGCTTCTCACATAAGTAGATGATGTAACTGTCTTAGGACGTAAGAAAGGTGATATTCTGTCTGCCTTCACTTTGCTTGTATCAGTTTCAAAAGTGACAGACTTGTAATACCAAGAAAAAAACGAAATTGTAACCCTTAGCAAGACTTCTACATAATTAACCAGAGGAGCAGTGGTGGAGATGGCTAGTATTTGGGACTAAATCTTCAAGGTCTGTCAGGCTGTCAAAAGAAACAATAAAATCTCTCCAACCTGCCCTTCTAAATTTGTCAATTTTATTTCACTGGTTGCACATAATAATTTTATTATGTGGTTTTAATGATGCATATTTTTTTTTTATAAATACCATTAATACTAAATTATTTTTACAGATGAGAATTCCAACGGAGCATTTCTCACATGTACCAGTGGTGGCCTTAAGTCCAAGTATGCTTTCGCCCAGTGATCCTGAAGATACATTTCCACGATCCCTTGCAACAAAGCTGCTCCCAGACAGCGTTGGAAGTGCGCCAACAAGTCCTAAATTAACAAGATCAGCACCTCCTTCTCAGATGTCTACAAGCCTTATCTCAGATGGCCCTATTTCTCTTCCTCCATCCAGCCCCTCTTCAAGTCCTTCTGACAAGTATGTCAAATCATGGCAATATTGATTAAATGAAAATATTCCAGGTTTAATTCATACATTAACTAATACTGTATAAATTACTCTGTGAACAGTAGAACTAACACACATGTCTTCTTCTTATGTCCACTCTGCCTGCTTTTATATATATATCAAGTTGTAACGTCTGCCAGTATATTGATTTTTTTTCTCGAAATTTCACAATACTTATTCATATAACATGGAATTGAAACCATATCAAAATTTTTTGTTTTTGGTGTTAGACAAGGCCAAAAATGCAAATGATACATATAAGCCCATTAATTAATCTTAGGACTTTAGGAAAATATTAGTGACTTTCTATTTATTACATAATTCATATTACAATGTGTTCTATGATGAAATGGTTAGAATTGAGGATGGATTAAAGAAAAGGATACAAAATAAAATATTTATGATAAAATGTGAAGGTTGTACATATCGTATTCAGGCAAATATAAATTTATCTCAGTAGTTATCCTAGTCTTGTTTGTGGCATATTTGATCCTAAATAGCGAAGATTTAGATAAATGTTCTTAGAGTTACTGCAGGTGAAAAATTCTTAATAGTTTCTTGAAATATATGGAAATTAATTGTTAGTATATAACAGTACATTTCTCTCGACTATAATAAATTATTAGGGTCACATTCATTAGAGTTTTTTGTAACAAAGTCATATTCTCAGCAAAATTATAAAAAATTACTAAAATACATTAATAATTATTCAATATTCCAGGTGGCGTGTGGCCAGGGCGAGAGCTCTAGGCAGACAAAAAGCAGAGAAATTGAAGGGCCTCCAGATGACAGTTTGTCATGACTGTAAAGCAATGGTATTACAGATCATTAAATCTTCTCGTACAACTCGGAACAACGCCATAAGAAATTTGACCCTTGACCTCTCACCAGTATATTAGTCATCTTCTGAGAGGACATTCTTAATAATCAAATCCCGAGGAATACTGGATGTTCATTAATATTATCTGTGTTGAAATGTTTACCTTTTACCCTTGTTATGTGTATGTATTTTGTATATAGCGCCCAACCCCCCCCCCTCCATTGTATATTTATGAACATGAACTGCAATTATTTGAGAGATATGTTGTGTATTCCCCCGCCTCTCCTATGTTCCTAGAAAATATATTTTACTTTTGTATATAGTGTAAAATTTATTGATTTTAAAATATATTATTATCTTTAATCAGTGATTGTTAGAATCTATAATAAAGAAGAAACTTATAAATAATAAATTAAAATATATAGCCTGTATTTTATATATAAAAACATATATAATACAGATTTTATTTTGAATAATAGAAAATACACTACTGTTTCAAGCTGAAGACTTGTTTATTTTTTCCTCATATAGAGTGCTAGTAAAATAGTATATATAATTATTGTTACAGAAAATAGTCTAAATGTATATTTTTAAATCAAATTAATTAATCTAATGTATAGTTCTAAAGTCAATATATATAAAAATTAATTGAAATAGTTGAATTATTTACATGTGTATAATTAGTGTAAGAAAAATAAATATGTACTTATAAAAATTATATCATGTAAAAATATCTCATAAAATTTAAAACAATTAATTAAATTTGAACTCTTTTGGGAAATTAAAATATTACGTTGTAATCAATAATAAGCACACTCTGAAAGGAAGCTGAACATGTCCTTTATGTACTTTCTTCATTAATTTTTTAATTATTAAGAAGTCTTAATTTTTATATTTCCTGTGATTTTGTTAATTTTGAATTGTATAAAAACTAATTTTGTTTTAAAATACTTCCGTTTTTTCCTTAGTAGAAAAATAATAATTTTAAAGTACAAATGAATATTTTTTTTTTTAAATCATTTTATTTTAAAGTAATTCTTAATATTAAAATGTACAATTTTAAAGTATTGAAAATTGATATTCAATTATAAATTATAAGAAACAATTATATTTCAACGCACCAATGTAATATTCTGTTGAAAGGATGATCATTGTATATTAAAATGTGATGAAACTTCTGTTTTCTTTCAAATTTCACCAAATGTCACTTTTATTTTGTTGAAAAATTGAGGGAAGTAAAGAAATTGTGATCAATAAATATACAAGCTTGGTCAAGGTTTGTTATCTCTTTTATTGAATATTTTTATTTCCATTATGACAGTCAAAATGTGAAAAACAAAAATTTTATCTTATGAAACCTAATTCATTAAGGTGTTTAATCTTATTAAACAATAGAAATAAATTCTAAAATGAAAACAAAACATTTTGGATGACAATAACATAAATATTATCCTCTGAGAAATCAAAATGATTAAACACGAAATACTGAGTTAAGTAATAAAAAATAGGAATAGTCTCACTTATTCCATGTGATACAATAAAATCTTCCTTCAAAAAATATACATATATACAAATAAAATTGTGATAAATGCATGTTTACATAATACCGTATGCTTATAAACTAATATATCTTTATCTTACTAATTGGGATTCTTCTTTTTCAAGATTCTTCAAAACAGAACATTATGACGGAATGAAGTTTAAGTACCCCTAGCTTCTTGCTTCAGCACAGAAATATAATATTGATTGAATGTGAGAACACAAGAAAAAAAAATGAGATCAGGCCTTAAAAAGTTTCACTTTGCCTTTTCTCAGACTAGATTATTTGGCAAATAATGCCAATCCGCTCAGTATACATGGAGAATACTGAGATCATAGAATAAAACCTAATTACAATGTTAGGGATCCACAAGAATTTCAAAGTGTACAGAACCCATTCTGTCTTTTGCCCCAGTCTGCTTTTGATAAACAATATTTTTAGCCCATGCTCTGCATTCAACATTCACCAGCTTAGCAACTGAAACAAGGAAATGTCTTTAATTATTTAATTTATTACATAATTTATAGCCACTTAGGGATAATTATTATTTACTTCTAAAATATAGTATTTTTGTCTATTTTTATTATTCCTCTGTTCTTATATTTCAATACGTTATAATACTCGAAACAAATCCTCCCCCCCCCCACACACACATATTTATATATATATATAATCATAATAAAATTTAGAAATTCATCAAAAAAATTAAAAATAAAAAGCAACTACACAAGTTGCAGGGTCATTGCTGTAACATTCCAAATCTAGGGCATTCACTTAGATTTATGTGTCGAATGACGGTGAATTAGCTTAAAGATAATTTTAAAACATAAAAAAAGAGGATAAGACATTTAAGTAAGTCTGCCAATTTGCTATTATAAATAAAAAATTGTAAACACCAACCATGGTTATGGGCCCAGACACGATATTCGAGAGACATTAAAAGTTCGTGTTTTTAAATTTGTGCGTAAATCGAAGTAGTGTGAATCGGGCCGGACGCGTGTTAACTGCAATCGGTTATTTTTGCTATGGATTCGAAGAAAAACATGGAAAACAGCTCTAGTTGGTCACCTAGCGTTAAAAAGTTACTCGGAAGGGAAAATTACAACTCTTGGAAGTTCGGGATGGAGATGTATTTAACTGCCGAGGACTTGTGGGGTTATATCACCGGAGAAGATGAAGATACGAAGAAGGATTCTAAAGCTAGAGCCAAAATTTGTTTGTTGATTGATGAGTCCCTTTACCCTATTGTAAAATGTTGCAAGACAGCTAAAGAAATCTGGGAGAAGCTAGAAAATACTTGTGAAGACAAGGGCCTATCAAGAAGGCTATCTCTTCTTAGAAAACTTTTTTGTATTAACTTAAACCATTTTAGTAGCATGGAAGATTACTTAAATGAGATTTTGTCACTATCCCAGAAATTAGAAACAATAGGAGCTGGCCTAGATGACGAATTCATCGGTGTTATCATGTTAAGTGGGCTATCAGACGAGTACGAGCCTATGATAATGGCTATGGAGAGCACAGGAGTTAAAACTACGTCGGATTATATTAGATCAGTGCTTATTCAAAAATCTTCTAAGGAGGATTCAGGAGAAGAGTCGGCTTTGGTAACAAAATTCAAGAGAAGTGATCGACCTCCAGTGACTTGTTATAATTGTAAAAAAACGGGTCACATTTCTGTGAATTGTCGAGAAGGTTTAATTTGTTTTAATTGCAAGAGGAAGGGGCATAAGTCAACTGAGTGTAGAAAGAAAGTTTCTGTGAAAAAGGACAATGTAAACACCAACAAAAATTATATAAAATAAACTGAAAAGTAAAATTTATTAAACCAACTGATTGGGTTCCTATCAAAATTTTCCTGCTCAGCCTTTAATATGTTGTAGGAATGAGACATTTGTACTATTTTCTTAAAAGTTTTGATGTTGTTGACAGAGATACTTTAGACAGATGATTGAGAGAAAAGAAGCACACCATACAATTTGTGCTGCAGCCTGAAGGACACACTGCCACCTTTTTGTAAATTAAGGCTTATCTGTCTAAAAACTAAATATTCATAATATACTTTTAATAAGAAACACCAGTGACAGCCATTATTTAATTTTTTGAGCTATTTTGGGACTTGGTGAGAACTGTTATTGAAAGTTTCGGACATTTATAACTGTTTAGAGCAGTTTTCATTCTGACTTTTGCCTCACTAGTTCTTCAATGATACCTTTTAATTTAAGATATTTTATTTAGATTTAGTTTGTTTTTATTTTTGGGTATACAGTCTTACATCTCCCTCTCACTATCTTTGCAGTTATCTCTGCAAAGTTTTGAATGTAATATTAGTTCTGTCAGTTATAACAGGTACTATTTCATATCATGTAGTCCAAGATCAGAGGAGCCAGAGTCACCATTCATAGATCATAAAATACAAAACTCAACACTTTGAACGTGAAAAGTCTTTAAACCTGACTTTTTGGTAATAATGGATTTAATATATTTATAAGCAGGCTTCTAGATATACTCTTACATTAAAACAATCTCCACTAGAAAGCATATCAATAGTTTTAGGTTATCAACTCTTTTAGCCTGGCAGTCTATATGTTGAGAACATTAGTTAAAAAGGTACTCATATCACATCACATATTTGGCAATTGACAGCACCAACTATGTTTCCTGTGAATAAGATACGAATGTTTTTTTTTTGTCTTTGAACTCTCAAGGTACTAAATAAAATTATACCAAGGGTCGGAAGCAACAATATGCTACAAAGTATTTTTATTTTTAATTATGGGTATTTAAAAATTGGCAAACAATATAGCAGCGACTAATAGAATTGCGTTCAGAGACATTCTTATTAAATGCTCATGTTAATTTTAATATTTTGTTGAGTTAAGTGTGGTTTTAAGAATTAAGCCATTTGTTGATGTCATGATTGAAATCTTATTTTCTCGGTGTATAACTTACAAATATTCTCATCAATGGTGTCCCCCTTGACAATGATAAAAATATCAGGCTTATTATGGTGTACAGTATGATCCGTCATTATTGCAGTGAGTAATATTGAGCATGTAATTTGTGAGAGAATATGATAGTTGTTAAACTTACTGGGTGGTCTCCTGAACTGAACAGCAACTAATGGGCTTAAGTATCCATCTTGATTCTCATAAGGGTAGTAAAAGCCTGGGAATCCTTGCCTTGGATAATATTCGATAGGACCCATAGTTTCATTGTCTGCTGGACCTTCAGGAGCACAGCTAACCCAAACAGTGTTCATCTTCAAAAATTACAGACATACAGATTAACAAAGTGGAAATCATTTTTATATTTATATATAGATATAAACATATATACACATATGAAACAACTGTCTACATACTTCACCCTTTTTGGCTGCAAGCTTAATACGATTTACCAGATCAGTTGGCATATCTTCTGGTAAATTGTTAGGGTCATCATAGACTTCTGGTTTCCAGCCAAATATCTGTTGAAAAAGTATTTATTTATTTAATCTTTTACAAAGTGTGGACACAAAAAACATACAAAGTATACACACACACACACACACACATTTTAGTTAAATTAGACAACATGAGGCTACCTCTGTAGGCTACTATCATTCGGAATTTTTGCCAAAAAAGTTTCAAATGAAATATTTTTAGTTATTTTATTTTCTGTCAGATCTGCAACCTTCATTTGAGTTCAGAATTTTATTTTTTTATTTGAGTTCAGTTTCTGAAACCATATAATGTAATTTCCCTGAGCATTATTTAATTTCTAGGGGGTGTTTCGTTCCCCAGCTGCTGAATTCAACTTCTAGTGTTGCATTGATTGGTAAAAGATTTAAAGAAACATGGACAGAAAGTTTACAAAACTGCTAACAATGAGGCGTGACAGATTTTTTGAACACTAACTTTTTACAATGAAATAACCCCTAGATTATTATAAAAATTAAGTTAAATTGTTTATTAACGCCCACTTTTTGCAACTAAGGCTAATTGGGAGGGGTTGTATATAACCTGTAGATAGGTTACCACCCTTTTCTAGCCAGGGTGGGACTAAGGATTTTATTTAATGAATTCCCTTGCCCAGGCGGGAATCGAACTCGCCACTCTAGGATTACCATTATTATAAAAAATTGTTAACTATGAACTATGAGCTAGTGTAAAATAGGAATAGACTGGAAAGACAGAAGGTTAATTTGGAATATTTACAGAAGCATAAGTGCACAAATTATTGTTAATCAATGTGAAAGGAAAGCTAGAATTAAAAAATGTGTAAGATAATTGTGCCTTCTGTCATCTTATCAGTTTAATATGTTCATTGAAGACACATTAATCAAAGAAATAACCAAAGGTATACAGATTAAAAGTAAATTTGTTTATTGCATCGGGTTTGCAGATGACATTGCACTGGTAGCAAAGTCAGAAGCAGATATGAATAGAATGTTGCAAATCCTGAAGCAAGCCCTAGATCAGTTTAAAATCAAGATAAATGCACATAAACCAAAAGTTTTGGTAGTATTGAGAGACAAAGCCAAGGAATAAATAAATATTAAAGTGAATTGAAAACATTATACTTGAAAATGGTAACTTTTCTTACATAGAAAACATTATCACTGAAGACAATTACGAGGGTGAATCAAATGAAAACCTTAAAAGTTTAACCTGAACTTTACAGCACTTTTAAGGTTTTCATTTGATTCACCTACGTATATTAGAGCTGAAGTCGATAGAAGAATATCACTTACTATACAAGCCTACCAAACAAAATGACCATTTAAACTAGTAAGAATATAAGCAGGGTCTTTCATTTTAGGGAATATAATTGGAAGTAATGGAAATGTGGATTTGGTGTAGAATCACCAAATCTAACTGGATTAAAAAAAAATCCTAAACGGAAGTTTTAAATGAGGTAAGTGAAAGTAAAAGTCTTAACAAGGCCATGAAAAAAAGGAAGGTGAAAATTCTTGAGTACATCATAAGGCACAACGATATCAACACAAAAGTATTTGAAGGTAAGTTCATAGGGGAAGAGGGAGGCCATCTTTTGATGGCACCAAACAACTACTTTGTCAAACAGACAAACCTTTCAAACATGGAAAGATGACATGACTGAAAAAGTGGAATTGAAAAATTTCATAAGATAGTTGTTGTGAATGTGCTACTGACAAATGTCCCAAACTTTATGAATACAATTAAGAAATAATATAATTGGCAGATAGTTGCTAAAGACTGAACCTATTTGCCACAAAGATCTCTTTTAAAAACACATAATTTTTTATGTTCTATTGTACATATTATTTTTAAATTCTATAGAAACTTTCCATTTAAATATTTTTTTTAATAAAAATTATTTTATAAAATCATATTTTTACTCTTTTGCACATGTCTTATGGTAATGACTATGTCAAGGTATTTTCTACCGTTACGTTTCGCTAGTCATTCTGCTAGCTTTCTCAGGGATCTGATAGGATAGCTGACCCTGATTCACAGTTGAGATATCCTGAGGAAGCTAGCAGTATCACTAGTGAAACAATAGAAGAAAAAGCCATTTACCTATTCATGCTCTCCTGGTCACAATTTTGATCAATCATTGCCAAACTAGAGATTTAGACAATTTATATCTTAGTTAAATTTCAATAATGGTCAAAATCGCACCAAGCAGGAAAGTGTTTAGAGAAGGCCTTTTTGTCAGTCTATCTTTTTGATTTAGGTGAAATGATTAATTGTCAAAACATTATATTTCACAGATATTTTGAAATATTTATCTAAGTTGCTTATAAATATTTTAGTGCTAAGTTAAATTTATTTATGAACTGCATTACAGTAGTAATAAAGCTTCATAAAGAATACAACTAACCCTATTTAATTTCAGGAAAACGCATGGTGATGAGGCTGTATACCCATAATTGGTATTCTTAGTGCAGGGACCCCAATGAGCTCCTAAAACGTCCACATTGCAAACTTTTCCTGGGCCAGGTGCTGGTTTGTCATAGTTGCAAATCACTCTATTGCTATGCCCAGGTTCATTAAGATATGCTGAAATCATACAATCCCATGTAATTATTTAATACATAAAATATTAATTAATATAAAGATATGGATAAATATTTTAATTCACTTAATAGTATATATTTTATTATACATAATTAATACGTTTTAGGGCAGAATAAAACAATATTTTTCACAATCTATGATGCTTAAATAACAATATTAACGTGTTGGTAAAGTAACATTAAAAAGAGAAAACCTTACGCCCCAAGAATTCGTTGATGGTGTCCACCCATATCTGAACATTTGTACTGTTGGTGGCCTGGTACCAAACAACAGATGTACCTTCTTCTGCAAGTTTAGGCATTGGTCTGAATCCCATTCCTGTATAAATGAAAAATCATGTTTTTTAAACGCATTAAAAATAAACACAAAATTCAATAAAATGATCCAAACTACTTACCAGGATTAGTTCCTATTATCGATGAGTCAAGAATGTAAGTAGGATGTTGAGGGTCAATTGACATCATTAGTCCTTTCATGCATATCATAAAAAGTATTGCCAGGACCGTGTGAAAGCAAATATAATATATAATAAGTTTCACTGAAATAAAAAGAAAATATATTATTTTTTTATAATTTATGAAAAATCAATTTCAATTTTATTATTTTCAAATTTGTTTTGTGGAGGCCACCATTACTGGTTGATCCTCAATTGCACTTGGCATGCCCTGGCTAGTGATAACCAAGGTAGTATAATAGATATACTAGGTGATAACCTAGTAGTTAACCTGTCCCAATTAGCCATAGAAGAATAAATTGAATGTTAGTAAATACTTGGCTTTCGATGCAAGGCCACAATCATCAAGCCTGCCAAATGTTGTATGGAGAAGTTGCTTGGTAATCTACAATTCTTTATTTTATCCAATGTTTTGCTAGATGCTGTTTCCATTTAGTCTGAGGATGTTTATTATTGTTATCCCATGACCGTTATCCTCTGCAGGGTAGCTGATTTTCGTATAATTCCATAGTTGCAAGACAGGCCAATTTAAGAACTGAAGTTCACCTTTCGAAGACATCTTGGATATTCCTCGAGATTAATTTTAATTTAATTTATTTTTATTAAATGAACTTATATTCATTTTGCCTATTATCGTAAGAATGCCCATTTAGTGCAGCATTTCTTACTCTTTTTAATTCTGTTCTGTTTTAAAAATTGTCCGTGGTTTAAGTATTATCTATTATATCAAGTTATGTGTTCATAAAATCCCTGTTGAAAGGTCTCAGTTTATATTTTTCCATGTTTTCTAACATCTTCAGCCTACAACCTTATGTATGTCTCTGTAAATGTTCTTATAACATCTAATTTACACCTACATGCATCCTATATTATGGACTAACTGGTGATTATGGGGCTCCACATAACAATTCAATTTCTATAGAATTCAAATGAAAAATCCAAAATCCTATGGATACTTACCAATACTCTATTTTGAGTATCCAATTTACCTTTGCACAATGGGCAAACATTATCTTGCCCTCTCTCATGGAAAATCCACTTACCAGGGATTTCATCTTTTGACTCCCTACTGTCAGCACAGATTCCCAAAATCTGGCTCGCAAGTTTAAGTAGAGGTGGCCAAGAGACTATATAGAAACTAAGAATCAGTGATACATAAAAACCGTAATTATAAAATCAAAACATCAGTTAGTGGGAAATATACATTTCCTCATGATGTTCATGTTATTTTATACTGCATGGCTTGTACTACTTGAAATACTTTCCTTGTATATTATCAAATGAATGGTTAGTTCACCCCACCCCCCCCCCTCCAATTAAGAGAAACAACTAAATGTTTTCCATGAGCACATAATGTAATATGAAGTAGTGAGAAACTGATTGCACTGACTGTCTTATTGAAAGAATGAAATCTAGACACCCATATTTTATTGTGCACCCCATGGGGTGAGGAGTGCTCCAGAACTGATGGATGTTAAAGAAGGTCCAGATCATTAAGGACTTCAGGCTTATTAGTTAATCATCTGTATCTAATACTTCGTCCTTTTGTTTAAAAAAGAACATAAAATATTTCCATTATTGTTGAAATATGGCGCAAATATAAAAAAGAAACAACACCAGATGCCTCTTTGCAGAAACATATCTAAATTAAGGGTCTCTTCTCCCACTTCGTTCGGAATGAACCCCCCCCCCCCTTCTTTCGACAGTTGTTCACACCAGTTAAAATTTAGAATTTATTTATTTTTTTGTCAGTAATTGACGTAACATGCCCTCTGTATTTATTCCATTTTACCAAGAAAGCACAACTTTTTCAGTTATAACTAATTTATTAATCTTTTTTCTAAAATATAATAATTGTTGTATAACCCTGTGAAATGTTGAAGTGACGTATTCCCAAACGTTTTAAATACGTCATCTTCTTGAGTCATTAATTTGAGCTACTCGTAAATAGTTGCTAACTTGGCCATAGGCCAAGATTACCTTGCCCGGCAGGTAGAACGCTAAGTAAAAAGTATATTTTTCATTTAATAGTATAAACTACAACTCTGGTCACAGATTCGAACTCTTTCTTGAAAGAACTATGGATAGACACATATGAAAAATTAACAAGTTTGTTTTAGGAACAGAGAAGAGATTGGATTAAAACCAAAATCTTAAAACTGTTTTCCTTATTTCGAAAACACTTACTTAAACGTACTGCTAAGGACGTTGTTACAATGCAGGTGAGCCATGTTTTTAAAATAGATGTTCTCAATTCGATTTTGTGGAAGCATTTTTTTTACTACATAAATATTTTAAAATATTTATAGAATTAATGAAAGCTAACGACCTCCTCCGGAGTATTAAAAGTGCAATTGAGGAGTGGCTATCGATACATAGGAGTACTGCACTAGAGGAAGTTGTTCTCGCCAGACTCAGGATCGGCCACACATAGACACTTAAAGACCAAGGACACACAACCCTTTATGCAAATACCGCAGCAAACATGTCAATCATCTTTGATGTGGGGCATAATCCAATCTTTTTATTTCCATCTTCATATCAGCCTATTAACGATGGACAAACGTGCTTATATTTATTTAAAGCATTTAATATATCCCTGCTTGATTTAAGTCGTACTCTGTAATAGTCTACTCTCCCAAACTACTGAATCTATGTACCTAAAGGTTAGATAAACCCATTATCGGCTGTTATCAGTTGACACAAACTTTGGGAACAGTGTTTCCTACCATCACGTGCAGTCTTCGACCTGAATTAATTAAGGGTTGATTAATCCTTACTTATAGAAATCAGCTGGTATACTGCATTGCATATAGCAATTTCGTTACGAAGCTTATTTCGGCAAATAAGCACTATAAATGCAAAATTGCCACAATTTTCCCTCTTCAGCCGGAAATATAATTAGTGTAATTAATACTCTGACAGCGAAATTGGAGGCTTTAAAGCGGCAATACCCCGACTAATTTATCCCTTTCCTCATTAAGAATCACCTTGAGTCTGAATGACAATAAATGCTTAATCTCTTTTTATCAGAAATGGGCGTTTATTGCCGGAGCGATTTATGTTCGTTCTGCAACGAAAACTGTTCCAAGTTAAAATGAAGAGTACAACTAATAATGATTTCTATATCTGCAGGTTTTCTCTGTCCATTTATTTGCAGCCTACGAAGTTTCTACTGCCGTTGTAAAATATCATCGTCCACAGCCCTTTGAGATATTGCACGATCTCTTTGAAAACCTCAGGGCACCTCCGTCTTCGAATAGATCAGTAAACTAAAGCGTTGGCTTTAATCTCACATGATAAACCAAGAGTGGCGAGTTCGATTCTCGCCTGGGCAGTAGGAATTTATTTAGTGACGAACTCATTAAATAAAATATTTATCCCCTCCCTGACTAGAAGAGAGTGGTCTAACTATAGATAACCCGTCCCAATTAGTCGTAGTAGCAAAAAGTGGATGTTAATAAATAATAATAAAATACTTTTCTCCAAAAACTAGGCAAATTCCGTCAAATTGGATTTCAATTTTGCATTTTACTAGCACTAGTTCTAAATTTGGCACGAATTACTTCTCCATCTTTGAATAGGTTTAATTGGAGGACACCAAAAATTTGTCAATATCTTAGTGACGATTGGTTTAGTTTGGGAAAAAATGCAAATTATAAATCACATTACGATTTACGATTCAGTTTATGAATTGAATCTGAGTATGATCACATATAATTTAACGAATGAAATTCAAAATACCCACTTCTAACTTCTACGTAGCTCATTCCTCTAGAACTACTGAACAACCGAATTTTGAAAAGAAAAACAACTTTTGGCAACAAACCTTATTTTTTATATTGCTAAACCGGGGAGCATTAACAGGGAAGGAAATACATATTCACAAATAGTTTTGTAAATGAAATATATCATACATTGCTGATAAAAATAATAGTGCCTGTAAGAAGAACACATTTGTATGTGTTGAAAAGGAAAAGATTATTTAATCGTTAATTCAATCTTTATATTCGTACAGGAAACCATTTTCCTTCAACCACTTATTGACTGGTAACGAGATAAAGAATAAATACGTAGGTACGAGTATATATAAGTTATATGACATATTGCTACGTCCGGATTCGTACTCATTCTGAAGGTAATTGTATAATTATTGTAGCAATAATTTACCAATTGGTATATACTTGACAGTGGCTATTCGATAATTCGTCTGTGGTCATTTTTGTTCATTGATGTCCACTTTATGGTACTGTGGCTAATTGGGACGGATATCTACAGGTTACCAGCCTTCTTAACCAGGGTGGGCAGGTTGTTCATGATAACAACAATGTTCTTATCGTTAATGAAAAATTGTAGATCTGCCTTGGAGATGGAAACATGGACGGCATCTTTTCGTTTAATAGGCAAAGTTACAGAACAGTAGCACAGATAACAACTAAAAATATGTATTTACGTATTCGATTGGAGTTATAATTGAACTGAAACTCTGTTTACATTATTCTTATGTGAATTTAAGCCTTTTAATAAATATTATTATATTTTTTATAATGTTCGAATCATTTAATTATTTCTGCAGCAGACATCCATAAGACCTTACTATGCAATATTATTTATGTTGACGTTAGTCTAATAAAAGCCGAAAGTACGAAAATAGTCAAGGTAAATGAAATTACTGAAATAATCTAGTCCCACAATTAATGAATGGACTTGTGATGAATTAGTGAAGCAGAGTACCTCCAGTAGATTGTATCTCATCACGTGACTGTGTCAAGGCAAACAGGATTAGTAAAAACGTTCCCCCGTCAACATCAAAAAAACGTATTAACCAACGAATGATCTAAATGTTTTTTTTTGCTCTAACTAATGATGTTATTTATTTAGTACTAGATGATTTATCCGCTGTTGATGGGTCGAAATAAAACCTTTTAATGGATTAATGAAATATTTTCGGTTCTGTTGGTGCGATTCCGCTGAAAGTTAGTTCGGCCGTTTCCCTAACTATTCGGCTTTCGTGAAATTGGTTTAGAGAATGGTGTAAGCTTCTACTTCGTGAGATATACGCAAATAGGTTATGTTGCCCCCCCCCTTCTTTTATTCTTGGACTACTAAAATTTGGGTGATTGAGATATAAATTATTCTGATTCATTATAAATTACAGTGCTAGATATAGTAAATAGTTTACAATAAAATTAATATGGTATATTCAGATATATTTCAGTAATTGTTTTTCTTTCCGGAGAAGAATGTATCTATCAGTTCGACACTGAGTCATAGGCAGACCTGTTCGTTTACAATTCAGATGCTTTCCGATGAGAGCTTATTAAAATTAACTGAAAGATTTTTCTTTATAATTTGTATTTAGTCTCTTAATACTCACGGTGGTGTTAAGTGTTACTTGTATGCAGATTTCTCTATTGTAAAACTTCATGTGTGAAATCTGTTGAGATTACGCAGGCCCTGCGTGACAGACTTTTATAGTTTTCGGCCTTCAGTAAACCCCCACTTCTACTCATGCCATATTAACAATAACCTGATATATTATGAATCACTTTATTTGAAGCTTAAGTGCCAAATAAAGTTCTCATTGAACTTTTACTTTTTGAGTTAAATGCATATATATGTGATGCACGTGGGAAATCTGCTTAGCTAACGCAGATCCAGCGTGACGGACTTATTTGTTTTAAAAATAGTTCTCTAGGCTAACATGAATCGTGTACCACTATTTACAATAAGGGCAGAAAGAGACCACTCCCTCATTATGTTTTTTGTTGGTTTTCGGCCCCAGATTTTTTTTCTCTCACAGGTAAGGTTTATTAGGATGCCACGACTTTAGAGCTTTGACAACCTTCCTCCTCAAGTCCAAAAAATAGTAGGAAGTACTATATGGATGTTATGAATTTTCATAATGTGTAAAATGATGTAATATTAGCCACGCTATACAAGTGCAAAAGTAAAACATAAGAATTAATAATACTCAATGTCGAAACACAGTTATCGTGAAATAGAATAAAATAGTATGGGTCTATTGCCGCATGGATAAAGGGGACTTATTTATGGAGTGGATTCCTAAAAAAAAATTTTAAAAAATAAATCCCATCGTAACTTGAATACGGTAGTAATCTGCAGATAACCCGGTCCTGGGGTTTAGTTAGTTTCATGGAGAGGAAGTTGATTTTATGCAACAAGAAAAGTAGAGCATATATAAGATTTATTTGTACCGAAGCTTTTGAGATTTTAGTCATGAAATAGCATTTGAAAAAAAAAATTCAAATCTCTAATGACCCTACCTAGCGGGTGCCAAGTATGTACATATCGTTTACTAATCTGGACATTTAAATATTTTCTGCAAAAGTAAAAATCATGTATGTATATGCCTGAAATCGGATTTCGAATTGTTGGGATATAAAGAAAAACGCGTGATATGCTAGTGTAAATATCTGCATTACAGTGGTACTGTTTGTAAAATGTTATCCAACTGCTCTTGCTGATAAAGTGATATAGAGCAATTGAAGTTCTATGCGTTTCTGTAGGTTGAATATTAACCGTGCTGTTTGTATTTTTACATTTTCAGTCTTCATTAAACTGCCCACGCACTCCACTTTCTATATGGTCTTTGAACATCCTACGTCTAGCTCAAATTTAAAGTATTCTTTAATAAGCGTCTTACCAAGGGAAAAAGACAGAATTGACGAACTTTTGATGGGCCTAAAATGGTGTTATTTCAACTTATAACCAAATTTACAGCGCCACCAAAATTAATAGTAATGACGATGTAGTAGGTGTGTTAGCAAGGAATGTTAAATGTTAAATTAGACTCTTGACTATAGGAGTAGGTGTATCCCGTCAGGAAGGACTTCGTTAAGGACGCATCTCCTGGGCTGGTAAAGAGGAAGAACCGGTTTTGGGGAATAGTCAGTCCGTCTTGGAGTCTGTCTGCAATTATGCACTCTGTCTCCTACTTGCATAGCTCGGAGTCTGTCTGCAATGATGTAGTCTGTCTCCTGCTTGCATAGCTCGAAGTCTGTCTGCAATCATGCATTCTGTCTTTTACTTGCATAGCTCGGAGTCTGTCTGCAATTATGCACTCTGTCTCCTACTTGCATAGCTCGGAGTCTGTCTGCAATTATGCACTCTGTCTCCTACTTGCATAGCTCGGAGTCTGTCTGCAATTATGCACTCTGTCTCCTACTTGCATAGCTCGGAGTCTGTCTGCAATGATGTAGTCTGTCTCCTGCTTGCATAGCTCGGAGTCTGTCTGCAATTATGCACTCTGTCTCCTACTTGCATAGCTCACACTGGCATAGCACACAGTAAAGGAGGCATCCACCAGAAAGCCATAATACACATGTATAATCTAATGTATCTTCTAATCGTCACTACTAACATGTCGTCAAGGAGAATATATACCAGGGAGAAATGAGAGAAGCAAGTGATACAGAAGAGGGTTTAATGGAAAATAAATTAAATATTAGAACATGAAAAAGTTAAAGGTTCCTTGAAAAAAAAAAGTAATGATAGAAAACTTAAATGTTTATTAAGAAAACTTAAAACAGCTTTGAAGACTGTTTGAAAAACGTGACCCAAGAAGAGGTTTTGATTATAAATAAATAAAAAGTTAGAGAGTTAAAACAATTAGAGAGATTATTTGAAAAAAGAGTTCCAAGAAGAATCTATGATTTAAAAAAAAAAAAACTAGAGTGTTAATATCATTATATAGATAGCACCGCAATGATGCAATATTTGTGCAGAGTATATTGCAACATTTTCTGTATTTATTATTTAGAATAGAATAAAAAAACAGTAAATAGTACATTTGATATTATTCTCTAATAAAATTGTTATTGACTTTTTAATTTTTATTATTAACGAAACGAAAATTGACGCATATCAGAAGTTACTGACAATAGTAGACCAACGCGTTTTTGTAAATTCTTGAATGAAGGAAACTGATATGATTTTTTTTTTAAGCAAATTTTTTCAATTTTTGAACAACTACTAATTGTGCATTCTTTGAATTACTATCGTTTTTCAATTTCAGATTATGTTTAATGTTTGTATATGTATCACCGGTATAAATATTACCAGTTCCTGTTCTAATAGATCACTTAGGTTGTAGCAGTGCCCTAAGATACAGTGTAATTATTCGCTGATCTCGTTTATGTAAAAATAGGTTGGCAATTCGGGTGCAAAGACTCCAACAGTTATTTACTCATCTTATCGCTACTGTAACTGTCATTTATTAGCTCAAGTAGAAATTCTGCTTATCTTACCGATTGACGTAAATTAAATGAAAAATATTCCCAACAAATGACACTAAACTGTGCTAAAATTAAAAAAACTTCATATGATTATTTTCTATATAGAATTTCGAATGATGAGAGAAAGAAAAGTCACAGTATTGGTATTGCTATACCTTGCCCGTAATAGACTAATACATTGAAGAATTTATTTATGATTTCGAAGTACACAGTCACCTCATAAAGTAAGCATGTATTCCCTTTAAGATCTAAATTTAATAAAATCTTCCGTGATCCTACCAGTCAATGTAGATAAATTTTATGCAGTCTTATTTAGACAAACTGTATTGTTTGAAGAGATTCAGAAGTTACAGCCGAAAAATTTCATTATATCTAAACCAAACCTCGAATATATATTGTAGCTCTTTAAAATTCCATATTTCCTAGAACATTTCGATAAATTGACCCACAGTTCATTATCGATTCAAGATTAATCGATTTCTCAGTATTGGCTTATGCTCTCAAAACGAAATTAAAATTATGCAATCTCTAGTAAACTTGGAATTCACATACAACATTTTGGCTGTGATCACTCATCTAGTAACTTCAGAGAAATAATTCGTAATTGAATGTTCTCTGAGGCGGATTTTTAAATAAATAATATAGGCCTATTTAAATAACAATGTCTGTTATCAGTACTTGCATCAGACTTTTCATGCGTCCTTAAGATAAAAGAGTTTGCCAGGTCCAAATTACGACATTTAACAGTAAAAACTTTCCATAGAGATGATGAAATAAAAAAAATATCAAATACTGATAGTTTTATATATATATATATATATATATAAACACACACACACACACACACACACACCAACACACACACACTCGTTTCTACTATATTTTATTGGTATTAAGAATGAAAAAATAAATAAAAAATATAAATTTATTTTTATGTTATTTTCTTTCGGTTGGCATAATACACTTTGGAAATATTTAACCATACATGCACTATGGGTTCTCGAAACATTTACGCGTCAACACAAAATACAACACCATTTAACTAAGAAGATCTGGTGAATAAAGATTCTGCTTTGAAGGAAATAAAACCTTCACCATTTTTTACCATCATAATTCCGATTTTAGTGCCCTACCCTCCACCCCCCCCCCCGCCCAATTTTATTTACTCACTTATATATATAAATCATCGGATCATCTTCCCCCCCCCCCCCGAGATGCCAAATAAATTTTTATTCCGCGCAATCACTAATGTCTTCTCAGAGAACAAGGCATATCATAAAATTTCATTAGATTCATCACCGAAGCCATTTCATTTCTCTTTCAGGACTCCAAAAATATTTTATTTTCCCGTCTCCGGAAAGGACGCAAGTCAAACTATGCTAGGAGATTATGTGCCATTAGCCTATAGGGAATTCATGTTTATTGCTAGTGACAAATTAAATAGGTGATGGCTTTAACTAGTGTTAGTTATACTGGATGTTTTAAACATGTCGTGTTTCTAAAAATGTTACGCATGACCGATTTATTTAATAACACAATAAACGATCAAAGATTAAGCTGTAAAATGTAATCCGTCAGAAACTTGTCAAATATTGAATGATCTAGTCGAAATGATGAATTATTGAGACACAAGATATAAGAATTTTATTTGATCAACATTTCACTAATTCTGTTTGAGATATCGTTCAAATTGGAGCACCATACTTCACACAACGATTGTTAATTACACTGTTTGTTTAGATATAAATGGAAATGTGGGACAAAAACGTATGGTAAAAAGATAAAATTTTCAATTTTTATTTTCTTTGTAATGCTCCAAGTGAAATGAAAAAAATATTTTTAATAATTAAATTTAATAAGATTAGATTTGATAATAATGTCGTACACACACACACACACACACACTCATATATATATATATATATATATATATATATATATATATATATATATATGACGAATTAATTGTTATCAAGCAAATAGATATGAGAAAGTAAATATTAACGTTAAGAGAGTTTATGCATTTGTATTTTTTTTTTTTTTAAATTAACTCGAGAGCTAGTGATCTACCTTCTAAGGTCATCATCAGGCGCAGTACAAAGAAAGAATCATCCTAATATATTTGTAAGCAAGACTTAAAAGCTAAACTGAAGATGAGATAATAAGTTATGTAATTGAGGTACCAGGACAAGTTTGGTTCGGCTAAAAACGCAAAGGAAGAAGGCAGCACTTTTCTAAATACACTCCTCTCCAAATCCGATTTCGGCAATTAATAAAATTTGACTTTATTTTTACATGAAATGTTTAAATATTGAGATTAGCAACATTCAAACCAACATTACGGCACGTAGAGCGTTAACACAACTTCTCTTTTTGGGGGGGCCTTAGCTATAACCAATATATTTTTATATTTAAAACCTTCCTTTTCTATTGGTAATTGCTTTTTCTTTAACAGTGCCTAAAATTACATCCCTGAAAGGTGTTTAGAAAATTCATCTTGTTAATTTGTTAAGATTTAACCCATGTTTTTCATTGGTTTTGATGATAGGCTAAGGTTAGAGGTGTTACAAAAGGCGTTGGTCTTAATCCCAATTAAACACAGACTTGTTGGCTCACCTGTGCAATAGGAATTTATTTACTGACGAACTCATTAAATGAAATCTTTAGCCCCACTCTGGCTAGTAAAGGGTGGTAACCTGCAGATCACCCGTACCAATTAGCCATATTAGCACAAACTGGATGTTAATATATAACAATAACTACAATGTATTGTTTCTGTTATCATATGTCTATGTTTAAATGTCTTTGTTCTGTCTGCACCTGATGGAAATGCCAGAGGAGTTCCCAAGGTCCAGTCGGAAGGAAATTTAGTAGAACAAACTTAGTTCGTATGACCTTCAACGAAGAACATACTCACGCAACTGGCTCAGATCAAATTAAAAAGTTTACTTATCGGTAAAATCATTCTTCTCTGAGTGATTCCACTTCTTTAGAAAAATTATAATCAGTCTAATGCAAATAAAATTATCAAAAATATTTACTAATTAAAAATGAGCAATATCTTATCTTAATTCATAAGATAAAATTTGGCCTTGTTATAGTGTCTCGTGTGGTTTTCCGTCCGTAGAAAACCTATCACTTACACCAACCAAGTAAAATCTATCTCCATTTCTTGTCACAATATCAAATCTCAACTCGTTCAACCTTCTGTGTGACGTAACTGTTGATTTTTCTCCAAGGAGAGATTCAGTCCTTTCTAGGATACTGTTACACCTCACGGATTCACTGCCAAAAAAATGATTAGAAATTTCCAAGTTTTAGTTTATACAGCTTTATCATATTTTAGGCCATGAATTCTATCAAAACGTAGATGTATTTTGACACTGATGTTACAGATACCTCATTCAGCAATAACTAGCATTTCCACTTTAGTTATTCACTAAAGAGGGTTTACTAAAAAAAGTGTCATTATCTACTGGTTTGTCAGTAGCTGATTTTCTGAATTAACAGCAGCCCAGATTATTTTATAAATTGCAATACAATTTATATATGTAAATGTTAGATATTGTTATGACCTCAGGCCTAATAGCATTATACTAATAATTATAAAATATTGTTGGGTTTATATAAATGTGTGTGTGCGTTTCCTTTTAATTACAAAACATTTTGAGTGTACCAGTAATGGACAGATGCATGGGTCTGACGGAGGGTTTAAACAACCTTGTGCACATAATAATAAAAAGAGTGAAAAACGTCCGTCACGCAGGAGCAGCGTACTAGTGGTTTCTCCAAGGGGCCTAGAATTTAGGGAATGTATTTCAGTTTCTAATGAGACAGACAAAAAATAACTTAGAAATATCATGATATATTTGAAATGAAACTGAAGTAACAATTGAATTATTTAAATTTAAAAAAAAAAATTTCAACTCCAACCATCGACTCATCATTAATTCTGCAACATGCTTACAGATATGTAGCCCATTTCATTTACTCTTACATTGAACTTCTTTTTCGGTGAAGATTTGAAGGAGTTTTTTTCATGTGGGAGGATACCCTCAAAATCTTCAATTCCTAAAGAAAATCTACTTAAAAAAATTTGGAACATGTTTTTACAGACTTTAAAACTCTGCCACAACAATTTTCTTATTGATTTCCTGGAAAACCAGTCTGCAATAAGTAACTTCCAATAAAACTCATATCTCCTAACCCAGAAAAGGTGGTCGTGAAGACACAAAGAAAACCCGTTTGAACAATTGGTGTGAGGCTTTGCTATATTTGGAGTTTTATTTATTTTTTTCAGAATAAAAGCTCCACTCTGTAACTAAGTAGTAAAATAATTGTTGGCTAATCAACTCAATGATCCTAGATGATGGTAGAATCCTAGGTGCTTGCAAGGATTGCCTGCTTGTTAGTTAGTTATAAATCGTTAACAATATTAATATTCCTTTTATTTTTTACGCCTTCAATTGGCATATAAGGGAAGCCTGGAAAATATCTTTCTTTTCTTTTTTTTTTTTAATTAATAAGTATTGTCCGAACAGTAGTTGGCAGGCAGACATGCATTTAAAATTACTTATCCCTTTTCTAAAAATACCAAAACACACCTTCTATTAATCTCTCAGTTATCGATTTACCGTTCGATTATCGATCGAAATTTTCCTATTGACTTTGGAGGGTAGTCTCCTAAGTTGCACTAAAGTTGTAGGTCCATTCCTTAAACGGTGGGTATCCAGAATATACAGGTTTATTCCGGTTTAGTCATGTTTTGAATGGCGACCTGTTGAGAGCTAGTCAGTATTCAACTGATAGCGAACCTTGCAATGTGCAATTCTGTTGTCTTTTAGTGGTTACAGTGTTTTCTTTAATCGATGAAGAGTGTAAGAAGCGTGGCTTTTGTTTATTTAACGTTCTCTTAGTGTCTGTGCTGAATGACCTTCCAGTGTTTTATGGTTTCTAATAAGTGTTGCCAACGAAACTCAGGACCCTGGTGACTTTAATACGATATGGCGTCTCTCCAAACAAATGGTAGGTGAAGAAAGAGTTACTAATATTTTCAGCGAATCTCGCAAAATCTCTCACCACCAGATATTTTCGTCTTTCGAACTGAAGTGTAAAATTAGCATATGTTTTGAAAGATTTTTGCATATTTCATTTTAATAGCATTTTCAGTGATTTCAGTTCTATAATTCAAGAGCTTATTTTATTCCAAACATTTAACTCGTCACCTCCATACTCTGATCACAAAACATTATACACATTTACAAACCAAGTTATAAGTGTAAGATACGTTAAAGAAGTGATTCATAAGAAGAAAGTATTATGTTCATTAGGTAATGTATAACAATGGTATTTAAACGTCATTGTTAATCGTACATACCAGAGTATATCAACTAGAAGATTTTACATAAATAAACGAAAATACATCCACATACATCAAAATCACGTTTCATTGGCAATAAAATGTGTTGAAAATAACGATGAGAAAATTTCCATGTTCCCTAGAATGTCATTCGTAAATAAATCATTTATTATGATGACATTTGACAACTATAAAAATGGGCTTTCATTCTTGTTACAATGTAATGACACAAAAATTACCTCCATAACCAATATTCAAAAATTTCAAAGAATAAAATAAAATATTAAGATCAGGTTGCCTAGTGATCTTTGCATATACAAAGGAACATCAGTCAGCTATACTATTCTTCTCTGGAATCTGTAAGATGGGAAAAATGCACCCATCACTTAGGTAGAATATTTATTCTTCTATGGAATTGGTAAGAAGGAAAAAAGTAGAATCTCAACATTATTTATATTATTTTAAATATTTGTTGAATAATTTTAAACGATCTTTATCTATTGAGTTGTTAGGGTTGGTTTATTTATAGAGGTCTATAATAATAGGATGGCTAAGAGAATAACAAGAGAATAATAAGAGCGGAACTTTATTATCTATTAATAAAATCACACTTAGTAATTGGTAATGGAATTTTGGAACTGTTACTGTTATTTTATTCATTTTCAATTCCCATTGTGGAAGATTATTTTCTTATGGAACCTTTTCTAATTACTTTTAATTACAAATACCAGTAATAAAAAATAAAGCTAAGCCTCACATCCATTTATAAGCTATTATATCTGAAATCATTTTTGTTTACATATATATTACCGATTTTTTTAGCAGATTTCCCTATTGAGCTTTTACACTTGACGTGATTTTGACAACTTTCTTCAAATGCCCATGGGTCCTACATAGTAGATGACGAAAATGAGGTCCGTTCTAAATGATATATATATATATATATATATATATATATATATATATATATATATATATATATATATATATACATATATATTTGTCTGTTACAACCCTAGCAGTCGCAATTTCGGTTTATTCGTTACATAACTCAATATTTAATAGTTTTGTATAAAAATAAAGATCAAGTACGTTAATGGCTGAAATCCCTGCTTGACGGACTTTTCTAGAAAGTCGGTTAAATACATAAACACACACCATTCTAACAGTGCCACCAGACGTCTACATACTCACAATTGCCTTTTGTTTACATATTTGTTTTGTTTGTATTTTTTGGGGGGGGGGGGTAGTTTGGTTGGAGCACAAATAATCATTCATCTATATTTTTTTTTATGCTTCTTAATTGGCAGCTATTTATAAATATTTTTTTTTGGACATGAAGATGGTAGTTAATGATGGCCCTTTGCCCTGTAGGTTCATGAAAAATTTGCTTTAAACCTAATGGGAATATGTTACATATATGAGGTCTAGGGGTAATTAAAATATCTTAAGAACATTTGTAGAGTCAGCTCAATATATATGTAAGTATATGTATGTGTGCGTAAGTATACTACAAAAATATATGTATCTATCTTTAGTTTATGTCCGGTTCCTTTCTCAATAGCAGTAGCAATTGTGAAAAAAACAATAAAACCAATAATATAATTAAGACACATGTGTTGTGATTGGGAACCTTCTTTACATTCAGTAAAGTAAGAATCTCATATGCAACCGTATTTGTCAACCTCATTGAGAATTAAAAAAATGAATATACGTCATGACTTCTTACAACATACATTTTATGTAAAATGAATGCTCTTGTAAGTTTCCATCATCCAATAACCAATGAGTGGCTTATAATATTTAATTTAATAACGGTTTTTTTTTAATAGTCGTGTAATGATATTTTAATTCAGAATGATTTTTATATGTACAGTTGTTTATTAGTTTTAAGCTGTGCATCGTCGCCCTTATCACGTGAACACTTGAGGGATCAACATAGGAAAGTTATACGAGTGAATATTATACAAGGAGTGGTGTAATTATGTGGGCAAACATGAGGCTTATTTATTTTTTTTTTGTACTTGAATATGACACGAATTATAGATAAAGAGTAAAGGAATGAAATGATAAGAACTTATACTAAGAATAAATTCGCGCCCACTGTCTGACCTTGAAGCTCCTAGTCAAAACCCGTTCTGCCCGTTGCCATCTTGCCAGCATCTCAAACCATCTTCTCACCACTCATGGTTTCGAAATTGATTTTCAAAATGGGAGAACTCACTATTCTGTTGAATTAGTGAACTAATAACTATTTTTTCCAAAAAAAAAAAAAATAAAAGATCAAATTTTATAAAATAATGGTACCCACACACGTATCAAAATAACATTTGTTTCATCATTTGTTGAAATACGTTTCTATTTAAAAAGTCCGACAGGCAGGGGCTACGTAAAATAAGCAGATTTCCTTCGTGAAGCTTAAAAATAGATAAATCTACATACTGGTAACACGACACCACCGTGAATATTAAGTGAATAAATACAAACGGTAATAAGACATTTTTCAGTCAATTATAACAAACTCCCGACGGGAAGCGTCTGAAAAGTAAACAAACAGGTCTGCCAACCTCACACCGGAAAGAAAAACAATTACTGAATTAAATCAGAATATAGTAAAATAATTTTATAGAAAACTATTTAATATCTAGTACTGTAATTTATAATGAATCACAATAATTTTTGTCCCAATCAATCAAATTTTAGTAATCCAAGAACTTAAGATAGGGGGGGGGGGGTCACCAGAACATATTTGCATGTATCTTGCATTATAAAGGTCTCTTGAAAACAATATTTCATATAATGTGATTTATTATATAACAAGAGTATTGTTTCGTAACACGAGTAGAAGTGGGGGTTTACTGAAGACTGAAAACTCAAAAATGCAAACATCTCGGTTTATATTCAAGATAGAGAATATATATATATATATATATATATATATATATATATATATATATATATAAAACAATATTTATAGTACATTTAATTAGCAATGAGATTCATTCTAACACTTTTTCGATCCGACTTAATGTAACGGAGTTATTTGGAATTTTCCAAATTCTCCCCCTTAACAGAAATCTGCTAAAAACAAAAATTGCATATAACAGCATAATTCAAGTTAGAGACAAAAGGGCAACAATTGTAGAAAATTAAATATACTGCTAGATAGGTTCGAATTTTGAAAGGCCGTTAGGTAAAACATTCTTGGATAATTATAGGGCTCGTCTCGGTTTGATGTAATAGATCAACCATGAAATTGTAGGTTTCAAGAGGAGATCTGCTAGGGAATAATTCATCACGTTTTTAAACAAAGTAAACATTTCTTTAAGTTGTCTACTAACATCTTTCAATTACCATATTGATAAACGAATCCTCTGGGCTTATGAATCAGTTTTCGGTTTAGTTTTTCGGAGGGAGATGACCGAAAATTTCCCTTTTTTTTCTATCTAATTTTTATGTTTTAAAAACAATATTAACGCATTTTAGTACTTATATTAGTTAAGGTTCATAAGCAATGCTCGTGTCCATATATTCTTATTTCAAGAGTCTGATGTTAGCAGGGAGGCAGCGAAAAACTGGTTGGGTAAAATAAAAACTTGTTTGAGACAGGTAGTAATTTATTACTGCTGTAGTTGACATCGCAAACCAGATACATGCCATTTTTCAAAAATCATAAGTACAACCTACTTAAGGAAAATCTGCTAATACATTTTCACCGTGATTTTAGATTTTATTTAATATCTGAAAATGTAAAGACCGAGTATGATGATTAAAAGTATATATAGTTGTACGCCCTGGTCTTCGACTGCAGGTCACTCCCGTAAGCTAAAATTGTTAATGACTGCAAGCAATAAGGCGCTGCACTACTTCTAGGTATTAGCCCCCAATCCTACATTTCAGATATATAAATCCTTACCATAGAAAGAATGTTGAAGTGCATTTTTCTTGAATTAAAGAATTAGAGGTTCCTTCGCACGGTAGAGCCTTTAGTGACTATATTATCTAGTGCTCTTTTTATTTATGTAATAAATAAGGCTGAACATATGATATATCTTTTTCTATTTGGGGTGATGTTGTCTATTTAAATTTAATCCTGTTAATAGTGTATACTCTCTTATTACTTAGAGAATAACCCAGTCTTCCGGTGTGTGAGAGTGTGTGTGGGAGAGGCCTCCTCCTATATGAAATAGTGTCCTATGCAGTGGCGGCTCGTAGCTTAAATTAGTGGGGGCGCTGCTCCAGAAAATCCCGCACGCCCAGGGGTCGGCGCTGCGGGAACAACAGCGCTCTCTCTCTCCCTTGCAGCCTCGCCTGAAGCTTCCTGTGTTCGCATGCGCACAACGGCCAAACACCTCGTCGCTGGAACTGTGAAGCACACAGTTCCATACAAAGATTTTTGTATCTCATTTCATAAACTGGGGGATGGTTACTGCATTAAGCTTAAGGATTATATATTATACAAGTATAAAGAAAGAATTAAAGATAAAAGGCTCATTATATTAAATGTTATAGATAATATTAAGTGGAAATTTAGGGTACTGCAGTTCCACAGTGCCTAAACGCGAGCCGCCACTGGTCCCATGTTACCTGTGAGGGGCTATACAGGTAAGGTACCCGACTATTTTGAAGTTCGATGCCATTGATGGTCCAGTAAATTTTCTGAATTCATTATCGATGACCCTTAGTCGAAGGATACTACCCATCTTGTCCTTTTATTGATTCCACCGAATTTGGAACGAATTAACTCCCTTGAATTGTAGACTTTGGTTTCTGCATTTTTAAAGTTTAATTGCATTCCACTTAGCTAACCAATTATAAATAAATAACAGATTTATTTAAATTACAGTGATTAAATCAGGTAAAGTTATTTTGTATTTTGTAGTTTACTGTGGAAAATTTCAATTAGAAATTCTAACTTTCATTGAACATTTTGTGCGTAAGGCATTTTTTTAAACACCTGGAATACCGATTTTCGAAAAATACTTCTGTGGCTTGTACAAGCTTATGAGCTGAATAATAACTGTGCGATTTTGATTTATTTAGCCATTTTATAACTAGCAGTTAATTAGTTGAGAGGTGGGCTATATTCTATATATATAAAACTTTCTGGACTTATCTAGTTAAGTAGTCTGGGCGGTGGCTTCAATGAAGTCCTTGAGGAGAAAGAGGGTTTAGCGTGTCAATGGCCTCAGCCACTTCTTCTAATTACCCAAGACCTAGACCAATAGATACTTTACGTCAATAGCTATCTCTCTTATGAGAGCCTTCCCATATATAGCCTTACTTTTAGTAATCCTGAACCTATCCCAACAAGTACTTCATATTAATATCTATAATGCATCTGTCTATACATATATCCAACATATTCCGCGGAAAGCATTTCTATATCAGGGTTTGGTGGCTATATTCTATTACTCTTTGGACAATATATTACTACCTCTTTGGATACCTTCTTGCTCTTGATGAATTTATTGCCCAAAGTAAGTACAGCCGCATTAGCCTTTGCCTTTGCCCAATAAGCTACTTCCCGTTCTCATTGTAGGCCTACCTTGTATTCTCAGGGCATATGTTTGATATATATAGTTAGGGACAGTACCATCCTCTTCTCAGATCGGCATTTCGTCCTCGTTTTTAATGAAGCAGCCTCTAAGAACTCTTTAATCACAGAAAAGAGCTATTTAACACATAAGAGTACCAGCCTACTTAAAGGCACTAGTCTGGAGTCATACATTGGATTTTTCTTACGATCTATGTTTTATTAAGGTTCACTAATTTCATGCGAACTTCCCTCAAATTAAAACGCTATTAACATACGCTTCATTGACAGACCTAGGCCCGGGACACAAAAGGGGGATTAGTTTTCATTTTGATGTCACTCAATGAGAATAAAAAGGCCTCCAACGAGGGCGCGGGCAAACATACAATTAATTAAAATTACCCAGTTTATATACAACTGACTCTTTACATCTCCTGCAGTAATAGACCCACGTTGCACGTGAAACATTAGCTGGATTTGAAAATCACTTGAGTTGATGTTGAAGTTTAATATAGGTTGAAGATGGAGAAATATAAATAACTCCTTAAGTTTACGAGTGGTAAAAATGTTAGAATAACAATTGTAGTTGGCTAAAAAAATTATTTATTAACGTCAACTTTTTGCAACTGAGGCTAATTGAGACGGTTTATCTACAGGTTACCACCCTTTTCTAGCCAGGGTGGGACTAAGGATTTTATTTAATGAATTCTGTGGCTAAATAAATTCCTCTGACCAGGCGGGAATCGAACTCGCCACTCTAGGTTTGCCATGACAACCGCACGTCATTTGTCCTTTGTTGACGTTGGTCAACGTTTTCACTCACATGGCTAGTTGACATTAGATCAAGATTATTTGAATGAAAGTTTCATTATGATACACAAGAACTGAAATATTAACCCTCATTCCTAATCACGGCATTTTCACGAAAACTTTTGTATCACTGATTACCTCATCATGTCCGACTTAAATTTCCATGTGTGTTTACATCGGCTTCTTATTACTGGAGAAATAAACAATCAAATTTGAGGTGATGACATTACTGTGTAAATTTAGCACATGGCAAACCTGTTTACGGAGCACCTGCTGGACAGGGCGATGCCAAAAGCGAATATTATTAACGAACGGAATAGTTAGGAGAATGTTGTCACCTAACAATGCCTCGCAATATAAATTAGGATGATACTCTAGTAGAAGCAGGGATCATTCACAGGATGAGGAGAAGTAGTTTGATGACGTGGGCAACCTAGATTTGTCACTGGAAGCATAAAACTACACACGCTAATGAGTGATGGCAGTGGGCCAGATTCTACAAGGATTGTAGTCTAAACAGGTGTGGATTGTTGTGTCCAAATGTGAGAGAGTGAATTTTTTTTTTATAGACTCAAGGACTTGTATTAATGCTAATAAGGTCAAGAAGTCTGCATTATTCGCCATTAAGTAGAATGAAAATGAGTTCTACGTTTAAGAAGTTGATGAGGGAGGAGATAGTATCCAGATGTAAATTGAGATACAGCTTTCAGCCAATTTGTAACTACTTCGGATGTTGACTCGATAAAGCAATTCAAAAGCCCTTGGAAGCTGCCAACAGGTCCTCGATCTCAGAATTAACTTGTTGATTCGTTACTTATATTGTTTTGTTTTTGGATATGTAAGGTTATCAGAGTCACTTTTGAGATTTACTCTTAATTTTACTGGAGCCACTGATTACAACTTGGATCCAAGAAAATAATTATTAATTTGTGTTTTTTAATGATATAATGGCGTTAAAATTGCGGGTCAAAATATCACATATTTAGAGCAGTAAATTTTAGCCATTTTTATTTTAATATGAGTGGTATAATCATTGCATGAAGGGGTCATTTAATCGCAATGGTAGTTGAGAGCAGATAACAAGCAAGGTGTTGACAGAACAGAGTTATCGATCCTTACTTAGTGACGTATGCCCTTTAAAAGCCTATTCCAGCTAAGGACCTTAAGCCTATAAACACAGGGTCGTTTTAATCATTATATCTTACCACTAGTGGTGTTTTAATCCTAAGTCCTTGGATCACAAGGTTTAATGATAACTAGATAATAAGCTTACACAAATTTTGTGGGATTGGTATTTTATTTTTAATTGTTCGTTTATAATACTAAATAAAATAGAGTTTCATAAAAACTTCCTGAGGAATATTTTTAAGACAGTTTAATTCAGTTTTAACTGGATATAATATGAACCTCTGATGTCTTGTATACAGCATATGGTCAGAGAAAAAATACTAGGGGCTTCTCCGTTCTCCGTATTCTTATAATTGCACTGCCTTCGATAGATTGTATCTTTTATTTATTTTAATCAACTTATTCAATACTTTTATAAATAGTTAGAGTAGGGAGTTAGTAGGATTTGTGTTGTAAATGTTTTGCACAATGAAGCTTGGTAGGAGTATTGGTTCCTCCTAACCAGATTTAAACTCCTTCCAGTTTCACACGACTCTCATATTCTAATGAGTGTGTTAGGAAAGTCAAACATTGTGAGTGAGTATACTGATACTGTCTCCTGGAGAACTGTCTCCTATCGAGTCTTGCAGTTTCATTCACTAAAAGACATGAGCTCCGGAACAGACTAACCGTCTCTGCCTTATAACAAGTCGTTCCACCCACTTAAGATTCAGAACCGACTCTTCACCTCATAGCAAGTTGTTCCATCCACCTAAGATTCAAAACTGCCTTACCGTCTTAACAACATGACATGTCGTTCCAACCACCCAAGATTCAGAAAAGTCTTAAGTCTCAACCACATAACAAGTCATTCCAACCACCCAATATTCAGAACAGACTTACCGTCTCAACCACATAAAAAGTTGTTCCAACCATCCAAGATTCAGAAGACTTATGTCTCAACCACATAGCAAGCCGTTCCAACCACCCAAGATTCAGAACAGACTTACCGTCTCAACCACATAACAGGTCGTTACCACCCATGATTCAGAAGTCTTATGTCTCAACCACATAGCAAGCCGTTCCAACCACCCAAGATTCAGAACAGACTTACCGTCTCAACCACATAACAAGTCGTTCCAACCACCCAAGATTCTGAAGTCTTAAGTCTCAACCACATAACAGGTCGTTCCACCACCCAGTATTCAGAACAGACTTACCGTCTCAACCACATAAAAAGTTGTTCCCACCATCCAAGATTCAGAAGTCTTATGTCTCAACCACCTACCCAGCCGGGACAACAACCCTACATTCTTAACATACTTTCCGTCTCAACCACATATCAAGTCGTTCCAACCACCCAAGATTCTGAAGTCTTAAGTCTCAACCACATAACAGGTCGTTCCAACCACCCAATATTCAGAACAGACTTACCGTCTCAACCACATAACAGGTCGTTACCACCCAAGATTCAGAAGTCTTATGTCTCAACCACATAGCAAGCCGTTCCAACCACCCAAGATTCAGAACAGACTTACCGTCTCAACCACATAACAAGTCGTTCCAACCACCCAAGATTCTGAAGTCTTAAGTCTCAACCACATAACAGGTCGTTCCAACCACCCAATATTCAGAACAGACTTACCGTCTCAACCACATAACAGGTCGTTACCACCCAAGATTCAGAAGTCTTAAGTCTCAACCACATAACAAGTCGTTCCAACCACCCAAGATTCAGAACAGTTCTAAGTCTCAGCCACATAACAAATTGTTCCAATCACCCAAGATTCAGAACAGTCTTAAGACTCAGCCACATAACAAGTTGTTCCAACCAACCAAGATTCAGAAGTCTTAAGTCTCAACCACATAACAAGTTGTTCCATCCACCTAAGAATCTGAACATTCTTACCGTATCAACCACATGACAAATCGTTCCACCCTCTTAAGATCCAGAATAGTCATAAGTCTCAGCCTCTTAACAAGTCGTTCTAAGCTCCCAAGATACCAAATAGATCTTCAATGAAGGACTTACATTGAGGAAGAGAAGCATCCTATTAGCCCTAAACCGACCATTGCACATGTCAATCATCGTAATACATAGGATCTGTTGAAGATGGTGAGTACAGGTTAAGAAATTCTCATGCAAACATCCGTGTGTTCGTCCTCTCATTAAAAGCTGTGAGTATCTGGTCCTTCATAGCCTTTTTACCAAAGTTTTCTCTAGCAGTCACTGACTATAGTGTACAATCGAGGAGTAATGTTGAATCATATATATATTGAGACGTTCCTAAATCACATTATTTGCTTGAGTCAGCAACTGTAATATCCCTAACAATATTTGATTAAATTATATATGTACTTTTACAACAAGTTAACTCTAATTCTTTTACAACAAAGTGGCTCTATTACTCTGAGATTATTTAATAGCCATCCTTCGAGCGACAATGGTAGGCCGTTTAACTCCAATTTCCGTTTCTTTTCAACGATCGAAATATTGTCCATCAAAGAGTCCTCGAAACTATACCCTGTTCCTGGCGTCGATAACGTAACTCAACACCATCATACTTATCTTCTCCTATGTTATACATGATTTAATAACTTTTGGTAGCATTACTTGAGACAGCTGAATTTAAAAAAATGATGTATATTTACGTACTGACAGTCAGTTTTTCAAAGTGCATCCAGAAAGAAGCCTTTAATATTTAATATATGTTTCCATAGCAACAGTATTTGTTTAAGTCATTATTATAATTCAATAGTGTTGAAGTCCCCCTTATATAACTGTAGTTATCACTTTCAAGATAATGAAAAAACATTGTTTATTTAGTAGCTGTAAACACTAGAAACTAATAAAATAAGGGTGTTATTAGGGAATGTCTTTTAGCTCTTAACAATGCGGTCATGGAGAGCTTTTGAAAAATGTTTTCAAATCACTATCGATCCTAGGTAATAAGCGACAAAAATAAAGTCCGTTCAAATTATATATGTATATATAAATATACATGTATATGTGTGTATTATTAGTTGTATTAGTAGTATCCTCAGCTTTGCATTGTATAATATAATTCTATACAAAAACACGCATATAATAATTGTACTCAAGTAATTTAAATATTTCTACTACCTCAAAGTTTTTTTAGTCTATCGAATAAACACCCACACAAATATAATCCGTAAAATTGTTGTTTTTGACTCTTTTAAAGTATTTAAAAATATATTAAAAGTAAAAGTCTCGTGGAAAGAACTCCCAAACGCCTTAAATAAAGAATAAAAAATATTTTTCAATTTTAATAATTTTTTAATATTTTGCAGCCTATTTCGCCTCTTGTATTGATTACTTCTTGTCTTTGTTAACTTTTTACAACAAAATCAAGTAGGTATTTTATCAATATATTTAAGTATATTAAATACAGGCCCTCCAGTTGACTGTCAATGCCTAACATGTTTCCTAATATCGAACAAATTTTGTATACTCAGTTACAAGAAGGTTTGCGAGAGCGGGATATTTTGGAATTGTTAGAAGCCATCCAATTTCAGCCAAGAAGGAATGGATTCCTTACAATCCTGGAGCACTAATCAAAGTACATTTGCTAATTAAATAGCATTTATATGGTTTAGCCAATTAAAGGAAGAACGGGGAGGAAATTTCTTCGAAATCATTTACTTAACAATCATCATGGCTTTTTAGAGAAGGATTGTATATATTGTATGTTATATAAACCACCAGAACATTAAAAATCTTATGTATTGCTTCATGCTGGTTAAGCGAGAGAAGCATAAAAATTCTTGAAAATAGTCCAGGAATTAACTTGTATGTCGATGCGTTAACACCTAGCTAATAACACGTAACCCATTTGTTATCTTTCAAAAACATTCACGCCTAGTTTTATTGATTTCATGTAGACAAACCACACCTTGAAGTTTTGTTCTAATGTTTTAAAATCATTAGTATTTCACACCATGAAACACCCACACTAATTTATTCTCTCAGGAGCCCAATTTGGAATGGACTCCTAAGAAATGTTTATATTACCTGCATAATTCCTTCTTAGTTTTTTTCATTTTGAAGAATTTTCAATAAACCTGTCCCAAATGGCCATAGTTGAAACAAGTGGACATAAATAAATAATAACAATTTTCAATATCATATTTAACATCTGATCTGACGAGGCAATACAAGGCTATCGAAGGTTTTTTGGTAAAAGAATAATTGTGTGCAAGGAAGGTAAAAGAGATACACAGACTATCATATTTTCACCACAAGTTGGAATATAATAGTGATTTTTGATTATTAATGAAAACAAAAAGAAGCTGTCACAGTCTTATTGAGACGTGAAAATGATAGCTTGAGAATCTGAAGAAATTAAAATTCTCATTGTTTAGTGAAATTTCAAAGAATCATGTTTCACAAGGACAAGAGAAATACAAATGTCGTTTAATTATTTATATTGTGCTGATTTAAATTAAATTTACAGAAAAAGAAAGTTAAGTCTTTTGTTTGAAATTCCTTGCAAAACATTCCATGATGGTTATTATGAAAATAATAATTGGATAGATTACTTACTTAATTGTTTACTAATTATTTATTAATACATTTTAACTTTCGTTTCAAAAAAGTATTATTCTTAGTTCTTATTATTATTTTTTTATTTTACCCTCAATTTGATGATTTCTGTGAAATACATTTTAAGAAAGAGCCTCACTTACAATCTGTGGAAACTGAGTAAACGAAGCAGATTTTCCACGTGTAGGAATGACACACAAGGTTGTATAGTACAAACCCAAAAGATATACATTGCATAATGTAATCCGTAATTCTCCCTTTCTAAAAATCATAAATTGATAAGAGTTCAGACATAAGCAGTGTCTATAATAATGTTCTGTGATACATTAGCCTTAAGTGAAAATGGCACTGATACAAATGCGATTATACAAATGGCAAAAATACTTCGTTAAAATTACAAATATAGATGAATGAATAAATCAACAATTGTAGTACCATGCATCATCAACTAGTTTATTAAATTACAATATATATTCAGTGAATATACATCAGTTATTGTAATAACAACTATATATTTGGCTAGGATGAACTATCACTGGGCTTAAACTTCACCTCTTACTGGTCCGATCAAGTTTCTTAATGGCTAAACATAAATTGCAAACGCGTTAACAGACATTAACAATAAGAGCTGATTTTCCTTAAGGCAAATCTACTAGAAATACCCTTAAATTTTAAATAATCTAAAAAACATAGAAGTTTTGAAGCTCTGAGATGACAATTTTATCATAACAATGTTTATCTACTTACGAGATTTATTAGATAAGAACCGATAAGCGTTCACAAAAGGATTATTTATCGATCATGACCTTCAGATATCGAAAATGCGGTCAATTTTATATATCCCTCAGTGATATACAAACATATATATATATATATATATATATATATATATATATATATATATATATATATTCCATTTTAATTCTCTGACATTGATTTGAAGAATATGTACTTCCCATGATAATGATTTAAAACCTGCTTAAGTATTTACGAATTAAGTTTTATCTGACAAGTTGAAATTCTTTATAGACATTTAGCAAGCAATTGGTACAGTCTGTATAGTTTTGGGCAGACTCCCAATGACCGGAAGTGCATTAAACAAATTGTTAATAGAGATTTTACAGAGAAATAATACAAAATTTTGAACCAAAATATTAGACTGATCTCCCAGCCCTGCCCCTCCCCATAAAGATTTTCACTTATTTTGATGTACAGATATTCTCGAAAGAATCTTTTTTTTATTTACTGGATTACAATGCTATCTGTGCTGTAGAGACATTGGGTATTCAATTATATTATTGCTACCTACTTCTAGTTCCTACTTGTTATCATTTCCACTGATATTATGTCATAGTGTCAAGACTGAATGAATGCTGCGGTTTCTATTCTCAAACCGTCATCATTCAGGTAACTTTAGGATAGATCTGACCGCGAGGAGGATTTTGTCCGCGAGTGGAGTTCTTCATGTATCTTTGTTGCTTTGTTGTTGCATAGCTTCACTTCATTGTGATCTCTTCCCTTGTGTGTTCTCATAAAATTCAGGAAATCCTGCACTTCTGTTAGGGTAGGAGGCAAACCCCGAAGAAAACACCAAAGAACTGTTAAACCACTCAAGAATCGACTCAACGTGGTCAATAGATGCCAGTCGAGGAAATATAAATAACGTAAGAAGATGAAACTAAGGAAAAACACTTATAATACAATATAAACTTGATATAAGATGTTTAATGACATAATAGCTTAAATTGAAAATCGCATTCGCAGGACAAGAGGGTATAATTTATTTCATCACTAAACATCACATGTCGAGGGAACATTTCAACCCTTGTTAAAATAAGATTCTTAACAAGAGATAAATAGGGAATAGAATGTCAAATAACGTCATTTGTGCGTCATTCCAGCGTTATAAATCTTCTTTTTCATCAAAAACAAAAATTGCTTTTCACAAGATCTGAACCAGTGACGAAGAGAGGTGTTAGACTGGTAGGCTTATCAGGCCAAATAGGCAGAATACTCCGGTCTAATCTGGATAGTACTCATTTAGGGCGAAAGAATATATTATTTTTAGAGAAACCTTCTATTTATATAGTTATGTCATATACTAAAACAAATAGGCCAGCTATTGTTAACTCGTCAATTAGCGGCTTTTATTATTTAAGAAAACTGAAACAAAAAACTAACATTGAAAAAGAAAACAGAAATACTTGAGAACTGTCCTGACAGCATACATATATGATTTGTTCAGTTTGCAAGGCAAATGAAAATTCTGACTTAGACAAGACAAATTGCTGTCATTTGCCAACTTAAGGTGAAAAATAGTGTAAGAATGGGAATTTTTTTTCTGGCCATAAAAAGTTCTGATCTTTACTGTCAAATTACTTTTCAAAGCTCTAGTCTGTGTTGACAGAGATATTATATAAGAACAGTACTTAATTGGATGCTGACATATGTTTTGAATAATGTTTAGGGGCGGTGGTATAGCTCCTTTGTCTTTACAGGCCAATAATTTGTAAGTTTTATTAATTTGCCCCTAATCGATGGTTATATAAAATGATGTATGTATAGATAAATACATAACGATAAATATTGCTTATAGCCGGATCACAACAAATTCAGTGGTTACCTGGCCAATCTATCCCTTCAAATTTATATATATATATATATATATATATATATATATATATATATATATATGTGTGTGTGTGTGTGTGTGTGTGTGTGTAAAACACGCTTTAGCTGTCTGATTTCGGTTCAACCATTTAATTGCAGAAATTAGTTCAGAAGAACGGTGAGAGTTTAGATGGATATTTGATTGAAATCAAACATTCAAAATATCTTCGTTATTAGCGTTGGCAGAATTGGTTTTATGATTTCGTAAGAGTGAGTCGTGTGTGTTTGCGCGTGCATGTGCGTGTATGTTGGTCTTGTTGTAACAGAATACCTAATTTAGTCAACTTAATTACCTAGTTATTTTGGTCAGTTACTGACACACAAAATTTCTACACGTAATCATATCCAAACAAATATATTTAATAGAACTTTTCATTAGTTTAGAAGCTGTTTATGAAGCTTAAGCTTGTTTGGACCATACTGGACTTCCACTTGATTTTGAGGAGTATAGTGATAAGAGATAAACGAAAACAGACCAGTACTAACATCGATAACAAGCAACGACCTTATGAATATTAATAAGTGGACTGAATATATTATGGCTTTTAACATATTTTGTTGCCTAATCTAATTCGAGAGGGAACGATTATTGACCTACAAACAAACAACGAGAACACGTGAACCAAGATCACTATCCGAATGACTACTTCACATAATTGAATTTTTTACTTTTTTTTAAAAATTATTAATCTTAGTATAGCTACTTGAAATTATGCAAGCCTTCACAAAAATTTGTGAATGGAGCAGAAGCTAAGATTTATAAAAACACCAAACTTTCCTGTTCGCCAGCTGCTGTGTGTTTGTCCTTTAAACTCTACACTATACAGACGATAATTAATGTTAAGCTGGGAACCAAATAGCTAGACATTTCGATGACCAAAAAGGAAAAAAAATTATCCAATTGCTTAAGCTTTTGAATTAGTGCGCTCCCATGAATTAACACGATAACTTATAACGGAATATCCGTTATTCAGGAAAATCATTACAGATTTATCTTGTTTTTTTTTTTTAGATTAAAGTTTAACAATTAGCAATTTATTTTCCAAGAGTGCCCAATTAAAACACCTTTCTTTCCCCACAAATTTTATTCACGATTGCCCAAAATGTTTCGTGGCTTACCTACCACCTCTTCAGGAGCCATTCAGTACTGAAGTGCTTGCACCCTCTTATGTACGTTGAGACAGAACCTTCCGTACTTCCCTAGAAAGGAATATGGGACAGAAAAGACTAACAGGCCTTTGAAGTCGTCTGTAAGAGACTAGCCAACAATAAAGAATGTATTTTACTACTTCCTTTCGTTTCAAAGAATTGACGTCTTGAGATATTTGTTAGTATAAAGAGCATCATGAAAATTTTGAGTTTTTAATAGAAAACTTAAAAACATACTACAAAATGCATGTTGGAGCCTTGGACTGCTCAGGAAATTCATTCTTGTTTGGAACCTATTTTAAGTGTTGCTTAATAGCATCTATTTAGCCTTTTATTACAACCAAAATTATAAGGTTTATTTCTGCAAACAACTTTGTTTTTTATATTTCAAATTCAATTTATATGAAAATTTTCAATAGGACATTACTGTTTGTGATTTATTCAGCCAATAATGGATTAAATAACTCTTTAGTGGAATATTCCTGTTAGAATAGCATAATGAGTCAACAACTGCAATCAGGAAGCTATTTGTAATTTAAATGATAAAACCATCGTGATTATCTTAGAATAACCATTTGCATTTATCGTCAATATTAATTTTCTAAGTATTCCTGGGAATAGAACGCATCGTGTATACATACAACCCGAGAATTTAAATCTCTGACTTATCCAAAGTTTAACATTTATAAAAAATCGTACAATACATGTTTCTTATCAGAATTTAGTAACACTGACTTATATTTGGAGCATTGAAACAATCTTATGAATTACTTGTTGAGGTACGCGTTTGGCTTGGGATATCATTATTGAATACGAACACACTTCATTCTCTGAAGAAACGTTTTTTACATTTATCCCTCTGTAGGTTACTAATAAATAGGAACTAAAATTCTTATCAATCAACCAATCAAAAAATTAAAACTGTCCTAAATTAATCCCATCTTATTATTCAAAATTAATTATAAATATGGAATAAAAAATATACAATGATGAATTTAATATTCTCGCCAATAGGCCCGATTTCAAAAAGACTGGAAAATAATTTAATATAAAATTTAATCTCTTTGCAACTTCATTAACATAGTTATTGAAAGACCCGAAGTATTCAGATAATTAAAATCCATTGTAAACAGCAGCGAATTCAGCAATGTAAAAATATATGAGTGTCCTTAAATACATCAGCAGTGGCCTAGTGTCATTATGAGTTTCTCAAATGGTTGTCAAAGATGCAATGTAGTTTGAGGCTTTTGCAGGTTTGAAAAAAAGGAAATCATTGACCTTCAACGTTTAAAACAGGCCAAGGAGGATCTGGGAAGCAAACGTTACGGGTGCATTTGACTGGTAATGGAGACAACTTGTTCAAGAAAGCATTCCGGTGGTAGATTTAGAAGAAGACGTTTAATCAATGAAAGAAATATTTTCAACCCTGACTCCAATATTGACCCTTGGGCGGTCGATGACAGAACAATGTACGTGGTAATATGTGGGAATAAATGCTACATATTTTCTGGGAAGTATATGTAAACCACTGTAGGTAGAATACACTGGTTGATGCAACATATATATAACTGACTTATTGAAAGAAGTTTACAACATATCAATATGAGTTAAGCTTAGTTCTTGGTCTAGTGTCTGGTTTAATTTGCTGGTGATTTTGTGGTAAAATCATTAAATAAAAGCCGTAGGTCTTACCCTCGCTCAAAGAGGGACAGATAGTCAAACCAAAATCAGCTGTATTAGCATAAATTGGACTTTAATAAATAATGTTAATAAAGCAATAAACCTTCTGATATTTTTCTTTCCCCTATCGAATTCGGTATATCTTTTCTATGAATTTAGTTTGAATTTCTTTCTTCTAAAAAACATTATTGAGCAATTAAATGAATGAATGAATGAATGAATGAATATTTTTATTGCTTATAAAAATTTAACAATTTTATAGCAAGGGTTCAACCCTCTTCCTTTTTTCATATAAACATAAACAAAGAATTCTTTTTTTAAATAATAACAAAAAACAAAAACTATATACACTAATTACTATAGAAAAAAAACATATGACATTAATTTTATTTTAATTATTATATTGTCTGTGTTTTTTTCCCTCTGAGGTAAAGACCTTTACGTATGAAATCATATAAGCAGTTTATTTTATTATTGTCCATAAGGTCAAACAAATTTTCCATGGATTTCTGTGGAATGCTGAAACTTTTCAGGAGGTGGTTTCTTCTCTCTGCTAAAACGGGGCATGTAAGGATGAAGTGCGAAACGGTGTCTTGGCTATCTTCGCAAAGGGGGCATGGCTTTTCTGGGTTGAATATGTAAATTGTCCTACCAACTATTAATCTTTGATTTTTTGTACCTATTAAACGGATTTGAGATATCAATTTTGTCATAAAAAATGGCACATTTTGGTACAGGTACTCCTCGCCTCTGCCAAGAGAGCTAATTCTTCTAAAGTGCTGGCTATATGTGCTGTTTAAGACTCTTTCGATATCTACCGAGATTAAATGGTTCTCGAAAGCCTCTAAACATGTCTTTATTTTTTCATTAATATTTTCCGCCATTTCCAATTCCTCCAAGCTCCCTCCTATGCACCCAAGATACCCTTCCAGTTCATTTACCCAATTAAATGGCATTGAATAATTGGCAGATAATTCCTTTAGGCGCATGTAACACAGTCTTGATAGATCATCTGCCGACTTCTCTTGTAGAGCCTTCCACCAATTCAACATCCTCTTGAAAATTTTCAGTCGGGTGTGTGTGCGGTTAAATTCTACTCTAATGTAAGCATTAGGAGTGTTTTTAGGGAGACACATAAGCCATTTAAAGAAGTTTAATTGAGCTTTCTCAATCACAGCCGAATAACCAGGGCCCCATATTTCTGATACATACAGGAGTACACTTTCACTAAGTGCATCGAACAGCATACATTTGGTTGCCCAAGTTTCAGCTTTGCTTTTATTAAGATGGCAGCATTGGCAGAGCAACCTTTTTCAGAATTTTCCTGAGGATGAAAAAGGTACCCCCAGATATGTAAATGAATTTGTAAGCTGGATTGGGTTATTATTATAAAATATGGTTTTACTTTTCCCAAGTCGACCTCCTTTGTGAAATGGTAATATCATTGTTTTCTGAGTGTTCACTGAGAGTAACATTGCGTCACAGTATTTCTTTAATATATTTAATTTACGTTGCGTATCAGGCTCTATATCATATAGAGAGTAAAACAAGGTCATCAGCATACATCAATAAAATTAAACCTTTCCTTGTACTTATCTGTATACCCTCTGCCCCTTTCTCTTCGAAAAAATGGACTATATCTGATATATATATATCAAGAATAAAAGAGGGCTTAAGTTTTCCCCTTGTAGAACACCTTCAGATATTTCAATGTCATGTGAGTACTGATTTCCTTCTTCAATAATAAACGATGCTTGGTCATACAGACATTTAATCACTCTTAAAATTTTTCCTCCAATTCCTAGCCTATATAGTTTTTCCCATAATTTTGAATGGTTTATAGAGTCAAACGCTCTTTTGAAGTCTACAAAGGTAGCAAATAATTTCCTCCTCTTTAATCTGAGTGCTATATTTACAGCTGCTGACAAACAAAATATGCTATCCCTACATTCTTTACCTTTTCGGAAACCCATTTGTTAGTCCGGGATAATTTTCCTCTCTTCAACCCATGTAAGCAATCTTCGACTAAGGATGGAAGTGAAAAGCTTTAGAATTGAGTTGAGAATGGCGATGCCTCTGTAATTGTTTGGGTCTTTTTTATCTCCTTTCTTATGGATGAGCCTCATTCTTATTTCGTCCAAGATGATGGTATCGTTTCTTCACTCCAAACTTTATTAAAGATGTGTACAAGGTGGTTAGTCCAACTTTCATTCATTAATTTATAACATTCGTTGGGAATTAAATCTAATCCCGGAGATTTATTGTTTTTTGCGCGTTTTAGACTTTCTACTGTTTCTTCGAGTGTAATTTCTCCATCTAGTTCTGAGTCATAATAATGAAAATAAATTGTGTCATCAATAATTTTTTGAGGTAAAGAACTTTTATAGAAATTCTCCCACTGAGTAATGTTTATTTCATTTTCTGGGAATGGTTTAAATTTAAATTTTTTTAAAGCTGGCCAAAATTCCGCAGAATTCTTATGCATTAAATACATCGTCTCAAAAAAAGGCGTTCTGGGTAACACCTCATTTATATTTACTTTAGTACAAAATCAGCTTCAAGGCCCAAATCCATCTTTAGTAGTGCTCTATAAATTTTAGCTTTAATTACAGAGTTCATGATAAAACACCTATACTTTGTCAATCTAAATTTATTTAGATAATGAGTTATTTTCTTGTACATTGCGCATACTCCTCTATTTTTGGGCGGGCTGTTTATTAATTGCGCACGTTTATTGATTCCAAAGTACACTCAATGCAAGCTGCCAAAGGTTGTGAAAAACAGATGCTTTATCTTGTCTACGTCTATAGAACAAAATCTCAAGAAGGTACAAAGAAAAAAAAAATTATTTAAGGGAGATAGTGATGGTTTCACCACGTCCTTGAGCAAACTGGAGTCAAGCCAATGGTCACGACTCTTGTATTCTTTTTTAAATTTCAGATTATTCAGATGAATAAAGTTGGACGCGTGTATTGCATAAATTGGCAATGAACACGTTTTGCTTCAAAACAAACACCTCTCATGCGGTAGAAATGCTTTTTAATTGTCAAATGCATCTAACCACCTAATGCATCAATAATATCTAATACTATTCCTAAATAGATATAATTCAAGATTAGTTTATATTTATGAGAACTAATAAATGGGTAAAAGAGACGCTTTTCATTGACATCTTTCATTATATGCACCTATAACCACATAATAATATCCCTGGACAGATATACTATTTCTTAGACATTTTTTATTTCATTTTTGTAAACAGGATAGCAAGAATGTGAAAATGAACGATGCTAAAATAAACAAAAAACTACGAATTTCATACTCGATACTAATTTTTTAAATTAATGTTTTAAAAATGTTGTACTTCATTTAAAATTATTTCATTTGAAAGTGATATACGACATTTCTGTTCGAATACATCCAATCCAAAAATATCATAAAACATAACATACAAATCATTTCACGATAAACTAAACATACAAATTTTTCGAAACTCTAATACTTATGGAGAACTTTGATTTTTTTTAAACCCCACCAATAACCTCCCCCTCAAACAGAAAGAGAGGTGCAAAACTAGACGTTTCAATAATTCCAAATGTGAAATTTCTACATTCTGGCACTAGGATTTTTTTAATTTACGCAATGTTCGTATTGACGTCCCACCGAAAGTAGACAAAATGGGTTCAGGACGGGTCTTCTGTTGAAACGGATAATTCTGTTGAAATCTATAAACCGAATATTTTCCTGATTATAAAACTTTATTTACTTCGTAGAAGAAAGTACAAGTTGTTAACAATTGTACATGAACACCCAATTAATGCAACTAAGGCTAAGCGTTCTGTAATCCCATCATCAATACATATACAAAAAAATCTGATTTGAATCACATGAATTCCTTGTGCTCCTATTAAATAAATTGAATAAACCAAGTTTTTTCCGACACTTCATTTAATATTATTTCATGTCTTTTGTTGTACTACTGTTCCAATGCATCCGACCAAATGATGGTGTACAACTAGACGTAAAAGCTCTATAATAAAAAATATGAAATTTCCACTTCTGATGCCAGTTGTCTTTCATTTATCAGAGAAACGTACGGGGATGCACGAAGAAAACGGATAATTTTGTTGTAATCTGAAAACCGAAATTTTTGGGATTACAGTATGTCTTTTACCTACTTCTTACAAGAATTAAAAAGAGTAACGATATAGAATTTAAAATTATCATTCACCGAAATTCTTAGTTTCTTGTTCAATGGAACCATTGCTTGAGCTTTTCCACTAGATGGCCACCAGACTTTTAGCTGTTCACTTTAATTTTCATTAATTACATGCACCGATCCATCTCCAAAGAAAAAGTAAAATATAACTAAAGTTTAATACAAATGACAATCATCGTTTTCATTAAAACATTTAAAGAGAATTTACAAAGGAGAACTAAAAATAATGTCATCCATGTAAACATTAAATAAGAAGGCCAAGCATTTTCTGGGGGCTCAGGTTAGCCATATGACTTAAAACATTGGCCTTTATCTCAAATTGTAAACCTAGAGTGGCAAGCTCGATTCCCGTCTGGACGAAATCATTAAATGAAATCCTTAGTCCCACCCTGGCTAGAAAAGGGTGGTAACCAGTAGATAACCCGTCCCAATTAGCCACAGTCGAAAAAATTGGACGTTAATAGATAATGATAATATCATTTTCTACCAATTGATTTGTTCTGTAAAACTCCCTTCAAACGGAGACCCCTGAAACAGAATTTATAAGTTAATATATAAAAATAAGAATGCCAGAATTAGAAGGAGCTGGGTTTTTATTCGGGTCAGGAGCATCTATTTCTGGTTTCCATTGACTCTGGGGGAATATTTAACAAATGGTCAAATAGTCAAAGGACGGCTTGCATAGAGTTCCATATAAGCGGTTAAGACCCTTTTGAGTCAGGACATATTTATAGACATATACATTCCAACCATCTTGGTCGATTCGCCTCTTCACAGCTACGTTGCTTTCTATTAAGCCATATTTCTTTCTTTCCTACTTCAGTTAACGAGATGTTTGTATGTATCAATACTATGAAAGAAACCGTTTCCAAATATAGCCTAGCTTATAACCATAAGAACTGAAAATACCAACGGGTAAAATAGTTGTTATATTAAGCCATGAATGCATTTGAAAAAAATAAAATACTAATATTTTTTAATATAATTTAGATTAAAAGGTTTATTAAATTTAATGAAAGTTCTAATCAAGTATATTAAAACATATCTCAAAATTAGTTTTTTGTTCATAAATTACTTACGACCACCGTGGTTAGAAAATTGTTGCAACATGTAGATTACTGGTATTAATAAGTCTTAGATAGGCTTTAATTAAAACAAAAACCACTTTTCAAAGTTGTATATCGACTTCAATACCTCTCATTTTGATGAAATAAGTAGCAAATTAAACAACCATTTAATTTTTTTTAAAAAAAATACGAAAAGAAGGGTCGCGTAAACTAAGTTGATTTCCCACGTGTGCCACGTATTTGAATTTATCTCAAAAATTAAAAGTTCAATAAGAACAATATTTTGTATTTATGCTTCAAATAATGTGCTTCATAATATAACAGCTTATTGTTAATAAGACATGGTTAGGAGGGGGAGGTTTACTGATGGCCGAAAACTGTAAAATGCTAATTTCTCGGTAAATAATCAATAAGTAAAAAAAACGTACATAACAATATTTACATTTGCAATAGGATTGGTTTTATACAATTTTTCGAGTCGGCGCATAATAACGGAGATTATTTAAAATTTTCGAAATTCCCTCCAGCTAAACTCCCCCTCCCAATTGACATATTTCAGCTTTTAACGAACTTGGTGTTTCTTTTTACATAAAACGATTAAATATCGAGTTCCGTAAAGATTAAATCAAAATTGCGACCGCTAGAGCGGTAACAGCCAAATATATATGGATAAATATATTTGAAGAAATATTTCGAAAATCGCGTCTTGAGTACAATCTCAATAACTGATTTCATTTAAAGGAAAAAAACAAGAACAATAAACCAAGTCAAAAAGGCAATAAGGAGAACTTTTCATAGATGTAATTAACAAAAATATTTTAAATTACTGATGACTAAAAATCGTAATTGAACAGCCCAAGGAGGTTTGACATTTTCCATTGTTATTGTTGAAGGACATCGTGTTCATCAGTGTATTGAGATATCATTATTATCAGGAAATATTTATAGTTGAAAAACTAGAATAATATACTGGGCTCCACAGGCATTTTAAGAGGTGACCACTTATAATCGTACTGAACATTTCTTCAATAATGAATAACTCAAGTATTTGTTGTTGGAAAACATTATGTAATTCTCAGTAAAGAATTGTTTTATTTTATTTTTTGCTTTGGCTGCTTCACTAGACCACGCACGCAGTATTTCCGTAATAATAATCTTTGCACCAGTTGAAATATGTGGTATGCATATTGAGTATTGTCTCAGCTGTGACACTGACATCACACTACTACTAAACGAAGGCTGGCTGGCGGAAGAGCCGCCCAGACTGCACAATAAGCAGCTGGTCAAATATCGTTTACTGAAGCTAGGAAGAAAGCTGTCTATTCAAAATAAAAACATGGAAGCATTATTGCTGTGCAGATTAACTAGATCGAAAAAATGTATAGGATCAATCTTCTAGCAAATTAAATGTACTATAAATATTGTTATATACATTTATTCCCTTTGTTGAATATTAACCGAGATATTTGCATTTTTCACTTTTCAGCCTTTAGCAAACCCCCACATCTACTTATGGTACATAAACAATAACTCGAATATGTAATAAACCACATCATACGAAGCTTAAATACCACATATTGTTCTCAAGAGATATTTATTATACGAGATACATGCAAATATGTTCTGGTGACCCCCCCCCCCTTCCAAGTAGTTTTTGGACTACTTAAATATGATTGATTGAGATAAAAATTATTCTGATTCATTATAAATTACAGTACTAAATATAGTAAATAGTTCTTAATCATATAAATATGTTATATTCTAATATATTACAGTAATTGTTTCTGTTGTCCGTCGGGAGGTTTCTTATTAACGTTTGTATTTATTCACTTAATATTCACGGTAGTGTTGTGTATTTATCTATTGTTAAACTTCACGCGGGAAATCTGCCTAGTTTACGCAGCCCCTGCGTGACATACTTTTTGTTATTTGCGATATAAAGAGCGCATTAACTTATACGCTAAATAATTTCTTAGAAATGCAAATGAGGTCAATACATATCCACAAGAAATTTTATTAATTTTGGCGAAGTACTGTCAGGGCGATTCCTCATCAATTTCAGCTGATCCTAGACCAAACCCTGCCCTATTTGACTCCTCCAGTAGTCACCAAGTTTCTGAACACTTAAACTAGCACATTTCTTATCTCAACGTCCAATTCTGTGTAAGTTATACTAAAATACTAATAAATATCGAGATGTAGCCAGTGCAAAGCATTTTATTTGAGTTTCACTGTTCCTAGAAGACCGGACCGGATTAACAGAGTAGGTACCATATTTGCCAACCGAAATGAAATTTGATCCCCAATAAGTTTGGATTAAAATACACAGGCTTACACTTTCATATAAATATTTATTTATTCATTATATGTAGGCTAAGGTCTATATTGCACAGTCTTTAAATCGTTTTAAGAGAGAAGAGGTAGTGAACCTCATTATATAGTGATATTTAATCTGATTTGTGCATTGTAAAATATAATCATTACGTTATGGGAAAGCTTCTTTGAAGACTCTTTAGAGTTTTTATATAGCGAAGTGGCTGAGATATGGGTGACTGAAGTGGAAGTTTTTGTTATCCCCCCTTCTCTCTATCGTCGACTACTTCCTTCTGATTCTCATGCAGAAGGCAATGAGAAAAGACTGAATATATTTGAGACCTTCATTGCTAGTGTGAATCAAGTGACTCTAATGAAGAAATAACGTCAAGGTTTATTGTAGAGTAGAAACACCAATATTAGTGCGGCAAGCAAATAAAAAAAATTACCTCATTTTATTTATTTTTTAATATAGGCATAAATTATTTCGACAAGACGATTTAGGCAAACACAATTAAATTACGCAACTTATGTATTTCTCTTTAATATATAACTAATAATACAAAAGATAAAGAATATCTTTCTTAACGGCCGAAGGCCTTTACTCTGACAAATTTATTACCAGTCGCATGCCATTGGTGGGAGAGGGTGGAGTGGTCAGCTTAGCGTATTGTGGTGACTTTACTGGCCAGAATATGACTATGTAGTAATTCAATTGCCTCACGCTGTTGAGTCATGCCCCAGTAACTGAACAGCTAAATAAAATCTAATGTGCAATCCTAGGCCTTGAACCCGGTACCTTTAATTCGGGAGAGTAGTGCGTTACTATTATTAACCACTATACAACTGCCACCACCCTACGAAGTGCTGTATGGCAGGCCTATGCCCTTAATGGGCTGTTAAGTGAGTCAGTATTTTCCCAGCTTTTCATTTTCACTCTCTGATTTTAAATAGGCTTTCATGGATGATGTAGATTCAAGAATAACAAAGATGGCCGAAATAGTATGATGGTATTTCATTTAATGAGAAAAGTGAGGGGGAGCCAACGATGAATCTGAGTGAGAGGTTAATTTTAGTTTGCTGAGACAACCGAGTAGACGGGCCAGCAACCAGCCTTTGAATTATTTTCGTGCTACGGGGCTTGGCGTACTCGTAGCTTCTCCTTCGCTTCTAGGCCAACCGATCAGCTGTTAGATTCCTGAGAAAAATTTAAGACATTTTTATTAAAGTAAAGCTCTCAAGCATTTGTGATGTGGCAAACATTAATGATTTCCATGACCACGTTAAAGGTTTCTGATCAAAACATTAATAGTTCTCGTAAGTTTACTTTTTACAGTAAGGTAATTAAATTAGCAAAAAGCTCCTTTAATAGGGAGCTCCCTAGTAAGAAAATCCTTTTAATACTAACAGTTATGTCTAGTAACAGTATATTTTCAACAACCTGTGAGTAAATGAGTAAATAATGTGGCTACCCTACCTCTTACACAATATGCTAAAGCCAGTAAGCATGCCAAGACGAATCCTTGACGTCAGGACATTCAGCTGATAGTTTTTTTTCCCCCCCATGCCCCTTTTGCATGTCTTCAACGATCCCGGTCCGCAGTACTAAAGCACCTTGTTTTATATAATGCTTCATCTGAGAAGCAAATAATAAGCCCTCGGTATTTAAAAAAAGTTCGTCCCACAGAAGCTGTGGCATGATGACAGAGAGATGTCATTTCACAATATTTCCATTGGTAAGAATCCTAAATAAAATAGACTACAGGGTCAAGCTGAGCATGAGATATTGGCCAATAAATCATTTTAAGTGAAAATCGCTAGAGCAGGAATAGGACTTTAAATATATGCGAGTAAATATAGATTTTAACGGACGTGCCTACTATTACAAGTAGGATAGAAGGACATTTAACGTTTTTTTTTTTGCTCAGGGATAGTATCATGAGCACAGTTACTATAGCAGATTTCATGTTTACGAAAAATCTGTTGAATTTGGACCTTTAGTATCAAAACCTTTTCAAGATGGGAGTCTATTGATGCAGTAGCAATAGCAGGACAAAATAGGTCCCGTTAAACGTTTCCATTAAAACAGTTTAATTCCTAAACTGTTTTTGAAAAAAACAAACCAATTGATGAATTTACATACCGAGGCAATTTAAAAGGCACCCTCTATTTTTTAGGAATAGTACTTTGAATTACCAAAATGTATGCTCTTGATATGTTCCTTTTGGAGACCAATGGATAGTATTGAGGTTCCTCATCCCTAAATGCCAGAGTATACATTTATTTATGATTACTTTAAAAATATTTTGAACGGTTTATTTCAGGTTTTGTGCTATATACAATGTTTTGCCTCTATAAATGTACATTCATCCTACATTAATGATGTTTCAAGGCCTTCAATTCAAATTTTCAATGTTTACCTTCCCAATGATATTTAATTTTTTTTTTCATAAATTGAGTAAATAACAAAAAAATGCCCCTGCACAGTCAAAATAACGAATAACAAACAGTAGCCAGATCTCAAAACAATAATTATAATTATTACAGTGACAATATTGCCGTACCTAATGATTTATCAATTTTACCAGAGATATCAACCAATTTTGTAGAGATATCAATACCAATTACGACCACAGCCATTGCTTCCAACATTTATCTACTAGAACCCAAAAATAGAAATACTTATGAAACGTCATTCATTACTTCTATTCTGCAGAATTGGCCATTGAGATAGAGTAAATTAAGGCTCGATGGTGCGACACAAGCATAGAGGCGGATTTTAAAAAAAATAAAAAACAATAAATGATATTGACTACTAACGACCTCTTTATGATGGTCATGCATTCCTACTCATTGCGCCATATTCTAATAAATAGCTTGCACGTGTATTAAACCTGACATCTCATTTAAATACAAGAACTGACTATCCTTCTATAACAAGTACCACAGTACTGAGAAATGCTATTTTCTTTTTCGCAAAAAATACAGCCAATTTACGTAACGAATCCCATACGTTATTGCCACGTTAGGTACTTCTTTTCCTTGTTGTGTTAAGATTTAACTACATTTTGGGGGAAAACAATGCAAACAGTGTTTCAAAGTCAATTCTAAAACTAAATTAATTCATAATATTTATACAAGTATATAAATTCCATTCCCCGTTAGTTCTAATAAATATTGCTCTTGGCAATCCAATATATTTAAAAAACTCATAGGAAGTACATTATTATTATTATACATTATTATTATTATTATTGTTATTAATTTCTGAATAACTTCATCTTGTGAGTTTTGTATTTTTTAATTGACTCCCTAGTTATTATACTTAATAAATTATATATTAACTTTTATCAAATATTTATTGTTTATAGGAATGCATATTTTAAACTGACTGAGAAATGAAATTCTCGCATGAGTTTATCAGAGTCAACTAAATCTTTATCAGGGCTCTTAGTATCATTAAGTTGTATACATTTTGAAAGTTATTATGGTATAAAACTTTAGAAGAAACTTTGTACAAAACTGTAAAAGTCCATCATGCAGGGTTTGTTTGGAGGGGGGGGGGGGTTACTGAAGGCTGAAAACAAGAAAGTACAAATACCTCGCTTAATGCTTGAGTTTCGAAAAAATGTATAGAACAGCAATTGTAGAGCATCAACAGCTTAGCATGATTCGTCCTATAACATTTTGCGATACCACTCATAATGAGGGTGACTTTTGAATTTTCAAACTTTCCTCTCTAACCTCCCCCCCTATTCTACCCCGGTTTCAGCCATTACCTGCTAAGATCTTTAGCGTTTAATGAAACAATTATCGAGTATGGTATAAAATAAATAAATATTTTCGATTCACGACCTCAAAATCTTAATTTATGACGACATCGTTCTACGTATGTATTTGCATGTACCTCACACAGTAAACGTTCAATGGAAACATTATTTGATATTTAAGCTTGGAATAATGTGATTCACGTAAACAGTGATAGGGTCGATAGACATTTTTTGAAAATCGCGTTATGAGTACGACCTTAATAGCTGATTTCACTTAAGGAAAATCTGCTAAAAAGACTACCACATAAAATACAAAAAGCACTTCTACCACAAATGAGTCAATGAACGCTCCCTAAAACAATGAATTTTCTACAAAAAGGACGCGTTGAAGCCCGGAATAGTTGGTTACCGGCGATAAATAAAAGATAAAGATAAAAAACCAGAAGAGAACAGGTTCCAACCTTGACTGATCAGGAGTAATCTTGAACTGGCCTTCCAGCCTAGAGCCTTCATCTAGTCCAGGGGATTTTAACCTTTTAGCGTATGTTAATTTTGTCCTCATTCAGAGGAAATCCACTTATGAGGTTGGTTATAATAGCAAAATATTTCTAGAAGAACTCCAAACGAACACTGATGCCAAAAATAAAAAATCGGATATTATATAAGGAAATTTGAGCCCAAAACAAAGGTCGTTGCTAAAGGTTTCATGATCTAGACTTCTATGCTGAAGGTTTCATGATCAAACCCAGGTATCCATATCTACATTTTATATAAGTAGTAAGATTTGAGCATTTTATTATTTCCAACCGTTTCCTGGGTGACCCCTTAGCACTGAGAGGGAGTTGATTATCTACTTGAATTTGGTATGTAATGTCACCACAATACAGCAGCACTGACAAATTCACCTCCCGCCAGAAGTGTGTGACAGACCTTGGCCTCTCTTTAGGTTTTTGAGCCAAAGATTTTTAGATATACATTGTATTAATCGGATTTGATTCCAATATAGCCATATTAGTCCACTAATATTGATAATTATAGCTTAAATTAATAATACTTATTAATTAATAATACATTTTTAAAGCTGTTCGGGTTCTTTATAATGTAGCAATTGTATATTATTACGGGAATATATGGCTATAAAGAAATATACAACATATATTTATCAAAAATATAGTATTTATTGGGTTTAGCAACATAAACATAAAACACTGAGGGTACTAAACATTTCTCAACTGTCTTAAACTTACTTTTAAAACTTGTATCCACCAAAATTGTAAAATCAGAAATTAAATAAAAGGACGTAAAATTTGAACTCGAAAAATAAGCTTTTTAGAAGTGTAAGAACTTGATAAAAAAAAAAATTAGAGGACAGGTTTTCTTCGGCCAGGTAAAAAGTTTAATGAATTATTTTTGTAGCGGAGTAGAAGGTTAAGCAAGAAAAGCTAAAGGAGTGAACAAAAAATGTAAATAAAAAATGATGAGCCGACTCCATTCTTCTTGCAAGGCAGTGTTTGTGCTCCATCTCCTTAACCTTCGCATCAACGATAAGAATGAATATGCAACGTTATCCCTTACTCTTCAAGATCTAGGAGGCAGTCAATTGCTTACTATATCTGGTGACTAATATACTGGAATATTATTTTCCTTCCATTAAATAATTCATCAATTATGACAATCTTATAAGCTCATGTCGGCCAAAAGGCCTGCTCGGGCTTTATTGTGAGATCTAATGGTCAGCCTGATGCATACTCTACCGTATTGTAATCAAAAACAGAGAGAAGATTACTGTTTCATTATTCAAGTGGCTATTCAAATCCCACACGATGCTTAGTGGCCATCTGGGAAGCTTGAAGAATCCTGTCCTCAAACTTAATAACTGCACAGCTTTATAAAGTTTAATGTTTGAACCTAAGCCCATTTCCTTTATGCACGTACCAAGAGATGATCAACCTATTGCAGTTACTCTTTAACCTGGACTATTTCAGACAAGATGAAATGACGAATGGAAATCAACATTTGGAATTGTCCACTAAACATAAAATATGTTCTAAACACCATTCACACATTCCATGTTTTTAGTTAAAAACTAAAATATCTTGGCGAATTTCTGTTTTGAATCTTAAATAAACTCTATTTCTCTTAGTGCTAATGTACGACTAATACAGAGAAATGCATTTAAACCAACGAACGCCATTTTCTTCTGTTGGATCGTTTCGCCCAAGAAAACCAAAATATAATCTAATTCTGTTCAGCATTTCTCTTGTTGGCAATACTATTGAGAGGCCAAAAATCAGAACTCAAAATGTGGTATTCATACTACAAAATATATTTTGTTTGATGAAACAGGCATATACTGTTAACGTATACACTGTGAGTCTTGGGTTTTATTCGAACTAGGGTATAGAAAATTACTTAATGTCGGAATCGTCAAATTAACCAAGGCTATCCAGGTCAGTAATGGATACCTCTTATATTGTAATAAAATATTTATCAATTGCATTTCCTTTCTTTAAAAGATCGTAGCCCAGTAGCATCCTGCTTAACTGGAAGGGAATTAGTATGCCGTCGGTGTCTCACTAAATTATCTTCAGCTTTGTTTAATAAGACTTCGATATCCGACTTTTATTCTTGCCATCTGAGCAACATGAGACAATTTATGACGTTTATGACGTTTTAACGTATTACAGTTGCACATCAGCTGTAGTCACGCAGTGGTCCGTCAGCCGGAGTTAGAAACGTACGAAATCAAAAATAAGTCCATCATTAATAAATATCAATCTGTTGAGTTTTTCCATTTTATGAACTCTTTTTTATCTGATTGTTGTGTTGTATCATTAATTACATGCTCTTCTTTGTTTCTCGTACATGTACACTGCCGTAAGGAAATATCCTAAGGCTCTGCCTAAGCAATAATATTTTAAATATTCGGTAACACTTTCAAACAACACTAGACCATATCTTTGCAGGGATAAGTGCTCACTAAGGCAAAAATGACATGAGATTCGTTAAAATCTCTGCATTCCCTTGATCACACCAATCATTCAGATCTTGGTTACGTCTGTGAGATACTGTTCTGGATTGGTGTAGTGATATCTAACATGCTCAGCTCTTAATTGTTATGGGGGGGGGTTATCACAACAAACAAGTATTGATACATTTAAAAATACATTTTTGATGTGAGTAGGTTAGAAATGAAATTGTCCAGTAGAACTCGACAACTTTAGGATGTATACCTATAAGAAGATGGAGGTTGGAATATGAAAAGGGTGATGGTAGCCTGAGCTGAGCCATGCATTATGTAAGTGGAGTGGCTTTATCTGAAGACAATGGTGGCGATAATGGCGATAGGTTGGCAACACTGGGTCAAGGTGTGCTGGAGTAAGGTCCTGCTTTACAATAGCTGAGGTTGTTCAGATTAGTCTAGCTCATCTCGCATGCTAATAGAGCCCAGATAGCTTGGAGCAAGTTAAGGCTTGAATCTTAATGTCCTTCATGAGTGATATTGAGTCGTGGATTTGATTTCTCAATGGGAGCGGGAATTTGTTTGGTTGACTGACTCAGGAAATGAAATCCTTAGTCCCGATCAGCCTTAGAAGAACAAATAGAAATTAATTTATTTCTATAGAAAGAAAAATTCAAAGAGCTCAACGGACACTGATGCAGATGAGTGAACACTTATCAGAAGTTTCATCGTAAATTAGTTTAAAATTACATTTGTGTTTTGAAAAAAATAAAAAATACAATATTGACTCATTGTAAGAAGATATTAGGAGCATTATGTATACTAGAAATATTTCTATACAGGGGAGATACAAATTTAGCACACTTCTTTAAAGGAAATCAGCTAATGAGCTTGCACTAATGATTTTCCATAGATTGTGGTTGCAAAATGATGAAAATGTACCACGAACAAATTTATATTTAGATAAACAAATTTGACTGTTAACTCTCAGGACAGAAATTCTTTTTTAATCGTTACTCAATATTTAATCGTCTCATGCAAAACAAACAGTCAATCTCGTTAATGGCTGAAATCAGACTCTGTCGTTATTCATATTCTCTACATTTTTTCTCGAGTTACTTGTGTTTTAGCATGAGGTTGTACTCATGACGGAATTTTCGAAATTTTTCTTCAAATGTCCATCGATCCTACCTAGTAGATGACGAAAATGAGGTCCGTTCAAAACTTTATATATATATATATATATATATATATATATATATATATATATATATATATATATATTTGTCTGTTACCGCTCTAGCGGTCGCAATTTTTGTTTGATCGTTACTAAACTCGATATTTAGTCGTTTTATGTAAAAAGAAAGATTAAGTTCGATAACGGCTGAAATCGGACCAGTGCGAGGGGGGGTTTAGAGGAAGGATTTTCGAAAATTCGGAATATCTCCGTTACTATACGCCGGATCGAAAAATCTCACAGAATCAATCTCATTGCAAATTAAATTTACAATAAATATTGTTATATACATTATTTCTCTATCTTGAATATTAACCAAAATATTTGCATTTTTATTAAATCTGGGCGCCTAACGGACTAGAGTTATTTTCCCGCCAGAAGCTAGTTCGGCCGTTTCCTTGACTGGCTCGGCTCTCGTGAAATTTTCTCTATTTTAAAACTTCATGTGGGAAATTTGCTTAGTTTACGCAGCCCCTGCGTGACGGACTTTTGTTTTTAAATTTGCAGACCCACTGTGATTGTTAATTTAAGCTAATCTCTCAACTTCTAAAGTCCAACTTAAACTTAGAGTTGTTTTTTTTTTGCACAAATTACTCAGAAAAAGAGAACTAGAGATTACAACGTGTAGAGGGCGTTATCTGTGACATCATCATGTGTCATTCCTGAACGTGGAGAATTAGCTTAGTTTACTCAAGTCCTTGCGTGACGGATCTCCCCGCTGCCTCCCTTGAAGGGGATTCACGATCAGAGTCCTTGGTGAGTGATCAACCCGACGTACAGCCCCCGTTAACCATGGAGGACTTGAAATGAGTTGTTTTACGTAGACTAACGGGCCTCTGGGAGAATGGTTTAATAACTCTAATTCATCACGATAACACTGACGTATAGTTAGTTCGCCTAATGGAACTTCCTGAACCTAGCCAAATCTATGGAAGTGCTATTAGAAGCTAGTGGATTCCAGTTCTAGCTTGCATATGTGTTATTTGACCGACGCCTAAAACACGCGATCAAGCCATCACTTTCCCAGCGACAGAGGGAGCTGGACGAGGTTTCACTATGACCTTTTTCCTACCTTAAGAATCAAAATGTTTTTACATACTCATGATAAATTCTAAGAGAGTCGCCATATTGTTCACTCTTGAATTTATTTATATGAGACGATTAAAATTAAGGTTTACGTCTTACTAATACCCAGAGTATCTCAGGGTATCAACGGGAAGCTTTAGTTGTGTCGTCTATTTGGTGACTAAATCTCACTACTAGTCGCTTGAATATTTGCCATTCTAAAAATTGTTTGTTCCATTCTTACAAGTCTGGTCTATACCACACTAAAAGATACAAGGAAACAGTGTATTTTCGAATCTGTATACAGAAAATTCTAAAGATTTGAAACCTTGTATCCAATTATGCTCTGTTCTTAGGAGAACAATAACAGAGAGCAGTAGTGCCGAGACACATATAAAGTCCAGAATGGTTGCAGGGTCAGAAGGACTTTCCTTGCAGGAGCAGAAAATTGTCCTTTTTACTATATTTTCCAGGAACCCGAAGTTGTGAATTTGCAAAATAGCCATCAGACCAACAGCTAGTCAGATAGCACACAAGATTTACGCATGTTTATCTTATGACAAAAGATCGACCCCCGATGTGTGGAAAGTGTAACACAGACTCGACTATCTACCACATATTGATGGAATGCCAAATATTCGAAATGAGTACAATATTTCCAATAATATAACAGTGGCCCATGGAGATGACCCTAAAGACCTAGATAAATGGTTTAATTTTGTGAAAATTAATAATTTCTATAAAGAAACTCAAATTACAACTTTTTTTTTTATTCTCATTTATATTGTTCAATTTTAAATGGCGATATGGATAAGGACATAATTACAATACAAATTACAATATTGACAATTTACATAAACACAGTTTACCTACTCTTAAAATGCAGGTACTAAAACCAAAACACACACACATACACATATAATATATATATATATATATATATATATATATATATATATATATATATGCATGAACGGACCTTATTTTGGCAATTCAGGAAATCTGTTTAAATGTGCCTTTTCGTATTTCTATATTATGAGAAGTACGGAGAGTACTCAATTTTGTATTTCACTAATGGAATCTTGTATTTCTTGAGATATTTGAACAAATATTTGCATGGAGGTTTATTGGGAGGCGGATATTTCACTTTGATCCACCTATTTTTGAAATAATTTATAGAGGATATTTGAATGAAAGCCATCCATAGTTGAAGGCGATCCCCTTAGAAATATCCGGTTCTTTGGCCATGGAGTTATTGACGTCTTTGTAAACTCAACTATGTTTACTTTTTTTAAAAGCCCTTTCGAAAATTTAAATTTAGCCTTATATGCAAATGTTAATCTTTCCAAATTTAGCAAAGAATAACAATCATTGATAAGCTGTTTATTTATTTTTTATTTAAGAACTTCTTCTGCAAAAATTATCGTTAAAATAGTATACCTAGTGCCAAGAAATGCGATAAAAATGTGGTTTTTACTTCTTTCTTTTTTTTATGATTTGAATATACTATTTAGTGATTCACCGGGTATTGACAATACGTTTATAATTTATAAATAATAATCATTTTAGTACAACTCTTTACAGACGCAACTGATACTATTTTTTTGTTATTTTGGGCCATCTTCAGTCCTGTATTCTGCAACAGAACTGCGCATGCAATCTATAGCGATGGCAGTAATGTCGGAATCTTGCTGAAATTCATTATACATGTAGTTTCTGAACTGTAAATGCATTAAGCTAATTGGAAATTGAAGAAAATGTCAGAGATATACTTTCGAGAACTAATGGTGATAGAACATTGAAACTTGATTAATGTCTTATGACGCTGAAAAATAATACTTCATAAAAAAAGCATCCATCATGCCTTACTTCCTGGATCTATAAGTCAGACATTTTACCTCCTTTTAAAAATGAATTCCCTTCGAAATATTCAAACATTGAAAGGGAGAAATTCCCACACATCTACATCGAAATAGAACCGTTTCATGAAGAAAAATGACCCTTATTTTAATAATTAACCAGCTTAGGTTGGGAATGATGGACTAAAATTTCATTAGTGCAATAAACGAGTTTCGAATATTTACTTTGGCTAGTTCCTCTATTTCTACACAGCAACATATGGCAATTGAGGACCTTCATGTATAAAACGCCATCTTACTTTAGTTTAAAAAAAAAAAAAAAGAAAATTGCCGCTATCAGAACAAGGAGTGCCATATGGCCCCATTTCTCTTCTCAGGGGTTGATTAAGCAATGGATAATCATGAATAGTTAGCGTTATCACAATTATAGATTTAATCCTGATAGAAAGTAATTTTCCACCATACAAAGGCTTCATTCTTCTAGAAAGTAAACAAATTTTGAATGATTTTGCACCTCGGGCAAGTTTTCAAAAGTTCAGTATATCAAAAAACTTTAATAGAACAGAAGCAATACATACCAAACAGTTTTGATTATTGGTAAATATTATTCCTAACGAGCGATAATACTAAATCTAGATAAGACAAAGGCAATAATATTTACTTAAATAACACCAACAATACCACTAATACTTTTAACCCAAAACAAACTGCCTAGTTGAGTTCATAAACATATCTAGGCCAATCGAAGCTATCATAAAAACACAATTAAGTTAGGCAAATGAGTTTAGCGCTCTCATACAAATAAAGGCGAAGAGGGCTGCATTTACTAAGAAGATAACCCCCAAATCTAAAAGGTACACAGATGATATAATCCCAGATTCATTTCTGTATTTCTCCCTAAGAACGGCTTCTTGAAATATAAACAGACATAAGATATTCAGTAGTATAATAGCTCTTTGTTAAAATGAGTAGGAGTGGGGGTTTACTGAAGCTCAAAACAAAAACAAGTCCAACTAACTTAGTTAATATTCGAATTACAACAACTTGTAAATAATATTAACATCAAGATTGATTGCGTATCTCTCACTCCTCTTGGCCAGACTTCAGTCATTTCCCAACTTGGCTTTTAGTTATGTAACGATTAAATATCGAGATTGTTGGAAATAGAATATCTTAAATTTGATCTGTCAGAGTATTACAGCCGGAACTCATCATCTCCTAGGTAGGATCGGATGACATTTAAATAAATTCTGTATAAATAAATAGCCTCTTTAGTGAAATACAAAGAATTTGAATGTCCCTAGTCCTTAAAATATAGAGAGGAAGGGATTCAACATAAGCAACCTTAGCTAACCCAAATAATTCTTTTTTCCTTTGCCAAAGACTGTAATATAAAGATGGTGAGAGGTTAAAAGGGGAATATTCAAAGTGACAGCTAACAAGAAAGGACACTTAAACCTCTCCATAACTGCTTTAAACATATTTAACCTTCTTAACTGCAACCCCTATTGAAAAATTAAAAAAATTGTAAATTTAATTTGCTGCCCAGTACTATTTTTACTTAATAAACGCATATTATGACAAAGTTTTTTTTTTTTTTTTTTAATTTTGTATATTTATTATTTTCTAAGCCCTCCATCTGCCCATGGATATATTCTTAAATTAACGGAATTTTATAATTAGTTCTGGATAAAAAAATTAATTATGAACTATCTTAAAAGCTGTGGCCAAATTCAACCATTCAAATGGATCATACTTTGACCGTTTATACACTAATATTTGTAATCATTTAAATATTTGAGAAATGACCCCAGGAACTAACCCCCCCCCCCCATCCCAAGTTTCTGGTTTGTCTGTGTGGATTGTTAGTTTAACAGAAAAAAAAAAACGAACTATAAAAGTTCAAAAGGGATATTACCCCTTCCAAATGACGTAATCTATGCGAAATGAATTCATTTGGTTTTAAAAACATTCTAATAGTCTACGAAATGTTTACAGCATCAATAAGAGATAAAAACGTCGAAGCTTTTAATGGTGACTGGTACCAGAACAACAACGACTCTGGGCAAAGAGAAATTGATACTCCACAAAGACAAAAACAAAGAGCTATCCTCAATCCTTCCACTGCAGTCTTACTTAAAAGATACATTAGCGTCACAAGTCTGATCCCGTCTTTATACTCTTCCTTTCATGGATGGAAATACCCAAAAATGCTTTTAGAAAAATAAATAGCCCTAAGCTATTGAGTAATTTTCAAACCCTAGGGAATTTTAGTCAAGAAACGCAAATATATATGATGCGTTAGATCTGTTTTGTAACGAGAAGAAAGTAAATTGTATTTATGGGATAAAAGGAGCCTTCAGTATTGGCTGAGTTTGTAGCCATCTTCTCTATTGAACATATTAGAACGTTTTTTTTTTTAATTTCAAGGGACTGTTTGATAATCCTTTCCTGATAGTTTGTTACTTTTTCCAATACATTGCCTTAGTCAAATATTCCCTGATGCTTGGAAATGTCCTCCCGCATCTGATTTCATAAAAGATTTAAGGCACACAGATACCCTTCTGCATAGCAATGTCCCCGATTGCCCTATGTATTCTTTTTCACAAGCACGTGGGATGCTGTCTAAATTGTGGACAGTAAATTCGCATTGGTATTAATCTCTTCAACAATTCTTCCTCTAGAGGGTGATAGATCATCTCATAGAGCGGAAATTTTTATCAATGTTTGGAAATAATTGTTCCCCGAGTATTTGATGACTCCTGCGGATGACTGGTGTAGTCAGTGCCACCAGATTTGACCACCTGAGATTTTCTTTTATCCTTTGATCTTCACTCCCTATCAGAATTAAAAAAGCATTCCTTTACCAAGATCCTAGAAGTATATTCCTTGCAGGTGAGACATTTTCTATAATTGGCTTGTTCAGTACTAAAAAGGATAATTAAAAATGATTATAAATAATCACAGTCGGTGGCTAGCATTTATTGTTATGATAATGATTTGACTAAGAGACAGAATAGTTTTTGAATACTTTTCAATTTAAATGACTATTTCAAGGTGGAAAAAACGCCTCTATATTTACACAATCATAGAATAAATTAGCACCGAGTAATAGCAATTTGCACTCACCTTCCACTTCGGAAATGTCTGGTTTAAAGATGTCTCGGTGAGGTTATAATCATTGAACACAATAGCTATATTTGCATCAGCCGTCAAAGTGGATGAAGTCACTGATGGAAGTAGTGCTGCTAATAAAATTAGAACCACTACATCCTCACACACTAGATATTGTGTAACTCATTATATTAAATGAGAAACAGATTTGCGAATAACCATTTCCACGTGTTCCTCCATCTTACTAAAGAGGTTGGTCATCACAGCAGCATTATCATAAAGCTTGGATTAACCTTCGATAAACTATCTTTCGAGCCCTGCAGTCCACTAAGTCCCTTCCATTATCCTATACCACTAAAATGTGGGTCCCTTCATTTTAACACTGCAGCCTTCGCCATTTTTTTAGACCAGAAATCTCAATGAAACAATTTTCTTAATGTCAAATTACTACACATTCTGACATTAACTTAGACCACTACATCTTAAGCCCATTGTCTTTTACCGCTCTAGTATCTCTCCTCTTCACTAGAATATTCCATCTTATGGCCACTGTTATATACCACTACAGTCACTTTTATGTTTTTGGACAAGAATTCTCAGTGTCTTACAGAGTCCACCACTACTTTAGACCACTACATTTCGAACCCTCTTGCTTACAGTACTGCATCGTCTGTTGCTGCCTTTGACGGCTGCATACTGTGCCCACTATAATAAACCAATAACGTCTTACACTTAACTTCTTTCATAGACAAGAAATCTCACCTCAACCCCCTGCAGCCTCTGTCATAATCTTAGGCCACAGTTGCCAAGCTTATCTAGCTGTGCGTTCCTAACAAACGTTCTCCTCCTCTTCACTACCCTGGTTTCTTTCTTATGTTGTGTCATAGGTTTATTTTGTTGGGGTAGCAGATTCCATTCTTACTAAATATCAACCTGAAGCCCTTCTAAGAGAGCCCAGATAACAAGTTTAATGATCTTGTTTCCGAAGTGCTCATTTCTTTTTCTCTTCGATACCTTTGTTCAGTGAACGTAATTACCTCATAGGAACATATATTTGTAAGATGACTACTTTGGTTGAAATTTGATAACGTAAAGCAATAATAGATAAAAATGTTATTGAACCAGGTGTTAGCATATTAATATATATATATGTAAACATACAATATATATATAATTTTTAAGTATCAATATATATATATATATATATAAAATAGGGGCCGGAAACGTTTAGTCGATATTGTTTGCAAGTTAAAAATAAGCATGTAATAACTGCGTTGTAAAATTTACTTTTTATATATTAGTGAAGCCTTCATACAGTAGAAAATGAATGGACTTCCTCTCAATAATAGAAATCTAGTGGATCCGCAAAATATTAGCAAGAAAATAAAAAATAGAACTTAGAATCCTGGTATAGCCCTCAAAGTTATGCTGAATATCAGCTCTGATGATATGATGTTATACGTTTAAACAGAAGAGACAGAATAGAAGATATGACGTAGGAAGAGTGGGCTGCTTACGTAATACCAGCTATTAAGGGATAGCGTATAAATATAATATTATATGTAATAAATAGATTTTTAATAGGGTCGGAAGGAAATACAGCTATAATCTATGATTCTATATATCCCTTCTAATCAGAACCAATAAGGCAGCTGTAAATGTCGACTTTTTTAAAGAACTGTTGTTTGCAGAAGGACCTCTATTTTTTTTTATTTTTTTTTACTTTCGCGGCCTTAAGCCCATTATATATCCATGTACACACAACTAAAAGGATATTTAGGTATTCCGCATGCAATTGTATCCAATTATACGTGAAGTTGCAGTACTAGTGCTCACTCTGAAAATTCATTTTCCCACAATAAGAGGGTGGTAACGATTTTTAATGTCTTTCATATTATTATAGTTAACTCGAAAACGCCAGAGTTTAGCACACTACAAATACAAATTTGTGATTATTTTTTTAATTTGTAAATTGGTTGATAGCCCCCACCCATCTTGTCTATTTGAAATCACTCATTTAAAAATAAAAAAATCTCACCTCGTACGAATATTAACCAAAAAATACTTTGATTCTTTTATTTTTGGTGATACTCATCGCTGATCTGTTAAAAATGATTGACTAAAGATTATTTTCATTCTCGAAACAGTTGAAAAGATAAAAAAAGAAAGAAAACGGAACATTTAAGAGCACTTTTATTATTGATCTATTTTATCAGTATCAGTCAAATTTGTTCTCCCTTCAGTGGGCATCGGAAAAGCCAAGGTTGGTTGGCACACGAACTACCTAATGCCAATTGTTTCTGTTTAGTGATATATTGATTGTAAAGTACTTTATGTATATTTTTAGGTACTTTCTCAAACTGGCCTTCTCAATCTCAAAGGAGACTGCTCCGACCTGGTTTCTTCTGCAGCTGGTAATATATACAAAAGCCTTTAAGTTCGTCTGATATTAAATTGATTTTTAGACATATTAAAGAATATCAACAATATTATAGTATTTTTCTTTCTCTTAGCCTTTTTCTTTCCTCTTTCTCTACTTAGGAGACCGACAACCAATTAGATATTATGTTGGAATTTGAAATGCAAATCCTTGGAATTTATGCCTCTGTGTTTGATAACCAGCAGAATCTCACAAACAAATGCAGCACAAATTTAGTTTTTTTTTCTTTTTTTCTTCTTACTAGAACTAGAGGTTTTGCCCATTTTAGCTATAATGAACTGAGGAAGACGTGAATTTTGGAAGGTTTAGTGCGGAGTGTTCACATTAGAAGAAATATTTCCATTATATTTTATTAAAAAATTAACAATCAGTTTATTTTAATAATGTTGTTTACACCTAATCACGCTCCTTGGTAATTATAGTGTTTTCTTTTTGATGAGGGATAATTCACAATGAGAAGGCACAAGAAGTAGTCTTGTTTACTCCTGAGTTCTCAACACCATCTACTGAACTAAATAGAGTGATATTATCAGTTAATGTCTTTTAATTTTTTTCTAATTGTGAGAGCATTCGCTTACAATAGTAATTCTACACTGGAAACATTTTTATTTTCTACTGGTGGTGAGGGTGATGAATCAGGTTATTCAGAAACACTTTAGTGGCTCCTCACAATTTAATAAATTGTGATGAATAAATTTTGAAGAGCTCAAAAATGTTTCTGAATAACCTCAACTCTGGAAGGTTTACATTGAATGTCAGTGTCATCATGATACACATTAAACATTCAGTAGAGGATAGGAAACACGAAATGAGAATAAGAGGTCAGCAAAAGGTTTGTGTGAACTCCCTTATTCCAGTTCATCCCGATTTTCTCTGCCAAAGTAAGCACATTGACTGGAGCTATTTTTGGATTTCCACAACTCTCTTTAGCACCCGAGAAATGTAACTATTTATTCCCGGTCAGTTTCCTTTCCTTCAATTAAATTCCTCAAGTAAATTTATCATTTATAATACAATATGGGCATACATTAAACAAGATATTATAACTTATTTGACTATTATAATCTAAACAAATTTGGCGATTGAGTCATCACTATTTTAAACAGAAAACACATTGGAATACTAAAAAATAGTATTAATAGGAAAGGGAGGAATGAATGCCACTTAATTCTAAACAGCCAAATAAAGAGACTCTATTTTATACGCAGCTGATCTATTAATATACCGAAATAATCCTTAACAAGGAGATTTTGGCCTCGATAAATCTGGGTTTCCTCCTCCACTTTTAATGTATATTAGGCATCTTGGTATAAGAACCAGAAATCCCAAATCGAAATTTATTCAGCCGATATACTACATAACTGATTCCCTTTATTGGAATAATCACAACTTTTTTTTCCGCTAGGTTTTCTTCTGGAAAAAACTTTAGAAGGAAAGTTATGACATAAATGGTGACTTTCTATGTTCCTTCACCCATTAGTTCCTTAGAGAAAAAAGTCAATTTGAGCTTTTTTATATGCCAACTATTTAAAACGAAAAATGCTTTTCCATATTGTGTAACAAATTAAAATTGGTTACCAGCCCAGGGGGCCAATGGGAAGCTCCATAAAGTATAATTAGAAGTGAGGAAACTAACTATTTCTGGCATCACTTGCCATTCGAGTTCATAGAATGAGAATTTCATATTCTCATCAATGGGGTTGGAATCTTTCTTCCTTCTGTGAAAAATTTGAGTTTTTTTTCAGGCTCATATAATATGCCTGTTCTTTTTCTCACAAATTCATCTTAAATTTTCAATGCTTCTGTTTATTTGTTCAGATACTTTTACAATTTTTTTTTAATTTTAAAGGTCTTATGGCCAAATTGGTAAAAATAATGATTGGTCTGAAAGAACTCAATGAAGATTTTTTTGTGCTCAGTCAAATAGGTCTGAAAAATACATCTAAACCACTCCAATAGGTTGTGAGAGTAACTCTTTTATACTTGGCAAAATGCCTGAAGTCATCGGCCTCGGTCAGTATAATCCAGATTCATGTTTTAAGTGCCAAAGTCAGTGGCAAAAATTGAGGTTGAAATAATGAACCTGAAATATCTTTAGTTCAATGAATGGACTACAATCTAAATAGTCCTTTAATGATATAAATAAATTCATTCATGCCATTGATCAATTGGGAAATGGAAGTATTTAGAAGGGCCTCCAGTATTTAGAAGTGCTTTTTTTTAAATTGAAGAAAATAAATATTTTTTACTTTATCCTAGTCATTAATTTTCTTTTATATATATCACCATAAAAAACAATACTTTGTATGTTTTCATAATATCCTTTTTAACTCTTAAAACCCTGTGATATAACACAAAAAAAATTAGTGGTATATGGCTCTCTAAAATATTTGCATCACTGTTTTACTTCGCTTAATTAAAGTTTTAAAAACAGATTCAAAAATGTTCCACATGAATTATAAAAATTATGAAATAGTTAACACTTCATTATATATATATATATATGAGAAAAATGTATCACTCTCACTCACCACCGCTGAAATACGGGGCTCCTACCTAGGCCAACTAAACTATGAAAATGGGTACATAAGAATGATCAATCTTCTCTAAAAACACCATGAAACATTTTCATATTCACTATTTTATTTATTTTATGAAGTTGATATTTGAATGGTATCAGTAGACGAACTAATCCAGTCAGCAGAATAGATAAAGTCAATATTTGCCTTTCAATTAAATGAAGTATTTAAGGTATTTTTTTATTGTAATTGATGTCTTCAATAGTTTATAATGGGAATTAATAAGTTTAAATAATTATTTAATAAAACTCAACTTAGTAATTTATCATAATTTATTAAATCATGAATATGTCCAATACAATTAGCAATTTCCTCTTATGAGAAGAAGCACATTCAGTTTAAGACCCCTTTGGAAAGTATTAATCATTAAAAGCAATGAAAATTGTACAGTGTAAAGAAATATAACAATGCAGTTTGCAAAACAGTTGGGACATTTTTTTAAAATATGTAATTCTCCAATTCTAATAAAACCCAAGTTTTGCCTTACAATAAACTGTCATTTACCTTGTTAATTTTATGTTTAGTTAATAGCATAATTAAATTCAAATTTTCTTCTTTTTTTTCAAGTAATAGAGATTAAGTTTGATGCCATAATTATCTTTCAGTGGTTGTCTGTAATGATATCTCAGTTAAATATTTGGTGTAATTTAAACCTACTCCATAAAATTAATTCACCGTATAACTTTATACCCTCATCAAGCACCAGGAGAGGCGTTTCAGATCATGTCCTTGAAATCTGCCTCATTGGGGCTCTTTTATTCTTTTTCCCCTTCCTCTAGAATAACTTTTAAATTTGCTATTGATCACTTATCTTTTTACCCTTAAAACCCCTAGTTTTTTTTTACCCTTTAGCTGTTCCCAAAGAAATAAATTACAAAACTAGGTATAATTTTATTATTACATAATTTAATACAGTACCTTAAAATACATAAGTAGTGCTGTAATATTATAATTTGTTTAATAATCAAAATCCCTCCATTAAATAAATTACTGCTACTTATATTAATGCTTATAATCAATTTTTTTAAAACAATGTACCAGTTAATATTAGAACAAACCAATTAGGATTTGTTAAAAGTACAAAAAAGGCTTTCTTTATATCTACGTAATTATAGTTCAGGCGTTTCATGAATGTTGGCATACTTAAGCTGTGAGTAATTAAATAACTGTAAAAAATATGTTCAAAGAAATGTCACTCTGTCATTTATATCAGAGCTGTCATGTAATTAGTTCGAAAATCCAAGACATGAAGAGTAAGAATTATCAATCGGTTCTGTTATGATAAATTATTAATGTATCTACTATCTTACTTGAGGCTGTATGTACATGAGAAATTAAGATTTGTATTAATCTAAATAAATTAGTATATTTCACTTTTTTCAAAAGTATTTATTTGATCGAGTTTAGCCACTTTATGGCGCCGAAAGAAATAAAAATTAATGGGGGCGACCAACAAACAAATATTTTTTTAAATATATGTGTATAAGGTCTGTCTTCACCTGTGGAAGTTATTGAATATAATAAATTATGGATATTAAACTACATACAATAATATTAATTACTAATTTTATATATACCAGCAATATTGTTTTTTACCTTATACCTTGCAAACACAAGGAAACAATAAAGATTTTGTCACTTTATTCTTCTATTTTTTAATCTTTATAAGTAATATATATCTTGTCCATTAAGTTATAATTAAAAAATACTTATTATAAAAATAAAATAAAAAATGTTTTACTTACCCCAATTCTTCGGAGTCCTTCCAAGAATCGTGCCATCTCTGTTATCGTAAAGGGCATACTGTATTTTTTGCTTGGTAGTGAGGTTGTTATCTTCGGGCTTTGTAAATCCCCAGCTGTACTCCTGCTTGGTGGTTGGTTTCTTCCCTGCCATCCTTCCACTGCCCCTCACAGCCACAGACTGGCCCCCACTACCCTCTCCACAAGCTTTATCCACAGAGATAGGGCAGCCCTCCTCTCCTCCTCCCTCACCAGCACTGGCCCACTGATCACCACCTCCTCCACCATCTTCTCCACCGGACTCATCTACCCTAAGATTAGGATAGTATACTCTCAACGTATAAACTATTAGGATATGGATGTTAGCCACTCAAATTCCAGATTGATTTTGTTAAATCAAGTTAGAAAAATTAATACTTTAGTATATAATTAACAGAACCCGAAGATTTCCGACTACAACATATAGAGGAGCAAATTTTGAATTTTCCATTATTGGACAGGTATTGTTAAATAAAGAATTTAGAAGATAATTCCTGAAGCATCAAAAATCATGAAACAAAATTTTGAAATTTCCAAATCAAACTCATGAAATAATTTTAAATTATACAGCATACTGTATTACATACATTAATTAATTAACACATATAACATATAGTAATTAATACTGCCAATGTGTTCTGCCCATTAAAATAATAAAAATACTTCGTGAAAGGACACGGGAGGTGGTCGATATAGTTCGTTCATCAGTTTTTAACATCTTTCCTTTGATTTTTCAATTTTTTATATTCATTTTTTATTGGGTGGAATAAATAGTCAGCTTTACATTTTTATTTAAGGTGAACATAATTTGTCTCTAATTCAAGAATAATTTATTCATTAATTTTATAATTTATTCTAATTGCTTTGTTTTTCTTCATACCTTTTATCTTTTAGTTATACTTAGAATTGTTTGACATATATAATGGAGTAAATCACCTAAGTTTCAGAACTCAATATAGAAACAAATAAATAAATAATTTTGCAAAATTCTGAATTTGATTCAGTAAATTCTAAATTTGGCTAGGGAAACTCATTTCACAATTTATTTTGGATTATTCTGAAATTGACTTTGTATTTATACCAATTTCAAGTTGCCACTATTGAAGCAAACCTGAGTACTTCGCAAATTTCCAACTGCATTATTATGCACTGCTATGCATGGTGATCACATATCACTGATAGGATAAATAAATATGTTACATTAGTTTATTTTCATTCCAGAGGAAACATTTTTTATACTAGTCAGATAATCATAGCAGTAAGTTTGGAAATGCTTTATTATTTTCATTTATTATACAAAACTATGCTGCTTAGTCAAAATATTTTGTTTTGTTTGTCGGCTGTTAACGTGGATTTATCTCTGTGATATATTATTCAATCTTCTTCAATTCCACAGCACTGTCTCGAATTTATGCAAGTTATTAAAAAGATCTGCATGACTCTCAGTCATATTCCATCATTCCTCAATCATGTTCACTCTAAATATTCACTATTCACTAACTGTATTTCTCTTTATGAATGTATATTGAACATCCGAATATTTTTTTTTGTTGATCAGTAAACACAAACTCATGTATGCACGAATACACAAACACTTTATTTTTTTTTTTTTGTAAATTCAAATATAGTTTCCAATTTCCAATTTTAATATATATATATATTTTCTATGATTTCAAATTCAAAACCATGTATGAACGCGTTTGAAACTTACAGTTACAACAAAAACTTCTGATATCTATTTTTCCAAAACCTTGAATTTGGTTTTGCTCTATGTGTACATATAATATTTTATATTAACTGAGTTTTTTGTTTTTTTTTTTTTGTTTTTTTTTTATAATTATGATTTTAGATGTATAATTTGTTTTCATCTTGGTTTTTCTAAACTATTTAATTAAGTTTTAGAATTAAGTTTGATTCAATATGAAGAATAGTGTTGTTTCTGTTTCACATTCCATTTATTAAATGACAGTTTGTTAGATAATTATATTTATCTACTTGTTTGATTTCTTAAGTACTTCTTATAGATCAAGCAATAAAATAATGCTAGTTTAAATAACAACACTTTTTTTTTTAATATAGATAGATATAGATTTAAGGAAAGCTTAATAATTTCCTTGATAGTTTTTATACTTTTTGTATTATGCTTATATTTCTATTGCTGGTATCTTCTCTAAAAGCTGATAATCCATCACTTTTACAATCACTTGTCAAGATCACAAAACATTCTTCCTGGTTGTGGAAAAGATATCAAATCCATATGAATAAAGTAGAAACATTTATATATTAGATAATTCCATGTTAATAACAATGACAGAAGAATGAATCGCACAAAACCATCTGATCAGAAATAAAAGAAAAGGGAGTAACAATAGTGTTTAATGTATATCATGTAATACTATTATCTACAAAAGGAGTTGTGTATGTCTTCAAAAAAGTAAACATAAACATCAATATATAATGCATTAGATTTAATTTATAATATCAATTTTGTTTGAATTTTTCAGGTTAGACGCACATTTGATGGTAGGACTCCAGACCTTTGCCCTGTCATGTAAACTCTTGAAAAGAATTCAACGCTAAAGGCAGAACTAGTTATCATATATTTATACACACACACGCACGCACTTATACTTTGTTATATCTCCTGCCAGACATCTTAATACTCTACATAAAACAGATCTTACAAGACTCAATAGAAATTCCTCCTTTTATCCTAAAGTTATTAGATATACTAGCTTAATATATTCATTAACATTTTCGGATATAATAAAGTTTTAGTTTTGAATCAAAACATTTATCTTATAAAAATAATCAAATCAATAAGGAAATTTCAAATCTGAAAATTAGCAGTAGGTACACAATAAAGCAAACAGCCAAGGCCAACAAGCCTCGCCCAGTTATATAAACAAAGCATACAATGTTACAGCATAAACAATATACTAAATATAAAACAATGGTTCCAAGTGAATAACATATTGTTTAATAATTAATTATTTGCTGTTATATACAATATAAATTTAATTTAAATAAAATCACATGTAATATGCAGACGCATAAAGCATGGTCTAGAAATACATGCCTTATATACAATCACTATTAAAAGAAAGAACCTAAAAATAACGAAAAAAGAAAAAGGGAAATCTGCTAAAAGAAGAATGAAGAAGGATATTAAAATCTCCATACTGAGTTAAAAAAATGTTTCACCCTTGAACACCATCTATTGTCTATATCTGACAAATTGTATGAATGTGTTGAGAAATAGTGTGTGTATGTTTTCAGTACATTTAAAGTGACTACCGCATTTTTATGTAATTTTTAAAGTTAAATCAGAGTTTACAGGCCTGCATATAACGAAAAAACACTCAGAATTAATAATTATTTGATTTTAGAAACCAAAAAATATCATATAATATCAAATAAATAGAACAGTACCTACAATTTTTATCCAAATTCTTGGTATAAGCATTGGTAAATCCAATGTGGAGTTGCATATATCATGAATCTAATGTTAATCTGTTTGTATAAAATATCTTTGGTTTGTTTATTAAGAATTAAATTTAATGGTCAAAAAATGATTGTGATTATTCTCAAATAATCATTCCCATTCCATGCAGACAGCCCCTATAATTTAAGAAATATAAATTATTTTATAATATTTTTTATGAGTTTAAGTAAAATAAATAAATATATTGAACTTTTTTAAACTTGAGTAGTGTGATTTTTTTAAAATATTTAGAGTCTCCTAACAAATGATTTGCAACAAGTTCTTTCTTTGCAAATTGATTGATTTCCTCAAAATCAGACTGATGCTAATAAGTTTTGACCTGCGGGGCTTAGACTGTCTAGTTGTTTTTATTAATATTTTTATAGTATATTTTGGTGATTTTTACTGAAAATTTCAAAACAATTTTTTTTAACTGAAGTGATGAATATAGTAAATTAGTATTATTGTCTTTTAAATGTAACTATTAACAATGATATTAATTGGCGTGTAGGATGATTAGATAAGTATTTTATTATTATTATTATTATTTATTAACGTCCACTTTTTGCAACTCAGGCTAATTGGGACGGGTTATCTACAGGTTACCACCCTTTTCTAGCCAGGATGGGACTTAGGATGTTATTTAATGAATTTTGTCACTAAATAATTTCCTTTGACCCAGGCAAGAATCGAACTCACCACTCTAGGATTACCATGTGAGATTAAAGGCAACGCTTTAACTCACATGGCTAACCTGAGCCCCCGTAAGTAATTTATTATCGTATTGTCAAATTTGTCGTTGTAAGCCATCATTAATGGCTGATTGTTGTTGGCTGATGTATACTTGACAAGAACTTTCAAAATGAAGGCACCATCTCTAAGCCTGTCAAATGATTCTGATACTTTAATATCCATTGACAACAAGAATAATCTTTTCTAACGGGTGTGGTTTCCTAAATTCCTTTATTATTGAGAACTAAAATGTCTGAAAACCATATTTTATTATCGTCAAAATGTGACCTCAATTCAATCTTCATTGAAGGAGAAATGGCAGAAGGTCAATAAATGTAAAACACGTGAACTGTCTCCACTGATTTATTTTCTGATTTATTATGATATCTATATCATTTTTATCTTATGCGTGGTGTGGTACATCTCCAGTGTTGTTAGTCTTCACGTGACCACCGTCGCATTTTTAAAGTCGAATCTTTTTATAATTATGTATTACTCCTGACGAGGTGTTGTAGAGGACTTGAAACATGTAGAGGAAAATAAATCAGTGGAGATAGTTCACGTGTTTTTCACCTAGCGACCTTCTGCCATTTCTCCTTCAATGAATATTATATTATGGGAACCCTAACTCATAAGTAAATTATATATTGATGTGATAATCAAATCAAGCTTTGAAAAATATTTCTATTTAATCTGTTTTAGGAATCATTAAAATATTGTATAATTACTCCATTTATGTATTTGCCTTAATTACTGTCTATTTAATAACTTATTCATTACTGTACAACTTCAGTTAATAGATAAAAAAAATAGCTACCCATCCGGAGGCCTTTGACTTAGTTAAATCCCATTATTACATTTTAGTTTAAGAATCTCAATTAAAACTTATTTACTCTTGTCTCAAGTGAGTGGTCTTCCAGTATACTTCGGTTTTAATGAAATTAAAAATAGTTGAAATGAATAAATATTTCATATCAAGAGTAATAAGTTTTTCAAATTTTGGTATATGTTCATATCAAAACTAATAAGTTTTTCAAAATTTTGATATATGTTTAGTCACACATTCTACACACGCATCCTCACATATATTATTATTAACACACATGTCTTACTTATTGACACAGATTACTTTATAGCTATTTAATAACTTGTTTTTACAAATTGATTTTTTAAAATTAAATATTTCATTAAAATTTATGTTTTAGTCTCCCTAGAAGTTAGAGTTGTGTAGTGAGATACAACTCAGTTGTGATTGAGTAGTTGTTTGTTATGATGATACACCTCCAAATTTTAGTAATATTAAAATCATTCTACTTTCAATAGTTAATCTGAGCTCATAATATGAACACCTTCACCTTGAATATCGAATATGGCAGAGCATTCAAGTCTTAATGCAAAAGTAATCACTTGTCTTCTATTCATTCTAATTGAAGAGATCCAAAATTAAGAGTTCGGTTTCAGCAGATTTCCCTTAAGGGAAATCAGCTATTGAGGTCGTACTCATGACGCGAGTTTCGAAAAATTTCTTCAAATGTCCATGATCCTACCCAGGAGATGACGAAAATGAGGTCCGTTCAAATATATATATATATATATATATATATATATATATATATATATATATATATATATTTGTCTGTTAACGCTCTAGCGGTCGCAATTTTTGTTTGATCGTTACCAAACTCGGAATTTAATCGTTTTATGTAAAAAGAAAGTTCAAGTTCGTTAATGGCTGAAATCGGACCAGTGGGAGGGGGGGATTTTCGAAAATTCAAAATATCTCCGTTACCATACGTCGGATCAAAAAATTGTATAGAACCAATCTTATTGCAAATTAAATTTACTATAAATATTGTTCTATACATTTATTCTGTATCTTTAATATTAACCGAGATATTTGCATTTGTATTGAGTGTGGTCAGCTATGTTTGGGAGTTTCCGCCGAACGCTAGTGCGGCCTTTCACTAACTATTCGTCCTGGTGAGAATAGGTTACTACTACTGTTATTATTAGGCAGATTTCTCTTTTGTAAAACTTCACGTGGGAAATCTGCTTAGTTTACGCAGCCCCTGCGTGACGGACTTTTTGTTACTTCTACCTGCACCTTATATGCTCCCCAGTTTTCTCGTATGGTTTGTTTAAGTAGAAGCAATAATTCTTCACCAACACATGGTGTTAGAGTTATTTGTTTTATTCATTTCATGTAATACCCAGATTGAGTTAAAGCATTGGCTTAATCTCATACGGTAAACCTTGAGTGGCGAGTTAAATTCCCGCCTGGGCAACAGTATTTAATGATAGGCTTACTAAATAAAATTCTTAGCCCCACCCTGGCTAGAAAATGGTGGAAACCTGTAGATAACCTGTCCCAGTTAGCCATAGTAGCAAAAAACGCAGGTTGATAAATAATTAAATAAAAATTAATACCTAGATGATCAGAAATTTGGCAATTAAATAATTTTTTCCAAGGAACTCATGCGTTGCTCAGATAGCTTTACAGATTTTTGGATGAAATTTAAACTAGGGTACCAACACCCAATAAAAAAACGATTAACCAAGAGAAATCGATTAACATAATTCATGAGCTTTTCATAGTTATTTCAAACACGATGCTGTCAGATAAGATTGGTTCAATTAGATTAGATACTTATGCCGTTCTTATTATGAACAGATTAGTACTTGTTCATACTGGTAAGAATACTTTGTATCCTAAAAAATAAAATTTTCGTATTAGTCTGTGAATTTTTTCTGAATATTTTCTTATGGAAGTATCCACTCACGAAAGATATTTAAATTCTAAATTATAGTACATTCCCATTTTTATAATAAGCGATTAAGATCCTGTATTCCAGATACACTTGAAGGTAGCCGCCAAAACATTAGTCACAAAGGTAAAAGCAATAATTTGAATAATAGACTTAAGTACTAATGTTTTTTTATAGGTTTCATGTTCTATATATGCACATATTTACCAGAAACTATAGGTTTCTAAGAAGAAAACAGTAAAGCCAAATCACCTGCCTGATGCTTCTCATAATACACTTAACGTACATTTTCCATTTTAAGGATTAATTTCCACTGGCAATGTTTCCAGAGTTCTGATGTTGGAAGCATAGTTGCCAGAAGCTCTTAAAGCCTGAATAATAATTACATCAGATTCCACAATGACTTACGAATTACTTTGATCCTTCCTGTAGTCAACTTTGTAGATAATTTATTTGGAAGTGCTCACTTATATACAAATCAGTGATTCCCAATTTTAAGAGCTTGCTGAGAACTTTATTCAACCTTTCAGAAATTTTAATAGAAACTATGTGGAACAGAGTAGCAAGGATTGATGTAAAATAAATGTTTTATAATATATTTAGTTCGTGTAATTTTAATTACATAAAAATTTATTGTTTATCCACAAATGAACAGGTGAGTTATGTTTACAAAAATTGCTCCTGCATAGATATTATGAATTTATTATTACATTAGTATATATTATTGAAATAAACAATGTGCTTATCACGTGTTGTTAAGCTACTCAGGCCAGGGTTCATTAAAACCAAATAAAAAAAAACAAACAAAAACAAAAAAGTAAAATATTACGCTGATCACTCAACCTGGTCACTGAGAAATTCATTAGCTAAGTCTAAAAAACTATAAACAGCAATCTGAGTATGCAAGTAAAGATATGGAAGTCATTTATTTACAATATTTTACTCTTATATACAATAAAGGTTTGGCTAACACTAATTATAAAATATTAAATGAATTCTTAATGTTTATACCCCCCTAATGTAAGTAAAGAAAGAAATGCAATTTTGAAGGTGCAGCAAGCAAATCAGATTATTATGTAGAGTTCTTATCTAGTAGAAAAATTTTCTTTTAAAAAAATATTAATTTTAATTTTTATTTTTTTTTTGTATTTTAATCAATTAACAATTCAAAACGGGCGATTCCTAGAGGCTTATTTAAGTCATGAATGATTCCAGGAGCCCAAGCCTTGCAGATTACGTTTATTATGATACCACCTATAAACAAAACATATTGGTTATTGATGATTATTCTTCTAAAATACAAGATTTAATGAATTATTTAAATTTGTTTAAAGATATGCTTTAGTAACAAAAAAAAACAAAACAACTCCATTAGAATTTAAAATATATATAAGAATGATAGTAAAATTAAAGTCAAGCAGAGGTATAAACATTGTATTATTACAGTCCATGTTAACAAACCTGGTGCTGATAATTAAATTTGATATATAAGAAATAATACAGTTTTATATTATATTAGAAGCTATATTTAAAGTTTCCCTTCACATATGGATTGCTCAATTAAGAGGCCATTTCAAGGGTGAATATAGCTGAAATAAATTACAGTTTGGAAACAAATAACTATAATAGAGAAGCGGAAATCTGGTTATGTTAAAGTTGATTATGCATGCTTTGGAGTAAATCCTTGCCTACATAGTCAGGTTTCTTGGGCTTAAAAGATCAGATCAGAGGTATTAAGTATGAATAAGCTTTCCTGGATATCTAATTTTGTTTTTCTCATGAAATCATACGTCTTTGGATTAATGCCATGAGTTATATCTCACCTCTTTCTATGATGTGTATCAAAATTTTCTTAGGCATAAAAAAGATTAGAAAAGTTAAAATATTAAATTAATTTATTATAGACATTAATTACGTGAATTTAACAAACTCTTTGTTTAGTCAAAATTTATAAAAATGGTTTACTGAAACGTTTTTCCAATATTCTTTTTTATTTATATACGCCCACTTTATGCTACTTTGGCTAATTGGGATGGGTTATCTACAGGGAACCACCCAAGTTTTCCAATATTCTTATGCATTTTTTAAGATAAATATCACTTTAATAATAAAAACTAGTTTTAAAAATATTTTTCATTTCATACTATTAGTAATAATTAATACAAATAAATTGTATTTTATCAGTGTTTAAAATTAAAATATCTTTACCTTGTGGTCTTTCAAAATAAACTGCTACTAATGGATTTAAGTAACCAGTTTGTCCAGTGTAAGGGAAATGATATCCAGGAAATCCTGGTTGTGGTAGAAGATGAACTGGCCCAATGAACTCTTTATCTGATGGTGTTTCCCCCTCACATGTCAACCAAATTGTCTCCCACTACCCCAAAAAAACATAAAAGTATTAGCAGAATACATTTTCCTGTAGTATTTTTGTTATTTAAACAATACTTACCATTTTTACATTGTTATCAGTAATATCATTTATCATTTCTTTCAATGTAAAAGGCATTGTTTTTGGAAGTGATTTTACAGATGAATAATATTTTGGTTTCCATCCAAGGGCCTACAAACACAATTTTAAACAATTAAAAAGAAAATTCTATAAAGGGAAGGATAAGTTGCTTCCAATATTATTTTTTAATTTTAGCTCCAGTTTCTTTTTTTTTTTTTTTTTTATGTAGGAAATACTTTTTTGTTATCAAATAATGTGTCACCTTTCTAAACTAAACTGCTCAAAAATGAATAGGGATATTGGCTGTTTTGTGGTAAGTATGGGGCCTAGCATATTTTTTTTTATTTTTTATTAGAAATATCATTAATATTTATTAGAAATTATTGTCTTTTCCCCCATAAAAAGGAAATTTAATTAAGATCGATTTAATTAAAATTAATAGGATAAGAAAAAATAACCAATATCCCTATTCATTTTTGAGCTGTATAGTAAGATTTATAACTAAAGTACAAAATCTTCTTATAGGTCTCAACTATAAAATCAGGAGTGAGGGGGCTCCCAGTAACTACAAATATCTTGAAACCAATTTCATCTAACATTTTTTGGAGAACATGAATTAGCTTCAAAAATATAACAGAATATGAATAACTTCTTATTAACCCAAGCAAAGGCTTGGACTAATTGAATAAAATTTTGTTTTTTATTCTCCACTATGAAGTTTTCTCTCAAAATTATGAATACATAATCTATAGGAACTAATACAATGCTTCTGGGAGGGGTAAAGCAAGAAGGTCTTAAAAGTCCAAAATAAAATATGAGGCCAAGTTCATTTTATACATCTTGCCGAAGAACCTTTTACAGCTGATAGAAATTTCCTGACCACGAATTTAGCATTTTATTGATGATTTAACTAGAAGAAATTGCTTTTATTTTACCATGATTAACACTATTTTAAAGAAAATCAATAACACTATGAGGCATAAGCTAAATATCACTTATTTAAGACATCCATTCAAATTTGTAGACATATTTCCCAATAAAATTGCTATGTTTTAGATGTTATCATGTTTCCCAAGTTCTATTTGATTATTAAATAGATAATAATTTAAACAAAAATTGCTTACCTTATCTAATTCAATAAAAACACAGGGAGTTCTGGATTTGTAACCAAAAAAGTTTGAAGCTGTGCATGGTTTGAAATCTTCTGTTCTTATATTACAAACAGAATTTTCACTTGGGTATTTTTCATAACTGCATGTTATTACTTTATCTTCTCTTTCTTCAGTTAGTGAAGGTGTCCTATAAACTGGAATAAGTATATAGTTTTTTTGTTTTTTTTATTTTACTTTTAAATTAACTATGTTTAATTACTCAATTATTTAATAGTTTTTATTTTTTTAAATATATTTCACTCAGCTAAGATTTCGTCCTAGGTCCACTTATATCAATAGAGCATCCAGACTAGACTCCAGCCAAGTCAAATATAACTAGATGTAAATAGAGAGAAATCTTTTTTTTCCTTTCTCTTGCTAAGTTTTAAGTTATTTGGCATTCTCAATTTTTTTTTATCAGTATTAAAACGAAGGATTAAGGCTAAGTCCTAGGTGTGCCACACTCTACTATCCATAATTCTTTTTCTTCTAGTAAACTAGTTGCACATAGAGCTAGATCTCTAAAATCATGTTTTGAATGATGCATAGTACATTTATATTTAATTAAACAAAAAATGAAAAATGTGTATGTACTTCATTAACAGCAGGGATATATAAATATATCCTGTTAACAGAAGTTGGATGTATTTGTGTAGTAGATATTGAAATTGCATTATTTACATAAATACTGAAGTTAAGACTAAAAACAGAGAATGCTTATACAAATCGGCATTGGGACTTAATGATTTGGTATGGCTTACCTGATGCATGAGTTCTAACAGACTAGAGTGGTTGGGTTATCCTCAAAGAATGGAACCAACTTGGTTTGAGTTTCTTAATTAAAAAAACACCGTAGCCAATAGAAGATTAAAAAAAATATTTAAGTACGTTTTAGCTAATGTACATTAAGTTGAATAATACAAATTACCTTCCAAGAAATTATCCAATTTTTGGGCCCATTGATCATAAGTAGATGAATTGAACCATATCAGTGTTGTTTCATCATCTGGCAGTGGATGTATTTTTAATTCTGAAATTGAAATAAAATAAGTCACTAGAATGGCATGTATTGTCATATTGTTCATACAATATTGAATGAGCGTTTATGATTATACTAGAATTGGTGTAAAATCTCTTCCAAATGCTTTATAAATGTATTTTTCTTTATCCATATTGTTTTTTAACTTAAGTTTATTGCATATAAGAATTATACTTCAAATAAAAGAGGTATCCAAATAATTAAAACGAGCTTAACACACAAAGTGTTTTGGAAAATGATAATAAGATTTAAGATAAGATTTTCTATTTATTTTAGAGGTTTTTAGAAAACCTCTCAAACAGTCTCTTTTACTTACACACGTGTGGGTGCACAGAGCTGTAGATATCCTAACCTCATTAAACCTTAGATATTCATATTTATTTATAGAATTATTTACATTTTTATTTTATTCTTTTTCTATTTTTGTATTAACTAAAATAGGGATAGTAGTTACCTCTAATAGTTACTTAAAATACTCAAGTTAGTACTTGAAGTGACATGCATTTACCATGCAAACAATCTAGTTAATTATTTTCCAAGATATTAAAATTTATAAATTATTATCTAGGAATATTTTTTATTACTGTGGAAAAATACACATCTCTACAAAGTAAGATTCAGGCATTAGTGCCTGTTAAACTTTGAATATTTCAAGAAACACAAGGAAGCTAGAAAATATTTTTGAATGAAAAAAAAAATGGTGATTTAATACAAAATGAATAAATTACCAATGAAAAGAAGTTTTGATTATTTTTTTAATCATATCTCAAATTAATTTTTACATCTTTATCATTAGCTCTTCCTCAATATGATAGCAAGACAAATTTAAAATTGTCAGAATGTCAAACTTATACATCTGAATTTATTTATTCCCAAAGGATTATTATATGTTTAGATGGATAACCATGTTTGCAAAATGATTTTATAAAATAAATACTGAAAAATATCTTTACTTATTATAAATTTATTATTTTAAGACCAACAGCATGAAAATAATTTCTTACTATATTAATGATAGATAAAAGGAAACTTTGAAGCTGCTAAAACACATAGTAAAATATTTTTTTATTACTGTGTCTATGAATCATTTGTAAGATTTTCATCAATATTGTTGAATTTTACAAACTATTATTCATTATGAAAGGGCTATACAGTTAATTTTAAAACGTCCTGTATTTGGAAACCAATTATTTACCCCAATTATTTAATTAAAAAGAAAACTTTGATGTAGTCTTCATTTTAAGCAGACTTCATTAAACAAGGATAAAATATAAAAGTATATTACATTTAAATTATTTTTTATAAAGTAGTTAGTACTAACTTATTTGGTCTGCTGATGATAATGATAGGATGGTAAAAAGCACTGCGCAGATGCACCTCATTCTTGAGAACTGATTCCAGCGTCTGAGTTAAGCAAGGGCATATTCATCCTCCCCCACAGATGGTTAACTCTCATTTCCTGCATTTAAGCAAGACAATCAGTGTGCAACGAGATCACATGTCATATTGCTGAATGAAGTTATTTTGGTTTATTTCTCTCACTTCTTATTCAACATCTTTTAAAACAGTTAACTGAGATTAAAACTATTTACTGTTTATATATTAAAAAGATTTATTGTTGTTGCATAAGAGTATTGTCATTTACTATTTATGAATGTATGCATACTTGTATATTATCAAATCATCTCAAGCTTCTAACTTACAAATTTGTATAGATAACTAACCAGAAGAGTCTTAATTAAATTATTAATGGAAGTCTTAATTACATAAACTTAATTAGGTGTAATTGTAATTTTTAACACATTATTATTTTTCTGATAAATAATTTAACAAGTTTTAATAACTTTAACTAATTAATTTAAATGATTCACATTTGTTTCTAAAACAATGGCTTTGATTTAATTAATGAAATTGGCAGACCTAAAGTTCTGGGATTTTTTATAGTTTAGAAATAATATTCTTTGAAATGATTCAATGTCAACATAATATAAACTACAAAGAGAAAAAAAACAACTTTATTTTTGATTAATTTTTTACATTGTGTTGAACTGATGATAAATAAAAATTCCAATATTAAATAAAACACTTTTCTTACTTCATACAAAATTAGTCTTCTATATACTCTTGGTACTGAAAATGTTCTGGCCTTGCTTTTCCCTAGGACCACTTAAATGTTAATAATTTACTGCAATATTTTTTTTATTATTCATTTCTCTTCTTTTTTTCATAATTTTCCTTTATAAATTAATGTCCATTTCATTCTACTAAGACTAATAAGGATGAGTTGTATACAAGCCTGACAATGGAATCATTGATTTCATTTAATGAAGTTACCACTGAATAAACTGATAAATAATATATATGTACGAATGATAAATATATACAAATGAATCTGGGTGAGCATTTTTTTTTTTTTTTTTTAAATTTCAGGTATTTCTTTATATTTTTCTCATAATATAAATGTATCAACAAAAAACTGGCAAACCTTCCATTTTTTTGAGAAATATATATATTTAAAGTCTGATCTGTGTTACTTTTGCCCAACATTATGATTTATAACTCTTTCTAGGTTGTTCTCCTAAGTTATTTATTTATATTAACGTCCAGTTTTTGCAACTAAGGCTAATTGGGGTGGGTTATCTACTGGTTACCACCCTTTTCTAGCTAGGGTGGATCTAAGGATTTTATTTAATGAATTCCGTCACTAAATAAATTCCTGTTGCCCAGGCGGGAATCATACTCGCCACTCTAGAATTACCATGTGAGATTAAGGTTATCACTTTAACTCACATGGCTAACCTGAGCCCCTCTCCTATGTTAACAAAAAAGTCTTCAATTCTGCTTTAAACTTAAGTTCAGGGACTACTTTTGAAGTGAGGTATACAGTTATACTTTAAACGTTAACGGTATCATTTATGAAAGCCCACTTCATGCTACCAAGGTTAGAAGTCTTTTCTACAACAGCCAGGGTTGTGCTAAGGATTTAATTAGGAAGTTCATGACTCAAACTGGAATTGAACCAATGACTATTTCGTCCAAACCCTTAACTCGCATGACTAACCTAAGCCCAAGTTATAGTCTAACTTTAGACTAATTTTATAGTTGGAACAAATATTGGAAATTACAGATTTTTCTTTGTTTTGAATGTATAAGGTCTATATACAAAAATTCTATATTGGGGTATGTTGAAATAACACTATTTTTATAGTTCAGAATCAATCTCCTAAAGAGGCAGTAGTGTATGCCATTTAACATGTATCAGGATATCTGAAATAAATAAATGAATTTTGAAAGTTTAAGATTTTTTGTTCACCCTTGCATGCATCTTTATAGTTTATAGAGCAGAATTTACCACACATTTGTTTTTCAATTGTCATTTAGAGCATGAAGATTACTTTATAGTAGTTTTAACCACCAAAACCAGGAAAGTTGGTAGACAAATCTAGAAGCGAGAGTTTTTGGCCAGAATAGTTAAACTGCTGGAAAGTTCTGATATCCTGACAAGTATTTTGTTGTAATGCAAACTCTCAGGAATTACTTGCATGCTAAACAGCAGCTTCAAATTACCCAAAATATGGACATCATCTAAAAATGGTAATGATTTCTATGCATAAACTTTCTAATTTAAATAAGCAGCCTTTTGAGGATCCAACAGGAGATATCGGTAAGGGAAGGAAACACAGCCAGCCATAAATGAGGAGGTAACATTCAAACCGTGCTTTGTCCGGATGAATGTACTTTTTAGGAAACCATGAAATTGAATATAAATTATATATATTATATATATTTGTTTTTTGTAATGAAAAATACTCCTATATGGTTTAAATAAATGTTTTGTCAATGAGATACATTGTTAAAATAGTTAAGCGTAATAAGTATAATAAACATTAGATAATAAATTGGACCAAGCACACTTTGCATGAAACAAATGGACAAAGCACGGTTTGAATGTTACCTCCTCAAATATTAAAAAAGTCCGTCACGCAGGGGCTGCGTAAACTAAGCAGATTCCCCCGTGAAGTTTTACAATAGAGAAATCTGCCTAGTAATAACCTATTCTTACGAGGACGAATAGTTAGTGAAACGGCCACACTAGCGCTAGTGTGCTCGGCGGAAACTCCCGAACATAGCCGACCACACTCACAATACAAATCCAAATATCTCGGTTAATATTCAAGATACAGAATAAATGTATAGAACAATATTTATAGTAAATTTAATTTGCAATAAGATTGGTTCTATACAATGTTTTGATCCGACGTATGTTAACGGACATATTTCAAATTTTCGAAAAATTCCCCCCTCCCACTGTTCCAATTTTAGCCATTAACGAACTTGATATTCCTTTTTACATAAAACCATTAAATTCCGAGTTGGGTAACGATCAGAAAAACATAGCGACCGCTAGCGCGTTAACACGCATATATATATATATATATATATACTAGCTCAGATACCCGGCTTCGCCCGGGAAGTCATTTGAGGCTGAATGGTGATAGTATTTTTTAGCAGGCTTTACCTTGCACAATATTTTGACATTTACCCGTCCCAGTGTTTAGGATTGATACCCGTCGTTGCCGTGGATTTGCTAATAATAGAATATTTGTTCGATAAGGCTTCACTGTCTTCGATATTTTTATATTTCCCGCCTCTTATACATGTAAATATGGTGAATTTTTATTTCAGGCCTCCCTTATAACCCCCCTCCCGTTCGAACCTAAAAATTTTAATATAACTTAAAATAATGGAAGAAATAATGCTAATTGACATAACGAGCTTTGTTAAGTTCGGTTCAGCCGTTAGTGCCCAATAACATTGTTGGCTCCCGCTAAAGTTTTAACGTATAACTCATTTATACTTAGGTATACGACAAAAGTGTATATAACAAAAGTTACTCCAAATAACAAAATAAACAACTTTTGTTATGTTCATATTTGCCGATAAACCTAATAGGAAAAGTAATATCTCTATTTTTAATTTCAGGCTTCCCTTATAACCCCCACTCCTGCCCGTCCATAGAAATGTTGGTATGGCTTATTATAATGAAGGCCTCACTGCTAATACACATACCGAGTTTTATTTAGTTCGGTTGAGTCTTTTTTGGCAAATAATATTGTTGACTCCCGCTATAATTTTTAGCGTATAACGCATTTAAACTTCGGTATACGACAAACGTGTATATAACAAAAGTTACTCTAAATAACAAAATAAACAACTTTTGTTATGTGCATATTTGCCGAAAAACCAATAGAAAACGAAATATCGCTAGTTTTAATTTCAGGCTTCCCTTATAACCCCCACTCCTGTTCGCCTCAGAGAAAATTAATATAGCCTAAAGTCTAAGTTGGGTTAGTAGTAATATACATACCAAGTTTCATAAAATTCGGTTCAGCCGTTTATGCGTGAAAAGGTAACAAACAAACAAACATACACGAAAGAAACAAAATGCAGATATGGTGTCTATGACATGTGAAACGAAAAGTTATCGTGAAATTTCGCGAAAAAAATCAATGTACAGACAGAGGTTACAATTTTATATATATATATATATATATATATATATATATATATATATATATATATATATATATACTATCTCAGATACACGGCTTCTCCCGGGAATTTATTTGAGGCTGAATGGTTATGGTATTTTTTTTGGCAAAACTTTACTTTGCACAATATTTTTAGGGTTAATATCCGTTGTTGGCATTTGTTAATAATAAAATTAATTTTTTATGTAAGTCTTGACTGTCCTCCAAATTGTCATATTTCATATTTTGTTATATTGCCATATTTCCCGTCTCCTTTGCATAATGCATAGATTTCAGTTACTAAGGACAAAATATTAACATAGATTTGAATTAATTTTTCCAGGTGAGGTACCTCATAGTTCAAATTAGAATGAATTGTTGAGCATATCAATATTTCTACGCAAATTACTTGCTCCACACATTGTTCTTGGAGAAATGTATAAAACAAAAGTTAATCTAAATAACAAAGTAAACAACTTTTGTTATTTGCTTGTTTGTCAAAAAACAAATAGACAATGAAATTTCACGAATTTTTATTTCAGGCCTCCCTTATAACCCCCACTCCCGTTCTAACCTAAAAATTTTAATATAGCTTATAATCATGGAAGAATTAATGCTAATTGACATACCGAGTTTTTAAGTTCGGTTTAATCGTTAGTGCCTAATGAAATAGTTGACTCCCGCTTTAGTTTATAGTGTATATCTCGTTTATAATTCGGTATAAGAAAAAAGTGTATATAACAAAAGTTACTCTAAATAACAAAATAAACAACTTTTGTTATGTGCATATTTACCGAAAAACCAATAGGAAATGAAATATCGCTATTTTTAATTTCTGGCTTCCCCTTATAACCCCCACTCCTGTTCGTCCCAGAGGATATTAATATAGCCTAAAGTAGTAATATACATACCAAGTTTCATAAAATTCGGTTCAGCCGTTTATGCGTGAAAAGGTAACAAACAAATAAACAAACAAACAGACACCAAAGAAACAAAATGCAGTTATGGTGTCTATGACATGTGAAACGAAAAGTTATCGTGAAATTTCGCGAAAAAAATCAATGCACAGACAGAGGTTACAATTTTATATATATATATATATATATATATATATATATATATATATATATATATATATATAATTTTGAACGGACCTCATTTTCGTCATCTCCTGGGTAGGATCGATGGACATTTGAAGAAATTTTTATAAACTCGCGACGTGAGTACCACGTCAATAGCTGATTTCCCTTAAGGGAAATCTGCTAAAAATCATGGAAAAGGGAGAGTTGTATTGAACTAGTGGCTTGCGATCTAGACTACTATATTAGTAGTAATTGTTCGCTCAATTTTATTTAATTTGTGTACTTGGCTTCCGACCAGCACTTCTATCCACTCCATATTTTCTTGTTTTTAGTTTATGTATAATATTTTGTACCTCATCAAATCCTTTGTCCTCAACAAATATTCATCATAGCTTCATAATTTTATAACGGATACAAATATATATATGACACACTGGATGGTTTAGATTCACAAATCAGCCGGCAGATGAAGCAGGAGTGGGGTTGTAAGGGAGGCCTAAAATTAAAAATAGCGATATTTTGTTTCCTATTGTTTTTTCGGCAAATATACACAGGGTAAAAGTTGTTTATTTTGTTCTTTAGAGTAACTTTTGTTATATTCACTTTTGTCATATAACAAAGGATAAATGAGATATACACTGAAAAATTAAAGTGGGAGCCAACAGTTTTATTGGTCACTAATGATTGAACCGAACTTAACATAACTCTATATGTAAATTAGCAGTAATTCTTCCATGATTATAAGCTATATTATTTTTTTTAGGTTTTAGTGGGAGTGGGGGTTATAAGGGAGGCCTGAATAAATAATTCGTGGTGTTTCTTTTTCGATTTGTTTTAGGCAAACGTGCACATAAGTTGTTTTTTTTTTTTAAATCAAAAGTAGCTTTTGTTTTAAACATAATATTATTAAATTTAATATCCTAATCGCTTGAAATATCATGCAGGACAACTTCTGTTGGGTTCGCTAGTATATATATAAAATTGAAAAAAAAAAATTCATGAAAACAAAAAAAATTCGTGATACTTTTTCGTTTCAAATGGAGTTGAAGTAAAAAAGTGTCCTTAATGATCCTCCTTGAGCCAGCAAAAAAAACAACAGCCTTTATGCTTTTAGTTTGATTTCATTTAATCAAGCCTTTTGGCCGACTGACGATGTCTCAAAGGTTCTATTCTCAGATATCTCATTCTTAGTCTTACCCATAAAATGTTTTAAAAAATGTCAGGAATAAAATTAACAATCCATATAGTCGATTTCTGCTCAAGATCAAATATAGCACACTGCTCTAAAGTACAGTTGATTACATAGATTATACTCTTATCGGTGTCCCCAAAAAGAAATGTATCCCTACGATGATTATCGACGTCTTCTGACATTGACCGTGTCATATTTTCAACCAACGTTTTTAGCAGATTTCCCCTAAGGGAAATTAGCTATTGAGGTCGTACTCATGTCCATCGATCCTACCCAGGAGATGACGAAAATGAGGTCCGTTCAAAATTATATATATATATATATATATATATATATATATATATATATATATATATATATATATATATTTGTCTGTTAACGGTCGCAATTTTTGTTTGATCGTTACCAAACTTCATATTTAAGCGTTTTATGTAAAAAGAAAGATCAAGTTTTATGTAAAAAGAAAGATCAAGCGTTAATGGCTGAAATCGGACTAGAGGGAGGGGGGGTTTAGAGGGGGGATTTTTAAACATTTGAAATATCTCCGTTATTATGCATCGAATCGAAAAAGTGTATAGAATCATTAAATTTACTATAAATATTGTTCTATACACTTATTCTGTATCTTGAATATTAACCAAGATATTTGCATTTGTATTGTGAGTGTGGTCGGCACTATCCGCCGAGAGCTCTGGCGGCCGTTTTGGTAACTATTCCTCCCTCGTGAATAGGTCTAGAGATACCTTCCTACTACTGTTATTATTAGGCAGATTTCTCTATTGTAAACCTTCACGTGGGAAATCTGCTTAGTTTACGCAGCCCCTGCGTGACGGACTTTTCTAGGCATTACGCTAGAACACACAGAGTATCTCAACTAAGAATGAGGGTCAAGTGTCTTAGTGTCTAGCAGTATGTCAACGAAACGCTGCCAGAATACCATGGTAGGTACCAAAAGAAGTCCATGGGCCTTGAAGTCTAAAAGAACATATTCATAGGGTGATCATCGCGCCACACCAAAACCCTTGAAATATTTTTTTAGAAACCATAATTCTTGTGGATTAATCATTCTAAGACCATGATTGCATCTTAAAAGTGATGTTCTACATATTTTTTTTTCTACCAACTAGAACACGAATGGAACTATTTGTATTATTAGGTCTTCATTTGAGATCATAAAACATGTAACAACCAGGAACGAAATAGCTAAGATGTTTGTGTGTTTTGTATCAGGCGTTTTTGGTTTTAGCGTATTGATAAAAAGTTAAAAATTACTTAAGATGTTGTCTACGAATATTTAATAAATGTGTATATCATGGTAAGATTTGAATTGAAAAGTGTTTTTTGAGGAAGCTTGTTATGGGTAAGTAAAAAGAGGTAACTAGGTACAAGACGAACAAATGTAAAGGCATCAAATTACACCCTTGATTGGCACATTTGTCCGCCCGTCTGACAGAATGTATACTTTTTAGGAGTTGACCTAATTTAATGAAATTCAGAATACATTTGCAAATTGTAATCCTTGATCGCAATTGCTAGGCACGTCTATAGAATTCGTCTTAACCTTAATCGTATGTTTAAATGTGGGGCTGGGCAATGTTTTGTCGATGATGACTCACTGGTTGACTTATTTTTTTATTGTAAATCAATATATATATATATATATATATATATATATATATATATATATATATATATATATATATATATATATATATATATATATATATATTCATATACATACTTGAAAAGGTATTTTTATTGAATGTTTTAACAATGCAATCTCCACGATGAATTAATTTTTACTGAACACCTCGGCAATTTTCCAACCCACACATTAAGCACACAATAGTCTTTCCATGGATATATATTCTTCTTTCCTCTCATTCCCTGCTTTCATATTCTCTACTTTTACTTTTAATGTACGTAATAAACACTATAATTGAATTTTGTATTTTCTTTATTTTAAAAAAGTGTTGAAAGTTTTATTTTTCATCAATTACATACATGTTATCACAGCCAAAACAAAGGTTGCCCATGAAAATGATGAAAAAACTTTACTAGTCATGTCCACTTGTTACAATGATTTGTATTGACAAATATATTTAAATTTACACTTTAATGTTTATCTATTGTGGTTTAAGGAAGTGCTGGTTGAGTGGTCCTTCATCTGCTAATCCAGCTATCTCCTGTGGTATAACTGCACTCTCTTCAATAGATGTGCAAGGCCGGCACATACACTCCAATGGTGCTTTTGTCATTACCTAAGAATAAAAAAAAAACCAAAATTAATAATTATGATAATTCACTTAGGACACTAAAATTTAAATTCTTCGGCGAGAATGGCCCGCCTGAAGGCTGAAAACAAGAAATACAAATTACTCTCTAAACAGGAAAATTAGAGAAATGGCATTTAGATAAATAGCTATAGGAAATTAAATGATTCAATATGAGTGAAATAAATCTAGAAAATATAATCTTTATGGATAGCAACATATTTGCATGTTTCTCACATAGTAACGGTCCTTTAAAACAATGTTTGGTACTTAAGCTTGGCATAAGTCGTTTAAGGATATATAATGTTATTGTTGTTAATATATGATGAGTGGGAGTGGTTGAAATCTCTGGAATCTAAATACATAACTCCTTTGTCAGAAAGCTGAAAGCTACAAAAAAAAATGTAAATAACTCGGTTAATAATTAAGACACAGATAAATGCATAGAACAACATTGGAAGTAAACTAAATTTGGAACACGATTGGTTATACAATATTTTTCGACCCGACTCATAATAACGGAGGTTATGAGAATTTACGATCTACCCTAACCAAGTCTGATTTCAACGAACTTGATCTTTAGTTTTACATAAAACGCTTGGATATCGAGTTCGGTAGTGATTAAACAAACATTGCGACCGCTAGATTGTTTAAGTTCTCGGAATATATTACTGTGTTAATAAATTAATCAAATAAAAATCGATAATATATATATATATATATATAAACTGTCCTCATTTTCATCATCTCGTATGTAGGATGGATGGACTTTTGGTTATTCGTACAATATGCGAAGAAAAACACGACAGTTAAAAGAAACATCATAATTTTTAAAATTCGACTAAGAAAAAATAACAAAGTAGATTTGTTATTTAGTAATGCTGCGTTAGGTTCTTCTTCTCCATTAAATTATTTATGCTCAAATGCACGCACAAAGAACATTTCATCCATTTTGAAATCTACGTGGCACTGTTCACGTAATGAACCAGGCTTAGAAACTTTGTCCGAATTGGCTTTAACGGGACTCATTTATAAATGATCAAAATGTTGTTTGACATAAATTTTCATCAAATAATTTTGAGATATGGTATATTAATATGTTTATCAATACATAACCATGGTTTTGTTTATCAATTTACCTTTCTGAATTTTTTTTCTCCTGGTTTCGCCTTTGGGCAAAAGAGTGTCACGCTGGCCTCTCGCTCGCCACTCTCTTGGCAGCACATGCAAGACCTTTCCATCTGCCAGATTTTTGAGCCTGATACCTGAAGGATTAATTTTAATTAAAAGCATTCAATTATGGTTTAGAAACAAGTGAAACCTAATAAGTATTGGACATACAATTGTAACCTGCTAATAGTTTATTATCCCATACATTTGGCCAGTAGAAGAATATAAAAAATATACCTATTTCAATATATCATTAAAATAGCCGCCTTCGTTCATTGCCGCATTGTGAGAACATTGCAGTGCAAAGCACTAATTCTTTATTCAAGTACCTTCTCAATTGGCTCACGACACTGAATGAACGGATAGTGAAGTACAGCCTAAAACTAGGTGACATCAGTAAACGAAATTTAGACTGCTATCCCGTGTTTCCATCACTAGTGCTAAGCACTTCTAGCTTAGCATTCTAGTACTTCACCTCAACTGGGCCACCTCGATAATGAATAAACGTTAAACAGCTATTAATTAATAACATTTTAAAAGAAATAATAAACATCGATTATAACAAAATATTTTCAAATAACATCTTCAATTTCTAGTAGTCAAGATAATGTCACTTGGTTGTATAGCTGCATGAAACCAACTGCCAATATGTTTCATAAACCGGCGGTTCTCAAAATGTTTTGATGACGGAACCCTAAAATAAAACAAAAATGTCTTTGTGTTCATTCTTCATTAATAATCATAATACGAATACAATGTAAACAGTTTCTTATTACATAAAAAATATAATAATAGAAAAGATAAAAAAAAAAGAAAAACAAATCTAAATTTTGTATTCGTGGCTGCACAGGTTGAGAATCACGATTCTCTTTCGCACAAGTATGTTTTTAGAAACTGGAGAAGAACATTGGGGGCTATTTGGGCAAAAAAAAAATGGATATTCATCACGAATTCTGCACCAAAAATCGTTGAAAGGCTTCGTTTTGAACAGTGACTCCATACTTGTGCCTGATGCCATTTCTAAAAAAGATTCACATATCTCGTTGGACATACGTTCGGGCTTTTGTGAGTTGGGTAAAAAGTAATTTTGAATCCATTAATTCATTTTAGATAAGTCGCCCGAGCGCTATTGTGGAACAGTCGGCCAGAGACAGAGGCGTTTTGAATTTTTTCGTCCCCACAGGAGTTTCGTGGAACTCTAGGGTTCCGCAGAGCACACTTTGACTATGGCGAGTATCATAAAACAGTTTGCCGACTTTTCAAAAGACAATGAGTCATGACCTATCATTCTTTACTCTAGTGAAGGCTGTCTAAAGAACCTCTTTGTAAACAAATTGGCTCGACTTGTTCTCATATAGACAATTATATGAGGGGTGTTGGAACCAAAGAGATTTTTTTTTTTTTTTTTTCCTTGCCTTAGTAGATATTATACACATATAATAGTTCCATCAAAAATTTGCGAATAAGAAAAAAAAACCAGGCCACTGAAGCAGATAGCCAAAAACTATTTTGATGGAACTGAGCATCGTTAAAGACATATTAAATTATTCACTGATCATTTTTGCTGTGACGCATATTACCTGAATATAGCTTGAGCATCTTCCAGTGCAGGCGAAGGAAGGTATAGGCTTGGGTACACATCCAGGGTACTGAAGAACATGGATGACGGGGGTCACCTGGCACTCGTCTGAAGGCCTTTTACCATCGTCACCTCCCCGGCAAACTCCCAAAATAACTATAATTCAGAACATAAAAAACCGTAAGACCCTGTTTGTATATGTGCAGTTAGCTCTACGTGCAATAACTTCAGCATTGTTTCTATTCCCTTCGGGGACGTCAGTTATTGACGTTGAACATGGCGCTATTTCCGAAAGATTTGTTCAAATGTGCACCGTTCCTACTAGTAACTGAGAAGAATGAGGTTCGTTCTAATGTGTATGCATATATATATATATATATATATATATTTAAATATTGGAATTGCAATATTTTAATCTTCTAATTTTATTATAAATATATTTAAAATTCATTGTTTTATTTTAAAAAAAAACTCCAAAAAAACATCCGAATAAACAAGGTTCAAAAATTAAATATGTTATGGCTTGAAACAATTTTATTTTTGAATATTTCATTACATCATACTTTTAAAAAATCGTTGATCTCAACTAAGACTTGTTAATTTTTTTTTGTAAAGAAGTGAATTTATAAATACCCCCTACTTTGCAATCCAGCTGTTTTATATTCCAATTAGAGCATTCCATCTTCAGAATTTAGAAGGAAATTCAATAAAAGCTGTGTTAACCCCAAGAATTATAATTAATATGTAGGAAACTGAGTAGAAGTGTGGATTGTAAGGGAATTCAAATAACTATACTAAATTCTTCAGTTTCTATGAATAGGGTTGAAAAGTAGTTATTAATTAACGTGTCCACTTTGTGCTACTAAGGCTAGTTAGGCATTAGTATGTTAGGGCTATACGCTTAGTAATATCCATTGTAGGCTTGGTACAGGGTATATTATATAATATACGACTACAATGTATAGTTTATAATATAGTAGGTACTATAGATATAGTAAATAATATAGGAATATGTAATTAGTAATATGGCCTCATAGTATTTGAAAAGTTGTAAGCAGGATTGTTTTTTAAGTTAACAAAAAAAAAAAAGGCTTCAGCCTTATTGTACTATCTAATACAGAGAGAAATTCATAGTTATGATTTTAGCATATTTCAATATAGGAAATCAGCTATTGAGATTGTACCAATGACGCGATTTTCGAAAAATTTCTTCAAATGTCCATCGATCCAACCTAGTAGAGACGAAAATAAGGTCCGTTCAAAATTACATATATAATCCGTTGTATGTAAAAAGAAAGATCAAGTTTGGTAACGGCTGAAATAGGACCAGGGGAGGGGGGGGGGGTTTAGAGGAGATTTTTTAAAAATTAAAATATCTCCGTTATTATGAGTCATATAAAAAGATTGTATACAGTTTATCTTATTGCAAATGTAGTGTTCTATAAATGTTGTTTTATACATTACTTCCATAACTTTAATATTAACTGAGATATTTGCATTTTTTTAGTTTTCAGACTTCAGTAAACCCGCACTCCTACTCATTTCACATAAACAATACTCTTTTATATAATGAAACACTTTCTTTGAAACGTAAATACCAAATATTGTTCTCATTAAAATTTCACTTTTTTAAGATAAATGCAAATACGTGGGAAGTCTGCTTAGGTAACGCAGCGCCTGCGTGACGGACTTTTAGTTAACAGTAAAGAACAAAAAGAAGTATTTCTTCTGAGAAGAGCTTTCTTCACAGTGCGAAAATTAAAAATTTCTCTCTTTTAATTTTTATTTTCATCAAGAAAAAAGCGACCCTGTTTATATGAATCTTAAATAGATAAATGTTAAACTTACGGAACTGTAGCAGAATGATTGCAGGGAAGGCGATCATGTTAGAAGGGCTGCTTGCGAGAGACTGGGACCTTCTGTGTTGGCCCAGCAGGTTATATATTGTAGCAGCCCTGGCAACTCTAGACATCCTCACTAACTTATCGACTGCAGGCCAAACCTCTTAAACCAATACCTTACCATGAATCTAGGTAGCCAAAGTGTTCATTTACAACATAAAAAAATAGAAATAAATGCATATATAGAATGGGAAACAAAATTTAGTCTTTATTTAATCTGTTTTTAATCCAAAGGCTTCACATTCATTACCCAAAAATACCCTCTCTCAGGATTGAGTAAACGCAGCAGATCTCCACGTCCTGGAATGGCACACTACTGATGGCATTCTATCTATAAATATAATTTCCCACTAGAAGAGAAGAAGTAGTTCTTGCTCGTTTGAGACATGGCCATTCACGGATAACACACTGACACCTCATGACTAGGACTGATCCACCTTTATGTACACTGTGCAATACACAACTAACTATCAAACACTTACTTACAGACTGCAGACAAATAACCGACAAGAACTTACCCACCAACCTATCAGAACTACTACTACACGACAACAGCCCATACACCGCGACAATCATGAAACACCTTTAACAGACACTTTAATTTTCAACTAAATTTAAAACGTTAATCGAACCTTAACTTGAAGAATTAGATTCTGCTATCATTAATATACACTGGAGAAAATGTAACGGTGCCTTGTGACCTACGACTGTAGATATTTTAACATATTTTTCTTTTGTTATAAGGTGGCTGGCTATACCAACTTTAAGCTTTTTAATTTGAGAAGTTTGAATCGCTAAAATTGCGACACACCTAAATAAATAAATAATTTCCCACATGCAGGTATGGCATGCTTGTATACCACATATTCCCTATTTTTATGTAAGCCGATGAGTAGAAGAGGTAGGGGGGGGGGGGAGAGGCACTGAGTGCTGAAAATAAGGAAATACGAATAACTCGATTAGTATTTGAGAATAGAGCGCCAAAAGTTAAACAAGTTTGGTTTTATAACATTTTGCAATCCGACTCATAATAGCGGAGATATTTTCAATTTTCGATACCCTCCCCTCTTAACTCCCACTATTCCAGGTCGGATTTCAGCCACTAACAAATATTGTCTTTACTATTGACAGAAAAGGTTAAATATTGAGTACGGTATAAATCAAATGTACATTTTTGAGACAAGAACGTAAAGCTTTAATGAAGAAGTCATCGTAAAACGAATTCGAATGTAACTCGCAAGGTCTACTGTAAACAATGTCACTGGTCGACAAGGTTTTCTTCACAAGAAATCTGATTAGTGAAACAAGTGCAGTTTTTCATACTGAATTCAGATATGTAGTCAGAACTCTTCCATCAGGTACAGTTTATTTGTGACAGCTACTTTTTAAAATCTTATTTTAGCGGTATTTTACCTATCATAGGAACCTTTATCTCATATGCAGCGATTTTATGGAAAATGTAATTAAAGAAATTGTATATGTAATATTATGCTGAATCACCATAAAACAAGGCTGTGCAGGTTCATTCATCTTTGGAGATGATCAGACCTGTTCATCTGGCAGTATCATCATGTAGACAGTTTCTGCAATATTTGTCCTTCAAGACTCAGATGCAAAATTTGACCCCACTCGTAAAGAAGTGTTATCAACTTTACTTTGGCTGTCTTGCTGGTGATTTTGATAAAAACTGGGCCCCTAATACATGCTGTGTTTCGTGAGTTAGATTGCTGGCTGGGTGGAAAAATGGTACACATCGTATGCCATTTGAAACTCCATGATTTGGAGGGAACCGTAGAATCATTTAAGTGATTGTTATTTCTGCTTCACAAATATTAAAGGAATCACATCTAAACAAAACATACAGTTAAGTATCCGAATTTGCAATCTGCAATAAGACCTGTCTTACACAATGAACAGTTCCCAGTACCAGTATATGTAGATACCACCTTAGGTGATAACTCTGAATCTGAACTGAAACTTTTTGTCCCTCTGGAACAGCAGAGATAGGAAGTCTCACTATGTTACAAAATCATGGACTAAACTTGAATCTCTTATCTTTTTATTTTCCACCTCTGCCCCGCTGTACCTTTGGGTTTCCCCATACCAGCGGTCTCCATTTGTTAAGAGATATAAAATTTTGAATAGCTAAATTGGGCCAGGTAACTAGCGTAGCTCACCGAGCACAGCTAAACGTAAAAGTGCAATATTTGGGAGATTTAGTTTAAGTCCCAAAAGTCCTAGGGGAACCCGCAGTTGCGACTCCTTTGCCTCTATTCAGAGAAGTGGCAGCAAGAGCCTAATTAACTAGCCTACATACCTAAAGCCTAAATACTAACCTAAACTCCCATAATCAATACATATATACATATAATTTACAAATAAATACATTATTACTTCGTTTTCAACACCTCTTGGGCAAGGTTCTGAAGGCTGAAAATCTATCTGCGTCGTTTACCAACAGAGAGAGCACTCATTAGCCGAATACGCTTGGCGTTGAAACTCGGACATTGGAGGATCACATGGTCAGCCGTATCCAACTCGCCACACGACCACAATGGGGATTCCTTTCTTTTGAAGAAGTGGAGCTTGTTATTGAAGTCCCCGTGACCACTGATAAGTTGGCTGGTGAAGTAATCTGGGACGTACCACGTCAGCTTAGTTCTAGTCCTGACATCGGGGAAAATTTTGTAGGTCATCCTACCTTTGCTGGAGTTGGTCCAGCGACTCTGCCAACTGTCCCAGATGGTTTCTTCAATATGGCGGAGTGTTTCTCTAAGGTCCTGCTGTCCTATTGTGAAGATAGACTCTCCTATCTTGGAAGGCAACCCCCTGACCGCTTGGTATATAGCGACCCGCTTTGCTACCTCCAGGTCTATCGAAAGCTGGCCAGCCATCACCTGCAATGCATCCCTCAAAACTGTCCGATGTGCCCTGGTTACCATTAGGAGAGCTCTTCTTTGGGCTTTACATAGAAGGTTTTTGGTCGCTTTCGACATATTTTGGGCTCAGGATGGAGCTGCATAGCACACTATAGGGACAAACAAAGCTTTGTATAAAATGCATCTGTTCTTATCAGTGATGCCCCAAGTATTACGTGCTATTGTCCTTAGGTGGTGAAATCGTCTGCTGACCGAATCCCGGACTTGAGAAGCGTGAGGGTTGAGATTTAACCTCTCCCCGATGTGGACTCCTAGGTATACTACTTTGGGCTGCAGTTGTAACCTGGTCTGACCTATTACCAACCTTGGGGGCACCTATGACAAAGCTTTCCTTTTAACAAGACGCTCTGTGTTTTCTGGTCATTGAGCTGAAGTTTATTATGAAAACACCAACTCTGTATAGCGCTAATGATCCGCTGACCCTCCACTTCCAGCTCCCGCCTGCTATTTCCCTTAACTAAGCAGCACAGATCGTCTACATAAGCCGTAACCTCAATGCCAAGTCCCGCAACTTCTGGAGCAGCTCGTCAAACACCAGTGCCCAGATGTGAGGCCCCAGCACAGAGCCTTGTGAATCTCTTATCCCTGACATGAAAAATGTGTCATATGTCTCGTTAGTGAATGATCACAAATCTGGTCACATTAATGGGCGATGGGAATTTCGAATGGGCGAATGGTTAAATCCAATGGAGAACGCAGCCTGGCAATCTTTCAAAAGTTTATGTTTTAATTTTCTTGGAAACCACAAAGAAGAAAACTGACATAGTGACTGATCTTCTGCATTTTTATAAAGCTATGGGGTGCAACATGTCTTTAAAAATTCACTTCTTGGACTCTCACTTAGACTTCTTCCCCGAAAATCTAGGTGCTGTCAGCGATGAGCATGGTGAGGGCGTTGGGTGGAATGCAGTTTAACCCCACCCTTGGTGGATTCATCGAAAATTGGGTGATCACGTGATTATTATTGGTTTTTTTAACTCAATTTTAAACAACAACGCATAATCCGGCGATTTCATGATGTCCGCAATGTTTACAAACGTTACTTCGACGGATTTTCCGCTTGGCGTCATCAAGGGTGGGGTGTAACTGCATTTTCACCGTGATCGTTTTCATCAGCAAATTTATACTATGGAAAAGAAGTACCAAGGCAAGTGGAGTTCCAATATGCTGGCTGATTACTGTTGGACCAAGAAGAGAGACGTTCCAGGTGCAAAATATGCCTGAAAATCACTATTTACCACTTTCTAGCTAAGTCAGAATGAGTAGTTATAATTTTGTGTTAGGTCAATGTTTTTCGAATATTTTAAAATTTTAAATGAATTTACTAATCTACTAAATACAATTAAGGATTGGTGCTAACCCAGATACTACAGTATCTATTTGTTAAGTTTCGTGAAGATAATTGTGTACTTTAATTTGTTGACTCTTCTACAGTATTTAGTGAATATTCTCTTTATACGTCCTCATACAACAGAAGCTCACATAATAGAAGGTATTTAAATATCAAGATAAACAACTTTTGTTGCGTGCATATTTGCCGAAAAATTTACAGGAAACGAAATATTGCGATATTTCATTTTATGCGTCTCTTTCAACCACCACTCCTATTCGTTCCAGGATGTTAATACTAACCCACTTACTGGGTTCCCTTGAGGTTGGTTCAGTCGTTAGTGCCCTATAAATTGATGTCTCCTGCAATAGTATTTAGTGTGTACCCATTTCAACTTCTCTGTACAATAAAATTGCAAGTAACAAAGTAAACAACTATTGTTATGTGCACATTTGCCAAAAACCAATATTTAAATTTTACATCAATAAATTTGATATACACATGTATATACACATACATTCAGTATTCTGCACAGCCTCTTCAACTTCAAGTGAATCACTCTTGAATAATTCAAAAATTGAGAAAGGGGAAGCAGTTCATCAGGTCAAAAAATCCATTTACACGATTAATAATAATGATTTCTCCATTGCGTAATTTTAAAACCTATCTTACCAAACGTTTCAATAAGCCGTGAACTTAAACAGTTGGGTTTTTAATGAGCGAACAATAAATATCTTATTACACAAAGACTATGAATTCGCACAAATAGAGAATGAACGTTTAAAGAACACACGGAAAAGCTATTAGCCCTCCCAGCGGGGGCAAGAACCATAAGCCAATACTGCCCTGGCTCACAACTCTTTTCTAATATTTTCAAATACGTTTTAGTTTTTCCGGACACTTCTTTCTAAATTATATCCTTGTGTAAATAACATTCGATTTTTTTTTTCAAAAAATCTTATATTTGTTGGACCAATTGAAAAATAAGCAATAAATGATGGCTCGAAAGGAATTTATTGTTTGCCTTAGCCATATGTATTATGTTCTCATTGGCCGTTTTCACGTTTTATTTCCCTTAAGGGGAATCAGTTATTCTGGTTGCACTCATATAACGATTTTCGAAAAATTTTAATTCCCCATCGATTCTACCTAGAAGATGACGATAATGAGGTACGCTCAAAATATTATCTATATATATATATATATATATATATATATATATATATATATATATATATATATATAATATTTAATATATATACACACGTACCTCAATTAGCATATTTCCCTAAAGGGACCTCATGACGCGATTTTTGAAAAATTTCCTCAAATGTCCATCGATCCTATCCAGGAAATGACGAAAATGAGGTCCGTTCAAAATTATATATATATGGGGGGCAGGAGAGGATTTTCGAAATATCTCCGTTACTATACGTCGGATCGGAAAATTGTAAAGAACCAATATCAAATGATCAAAAAATCAAATGATCTATAAATATTGTTCTATACATATTCTCTGTATCATGAATATCTTATATAATAATAACTTTATATCATATTTTGGTATTGTCTCATAGTGTTTTTATTGTTCCAGGTCATTTGTAAATGCAAAAATGATTGTAAAGAAAACACCAACATGAAGGTAAAGCTCTTCGAAAATTTTTATAAAATGGATCTTAAAGAACAAGGGAGCTACTTGATGGGACTGATTCAAATATTACCAATCCAACGATGACGAAATGGCAAATACGATGATCCCAGTGCCAGTCGCAGGCAACACAGTATGAGTTTTGCGGTACCTGATGGTAAAGGAGCACTTAAGAAGGTTTGTAAAAGGACTTTCCTCGAAATTTTGACATAAGCCCACAAAAAATTACCACAATTGTAAATAAAAAGAAGAGCGGAGACAGTGTTTCAAGACAAGCGAGGTGGTTTGGTGAAATTCAAATACACCTACAAGGACAGGTGTGATGTCAGAGAACATATTAATACTTTCCCACGAGATGAAAGCCATTACATGCGTGGTAAGTCCCAGAAAGAGTTCCTTAGTCCTGATTTAAACGTTCATCGCCTTTTTACTGCTTTCAAAGAAAAGTACCCCTACTCAAAAATTAACTACAAGTTTTACCGTTTGGTGTTCTCGAAGGACTCCGAAGTTATCCTTTCGGAGGCCTCGAATAGATACTTGCAAAACCTGCGATTTACTGAACATTAAATCAAAATCTAAGGACTATGAATCTGCTAAGAAAGCTAAGCTTCAACTCGAATTGCATCACCGACAGGTTGAGACAGTTTTCAAAGCCAACTCTATTGATTGCTCTGAAAGCACTCTTCCTGGAAATAAGATCTGCACAATTACCATAGACTTGCAGAAAGTTTTCAGCTTACCCCTCCTTACCCACAGTTCTATGTATTACAGCCGTCAACTCTCCTGTTATAATTATGGGATTCATAAAGCAGACACCGATGACGGTATCATGTGTGTGTGGCATGAAGGCCAATCTGGAAGAGGAGGCCAGATGGCTTCCTGCATATCACAAGCACTGAACTCTGAATTGCTCTACACTTACAAACCTAATCTGTGTGTATGGAGCGATAACTGTGCCGGTCAGTTGAAAAACCGTATGCTTTTATTTCTCTACATCTTTCTGGTGAGCCATGGCCGCTTTGATATGATCGAACACAAATTCCTCATTTCTGGGCACTCATTTTCTGCTGCAGATAGGGACTTTGCTCTCATTGAAAAACTGGCTAAACGTAGCAAGCTATACACTGTAGAGGATGTTAAAAAGGTAATAAAAACAGCAAAAGTTGGGCACCCATTCCATGTGTTGGATATGGGAGAAAAAGCCTTCATTGATTTTGATAAAGTGTCATCCACATTCATTGATACGTCCTGATTACGCATCACCAAATTATCTTGTCTGCGAATCACCAAAGAAAACCCAAGTATTGTTTATTACAAAACGAGCTTCAATGATTTGGTTCCATGGGGCTCTCTTAACGTCATGAAACCAGGAATGACAATTAACAAAATTCGACATGCTCTTCTGCCTGGCCTACCAAAGGAAGTGCCACTGAGTGAGGCTAAGAAAAAAGATTTGAAAGCTATGTTGGAATTTTTATCTGAAGAAAATCGTGACTTTTTTCAAAAATAATTCAAATAAACTAAATGGTTTTTTAAAACAATAATTAACATATTTGAGGACTTAATTTTTTTTATTTTTTCTGTAGAATTACAACTTGTATTCCTTTTACAAAAAATATTTTTGTTATTTTAAAAATGTCTATATTTTATATCATATTGTTACGTTTTGTAAATTACCAAAATCAGTAATAAACGTTTTTAATAAGAGTTCTTTTGGATTGCAAAATTAAATACTCGCAAGTTTCACAGTTTTTATCACTGCAAAATTTATTTCACAATGCACAATAAACGTGGTGATTATTCTTAATTACTACTCACAGTATACACTGATAGCGTTACTGTTCTTCAGATTACACAGTCCAATAATTCACTGAAATTCACAGAAAGACGGCACTGCACTGTCCTTTACTTCGCGGCACTGCACTGTCTTCTACTTCGCGGCACTGCACTGTCCTTTACTTCGCGGCACTGCACTGTCTTAAACACGGCACTAAACTGTTACTTACAGTCACGGCACAACACTGTTCTTCTTATAAAAACACTTTACCGCACTGTACTAAGTCGCACTGTAGCACTGATGTGAACATCAAGACAGGTGAGAATTAAACTGACTGACGTTTTTTTTTTTTTTTTTTTGTTTTTTTTATCTGAGACCCAGCAGAAATTGGATTGGTTGGAGATAAGGTAGTGTGACCTACCGGGGGTGAGATCGATAGTTCCCCTTCTGCTGAACTTATGTTCCATTATAAGGGAGGTGGTAAAGTTGTAGGGGTGTAATGGAACTAGATAAGGGTAGGTGACCCGGTAGCTGGTGATACCGGGTAAACTGACTGACTCCCGGCAGGCCCTCTTTATATAGCTTGTCGGCATACATCAAAGGGGAATTGTCTAGTTCATTCGAGGCTGGGCTAGACGAGCGTAGAAGCGTCTCGACCCTCCGTCGGTCTCTTTTGATCTACGTCACACTTTCCAAATACGCGACTCTCTCTCTCCCTCTCTCTGAAGGATTATTCATCTATTTAATTTTCGCAACAATATGATTGTGCAGAATTTTCTTTTTTTTTATAATTATAATTTTTGTATTATGTGTTTTGTATAAGTTTTGTTCTTTTCAATAAAGATAAACCAGAAACTTGAGTTACTGACCAGTTTTTTTCAAGTTCCCGTAACTTTGTATTTTGGCACTTAGATCACTTTGCCCCGCAACGCTTCAATTATGTTATGTATGAATGTTGATCGGTTTACAGAGCCACAGAAATAATACATAGAGAGAGCACCACAATACCACCGTGAATATTAAGTAAATAAATACAAACGTTAGTAAAAAATCTTTCTGCCAATTTTAACAAACTCCCAACGGGAAGCGTTGAATTGTAAACAAACAGGTCTACCAATCTCTCCCCGAAAGAAAAAAAATCACTGAAAAGAAGATATTAAATTTATTGAAAACTATTTACTGTATCTAATACTGTAATTTATAATGAATCAGAATAATTTGTATATCAATCAAATTTTAGTAGTACAACAACTTAAGACCGGAGGGGGGTCACTGGATTATATTTTGCATGTATCTCGTTAATACAGGTCTCTTGAAAACAATAAAGTCCGTCACGCAGGGGCTGCGTAAACTAAGCAGATTTCCCACGTGAAGTTATACAATAGAGAAATCTCCATACGAGAGCCGAACGGTTGCGGCAAAGGGCCGAACTAGCTTTTGGCGGGGAACAGACCCAAATTTAATAAAAATGCAAATATCTTGGTTAATATTCAAGATAGAGAATAAATGTATAGAAAAATATATAGTAAATTTAATTTGCAATAAGATTCGTTCTATACAATATTTTGATCCGACGTATGGTAACGGAGATATTTCGAAAATCCCCCCCTCCCACTGGTCCGATTTCAGCCATTAACGAACATGATCTGTCTTTTTGCATAAAACGTTTAAATATCGAGTTTGGTAACGATCAAACAAAAATTGCGACCGCTAGAGCGTTAACAGACATATATATATATAGTTTTGAACGGACCTCATTTTCGTCTCCTGGGTAGGATCATGGACATTTGAAGAAAATTGTCAAAAACCGTGTAATGAGTACGACCTTAACGGAAATCTGCTAATTTGGTATTTTAGCTTTGAATAATGTGGCTTATTATATAACAGAGTATTGTGTATGTAACATGAGCAGAATTAGGGGTTTGCTGTAGGCTGAAAAATGCAAAAATCTCAGTTAATATTCAAGATATATGTATATAACAATATTTATAGTACATTTAATGTGCAATAAGATTGGTTCTATACAATTTTTTGATCGACATATAGTAACGGAGAATTTCCAAAAATCTCCCTCCCAATTTCAGTCATTAACGAACTTGATCTTTAGTTTACACATAAAAGGTTTAAATATCGAGTTGCTAAAAAGACAACAGACAAATAAATAAATACATACATGTGTGTGTGTCTGTGTGTAAATTTTTCAAAAATTGTGTCATGAGTACGACCTACCATAAGGGAAATCTGCCAATACTAAAAAATAGCTGACCACTTCAGGGAAATATGCTACAATACAAATAACTAGGATAATATTCGAGTTGGAGAAAAAAATGTATAAGCACCAATTGCAGGTGACAAAGATTTCCACAAAACAATGATGTAAACTAAGAAGTTAAGAATAGGAAAAAATAGTGGGATAGATATGAAAAAAGTCACATCAAATAAATTTTTCCCTAGATGCAGATGGAACAGGATTGTTTTAACCACAAAATTGATAACTGTTCATGGGGAAATTAACGAAAAAAGTCTGTCATGCTATTTTTGTTTTATTAAAGTCTGAAAATTAAAAAATGCAAATATCTTTGTTAATATTCAAGATAAAGAAAAAGTGTATTGGCCAACAATTGAAGAAAATTAAATGTTTAACAACATTACTTATACACAATTTATATATATATATATATATATATATATATATAAATTTTGCATGGACCTCTATACATTTGATGAAATATTCTAAAATCATGTCATGAGTACTACCACAATAGCTGCTTTCCTTTAAAATAAATCAGCTAAAGCTATGAATCCAGTAGAGTTTGTAAGTATGGTGCTGCAAAAAATACATTGTATACAGTATTCAAACGTCGATATGACTACCAGTCATACTAAATAACAACAATCAAAGATAGTTTAGCAGAATTCTCACTCCTAGATTGGGTTCCTTTGTCTTTAAGTATTATTTAGCAGAAGTGTTTAATATAAAGACGTATGATAAGGCATATAATACTCTTGGATAACACTGAATCACAACTCCTCTAATTCTCATATGGTGAGAATTCATTCTCGTCTAAAGGAATTCATTTGTTGAAGACCTAAATTCATTAATAATTTTTGAGTTCTGACTTACTGGCGCCTAAGACATTATTCGAGTTCTATGAAAATGGCTAAATAGAAGTGGAAAATATTTTGCTAATGAATTATATTGTAAAAATGTGCTATTTTATACTTTGCTTTCACTCTCAGAAGAGGGGGTTTACTTCGACATCAATACATTTCTTAATATTGGTTTTATCAGAAAAATGACAAAATGTATTTTTCAGACTAAATATCTTGCTACATTGCTTAAATGTATGAATTACAAAATCCTGATTTCCAGCTTCCGGTCACCAATTTGAATTAATTAGTGTTCCCTAAGAACACTGTATGCTTCAAGTAGATTGTGAAACATTATATATATTTATTTAGGGAATGAATTTTGCCACCAAGCACTATATAATGGCTCTTAACTATTCGTAGGAATGAGGGTTTACTTGGAATAACCTTAATAAATTTCCACAGGAAGTCAATTTTATTTCAACCCCCTACGATGACCCCCCTAATTCCTTCAGACCATCTCATACTGGATATTCCCTGAAAAGAATCATATTATTTCATTGAATTCTAGGATGAAGAAACTGTTATTTTTTGACGGGAAACTAAGACATTTTTGGCCTCACAAACAACAATACGTTCACCAATACTCATCCAATTGCCATTCCATACCTCAAAACGATATCACAGCAATTTCATGAAAACAACAGGGATAAGTCAGAGCTTAGTTAGCCAAATATTTATATTTCAACAGGAAACTGTTATGAATTCAACTTGTCCAATTGCTGCATTTTAATTCACATGTATTAATTAAAACTGAATGAGTGCACAGTTATTGTACATGTTACAGAACATTTTTGTTACATGATGAAAATAACAGAATGTATTCTTCATATTCATCCAATCTTTATAATTACATGGGAAACCATTTCCATTTGTACCCGCCTATGGTGGTTAACAAGGCTAATAAATAAATAACATAACAGAATTGTCAAGTTTATATTTTAAGTAGTGCTCATTGGTTATTAGGTAAGATGCTTAGGTGGGATGTTGTGTACAGGGAGAATCCTCCAATTAGGCGTGTCTGAGTTTACTGTTCTTATCTTAATAATATTAAGGCAGAAGGTTGAGAAACAATCCAAAACACAATTATGAACACTATCTTATTAAACTTAAGAATCACATACATTTGGTATATGTACAATAATAAAAGAAATAATAGAGTATAACCTAATGCGACTCAAACTTTAGAAGGAAAAAAAAAAAAAAAAAAAAAAGAAATTTACAATTCTCTTATGATAATTTTCTTCATGGATAAAAACATTTTGGTCAAACTTAATTAAGTTTAAATCTTTGAGCTCGAAGTTTTTTTCTTTCGTCAACACTCAACAGAGTTGGCTTTACACCAGGAGCAGCAGCAACTGTTGCCGCAGTGGTGGTAGTGGCTGCTGTAGAAGAAGTTGGCACTGATGCAGAAGTAGAACTAAAGCGTAGTTTCCTTTGCTGAAGTTTCTCTAAATGCTGCCTCTAAAATCCCATTACAAAAATGAAATCAAATATTTTAAATGAAAACTTATAATACTAGTGGAATTTACATGCCAAAAATTCATCGGGGAGAATATACGAATAAATAGTTAAATAAACAAAAATGAAATAGCAGTTACTGTTTGTCACACAAAAACAATAATATGGAAGACTTATAAATATGATTTGTAATATAACTTTAATTTCCCTTAACATCTACCTAAATGTTAGAACTTAAAACAAATAAGGCCATAGATGTGGGATTTAGAAATAAAATTTTCAGAAAAAAAATCAAAAAATATACTGAAGGGCAGTAATTACTCAAGGAACCTTAAATTCTGTTTAACTTGTCAATAGCCCGAAATCATTGAGAAAAACAAAAATTAATAAGTTGCAGGATTTAAAAAAGATCCTCTATTATAAAACCCTTTGCTATAGAAGCACGTTCTGTCACTACAAAAAGATTACAGTACTAGGCATCTCTAGATAAGCATAGAGCACAAAGAAATTATTGAACATATTTTGAAATGATAATCATTCTGAGAGGGACAAAGCACTATATCTGTGATGAACTGAAATATGGATAAAGAGATAGAAATACTGATAAAAAAATCATGGGATGTTAGATGCAGAATACCACAGTAGTTAATCGCTTCTTTACATTATTTTATAGTATGATATAGTGTGTGAGAAGAATGAAAATTAAAGTTGTGGTATTTAATAATTAAAGACAGTAAATTTGTGAATGTAGGTAACCTACATGGAGCTTACCTTAAGCTCTACAGGTGAGAGAATGCCAAACCTCTCTGCTCGCTTTTTTAATGCTTCACTAGCCGACACCTGTAAACATAAGGTAACACATTCATTTTAAAATATATAAAAAAAACTATTAAAGACACTGAATGATTTTATGGTTTGTTTATTGGGAAAAGTATCTACTTTTGCATGGCTTCAATAATGGCTGAGAGAACTTAATTTTTCTTCACCATTTGATGGGTTTTCATTTTATTATATTTTTAGTTATAAGATACGTCTATAGCAAATAGTACCTTATAGAATTCTTATTCGTCCACATAGAATATAATTATGTAAAAATGACTCAAAAATTATGATGAATTTCATACTATTCTTTTAATTTTCCACTGTTTGTTGATATTTTAGGACTCAAGATAGTGGATGATTTCCTCACTTACATTGTGGGAGACTGAATTTTGTCCTCAGTTTCAGTTAATAAACAATGTCTTTTAGGGAAAAACACCAGTCTGTTTGATAATGTGGATAAATAAATTTACTCTTTCATGAGTACCTCTCTTCTGATGCCATTGTTCTAAAAGCTAATCATCTCCAGTATGCTTTCATGACAATAAGAGAGAAAGAGAAAGAAAAATATGAGCAGAGAAATCTTACCTTAGTATTTGAAACAGCAGTACTTGTTGTAGTACTGTTTATGGCAAATCTTTCGGCTCTTTTTGTGAGGACATCTTTAGGGGCACTCTGAAACATTGTAAATCATATTAGAAATATCATAATAAAAACCATCACAAATATAACAAGAAAATTGATGTAGAACCATAATGGAAGGAATTCCCTGGAAAATAAGTGGGGCTATACTTGAGGAATGGAAAAAACTAGGTCAAAAAGCCCTGAATAATTTTTCAGGTTTCCTTTGTTTTTTGATAAAAGCTAATAGTAAAAAAAATAAAAACATCCAATTCATTCAAATTAGTAGACAAAACATATAAATAAGCAACAAAGCCTGTAGAAATGTTTTATAAATACAGACCTTAATCTTAAAATCAGATAAAGGTTTCCTGCAATATGATATTTGTACTGGCAAAACTGTGTATAGCTGAAGCAAAATAAGGATTCTTTTTTAATAATAATTATTATTATTTATTAACATCCACTTTTTGCTACTGTTGCTGTGATTGGGTTATCTACAGGCTACCACCCTTTCCTAGCCTGGGTGGGACAACGAATTCTCTTTAATGAGTTTGTCACTAAATAAATTCCTATTGCCCATGGGAGAATCGAACTCACGACTCTAGGTTTACCATGTGAGATAAGGATCAACGCCTTAACTCACATGGCTAAACTGAGGCCCCTTTTTAAAAAATAGATAACGATTAGAATTGGACACAATTTTGTAGATCTACACCTACTGTTCACACATATATGTAATGTTTACATATGTTTTATTTCTTATTTTTTTATTGTTTTTATAATACTTATAATTATTGTTTTTTTTTTGCATTGAGCATTGGTTTTTTGGATAGAAAGGATATACTTTTGTTTTCGTTATTTTGGCGAGTTTGATTTCCGCCTGGGAATCATTAAATAAAATCCTTAGTCCCATCCTGGCTAGAAAAGGGAAGTAACCTGTAGATAACCCATCCAAATTAGCCACAGCAGCAGAAAGTGAACGTTAATAAATAATAACAATAATTGTATACAAACTATTATATGCAATTATTGAAATGTGTGTAGATTCCAAAGGATGGAGCACACAAAACTTAAATAAACTCCCACATTAGAGGGATACTCTACTAGGAAAATAGGAAGGAGTTAAAGAGAATAAACATCACTCCTTAGAATGAGAAAATTCTAATATAATATATGTGAAAGGAGAAGAGATAATAATAAATAGTTCATTAACATGTGAGATAAAGAGATGTTGAAAAAAGTTTGAGGTAACACATGAGGATGTCTCCTAACTCCTCCCTCTTGTACTTTTGGCAACTGTAAACTACTAATTTCAGTCCTCAATTTTGACTGTATTATTTTCAAAATACCGAAATTTGAAGCTCAAATAATTTTTGAACCTAGTAAATTAAGTAAAGTATTAAATGCATTTAAGGAAAAACTGACGTTACTTGTTAATTAGTGCTTGGGAAGAAGAAGACAATCATTTTGAATACAATCTAGTTCATTTTAGCACTAACATAACACACAGTTAGCAAAAGCCTATGGCATAAAAACATTAAGAATAGGAAGAAACATGTAGGTCCTATATCGTAATTATGTGGATAATAGTCTATTCATATTAAAAGAGTAAACTCAAACCTAAAATTATCTTATTGAGTAGTAAAAAAAATAGCATTACTTCCCCATCACCAGCCTTAAACCTTTCTGCTCTCAATTTCTTCTTAGCCGCTTCAGAAGCTGCACTGCTTTGAGGCTTGAGACTTATTTTTCTCTGCAAAATTAAAAATGAAAATGAAGCTTCAAACTTAGAGAGGGAAAGATAACAAATCAAAAAACTGTTTTAACATAAAGCTACAAGACTATAGATGACAAGGAAACTGAAACTGCAAAGGATCAAGCACCGAAACAAATACCATTCAGTTATTCTTTTGGAGACACCAAGACAGAATACATACCAGAATTGAGAACAGAACATTAAGAGTAGATTCCCTCAATATCCAATAACCTGAAGTAATATATAGATATCCTAGCTAAGGTACCCGGCTTTGCACGGGAAATCATTTGAGGCTGAACGATGATGGTACTTGTTTTTGGCAAGGCTTCTATGTTTAAACTACATTTCCCGTCTGGGTGCATTGTTTTCATGTGAGGGCCAAAAACCACTTTATTCAAAGCTTAAATACCAGATATTGTTTTCAAGAGGCCATTAGTATATAAGATACTTGTAAATATGTTTTGGTCCCCTCCCCCCCCGCCACCCGTCTTAAGTTCTTGGACTACTAAAATTTGATTGATTGAGATAAAAATTATTCTGATTCATTATAAATTGCAGTACTAGTTACTGTAAAAAGTTTTCAAGAAAATTAATATGTTATATTCTGATATATTTCAGTAATTATTTTTCTTACCAGTAAGAGTTTGGCAGGCCTCTTAGTTTACATTTCAGAGGTTTCCTGCTTCTGTCGGATTTGTTAAAATTGACTGTATGATTTGTTGCTAACGTTTGTATTTATCCACTTAATATTGACGGTGCTGTTGTGTTACCCGTATGTAGATTTATCTATTGTTAAACTTCACGAGGGAAATCTGCTTAGTTTACGAAGTCCCTGCGTGACAGACTTTTTTATATTTCAACAGGGATGTAAAACCATTCCAGCAGACACCAAGTCTCAAGACTCTCCAGAGACAATTTACTCTTTGAGCTGCCATGATTCAAGTTTCTAATATCATGCTGCTGTCATTGAAAGTTGACATGGTACAATGTTTAACATTTCAAGATCGAAAATGGAATTAGAAATTCAAAAAATCGATTACAGGGGCTCATTACAAGGGGGTGATTGGATCCTCCATACATAATCTAGAGTTGTGGCTCCAGCATAGGCGATAATAATTAATATTGTGACAAACATAGAGAAAAAAAAAGCATGGCTAGAAAAGGGTGGTAACATGTAGGTAAGCAATCCCAAAACCTTAGGAGCATAAAGGGGATGTTAATAAATAGAAGAAAATGGATGAAAGTCCAATTTCCAATATTCACCCAAAATGATTATTGGGTGAGTATATTAGAGAAGACTTTTGTTTTCATTACAATTTTACAATAAGATTACTTAAATTCAAATCACCTTTTGTTGTGTTGTGTTAGGAACCTGTGGTTCGTCATTAACTGTTCCATTTGTTTGTTTAGGAATCTCTTCTGATGTTATCCCACTATCACTAACAACAGGAACCTTGGAAGGTGATGAGCTTGCTGGTTCTTCAGTTGCCTAAACAAATAATATATTTAAATGTAAATTCAATTTAAATGTATCAGCAACTAACTATAGATTACTGTCTGTTTCACTTTTTTTTCGGTAGGCTTTACAGACCTTGGTGATTTTAAGTTGTCCCCAAGCGACTCGAGGAATTCACGATCAGAGTTTTACATCGTGAGTGGTCAACTCGACATACAACTCGAGTTGTCTTTAATTCCTATTAAATTTAATGGGGTACATTTTTTGACTATTGGGTCATTTTAAGAACAATGCCCCTCCCTTTGCAATTAACATAAAGCCATTAATAACAAGTAGTAATTTTAAATAAATAGCCTGTGTTTGTTAATGCAGGAGTGTAATTCTGAAAATCTACAAGTTCCATCTTTCATTGCACAACTTATACAATTTTAATAGTGAAGAACTAAAAACAACAAATAACTGTAAATGTAATTGGCAATTTATTTTTACAATTTGACTAATGATATATGGATTATTAGAAAAGCCAGACAAGGGAATGAGAGTTATTTAAAAACCAACCAAATAAAGAATTAATCATATAAATGTCAAATCATAATCAATACTTCTAATATAACCCTGAGAGATTATAGATTCATAGGACTCAAAGTATAATCTATGAACAAAGAGCCTTTTTAAATAATGCGCCTTTTAAATGAAAACTAGAAAAAGTTGGAAAAAAGAAAGAAAAAACAAACGGCTCTCAATTACAGTAATATTAATTTGTCTTTATTAAATCTCAGAGAAATAATATTCACCTCGCTGCTAACAGTTGTCTCCACACTCTCCTTTTTTTCTTCAGGTTTTTCCATGACTGTATCATCGCCAATCAAAGAGCTGTCATCTAATTCTCTCTGAAAAGAGTAAGCCAATAGATTAGAAAAAATGATGGCTTAACATGCAGAGGCCAAACATAGAAATGGGACCAATTCCAAGAAATTGGAAGTATTAATTACCTCCAAATCTTCATCTTCCACCAGTTCATCACCAACTTCACTACCATCCAATAAATCTTCTAAAAAACGAAAAAACGTTCAATTCAAAACAAACTCACAGTATTAAACTATTGCTAATAAAATTGTTGTTAACTTCTCACCAGAAGATGCCTCTGCTGTCTGAAGTCTTTCAACAAGCTCTTGTTTAGTTCCAGTCATTGGAAGTCCGCGAGTTTTCAATATCTTTTTAAGATCATTGACCTAAGAAGAAATAATAGTTATTTATGAATACCATAAAGGTTATTGAGCGATATGATGTTCGTAATTTATGAATTATTACCTACCTTCAATTTAGAATAATCTGTGGTTTCTTCGGTTCCTCCAGTATCAGACATATCGTTTTCTTTAAATATAATGGATTAATAACAAAAATACGGTTATAAGACGTTTTGGAGAAAATTGTTACCAAACAAACGTACAAAATTAAGCAACCGGTTTTACTAAAATCTGGTGAATATTGTTTAGTATTATGAACTTGCCTAAAACTTAATTCCTAAGAAAACTTATTTTAAAATTCAGAGATGCTAAATGAGAGAGCTTTCAGAGAAGCAAAGGAAGATACCGCGCTGTAGGTTTGGATGAAGGTTATGTTTTGACAACAACGGTAACTTTAGGGATTGTTCCTTCCCATGTGGTTTCAATTCCAGTGATTCTTTTTTAACTGATATGACAGAGGAAAATTTTGATTTGTTAATGGCGAAAGTCAGCACTGATGGGTCGTTAAAGGATGAACGTGCACAAAATGAAGAAAAATATCATGAGGTATCGTTTATCTTCTGAATAACTGGCGCTTCAATGTTGTTTACATTTTTCAGAATTTTATACTAAAAAGTTTTGATTGTAAGTCTGGTTATTTCAAAGTATAGTTGAATCACTAGGATAGCAGAGATGTCAAAAGTAGTAGTTTGGTGCTTCTGCAGTTTTTAAAAATGATAAAATGTTAATATATACTCATTTCCCTCCACTTTTATTTGTTTATAAATATGTCAAAGTTTGTTGTCAATAACTGTTTTACTAGGTTTTTTTTTTTTTTCATAGCATCTTTGAAATAGTCTTGTAGTAACAAATACAGCCCATCATTCCAAGATGAATAGATTTGTTAATTTCTGAATTAAAACCAAACCAGTTTTATTAGTGCTTACTTTTTTGGAGTCCTTTAACTACCTATGTAAAGAGATAAAGTAGGAATCTTTAATATTTAATGCCTCTACAATTCATAAAGAATGGGTCTTGTGAACAAATTGCTCCCCAGCTTGCTTTCCCGCAGAAAGTGTGTACATTAAGCTAGTCACTTGACCTCCTACCAACGCAGTGTGGCAGCCATTTACCCTTCATGGTTTGTTGAGCCAAATATTTTAATGAGTTTTCTACGTCAGTTCTAATTGAGTAATATATAAACGCACATACATAGAGGTTACAGAGGATCCTTGCCTCCCTGGAGATGTCTTGTCAATAAACAATAAATATTAGACAATTCCTTTTGTGAAAATTGTATATGATGTTACGCTAGCTGTGCTTCTATCAGGAGAACTGCCACCACAAAAGAAGGAAGTGGGACGTCAAATAGGTGTAATATTTATTTTATATATGAAATATAAACACACGGATATATATATATATATATATATATATATATATATATATATATATATATATATATAAAATGTAGAATTCCCCTTTAATTTATTACCATTTTGTGAGTTTCATCAAATCAGTTTTGGTGGTTTTTAAGATGGGCTTCTGAATCTCCTTACGATCTAAACTTTTGAACAATTCTTTATTACGCATACAGTAATTAAAAGAAAATAAGAATATTTAGATGCATATTAACAAATATTATTAGTTTCAGGTTAGTCTAGTTCTTAATTACCTACTATCTATTTTATTTACAAAATATTTGATATATTTCAATTTTTTTAGTTAACTATTATAGCTGTATGGTTTTCTTTTAATTCAAATCATTTAGTTGCCTTATGATTTTATACTGCAAATTAGTTTTTTATTATTATCTGATTAAAATGTCTTTGCATTTGGATAGGGTCCAATAGTGATTTATTCTAATTATTGCAGCTCTATTCTCTCTTATGCTGTAATCACTTATCATTCCATTATGGTTAGAGAGTTAGTTCTAGTTCTAATTAGTTGTTTCTTTGTTTATATAAATTGCACATGACTCCTTTACTTTTTTTTCTGTAGTCAGATCAAGACAGTGATTATGGTGGCTCAGACTATGAGATAGAGCAACCTACAACTTTCCGAATGCTTTTTGAAAAAATTCAAGTCAGAGATATAGAATTCATAGAGAGTTGTCAGCTTGCTGGTGTTATTGCCAAAAATACATCGTGTGCAAAATGTTTATCGCCTATGGTATGTACAGAAAAGTTTAAATTTAATTTCATTAATACTGTAACAATTACTGTATATATATATATATATATATATAATTTATATATGTAGAAAATATCAATTACAAAATGATTTGCTATCCTCTCGATTTACTTTTTGGGATACTATTTGGCCTTTAATAGGTATTTGTTATAGTTAAATTCATCAATAATCTCATTATTATTTTAAATTGGTTTAGCCTGTTAAATGTTCAAAAACTTAGTAATTGACAAAAAATATCGCATTCTATTTACAGGTTTGTTTACAATTTTCTCTAACTCTAAAAAATTATAAATGCTTTCTATTACTTTCCAAAATTATGTTTGGGGTAGAGTACACTTTCTGTGTATTTTGTATTGTGTATATTATTTATGACTCAGATGGGATTTGAACCAAGGTTGACTGGGTTTTAGCTCTTTTCTATAATTTTTTAAAATTAAAACCAATGTGTTCCTGATTCCTTATTAACACATTATAGTTAATTTATTTTTTATGAACTATTTCAGTTTATTATTGAAAATAAATTGTGGAACATTTATAAATTTACATAATGCCAAATTTATTACTGATATAAATTAAGGAATCATGATTCTATTGATAAAAGAATTTCTAACATTGTGACTACTGTTCTGGATGACACTATGAAAATGGAAGCTAGATTTAAAACATAAAAGTTGGTATAAAAAAGTATTAACTTCAGCTTATTTTCTGTTCTATATAAATCCAACTGAAAAGCCATCTAATAAATTTGAGAGACAAAAAGAACATGACCAATAAAGATATAATTGTCAAAATATCTGGTTTAATTATTATTAAATTTCATACAAAGAGTTCTGTTAAACTGTTTTATACAATAAGTACTTTCAACACTATAAAGTGTAGGTTTTTTAGGGGGGGGGGTGCTTTTTATCAACCAATTCACATTACTTAAGCTCTACAGATACTGTTATTTGGCAACCATTTGGGCCATCATGGAACAAACTATATTCGGTTTTTTGTCTTTTGATTTCATACCTATGGTGTTATGAGTGAGAAAACCTTTGTGAGTACCTTTTTTTTCCCCAAAAAGTCTGGATTACTATCCTAAAGTTCTGCAATACATATCACAATTGTTTTTTTTTTCTTGTGGAAAAGGATAAAACAGAAATTATACGTAATACAGATGACATCATTTTTAGTGTTTGTGTATCTAAACTTAAATATATTAATAGTAATAAATGCTGAATCTGAAACTGAATCAAATAACATTGTTGATCATGAAGTTAAATACTCTATCTCAGGTAAGAAAACAAAAGCCTCATCCCTCCATAGTTATAACTGTGAAGGAATGAGGCTTTTCTTTACTTAGCAGAGATACTAGATTCCTTCACCACGCAGCACCTCACAAATGGTTAAATACTCTACTACTGAACCAAGACAACCAGCCAAGAAACCTTTTTGTACTCATAAACACTGTGGAAAATGAAACTCAAACCAGTTATGGTTTAATATATATAAGTGATCGGGACCATTTAAAATCCTTTAATCTTATGATGCTAACGTCAACGACAACACTATCTGTCCAACATGTGAAAGATGTGACAAACGGAGTGGTACACATTACTCTAAATTTTGTTTCTTCCATTCATATTCACGGCATTATTTGTATCAAACATATTTTTTAAGCTGCTGTTGCCTTATGTAGTAAAAAATTTCTGTTTCCCCTTCAGGCTAGACTTGCGTTCAAAATGTTCTAATTTCCACAGAAATATAGAGAATACAAGAAAAGATGTTAGTAGATAAAGCAGAGAAATGATGATTAGGGTTCAGTGAAGATTAGTGACTGTGTGTCTCCACAAATAAAAACCCAAAACAAATGGATGCCCGAGAGAGACCATTACTTTGACATCCTCTTTCCCCACAACGCCATGTTTATTAAACATACAATTGGGGCTCAGGTTAGCCATGCGAGTTAAAGCGTTGACCTTTATCTCACATGACAAACCTAGAGTGGCAAGTTCGATTCTCGCCTGGGCAAAGGAAATTATTTAGTGACGAAATTCATTAAATAACATCCTAAAATCCCACCCTGGCTAGAAAAGAGTGGTAACCTGTAGAAAACCCGTCCCAATTAGCCTGAGTTGCAAAAAGTGGACGTTAATAAATAATAACAATATTAATAATAAACATACAATCAATCTTCTTACCTTTATGTTGAAATCGGACCAGAAGGAGTTGGGCTCTACAGAAGGGGGGGGGGGTATTGGTATTTTTCAGTTTTTAGGCTTACATGGACCAACTCCCATAATAATGTATCATCAATATCCTAATACATTAACAAATTTTATTCCAAGTTTCAATACTCTGTATTGCATTCATGCAGCTTTAGATTGTGAGATGCATGAATATATACCATACTCTATATTTAACTGTATTATGTAAAACTAAAGATTATGTACATTAATAGAAAAATCAGTGTGGGGGTTTAGAAAAGGGGTAAAATACAAAAAAATCATGTAGAATTTAATTATAATCCATAATTTAGTACTTTTGGTCTCAATCCTTGTAAATAAAGATAGAAAATTTCATTCTAATTAAAAATAAATAAAAAGTACATTACTTAATGAACCATTTATGATTAAATATATTTCCTATAGATCAAGGGTTCATATTTAAATCAGGATTTATTCAGTATGGTTTATCTTCTTTGGGTTTAATCAGTGCAATTTTGATTTTAATAATTTGTCTATATTACATGGGTATAGTTTTCTTCCAGGTTCTTGCTGGCATTGAAGATTCTTTTGATGGAGTTGAATGGCACTGCCCTAATTGTTCATCTCGAAAATCAGTAAGGGAAGGGTCCTGGTTCGAAGATGTTTTACAAGTTCGCCTCAAGGATATTATATTAATTTTATATTGCTGGTCTCGAAATTATCCAGAAAATCTTTGCCAGCATGAGATGGATCTCTTAGAAAAAAGGATTGTGCGCTTTTTATATGAAAAATGTTATAAATTATCAGCTGAATTCTTCAAAAACGAAATCTCTAGTATTGGATGCAAAAAGGAAGTAGTAGAAATAGAGAAATTTTCCTCACCTACCGGCTTATGCGTAATTGGTGGAGTTGAAAGGAGAAATATGAAAAATGTTTTTCTTAGAGTTTTATCAGAAAATTGGACTCTTGATGACGTTGTTACAGTTATTGCTGATAATATTGCTTTTGGAACAATTATACACATTCAAAATCCCACTCTTCTTGATATCCTTGGAGATACTGGTCTCCGGTATTTGGAAGTAGTTTGGGGATTAGGTGTTGAGACTTCCCGGGAACCTGATAACCCTATGGTAACCTCCCTTTGGGCTTTAATTGAAAAGCTTTTTCAAGATAAAGGCTTTACTGAAAGTAAAATTATTGATTTCCTTTTTAGACGTAGAATGGAAGGTTCAAAGGACCCTTTTCTTTTTCTTTTATCTGTGATATCTTCCCTTTACCCTCCTTCTTAGCTTTTCTGAAGAAGACAATTTAAACTATTCTTACACAGAAAATAGCTGATTTCCCTTAAGAGAAATCTGCTAAGAATGATGTTGTAAAGGTAATTAGAATAAGTTGTACAAAGTTTCTTATGAAGTATATTACTCTAATATTAATTAACTACTTGAAAAGAAAATAAGAACATAAGACTGAAGCGAAACATTTTCTCTTACTCCCTCCATATATTAAAAGTTGGCTGAATTCTTGTGTATTGATGTTGAAATTAGAATTTCCATGTACTTATTTATTAATATTGTAATAAAGAAATATATGTTTCTTCGGTCAAACCTTTATATATTTAAATAGGTAGATGTCTGCCATACTAATAAATGCTCAAAAAAACATTAATTTATAAAACTTTTGTCTACAGGTACAAAAGCATTATATCACATGCACACATTCATTATGTTACATGTAATGTTTTTTTTACTGCATAAATACTTTTGTAACATTTTTCTAAGTAATAATCAAAGTATATTTTTATACATTTTAGCATAGTTCCCTTAAAGAATTCAGCTTTTGAGGTTGTACATATGACATGATTTTCAGAACAATTCTTCTAATGCACATCTATACCAAATATTGTTTTCAAACAGACCTTTATAATATGAGATCCATACAAATATCTTATTTGTGAAGTCTTCAATTAAGATTTTATGTTCTTGACTTGAAAATGTTTATTTCATCAATGACACACTGTCTATTTAACCGTTTCATTTAATAATAAAGATTATATTTGTTAATAGCTGAACTTGAACCAAGAAGGGGGTGGGGGTTAATTTTAAATATCTCAGTTATAATGAATTGAAATGAAAATGTTATAGAAGCAACCTTTTTCATCATTTAATATTATACAATTGTTTTATACACTTATTTTTTGCATAACTCAGATTTTATTTTTGTCTTCCGCCTTCTGTGTGCTCCCACTTCTCACATCCAGCTTACATTTCAATTTTTGCTTGCTATTGTTTTTAACATTACTATGGGAGAAATAGAGAACAGATAGTATAGTTTAGTGAGATAATAGTCCAGTAACCTCTGCTTGATGGACTTTTAGGTGATTTCCCTTAAGAGAAATCAGCTATTGAGGTCGTACTCATGACGGGATTTTCGAAAAATGTCTTCAAATGTCCATCGTTTCTATCCATGAGAGAGAGAAACTGTCAGTAAAAAATATATATACATATATATATATATATATATATATATATATATATATATATATATATATATGGTGTTGTTTTTTTCTTGGGGTTTTGGTCAAAACTCCAAGAAACAATAACACCATATATAAATATAGCCTGGTTGAAAACAACAACACAATTGTGTATGTATGTATATATATATATATATATATATATATATATATATATATATATATCGACATTTATATTTGTCAGTTAACACTTTCGCGGTCGTAATTTTTGTTTGATCATTACCAAACGTTTTATGTAAAACGAAAGATCAAGTTCGTTAATCGCTGAAATCGGACAAGTGGAGGGAGAGATTTCCGAAAATTCAAAATATCTCCATTACTGTACTTTGAATCGAACAAATTGAACAAATCTTATAAAAATTAAAGGTACTATAAATATTTATTCTCTATCTTGAATATTATACTCATGTCATATTAACAATAAGCTTTTATATCATGATCCAATTCATTACAAGGTTAAATACCAAGTATTGTTTTTATTGAACTTTTACTTTGTGAGATATATGCAAATACGTTCTGTTGACCGACCCCCTTCTTTTGTTCTTGGATTATTAAAATTTGAGTGATTGAGATGAAAATGATTCTGATTCATTACAAATTACAGCACTAACTTTAGTAAATTGTTTTCAATTAAATTAATATGTTATATAGTAGATATTATTAACTTCTGGCAAGTTCAATTCCCGCCTGGGCAATAGGAATTTATTTAGTGATGGAATTTATTAAATAAAATTCTTAGTCCCACCCTGGCTAGAAAAGGGTGGTAACCTGTAGATAACCCGTCCCAATTAGCCTTAGTTGCAAAAAGTGGACGTTAATAAATAATTTAATTTATATTTAATTGTATTATAAATTGACTGAAAGATTTCTCATTACCGTTTGTATTTATTCACTTAACATTCACGGTAGTGTTCACGGTGTATGTATATTTATCTATTGTAAACCTTCGCAGGGGGAATCTGCTTAGTTTACATAGGCCTAGCATGACAAAACTTTTTTTTCTTTTGAACATTTTTTACCTTTATGATATTGCTCACAAAACCTTTAACTCAGTTTAGCCTTTTTACATATTTTAGCTGCTGACACAGAGTTTTTTTATATTTAAAAATTTGTTAAATAAGGTAATTATACATTTATTTTTTTTTAAAGATAGTAGCTGCCGTGGGGCTTTTTAATCTGTAAAGGCATGGGTATATTTTTTACTATCCTCAGGAAGCTGAAGGTAAAAATAGGAGCAGGTTTAATCTCCACCAAGAGAGAACAAATGTCCACGACTTTGCTACCGTACACTAGTATCGTGTCACTTGTGCACAAATGGGAGTCAAGTGAGTATATACATCTGACTCCACCTTGGGGTGACTAATGATCATATCCGCAGGCTAGCTGACACAAAGTGAACTGACCACTGGCCTCCTGGGTATTATAATTCTCGTCAATTCACTAGAGGCAACTCATTCCAGATATTCCTTGACTAATGGGACTGTACTCTGAGGTGATCATTGTCTAAGTAAAACTCTAAAAAATCACGAATCTTTGGCTCATTCAGGAGCTGCTGAAGATCTCAAGGACAATAACGACCTGGAAATCAACACAGGCCCTAATGCCTTGAGGTTATGATTTAATCCCCTAGTTTTTAGTAGATTTCTCTTTAGAGAAAACAGTTATTACTGATGTTTTACTCATGATACAATTTTTTTCAAATGTTCATTAACATTACAGATCAAATGACAAAAACAAGGTCTGATAAATTTGTAATTGTTTTTCTATACATTTTTATTAAACTAATATTTATAGATATTGGCTCTTGGTGTTTTCAGTCTTCTGTAACACCCTCCCCAACTGCCCTCATCTCCAGAGCATTGGTTTTAACTTCGATCTCGTATCAGTAACAATTTATTTTCCATTTTAATTTCAAGTTTTGTTTGCTTGTGGGTCTTTCCTAGGGAAATCGAGAATAGAAAACGAGGTGATGACATCTGTGATTCATTCCAGCCCATGAGAAATCTGGTTAGCTTGTATAATCCTTTATGGCTAATTTTATTTACCTACATTTAATCTATCAGGTTTTTTCATATGCAGGGAATTTTTGTTTCTTGGTAATGATTTGGGAGGTCCTTCATAATAGAAATAAAAATGTCTTCCTGAAATAGATGGTTTATTCATAACCCCACCATTTTGTGTGCTGCAATCTCACCATCTGCAACCTGCATCAATAAACATTACTTTACTATTATCACTTATTTCATGTATTATTACATTTATAATTTGTAGATCCACTCCCTTAAAGGCTTATTTATAATGAAAAAATTATGTCATCTCCAAAACTGTTGGTTTTAATTCATTTGTTCAAAGATGCAGTCTTCATTATGTTTCACTCGAAAATTAATCATAAAGTTTTAATTTATTTCATAAGTAGAACCAGTTTTATTCAATATATTAAGTTCAAAAGAATTACAGTCAAGTTCCACTAAACTTTAGTAAGAAAAACTAGAATTATAATATCAGATCAAAGTTTTATTAACATTTGCAAATATTTTTGTCAATAAAAATGAACATTACGTAGAGATTTACTAATTTAATTTTGACCATATCCATATTGACAATTTAAATGTGCCATATCTACAGTGTACTTGTGAATCAGTCTATTGTGTGAAGTATGTTCACTTAAATACCTGTAGGTGTTTGTCACTTAACTTTCAACGAGTAATGAATGATAAACTCTGAATGAATATACCTAATTATGGATTGAATTGGTATTATTCTTTGTAGACTTTATCTTATTTGTAGAAATCACTAACTTGATCTTCCCCAACTGATTTTTTGAGATTAAACATTAGTATATTAGAATTGTATACTCGAATATATTATAGACTGTATTTTACTTTTTATTAAAATTCCTTAAAGAACACATGAAAACTAAACTTATTTAAACTCTATTTAACAGCCTATTTTAATTATTACTGTGTATAATATAAAAGTTATGTATATAATGTAAATGCTCCCTAAAATGTACAAAGAAATGTATTATTTATAAATAAGAAATTCAATTTTTATTTTTATAATTGGAGTTTTATTATTAAACATATAATTTAAATGTATTGAGTTTTTCTTTTTACCTTTTCATTCCATAAATATATTTATACATGGTTTATTTCTATAAATGCAAATATCATTAAACTATTAGAAAACTAAGGGTTGATGCTATACACCATCTTGATAATGTAATCTGACTGCCAAAATGTAGCGATTTGTTTTTCACTTAATCAAGTTTTCAGTGTCTTTAATATCTATTAAATTTATTGTAAGACTATTTTCTGAAATTCGCATATACTTACTAATTTAAGAAACTAAGTAAATATATACAAGTAGTAGCAGTTGGCTCTAACCCAAAATATGGTTCTAACAATATGCAGGACTGATGTACTACATAATTTTTGCATATTATTCATCTTTGATAGCAAACTATTTTGCATTCAATTCTTAATTTGTTTTAGTTACCTTCAAGAATGTTTTATAACTTTGATTTAAATTAAATTATTTATTAATGTCCACTTTTTGAAACTAAAACTAATTGGGGCGGGTTATCTACAGGTTGCCATCCTTTTCTAGCCAGGGTAGAACTAACTAACTAGGTTTGCCATTTGAGATTAAGGTCAACACTTTAACTCAGATGGCTAACCTCAGCCCCAAAATTTAAATTGATTTAATTAGCTGCAACATGAATAAATTTCTCATTTTAATTGCTTTTAATATATTTTGTTTTTCACTGTTGTGGATTGGCCATGGGAACACAAAATATGTCTTTCACGTATTGTGCTGAGACTGCTTATCACACATTAGCACAAAATAATTTAAAACTTACCATAATTAATTAAGGTAGACAATTTCCTCAGTTCTCAAACACATTTTCACACGAAACTTAATAAAAATCCACTGCTTTGCTTCAGTCAATGTATTAATCAACAACTTTTAACATTTTTCAGCTTTTTAACTGTGGTGGCACGCACTAGTCCAAGATCTGGGAGATAAGGAATTTATTTGGTTTTAATTTCTAAAATGGGCATGATTAATGAACAACCGAGAAAGGCTTGAAGAGTTGTTTTCTAATCCTATAAAAATTATTTACTGTCACCCTAAAATTGCGCTAATGATTTTTAATTGAAATATATTGAAATTTCATTCAACTTATTTAAAAAGATGTTGCACACTATAATGTTTATAGTTTGGTATATTTAGCATAACTCAAAACTGCTTAATTTTCTGTAATTAAAATTATTTTTTTTTTATAAGGTTAATGCATTATGATTTTGATAATTGTTCATATTACATGGGTTTAGTTTTCTTCCAGGTTCTTGCTGACATAGAAGATTCTCTTGATGGAGTAGAATGGCACTGCCCCAATTGTTCTTCTCGGAAATCAGTAAGGAAAGGGTCCTGGTTTGAAGAACTTCTACATGTTCGACTCAAGGATATTATACTAATTTTATATTGCTGGTCTCGAAATTATCCTGAAAATCTTTGCCAGCATGAGATTAATCTTGTAGAAAAATTGATTGTGTTTTCTTTATATGAAAAGTGTTATAAATTAGCATCAGAATTTTTCAATAATGAAATCTCTAGTATCGGGAGTAAAGGAGAGATTGTAGAAATAGAAGAATTTGCCTCACCTACCGGCTTACATGTAATTGGGGGGGTTGAAAGGAGAAATATGAAAAATGTTTTCTTTAGAGTTTTACCAGAAAATTGGACTCGTGATGACGTTGTTACAGCTATTGCTGATAATATAGCTTTTGGAACAATTATACACCTTCAAAATCCCACTCTTCTTGAAATCCTCGGAGATACTGGTCTCAGGTATTTTGAGGAAATTTGGGGTCTTGGTGTTGAGACTTCCAGGGATCCTGATAACCCTATGGTAACCTCACTTTGGGCTCTTTTTGAAAAGCTTTTTCAAGATAAAGGTTTTACTGAAAGAAGTATTCTTGATTTTCTGTTTAGACGTAGAATGGAAGGTTCAAAGGACCCATTCCTTTTTCTTTTATCTGTGATATCTTCCCTTCACCCTCCATCTTAGCTTTCCTGAATAACACTTTCTTTGAAATAAGAAGTTACAAAAGAAAAAAATAGAATATTGATAACAATTGACAGAAAATGAGAATTAGTTGCATTAAGTTTCTTAGGGAGTAATACAGGTCTCTGATAATAATTACTGTAGCTATAGGGAAGGCAAAGAATATAAGACTGATGCGAATATTTACTATAATTCCTTTCATAAATGTGCTGACATTTTTATATATTTATCTTTATAATTAATTTTCCCATTTAATTATGACTATTGTAATAAGTGATAGATACACATCTTCAGTAAAACGTTTGAAAAATAGATGCCAGCAAATGTTATTAAACCGTGGAAGATTCAATACAATGAATGACAGGCAAAACAGGTTTATAACCTTTGTTTTCTGTAAGTCACAATTTTATTTTATTGTAATATTGATAAATTTTTCATCCATTTTGAAGTAACATTTTATGTGAAGGTCTTGCATTGAGGCTGTGGATAGGAATTGTACACATAATGTGCCTTGCCAATTTTTTAGCTACCTGTGTGATTACCTGTCTTTAAGACTGCTTGTAAAATATAGAGCATAATCTCAAGCGGTGAACCTGGCTGATCATCAATTCAGCTGGTACAGAGGATGACACAAATATTTATCAATACTTGTACATTAAAATTATACTTGAAAAATGATAACTTAAGCTTAACGCATTACAAGTATGATCTCTTGTGTTGGCCTGCCTTGAGTTACCCAATACACAGTTTTCAGCGAAGAACTCGCAAAAACTGTGTTCAACTTCCTCCTGATTATTGTACTGTCTTCCCACAAGAAAATTCTAAATTTTCTTCTAACGGACCCCTGCCCTTAGGTGACAGTTGACCCACAGGTATTGGTTGATAGATTTTCATTAAATGGCTTTTCTGTAGCCTTAATGTTCCACTCAGATGGCCGCCCAGAACGTAGTTCAACTTCTAATGTGGTATGCCAATGCAGCATGTTCACTCACAACTCTCCCTCCACATATTTTTCGAGCAGCAGAATGTAATCCTACTCATGTCATATTAACAATAAGCTGTTATGTCAAGAACCGCTTTATTCCAAGCCTAAATACCAAATATAGTTTTTATTGAACTTTTACTCTGTGAGATTTGTGCAATATTTTTGGTGTGACGTATAAGACTTTACAAACTTCATGATATTTATTTGATCTACACCACACTTGATATTTCATGGGAAGCTAAAGATTATATTAGTTAATGGCTGAAATCACCCTTGTGTGAGGGGGGAATAACTGAAAATTCAAAATGTCTCAGTTAATGCGAGTTTCATTGAAAAAGTTAATCATTGTTGTTGGAATTTCAATTTTCTACAACTACTGTTCTATAGGTGTTTTCTTGAACTCGAATATTAACAAGGTATATGTGGTCTTTCGGATTTTAGCCTTTTTTAAACCTCTATTTCCACTTATCCGATTTTAACTTTTATGTATCTCAGTCAATCAACATCTCCAGCTAACATTTTACTCGCTGTTTAAAAATGCTTACTATGGGAGGAATACAGAATTTCCAAGCCTTTGAAAGAACTGTTTACACTTGTTCAAGCAGGGACCCTCAACCCTACCCCCCCCCCTCTCAATTTAATAATAGTCATTTTACAGTCATAAGAATGACTCATGGTAACTTAAGGTCCTGTTGCCTGGAAGGATGAATTATTAATGATAAACTCTGACTGAGGATAGATTTTTGTGTAACAAGTTTTATTGTTGTTGTTAATACAACTTACACTTACAAACTAGACAGAATAGCCTTCTCAATTGATTATTATGGATTGATCTGTAATGTTAGATCTTATTAGGTTTTAAATGTTTTCTAGTGAATAGTAGAATTTAGCTTAGCTAAATGTTGATAACTAATTAAAGCTTTCAGGGTCAAAGGAACAGATAAAAATAATTAAACTGAGCCTGTATCATTTATTACCCTGTATATGTAAGAAAAATGTAATATAGAAAGATTATATGAAGTGTACAAAGAAATTATTATTTATAGTTAAGAAATTATTTTTGTAGCTTGAATTGTATTAAATTAAACAAAATTTTAGGTGTTTCATTCATACACATACTGATTACCGAGATATAATATACTCTCACACCTCTCTCCCTTTCAATAGCTTCCTAATTTCCTGGCAGTGGTCCCCAACCTTACAGCAGATTTGCATATTAACCTATTTCTGTCATTCCTAAGTATAGAAATAATTTGAAATTTGCTTGTTTTCATTTTTTGATATATTAAGTTCTAAAATAAATGTTTGGTAAATTTGAAAATGACCCCTGTTTCACGGAATGATGCTTATACTCACCTCTGGGTGGAGGAGTGTTCAAAAATAAAACATGTCTTGCAGTAATAAGTTAATTTTTTGTCATTTCATTTTAATAAAATAATTGTACATAGCTTCAAATAAATAAAAATAACACCACTTTTTAAAAATAAAATCTATTTTTCATGGTATTCTTTCAAGCAATCTGGGTGCAAAAGAAAATCACTCTTCTTGCATATGTAAATGATTTAAGTTGTGCAAGTAATCACATTGCCTATTATTTTCCCATGTATAATGTGGCCATTATCGAAGCGTAGTGTTAAGCTTCTCGATAAGCTAGACCGGCATCCATGATCATACATTTGTTCAGCTGGCTGTAACATTTCATCCTCTGAGCTAGGCATCTCAGGACAATGGGTTGTTCCTTCCAATTTTAACAGCATCTGATCAAAACCCATACTTAATCAATTGTATTGGTAAAGAGTAAGAAATCATCATTTCTTTTCTCTGACCCTAATTCTAAAGCCAAAAATGGGCTATGGCAACATACATATTGCTAATGTTCTACCGGCCACAATTTTTCATCATTACTATTAAGAATTTCATGTAAAACTAATACCAAGTTTATTAATGGCTCAAATTAGGACAAAGTGAATGGAATGGGGATAAAAATAAAATATTCGAAATATCTCCATTAATATAAGTTGGGTAGAAAAAACATGCCACCAATCCAGTTTCAAATTTGATTTTCTATAATGCATTTTTTGAATATAAAGTTTGATCTTAGTAATTTTTTAGTTTTGAGTATTCAGTAAACCTCAATTTCTCCTCATCTCACATTAACCCTCCGTCAGGCGCAGCTAGCCTGAGAGGCCAGGAAAACATAGTTTTTGATACCACGCCTCATTCTGTTTCCCCTGTGAGGGGCCATTCCCAGTAATTTCCTGATTTGTGTTCATGCTTAGAATCCCCTACTTTAGTCTATTGCCATCCTTCATCCAGACCGACTGGTCCCTAGGTGGCTTTGGCTTGTGAGGCCGACTGCGCCCAATTGCTCCTTTATTTCGAAGATGATTTTTTTTTCAAGATATATCTATTGCAATCGTCCCTTTTACTAAGATTAATGCTATTCTATATGGAAGTTCGTCGATATCTTGAGAAATAAGTGCTAGTCTAACTCAGGCCGAATGCGCCTGATCAATTTTACTTGTTTTAGTATAAGCTTCATTCTATTCTAATAAAAACAATATTTTACGTTATAAATATTATATTTGGTTTCCAAAGTTCCTAGCGAAGTCTGTCCTATCAGCGTTTTAAATTAAAATTAATTAGTTGGGTAGTGGGGGTTTAAAATATGTGAGCGGCCTCTCAGGCCGGGTGCGCCCGATTTTGTTTCGTCCAGAGGTGCGCCCGACGGAGGGTTAAAACTAATCCACGGTACCATTAGATGTTTCATTTCAGGCCTAAATACCTCGTATTGTCTAGCATGTGTGATGCAATAAATTGTGGATGGGTTATCATTAAACCTATGATCTTGGGGCTTCAATTTTTATTCGATCTATATCACCTGAAATTTAATGATTTCATGGAAAACTAAAGATCACCGAATGACTGAAATAAAACAAGGAGTGGAGTTTTAGAGAAGTATGTAATGTTCAGATAAATAACATCCTAAGCCCCACCCTCGCTAGAAAAGGGTGGCAACCTGTAGATAACCCTTCCCAATTAGCCTTAGTTGCAAAAAGTGGACGTTAATAAATAATAACGTTTACAATTACAAATGGCTCCATCATTATTATTACTCTGATTGAAAATGTGGTATAAACAGTCATGTTAATACATACAATTATTCCAGACATTTTTCTCTAACTTGGAAATAAAAAAGTCCGTCACGCAGGGGCTGCGTAAACTAAGCAGATTTCCCTCGTAAAGTTTAGTACTAAATAGATAGATAAATATGCATACTGCTAACACAACAACACCGTGAATAAATACAAACGGAAATAAATGTTTCACCCAATTTCAATAACCTGCCGACAGGAAGCGTTAGGTTAGAAATGTAAAAAAACGGGTCGGCCTGCCTCAGACCGGAAAGAAAAACAATTACTGAAATATATCTGAATATAACACATTCATTTTATTGAGAACTATTTACTATATCTACTAGTGTAATTTATAATGAGTCAGAATAATTGTTATCTCAATCAATAAAATTTTAGTAGTCCAAAACTTTAAGATGGGGGGGGGGGGGTCATCAGGGCATATTTGCATGTATCTCGTATAATAAAGGTCTCTTGAATACAATTTTTGGTATTTAAACTTCCAATAATGTGATTATGTAGCAGAGTATTGTTTACGTAACATGAGTAGAAGTGGCGGTTTACTGAAAAATGCAAATATCTCGGTTAATATTCAAGATAGAGAAAAAACGTATATAGAAATATTTATAGTAAATTTAATTTGCAATGAGATTGGTTATATACAATTTTTCGATCCGATGCATAATAACGGAGATATCTCGGATTTACGAAAATCCCCACCTCTAAACCCCCCCTCCCTCTGGTCCGATTTTAGCCATTAACGAACTTGATCTGTCTTTTTACATAAAACTGTTAAATATCGAGTTTCGTAACGATCAAACAAAAATTGCGACCGCTAGAGCGTTAACAGACAAATATATATATATATATATATATATATATATATATATATATATATATATAATTTTGAACGGACCTCATTTTCGTCATCTCCTGGGTAGGATCGATGGACATTTGAAGAAGTTTGTCGAAAATCGCGTCATGAGTACTACCTCAATAGCTGATTTCCCTTAAGGGAAATCTGCTAAAAGCCTACGATACATTCGATAAGATAAACTTCCATGGCTTTCAAAGGTTACATTTTAGCAGATTTCCCTTAAGGGAAATCAGCTATTGAGGTCGTACTCATGACGCGATTTTCGAAAAATTTCTTCAAATGTCCATCGATCCTACCCAGGAGATGACGAAAATGAGGTCCGTTCAAAACTCTATATATATATTTGTCTGTTAACACTCTAGCGGTCGCAATTTTTGTTTAATCGTCACCAAACTCGGTATTTAATCGTTTTATGTAAAACGGAAGATCAAGTTCGTTAACGGGTGAAATCGAACCAATGGGAGGTGGGGTGTAGAGGGGGGATTTTCAAAAATTCGAAATATCTCCGTTATTATGCATCGGATCGAAAAATTGTATAGAATCAATCTTATTGGAAATTAAATTTACTATAAATATTGTTATATGCATTTATTCTGTATCTTGAATATTAACCGAGATATTTGCATTTGTATTCTGCGTGATACTGGTCACCAGTAAGCTATGTTCGAACTTTCCGGCGAGAGCTCTGGCGGCCGTTTCTATAACTTCGCCCCTCGTGAATAGGTTTAGAGGTTAGGCCAACTGTTTTTTGGGGCTAGAAACTACTGGGTTGTTACGCCCTAAATAATGTTTTAGGTTTAGAGGTTTCTTACTACTACAGTTGTTATTAGGCAGATTTCCCTATTGTAAAACTTCACGTGGGAAATCTGCTTAGTTTGCGCAGCCCCTGCGTGACGGACTTTTTATAAGATTGAAGAGAGCAATTTTTCTGAGATCTTTAGGCAGAACCTATAACTGTGCAAGTTGCCTTCTGAATGGAGACTGTTATTGTGAATTTCCCGAGCGAACAAAACTTCATTTAGCAAGTCATTCAGGAAGCAGTGTCACAAACCTGTGGGGTGAGCCTTGTGCTTAGAGCTGTGGTCATCCACATCTTAAAGACTCCAAGCAGCGATTGAAGTTTTAATACGTTCTGATGATCTCCCCCCCCCCCTTCTTTTGTTCTTGGATTACTAAAATTTAAGTAATTGAGATAAATATTTTTCTGATTCATTACTGATATTTTTCTGAAATCAGCTATTGAGGACGTACTCATGACAAGAGTTTCGAAAAATTTCTTCAAATTTCCATCGATCCTACCCAGGAGATGACGGAAATGAGGTCCGTTCAAAATTATATATATACTACCTCAGATACCCGGCTTCGCCCGGGAATTCATTTGAGGCTGAATGGTGGTGGTATTTTTTTGGCAAGGCTTTAGTTTGCAAACTATTTTGACATTTACCCATCCCAGTTTTAAGGTTTTATACCCGTTGTTGGCATTTTTTAATACTAAAATTAATTTTTTATGTAAGAGTTCAAACCATAATCATGGGTAGCATTTATTACAATTAAATATCATCTATAATGAACATATTTCCTTTCAAAAGCCAATCCGAGCTCATATAATATTAGGCAAAGTTTTTGCACGTAAGATTATATTTGTAATAGTGAAAAAACACTGGAAACCACTTTCAGTAATGCCAGACGGGAAATTAGTAAACTCAATTATCTAGTAAGGCTCCATTCATCTTCCGCTCCCGCATGAGACTTCTCAAAATTCTTCTACTTAAATTATTGATTCAAAACATTATTTTAATAATTTATCTACTGGATGGAATTAAATAATAGAGGTACCCTGAAAATATCATATCATATACGCATATTGTTTAAACGCATATTGTTTTTTGTCATAATGACATTACCATTAACGTTTAATTATTATGATAGCACATATTTGTTTCAATAACATCAAGGTACATTATACAAATTAAATAATGGAAATGCTCTTATAGTTTATATTTCTATTGGAAATAAATAACAAAGCTATTTTCTAGGAAAAATAAATAAATGAGGGGGTGACGAAGATTTATTCCTCACTAATCCGAATCATACTTTGAACTATCATATAAGACGAAAACATAACATCATTTGTCATAGTATTCATTTATTAAAACCCCTTAAATGAGTACTAATATAATTATTGACTTTAGCATATATCCCGTGTTTACTTCATTTTACGACAAAAGTGAATGCACACATAAGTTACTCTAAATAACAAAGTAAACCACTTTTGTTATGTGCATGTTTGCCGAAAAACAAATAGAAAATAGAAAAACCGAGTTTTTCATTTCAGCCTCTCTTATAATCCCCACTCCCCTTTGAACCTAAAATTTTTAATATAGCTTATAATCATGGAAGAATTAATGCTAATTCACACACCGAGTTTTGCTAAGTTCGGTTCAATCGTTAGTGCCCAACAAAATTGTTGGCTCCCGCTTTAGATTTTAGTGTATATCTCGTTTATACTTTTCTATACGACAAAAGTGAATAAAACAAAAGTTACTTTAAATAGAAAAATAAACTACTTTTGTTATGTTCATATTTGCCGAAAAAGCAATAGGAAACGAAATATCGCTATTTTTAAATTCAGGCCTCCCTTATAACCCCCACTCCTGCTCGTCCCTAGAAATGTTAGTATGGCTTATTATAATGAAAGCGTTAGTACTAATTCACATACAGAGTTTGGTTTAATTCGGTTTAGTCTTTAGAGCCAAATAAAATTGTGGACTCCCGCTTTAGTTTACAGCGTATAACTCATTTATGCTTCCGTATACGGCAAAAATGCATATAACAAAAGTTACTCTAAATAACAAAATAAACAACTTTTGTTATGTGCATATTTGCTGAAAAAGCAATAGGAATCGAAATATCGCTATTTTTAATTTCAGGCCTCCCTTATAACCCCCACTCCTGTTCGTCTTAGAGAATATTAATATAGCCTAAAGTCTAAGTTGGGCTAGTAGTAATATACATACCAAGTTTCATAAAATTCGGTTCAGCCGTTTATGCGTGAAAAGGTAACAAACAAACAAACAAATAAACAAACAAACAAACAAACAAACAAACAAACAGACACGAAAGAAACAAAATGTAGTTATGGTGTCTATGACATGTGAAACGAAAAGTTATCGTGAAATTTCGTGAAAAAAATCAATGTACAGACAGAGGTTACAATTTTATATATATATATATATATATATATATATATATATATATATATATATATATATATATATATATATATGTCTGTTAACGCTCTAGTGGTCTCAATTTTTGTTTGATCGTTACCAAACTCGATATTTAAACGTTTTATGCAAAAAGATAGATCAAGTTCGTTAATTGCTAAAATCGGACCAGTGGGAGGGGGGGGGGTTAGAGGAAAATTTGAAATATCTCCGTTACCATACGTCGAATCAAAACATTGTATAGAAGCAGTCTTATTGTAAATTAAATTTACTATAAATATTGTTCTATTCATTTATTCTCTATCTTGAATATTAACCGAGATATTTGCATTTTTATTAAGTGTAACGGACGAGTGAGTTTCCCGCCAAAAGCTAGTTGGCTCTCGTATGGAGATTTCTATATTGTATAACTTCATATGGGAAATATGCTTTGTTTACGCACGTGACGGACTTTTCAATTTAGACGCTTTCCGTTGTAGAGGTTATTAACTTGTAACTGAAAGATTTCCCATTACCGTTTGTATTTATTCAAGTAATATTCTCGGTGGTTTTACCAGTATGTAGATTTATATATTGTAAACTTCGCTTGGGAATCTGCTTAGTTTTCGCAGCCCCTACGTGACGGACTTGTGATAATTGACCTAGAGATTTGTGCTGTTATGGATGGGCGTGGATCGTTTGTGTTTATATTCAAATTCATATGGAAATATCACCTTGACTACATATATTTTCCTTGCTGTAAGTGATATTGGAATTCTACTGAAGAATGTAGGGATGACTTTACTAGGAATGAGGAGAGGTCATAATTCTTCATTTGAATTCCACATATTGCATGGACTTTGTTGTACTACCTTAAATATAAAAAGGAATTTCTTTGTTACTTTAGTTTTATATTGTAAATCTATACAATTCTAAGGTTCTATTAAAGTTTGGTGAGGATCACTCCTACTTATGTCATGTTAGGCTAGTAGTAAGCTGTTATATTATGTAGCACTATTCTAAGCTTAAATATCAAATATTGGGTAATTCTGAGCTATTATCCGGTTAACTTCAATTCCCTCCATACTGTAATATTACATTAGGGTAGTGCTGAATATTAATATTCAGTCCTAATTATGTGTCGGAAAACGAAAATATATTAATAAACTTAATTTAGTAGTCGTCTGGCTCACTATCGGTATCTGGCTCATGAACGACGCGAGATAAATTTTGTAACACTAAAATTTCCAAAATACGCCATCGGTGGTTAAAACCGAGGGTGGGGGTTTTCTTGTTCTAACTTTAGTATAAAACAAGAGTACATCACATTTTTAGGGCGATTGGCACTATCGGTATCTGGCTCATGAACGACGCGAGATAAATTTTGTAACACTAAAATTTCCAAAATACGCCATCGGTGGTTAAAACCGAGGGTGGGGGTTTTCTTGTTCTAACTTTAGTATAAAACAAGAGTACATCACATTTTTAGGGCGATTGTTCAGATTGGCACTATCGGTATCTGGCTCATGAAAGACGCGAGGTTGCTCGTCCTCGCCATTGTAGATCTGACCAATCGCCCTAAAAATGTGATGTACTCTTGTTTTATACTAAAAAAAAAAAAAAAATTTATACTAAAGTTAGAACAAGAAAACCCCCACCCTCGGTTTTAACCACCGATGGCGTATTTTGGAAATTTTAGTGTTACAAAATTTATCTCGCGTCGTTCATGAGCCAGATACCGATAGTGAGCCAGACGACTACTAAATTAAGTTTATTAATATATTTTCGTTTTCCGACACATAATTAGGACTGAATATTAATATTCAGCACTACACTAATGTAATATTACAGTATGGAGGGAATTGAAGTTAACCGGATAATAGCTCAGAATTACCAAATATTGTTTTCAAGAGACCTTAATTATGCGAGATAAATGTAAATTCGTAGTGATGACATTAATTAGAATTTTACATTCTTAACTCGAAAACATTTATTTGATACCAAAACGGGGCCACGTTGCCCGTGTGGGTTAGGGCGTCGGTCTTAATCTCATATGGTAAACAAAGAGTGGCGGGTTCAATTCCCGCCCCCCCCCCTGGCCAGTAGAAATTTATTTAGTGACGGACTCATTAAATAAATTCCTCAGTTCCCCGTATCCCAATTATCCAAAGAAGCATGAAGTGGACGTAAATAAATGAATAAAAAAAAATGACCTATACCATACTCGATATTTAACCGATTCAGTCAACACTGAAGATGATATTTTTTATTGGCTGAAATCAGACCTGGAACAGTGGGGGTTTAAGAGGAGGCGGGATTCGAAAATTCAAATATTTCCGTTATTATGAGCCGGATTGAAAAATATTGCAGAACCAACCTTGATAAAGTATTGCTGACCTACGATTTCTGTTTACGCATTTTTTCGTATATTAGATTACTTGTGGCTTTCCTGCCAGGGAGGGTGCTGTGGTCCTTACGGCCCTATAATGTAAGCCTTACATCTCGATCTGAATGGCTTTATACTCCTCATAAAGTCAAGGTATATCTTCATCCTTACCTGATTCATCATCTCCATGTCTAAAGTACCTGATTCTTAAATTCTCCAGTATTCCGCATTCAAGCACAATGTGCTTAGGAGATTCCACCTGTTCTCCAGTGGACCTACATGTTAGTGTTTCGCTGAGTTTGTTGTTATACGTGTGTTTATTAGTCTTATAGTTTCCCGAGATCCCTCCCACACATCTTCAGAGTTCCTTCCTAGGCAGTCTAAGGTAAATTGCCCTGTTTCTACTCTCCTCAAACGTGATGAGAGCCTTCGTATGGGTAACCTTGTGCCTTCCCCCTACTTTTTTAAATTTCTTCCTGGCCACATTCTTTATGGAGTTTTTAAGAAATTATGAAGTTACTCAGATAAAGGGTACTGTTCCAATGGGAGTTACACTTGACCATCTCCTGGCCTATTTATCTGTATTTTCATTTCCTGGGATGCTCTGGTGTCCTTGTACTCAGTATATTGTAACCCTTTCGCTAACCCTTGCTAATTGTTCCATCCTAATATCCTGGAAATCTGGATGCACCCAGCTTCCCTAGAAGAGAAACGATCTTGGAACTTGCCATTGCCTTACAGACTGCCTGAATATCAGTCAGATTATTAATTACCTTTCCCACCACTTTAAGTCCAGCAAATTGGTGGGCTGTTGCCAAAATTGCAAAGATTTCTGCTTGAAAAACTGTTGGAGTAGGCACCAAGGCAATCCATTCGTTTAGGCCAGCGGTTCCTTCCATGATTGCTATATGCCAGACATTTATGTTTTAGTAATTTAAATATTTTAGACTTTATTTTCTTTTTTAAAAAAAAAAACGGAGTATTTTTAGAAGCTTGTGTACTATAAACTCGTCAAAGGGTTGAAAATAAGCCTTTATTATTATCCAAAACATGATCTACGTACAATAAGCTATAGAGAGAAAGTTGTTATATTTTTGTAAGGCCATAATGGGCCTTGCAAAAAGCACCACGTTGGCCCGGCACCATGCTGTGATACATCTCCGCACTAATGGACTACTTTCACTAAGTAAATTCTAGTGTTGACAACTTCTCCTTGAGGATTATAATTATTTAAACATTTCAAAAGATTTATAATTGTTATTATAAAACTAAAGTGGTTTCCTTGTGAAATAAAGAAACATTTTCCCAGATTGAAGACTACAGTTTTTTTTTATTTCAAGTCATACAAATATTCATTTGTATTTATTATGACAGGTTATCGTTTTCCCCCTTTTAGATAGTCCGTCAGTAGAGTGTGGTCAGCAGTGTCTATGGTTTACAGTTGTTCAATACAGTAAAATAAAAAAAGTCGATATCATGAATATTTCAGTTCCAAATCATTGTCCTGTTGCCTATGTCCCGACAATGAAACTAATATGTGAAGGGACAAGTAGCATAAAGTTAAAAAAACCCAAGATACTAGTGTAATTATGCTTAATTTGAAGTGAGTAATGACTGACATTCCCGAATTAACATGTCATATGCACGAAGATTAGGAGGTATTTTTTTTTTGTGTAATTATGTAAGCTACCAGACCAAACAGCTACTTTTAGCAGATTTCCCTTGAAGGGAATCAGCTATTGAGGTTTTACTCATGACGCGATTTTCGAAAAATTTCCTCAAATATCCATCGATCCTACCCAGGAGATGACGTAAACGAGGTCTATTTAAAACTGTATATTAAATATATATATAGTAGCTCAGATACCCGGCTTCACCCGGGAATTCATTGAAGCTGAATGGTGATTGCATTTTTAGTAGATTTCCCTTAGGGGAAATCAGCTATTGAGGTTGTACTCATGACGGAATTTTCGACATTTTTCTTCAAATGCCCATCGATCCTACTTAGTAGATGACGAAAATGAGGTCCGTTCAAAACTGTGTATATATATATATATATATATATATATATATATATATATATATATTATATATTTGTCTGTTACCGCTCTAGCGGTCGCAATTTTTGTTTAATCGTTACAAAACTCGAAATTTAGTCGTTTTATGTAAAAATAAAGATCAAGTTCGTTAACGGCTGAAATCGGACCAGTGGGAGGGGGGGTTTAGAAGGGAGGATTTTCGAAAATTCGAAATATCTCCGTTACTATACGTCAGATCGAAAAATTGTATAGAACTAATCTTATTGCAAATTACAGTTACTATAAATATTGTTCTATATATATTCTCCGTATAATGAGTATTAACGGAGATATTTGTAATGAGATCCGCTTTCAGTAAATGCCCACTCCTACTAGGGACATATTAATAATAAGCTGATATCTCATGAACCACCTCATTATTAGGTTAAATACAAAATATTGTTTCCAACAAAGCTTTATTTTACGAGGTACAAACAAATACGTTCCCTTTCTTTTTTTCTTGGACTACAAAAGTCTGAGTGATTAAGATAGAAATTATTTTGATTCATTTCAAATTACTCCACTAACTATAGTAAATAGTTTCCAATAAAATTAATATTTTATATTCAGATATATTTCTTTAATTGTTAGTTTTACGGTTTATCTATCGATACTGTGCTACAAGGTTGGCTAACCTGTTTGTTTACAATCCAGCCGTATTACGTTGTAGGGACTATTAACTTATATTGTAAATTCACTGAAAGATTTCTCATTGCCGTTTGTAATTATTCACTAATATTCACGGAAGTGTTACCTGTATGTATATTTATCTATTGTAAACCTTCGCTGGCTAACCTGCTTGTTCCTTAATCATGTGAAAATCTTATAACCGTCTGAATCGTATTTTGCCCCCTCCCTTTCTATTTTCTTCCCGGATTCCTAAATTTGGAATGGTTGTGATTAAAATTATTCTGGTTTATTATTAATTACAGTACTAGATATAATAAATAGTTATGAATAAAATTTATAACTTATATTCAAATATATTTCCGTAATTGCTTTTATTTCCGGTAAAAGCTGGCTAACCTGATTGTTTACAACTCAGACTGTTTGCTATCAGGAAGGTTCTTACTATTTGACTTGCCCTTTATTTGTTTACTTAATATTCACAGCAGTATTAAGTCTTACAAATAATAGATGTTCAGTGGTACTATTAAGTGTTGGTGTAATAAGTGTTCAGAGCGCTGCTATCATTAACGGTAAGTCCATCTTTTGTGTTCTTGTTGTTTTTTTTGAGATTGAAATGATTTTAATTTAATCTCGGATCCTAATGGACGAGAGTTACTTTCCCGCCAAAAGCTAGTTCCGCCGTTTCCTTGACGGAGTTCGGCTCTCGTGAAATTTCTCTATTGTAAAACTTCACGTGGGAAATCTGCTTAGCAAGGCTTTACTTTGCACAATATTTTGACATTTACCCGTCCCAGTGTTTAGGGTTTCTACCCGTCGTTGCTGTGGATTTAATAATAATAAAATTAATTTCTTATGTAAAACTTCACTGTCCTCCATACTGTCATATTTCCCGTCCCCTGTGCATTGTCCATAGATTTGAATTATTAAGGAAAAAATATTAACATATTTATTTTTCCAGGTATGTACCTGGTTGTTTTTATTGGAAAGAATTGTTGAGCATATCAATATTTCTACGCAAATTACTTGCTTCGTGCATGTTCCCGAAAAATGTATAAAACAAAATTTACTCTAAATAACAAAGTAAACAACTTTTGTTATGTACGCGTTTGTCGAAAAACCAATAGACAATGAAATATCGCGAATTTTTATTTCAGGCCTCTCTTATATCCCCCACTCCCGTTCGTACCCAAAAAATTTAATATAGCTTATGCTCATGGAAGAATTAATGCTAATTGACATACCAAGTTTCGTTAAGTTCGGTTCAATATTAGTGCCCAATAAAATAGTTGGCTCCCGCTTTAGTTTATGTCTCGTCTATACATTGTTATAATATAAAAGTAAATATTACAAAAGTTACTTCAAATAAAAAAATAAACTACTTTCGTCATGTGTATATTTGCAGAAAAACGAATACAAAACGAAATACCGCTATTAGCAGATTTCCCTTATGGGAAATCAGCTATTGAGGTTGTACTCATGACGGAATTTTCGAAATTTTTCCTTCAAATGTCCATCGATCCTACAGTAGATGACGAAAATGAGGTCCGTTCAAAACTGTATATGTATATACATATATACATATATATATATATATATATATTATATATATATATATATATTATATATATCCCCCTGGTCCGATTTCAGCCTTTAACGAATTTGATTTTTCTTTTTACATAAAACGACTAAATATCGAGTTTGGTAACGATTAAACAAAAATTGCGACCATCCTACAGTAGATGACGAAAATGAGGTCCGTTCGAAACGGAATATATATATATATATATATATATATATATATATATATATATATATATATATATATATATATATCTATATATATATATATATATATATATCTATATATATATAAAATTGTAACCTCTGTCTGTACATTGATTTTTTTCGCGAAATTTCACGATAACTTTTCGTTTCACATGTCATAGACACCATAACTGCATTTTGTTTCTTTGGTGTCTGTTTGTTTGTTTGTTTGTTTATTTGTTTGTTTGTTTGTTTGTTTGTTACCTTTTCACGCATAAACGGCTGAACCGAATTTTATGAAACTTGGTATGTATTTTACTACTAACCCAACTTAGACTTTAGGCTATGTTAATATTCTCTGAGACAAACAGGAGTGGGGGTTATAAGGGAGAGCTGAAATTAAAAATAGCAATATTTCGTTTCCTAATGCATTTTCGGCAATTATGCACATAACAAAAGTTGTTTATTTTGTTATTTAGAGTAACTTTTGTTATATACACTTTTGTCGTATACCGAAGTTTAAATGCGTTATACGCTAAAAATTATAGCGGGAGTCCACAATATTATTTGCCAAAAAAGACTCAACCGAACTAAATAAAACTCGGTATGTGTATTAGCAGTGAGGCCTTCATTATAATAAGCGATACCAACATTTCTATGGACGGGCAGGAGTGGGGGTTATAAGGGAAGCCTGAAATTAAAAATAGCGATATTTCGTTTCCTATTCGTTTTTCGGCAAATATGTCCATAACAAAAGTTGTTTATTTTGTTATTTGGAGCAACTTTTGTTATATACACTTTTGTCGTATACCTAAGTATAAATGAGTTATACGTTAAAACTTTAGCTGGAGCCAACAAATTTATTGGGCACTAACGGCTGAACCGAACTTAACAAAACTCGGTATGTCAATTAGCATTAATTCTTCCATGATTATAAGCTATATTAAATTTTTTAGGTTCGAACGGGAGGGGGCTTATAAGGGAGGCCTGAAATAAAAATTCACCATATTTACATGTATAAGAGACGGGAAATATAAAAATATCGAAGACATTGAAGTCTTATCGAACAAATAATTCTATTATTAGCAAATCCACGGCAACGACGGGTATCAATCCTAAACACTGGGACGGGTAAATGTCAAAATATTGTGCAATGTAAAGCCTGCTAAAAAATACCATCACCATTCAGCCTCAAATGAATTCCCGGGCGAAGCCGGGTATCTGAGCTAGTATATATATATATATATATATATATATATATATAAAATTGTAACCTCTGTCTGTACATTGATTTTTTTCGCGAAATTTCACGATAACTTTTCGTTTCACATGTCATAGACACCATAACTGCATTTTGTTTCTTTGGTGTCTGTTTGTTTGTTTGTTTATTTGTTTGTTTGTTTGTTACCTTTTCACGCATAAACGGCTGAACCGAATTTTATGAAACTTGGTATGTGTATTATTACTAACCCAACTTAGACTTTAGGCTATATTAATATTCTCTGAGACGAACAGGAGTGGGGGTTATAAGGGAGGCCTGAAATTAAAAATAGCGATATTTCGTTTCCTATTGGTTTTTTGGCAAATATGCATATAACAAAAGTTGTTTATTTTGTTATTTAGAGTAACTTTTGTTATATACACTTTTTTCGTATACCGAACTATAAAGGTGTTATACGCTAAAAATTATAGCGGGAGTCAATTTTATTTGGCACAAAGACTCAACCGAACTAAATAAAACTCGGTATGTGTATTAGCACTAACGCCTTCCTTATAATAAGCCATACAAACATTTCTAGGGACGGGCAGGAGTGGGGGTTATAAGGGACGCCTGAAATTAAAAATAGTGATATTCCGTTTCCTATTGGTGTTTCGGCAAATATGCACATAACAAAAGTTGTTTATTTTGTTATTTAGAGAAACTTTTGTTATATACACTATCGTCGAATACCGAATTATAAAGGCGTTATACGCTAAAAATTATAGCGGGTGTCAAGAATATTATTTGGCACAAAAGAGTCCACCGAACTAAATAAACCTCGGTATGTTTATTATCTCTGACACCTTAATTATCATAAGTCATACCAATATTTCTAGGGACGGGCAGGAGTGGGGGTTGTAAGGGAGGCCTGACATTAACAATAGTGATATTTCTTTTTCTACTGGTTTTTCTGCAAATATGCACATGACAAAAGTTTATTTTGTTATTTGGAGTAACTTTGGTTATATACACTTTTGCCGTATACCTAAGTATAAATGAGTTATACGTTAAAACTTTAGCGGGAGCCCCCAATTTTATTGGGCACTAACGGCTGAACCGAACTTAACAAAGCTCGGTATGTCAATTAGAATTAATTCTTCCAATATTATAAGTTATATTAAAATTTTTAGGTTCGAACGGGAGGGGGGTTATAAGGGAGGCCTGAAATAAAATTCACCATATTTACATGTATAAGAGACGGGAAATATAAAAATATCGAAGACAATGAAGCCTTATTGAACAAATATTCTATTATTAGCAAATCCACGGCAACGACGGGTATCAATCCTAAACACTGGGACGGGTAAATGTCAAAATATTGTGCAATGTAAAGCCTGCTAAAAAATACCATCACCATTCAGTCTCAAATGAATTCCCGGGCGAAGCCGGGTATCTGAGCTAGTATATATATATATATACATATATGTATATTATATTATATGTATTTGTCTGTTACCGCCCTAGCGGTCGCAATTTTTGTTTAATTGTCACCAAACTCGGTATTTAATCGTTTGATGTAAAAAGGAAGATCAAGTTCGTTAACGGCTGAAATCGGACTAGTGGGAGAGGGGGGTATTTTTGAAAATTCGAAATATCTCCGATACGTCGGATCGAAAAAATGTATAGAATCAATCTTATTGCAAATTAAATTTACTATAAATATTGTTCTATACATTTATTCTGTACCTTGAATATTAACCGAGATATTTGAATTTGTATTCTGTCCGTGGTCGGCATGAGTCGGCTATGTTCGGGACATTCCGCTGAGAGCTCTGGCGGCCGTTTCCGTAAACTATTCGTCCCTCGTGAATAGGTTTAGAGATACCTTACACTACAGTTGTTATTGGGCAGATTTCTCTATTGTAAAACTTCACGTGGGAAATCTGCTTAGTTTACGCAGCACCTGCGTGACGGTCTTTTTTTATTTCAGGCATTCCTTATAACCCCACCCCTGTTCGTCTCTGAGAATATTAGTATAGCCTAAAATCTTAAGTTGGGTTAGTTGTAATATACATACCAAGTTTCTTATAATTCGGTTCAGCCGTTTATGCGTGAAAAGGTAACAAATAAACACACACCAAAGAAACATAATTCAGTTATGGTGTCTATGACTTGTGAAACGAAAAGTTATCGTGAAATTTCGAGAAAAAAAAGTCCGTCACGCAGGGGCTGCGTAAACTAAGCAGATTTCCCATGTGAAGTTTTACAATAGAGAAATCTGTATACTGGTAACACAACACCACCGTGATTAAATACAAACGGTAATGAGAATTCTTTCAGTTAATTAAAATAAATTCCCATCTGAAACGGCTTCAGAATTTTAAGAATAATTTATATTTTAATAACTCAAATTTTAGTAGTCCAAGAACTAAAGAAGGGGGGGGGGCGGATGAACAGAACGTATTTGCATAAATATCACAAAGTAATGAAGGTAAGGTAAGGTTAGAAACGACAGGTAACGTTAGAAGAAGCTTCCACCTAAGCCAAGTACTGACGAAAATGGCCGATCTAATCCGAACTATACCCGACCACAGACTTCATAAAAATGCAAATATCTCGGTTAATATTCAAGATAGAGAATAAATGTATATAACAATATTTATAGTAAATTTAATTTGCAATAAGATTGATTCTGTACAATGTTTCGATCCCACGTATAGTAACGGAGATATTTATAATTTTCGAAAATGCCCCCTCCCACTGGTCCGATTTCAGCCGTTAACGAACTTGATCTTCCTTTTTACCTAAAACGATTAAATACCGAGCTTGGTGACGATTAAATAAAAATTGCGACCGCTAGAGTGTTAACAGACAAATATATATATATATATATATATATATATATATATATATATATATATATATACATATATATATATGTACATATACTAGCTCAGATACCCGGCTTCGCCCGGGAATTGATTTGAGGCTGAATGGTGATGGTATTTTTTTGGCAAGACTTTACTTTGCACAATATTTGATATATGACAATTACCCGTCCCAGTGTTTAGGGTTAATACCCGTTGTTGTCATTTGTTAATAATAAAATTAATGTTTTATGTAAGTCTTCACTGTCCTCCAAATTGTCATATTTCCCGTCTCCTGTGCATTATGCATAGACTTCAGTTATTAAGGACAAAATATTAACATAGAGATTTGAATTAATTTTTCCAGGTGAGGTACCTCATAGTATAAATTGGAATGAATTGTTGAGCATATCAATATTTCTACGCAAATTACTTGCTCCACACATTGCTCCTTGAGAATTGTATAAAACAAAAGTTAATCGAAATATCAAAGTAAACAACTTTTGTTATGTGCATGTTTGTCGAAAAACAAATAGGCAATGAAATAGCGTGAATTTTTATTTCAGGCCTCCTTATAACCTCCACTCCCGTTCTAACCTAAAAATTTCAATATAGCTTATTATTGGGTTATTAGCTAAAAATTTCAATCATGGAAGAATTAATCCTAATTGGCAAACCGAGTTTTTTTAAGTTCGGTTTAATCGTTAGCGCCCAATGAAATAGTCGACTCCCGCTTTAGTTTATAGTGTATATCTCGTTTATATTTTGTTAAAAGACAAAAATGAATATGACAAAAGTTACTTTAAATAACAAAATAAACAACTTTTGTTATGTTCATATTTGCCGAAAAAAACGAAATATCGCTATTTTTAATTTCAGGCCTCCCTCATAACCCCCACTCCTGCCCGTCCCTAGAAATGTTGGTATGGCTTGTTATAATGAAAGCGTTAGTGCTAATACACATACCTAGTTTTGTTTATTTCGGTTGGGTCTTTTGTCCCAAATAAAATTGTTCACTTCCGCTATAGATGTTTGCGTATATCTCGTTTATAATTCGGTATACGAAAAAAGTGTTCATAACAAAAGTTACTCTAAATAACAAAATAAACAACTTTTGTATTGTTCATATTTGCCTAAAAACCAATAGGAAACGAAATATCGCTATTTTTAATTTCAGGTCTCCCTTATAACCCCCACTCCTGTTCGTCTCAGAGGATATTTATATAGCCTAAAGTCTATGTTGGGTTAGTAGTAATATATATCACATACCAAGTTTCATAAAATTCGGTTCAGCCGTTTATGCGTGAAAAGGTAACAAACAAACAGACACGAAAGAAACAAAATGCAGTTTTGGTGCCTATGACATGTGAAACGAAAAGTTATCGTGAAATTTCGCGAAAAAAAATCAATGTGCAGACAGAGGTTACAATTTTTATATATATAGATGTCACACCAAAACAAGTCAATTTGCAGGAATGTCAATGATAAACTTCCAAAGTACTGATTTATTAATGCACAGGTCACCTATTACAGGTGTTATGTATGTATGTCTATTACAGTGCTAATATTATTAAAAACTGGAAATAATAAAAAATATTACTCCTAAATAAAAGCATATTGAAAACCTTTAACATAATCGACAGTCCTGTTCAATAAATGAAACTCAAGGGAACATTATTAACATGAAAAATAGAAATATAACAGGTAATTAACATAGAATAAATTGCATAGATTAATAATAATGGGAATGTATTCTCATAAATCTATTATAATTAATAGTAAAGAAGAGAATGAGAGCCTACCCATTGTCCTGGATGTTGACGTGGAGGGTCCTTGACCCCTTCAGACTGGCTTCTGAGATGACTCCTGAGCGGGCATACACTTCCGGTTATATTTACATTCTTCTTCTTAGAAGTTTAAAAGTCCAGTTTTCATCTGTACCCCCCCCCTCACCCGGTCTATTGTTTTGCCTTGAGGTAAACGTTGAAAAACCAGCTCCTGTAATACCCCTTGATCGTGGTTTTCATCTAACGACCACTCTGTCCTACGATGGAAGGACAGACATCCTGTAACGTCCGATCACTCCAGTAGTGAATGTTGGACCTTAGTCTTGAGGTAAAGATTTTTGAGCGCCCACTTGCTCTGATTAGCCAGCTTTTCCCAATATGCTTCCTATTGCTCTGAAAAAGAGATATAACAAAAAGAATACTAATTGACTACATGGCCTTTGGACTCTTTTTGCTATACGGTTGTATCAACAGCTCCTTCTCAATTTTTGCCGTGCTCCGCTTTTCTGAGAGTTTATCACCCAAACTCTCCTTGTAACCATTTAAAAATGTCAAGTACTTAACGTGCATTAATTCATGATGAAAATCTTCTTCTGATAGGGGAATATTAGTCAGTTAAATATGTTGTAAGACATTTTACAGTACATGTGATGCGTCGGCTGGAATATTCCTTGATTATTTGGGTTTTTAATGCAAAAAATAAATAATAAATACTAATAACAATTACAACCTCTAACCTATAATACTTTAAAATATACAATTAATAAGGGGGTCCCTAACCCCTTGAAAGTCCATAAAGGACATTATAAAAAAAAAAAAAAAAAAAGATACTAGCACCCAAAACAAGTTCTTAGCCTTAACCTAGCACGTATGTTCGGCCCGAGATGCACCAATCACATGGTCAAAGACCATATTGAATAAATACGGTGAAAGCGGGTCACCCTGCATGACCCCACGGCCAGGCAAAATGTCCCTCGAACACCGACCACCAGCCCAGATCACCGAAACGCTCTCTGCCTAGATACCGTCAATATATTTAACAAATTCTTCAGGAAGACCAGGGGCCCAAGCCATAGTAAGGATCGCATGACGAAAAACCGAATCAAAAGCCTTTTTGAAACCAGGATTGCAAAGGAAATGTTCCGCTTCTTCCTCAAAGCATTCTGGAGCGCCGAGTCCAAGAGAAGAACATTGCTTGCCAGCAACACCATCAATGTCACTCAGAAACACTTTCTGCTCCGGAACATGCTGGACGATTGTTGCTTACCTGAATTCCAACATTTTGTGCACATTTTCTTGCGAGTTGCGTGACGAATAATAACAGAGGCCACAGCGATGGGCCGGTGGTTCGTGACCCGCGCCCGAAGCTTCCCACACGGAACCTTACCTCTATCTATGATACTATTAAGGACAGCCTCAAGTACCACCCCAGGGAACTGCCCGCCATTTCTCTGACGACACATCATCCAGTCCAGTCCAGCGACTACACATCATACAGTCCAGTCCGCAATCCCTTTCAGGCATATGCCTTGCTGCGTTCTCCGGCGTGATAGGCGACCAAATGTTCCTTCAAAGCGGAGAGCCATCCATGGGACTCCTCCATAATGGGTGCTAACTCCCCGTAAGCCTAACTCCATGAGTGCCACAGGATTTAGCTTCTCCTAGGATCTCCTCAACTGCCGCCTTCTTATCTTGCATACAGAGATTCCGGGTTCTCGCAAAGTTGATACGCCGGAGATTTCTCCGTCGGGGGCGATATCCCGTCCCACGGGGTTCTCCGAGTTCTGAAAACCTCTCCGAGGCGGTTTATCTTTGCTATCAAGGTGAAGCCGAATCTACTGTCCAAGCGATCCAGCAACACCTTCCCCAGTAATAAATTGTCTGAGAACATTAGCCGTAAAGCGGCCCTTACACGATCATTAATAATGACATTACCAGTAATGACATTTTTTGCGAACGCACTTCATTCCAGATTATCATTACTGTAAAAACCTTACACAATCATTTTTAATGTCATTACTTTCCTTCAGTACAGTGGTGGTCTCTGTCAAAGCAAGACGTATAAAATAAAATGGATCCACACAAAACCGCTTGTATTACTATAATTTTGGCTTTAGCTACAAAACGGCGAGTAAAACATAAACGTTGGATGAAGGAGTGGTTAAAAAAACGTGAACAGTATTCTCATATTTTGTTATTGAATGAAATTAGAGACACCGAAAAATAAAACAACATAATTTAAAAGCATTTTACTTACTTTTGAGTTCCCAAGGTCAACAGGTTGCTCAAAATTGTTAATAAATTGCAATGCGTGTAAAACCCACGAGGACGGTGAATATACATCGTCGGCTCCAGCCCCTGATCTTGTTTGATCTTTACCAAACTCGGAATTTAATCGTTTTATGTAAAAAGGAAGATCAAGTTCGTTAATGGCTGAAATCGGACCAGTGGGAGGGGGGGTTTAGAGGGGGGGATTTTTGAAAATTCAATATATCTCCGTTATTATGCATCAAATCGAAAAATTATATAGAATAAATCTTATTGCAAATTAAATGTACTATAAATATTGTTCTATACATTTATACTGTATCTTGAATATTAACCGAGATATTTGCATTTGTATTCTGCGTGTGGTCACCAGTAGGCTGTTCGGACTTTCCGCCGAGAGCTCTGGCGGCCGTTTCTATAACTATTCGTCCCTCGTGAATAGGTTTAGAGGTTAGGTTAACTGTTTTTTGGGGCTAGAAACTACTGGGTTATTACGCCCTAAATAATGTTTTAGGTTTAGAGGTTTCTTACTACTACAGTTGTTATTAGGCAGATTTCTCTATTGTAAAACTTGTGGGAAATCTGCTTAGTTTACGCAGCCCCTTGCGTGACGGACTTTTTTTTAACTCTTTTCGGTAGTTACATCTGAGAGTATTAATTTTACGTCTGACGTCAGATATCGTGGCTCTAGGTTTGCATTTTTCGTAGACTGACAGCAGTTTCACGAGTGCGGCATTCCTTTTATTTTTATAATTTGAATCTGAAGGATTCCATAATGCTGGTAATTCTTCGTACATTGATATAAAATATTGCAAAACATCACTGGTTTCTACACAATCACTCTCCGGAGCCGACATGTTGTCTTCGCAATTTCGTGTGGTAGACTGAGTAATGATGCTGCACACCTTACACTATCATTATTAATGACAGTATCCCCTCCCGTTTACAGTAATGATGTGCCGAGATCAGAAAATCCGGATTCGCATCATTCCCCCTCGTCATTCCAACTTTGTCGACGTTACACGATCAGTATTAATGTCATTCTGATAAAGTAATGTCATTATTAATGACCGTGTAAGGGCCGCTTAACAGCCGGCGCAAAGACTGGTTCTACACCCACTAACCGCTCACTGATACCCTTGAGTAGCCGTTCACACCTCACACGCTCTAGCTCGTCATGTTGGCTAAGTCCTTGGTATATCTCAAAATACTCTAATTTTGCTCGAGCTCTTTTTACGGCACGATAGGTTCTACCAAGCATCAATTCCGCTAACCGTGAATAACCTTCTTTCCTGAGTCTACACTCATGCAATGCCAAAACCAAAAGTTGTTCAGGGCCCCATCTTGCCCGCACACTACCAAGGTCGGCTGCAATTATTATTAGTCACTCCTGACGAGACAACTTGTTTGTGTTAAATATGTAGAGTGAAACGGAATAATTTCATTTAGTGTTAAAAAGGTGTTTCATTCTCTGACCTCCAGCTTATATGCAGGAGTGAAGTTTGAATTTGTGATTACTATAGCATATACAATTTTGACGGTACGATTCCCTAGACTCCTTCCACTAATCATCTGAAACAGAGTCATTTGAAACGTACAAAAATAAACTTGACCAGGAAGAATAATTAGAAATCTAATTGGGTTGAGGGGCGGAATGGTCTCCATCCATGAGCATCAGAAAAACATGAGCAATTTATAGCTGAGGATAATTCGTGTGCGTGAGTGTATTGAATAAGCTCAACCAAAAGGATATTTGCTGTGATTTTTGTTCATGGCGTACATTTGTTCTTTTTTCACAATACAAGTCAAGGTGGCTCATATGTTATAGTTCAAGGGGGGAAATCGATATTTACCAGAGTGGGAGAGCTTATTTCAAGAGGGAGCCTGATGGTTATAGGCACAGTCGGACGGAGAGGCTCAGAGGACTAGCACTGCGGGGCATCTACCAACTCACACCTCCAAATCCTATTCTTTTCCTTGCCACAGCCCCAACAGTATTGTAAGTATGAATGTATTATTTGCCGCTTCAATCAAACCTCTAAAATTTTACACCCAAAAATATCTCTTGATATTTCATTTACTTTATTTCTCTTATGTGAGTGGGGGGGGGGGGAGCATTGTGTTTATTAATGTTGGATCACTACTACCAACTATATCATAATACATATTTTAACTTACCTATGGCAACAACAAAGTAATGAATACTTCAAATGATGATTTTAAAAATCATTTTTATTTTTCTCCTGATGAGGCGTTATATGGACGCGAAACTAGTAGAGAAATAAAAATGACTTTTAAAATAATCATTTTCATGTATTCATTATTTTGTTGACCTTCCGCCATAGATTACTTAAAGTGAAGTTAAATAGGTCATATTTTTACAATAATATGTATTGCTTGTGAAAAAAAAAAAAATTATTCTAATTAATGGGCAGAATTTTTTTTTATGGCATTATCAAATATTTGTACTAAATATTCTCAAGAATAAAAATATTGTATTAAATCACTAAAGGTTAAAAAAAAATGTAGCTTTCTAATGAATAAAATAATTCCAGTAGTTAATATATAAATATTGTCTACCTCCTTCCAAATACACATCAAATTAATATAAAATATATATATAAATCTGTCAACCTAGCATCCCCACATACGGACCCCCACACCCATGTATAACATAAGTTCCATTCTTTTCATAATTAAATTATAATTTAAAACGAACCTGATGACACCACATGACTGCCTTGCACTTCTTTTGAATCAAATAAAGTGTTTCTTGCATTTCATTAAAAATTATTCATTTCAAAGTCATTTACGATATCTCCGTTCCAATGCATCGGATAGAAAAATCCCATAATTTATGTATCATCTCTGGATAAACAAAAAAGGTTCTATGTACAATTTTCGTATTTTAATTCGTACGTAGAACTGCGCCCAAAAGCAGAGGCACACAAATAGGCGTTACAGCAATACCAAATATCATATTTCAGCATTCTAAGGCCGTTTTTCAGAAACGTACGTGCAGATTTCACGCTGAAACCAGTAAAAATAGGTTCGTGGTGGGACAAAACACATTTATTTCTTTAAAATATGAAAACCCAAAATTTTCGGGATTACAGTACTTCCTTTACTACTTCCTCTACTAGAGAGTAAAACAATAAAATAATTTTAAAATATACCTATAAAAACTAAATTGTTAAACAATTGTTATATATGTTGATTTCATCTTCCTACTCTAAAAATAAAGTCCTCCAGCTTTATTTGTAATAAAGAAAAGTAAATAATTCTGAGTGAAACGAAATAATAATATTCGTCTTGAATATATGCTAAAATGGTTACTGTTACATCATATGCATCATAAATGGTAATACTATTACTCACTATTATTATACTAGGACGATAGCCATCGGTGGCGTTTAGGAGTTGAAATAATTTAACTAAAGATAACCTGTGGACTAGGTTTTATTAGACAAAAATGTGTCACATGTTGACTGAACAAAATCACTCTCTACACTAAATGAGGTTTGGTTAAATAACATGTGTTAATTAAAACAATTGAATAATAAACAATATATCATTTTCCCCCACCAACATAAAAGTCCTGGAGATAAGCTGGAGGGCGACGATTTCTAGAGCTGCGCCTGAGAGCTGGGGGAGGGGGTGACGGCTGAGCCACCGGGCTTGGTTCATCTACTTGATTTCTGGGTGAAGTAGGTTCACCTCCTGATTCTTCATTTTCTAGCAAGCCCTGGTCCTGGTTCAAATTGGAGTCCATATGTTGTAGCTGGGTATCCTCTTGTCTAGCTCCTTCACTGCTATATGTAGGGGTTGGGGCCAAGTGCCTCGTAGATACAGTAGTCTCTCGTCCGTCTGCCAGTCTGACATGGGCGTACTCCGGGTTCGCCTCTAGAAGAGTCACTTCATCCACCAGCGGTTCGTACTTGGACTGTCTGACGTTTCTACGAAGAAGCACTGGGCCAGGTGTGAGAAGCCAGGAGGGAGTGGAACTACCATTACCCGATTTCCTGGGGTGTTTGAACATCCGTTCGTGAGGAGTCTCGTTCGTAGCGGTGCACAGAAGAGAACGGATAGCATGAAGAGCATCGTCGACGACAAGCTCCCACTGATGAGTCCTTAATTGCTTTGTTCTGAGAGCTAATTCAATGGTCTTCCAGACTGTGCCCACGAATTTTTCTGCTTGCCCATTCCCTTGTGGGTTGTATGGCGTGGTCCGACTTGTAGCTATCCCATTGGTGGTTAAAAATGTTTTTAGTTCGTGAGACATGAAGGAAGATCCCCTATCAGTATGTATATAACATGGTAGTCCAAATATAGCAAATAAAAATTGTAATTTATTTTTAACAGTCGATGCTGAAAGGTCATGACAAGGAAATGCGAAGGGGTATCTGGAGAACTCGTCAACTATAATCAGGAGGTAACGGTTTCTTGTATTGGTTGGTAGTGGTCCTTTAAAGTCTATGTTAAGTCGCTCCAATGGTCGTGTCGCCTTTATAAGATGCCCTTCTTGCTTATTGAACCTCGGTTTCAGCTCAGCACAGATCTTGCATGACGTCGTTACTTTCCTAATGTCTTCCAGCGAGTAAGGCAAATTCTTTATTTTTACCCAATGATTCAATCGAGTGACTCCGGGATGACATAGTTCTTGGTGAAGTTCTTTGAGCTTGTTAAAATTACATCCGATCGCAGAACATATTCTTGACAACGCGTCTGCTGCTTCATTCTGACGTCCCGGTCTGTATACAATTTCATAATCGAAGCAGGATAGTTCAAGACGCCAACGCAAGATTTTCTCGTTCTTGACTTTGCCAGGTTGTTTGCCATCGAACATAAAAGACACGGACTTTTGATCTGTAATAAGCTTCAAGTGCCTCCCTAGTAGATAGTGACGACACTTTCTTGCTGCATCTACTATCGCGTAGGCTTCTTTCTCCACCGATGAATGTCGTCGTTCGGAATGGTTGAGAGTTCTAGAGAAAAATGCTACAGGTCGACCGTTCTGCGAAAGTGTAGCTCCTATTGCATGTTCAGAAGCATCTGTTTCAACTGTAAAGACGGCTTCTTCATCAATAGCACTGACTAAAGCGTTTTCTATGTCTGATTTTAGTATTTCAAAAGTTTGAGCTGCTCGATTATTCATGGGAAACGGACTTGATGTCAAAATGTTAATTTTCTGAGAAAACTGAGGAATGAAATTAGAAAAGTGTGAAAACATTCCCATTGCTCTCTTCAAGGTGGCTGCATTCGTAGGTAGGGGTAGCTCACGTAAGGATTGGAGACGGTCCGGATCAGGGCGTATTGTTTTATTGCTTACGACAAACCCGAGTAATTTTATCGAACGGACGGAGAAAATACTTTTTTGTTCATTGATTGTCAGACCATATTTTTCTACAGCTTTTAAAAATTTCCTCAGGTTTGCGTCATGTTCCGCTTGATCCTTCCCACATACCGTTATGTCGTCCAAATATGCATAGACTCCCGTAAGTCCTTCTCGAGTAATTATGTTATGGATCGTCCGTTGAAAGCAAGCAACTGCATTTCGTGGGCCAAATGGAATGCTCCGGAACTGCCACAATTTGCCAGCGGCTTCGAACGCTGTAAATGGCTTATCTTCGTCCGTTATCTGTATTTGGTGATACGCACTTTTGAGGTCGATAGAGCTGAAGACTTCGTAGCCCGCTACGGTGTTCACGATATCGTCAATTCTCGGTAAGGGATACGCATCAAGTTGTGTATATCTGTTAATTGTCTGTGAATAATCGATCACCATGCGCCGTTTGTGGTTCTCTGTCTGCGTAACGAGGACCTGAGCTCTCCAAGGGGAATAACTTTCCTCAATTATGCCGTCTTTCAATAGTTTTTGCACTTCTAGTTCGATAAACTTGGCATCGGAGGTAGAGTGACGTCGAGACTTAATCGCAATAGGCTTCACATCGCGCGGGACGTTTCTAAATAGTCTTACTGGCTCAACACTCGCCATGGTAAGCCCACAGATATTGAGAGGGTCCCGGGATCCCCCAAATTTAATTTTGATAGACGAATGACTACTTAGAACATCGTGTCCTAGGATGGCGTCTGCACAAAGATCAGAGAGAATATTGAGTGTTACTCCGGGGTAGAAATGATCTTCTATCTTCAAATCTACTCTGCAAGCCTTGTTAATTGTGGAATTCAGAGTAGTAGACGCCATGGATACCGTTAAATGAGTTGGTAAGATTGTGGCTCTCAACTGCCTAGCTTTCTGTTCTGAAATGAAGCTAAGTGAACTCCCTGTATCTATAAGAGCCCGGGCTTTTATTCCGTTTATTTTAACTGGAATGATAGCTTTCCTGAGACAAGAATGGGTCGATGCGGACACGGCAGCACTTGTGGGCTTTTGGCACCGACAGCCCTTGACAAAATTCCTTCGAGAGTTACGACAAACTTTGGCGAAGTGGCCAATCTTGTTACAGGCCTTACAGATCTGTTCACGGGCAGGGCAAGAGGTCCTCAGGTGGTAGTCGTACCCGCAGAAGTGGCACTTCTTTTTAGCAGCAGCTGCAACCTTCCCGGAGTTGCCCCCTGAGGACTGAGAAGAGGACCTAGACGAGTGTAGGGAAGGCTTGGATGAACGGACTGAGGAATTAGACGAGCGTATGGAGTCCCTGGGGCCCGCCCTCTGGGACCGGACTGCGTTGACCGACTGTTCTTGGTACTGAAGGGACTGTTCTATTGCCGACTCTAGGGCCTTTGATTGTCTCGAGGCTTCATCAAGGGTAAGGTTAGGACTCTCTAATAATCTTTGGCGTATGTTGGACTCACGGAGACCGGCAATGAAAGCGTCTCTTATGCAATCATTACGGTTAGTCTCGGCCGTAACGGCTTTGAAATTGCAGTCTTTGCTAAGGAGCTTTAACGCTTCTAAATATTTTGTAACTGATTCGCCAGATTGTTGCCGCCTAGTCGCTAACTTGTGACGTGCAAAAACTTCGTTCACCGACTTTGTAAATGTGCTCTTTAGGACGGCAATGGCATCATTGTAAGTACCGCATTCGTTAATTAACTCGTAAACGACCGGAGATACGTGATTTACCAGTATGCGTAATTTCTCGTTGTCACTTACTTGGTAAGTTAGCAGGAAGTTTTGAAACGTCTTGTACCAGTGGTTCCATTCAAGTGATGCAGTTTGTGAATCCGCTTCGATTGCAAGCCGCTCCGGTCGAAGTAATTTATCCATAGTCTTAACAATTTTTTTTTTGTCTAATAAATTGAAATAATTTAACTAAAGATAACCTGTGGACTAGGTTTTATTAGACAAAAATGTGTCACATGTTGACTGAACAAAATCACTCTCTACACTAAATGAGGTTTGGTTAAATAACATGTGTTAATTAAAACAATTGAATAATAAACAATATATCAGGAGTAATTTAGCCTCGTTTGACTCTGGCTGGTAGACAAAATATAAGGCATTGCTTTTGCAGGCATCAGCTATGTGTCAGTACAATATTTTATATTTATTTATCCTCAAAAGTGCCAAAATAATTAAGGGTTAATACTTTATATTTTTAGGATATCAACAAACTCTAGGAAATTTTAACGTTACAGAATTGGACGATTCTAGAAATTCTTTACATTTTTGTACTGATGCTTTGTATTAACAAAAGTATTAGCTTTTCTTACATTCTTGTCTGTTATAGTAATAAAACTGAACATTTATTTCAGATCCGAAACATGGAATTTTTCACCGTCGCAGTATTTCTCCTTAGTTTCACATTCGTTAAACCAGAATCTGATGAAGCTTGTGAAACTCTGCCCTCAGAAATTCATATAACAAAAGGTAACAAATTATTAATGGGTGGAAACGATTGTTATATTTAATCTTCTCACAGAAAGTTTATATCATGCACATCTAGCACTGGCTTGAATTATCTCAAACATTTTGGTGGCCCCTCATAAACCGTAAATATCTTCACTATATACTATATAAATATATATCATTAGTATAATCTGAATTCAAACTCAGGTGCTATCACTCTCCCACACACGCGCGTTACATTGATTGAAACATAAAAAAATTCCATATTATATAATATAGTGCATAAATATTCATACATCGTTCCACCCATCTAGATATTTATAGTTGAGATTGTTACAATATTGTTTCAGTCTCTCCTTACATTAAATCTCAAATTTAATAAAACATCAAGAATTCCTTTCAAATCCAAGACATGCTATGTTGAAATTGAAAACCTCTAAGAAAAGACTTATTTTCGAATTTGCTGTACTATTCAGGTTGCCTAAATCATAACAACTTTCGGAACAAAACAAACCCTTTGGAGTACTCTTTTTTAGACACGTTTTCGAAAAATATATTATTCTTTTCTGTTCATTCCTGTCTCTCAACAGGAATTTTGGTGGCTAGACAAAACCATACGTAATTGAGTCTTGGATTTATTTCTCCTCAAAAAGGACATCAATTTCACTCACCATTGAATGCTGATTTTTTTAAAAACATTTAGCCGAAAGTGTTTTCTGTCTGAATTATGAATTCGTCTGAATTATGCCACTGATGAAACTAAGAGTTGTACGTCCAATAGACACGTGCACATGTGATTTTTATTTGACGGAAAATTTTCAATATAAGATGCTTAACCACATCTGGGGTTGGAAATTTCACCCTATAGATGACCAGAACCAACATCTGTAGAATCACGAGAACCTAACACCATATTTCAAAGATAAACTTCTGAATGAGCCTTATCTATCGTTGAAACTACAATGCACCACAACTAGAAGGCATAAATTAATAGATTGCATATTTATAGAAAAATACATAAAACACAAAATCTTTAATGTCCTGACTAAATTAATAAGTTGTGTCTTTGCAATTTTAGAAGAGTTTGATGAACTTGGTAGGCTCCAAAGGACGTGCAGTGGGGACATTGCAGTGAACAAATGCGAAGGTGCTTGCAATTCGCAAGTTCAGCCAAGTGTGATTACGCCAACAGGATTTCTAAAGGTAAGACAGAATGACCAAGAAGAGTATTGGATTAATAAAAAGTATAGTAAAAATGTTTAACTATTTAGTGTATATTGCAATAGTAAATATGCAGTTATTCAGGATGAAATAGCGTTTGTTACAAAAAGTAACCAGTCAAACTCCAACGTTTTGGTCAGTGAATGGAGATTCAAGCGCCTAACAAGCATAACTGGCTAATAAATTTGGAATTGCGAGCAGAATTTAGAAGTTTTCAGAATCCCTATAAAATGAAATACAACGGCTTATATTAAATGTCTTGTATTTAATAATCACTAAAAGAAGTAGAGGCTTTGAAGCTTAAATATAAATTTGCTAATATCTCATGAGTTAGGGCATGTTTTGAAAAATAACTATTTGTAACTCAATTCTCAATTATTTTTTAAAAATGCTTCTCACATTAGAAATTTAAAACAAAAATCTTATTATTCATTTGCATTAAAAAAACAGTTATTTGTTGAAATTCTACAAGAGTTCAGAATTCTACAACGTTGGTTGCTGAGAAACATTTGTTATAATGCATTAATAATTTCATACATACATTACCATTTTCAGTTCTCTTAATTATATGCTGTTAAAATAGATTAAGCCAAATTCGTGGATAGAAAACTAATCTAAAAAATAATGGAAAATAAAATAATTTATGAGTGCCAGGTATTGTATAAAGATACCTAAGAAGGTCTACTTCTATCAATTTGGATCAAGAGAAGCAAGTTTCAAATAAGGGTAGTTGTTCTTCCAAAAACATCGAGAAATATGCTAATGTACACCTCCTTAATTTTAAAAGTTTTTAAATTTTCACAATTCTAATTTGGTACATTTTTGTATTTAGTAAATTTACTTATTACCTGATTTTCTATAAAAGATTACTCTAGGACCTAGGGTGCATAATAAGAGTGCTGAGCAACCTAATGCATGTGGGCCAGTAAACATTAATTTATTCAAACAAAAGGTTTTTTTTTGTTGTTCATATCACTTGTAATTTTTATCATGGTCTTTTTCAGGAATGCTACTGCTGCAGAGAGAGCTTCCTCAGAGAAAGGGCTGTGAGATTGGAACATTGCTACGACCCCGACGGTGTCCGACTTGTCCATGAGAAGGGCTCCATGGAAGTCAGGCTTAGGGAACCAGCTGACTGCAAGTGCTACAAGTGTTCAGATTACACCCGCTGAACAATGTTAATATAAATATAAAAATGTTATAAATAAATATTTTGTCATTCCATTGTAATAGTAGCACTAAGAGAGCCTGCTCCATTTTTGCAAGAAATAAAAACTTATTTTACAAATTTTACTACCAAAACTATTTCTTTCTAACACCCAATTATCTAATATTTTCCTTCAACCTTGCTATTCAATTTATTAATAAATTGAATTGTTATGATGACATTTTCGAGGGCTAAAAGTAAAACACATTTTTTTCCGATGATACCTCCTATAATTTGGCTATTAGGTTGTGTTGACGTGCTGATAGTATTTTAAGGGAAGTAGGGCTAAATATTTAACACATAAATACAAAATGGTGCTATATTAGTTTCGTAAAAATAAACTTGTGTTGAGTCTTTCTTCATGATGGTTACATAAATAATTCATTGTGCGTTTTTCTTCTTCTCTCATACTTAACAAACTAATTTCAGCCAGGTTTGGTTATCTTTTTAGCGAGGTCCCTGTAGCCTTCAATAATCTAAAAAAAAAACGTTAATTATACTTTGAAGCTAATTATTACGGTTTGTATATTTAAAACAAATTATACACATTCACACACACACATCTACGCACATCAAAATCAGACATAATAAATACATACATAAAAACAATCAAATTAAGCTAAATAAATTTTGATTCACCAAAGCCCAACGAATGCTGGTCTAATATCACTAGTAGGCACAGAGGCGTTATAAAAATACATTTCTCTTCAAAACACTTAAGTTTAAATTTAAATTAAGCTCTATATGTTTCGTTTTATTTATTCAACGCCTCACCATAAGTAAAGTCATTACACCTAAGACCATAGTTAGCTCATGGCCTAGAGAGGCATACTTTCTCTAGACCAGCTTCATCGGGAAATTTGGTATAATTATAACATCGATTGCAAAGGTATAGTGTAGTAATATCGATTGTAACCACGTATCGATTTATGGTAACATTGGGTAACAGCAGGGGGGTGCCATTCGGCAGGTGCGCAGATCAAAATTTTTTGCGACTTTGGCGCATGACGTCACTGGGCTGAACAGAGCTTTGTTTACATCGTGAGCATCGTTGTGTTTTTAGTTAATTGTTTTATTTTCCATTGTTATAAGTGATTTTTTTTTTCAAAATGAGTGAGTGTGCTATGGCAACATGTTCCAACAACTCTAGGAGAACAGGCAAGTCTGTATCTTATCACCGGTTCCCGAAAAACGAAGAAATTAAGAAACAGTGGATAGTTCTGTGTAGACGAGGAGATTTGAAATTTAATCCTACTTTTGCCCGGGTTTGTTCAGAACATTTCAGTGATAGTGATTACCAAAGGAATTTACAAGCAGAATTGTTAGGCTATGTTCCTAATAGATTGATATTAAAAGAAGAAGCTGTGCCGCATCTTAATTTACCAGTATCGTCCGTAAGTAAACAAACACCTACTAGCTCTACTTCTGACTCAAAATATGAAACATCTAGAGACTGTAGGAGTAAAAAACGTGAAATAACTCAACGTGCCCTGCGTCACATTAATGAGATTTCTCCCAAAAAGCTGAAAAGTGATTTTTCATGTAATACAGAAGAAGTTGATTGTGATGGATGTATTCTCTTAAAGGAAAAAATTGCTGAATATGAATCCCAATTAAAGTCCTTGCTGATCCAAGTAAAAAATTTAGAAAGTAATAACTTTAATTTAAAAAAGAGAGTTACTAAATTGCTAACAGTTAATTACCAGATAAAAATGCAAAAAGAAGAAAAAATGCAGTGGAAAAAGAAATGGAAAGGATTTGTTATCCAATATTATCCAAAGCTCAAATTCAGAACATACACTCAAAAAATATCAGCAGCAACTGTTTTGGGCAAGACAGACTTCATGCGAATGGGAGCTTTTAAAAAGGTAAGATTTAAAATATTAGAAACAGAATAATTTTCATGTAGTGTTTCCTATAGAGCACTATAGGAGTTTATTTCCCATGCTCCATCATTAATGATATTACATGTTTCCTTCGCAGTTATTTATTCTATGGGACAGTGCGGATTCAATGCATACACTCAAAAAATATCAGCAGCAACTGTTTTGGACAAGACAGACTTCATGCGAATGGGAGCTTTTAAAAAGGTAAGATTTAAAATATTAGAAACAGAATAATTTTCTTGTATTCTTTCCTATAGAGCACTATAGGAGTTTATTTCCCATGCTCCATCATTAATGATATTACATGTTTCCTTCGCAGTTATTTATTCTATGGGACAGTGCGGTTTCAATGCATATGCTCCAACATCAGTGCCATTCTCTTCACAAGGATGCTACTGGAACCAAGGATTACAGTGACTCTTAAAGCATCTCTTTATTACAAGGAGGACTACATGCCAATGATAACCTTTAAAAATCTTGTACCTATATTGACTAGCTGATGTTTAAAATAATTTAGTCATTTCTATTCATTTTTAACTGGGTATCATTGTTTATTGCTTGGTTAATCTCAATTTAATTAACTTTTATTTGTTTGTATAATAGAAGTCATTACTGTTTTCATGTTTTGAAGATTTCATCTTATTATAGTAAAGTTTTACTTTTTGTTGTGCTAATTACCTAGAAAAATTACGATTTTTAAATGTAACCCAACATATATAAATTTTAAGGAACTATTATGTATTTATTTTTAATGGAATCTAATTTGTACATGGTTTATTTGAAATAAAATATATTCAACTAAAGTAATTTGTATCATTTACAGACATATACCATTTTAACAATTTTTTATTCGCCAAATTAATCAGAAAACTGCTTATATTGATCGTATTTCGGCTTGTCCGCCAGGAATCTTTCAGCCCAGTGACGTAGAGGCTTGCTGCATTCTGATTGGCTACTCGCGAATGGCGCTACCTTATCTTATACGTACCTTGGGTAACAGGTTGTGTCTTTCTATCAGTATAGACGAAGACAGTCTAGAGCAGGGGTCTCCAAACTACGGCCCGCGGGCCACATCCGGCCCGCGGACAGATTTTGTCCGGCCCGCGGAGAGCTAGCATACTTGAAAACTCCTTTTAGAGAACATATTTTTCATAGCAAATTAAATTTAGTTCACTGAAGTATTCTAATTTTATGTTGAATAATTATTAATATGACATCTACATTGATATGGTCATGGGCTAACTACTCATAACATTGTTGTAGGCTTATTGTTATTGTTTTTGTGATAAGTTGGATAAAGAAACACAGAATTGTAATGAGTAAAGACATGTATAATATGCAGAAAAATTTAACTTCAGTACCGTAAAATGGGGTGAATAGCAACAGTGGGGTGAATAGAAACGAAACTTCTGAAAAAATTCAACATTATGTAATAGGGGGTTAAAGTAAAGCAGACAGGGATATTTTTTTTTTATGAGATGGAAATAAGGTAAGATTTAAGGGAAATGTGATTTTGTGTGGTTGGCAATACTGAGATTCAGATTCAGTGGTGTGACAAAGCAACTTCTGTTTCAGCCGATTTTCATCGTTTTCCAAACTTTACATGTAAGTACCATACCTCATCACCTCACATGTTTGAATTGTACTATTTTTTATACCTTGTATACCTGTAGAAGATATCACATTGTTTAATATAGTGTAAACAAAACCATTTCTTTGTTTCAATTTTTGTTTTAGGTTATGATCCATATTTTGAATCTGTGGGGTGAATAGAAACACATTATTTTGCTGTTTCTATTCACCCCACAAATCGTTAAGTTTTTATTTTGTGTTTATTTTCCAATGTCACAGCTGAAAGACAATAAAATATATAATATACAACCAATAGTTATCCAATTGAGGAATATTAGCTGGCACAAGCTATAATGTGACCGTTTTCTTTCAGCATGCCAAGGAGTTACAAACGATTAAAACCGAACAAAGTACAAGATCCAGAGGTTATTAAGGCAGCTGTTGAAGACATAACTAATGGCCTTAGCCTTCGAAACGCAGCGGTAAAATATGACATCCATTATAGTGTCCTCTACAGACATTTGAAAAAAGGTGATCAAATTAAGAAAAAAGGAGGGCAAACCGCTTTAACAGAAGAAGAGGAAAAAACTTTGGCGAGTAGACTTATTATTTGTGCTGACTGGGGCTACCCAATTGATTCGTGGACTCTGCGAATTTTGGTCAAAGAATCGCTTGACCGCCAAGGTAGAACCATAAAAAAATTCAAAGACAACTTTCCTGGCCGTGATTTTGTCTATTCTTTTTTGAATAGACATAAGGCTGACTTGTCACAAAGGTTATGCCAAAACATTAAACGGGTCAGAGCAGGTGTCTCCCCAGAAACGATCAATGAGTACTTTGACAGACTAGAAGCAGAGCTCAGAGACGTTCCTTCATCAAACATTATTAATTATGATGAAACGAACCTTTCTGATGATCCTGGAAAACATAAAGTAATAACTAAGCGTGGATGTAAGTACCCAGAAAGGGTGATGAACTCAACCAAATGCTCCATTTCTGTCATGTTTTCAGCTGCTGGTGATGGTCACCTCTTACCCCCATATGTAGTCTATAAATCTTTACACTTGTATGAAAGTTGGAGAGAAGGAGGCCCTGATGGGTCCAGATACAATAGGACCAAAAGTGGTTGGTTCGACAACTTTTGTTTTTCTGATTATGTTGAAACCATAGCCCTTCCTTATCTTAGACGTTTACCTGGCAAAAAGTACATGATTGGAGACAACTTATCTAGCCACTTGTCCTTGGATCTCATTAAAAAATGTGCAGAAAATGATGTCCACTTTATATTTTTACCAGCAAACTCCACGCACCTCACTCAACCATTAGACGTGGCATTCTTTCGGCCTCTCAAAATGGCATGGCGTTCAATCCTTCTAGATTGGAAAAAAGGACCCGGCAAGAATGAAGCTACCATTCAAAAGAGCAAGTTTCCTAGTTTGCTAAAGAAACTGTGTGAATCATGCAAATCGGAAAATGTAATTTCTGGCTTTAGAAAATGTGGTATTGTGCCCCTAAATCGGAAGGTAGTCCTCAGATTTGTCTATTGAATCAACCCAATCCTCAAGAGCCACAACACCAGATTATCTCCTGTTGCTGCTATTGATGCTTCCTTCAAGGAACTATTAACAGCTCTAAGACACACAGAAACAGTTCCAGCTCGAAAAAAGCGAGTGAAAGTAGATGTTGGTCCAGGATAAAGTGTTTCTGTGGCAGATTTTCCACCGGATCCAGATCAGGCTGAACCTAGCACATCTGTTGCTGGTACAAGCACTGACAATGATAATTCCACAGGTACCAGAAAACAAAGTGTAAGTGCCAGGAAAAATAAAAATAAAAAACTCGATTCAGACTCATCACCAGAAGATTCGGACTATTCTGTGCAAGACAGTGACTCAGATCTCACATTATCCGATTCTTCTGCAAATGCCGAACTTTCAAAAGAACTTGACAGATTAATCCAACCTGACGATTTTGTAATCGTGAAGGTATATGGAAAAACTAAAAATGTATTTAGAATGTATGTCTCCAAAGTCACTGACTTTCAAGATGACGGTTATGTTGGACTGTTTTGCAAGAAAACCCTCAGCAGTAATATGTTTTCCTTGACTGATGAAGAATCATTTTTCTCCAAGGATGATGTAATTAAAAAATTGATGCCAGTTGTTCAAACCTCAAAGTCTGCTTCTCGCTGGAAAGACAAAATCTGTTTTCAGGATGACTTAAGTGCCTTCATAATTTATTAGACTAAACTTTGTATTCTCACTTTTGTTCTTTTTGTTTTTGGGTATCGGTTACGATATATTGTAATTAAATTTTTTGCTCTGATTACCACTCGTTTGTGTTTCTATCCATCCCTTAACAATACTTACTGTTTCTATTGCCCCAAGAAACTCTGAAATAGAAACAGACGTGAAAAACAATGCCTGTTTCTATTGACCCCGCTCGATGGGGTGTATAGAAACAGCATGTTTTCAATTTTTTTAAATTTTACCTTGCCATAAAAAGAAAATATGAAGCTGCAGGCTTGTAGAGGACGGGAAGACCCATAAACCGAGGTAGGTCTCAATTCAATATCTCTTATAGTACTTTTGATATTTAAACTTGAAGTTCAAAACTGTTGCTATTCACCCCATTCTACAGTATATAATAACTAAAAAATTATTGAAATGAATCCAACTAATATTTTATACATTTTAAATAAAAACATAACTTATAACAAGCATAATGACATATGAAATACTAATGAGATTTATGTAATTGAGATTTTCCACTGACAATAGTTTGTAGTGGACTAATTTTACTTGTACCAATTATTAAAAGTCCGTCACGCAGGGGCTGCGTAAACTAAGCATATTTCCCACGTGAAGTTTTACAATAGAGAAATTTCACGAGAGTCGAGTAGTAAAGGAAACGGCCGAACTAGCTTTTGGCAGGATAGTCACCCAGCCGTTAGCGGCCCAGATTTAATAAAAATGCAAATATCTCGGTTAATATTCAAGATAGAGAATAAATGTATATAACAATATTTATAGTAAATTTAATTTGCAATAAGATTGATTCTGTACAATATTTCGATGCGACGTATAGTCACGGAGATATTTCGAATTTTTGAAAATCCTCCCCTCTAAACCCCCCCTCCCACTGGTCCGATTTTAGCCGTTAACGAACTTAATCTTTCTTTTTACATAAAATGACTAAATATCGAGTTTGGTAACGATCAAACAAAAATTGCGACACCGCTAGAGCGGTAACAGACAAATATATATATATATATATATATATATATATATATATATATATATATATATATACACAGTTTTGAACGGACCTCATTTTCGTCATCTACTAGGTAGGATCGATGGACATTTGAAGAAAAATTTCAAAAATTCCGTCATGAGTACAACCTCAATAGCTGGAGAAATCTGCTAAAAGAGATTTAAGATGCTCGTCAGTTAATTTAGATCTGTAAACATTTTTTGTGTACTTCATTTTGGAGGTCTTCTTACACAAATAAGTAGTACCAAAAACAGAAAACAGCCCACGAGCACGAGGTTTTGGCCCTCGGAACTTACTGGAGTAATCAGTATGGCCCTAAGGCTGGAAAGTTTGGAGACCCCTGTCTAGAGGATGTCTCAAGGGAAGGGCCGACTGTGGTTTTGGGTCTAATCAGTGTACCCCTGATGAGGCATTGAAGTAAAGAACGCGAAAAGTGTTGAGTTTAATGAAGTGAATTAGGGAGAATTCTATTTCTAATTTCTGCCCCTGTTTACGAATGTTATTAATTTTTTTACCCGCCAATTATGGAAAACATTCTCGATGGGCATTGAGTGTCTGTTACATCCATCTTTGTCAAAGGCCAGAACATTTTCAGTTTTCACTATGACCGTTTCACTAAATCTCCGTTTTGCATTATTAACCCATATCAACAAGCGGGAACTCGGTATTCGGTTAACTTGCTACATTCATTGATTATATCTATGCACGGCATATAAGTCTTTTAAAATAAAGTTGCAGATATCCCCATAACTAACAACGTCTTCAAGGTTACGATATACATAGCTCGCCAGAAAGCATCATCATTATGAATGTCATTGCTTCATCGTCTGAAAAGACTTTTTCTCCCCTATGGCTGTTCATCTCGAGCCGTGACTGGTAGATTCTTTCGTTTTAGTGATTTTCTAAAAGGTTTTGGCCTTAATATTATATGATTGAGTGGAGAGTTCGATTCCCGCCTGGGCAATTAGAATTTATTTAGTGACGAACTTATTAAATAAAATCCTTAGTCCCACCCTGGGTGAAAGAAGGTAAGTAACCTGTAGAAAACCCATCCCAATTAGCCATAGTTATTAACCAGGTGCATGTCCGTACAAACTAAAATAAGGAATTTTATTTTACAAAACTTGTATTACATGTATTTTATATATGTAAATATATATATATATATATATATATATATATATATATATATACATATATGTATGTATATATAGTGTACAAAACTAATATTTTATAGTAATATTTACCTCTTCTGCTACTGGTATTCCTCTGTTCTTTTTTTCCATCAAAATTGCCAGCAGTTCAAGAAGCAACTTTCCTGACAAAACAAATTCTTCATCCAATAAGATAATAAATTCACGAGCATGTGTGCGTGGGTATGTGTGTGTGTGAGTGTGTATGTATAAATAAAACTCTAAGTTTTAATATTAATGAACAGGTCCAAATTACCTTTAAAGCGAGATTCCCCCAGACATAACTTCTCGTTTACATCCAATAAGTCTTTAATTATATTTGATATGTGGTCTAGTTCATCTTCGGAACTTTCTATTTGAAAGAATAAAAAAAATAATAACACATAAATTTATTATCATCCTCTTTCATTTAAGTATTATTCTAATTTATTTATACATTACCTTTATACGGTTTTGTTGGATTCCCATCTTTCCAAACTTTATCAATAGCTTTTTGAATATTTAAATAATTCATTTTATGAAGTTCTGCCCCTTTGTCGGCATTTAACAATGATGCTTCATGTGCTAATACTTCGTGGAAAGCCATTCTTCTTCCACAGCCTTTACATTGCCAACCGCTCTTTAAATTAAGAGGAGATATTGGCAAAACGTAATCTTTGCAAGAACACTGATGGGCAGAAAAGTATGTCCCGAATTCCTGAAAATGGTGATTTTTAAATACAAAGACTCGGAATAATAGACTTGAAAGTAAATTTTTGTCGAGTTACTGGAGGATAAAGTGTTTATACCGTTGCGTCCTGACACCTGTAACAGGAGCAGAAGAATTCTTTCGTCAGAGACAAAAAATGTCTTCGAGTCATTGTTGACCAGAGAAGAGGACAGTAGGTTGTCATAATCTCAGACCCCTTCGGAATGGGCTTTGTAGCTACAACAAACATCACAGGTACGTTGTTGATGATTTCGAAATAGTGCTGTGTGTTTGGTGAACAGCAATGGTTCATCATTCCTGCGAGAGGGAATAGGCCTCTGATAGTCAGAACGTAGTCCTCAATGTCTATATTTATTTCAAAGGCCGTCCCATTCAGAACACTACAACTCAAGCTCATGAATGACTCATTTTCTTGACTTAATTCACCTTCTATATCTCTTTTGAGTAATAATATCTGAAAAAAATACAAGTTTGGGAATTAATTAAGGGATGAGTGTTGTAAATCTTTTTGAAGAAAAGTAAGCAAAAGTCAGTAAATATAGTAATGCCATGTGTTGTAGTTTGTATGTGTGACAGTCCCAAGAGTATATCATATAACATCTTCTTTTAGATTGTTACGGCCCATTTTTACCGTCGCCGAACACGGGTGATTGAGAAAGAAGACAGGCTGGAGATTGGTGCGCGGGGCTAGCTGCGCGAGAGCCAAAGACAAGAAGCGATCGCAGGGGACAAGCGAGCAGCAGACAGCACCGTCCATCTCGAGCTCTAGTGAGGATTTGGCTCCCGATAAACGCTTTGGCGGATCAGAGTCTAATACAGATTGAAGAATAGCAGTTATTTCATCGTACAAAAGGTACCAAACCTATAGTTATTGTGGATACACAATCAATTAAAAGAAAAGGCCTATTGATTGTATTAATTGTATTTAAAAGTCCACATGGGAAGTATTGTTTGATCCTTTATTTAGTTATTATTTTTATAGTTAAGATTAGAGATTATAATTATAGATAATCTATTGTAAACAAACTCATTTGTTTGCAGAATACTGGTTTTCGTTGTTACCTGAGGAAAAAAACAACGTGGCGCCCTTAATATTTTAATTTCTGCCTATTAATATGAGGCTAATTAAATTTAATTTATAAAGTCTTGTACACAAGATACAAGAAAATGTCATATTGTACTGTAAATAAAAATATTCTGTTTACTGTGAAATTATATTAGTTTTTATTGATAACTAATGACTTCCATGGAATTTGAATGATGTTTTCCTCTAAGGAATTGTTAATAAAATATTGAAATCATTAAGGTAAAGTAGAATTTGCATGTATTGAATTTAGCAGTCTCATCACATTGTACCCTTATTAATCGTAAGCAAAAAATGTTCAATCTAACACAGTAATTAGTAAAACAAACAGAGTTAAATTGAAACGAGATTATAAGCTTCTTACATTGTCTCGCTTATTTGAAGTATGTCCAAGCTATTTTAAAAATAGTATTATAAATAATGCTACCTCTATGTGCTTATTATTTTTGTTAGCACTCAGACACCGAACAATATTTTTCTCTTGCTCCGATAAAAGTAAACATCTAAGAGGTGTTAGTGCACGATATAAAAATGGAGACCAATGCTCTTCCTTTTTGGGTGACAATTTTTTCAATAACTGACATTCTTGTTCGTGTGATTTTGAGGATTCGCATTCCTCAGTACACATAGGCAGCCTACAACCCCTCCCACAAGCCCTCAATGGCACGTTCATTTTCAAACACACAACACATAATACAGGAAGTACAGCCGCTCTTGGACCTGAGAAAATAGAGTAATTATATAATTACATTTTAGTTATTTAATAATAAGTAAATCGTTATACAATTTTTAATTTAGTTAATGAACATAAAGTAAAATCAGAACTCCTCACCTGATGCAAGGGGAGTTTCTTTGAATAGAATGTCTCCACTTTTAAAATCTTGGTTTGCAAAGACACCTAGGCCACTTATTTTAGAATCTTTAATGTCCCAATTACTATTTTCGAAATTGCAAGACGACTGCCTCTGTTTAAGCAATTCATTTATATCCAACATGGGTACCCCGTTTTACTCGTAATTTTTTTTTTATGTGAACTGTAAAAAAAAATAAAAAGCCATTATAACAAAGCAAAATGTTTAATAGATGCTAAATTAACACTTTATTTACAACTTCAACAGAGCAGCTTTCACGAATTAAATGAATGGATTCTGTTAACAGTTAAATTGAAGTGACTAACACACCAAAATATATTTACAATATTATATTATCAGTAGAGTTATGACTAAATCAATAAATAATATGTGCAACCTTTATTTAAAATCTAGTCTATGAAATTTATTAAATTATAAAATACATTGTATTTTATAAGATTGGCATTAAGTTATATGGTAATAACATGAAACTTAATTAAATAAACCATTTCTCCGATAACTACAAAGACACACCAAGTAAAAACATCTTTAAGGGTCAGGTTGATAAAATTTAAAATAAAATATTAACAATTGAATAATTTTATATCTGGTATAATATTATAACAGAAAAAGTCCGTCACGCAGGGGCTGCGTAAACTAAACAGATTTCCCACGCGAAGGTTTACAGTAGTTAAATATACAAACTGGTAACAAACACTACCTTGAATGTTAAGTAAATAAATACAAACGGTAATGAGAAATCTTTCAGTCAATTTTCAACACAAGTTAACAATCTCTACAACGGAAAGCGGCTGAATTGTAAACAAACAGGCTAGCTAACCTCCTAGCGCTGTATAGATAGACCGGGAAGACAAACAATTAACGAAATATATCTGAATATAACAAATTAACTTTATTGAAAACAATTAACTAAAGCTAGTGATGTAATTTGTAATGAATCAGAATCAGTTTTATATCAATCACTTGAATTTTAGTAATCAAAGAACAAAATGGGGGGGGGGGGGTCAACAGAATGTATTTGCATATATCTTACAAAATAAAAGCCCAATGAAAACAATATTTGGTATTGAGCCTTGTAATGAAGTGGTTCACGATATAACAGCTTATTATTAATATGACAATAGTAGGAGTGTCGAACCAAATACCTCGGTTAATACTCATTATACGGAAGCTATGTATAGAATAATATTTATAGTAAATTTAATTTCCAATAAGATTGTTTTTCTATAAAATATACATATACGAGTATATACACACAGTTTTGAACGGACCTCATTTTCGTCATCTCCTAGATAGGATCGATGGACATTTGAAGAAAAATTTCAAAAATAGCGTCATGGGTACGACCTCAATACCTGATTTCCCTTAAGGGAAATCTCCTAAAAAAGTAGGCATTGTAACAGGACAATAAGTTAATAAAGATGTTTGTGTCTTCCGGAATAACAGTTATCTTTTTGTTTTCCTTGCTGTGTACTAGTCCTGTAACACTAATTGTAAGATCATTCTTCAATTCTATTTCTTGAAAAAATGAGATTTTGACCGTGAATATACATTATAATTTATTTATACTTTCTTGTAGACAGTATTTTTTCAAAGAAAAGTCCGTCCCGCAGGGCTGCGTATACTAAGCAGATTTCCCTCGTGAAGTTTAGGTACCGATAAGGTACTTGTGTATTATATCCACCACATTTTAGTTCCACTAATTTCACGCTAGAGTCCACTACTGTTTTAAGTAGTACGATTCATTGCCCGCAAGGGTGGTTATACTTACCTTATAACCTTCTACGGAATTATAATGATAAATAAAACAAAATTTTTAAAATTAAAACATTTTATTCACATTTAGGCGGGAAATGTGTGGAAATACAATTTAAAATGCTCTGAAATCTGTCTCCATTTCTTTTCCCATGGTGCTGTCGCCATATGAATTCTACCAAATATGATTCAAGGTGATGCCTGGCTGTCCCACGATGTTTTTTATTTCGCCACTTTGCACTTCCCCACATTCTCTCCACTGTCTGAGTATGTGCTCCAGTTTTGGGGTCAATAAAAATATTTATGATTAACTTTCGCATGTTTGAATCCTTGGCTTTCTAATATATTCGTTTGATAGCCTTTCCAGCAATCAGAATATATTGTGCTACTATCTGCTGTATTCTGAATTATTTTCTCTAGAAGGGTAGAGGCGTCCACAATTATTTTTTTCTTCTAGTAAATAGACTCTCATCTATTGCAACTATGACAAAAGATAACCTCATTAGCCTGAGAGAGCTAGTGTCGCACTTCAGTAGCGCATTCTAGCGTGGGACTAGTGGAACTAAAATGTGGTGGATATAATACACAAGTACCATAGATAAATCTACATACTGGTAACACAACACCACCGTGAATAAATACAAACGGAAATAAGAAATGTTTCATCCAAATTCAATAACCTGCCGATAGGAAGCGTTAAGTTAGAAATGTAAACAAACGGGTCTGTCCGCCTCACACCGGAAAGAAAAACGATTACTGAAATATTACAGAATATAACATATTAATTTTATTGAGAGCTATTTACTATATCTAGTACTGTAATTAATAATGAGTCAGAGTAATTGTTATCTTAATCAATCAAATTTTAGTAGTCCAAAACCTAAACACGGGGGGGGGGGGTCACCAGGACATATTTGCATGAATCTCGTATAATAAAGGTTTCTTGAATACAATTTTTGGCATTTAAACTTCGAATAATGTGATTAATTATGTGACAGAGTGTTGTTTATGTAACATGATTAGAAGTGGCGGTTTGCCGATGGCTGAAAACTGTAAAATGCAAATATCTCGGTTAATATTCAAGATAGTGAATAAATTTATATAACAATATTTATAGTAAATTTAATTTGTAATAGGATTTTGTTCTATACCATTGTTCGATCCAACCTATGGTAACGGAGATATTTCGAATTTTCAAAAAACCTCCCCTCTAACCCCCCCCCCTCTCCCGTACCCGATTTCAGCCGTTAACGAACTTGATCTTTCTTTTTACATAAAACGACTAAATATCGAGTTTGGTAACGATTAAACAATAATTGCGACCGCTAGAGCGGTAAAAGACAAATACAGTTTTGAACGGACCTCATTTTCGTCATCTCCTGGGTAGGATCGATGGATATTTGAAGAAAAATTTCGAAAATCGCGTCATGAGTACAACCTCAATAGCTGATTTCCCTTAAGGGAAATCTGCTAAAAGTGCTGGACGGTTGTCCTGAAGATCCCTCCTGAAATTCATTGCTCCATATGTCCCATGTCGCTGGTTCCGCAGAAGATAATACAATGGTTCTTTCAGCTTGCTCATATTTACCGCCGCACAGTGCTCCCGACTCCCTTATGGTACAAAAAATACTTTCAGTTAGTGGATCTCGTTCAAACTTTGTATGATGTTTATTGTGGGATTGAAAAGGTGTTTTATATAGGTTGTATTAGATTGGTCAAGGTTTGGGGTGGGGGGGGGGGGCTTATAGGGAGAGGGAAGGTCCTCTCTGATACTTATAGTACTTTCGTATTTTTTATGTTACAAAAAAGAACTCTTTATTATTACTACTGTTATTATTTATTTTTTTGTTAGAACATATAAAACATTAATTATAAGCATTAATATTAATGAAATAGCTCAAACTGTTTGTAACTTTTCCTTTAATTATTCTGGTAAAAGCTCCTTCTATCGTTTAAAATCTATCTGATTTCTTCTTCACTATTTTCCGGCAATGATCCGTTCCAGGTTTCCTAAAAATATTTTCCTCGGCGACCGCGTTTTCCTCGCTTGTTGGTGGTTCCTGTTCTGTCCCGGCTTCTTCCTGACGTTGGGACTCTACTTCGACATCTAACCATGATGCATTTTTTACCTTAAAACGTTTCTTTGAGGAGCAGAATTTCCTCCATCTAATAAATAATTACGGCGTAATACGGTCAGTTGTCTCTTTAGGTGTTCGTTTTCCGACAAATTGTAAGAATTTGGTTGTAAAATTCACAGCTTGAATATGAATTCAAAATCAAATGTCCCAAATCTCTTCGGCTGTCTATTTATCATGCCTCATTATCTCATGGTTTCCCCAAGAAACTTTCCTATTGATCCTACTGCTGATATTTCCTGAATGATAACATTACACCATTCGATTTTCACATAGTTCCTCTAACATTTCTTTCAAAAAGTGAGGCTCGAGAGCTAACTTTTTCACATCTTCCTAAATATGAGCAATAGGAGTCAAAAAGTGTTTGTCTTTAAAAATATATACCTAATTCATATAAAAGGATATTATAGCTGTTAGGATGCCCCTGCATTGTGTATTCCATGTACAATTAGTGAGAAATAAATGGAAACTGATATATAATCCATCTTATCTCTCGTTTGATAGGCACGTTGATTAACATGGCTCAAAAATTGTCTGCATCGAGATGATACTACAACTGAAGTACTTAATGCAAATACATAGTACTGTCTAAAATAGTTATCCTATTATTCAAGAATCAACTCGTTCGGGAAATATATGAAAAGGTAAGCTGAATTTCAGATGATGGATAACAGAATCCAGCTGACATACTAGTATTTGACGTAAAGTTTTACAGGGCTGCGTAAAATAAGTATATTTCCCGCGTGCTGGAATGAACATAATGGTGATCTCATCTCACCATCAATTTTCTATTTCTCCCGTAGTCAGGAAACTATGTAAACAGGAACTGCAATTTAAGCAGGAAATGAGACTCAGTATCTCAATGTGAAAATCCGACGAGTAGAATTGGGGGTATTCTGAATGCTGAAACCTCCAAAAAATACACATAACTCGGTTAATATCCTTGTTAGAGAAAACTTGTATAAAATAATAGATGTAGGAAATTAATATGTAACGAGTTGGTTATATAACATTTTTCGATCCGACTCTTAATAACGGAGATATTTCGGATTTTCTATTCATCGTCCTCTAACCCCACCCTCCTTGCTGGTTATCCTCAGCCATCGGTCTAAAAAGTAAAATCTTAAATGATGGCGTCATACCGATTATATTTCTATTTTTAGTATTCTAGATCTGATTACAGCTGTTATCAAGTACGGTAAAAAAAACTGTTAAAACAAAAAAAAAGTTTAGACAATTCAGACATGCTGATTAAAAATGTGCAAACTGTTTGTCTCTATCACCCACCGTTTTTGAGATATCGGACATTAACCATTTACATATGTCTAAAATTGTATCAAGCCAAACAACTCGCAGACAAGTTACAGTAGGGGACATATTACTGAATAGAGTACTAATTAACATAAACTACATATATCATCTATTTTAAGGTATAATACTCGTATAGAATACTTAGGTGTAACATAAAGTTCCTTAATTTATAGTTAGTTTGGTTTGAATTTCTTGGTTCTAAACTTTCGTTCGCATTTGGGATGTGGGGCTCAAGCATCCAGGAGTAGTCAGCCAACATTGCTCCACTCCATCAACCCTGATAGCGTGAGTCCATCACCGAGATGTCAGTAGGAATACGTTCGCCATATTCATCACTGACAGAACCTTTGTTCTCGGGAAACAAGTCGAGATGAGAGTCGAGGTGATGAATCTTGAGGGACATGTTGCAAACCCATCAAGCTGCACGCGCTGATGAACGTATGCACAATATTTACACACTTAAAAGGTTTATAATGAAATTGGCTACAACAGACTTGAATGCCAACTATGCATCTTTTTCTGTATTGCTGAGTAAATCTTCAAAGTGACTGTCTGCAATGATCTTCCTTATTTGTGTACCTAATTTCGTCATTTCACTTTCCCATAACTCATCTCTAGTAACTTGTTGGATAGGTACCGAAAAGAATCTGAGTTGTTGTCTAGTGCATTCAAGAAGTTCTTCATAAGACCCAGCTTTATATTAAGTCGAGGCACCATTAACTTTTTCACTCTCAACCAATAGCACACGAAGGGCGTATTTACTACCTGGCTGCATTTTATCTCTATTTGTTACATGTCATATGAAAGACCATGCTTAACAGAGTAAAATGACACAGCTCCCACGTTCCTAGCACAATTATAGCAGGGTCTAGAGCAATTTAAAGAAAGGTGTTATTGGGAAAATTCGGCGTTGCATTAAAAAAAACCTGACGTAATAGAGCAAAACAATTTTCAAATTTGTAATCAGTATGAAAAACTGCATTAGAAAAAGTAAACATCGTGCCAGATATCTATGGCTTGTTTATTAGTGAAATCAAATAAAAGTTACGTAGTCAAGAACGTAAAATCATAATTAATGACTAAATGCTATTGAGGTAGTTCTACTATGTAGTAGAAGTCAAATGAAAACAATATTTTGCATTTAAGGTGGAATAAGACGTTTCGTAGTGTGTTGGCTTATTTTAAACGTGGGATGATTAGAAGTGGGGGTTTGCTGCGTTAAAAATAAATAACCCGCTTAATTAAAGAGTTAGGGAATGAATGTACACGACAATTATAGGAAATTAAATTTGGAACAAAATTGATTATATACAGTTTTTTCATTCTTCATATATATGTAGGTTTGAACGTACCTCATTCCCGACATTTTCTAGACTTGATGGATGGCCATTTGCAGAAATTTTTCGAAAATCGGGCCTTCAAAACAACTTCAATAACTGATTTCCCATAATGGGAATCCGATTTAAAGATCTATGCGATTCATTCTGTAGATTCCTCCACGCGACATACAACTTCAGAGTAATTATTAATTTATAGCCCAACTTAATTAATCAAAAAATGTGGGAAAATCTTTGAGTCTTGTTTAAAACCATAGTTATATTGAAGAGAGTTTCGCATAATCACACATCATATAGTTACTCTATTAAGCACCTGAAGAAATAGAAATATGCTACACGCATATACTTTGAAAGGTGTGTGGCAGGCCTTGGTCCTTTACGGGCTATTAAGCCACACACAGTATATGACAAATATAATGATGAGAAATTTACAGTACTTCAACAAATTTTAGATATTTAAGATATCTTTTTTTCCAAATAAAGGAAATAAGATTAAATCAGTTTATTTTTATCAGCTCGAGCTATAAATGTTTCCAATTCACTTGGCTGACTTAACTGACTATCGGAGTTCCTAGCAGGTCATTTATATTTACTATTCATCTAAGGAAATTATTTAACTTTGACAGTCCCAAAACTTATTTATTTATTAAGGTCTACTTTATGAAACTATGGCTAATTGGGGCGGGTTATCTATAGGTTACCACCCTTTTCTAGCCAGGGTGAGACTAAGAATTTTATTTAATGAATTCGTCAATAAATAAATTCCTATTTGCCCAGGCGAGAATCGAACTCGTTACTCTAGGCTTACCATGTGAGATTAAAGCCACCGCTTTAATTCACATGGCTAACCTGAGTCCCATAACTATATTACAGTATGAAATAAAGGGACAAAACAAAAAAATAAACATTTTAACTTTTACTGTTTCAGCATTTAATTAATTGTAGTTGCAAAAGTGTGACAAAAACAAGATTCCTTTAAATTTCAAAAAAGTTGTGTGTGTGTGTTTCTTGAAGTTGCGCTGGTCGATTGTACCCTTCGATAGCAAATCCCGAATCCCGATGCTGTGCTTTCCTTTATACACGTATATGTACTAGCTCAGATACCCGGCTTCGCCCGGGAATTCATTTGAGGCTGAATGGTGATAGTATTTTTTAGCAGGCTTTACATTGCACAATATTTTGACATTTCCCAGTGTTTAGGATTGATACCCATCTTTGCCGTGGATTTGCTAATAATAGAATTATTTGTTCGATAAGGCTTCACAGTCTTCGATATTTTTATATTTCCCGTCTCTTATACATGTAAATATGGTGAATTTTTATTTCAGGCCTCCCTTTTAACCCCCCTCCCGTTCGAACCTAAAAATTTTAATATAATTTATAATCATGGAAGAATTAATGCTAATTGACATACCGAGTTTTGTTAAGTTCGGTTCAGCCGTTAGTGCCCGCTAAAGTTTTAACGTATAACTCATTTATACTTAGGTATACGACAAAAGTGTATATAACAAAAGTTACTCCAAATATTCAAATAAACAACTTTTGTTATGTTTATATTTGCGGAAAAACCAATAGGAAACGAAATATCGCTATTTTTAATTTCAGGCTTCTCTTATAACCCCCACTCCTGCCCGTCCATAGAAATGTTGGTATGGCTTATTATAATGAAGGCCTCACTGCTAATACACATACCGAGTTTTATTTAGTTCGGTTGAGTCTTTTTTGGCAAATAATATTGTTGACTCCCGCTATAATTTTTAGCGTATAACGGATTTAAACTTCGTTATACGACAAAAGTATATATAACAAAAGTTACTCTAAATAACAAAATAAACAACTTTTGTTATGTGCTTATTTACCGAAAAACCAATAGAAAACGAAATATCGCTATTTTCAATTTCAGGCTTCCCCTATAACCCCCACTCCTGTTCGTCTCAGAGAAATTTAATATAGCCTAAAGTCTAAGTTGGGTTAGTAGTAATATACATACCAAGTTTCATAAAATTCGGTTCAGCCGTTTATGCGTGAAAAGGTAACAAACAAAAAAACATACACAAAAGAAACAAAATGCAGATATGGTGTCTATGACATGTAAAACGAAAAGTTATCGTGAAGTTTCGCGAAAAAAATCAATGTACAGACAGAGGTTACAATTTTATATATATATGTATGCATATATTATATATGTACATGCAGGGTTTACATTGATAGTAGTTAGATTAAAGAAACATAGTTCAAGTCCAAAAAAAACGTAGATTGTAACTTATTTTCTTTGGTAGTCATAATAATTTTTGGCAGATGAGATATCGTACTCAAGATAAGATTTTTGAAAAGAATCATCAAATGTACATTTACGAAGAATCATTCTTCGTAGCATATGATAAAATTGAAGTCCTTACAAATGGACTTGCACTTGAGTAAGGCAGCCCTTCTCAAGAATGCGTCCATTCCTATCGTTGTGCGAGTACATACCTTGTAAACCTTTACTCATTATGTCCCATTTCGGCGGAGTTATTATCCAACAAGGCAAGGGTTCATCCGATACCTAAAGGAAAGAGATTCTTAAAAAATAATTTCCACCGATCCTCCTCATCCACCCGTACATAAAAACGAAAAGTTGTTATGCTTCAGATCGAAAAATTATATAGAATCAATCTTATTGCAAATGTAATGTTTTATAAATGTTGTTATATGCGTTTTTTTTTTTTTTTTTCATTTTCTTGATTATTAACGGAGATAATTGCATTTTTTTTTTTTTTTTTTTAGATTAAGCCTTCAGTAAACCCCCACACCTACTCAGTCATATTAACAGTAAGCTATTACATCATGGAGCACTTTTTTTTTTTGTGGTTTGTCAACCATTTTGGTCATTAACCCAAACCGTTTTTGTGGATTATTGATCAAAATATTTTAATGTGTATTATTCCATTATGGTTAGCAGACAATATTATTATTATTATTAGTTAATGATTGAGATACGAGGTATAACATATTGGGAGGGTTAGATATAGGATTTCATTTTTGGTGAAACATTGTTTAGGAGGTGTCCTGCAATGAGGGCTGAGCCACTGGGGGGAAAATGGCTGTGAAATGGATCAAGCTCACTATGGATAAAGCTAACTATGGAGCACTATATTTGAAGCTTAAATACCACATATTTCTCTCATTGAACTTTTTCTTTTTGGGATAAATGCAAATACATGGTGCATGTGGAAAAACTGCTTAGTTATCTCAGAGCCTGTGTGATGGCCTTTTTTTTTTTTTTTTTTTAAAATAGTATTATTATCTATTAACGCCTACTGTTTGCTATATCAAATTGGGACAGGTTGCCTACAGGTGAATGGCCACCCTTTCCTAGCCAGGGTAGACTAAGGATTTTATTTATTATTATTGTTTTGTCTGTATTCTTAATTGTTTGGTTCTAAATATCACGTCCAATTATGGTCATCAGAGTCATAAGTATGGCACTCAGTATCTAAGTGTAAATAAATTGTTTTTTTTCCAAAGTGGACCAGTTATTTAACTACAAGATGGATGGAAATCTTCACTACTCTTGTCATTAATACCCTGGTCTAGATACATTTTATATATATATAATCACTATTTGGTTCTACTTTTTTGTCTAGTTATTCCATCTCTCACTCTGTTGCCAGCAATTAACAAAAGTGTGTATTTTGAGGTGAGGTGATGGGCGATTGGTTTATCCTCTTTTGAAACCATACTAACATTAGTCAGCATTCTAAGAAAAAGAACAATTTACATCTACAAAGAATTGCTGAACTTGTTTTAGGAAATCAACACTAAGTGTAGTAGGAAGAGATATGCAGGCATCCCTAGGCCTTTTTTTGTATTTGTAAGAACAGTTGATATAAAAGGAAAAACATTTTTGAGCTTATGCTACTTACTATCTTAATGCAATACTTTTAATAGTAATATTACTATTCTTCAATTATAATACTAGTCTATGTAACAATAAGGCATTATATACATGGGAATAATTATCATAAAAAGTGCTTCCCATATCACATAGGCCTAAAAATGTTATTAATATTTTTAACATTCAAACTTGCATTCATCAATAACAAATGATTTTTGTGAATTTTCATTTATGACGTTAAAGGATGTTGATGTGCCAAGTTTACTTTTGATTTTAACTGAAAAGCTGAGAATAATATATTTCAAAATTATTGTTAAATAGTTCTAATGTATAGCATATCTTCTATTATTATTTTTTTTGGTCTTGATTAACTTTTTCTGTTGTTATTGTAGAGCTCATTTAAATAAATTAATGTTATAATCTATTTGAAATTATAAACAAATTATTATGAATCATTACTCCTAGTACGAAATAACTTCAGTACATAATAAATTTTAAACATCCGATTAATTTGAGTAGAATGATTGATAAACATTCCACTCACAATGTTTATTTACAAAAAGATTCAAAGTGCTTTCAAAGCATGATTCCATAGTTAGTGCCCTATAGACATCTAACTCAAAAAGTCTGAATGATACAAATACATTGAAAGAGTTTTTGAAAAACATTGTAGAGGAAATGCTTGTTAGTATTTTTACACCTATATACCATTCCACATCTTCCATCAATCACAGAAGATAACAAATTCATTTTTATAATAATTAATTATTTTACTTAATTTTACAAATTATGTCTAACACTCATTGGATTCGAAGGCGAGGATAAGAGATTAAACTCTATGGGCAATATAAGTTGAAAATAGGGAAGAATTATTTTCTAAATAACTTCCAAGTACAGCGATTAATGAAGGAATTGTGAAACTTATTTCATTGAAGACCGTCAATATTACATTCTTTCACAAAATAAATTGTTCTTTTTCACTCAAGAAATTGAGACGCAATTATTTTTGTACACTCACAAAAAAAAATAGACATAAGGACATTATAACATAAATAGTCCACAGGACATAATAATATTTAAAGTACACAGACGAATTTCCATTTATTTATTTTTTTAAGGAGGGGGATATGTTATAATTTTTAATTAAACGTTTTAAATGCTTCCAATTTATTATTAATGAAATCATTGGTTTCTCCAAGTGCATACATAATACAAATAAAAACTTACCAGAAATAAAATATGTTTCTATGTGACTAAGGCAAGAGAGCTAGTTGAATTACCAATCACAGCCTGAGTCAGACTAAATGCCAAATAGCCACACACCTGAGTGTGTCTCTGCCAAAAATAGTTAAATTAAGTTTGTTTCTTGTTTTGTATGCATCAAATTGTCATTGTTTGCATAAATTTTCTGCATTTTTTCAATTTTAAAATTTAGGAAATATCCCAATTCTATAATTCATGTTACTTATATTCTGGACACTTCTTGCATAAGAATATTACCAATAAAATACTTCCCTCTATCAAAATTATTTTAGATGAAGTAATAAAATATTTATATTAAATATAAATATTTAAGTGTCATTTCAAAATATTTTCAAACTGTATTTTTCGCATAATAAATTGTACATTATACTCAAAGTCAACATAAATTCACAAAACCTTCCATTACTTAAGAATTAAACTAAAAACTATAAAATATCAAAATCAAAATAGAATAAGTTATAACAATTGTATAATATAAATTTTTAAAAAAATCTGAGTTTAGACGATTTCAACAGGAACTCTTTATTCTTTGAATTAATATAAATTTCAGTTAAAAAGAATTTATTTTTTAGCCAATTTAGAATTACTGTCACCAATAATTCTAGCTTTTGCTTTGCTTTTGTTTTTGTCATTTAAACTTTAAGGGAAATTTTGTAAAACTATATTCACTTAAATATTAATTTTGAATAAAATAAAGCTTGACTAATTCATATAAAAAAAAATCTAAATCATTTTATTTTACAAATATAAATTGCTAACAATATCAACCTACAACATGTGCGCACACAAAAAAATCAAGCACATACCCATGCAGATATGTGGGCGAGCACACACAGACACGCACGCACTACATTTGCAAATTAAAATAAACAAAATTGTATAACACTGCAAAAGGATGTTATAGTTTTGATTGCTAAAAATTATCACATTTTTTTACTACTAGGTTTACCCGATTTGTCCAGTCAGAACTAGTTACCTATAGACGGTCAATCAATTCTAAGTATGGCTTTTCTGCTAAATCATAGTAAATTGAGTTTCTAATAAACTTACCTGATATTCACAATTCAACACTGTAAAACATATTATGAACTCTGTAAATAGTAACAATGGATTCATTTTGCAAGTAAACCAAAACTTGAAATACATATTTCTGTGGATATTTTTATTTGATTTTGTTTTCCTAATAAATGAAAGAGCTGAAGAGATTAAGAGGAGTGAAGGAAGCATCATCACTGAAGACAACCAAAATGGAGCTCTAGTTGATAGAATAGCACTTGCTATTCAAGCCTTCCAAAGCAAAAAGAGTATTTTAACATCAGCATGGACACCAAAAAGAAAGATTTGCTGTATTCTTTTGGAGTGTACTGCTTTACGGACATGAAAGTTGGACTCTTCATAAAATATAATAAGTTGGAAGCAGGGGTGATGTAAATTTGGCACAGACTCACCAGAACAAGTTGGACTAAAAAAGGCTGTCACACAGGTGCACAATATATCTGCTTATTGTTATTATGACATGAGTGGGAATGGGGGTTTACTGAAGGCTAAAAACTAAAAAAATTCAAACATCTCGGTCAATATTCATGATAGCGAAAATATCTATATGACAACATTTATAGAAAATTAAATTTGAAATAAGAGTTGCCCTATACCATTCTTCGATCCAACAGATAATAACAATAGTTTGGTAACAATAAAACAAAAATTGTGACTGCTAGAGCAGAAACAGCCAAATATATATATATAATTTTCAACAGACCTCATTTTCGTCATCTACTATCTTTTGAAAATCGCGTCTTGAGTGCAACCTCAATAAAAAATATCTAACGAGCAAGTTGTAAATGAGGTAAGTGAAAGTTAAAGTTTTATCAATGCCATGGAAATAAGGAGTGTAAAACTTCTTGGGCATATCATAAGGCACAATGGTTTCATCATAAATAAATTTGAAGGTAAGGTCATTGAACATAGAGGAAGTGGGAAGCCTTGAAAACCCTTTTTTGAAGACGTCAAGCATCTTATGTATTTTGTCAGTGGGTATACAGATGTGAAAAAAGAATACAAAGGCTGCAACTACAAGGCTTAGACTTTATATCATGATCATTTATAGATAGATAATTATGAATAGGGCTCACTTTCGCCATCTCCGTGGTAGGATCAATGGAGATATGAAGACATATTTGAAAATCGTGATATGCAAAAGGGTTATTTATGATCTGAAAACAAAACTTTTTTTTCCCCAAATGTTATAAACATAACATGTTATTACTGTTGTAATAATAAAAATAATAAAGTGTTATTTATTATTATAGAATAATAATAAAAGGAACTTTTTTTATCCAATAACTAAACTATCGACTGCAATAACTTTCAATTGCAGTTAGAATAAATATTGAAGATTAAGTATTCAAAAGGACATCAAATAAATAAATATTTTTTATTCTCATTTAAATTACTCTGAATATCAGAGTAAGTAGACTAATTTATTAGTAGAAAAATCTTATGGCAGTATTAATGATTTTACAGATTACATAGTGCATCAAAAGGTACACAAATTTCAGAGTTAAATTTTATTTACAATTAGTCTATAAGTAATTCGAAATGTACAACACCAATTTTGTCTTTTCGATCTATTTTTAAGTTCTTTGCCCATGCTCTACATTCAATGTTGATAATAACACCAGCTGAAAATAAAAAAAATAAGTGATTAAAAAATGAAACAATATTTAAAAATATAAATAATTGAAAAAAAATATCTTGAGATGGATTGTAAATTGTAAAGTCACTAAAAACTTTCAGAAATCTGATTGGAATTCAAATATTAGTAGTACAGAACAATTTAAAGTAAAGCAAAATCACAAATACATTAAATATTTATAGGGAAAATAACTGTATATAAAATCTGAAAAACTTATTTTAAATTGATAATGTAGTTTTTATTAATGTCTATGTTTCAAAACTTATTGCTTTCTCAAGTCCTAACACAAAGCTACGACAGTGCAAAGAATTGAAAATTTGTTGAACAGAATAAAAATATATACAATCAGACAATATTAATTCTAATTCAGCACAAGAATGTCTCTTCCATAAAAAATGTTTGGATTAATTTGTGTACATTGAATTATGAGTTCTATAAAAGGATCTTCAGGGGCAAAATATTCAGAGTACTAGTATTGTGTGACAAAAAATAAATTGCAGTTAACAGAATTAACAAGAATCAATTCATGAAGAACTGCAGTAATATAAAATATTGGGACAGATAAAATTAAAGCTAATTTAAATGTCAGGTTGGCTAGGAATGGTATACCAGTTGTAGCCAGCCTGGTGCCTATCAACATACCATTCCTAAATAGGCAGGCATTTAAGCATTCATTTTGTTAGTAAAAATATTCAATACATTTCAATTAATGTTGCTTTTTATAGGGTATTTCTTGTTCATTCTGTAATTTGCCTTATTTTTTTCATACATTTTTAGGATTGTGAGTATTTAAGTTCTCAACATTTGAAATTTACTTTCTATTGGGCACAACAATCTATGAAGGACCTGTGCATTAGCCACTATTGCACAAAACCTTTTCATTGTCTTCCCATTTCCTAAAGTCTTTTTGTACACTTGTGGACTTCCCTAGAACTTTCCTTTCATCAGGAGACAACTTACTTTCATGATTGAGAGCCCATGTTTAATTGGAAAACACCAGCTGAAACATTTAATATAGAAAATTGTCTGCAGAATATAGAAGCATCTAGTACTTGCAATCATTCTGATTTTTATATCTGCCTCATATTTAAAAAAAATAAATAAATTATTTTTAGAATTTTCATGGAATGGAAGAGCACTCATCATTAGTTATGGGAATGAGGAAGTTGAATGATTATAGTCTCACTCCAAAATTGTTTCGTTTAATTCAGTAGACTTGAATATATTATCATATTATATTATTGCTATTAAGGTTTTGTGTTTAGAGTAGTGTTTTTAGCTTTGAATTTCACTATAATTATTAAATACAGTAAACAAAAAAAAACACAATAATATTAATATAAATTTTTAGTTATTAGAGTCCATAAATATATTTTTAATTTTCTTTTTAGCAATATCAAGATCCTGGTCTAGGGCTAATGTATTTGTATATGTGCGTGCGTGCGTGTGTGTGTGTGTGTGTGTGTGTGTGCATAAATGTTGTAAAATATTTAATAATGAATCAATCTAAAATTGAAACTTACTTTTTGGCCTCTTAAAGTGAACAGCAACTAAGGGACTCAAATACCCTTCAGTATTGACATATGGGAAGAAGTATCCAGGAAAACCTTGCCTTGGAATATACTGAATGTCACCAACATTTTCTTTGTCAACGGGTGATTCTCCTTCACAGCTTACCCATACTGTTTTAATCTACAGATTTAGAATAAAATGAAAATCACATTGAAAGTGTAAATACAACATCATTAATTTTAATTATTAAATACTCGTTCAAATGTATGTCTATTATTTTTTCTGACACTTAATACACTCCTATGAAAAACACTGGACCTAGACATTTTAGAAGATAAAGCTTTCTTTGATAACACAATACTTTGGATAAGAAATTAATCATTAATTTTTTTTTCTTAAATCAGTGTTTTAAGTTGAGACAACTCAGGTAGATGCTTGCCCCAATGACAGAAATAGCTTCTGGAATCTAGTCTAGGCTCCATCATTCATAATAGTCTATAGTGGTTTAGGGACTTCCGGAAGTTTCAATAAAAGAGAACTGCTGAGAAAGTGATCAGAGCAGAATAGTATAGACTCTAGGTGTCCTGCACTAATGTCTTATACTATTGGAGGAGGGGGCATTGACAACAAAGGTGAGAAAAACAATATTTCATAAATCACAATCTCCCTTAGATGATCGATGAATAGACAAAGAGTTGTTCTCACAGATGGGTGCGATTTTGGTTTGCAGTAATGGGACGACTAAATTTGAGCATGCAGAAAACTTGAAGATTCTAAAGAACCATTTACATCAAAGGTGGGGTCTTCATGTGGATAACTGGCACAATTTTCAGAAATAAATGAACCCTGTTAGGTGGTACTTAGAATGAAATGAATAAACTTGTAAGTGTTTAAAAAAAGTCTGCAGTTTAATCATGAAGTTAACAATAAGCATATTTAAGTGGTGGCTGAAGAAGGGTGAATGGCCAAACTTGACTAATTATTGCAAAACAGGTGATGGCTCCGTTAACTGCACATGGAAAATTCAGGAATTTCACATTTAATAAATGAAACAAGATAGTCCGTTTATACCTCTTCACGAGTGAATTAGAGGGAAAATAAGGACAGCTGAAAATGACGACATGAAAAGTGTCCCGACTGGAAATAGTGAATGACAACATAGTGAACTATTTAAGAGAAGATATCTCAACATAGAGAAAAAGGGCTGATAAAAGTAGAGATTGGTTTATAAATGGAGAATGATGATGATGGTGTAGAACCAAATGAAAGTTCATGAATTCCAATATTCTCTAATGAATTAAACTATACACAAATTCAGAATCAGCATTATGCAAAAACATACCAAACCTCAAAAACATAACTATAGATAAATAAAAATGGAAGCTTTCACATGAAATTAAATTTACCTTAAAGTCGAATAAATATTTGTTTACAAATTTCAATGGTATAATTAATTTTTAGTTAGATTAACATACACATGGTTAATTTTAAATTGTGTTATAACAGTTTATAAAAACTAACAAGTGGGTTGGATACATCCTGGTTAACATAAATAATTGTAAAATTATTGGTTGATAATCAGTTAGACTTGTATATTTTAAGTAAAGTTTGGTTGGTTCCTGCAAATTGTAGAATTCCCCTTTTTGGTTAGAATAATATATTAAATATGATTTTTCTCATCTTATGAGTAGGTAGGTTCTCGGATAACAGTTCTCAATTGCCAAATGAAGGGACAGAAAACAAGTTTTGCTTTTTCCTAATGAACAAATATTCAAGAAGTAAAAACAATCCAGATGTGTTCAAAGAGATAAGACTATATAGAGATCTGACCATCAATAGTTTAATAACAGTTTCATTATTATCCTCAAGATTAGATAAGAAACAACTCATAGGTTTAGACAAAGAAAGCAAGAAACTTCCTATGTAAACAAGAAGAGTACTCAAATTATCAAATTTGGAGAATTTATCATTTATTTCTATAAACTAAAAGTACATACGTAGAGTACATTTTTTTCCCAATAAATTAAATGTTTGTTGTAATTAGAAATCAAATCTAGAATAAGGGAATAAATATTCCCTTTCAAACATTAATTAATATAATATTAGTATAATAAATTTATCTTGTGATCCTATAACTTTCAATTATTTTAGTTCACTAATACCATTCTTCTCTCCAAAAGGACAGTAAGATCAATGTTAATACCTGATATAAAATTCAAAATGTCTTACCAATTCTGGGTTAATAGCTTTTTGGGTCAAAATATGAGTTTTTAAGTCTTCTGGCATATCATCTGGAAATTCTCTTGAATCATTGAAATACTGTGGTTCCCAGCCAATAATCTAGAACATAAAATTTTTTGAATGAGTTAAATGAATATGGATTGTTTTCATGCCACAGATAATTTTTAAGACCAGTGCCATCAAAATCAAAATTCTTGACTGCCAGTGTGCCTGTTATTTTTTTGTTTACTCAATCACTTAAAAATGACTCAAAACTCTTACATTTGTGAGTGAACTACTATAGGCTGTATGAGGCAAAACATTAGAATATGTTTGTTATATAGTTATATATATATATATATATATATATATATATATATATATATATATGTGTGGAACTTCACAACAATGGTCATATTGCTAAAAAAAAGAACATACAAAAAAAAAGAAGCAATATAACACAAACGTTAAAAAAACAAAACAAATAGACTATAAAAATATTAGTAAAGAATGAAATATAAATCAGAAATATTTACAAATTTAAAATGTTATCCATTAAAAAAAAAAAATAAATAAATAAAATTAAGCAGTGTATCTACAAGTGAAAGGCATATTTAAATAATGGTCATTGAATTAAAACTAACTTAAAAATTTGTAACTAAAAATGAAGATGAAATGAGTGGTCATGATGTGTAGACTTTTAAATTTTGGAGTAAATGTTGATGTCCTTTAAGTGTTTGAGTATAACGTGGATGTGTAAACTACCACCAGTCAATAAGTCCAACATCTAATGAGATACGTAGAGGATATTAACACAGATATTAATTAAACCAATATTTTATAATAAAAATTCAAAATATAAATAAATAAAAAATACCTTGTTCAATTTAATAAATATACAAGGGCTAGAAAGATGGTAGTTGAAATGGCTGTCTACTGTACAAGGATACCAAGTTTTCACATCAACATCACATACTTGGCCTTTTCCTGGTGGCCTATCATAATCACAATTGTAGATATTTTGTCCTCTCCCTGGAGTTAGTCCAGGTTTTCTATACACTACAAAAAACAAATAATCATCTTTAATAACAATTATTCAATTTTAGGAGATTTGCCCACAGAAAATGCAAATCAAAAGAAAACAAAACAAGAAAAAAAAAAGCAATTAAATAGTTATCCTTAAATTTGGAAACAAAACTAATGTATACAAGCTAATGCCCTACATATAAAAAAATATGTACTAAACAAAATAAACTTAAAACTAACAAAATAATGCAAAACAAAGGGGAAAAAGGTACTTTTCCCAGCAGCATCTAGCACCAACTGGAAGCTCTTTGCCCAATAATGCTACTCTGGAGGATGTACCTCTGCAGGGCACTTGGAACCTCTACATCTGGGAGGCCATCTCGCTGATCTGCTCCTAACCTCACAATTTTTCCAGAAGCTGCCTGCCACCCCCACACTTTTCATATGCTGTAAGACCCCTACGGAACTCCAACTGTCATCTCACCAAGGGCCCTGTGGGAGATTCTAAGTTTGACCAACTCTCATGCAGACCTTCTTGGACCATAGACCCTTCCAGAAGAGGGCGACGGTGAGTACACTGACCTTACTATTTGGGACTCCAGGAATCACAGCAATAGTCAACCGTAGTTACAGAACTTTATCCAGCTCTCTTTACCCAAACTTCTTCTACCACTCACTACATGAGCATTTATTATAGCGGCTCTTACTTGGTGAGAAATAATGAAAATATCCTCTTCCTGACAATAACCTAACTTCCTTGAAGAGAGTTATCTCCATAAAAACAGAAAGACTCCTCAAGTAAGTCGCCAAGGCAAGGAATCTCAGAATCTTAAAGCCCTCTGTCAAGGGGCACTTCTGTTCTATATATGTCACATTCTCTAGATCACAGCAACCAGCTGATCATCAAACATCCAACCCTGCACCTCTTCGGCAGTCTGATTCTTGTTGGGAGTATGCTTGAATACATGTGAAGGAATCGACCATACTCTCTTCCAATGAGCTGGCCTACCTCTTAGATAATCTATACCATTGAGGCAATAATTTCTTAAACTTGGGTTGAATCCTGTTCTTCTCTCATCCCTAAAGACTTCGAGGAACCTAGGATCTGGGCCAAAAGGGACCTGGGGGCCTAACTTTTCTCTTACCTCCTTATTAGCTGTACAACCTCAAAGGCAGCCTTTGACCAAGTAAGCCATTTCTCATGTCAAAAGGGTCAAGCCAGGGCAAGGCTACCCCCAAGTCCATAAAAAACAAATGGGGAATAAATCAGTACATTCATGGGCGTGTTAAAAGGGAGGTGAAGGAGGGATAACAAGACAATCACAGGATAGTAACAAATGTACTAATTTAGGTCTATCTTTGAATTTCTGAAATGATATAAATGGTAAATGGAGAAATAAAATTACTGAGATCAGAGTTTGCTGTGAGGGGTATTAATAAATAGTGCAGGAAATAAAATGAACTATATAAGCTGCCTATCTCTGTTTAAAACACAGAAATACTTTACATTATGAAGATTAAAATTAACTACAAGTTGATCTTGAACCTCCACTACCACCTTAACCATTCCATGCAGTCTGCAGTGAGGATCTCCAATTTAAACACAGGACTGAGTAAAATATTAGCAAAACCGATACTACCAAAAATGGTAGTATCATATTAATGCCAAACCTCTCAAACCCAAATCTCAAATGATGGTAAATTAAACAGGGTTGTTAGTTATTAACACCAGAGACTTCCATCAAACTAACTGCAAGTGATTCTCGATCAAGCAGTTTTTTTAGAGAAGCAGATTTCAATGCTCAGTTCTACACGATAGTCAACAAACCTAATTTCCACACAGTTATGGAGTATTATTCCCAAAAATAAAAAGTCAAATAGCAAAATTCATTTGACTACTAATTGCACACATTTTGAGGATTAAATTATTTATAAGCACTGAGAATGTATACAATACACATGGATATCCATATGACTACACTCACACACACATTCAAAACTGTTTTTAAAATAGTATTAAACAAAAAACCTTCTAAAAATTCTTCTAAAGTTTTAGTCCACAATTCACAAGATTGCCTACTCTTGCCTTCATACCAAATCAAAGTACTCCTTGTATCTGTGTCATTAGGCATAGGTCGAAATCCAAGCCCTGTAAAAGAGACAAATAATAATGACTCAACGTTTACTTCAAGTATTAACTTAAGTTAGTGAAATTTTAATTACCTGGATTTTGACCAATAAGTGACTCTGATAACTGCCATCTTGGAACTCTTGGATCTAATGTGTGGTAGAAAATCCACAACATTATACCAAATAATGAGGCAAGTACTGAATAGAAAATTAGATAAAAGAACCCAATTTTAGCTGAAAATAAGAACATAAAAATTCATTTCTTTTATTGAACTTATAAATGGTAAGTGATATCTAAAATACAACTAACACCTTTACAAGCTTCATCAAAATAAATTTTAAATGTATTTTCAGAGTTATTTAAGACATTAATATTTGAATCAATAAAGAAGTAGAACAGAATAGAATTTAATTTTTAACATATTTTAGCATAATACATCCTGTTAATTATATTCTCCTTAGGAACATAATATATATTTTTGTATAATAAAATTCATCATAATGGTAATAACCATACTTTAAAAAAAACTGATTCATAGAAGATACTGTGTCTTTCCATTGAAACTATTATATGGATCTAAATTACTGAATTCTTGAATTGGGTTAAAATAAACTAACTAATTAGAAGCTATGAGAGAATATATATCTAGACACAATTTTATATTTTTATATTTAAAAGAGAAATTTTAAAGCACGATTAACCCTGCTCTTAATGTTAAATACTATCATCAAAGGCATATATATATATATATATATATATATATATATATATATATATTTTAAATAAATTAATTCAACCTCATTTATTAGTTTATATTTTAAATAATATGAGATTCTATTGTTAATTAAAACTCAACAGTGGTAGGCTAAAAATCAAACAGCAAGTAATCAACTCAAATCTTCCGTCTGATTTAAATAAAAAATGGCATATTTTTCCATTATACAATAAAACAAAATTTATTAATTGTTATTTCATACCCCAGCTAGGGCCAGTCCTGCCAAATATTTTTCCTTCTTTAGGGTTGTAAAAAAAATGTATAAAGTTCGTCCATCCATCTCCTTCAGGAGGTGCAGAATAAAATCCTGAATCATTCTTTTTACCAGCAATATTTGTCTGCAAGTGAAAGAAAAAAAGAAATACTTTAAAATGAATTATTCCATGTTGTTGAGTTTGCTAGATATGTAAAGCAAAGATTCAGACATTTCTCCAAATAACTGGCTTTTTCTAAGCATAATGGTTGGCGACTGCTCAGACTCTTGGGCAAGATCCAAAATGTCATTACTTTACCTATTTATTGTGACTTGAATTGTGCATTATTCATAATGTCCAATATAATCTGGGTGTTAGGAAATAATTGATGAAGTTCTGAAAGTTCAATCATCGGGTTTACATACATTGCCATATACTTCACTTGACTTCAGAGGTTCGTGAACAACAATGCTTGAATATTCCTGACAATCCCCGAATTCATTACAAAAACTGAAGGTTTATTATGTTTATTACAATTTGGAGTATGACAAAGGTATATGAGGTAGTTCATTGTTGGAATAATAAATGACAACTATGTAAAATTAGCGAGTTTTAGAGATCTCTCTTAGGAGAAATTAGCTATTGAGGTTGTACTCAAGGTAATATTTGAAAAAGATGTTTCCAGAAATAACTTTAATCTTATGTAGGCGAGAATGATTTATGGTGGCAAATACTATGTGAGGTGCATGGGTAAATGTTACACCATCAATACTCTTACGGTGTCAATTTTTATTTGATGATTATACTCAATACTTTTCTGTTTCTTGTAAAACTAAAGATCATTATCATTTATGGCCAGAGTGGGGTCTGGAGAAATGATAGTGAGAAGGGTTGAAATACAAATATTTCCATCATTATGCGCAATTTAAAAAAAACAAACAAAAAAAAACATTATTAACCAATCTTGTGAATAAACAGTACCCAACAATTGCTGTTTTGTTTATTTTTCTGTAGTTCACATATTAACAGAGCTATTTGTATTTTTGCATTTTCAGCCTTTTGTAAAATCTCATTCCAGCTCATATGATTTCCTTAAGTTACTTATATCTATCAAGTTACTGTATTGCTAAAATTTCAAGTGCGTTTATTTATTCTAATTAGTTTTATTGTGGCTTATTAAAATGCAACATCTTTATAACTGATCCTGATAATACAGTATCATAAACTGATATTGATGTAATAATCAACAAAATATAGAAAGGTGAACAGAAGGTCCTTATAAAATCAAGAATATTTACTTGGAAGAGGGTGATAGTTTTCCCTAAAAGCAAACATAGCTGAGTACAATGCATTATTCTCGCTCAATGAAATAGTATATTTTATTGTTTTCATTACGCATAGATGTGAACAGGATAATTTCACTTGGAATCACAAATTTAGATCATTTATTGGTTACCATGTGTTTCTGGCCATGATAAGTCTAATGGCATCAACTGCTTATTTGCCTTTAAGTAGACTACAATCACAACTGCATAAAGTGGCAGTATATTTCTTTTGTCAAGTCATTCAGTCTGTCCTATCTGGATAAGGCTAGTTAGTACTGTTCCTGACTGCAAATCAGGTAATGAGGCCAACAGCCCCATTACCTGATTTGCAACAAAGGGGAGGAACTCACAAGGAGAATGCACAAACGGGATATCTTAACTTCTATACCAACTAGTCGGTATACCCTTCTTTCTATACCACTATAAAATAGAATTTTCATATTAACTCTTAGGCTGTTTTCGGATTTTATTAAAGTTTTACTTATAATAAACTACTCTATTGATTTAAGTCATGGAGAAGCTGCAATTTTTAAGAAAATTTCATAAAGCTTAAATTGAATTTCAAGCCAAGAGAGATTTCATGTTCCAAAAATGGTAAGACTTGAACTCTAGGCATATAGAAAATGCAAAAGCTATACAGTATTCAAAATATAATAATTTGTGCATACTCTATGTTATAAATACTACTGCAAACCTCTAAAACTATCTCCAAAATGTAAAACTATAATTTTTATCAGATAAGCATGGATAATAAAACACATGCACAAAAGCACTGAACATATTGTTATTATTGTATAGTGCTATTTGTTGTTTAAAATTATTTTGAGAGTAAATATTTGTAATTTGGAGTTTGTTGAGAGTTGTTTTGTGCAATAACTCCTTACTAACAAATTTTACATTGATTCAAGTCCTGAGTTAGTTGTTCATTAAGAATACAAAATCTGTTGTGTTGTGACTTTGTACTCCTTAAAACAATCTTATAAAATATAAATATAAAATTTCAATATTTTAAGGCCCGCTATTTCGAGGTATGCAAAATATGTCAAAACACATAATTCCGTTTAAATCTGAAAAACAAAATTTTACTTTGTGCAAGGAAATAAGTAATAAATCCATCACGGAGGGGGTATGCAGATAATAAGCAGGTATAGGATACTTGTATACCACATATCTCTTATTTCTATGTAAAAATCCAATGAATTGAAGTACGAAAAACTGGAATAGTATTTGAGTTATTAAAAAATGCATAGAACAATTTTAAAGCGTCAATAGTATACAAGCTAGATACTATAACATTTTATGGTCCAAACGGATATATTTTGAATCCCTCCCTCTAAACCCCCACTATTCCAGGTCCAAATTTAACCACTACAAAATATGATCTTTAGTGTTGAAAGAAAAGGTTAAATATGGAATATGTTATAGATCAAATCAGACTACTTTGGAGTTAGAACATGAAATCTCAACCCATCACACAACAAATTTGCATGTATCTCACAAATAAAGGTCTCTTGTTAACAATATTTGGTATACACACTTTGAATAAAGTGGTTCATTTTATAACAGCTTATTTTTAAAATGGCATGAGTAGGAGTGGGGGTTTACTTAAGGATGACAAACTAAAAACTCCAAATATCTTGGTTACTATTCACGATAGAGAAAATGTGTACATAACAATATTAATAGGTAATTCAATTTGCAATAAGTTTAGTAATTAAAATTTCTCAATACAACTTATAGTAATGGAGATATTTTACAATTTCAAAATATCTTTACTACAAGTCACTGGCTTTGCTAACAGACAGAAAAATTATAGTTGAAAGGGGAGAAATTTAATCAAAGAAAAGTGAAACCAAACCGATAACTTTATCACTTACTTTTCATTACCAATTCCAATTGTGGATAGTATATTCTTAAGGGCAAATTGTGATAAAGTTAGTGCTGCAAAAAAATTAATGAAAATGTAGTCTAAATACATGTTTGAATTTTATTTTCATTATTTAAATAAGCTAGTTCATTTAAATACAGTATCCAGGCTTATACAATGATCTACTTTTGTCATATATTAAAAAAGCAAACCATAAAATATGAATAGGAAAATTAGGTGTTTGCTCATGAGATACTTGTAGTCATCAGTATCCGCAATTAATATTTTATTAATTATAATGTTATAAGAATAAACAATTTGTAAGGCCTTAACAAATATTTGTTAGTTATAATAGGTATGTCAATATAGGTGCGTGCGTCTGCAGATTTGGCTCATCATGTGAGCAAGTGCGAGGAGCGGGGGGGGGGGGGAGGAGGCTTTCCTGTACCACTTCAGTAGAACAAGGAAAGATGAAAATAAGTCCATCATGCAGAGACTGCATAGACTAAGCTGATTTCTTATATGCTGGAATGTCAAATCCGAAATTAGGGATATTCTGTGGAATCAAAAAAGAGGAGACTAGTGTAGTCTGCTCCTTTTTGTCTGCAAGTATGTTTAAAGATTAGAACCCAGCATATTCAAAAAGATACTATATGGCACATCAGGAGGAAGTAGAAAATAAGTAAGCCCAGGCAATGGTGATGGTCTGGAGGAAGACTTGCAGAGGTTGGATTTTCATGATAGGAGAAGGGTTGTTAGGAACCATGAGGAACCGTCAAAAATGATGGTGACAAAGACCCAGGTGCTTCAAGAACTAGATAAGTAAGAATGTATAATATATTAGATTAAAGTAAAAAATCACCTGGGTAGGAATGGGGGAGAGGGTTTATTAAAGCCTAAAAACCACTAAATTCATGTAGGACCATTCTATTTACCCTAGATAGCAATGCATAGAAGAGTAATTGTAGGAAAATACTTTAATAAGATCAGTTATAAAAAATTTCTTGAAACAAAGCATAACAAATGGAGATCTTTATGATTACACGTCTAAGCCCCTATTTCAACCATTAATAAATTTGATCTTGCATTTTGTATAAAATGTTATAGGGGTTGTGTTTACAAAAATTGAAGCAGCAAGAGTGTTAACCATTTATCATCTCCTAGAAAGGATCGAAGGACATTTGGACTAATTTAAAAAATCATTTCATGAGTACAACCTCAGTTTCGAATATCTGCCAGAGAAATTCTGGTAAAACTAACTTTATAAAAATTCAAGTAGTAGATTACAAAAAAAAAAAAAAAAAATGTAAAATTAACCACTTAAGGACAATGAAGTAAAAATAATTGGTGAGTGCAAGTGTACCCAAGATGGAGGATCCATTGCACTGACATTCCAAAAAAGTATGTAACTTTCTTTTGGAAGCATTGAAACATTAAATGAAATTAGTCAGAGTAGATCGTTGTATTCAAGTACAATAATGCTCTAACTAAAACATAAAAGTAATAAACATTTCATTTAAGTCGTTGGTAGGCAGAAGAATGAGGAGGCGAGACTAGTCCCTAATCCTTCGTAACGTCCAAGATACTCAGTTTCTTAAATATACTCTCCCTATATAAAATTGTAATTTTGTACCTTATTAACAGCCTTTTAATAAAAAACTATGATACATTGGGATGAGCTCGTCACACACAGGTTGCCACTCTTTTCAAGTCAGGGGTGGGACTAAGGATTTTATTTAGAATGTTCTACAAATGTCTACTACCCATGTGGGTATTGGTCCCACAACTCATATATTTCCAAATTTACATAAATACATTTTCCATCATAGGGTTTCAGTGTTAATTCTAATAGCTAAGATGAGTTAAGAGTATTCAGATCCCCTCTTGAGATCGCTGCACACAGTAAACCGGTTGTAAACGCATGGTACACATTCTTCAGCATAGGAAGAAATAGAACTAATAATTTACAACTTGTTCACAGAATGAAGAAAGCTGGGAGGATATTCAGAATACACACAAATCTTTTTTGCAACTTTTCCACTTAACATTATTCCCTGAGACCATACAAATAATGTGAAAAATAGATTAAAATAAATAATAGGTGTGTATATACACACACACACACACACACACACACACACAAGCACATACATACACCTATGAAAAAGCAAGACAACAAATTACCAATGTGTAATTAACTGCACAATTTTTGGGAAATGGTAACATATTTGCGAACTGAAATACACCGTTTAGCTGAAACGATTTTCCCATGAGGGATTATCAAGCATTGATAAAATCATTCAAGTCTGGTGGGATTCCCAGATCTTTATACTCCATTATAATACATTATTACTTGAAATAATAAGAGGACTTGGATAGCTATGTGTGCTAAGGGATGTATTAATGATCTTAGTAAACATAAATTCGTGGGTTCAAATCTCACATGAGTAATAGGAATGGTTTTTAGACCGAACACACTAAATAAAATTGAGGAGACTAGTAGACTAGTATGTAGACAAGTTGCCTTAATTAGCTGAATTAGTATAAAGTATAAAATAAATAGTGTAAAGCAGTACATTGTACAAAAGAATATATAATAAATAAAAAGAAGTATACCTCCATTGTGAATTGTGGACTGCAGGTCAATTTATCTATAATATCACTTATTTGTCACTAACACAAGTCACATGGAATGGTACATTTTAAATCACTTATCGTAGCTAAGCTGATTTTTATAAATTCCGCGATATTTAAAACAGAGTAGGAGACTTCATTAAGTGCGTTTGAATTTCAAAAGTAGTGCTATATTGTATGAACTTGCCCGCCAAGAGCTGAGCTCCTCCTAGGCTTCTAGATGTAGTGAGACTGGGCTAGGAGATTGCAGAGCTTGCACACAGCACAGGATATTAGCAGTTAGCCCATTGAGGGCCTTATTGCCATTCACACACTATACTCCTCACCAACATTCAGCTTGACCCTATTCAGCCAAGATTAGCCAAGGGCAAAAAAAAGTGCACATGTGTCAAAAGAGTGACAGTAAAATCCTTCATTAATAGTGCAATCTGTATCATTGAAAAGTCAGATTCTTTATTTATTGATGTCACAACTTAAAAAAAAGAGAAGAAAAATGCTTTATGCCATGAATAAGACCAAATATATATGAAATAAAATATGCCCTATAAGGTGAAGTATTATTCATAAATTCATTATTTTTTTTAAAATAATTTTTAATGTAAGTTAATGAATAAAGTACATTCAAATTATAGTCATTTTTATTGGGGAATTAAATAAAACATACATTAAACTTAAACTCTATTTATTCTGAAATGTATAAGTACATAGAGTTAAATTTTCTAATCTAATTTATCAACTAAAACAGATTTCATTAATAATAATAATAAATAAACAACTAATATGAAATATAACCTTTTAGTTACATGGTATCAGATCTTAAGAATCAATAAATTAAATAATTACATAGAAGAATGTTATTTATTTTTGCCCTTTTCGGCATTGATTTAATCTTGACCTGTGATTTATTTTGTCAGAATATTAGCTCATAAGGCTGATTTATTTTATGCTGTACTTAAATTTTCCTTGACAGATGTTTTTATTTCATACAACTCGGAATCATTTAATAAATGACAACATTAATTATTGTTAATTTTTTCTGTCAAGTATATAACACTTGTAAATAAGCATTTTAAATCAATGTTTCCCAAATATACAAATGCATACACTTATCTCCCACATACGCAAAATAAAATTTTAAAAATAAATTATTGTTGAACAGGTTTGAAATGTACTAAAATTATTGGAATCCAAAACTTCACAAAAATAACAAAAAAAAAACAGTGATTACATACAAATTCCATTCTTGGCCATTGCATTCAAAATGCAGGAGTCCATCCAACATCACTGGGATATTTCATTTTCAATTAATTAATGCAAGTAGTTTGTGATGATTCCTGTATTTTTCATGTAGCAAGTATAGATTAGTTATCTAGTGAGCCTTTAGAAATGAAAATAAAATCACATCAGCCTATTTTTTTTTTTTTTTTGATTTATTAAAATGAATGTGTGAAAAGGATTGATGACATTTGTTTTTTATTTCTTTATGGAATACTCCTCGCGTATATAACTCATAAAGAGCAAACACTTATAACAATGCTCTTTTCAGTATTATCAACCAATAGATTAAACAATATTTTTTTAAATCTAGAAATTATTTTATTATTATTATGTACTACTTTATAGTATAATATATATACTTAATGCTTCCTTTCAAGTTAATTCATTTAACTATGTATTATTTTTTTTAAGATATATTTTATTATTACACATGATCTAAATGTACTAAATTGGAGGTAATAGGCCCAAAAACTAATTACCATTTAGCTTTTGATCATATAGTAATTAATGAACTCCCAAATTCTAAAAGAATAAATAAATAATAGATTATTTTAATTGTTTTTCTTCTCCCACTTGCTTTGTACTTTTTTTCTAAAAATGCATAACAAGAGGTACTAGAAACAACAATGAACCATACTCCTTTGTTATTTTTTTTTCTTTCTAAATTTTTCAATATTATACAAAGTGTGTTTTTAACAGTAAGTCAAATAAAGTAATTCAGGAGTAATAATTTTGTGACCAATAAATAAATAAATAAATAAATATATATATATATATATGATTCACTAATATATAATATAATCAATCCTACTTATCCATGTTTATTAAAACCTATTAACTTTTCCTATCGCCTTTCTACATGAAGTTGAAATTAATTTAAAGAAGGTTGAATGTAATCCAAATTTTTTTTTTAAGAATATATCATTCATTCAAAAGCGAATATGTTAATTTAACTATTCAAAATATATTGAGCTGCTAAGATTAAATGAGACAAGATATCAAGAGGTTACCAACCTTTCTAGCCAGAGTAAAACTAACAATTTTATATATACGGGTCAATCTACAAATAAATTCTTGTGAGCATATGGAAAACAACACATTTGGTGTTTTATATAAATGGATATATAACTTAGTATACAATATAAAGAGATCATAATATAATTTACAATATGTAAAAACAAAAAGGGATTTTCTGTGTTCAATGATATTATTAACAATTATTTAAACAATAGGAGAAACGTGCAAGACAAGAAATAAACTGATTCTATTAATTAATTAATAATTACATTAAATTAGTAGAAATAGCCTTAACATAGTATCATTATGTGTCAAGTACAAAAAGGTTTGGCCCTATTCATAAAGAACATCCTGCTGGAAAATTGGCATTGAACAATTGCTTTACGGATGCTTGTCCAAGGTCCTTCTCGTTTCCTAAGTGTACATTACACGTCCTGACTATAAACACTCTGGCAGAGGCGTTTAAATTGTAGCTCTAATGTCCCCTCTTATTTACTAGACTTCCTCTATGAATCAGAAGAGTCTGACATATGAATTAGATTTTCTAAGAGGTATTTTGCTCAAAGAATTAAGTTATATTTACGTTTAAATACTAAAACTAAATGTATTTCTGAAAAGCTTGCTTCTACTATAAACTTGAAAAAAAGAAGAAGAAATAATTAAATCTCATCAACAATGAAAAACAATTTATGAATGTAGAATCTAAATTTAAAAGGTCTCCTTAACAGTTAAATAAAGAAATGAAGATGAATTTATACACTGTAATGGTTACTTCCCTTATATTTAATACTGTTTCTAAATTTTATTTCTGTATTTCTTGTTACATTTTTTCCTCATTTATTTGGCAATATTTAAGTAATTTAAAGAGGAAAGAAATAACACAGATAAATAACATAACATTTAAGAAGTATTACCCAGTAAGTTGAATTAATTGTCTTTTTATTACATAAATCAAGTATAAGTAGTTATATATATTGTATAACTAAGCGCATATATATATATATATATATATATATATATATATATATATATATATATATATATATATACACAAACATACCCACACATATACACAATAGCTTTATTAACTGTCAATGATGAGATGAGAAAAAAAATGGTTTTCCATGAAAATATAAAAGTTGGATCGATTTAAGCCTTAAGTCTTAATAGACCCTTATTTTCATCACATAAAACAAGCATACTTTCTGTTCTGGCATTCACTTGTTACATTTGTAAAATGAAAAGTGATGATTCAATAAATATTGAAATATTTATGTTTAAAATAGCCTTACATAGTCTATAGTGTTAGAAAAAAAAGAAGTATACATACATACATACACACACACACACACACATATATATATATATAATTATATATAGTTTTCTACCAAAATATAAAGATCAAATAATTGCCATTAATAATTTAATGTTCTTTCAGCACAACCATTAACTTGTTTTATACGTGAAGGATGGAATGGCTTTTGCACAAATATTGATAAATTTATCCTCATTCATGGGTTTAAATAATTATTGTTTTTCATCAAAATATAACAATCTCATCACCTTAACATAAGTAGGAAAAAAAAAATTATTTTCAGGCATTTTGTTATAATGCCTGAGAAGTATGAGGTGGAGGTCAAAAGACAGAAGTGATCATTTTGAATTTCTTGCTACAAAATAACTTTACTGTAAAATATATTTAAAATACCATTTGTTAATTATATTCATTTGATAAATCCAACGTTATTGATGACATTGGCAAGCATATCTACACTTCCTAGAACAAGTTTCCAGACATTGGCAGAAAAGTTTAATATTTTGCACTATTATAATGTAATAATAGTAATCATTAATACTATAATATCATTTTATTACTAAATAAAATAAGAAAAGTTATTTAATAATGTTCACTTTGTGTTATTAAGGCTAATCGAGACAACTTGTCTATAGGTGACCACCCTTTTCTATAGAACTATTTAATATTTAATTAGTTTGACACTCAATAAATTCCTATTGCCCAGGTGAGAATCAAAGCCATGACTCTAGATTTACTAGGTGAGTTTAAGAGCAACACTTTAACTCACATGGCTATGTCTTCTATGCTAAATAACATCATAATAATAATATCAATATCATAATATTAATATGATATTGACGAATATATGTCTAGACTTCGAAGCCCCACTTATGTCAGTGGCACAAAGCATTATATAATGCATGTAGACAATATTTACTAACTTATACATACACAAAAAATTTCCACAATTCTCTTGATGCGTTCTTAAAGAACAAAAATTAATTCTATTTGACAGTTGGAAGATGAAAGTCAAAAGTTTTCAAGTCGATAAATTTAAACAATCCTTTAGGGCTGAAAAATATACATTAAACCTTTTTTTTTTTAATTCTGCTTTGATAAAATAGATATTAATGAAGATATTCATGAAAATATGTTTTGATTTCCAAGTAAGGACTTAAGCCTGTGATATTAAAGGTAAGAAAAACTCAAGTTGAATAATATTTATATCCTTGAAGAATAATAGTCTCATTCCATTGAAGGGTTCTCATGGAACACTTGGAATTTGAAAATCATAAATCTAAAAAACGTTTTACATCTGAAAAAATGCTATTAAACAATTTACTCCTTCCAATATATATAAATGAAGAAATTGATGAATAACCACTTTAAAGTTAACTGCCATTCCTGTAACTGGTAGAAAGGTATAAAATAAAAAAAATATAACAGATATTAATATGTTGACAATTTATTTCCTTAATTATTATCATTTATTAACGTCCATTTTTTGCTACTATGGCTAATTGGGATGGATTATCTATAGGTTACTACCCTTTTCTAGCCAGGGTGGAACTAAGGATTTTATTTAATGAGTTCGCCACTAAATAAATTCCTGTTGACGGGAATCAAACTCGATACTCTAGGTTTACCAGGTGGCATTAAAGGCAACACTTTAACTCACACGGCTAACCTGAGCCCCTTATTTCCTTAATGCATACACAAAAGATTCTCAATTCTATAGAACCATTCTCATATAACATTATTAATTTCAATTTGAAAACCAGAAGTTGAAAGCCTAAAATTTTAAATCCATACATCTAGGTATCGTTTAAATGTATCGTAGGTACAAACAAATGTATTCTAAAGACAGTTAGATTCTCTACATGTTTTTTTGTCTTCAATAAAACCAATATTTAAAAAGATATTGATGAAAATATGATTTGATGTCATAGGAAATCCCCACTCCCAGTAGAAAATTTTAATTCTCTTATAACTTATCTTGTTCCTTAGGATAGTTGACTCCCAAGTATGAAAGTCCATGAAACCCTCTGAGCTATTTTCAAGTGATTGAGTTAGAAATGGGGAGATCGATAAGAATTTAAATTTTGATGCCATTGTTCTAAATATATATTGTTTCTATAGAAAGTATTAAAATATTAAGAATTTGGAAGCTAATATAAATAAGTCTAATATAAGCTATTTCAAAAGTAGTACTATAGAATGAACCATAGCATTTTATCTACAAAAATTTGATATGGACATCATATGACTTATGACTTTCTTGTGCTCCTATTAAATAAAATATAAAAAATGTTTTGCTGCATTTAATTTGAAAGTGCAGGGGGGAAAAAAGAAGAAATCTGTGTGGATCTATCAAAAAGTAACACTGAAAGCAGTATCAGCTATATCAGAGGTGTGTCATCATATGTATTATAAAGGAAAAACTACACTAGTGAAGACATAGGAAAGGAATGGAGCCCTGCATATGGTACATACTCAAGAACAAAGCAGAAAGAGAAACAAGCCCTGGAAAATATGGTTTGATCAACTGGAGTAAGAATTGCAGAAACTAATCATCTAAACCTGCTCAAAGCCACAATGTATCTTCAAAGGGGTGTTGGAGAGGCCTTCATGGACTGCAATACATAGAAAGTTAGTTCCCAGACCAAGCTTCAACATTTGGACTGGATTTTCAGGGAAAATTTGAATCACAAAATTTAGGTTGTCAGGAAGAAGGAAATCAAATTTTGATGGGATATTAAATTTGATATAAAACAAAGGGGAAATTTAAGTCATTATAGAACAAAGAAATGTAAATGAGGGCTTAAAAGAAAGAAACCAGAGCACAAGTAATTCAATTTACAGAATTATTTTATACTCAATGTATTAAGGTTTCCCAAATTGAGTCCTTCACAATGAATGAAAGGTTGATTGATTTTAATTACTACAATTTTTTAGTATTTTATTTATTTTATGAAGAACTGGAGTTTTAGTAACTCCAATTAGTTTTATATCTACGAGAAATATAATGGAGTAAAAATAGTTTAAATGGAAATCCATGTTTTAATATTTGAAAGTAGTTTTATTACAATTATTTAGCAAGTACAATTGTTAGATATGTCCATTGTTTAAATCCTTTTGCTTGAAGTCATCAGTTCACTAAATTATGAGCCAGGTTATAATAATAAAAGGAAAATTTAAACAGGAAGACAATGTCTTATTTGCTGACCTTTACCAATTAAGGACATCCTGCAACAATTTGTAGACAAGGACAGAAACCAGGAGAATTTTGATTGTTTGTTCTATATAAAACTAAAATGAGATGTAATTCAAGTAGATGAGAGGTTGAGAGTGTTCTACCTAAGATACAACAATAATAATCAATACAAATTAAAAATTTATGTAGTTGTTTACATAAATACAAAAAAAATTATGTCACCCCAAGAATCTCCCTATAATAGAAGACCGTATTTTAATCATTTTAGAGAAAAATACACTGTCACAATTATGTAAATGTAATTGAATAGATGAGAAATATAATGATAATAGATGTTTGATATTGTCTGTGTTTACAATTTATTTTACTATAAAAAGTAAAACTAAAACATAATTACGCAAAATTTTCAACAAAATTACATAAAATTTTCAACACAATTACTTTTTTAAAACCCTTTTAGTTCCAAAATATATATTTTAATATCTTTTACTTTTAGAATCTCAGATAATGCATTGAAAATATTTTTTCCCTGCTTCCCATGTTGTGAAAGTGGGACTTATCAAAGTAGAAAAGTTTTTTTTTTTTTTGTAATTGATCTTAATCTTGTTTAAACTTGAGTTACTATTTCCATTTCATATCAACAAACGTGTTTTTTTACTTGAGTCACTAAATAAAATTTTAATTTAAACTTTTCTAAACAGCCTGTTCAAAAGCCTGTAATTTTAAGACATTGGGATAATTCCTACTTATAACAAGGGCTTTTTAAAATAAAATCACAGTCACTAATTAAAATGATAGAACTACATTTTCAAGAAATGAATATATAATTGCAAATATAATGCCAGGAATAGTCGTTCTATGGACAGAGAATAAAATTCCAAAGAAAGGTCTGAAATCCATCGAATTTCAAGGAAGAGCAGTTAAAGATATCTAATTAGAATGGAACTAAATTTATTCTCTTAATGTGTTTTAAGTCAGAAATCTATTTTCCTTCTAGCATGCTAACACTCACATGCACAAGGTGTGTGTTTTCGTGAGCTCTTTGTAGTAGGCCGATGAGAAAGCCTAAGGTTACAAGCTACTCCAAAAACTTTTTTTCTTCAGCATGGATATTTTGAAAAGGTTTGTGATCATTTGGTGACCCATCTCAAACATCCAAATGATCATAAAATAAATAATTAATTTACTACTCTTCTCCATTGATTTTACCTTAACGATATCTTAGGTTCTTTCTTATATCAGATAATTAACTTACTTTGTGATGCAATAGCACTAAAATAAAATAGAAGGTTGAGCAAAACAATTTCCAAACCTTTAAGTCTGACCACAGTTTTCATTGGTACATGTGACATACATCTGTTCATTTTAGATGGAATAGAATAGATAGAAAACGTTTCCCCCCAATAGGATTGGGGGAAATTTTTACAACTATAAATACCAATTTCAGAAATTTCTTCAATTCTTTTTGCCTCAACAGTTTGTTGATACATATGAGATTGGCCTTAACCCATTTTATCCCACTGCCCCAAAAATGGAGCAGTCATAAAATAATGATTTTCTTATTTTCTAAGCGATTTTTTGCTTTCATAACTGGTTTCACATTATATTGGAACCACTGAAAAGCGATTGTTATGAGTGATATATTTTAAACTGCTTTATGTGATTCACAGTTCTCCTGTAAACAAAGGATTGCTAGCGGGTCGTGCTATAAAAAGTTGGCACTTTTTTTTAAAAGCCCATTAGATTAGGGTACAAGTTGTGGAGCATATGCACCAGACTAAGTTACTTGGTTCAGTGTGAGTCATACCAAAGTGCCAAAGTCTGCACTCAAGGTTTTCAAGGATTTGTAATTCTTGACTACGGTCAAGAATTACAGACAATATGATTATGGTACTGGCACTATAAGGAGTAAACAAACTGAGTATGTCATACTAATCAAGGAGAAATTGCTTAAAAAGAAGAACCGAGGCTCATATGACCAAATAACTAGATAAAAAATGGGATTATAAGTTTGGTAAGATATCGGAACAATAATATGGTGATTATAGCTTCGACTCAGCATGGCGTCGAAAGCGTGCAGCATGTAAAAAGGTGCAATTCTGTAGAAAAAAGAAGATACTTATTACTATCTTACTACTACCAACAACACACACATTTACCATTACCAACAATACATTGTAGCTCAGAACAATAAATGTATGGCAGAGTGCACAGGTTCGTTGAAAATATCTCTAAGTCCAGAATATACATCTGATCAAACAAATGGTATACACCATTTTTGGGATGCAACATTATTCAATGTGATGTAATTATGTATTATTATGGAAATAATAATGTTCTATTTGCAGTTTGTGAATAAAAATAATTTTCAAAAATGTTAATTCATTTATAAAGGACCGGTGCCCTTCCATTCCCAATGCCCCAATATTGGGGTGGGGGGGGGCAAAACGCCCTCTAGGGGGTGTTTTTGGGTTGATACTTTGCATGCACACTACTATTGGGCTAATTTCATTGTGTACAGAGTTTAAACCTGAAATATTAATTTTTGAAAAGTTGGGATGAAATGGGTTAAGGACAATTCTTCAAAAATAAAATAAAATATCCAGATTCTTACACAAATACAAAAATGAGTTTGGAGTTGTTTTCATGCTCTGTTTGGATTCATGAGATTGGGGCGAGGTACAGTCCCTCAAAAAAGTGTGTGTGTGTGTGTGTGTGTGTGTGTGTGTGTGTGTGTGTGTGTGTGTGTGCATGTGAGAGAGAAAGACTGATTCAATTCATTTTTTTGTATATATATATGTGTGTGTGTGTGTGTGTGTGTGTGTGTGTGTGTGTGTGTGTGTGTGTGTGTGTGTGTGTGTGTGTATGTGTGTGTGTGTGGTTGTGATTATACATCACATACAAATATATAATATGAATACATATTATATGAAATAAAGTTAATAATTTAGCTCGGGGAGGATGAATTATAAAAAAAGATAATTAATTCATTAATAGAATTTATTATAAATATAACATTGCAGCATTAAAAAAATCATTAAACATTGTTAATAAAAATATTATTCATGTAATGGATGGCAATTTTTAAATTATGTTTGTAGCTAGGCTTTATTTTATTTTAAATAATAATGATTTAATAAATTCATATGAAAAAATATTTTTTGAATTTAAAAATAAAAAAATAAATCAGATGAAGTGACAATGATCAAGTTAAAAATCATTACCCTTATAACTGTAGCAGTTCAACACATCAGTCATCAGATTCTCTACCTTGAAGTTCTTCACTTTCCTTGAGGACTTTTGAAAGAAGAACCTGAGAGCTTTCCAAAATCTGTCAAAAAATACAACCGATAATCGACAATGTAAAACTCACATGTAATATAATAGAACTTGTCATTAGAAGAAAGTTTATTTCATTAAGTTGATTTGGAAAAATTGAAACTTATGTTGCAAAACTATTCCTCTGTTATAACATGGCAGTAAATAAAGTTAAAATTGTAAAACGTTTAATTTCTCCAATGTATATACTCCTTTGGAATGAGTGTATATTGGCGATTAAAAGATTTCATTGCAGACAAAGGAATGTTTCTCTTCTCCACATTATACCTTCAATTAGTATAATATTCATTAATACTAAGGGGGGAGGGAGGCTCATTTATAACCTTTACTACCAGAAATAATTTAATTACTTAGATTTATTTAATTCATCTATTTGATTAGAATAATTGGTGCAGGAATAAATAAATATAAACAGCTAACTTCTTTTTAAATTATTATTTTCATTCTAGTTACCAGTTCTGGAACTTATACATGCCTGTATGTCTCATACCACAGAAGTCCATACACAACCACTGAACTGTACCTCCCTCTCCCCCCAACTATCATAATGCATTGTTATTTTTAGCAGATTTCCCTTAAGGGAAATCAGCTATTGAGGTCGTACTCATGACGCGAGTTTCGAAAAATTTCTTCAAATGTCCATCGATCCTACCCAGGAGATGACGAACATGAGGTCCGTACAAAATTATATATATATATATATATATATATATATATATATATATATTTGTCTTTTAACGCTCTAGCGGTCGCAATTTTCGTTTGATCGTTACCAAACTCGAAATTTAAACCTTTTATGTAAAAAGACAGATCAAGTTCGTTAATGGCTGAAATCGGACCAGTGGGAGGGGGGGATTTTCGAAAATTCAAAATATCTCCGTTACTATACGTCGGATTGAAAACTTATATAGAATCAATCTTATTGCAAATTAAATTTACTATAAATAGTGTTATATACATTTATTCTTTATCTTGAATATTAATCGAGATATTGGCATTTTTCTGTTTTCAGCTTCTGAGACGAGATCGGCTAACTTCGGGTCTACTCGTGAGTTTCCGTCAAGAGCTAATTCGGGTCGTTAGCGTAACTGTACGGCTCTCTATTCTGAAATTTCTCTATTGTAAAACTTCACATGGGATATCTGCTTAGTTTACGCAGCCCCTGTGTGACAAACTTTTATTATTATGTCATACTATATTTCCTTTCCTCATAGTTAAATAAATTAATTCTTTTTATTTAGTTGTAAAAAACTATTGATAAATTGCTATAATGATAACTGTCATAATGTAATTGTTTTAAATGAGCCTGTATTCTCCATTTTGAATGATGAATCATTTTTAAATCTTTAAAAATAATGGTTTATTATTATTTTTTAATCCATGATGCCAGGAGACAAATAAAGATGAATTTAAATTTTGTTAGAGCAAATTTTGGAGAACATTTTCTGAATACTATGAGGAGATTGAACAATTACTATTGTCAATCATTTTGGTGTTAACCATCCTTACTGCCTAATCGTCGAGTACACTTAGCAAGGGCTTTCGATACGAGGCCATCATTCTCACGACTTTCAACTGTTGTAATAGTTCGAAAGTGCTTGCCAAGTGAACATGATGTTCATCCAGTAACGATGGTATCCACTAACATGCATTATACATATAGGTGAAACTAACCCACAACTTGATTGTACTATTGGTTAACTGAAGGTTGTAAACAAAAAAGTATGAATAACTTGATTAATACTTGAATTACGAACAAAAATCCATAGAACAGCAATTGTAGACCATCAATAGTTTAACAAGATTGGTTCTATGACATTTTACAATCCAACTCATAACAGAGATATTTCAAAATCCTCCCTCCTAAACCCCCACTATTCCAGGACTGATTTCAGCCAATAATAAATACAATCTTTAGTATTGAATGAAACGATTAACTATCGAGTATGGCACAGATTAAATCAACATTTTCAAGATAAGAAGTCTCTATTGATGATGTCATCGTACAATAAGTTTGATAATACAGTTCTCTAGAAAACAATATTTGGTATTTAAGCATAGATAAAGAGGTTCATGATATAACAGCTAATTGTTAATCTGACATGACAGGAGTGGGGGCTTCAATGAAAGCTGAAAACTAAAAAATCCAAATACCTCAGTTAATATTCATGGTAGAGAAAATGATGATCAAGTTATGAAAAAATAAATATACATAACAACATTTATTGGTAATTAAATTTACAACAAGACTGGTTCTCTGCAATTTTTCAATTCAATTTATAATAACGGAGATATTTCAAATATTCTAATCCCCCTAAAACTCCCTTCCACCCCCCCCCCTTGGCCAATTTCAGCCATTAACAAATTTGATTTATACTTTTACATGGAACACTTACATATTGAGTATGGTAACAATACCACAAAACTGTGACTGCTAGAGCGGTAAGAGACAAGTATGTACATAAATATATAATTCTGAACGAACCTGACTTTTGTCTTCTTCTAGGAAGGATCTATGGACATTAGAGGACATTTTTTTTTTTTTTAAAATTATATCATGAATATATCCTTAATGGCTAATTTCCCTCGAGGGAAATCTGCTAAAATTAAAAGAAAATATACCTTCAAAAAAGCAGCTTCTGATTCTCTTATGGATCTATCACAGGTTTCTAGAAGGTCCTTCTTCTTTTTAAGATTCATATCTATAAGATCTAATTTTGACTGCAATTCCTTTAATTCATTTGCAACTGCACTTCTTGTTTCTTCTTCCTCTTCAATTTCTTGACATAGTTCCTGGCGCTTCAACTTTAACTGTTCGATACCTAAAGAGAAGAAATAAAAGTAAGGAATCTTTGATTTGCAGGAAAATCATTTTCAATATGTTTCATTGCAGCAAAACTAAGGAAATTCCCCATACCCAATTCCACAATAAACAGTCTCATACATTTATAAGGTATAAGTCCAAGTCTAAATGCAGTTCTGTGTCTAGTATAATCAACAAAGTCGGGTTATATTGCTATCAAAAATTCACTTCAATTCTTTGTCCATTAAAGGCTTAATATAAGCAATAATACGGGTCTATGATTGAGCACAACACATTTCATGATTTACTAGCTTTTTAGGAGATTTCCCTTAAGGTAGAAAAGTTACACATATTGTACTCATACTTTGATTTTTGAAACTTTCTTTAAATTTTAATCAATTCTATCTAGCAGATGAATAAGAAATTTCAGATCCTATTTATCTAAATACATAAATATGCACTTTACATTGTGTTATAGGATTGGATATCCAAAACTTTACATTTTTAACATTAATAATTTCAACATTACACTCTAAAAGGAAATGTTTTTAGTTTGAATGTGAAACTATAAAAATTTAATAATGAAAATTCTGACAACCAACATTTACTTCTAAGATTAAGATTCCCACTGGGGGCTTTCTATTTGCAACAGATAGATTAAGGATTACAAATATATCATTATTGGGGCTGTACAATATAACATAAACATTTAGTCGAAGAAGGCCCGAATTGTTAGAGATATAGTAATTCTAATATTTACCTAATGCATTAAAGGTTAATGTAATGTTTTCTAGTAAGCTACTTCTCCAACCAAGCAACTCCCCAATGACTCATAATAAATTGTGACCACTTGGATGAACAAAGATTTGACAATGAATGAACAATGAAATTCACAACCAATCCAGACCTGGGATTAGTCATAGTCACTAAGCAAAATTCATACCCCAGCAGACAGATTAGGGTGATTAATATAAGGACAGTAACACTCAGATCATTCATAGTCCACTTCACCTTAAAAAATGTAAGACAGCATATTTTACTTATATTTTTTTTAGAGTACTTTGTACCTGCAAGGAGTTGAACCTAGATACCAAGGATGTCTTGTTCAGTATCTACCATTAAGCTACAGGTATGGCAACCATCCTGTACAAATAAACCCTTCTCTTGAATCAAAACTATCCAAATATGTATACTTAAACCAGATGTTCTTAAAAGAGGAAATCAGGTACTGAAATTGTACTCATGACCTGATTTTCAAAAAATATCTTCAAATGTTCAACGACTCTATCTAGATGACAAAAATGAAGTCCTTTAACATTTATTTATACTTGTAATTTGTGTATCCATGCATGTATGCATGGATGTGTTTGCATTTAAATATTTTATAAAATACCAAAAATCTTGTTAATTGCTGAAATCTGACCAGGAAAGGATCGATTAGAGGGGACAACTTAAAAAATTGGGAATATCTGTTATTACATGTTGGATAAAAATAAAGTCCATAACACAGGGGCTTCATCAACTAAGGAGATTTCCCACGTGCAGGTGTGACACATTAATAATCTTATATTGACCATATATTTGATAATTTTAAATAAAAATCTAATAAGTAGAAGCAGGAGTGTACTGAAGACTGAAAACAAGAAACTATGAATAACATGCTTAATATCTGAGTTAAGAAAAATATACATCAAGAATGCAACATCAGTTTAACAAGATTTGTCCAATAACATTTTTCAGTCCAACCCATAATAATGGAGATATTTTGAATTGTCTAATTCCACTCCATCTAACACCCCCCCCCCCTGCCAACTGGTCCAATTTCAGCCTTTAACAATCTTGATCCTTAGTTTTACATAAAAGATTTAAATATTGAGTTTGGTATTGATCAAACACGCATTGGTGTTTTACATACAGTAACGGAGATATATCGAATTTTCGAAAATCCTCCCCTCTAAACCCCCCTACTACTGGTCCGATTTCACCCGTTAACGATCTTGATCTTTCTTTTTATATAAAACGACTAAATATCAAGTTTGGTAATGATCAAACAAAAATTGCGACCGCTAGGGCGGCAACAGACAAATATATATATATATATATATATATATATATATATATATATATATATATATATACAACAAACAAAATAAGCTGCCCTCTTTCTGAGGGTACTGGTATGGTCAGCCTCCTAATCTGCCAATTTCTGGTAATAATGTTTTTTTTTTTTTTTTATTTATTTATTTTTAATTTTGTTTAAATTAAATAAATAAATAAAATATATATATATATATGATGTTGTTTTTTGGAGTTTTGGTCAGTGTTGGTGAAAAAATCTTAGTTCATTCCAATATAGCCTTGAAGAAGAGAAAATAAATATTATCGAATTATTGGAATGAACTAACATTTTTTCACTAACACTGACCAAAACCTCAAAAACAACAACACCATGTATATATATATATATATATATATATATATATATATATATATATATATATATATATATTCCATAATTTGAACATTTATATATCTACAATAAATCCTCATTAAGTAATGTTTTGATCGCATTAATACTATCTAAAGAGAATTACCCTATTCTAGACAGAGTGGGACAAGGATTAGACTTTGTGAAATCATCTTCAAATAAATGCCCAAACACATGCAGGAAATAATATACTCCTTAATGACAAGTTAAAACCTACTAATTAAGGTTGCTAGAACTATCAAAACTTATCCTTAGATGCTTGGAAGATAACATTAACTATTCGAGGGAACCTAATACCCTTATAGGATACAAAGAAATGCAGCAGCAAGATTCTTCAATGTTGGAAAGAGTTAATAAGAAAGAAGTTGGTAAGAAAATTAAAATAATGTATAAGTCATCCTTTCTGCTCAACAGAAATGTGAACCCTAATTAAGAGAAAACAAATTGTAAACATAAACTTAAAGTTTGCACAGCTAAGGAGCTACAGGAAAGTTCATTAAGGTACCCACATCAAAAGCAATTTTTTTGTTGATTGACTTGGCACTTAAAAAACAAAATTATTTTAAATCCCCACAAAGGAATCTGTCATCCTATAAAATTAAGAATGAGGTTCTGTAATGTTATTAACTTCTTCAAAGTTTTGTGTATGGAGATATTTAGTTATACTGATATCTCCAAGCCTTGTCAGATGATTGTTTTGGTTGAAGAGATTTTCTGAACATTCTTGTGACTTATGTTGTTTTCTCTGAATGCAATAACACTTAAAGGAGTTCCACTTTTGCATGTGAAAATCTGACTACTAAATGATTAAAAATGACCTAAAATAAAAGGCAATGAATTTTCTAAAACGGTCACTATTAAAGAAATTGGGGGCTGTTCTACTACTGCCCTGAAACAAAAATATGACTGATTTAATCATAAATATTTAATATCATATCAAATTCAAAGTATTTGAATTCAATTTATATCTCTGAAGATTTAATGACCTCATAACTTTTAAGAGCCAGTAATAAACCCTGAACTGAACCAAAAGTTTTAGTATTAGTAAACAGTTATTATATAAAATTTAAAATGAAAATGTAAGGAAGTAAACAATTTTTAAAGAAACTTTAAATAGAAACCTGAAGTAAAATGATTAACTATAAATAAAATTAAGAAAAAATTACATTTGACAAGCTCTTGATTATATTTTTGCAAAGCTGCGCCATGTTCTCCCATTATTCTTAAATTTGATTTAATTTAAAAAATGTCATAAATAAACGATGCATGTTAGACTGTGACACTGACGTTTAGCTTCTTTTTAGTTTTAGGAACAAAAACACAAGATAAAAAGCATTAAAGGAGGGAAAATTACAGGAGGAAGATTTCCTATTGGCTAACGTCTACTTCTGGAATAACATAACCTGCATCTGATATTATTTATAACCTCCTAATCACATGTTTTCTTTTGTTGATAAAGCCCTTTTGGTCATGGTGTAAGATTTTACTTTCATTTAATTTCTATGGCCAAGCAAAATGCGATGTCCAAAAAGACTACCAAGGATAAGTTATACATGGAAAGTGGTTTGTGTGGCAATAGTCATTTGTTATTATTTTGGTTTGTTTACGATGATCCTTGAAACTAGTTATGAACAGTTAGACATTGATGTTATGGACAAAATTACGCGTTTCATTTATCAAGTTGAAAACAATAAGACTTTAAATGTGCATCCTACAAATTACTACAATTATACATTCATTACTAATTCTAATGAAAAGTGTGAGCCAAACGAAGAAGACTATCCACTAAGAGTTGTATTTATTGTGAAATCTGCTCCTGATAATTTTGCCAGGAGACAAGCTATAAGATATACTTGGGGATTTGAGAAAAGATTTTCTGATGTTTCCATTAAGACTGTTTTTGTACTTGGATTACCTTCTACAGGAGATGTCCAGTTTAAAATAAATGAAGAAAGCAGAAAAAACAAGGACATCGTTCAAGCAACATTTGTGGATGCCTATTTCAATAACACTATAAAAACAATGATGGGAATCAAGTGGGCAGTAACTTTTTGTAGTCATTCTAAATTCTACTTTTTCAGTGATGATGATATGTATATTTCTACAAAAAATGTTCTAAAATTTCTTAGAAACCCTCTTGAATATCCTCAATACCTTGAGATACCATTCACTAATGTTCACAGGACCAAAGTGAGTGAGAAATGGCCATTAGGCCAAGTTTTAGACATAGAGTTGCCTGATGATGCAGAACTATTTGCTGGTTTTATGTTCCCCAACTCTAGGCCACACAGACACTTATCAAGCAAATGGTATGTTTCATTACAAGAATATCCTTACACAAAGTACCCTCCATATATAACTGCTGGAGCTTACGTGCTTTCAAAAGCTGCATTGAAGAAGATTTATTATGCAAGTTTCTTTGTTAAACATTTCCGTTTTGATGACATTTATCTTGCACTTTTAGCAAAAGCCTCCAAGATTGTACCCGTTCATAATGATGAATTTTATTTTTATAAAAAAGCATATCATATTCTTGATTATAAATATGTTGTAGCATCTCATGGTTATAGTGACCCAAATGAGTTAATTAGAGTGTGGAGTGAACAGAAGAGTATTGGAAATGCTTAATTTTTATAATAATCTCAATTTTAATATTAATGGGTTTGTCCAAAGTTGGATTTATTTTTTCGGGGGGATATTTTACTTCTTTCTTTATTAGTCTTCCCCGTCCCAATTAGCCTTAGTTGCAAAAAGTGGATGTTAATAAATAATTTAATTTATTTATTAGTCTTCAAGTATTTATCAAAATTGGTTCTCAAAAAGATTCTATTATTTTTTGCTAGCACTATATTGTAATACATATCATTAGCTATGACAGTGAGCCAAACTTACTAGAAGCCTCCAATTAAAACACATTTTTTTATATAAAGTTACTACTTATGCTGGGACCAGGTCATTTTCTCAAATTAGTTGCCTTCCCTTTGGCATAAATGTATGTTTTGAAACAATTATCTTTAAGGTTTTAAACATTTGAGTGTCAAAGTTCCCAAAAAGGTGTATACTTACCACCCTTGGTCCTTTAACCAATATGGATGGGATTGTTGAAATATACAAGTTGATAAGGGTGAGATAATTCCCTTTTTATTTATTTATTTTTTTTGTTTGGTTTTCTTAACATTTCCTAGCGATTCAATTTTGTCTCCAATTAGCTCCATTAAAAACCTTTTGTTTCCTATTTACTTTTACATCTAATGACAGAGATAATTGTCAAAATTTAGAATAGACTAAATCTTGTATGTTTATTCTGAATAGAGTAAAATAAATTAAGTTGTTTTAAGGAAGCAAAATATGGAATTACAAATATTCATTCATTATCAGTTTCTCTAAAAAACGTTCAGAGTTAAATGCTATTGGGATGTTTATAACTATCATTTTTCATCTATTGAGGGAATTTAGATTTGGGGATATTCGGAAAATCTTCAAAATGAGTGTCTTTGAAATTAATTACCTTAATCACTAGACATAATAAACTATGAAGAGTGAATAGTTATGAACGTTGGAAAGAAAGATGTATGGTTAGATTCTTCTAAATGATTTTCTTGTCCAGGCTTAATCCTTCTAAGTAGCCCTCTTTTTGTTTAATAAGCTAAATCAATTTCCAGTTGTATAAAAAAATTGTCTCTTTCACTTGTTTTTATTGCATGCTCTTAAAGATTCATTTCTTAATCAATCAGGCCACTACTACCAGAATAAAAGTTAACATTGTATAATATGTGCTGACTTACAACTTATGTAGGTTTTCAGTAGTATTTATAATTATAAGGTGATCTCATTTATTTAAATGTGAAGAGAAATAGCTCAAACTTTAGAAAGATGTGGGTGTATTTATATGAGTCAACCATGGTGTATTTTACTCATAAATGAAACAAATTACTTTTTGTAAATCTATTTGATCACAGCTTAATAATCAACAACTGGAGCTGTTGACGTAAGACTGAAAATACAGCAATTTTTTTTTTTTATGGTTCCAATCTCTCTAGCTCAAGCTCTAACTCATTTAGGTGCTGTCTACCTGCATAAAGTTACTGATAACAACATTGTACTATTAAGATAATTCCTTTTGTTGATTAATTACGTTACTCTCATAATGTTACCATTTAAAGTAGTAAAATATTTTTGTTTTATATACATAGTAAAATAAAAAGTAACTACTTAAAAAATAGATTTTTTTTTCTGTAACCTGGTTTCAGTTGAATTGGATGTAAGAAATAAACTAATCATGTGAGGAGATGGTTTAGTTAAAAATACCTATGCCTAATCAGAATGTTTATCTACAAGTTACCATCCTTTTCAAGCCAGGTTGGGAGTAAGAACTTTGTTGAGTCAGTTGGTCACTTTCCAGATTCCTTGGCCATGCTAAATTGAATTCATGGCTAGTTTTAAGACTAATTAGTACTTATGACACTTAAAACTATGCCTTAGTAATGTATACCGGTGCCCTAAAAACATAATTAATAATTACATTGACTTTACTTTGGTTGAAAAACTTATCCAGAAAGGATAGATATTCAGATTTACTACATTAAGCACAGGGATTTGATAAAAGAGGGATGGGTTTAATTTAGTTTATACCTTGGGCCTATGAGAAGGTTGTGCAAATTGTTATTTAGACAACAGGAATAGATATCAAATGAAGCTATGATATGACTGGTGAGTGGAGGGTTTGATGATGATTTTAGTGTCTTCAGGTATTTTCTGTGAATCACTATTCCAACCTAATTTTATATTGAATTACATTTAATTGTCTAACCACATTATGTAATTATGTTTCTTCAGTTCTTATATAGTGGCTTTATGCCCAACACTGGATATATCAAGAGATTCCCAATGTTCCCCCTAAATGAAGAGGTTTTACTATTCGTAACTCAGCTATGAAATTCCAAGAAGTTCATATCACAACTTCTAAAAGAGGCTTTACTATCTGACATACGATTTCACTTTAATCTGTTGTTAATAGCATCTGTTTATTATGGTTTTCTTCTCTTTCCTGATGTCCAGAATAACATCAGTGAGCTCTATTTTATGAATGCTGATGCATGTTTCAACATTTTACTTGCTTGTTCTCACCTGTGTTGACTTTGTCTTTCTCTGCTGCTGCAAGGGAGTTAAATGCTTTGTCAAAAGAAATAAAAGTTCGTCTCACAGGGGCTGTACAAACTCAGTATACTCTCCACCTGAAGTTTTACAATAGATAAATCTACATACTTTTATATTTAACCCTTCGAGAAAACTGCTAAAAAAAACAAACGTTGTTTAATACCTCTGGCACCTGGAAGGCAAAGCTCTTGTTCATGCCCTTATGAGGTACCATGGAGCTCCTATATAATATCTCTGGAACATGCTTGATGGTAGAGGAACTAATTGATAAGGATCAATAAATAAAGTCCGTCAAGGGCTGCGTAAACTAAGCCGGTTTCCCACTTGAAGTTTTACAATAGAGAAATTTCACGAGAGCCAAGCAGTTAAGGAAACGGCTGAACTAACTTTTGGCGGGAGTCGTCCGTTAGCCACCCAGATTTAATAAAAATGCGTATATCTTGGTTAATATTCAAGATAGAGAATAAATGTATATAACAATATTTTTACTAAATTTAATTTGTAATAAGATTGATTCTGTACAATTTTTCGATCCGACGTACAGAAAAGGAGATATATCGAATTTTCGAAAATCCCCCCCTCTAAACCCCCTACCACTGGTCCGATTTCACCCGTTAACTAACTTGATCTTTCTTTTAATATAAAACGACTAAATATCGAGTTTGGTAATGATCAAATAAAAAATGCGACCGCTAGGGTGGTAACAGACAAATATATATGTATATATATATATATATATATATATAAACACAGTTTTGAACGGACCTCATTTTCGTCATCTACTAGGTAGGATCGATGGACATTTGAAGAAAAATTTCGAAAATTCCGTCATGAGTACAACCTCAATAGCTGATTTCCCTGAAGGGAAATCTGCTAAAAGGCCTTGTCCTCTACTATAGTTTTTAATTTTATGCAAAGTGAACTTTCGGAGTCAGCGCCAGAGTATAGCTGTGTAGCCTGGACAACAACCGCCGAGGGGGGGGGGGGAAGAGAGTCGCTCGGCCGGGAACTTCACGTGGGAAATCAGCTTGGTTTACACAGTCCCTGCGTGACGGACTTTTTATGTAAAATGGAAGGTCAAGTTCGTTTATAGATACCCTTGGTTTATAGCAGAAATCGGACCAGCGAGAGTGGGGGTTTAGAGGGAGAATTTAGGGAAAGTAGGAGAGTGAATAAGAAGAAAGAGGTCGTATCATGCCAGGAACTTAAATAAAAAATTCTAACCTTAGTGGAAAATTTGGGCTGGTAAATATTTTCCTTAATAAGAAGGACGGAGCCTTAATAATTTAAAACTAAACGGAACTCTGAATTGGCCCAACAACAACAACTAATCAAACTTCAATAAGCTAATATGAGATTTGCCCTGGGTTGTGAACGTTATTTTAACCAATCATAACGGAAGAGACAGTACACGGGAGTGGCCGTCACTAAAGTACCCGAGAGCTTATGCTGCTAGATCTTGGAATACAGCAAATAATTGCACTGAGCATCAATTTTCAACATCCAATCATTGGTGCTGATTTCCTGTTTCAAAACAGACCAATTTTAGACGTGGCTAGAAGTCAACTTGTGGATTAGGCTACTGGCCTAAGAACGGAAACGGAGGACTGGATTCTGTAGTCAATGTTTGGTGAAAATTCTCTCAAAACTTCTTTAGACAAAGTGGCAGTTCTAATAAAAATTTTCTTAAAGAAAATAGTTCCACTTTGTTTAGAGCAATGGATGTTCATTCTTTTGGAACACCATCTAACAACCACCAATGGTGATGTTATGGGTAAAGCACTATACTGTCGTGCTGGAGGTGGAATCCTCCGGGATTTCGCTTGAAACATTACTTAGCTGAGTGTTCCCCGTGGCTAAGGATGGATTTTTCAATATTTTTCCAGACCCCACTCACCATCTTGCGGCATTTGCGAAGGTACGTGAATAAAGAATAATGTAGGGACTTATCAAACTTGATTCCCCCCTTCCTCTAACCGTCAGGTCTTGGCCCTTGTGTTTGAATCAAAGGTTTTTATATAAAGTTATCTTTCCATTTGCATATTGCAAATACAGTTAATTGCATTCTCTCCGTCAGCAAAAACATTAAAAAAAGGAGGTGAATGCATGACTCGAACTCCCTATGTTTGAGTCGTAACCTCAAGGATAACTCGTCCTGATTACCCTTAGTTGCTTAAATGTGCTCTAATAAATAACATTACTGTTTGTTTTTTTTAATCATTGTAAATCTTTGGCTTAACAGCTCTTGAAGGACCTAAGCCTACCACACGTCTTTGAGTAAGGGCAATTGGTCAGTCTGACGTATGCCCTGCCATTTTGTCCATTGGCTCACGATTCGGATTGAAAATATGGTAAATCCGGCAATCAAAAAGCTAGGTTTTTTTTTTTGTTTAATTTATAGGGAATACAAATATGGCCATTTTCCAAAATAATTCAATTAATAACTTTTTTTAAAAATTTGGAAAATGAAAAAATAATTTAGAAAATATAGGATGAGGCTAGTTCAAATAAATAATTCTTTATGAATAACTATATTTTCATTTGTCCATATGAAATGACCTTTAATAATGATGTAATTTAATTTAAATAACAGGGTGAAAATTTAAATTTTTGAAAATCCAAGCCATAATACAAAAATATTTTATTCTCAGAAATATGCAATGCCAACAAGAATGCAGGAATTACATTTCAGACACAAAACAATATAAATAATATGCAATATTATATATCAGACCAATAAAAAATAATTCAGGTTTAATAATTAAAGAATGGTGCTGATTTCCCTTATAAGAAATTTACTTAATCTCTTTAAGAGAACTACTTCATACTTCAAGTATCAATTGCATATGAAAGCAATGAAACATATTTCAAGAAATAGCTATGAAGAATCATTAATAATGAAATATCCAGGAAGAGTATACAAGATTCTTTAGATTTTGATTTCGAATAATAATCAATTATTTGAAATTAAAATCATTGACCGATACATATAAGGGATGAATTTCCATACTGGACCATTATCCAGCGCCGGACTGGCAGGTCTGTGGGCCCTCGGCAAAATTAGCGCCCGGATAGCGGAATGTAAGGTACTAAATATAATACAAACAATTTTTTATTTATTAACATACACACACACACACACACACACACACACACATATATATATATATATATATATATATATATATATATATATATATAATACCTTTACTAGCATGTTTTTAATAAGAATATTTATAATTGAAAATAAGTACGTGATGACTTAAGGTTATAAAATGTGCGTATATGATTCATACAAATATTTATAGTAGACCTGATTGAGAGGACAGGTCTACGCTATTGCAAAAGCACATGATAAACTTTGGACACTCTGTAACTTCCCTTCAATTTTATAGAGAGTTTTATCGTCGTCAACAGTTAACCATTCATTGTTCATCAAAATTAGCAGTGTAATCACAATCTTTTTCAAAGGATAGCTTGAATACATCATAATTGATAGCGAACTTTTTAATTCTGTAATAAGTTGTGACCAATCAACTTTCGTGGCATTAGCTATAGTCGTTATTGAAGTCTTAGAAGTATCATTATTGATGTCTTTTAGGTCTTGTTTAAAATTTTTGGTTGTAGAATAATTGTGATTTATTTTGTGACGAACTCATTAAATAAAATCCTCTGGCTAGAAAAGGGTGGTAACCTGTAGATAACCTGTCTCAATTAGCCATAGTTGCAAAAAGTGGACGTTAATAAATAATAATAAAGTTTTTGGGGTTCGAAATAGCACAGTTTTGTATTAAATTGACTACAAAACGGTCTTCAATGCTGTTGGCAGCTCAATCCAAAATATTAAGACTTAAACTTTTGCTTTGGAGTGATAGTATCTGATTCATCCTGAGGAAATTCTTCTGGCATTTAAGTTTTTTCCTGAAATTGAGAAGTCAACTTCCATTTCTAGCTCTCTTCAAAGTTTTCAATAAGGCATGTAGTATACTTTTCTCACATTCTTAGTAGATTGTCAACATTAACGTCTTTTTAAATTCAGTTGTATTTTTTTCATTCGAGGCTCGTGGACCTTCGGCAAAGCCCGATTAGCGGACCAGGCCAGTCCGGCGCTGCCATTATTTCCATTTAAAACGAAGCCCTGGCACCTGAAAAAGAAATGATACCAACAAATCAACAAACCATTACAATGCATCAAATATTAATCGATTGTTATTCTTTGGACAATAACAACGTATTCAATCATAAATTTCTTAAAACTTTCAATTCATGCCTCATAAGAAGGCGAAAATCAATATGTACATAGTTTTTATACTTGGTAGGAGTAACCTACTTTAAACCGTCAACTGACAGTTATTCTCACTTCAAACAATCGAAATGGGACGACGTATAGGATTATTTGGCTGGGAGTAAAGGTTTTGGTCGGGAGCGGCACTGAGTTGGTTAAATCTAGTGATTACAGGATCAATCAAAATGCTTTGACCTCTACTAGTGCTTTAATTTATCCAAAGTGAGAAAAACTAGTGATTACACTTGGTTGGTGTTGCCTCCTTTAAACTGTTAATTACAAGAATATTACTTGAATTAAAAGGTTATGTGATTTATTCCATAAATGTCTACTCCTTTCAGAAGGTTATCAATTTATTCTCCATTGATATTGATACTTTCCAAAAAGACAGTCTGTGAACTTTTCTGTTTTTTTTTTGTTTTTTTTTTTGTTTTTTAAACAAACATTTGTTGCTATTGGTACAAATGTCTGATTACAAAATAATATTCCGAAAAAAGAAGGAAGTGCATAACTTCCACTTTTTTATTCATCTGAACACTTTTACATAAAGTATTCATAGAATTCTTGAATGATCTTTTAATATTATTTTGCCAATGAATTTGAAAACGTCCCTTTAATTACATGTAAAATTTTTAGCATTCTAAATATCATGGAGTGTATATCATTCAGACTGAAAATGCCTGAAGACTCGATTTCTCTTTAATTGAAAATATTATGAGCACGTTACTTTATAATGAACCAAAATTTGGGACACGATTGTAGAGAAAAGACTAGAGAGGGCAAAAGAAATAATTAATTATATGTGTTTAGTTATTACCACCCTATAGCATGATTATTGGATATAAAGACTTTCTGGACTACTTAGGCATCATAAAGTTATTTTGAAAATTAATTGAAAGACATTTAACATTTTCATTTGTACTGCTAATCAAAATGTGACATATCCTTGAAATAATTGTTTCTTTCCATCCTTCGTATTCCAACACAATTTATTTATTTTTACTGGTATTTAAAAATAAAGTTTCCTTTGTATATAATAGTTCGAAATTAGTAATATTTTATCCTTTGAGATGTTGTCTTCCTACCCAAAGAAAGTGAGATTCGCGAGGTGCTCTAAAAATCTAATCCACATTCCCGGCAACATCTCTTTGGTTCAATTCCCGGAAAACGAAATCAAATACTATTGAATGAGCTGAACGCTATTTAATTCTAGACCAGTCCATTAGTCATTTAGTTTTATTCCAACCAATAATGGAACTTAAATGTACTGTTTGGAATTGAGTTCTCAATTGTTTCTAACTAAAGTTGTATCAAGATATTTTTCTTACTGTTCATGAAAGAATCATCATTTTAACTGGGCCATAGAGGTTGAAGGCATGAGTTATAGATGGATGTTTTCTTTCAGGAAGTATTCTTTCTCGTACTATTTGATGTTTACTTCTTTCATTTTTGAACTGGTTATGTCAAAGTCCTTACCTACTACTGAGAGAAATACCTAATTGTAAAATTAGTTCATCGACCCACAGTGTCGTGTTGTATATCCAACTAGCCATGTCGCTGGTGAAAGGAAAGTGGGCCAAATTGTGTGTGCGATGTCAACTCAAAAATTTTTGAAGTTCAGGTTATAGAACTCCTATCTCTCCGGATTTAAATTTCTTCGTAACTCGCCGAAATGGAAGCCAGTGAGAGAGGTTGGTTTTCTATTTTTATTTTTTTTTTTGCAATAACGAGAAGTTAATTGTACAGGTTATAATAGTTCTAGTTAATGAACTTCATTAAATCTTTCTGTGATTTGACTGGTGCCTACTACACTTAATTGTGCTTTGTAATAAATTATTGGCATGGACCGTTTTGTATCAAATTTATAGTAGTTAATTCATGTTTATTTTATATGGCTTCATGTATTCCATGACTGTTTTGACTTAAGCTCCTGTCATTTTTCTTTTAAAAGATTCTGAAATGTAACATTTAAAAAAATATATATTTTTACTAGTAACAGGACGTGATGTTTAAATTTTTTTATGTATTTAGGTGTATAGTTGATTAATAGTTTGGAGTAAATTGCTTTGTTCAAAATCTGTGCTATCATTGTAATAATGGAACATATTTTTCTTGTTAGCATGTATAACCATATATGTTTTGACTTGAGTTATCATAAAACTTGATAATCATATTTTTTCTGTAGTTGTTTTGAAGTTCCATTACAATGATAGTCTACTGTTGGTTTGTTTTATCATGTATGATGAATACGGATTAATATCATATATGGTTTCATTGAATGTATTCTGCCAATTTGTTCATTTGCCAGTTACGATTAGTTTTAACATTAGGGAACCAAAGATGTTTCACTCAGTAATAAATATATTTTTTAACTTTTAAAGTTTCCAAATATAGTTGTGTCCACAGTTTCAAAGAATCTCGTTCAAATTTATGTATATAGCTTGGAATTTTATTTTTCTCCAGGTGAAGAATTATGCAAATTCTCTAGATTTTTGTGATGTGTAAAGATAACAAGTATCCCCAAGGTTTGTCAATGATTTTTCTTTTTGAAGTGCCTTTAAAATATCAGTGATTTTAAGAGTTGACAAAAACATATTTTACAAACATTTTGTAAACAATAAATGACATTAGCTTTTAATAAACCAGGTCTTAAAAAAGTCAGTCACTCAAGGGCTGCAAAACTCAGCAGATTTCTAACATGAAGTTCTCCAATAGATAAATCTACATACTGGTAATACTTAAGAATGACACGAATATTAAATGAATAAATGCAAATGGTAATGAGAAATCTTTCAGTCTCTTTTAATAACATCCCAGTGGAAAGTGTCTGAATTGTAAACAAATAGGTTAGCCAACCTCTGTCTGCCTGAAGAGATAGATAGAAATATTCTTCACCGGAAATAAAAACAATTACTGAAATATGTCTGAATATAATATACTAATTTTATTGAATACTATTTAGATTAATTTTTATCTCAATCGCTCAAATTTTAGTAATCCGAAAGCTTAAGACAGGGGGTTATCAACAAAACATATTTGCATGCATCTCATATAATTAAGGTCTCTTGAAAACAATATTTGGTGTTTGAGCTTTGAATAAATGGTCTATTATATAACATAGTATTGTTTATGTGACACGAGTAGGAGTAGGGGCTTGCCGAAGGCTGAAAATTGAAAAATACATATATCTCAGTTAAAATTCAAGATAGAGAATAATTGTATATTTCCATATTTATAGTACATTTAATTTTCAATAAAATTGGTTTTTACAATTTTTCAATGCTACATATATTAATTGGAGATTTTTCAAAATTATTTAGCATGAGACCTTGACGCTTATTTGATTTTTGCCATAAATATTTCATGTAAAAGTAAAGATCATGTTGCAGCCCGATTCACATTGCAGGAATGGTTTTTTTGTAAGAAGGTAATAGTGAACCAGAATTATTTCTGTTATTACACACCAGATTGAAAAATGTTACATATTCACACCTGTAGATACAATAGGCTTGTTTGTTTGTTTTATTTTATTTACCTACCCAAGAGATGATGAAAGAAAAAAATATATATATATATATATATATATATATATATATATATACTCATGATGAGATTTTTGAAAAATTTCCTCAAATGTCAATCAATCCTACCCAAGAGATGACGATATATATATATATATATATATATATTATTTTTATTTTATTTTTTATTTGTTTCCTTCCTATAGTAACCCTATAAGAAGGCCGTTTATTAGTTTCTGCATGTCCCATGCAAGTTAGCATATCACATGCATTTGTAGTGTTACAATTAATTTTTACATAAATAATTTAAAAGTATGAGATATATATATATAAAGAATTAACAATAACAACGTTAAAAGTAAAGTAAAAACATATAAAGAGAAAATTATTAATCTTAAAAAGAAAAAAAAAAAAAAAAAAAAAAAAAAAAAGAAATAATGATTATCCTATAAATATTTTAAGTATTGTAGTTATATCAGCTATAATAAGTATTCAACCGATTAATTGCATCAAAAGCATGTTCTGCAAATATTTTAAAAGCATTATTATATTTTAAAAATAACTTGTCTTCTTCTAACGGAAATTTGCCTTTTTTTTGTTCAATGTCTTGTTTTAGTTTTTGTCGTTCGTTAGTCAGTAGTCTGCAATCGTATATTAAGTGTTGACTTGTTTGTGGAGTTGAGTAATCACAGGGGCAAGTATTGTTGTCTTTTATGTTAAATCGTTGGTAGTAAGAATTTAGTGAACCATGTCCTGTTACTAATTGTGTAATATAAAAGTCGGTTTGTATGTTTTTGCTGTTGAAATATGTGTTAATGTTTGGAATGAAAAGTCTTAAATGTTGTCCTTTATTAGTTACAGTCGATTTTTGTTGCCACTTTTAATTAAATGGGTTTTTAACATATATTTCACATGGGCTTTGGAGATTTGTTTGTAACATTCTGGTATTCGGGAATCATTTGAAGCAGACTTAGCAGCTCTATCGGCCAATTCATTTCCAAAATTGCCAGAATGTGCTTTAACCCATGAAAAATATAGGTTAATATATATATATATATATCGTCATCTCTTGGGTAGGATCGATTGACATTTGAGGAAATGTTTCGAAAATCACGTAGGACTGAGTTTGGTAACATTCAAACAAAAATTGTGGAAGAGACAAATATATAAATATGTGTGTATAAAGTTTTTAATGGACCTCATTTCTGACATCTGGGTAGGATCGATACACATTTGATGAAACCAAAAATCGTGTCATGGGTAAAACCTCAATAGCTGATTTCCCTCAAGGGAAATCTGCTAATACAACAGTTAAAAAATATACAATATTTCTAGTTTCTCATTTATATAGTACTATTTATACTGGCTTAAGTACAATTTTTTTAGCTGTATCTAGACAGTTGAATAACTTATCAGATTTCCTGAATGGAAAATCAGCTATTGAGGTTGTATTCTTGATGTGAGGAAAAGATGAAAAGGCTCGTTCAAAACTATATATATTTGTCTTTTAATGATTTAGCAGTTGAAATTTCAGTTCAATCATTATCAAATTAAAGTTTCATGCAAAACTATAGATAAGGTTTGTTTGTGGCTGAAATCAGATAAGGGGGAGAGGGGGCGGTTAGTTTATAGGGAGGAATAGAAAATTCAAAATATCTCAATTATTAGGAGTCTATAAGGAATGTATATGACCAATCTTGTTGCAAATGTAAATTTCTATTAATTTTGATTTATTTACTTTTGCTCGATCTTGAATATTTGCAATTTTTAATTTTCAGGTTATCATTAAACCCCACTTTTAGTCATTGCACTATAACAATATGCCAATATATCATGAAGCATCTTATTTACAGCTTAATACTTTTGATTTCAATGGACCTTTATTATGTAAGTTACGTGCAAATGCATTGTGCGATTACATCATCAATTAAGATTTACATTTTGGGCTCACAAATGTATATTTGGTACGTACTATATTTGATATTTAACCATTTAATTTGACAGTAAAGATCATTTTTGGCTGAAATTTGATCCGGAATAGAAGGGACATTTCGAAAATTCAAAATATCTTAGTAGCAGGAGCTGGATCGAAAAATGTTATAGAACCAACTATTGATGGTCTACAATTTTTGTCTTATACGAGTTATTCATACTTTCTTGTTTTCAACTTTCAGTAAAATCCCACTTCTATTCATTGGATTTCTTACTTTGAAATTGAGATTATATGGTGAGATGAAATCAGTAGCATGACATACCAGCATGTGGGAAATTGCTTAGATTCCTCAGCCCCTGTGAGACGGACTTTTTTAAGATATGGGGTCTCACGATAAATTTTGAAGGGGCTCAACCCGAAACCTTATTTTTGTCAATGACTGGCACAACAATTGCAATTAAATTTTCACCAACAATAGCATGAGCAGTAATACACTATGCACAAACTAATATTCAAACTATTTTCTGTAAGAATTTATTGAAACTATTAATGGGAATCAAATTATCCTTTTTCACTTTGCCAAAATTTATACATTTTGGTGACAATTATGAATGTGCATAATATAAATAAATTATAGTTAAGTACATGTTGGCTTAAATAAAATAAACTTTTAGAATTTTAAATAGCAATTCTTCCAACTAGATTCTTGGTTTCCAAAAGTTTAAAGAAGTACAATAAAATTTATCATTTCTTTTAAAATATTATTTTTAATTCTTTCTAATATTATAAAAGTCTACATTACACCACTATATTATATAAAACCGACAGAAGTTAAACTTCAATCTTCAAAGATTTTAAAAGAGATTTTTAATAATTGCCTTACTATGATCAGGAATAACTGTTTTTAATGGACCTCATTTTTGACATCTCCTGGGTGTATATATATATTGTCATCTCGTGGGTATGATCAATTGACATTTGAGGAATGTTTTTGAAAATATCGTCATGAGGTTTAGAGAGGGAATTTCCTAAATTCAAAATGTCTCTGTTATTGTTGTTACCAATCTTATTGCATATTGTGTGATCTATAAAAGTTATTCTATAAATAGTTTCTGTATCATGAATATTAACCGAGATATTTAGATTTTATAGTTTTTGGCTTTCAGTAAACCTCCACTGCTACTAATGTCATTTTAATTGAACCTCTTAAATCCAAAGTTAAATATGAAATATTGTTTTCGTTGAACTTTTACTTTATGAGAAACCTGCAATTACATTATGATGACAATTACAATTTGTTGTTCTTTATCCGAAAATGTTAATTTGATCTATACCATACTTAATATTTAATCGTTTTATTGAACTCTAATGTTCATATTCATTAATGCCTGAAATTGCGCAAGAAGTAGAGAGGTGGGGAAATCGAAAATTCAAAATATCTGTTATTTTGAGTCGGATCATAAAATGTTATTGGACCAATTTTGTTAAACTATTGATGTTCTACAGTTTTTTGTTCTATGGGTTTTTCCATAAATCAAGTATTGAGCGAGTAATTCATATTCAGTGACCCCCTCCCTCTTTTACTAATGAGTATTTACATATAAATAGAGAATATGTTATGAGTTAAGATCACAAGTGTGGTATGCCCATGGCACATCGGAAGTCTATTTAGTCTCCTGCGTGACGGACCTTTTATACCTTTAAAATAAAGTTTTATGTATAAAATTATTTAACCCAAAAAAACTTCTCCATTCCTGCTAATGAATAATGTGGAAAGTTTGAATTGAATATAAATAAATCTTTGTTTCACAAATGCCTCTGTTTTATTTTTTTATGTTTTAACGATTGAGGGCAGTCTATGTTTTTATAGTTGGGAGAAGTTGAGCGAGGAGGAAAGGGGATGTCTAATGCGAGTCAGCAATAAAGAATAATTCTATTTTGTAGGACTCTCCACTCACGTCCTTAATCACTCATTTAAAAAAATATTGCAAAATACTTTAGCTGTTACAAATTTAATTTGCATCTAATTAAGTCCAATACATTTTTTATTCATTCATATTAACAAAATATTTTGGAGTTTGTGTTAATGATTTCCATTACTTTCCCTCTCCAAGGCAATGTCATCAATATATAACAGTAATTTTGAATGAAGGTTACACTTAAAGGCTGAGTAAACATCACATTGCTTTGTTAATAAATGAGGTCTTCAGGCTTTCCTCTATAAAATTTATTAAAAGGAATAAAATAATTCTGGATCATATTTAACCCGTATAGCCTACTTTATAATAGTAACCCATTCATGGTTCATAATTTTAACTAATGCTTTATTAAATAAAAAAGCAAAAAAAAAAAAAGTGGTGAAGTATACATTTTGGTAGCCCGAAATTGCCAGTAATTTCACCACTTATAAATATTTAGTATTCATTTTTGCATCTGTTGTGTTTTTCAGAGGACTAAACACAAGCTAGCGAGTGCCCATCTGTCTATATGTCGCGTTTATATATAAGCGAGTAAATATAAATTCACAAAATACAACAACAAGAAATTATTACTCATTTTGTTGTGTGAAGCATTTTTAAGAAATATATGACTATTTGATGTTTGAACAGTAAGTACTTAGGATTATAAATTACTGCAGGAGACACCACTCTTCCTTCCTGTCTTATTCAGTTCTGGTGAAAATGTTTTTTTTTTTCTTTTTAACAGGAAATTTTAATAGTAAAACATCTTGAACAAGATACATTGCTACTGCATATTATTTTTATGCCTACCGTTTTCTAATTATAGTATTACAAGGTCTTCATTTTGAGTCCTTGCACACTCTATACTTGCTCGACTTTGGTTGAGCTCGATAGCTTTTATTGATGACTAACATGAAAAGTATAATTTGGGCATACCCAAAACAAAAAAAAAAAACATTTGGGTCCTTATTGCCCCTCCCAATTTGTCAACCCTTTTTGTTTTAGATTTAATAACTTCTAAACTACAATTATGAACTATCGTTGGAATTTGGGCAACTGAATGCATGACAGTTCTTAATTTATAACCAAAATTGAAAATATATATAAAATAATATATATTTGTATGTCCTTGTAAACTTTTTTTGGGAAATAATATATTATCCTTTAATGAATTCTACATATATACCATGTGAAACTTATGGCTAACCACTAATAGCAATTCAGGAATTTATTTTTATTAAGCAGTTATTTTTCATATATATATTAATTTTCAATGGTTAGCTTAATTAGATTTGTAATTAAAAATTTGTGTCCTCATTTACCTCCTTTCTCCACTCCCAGAAACGGATCAATGTGGAAAGGCCCAATTGAATGGTGGAAGTGGTTTCCAAGAATTTCTGAAACATAAAAATAAATTATATAATAGATATTCTATTTATATAGCTATATAAACAATATTGGGCTCTATTCTTAAATAATATAAAAGAATCAATGGTTGAATTTTTATCTTGCCCAGTTTAAAATTTTAAAGTTAATAAAATCTGGTCTTAGTGTTTATTTCAATTAAATATTATTATCCGTGATATATTAATATAAAAATAAATTAACCCTTCTCAATATGTGTGCTTATTTTGTGTATAATAGAATGATATTTAGTTTTATGTAATTTTTACAATTCTGAGAAAATATTTATTTAAACTTTCAAATTATTACTTTTATTCAGAAAGCAGCATTCAATATTAATATACTATTAATCCGAGAAACCGGGTTATTATTATTTATTAACGTCCACTTTTTGCAACTTAGGCTAATCGGGACGGGTTATCTACAGGTTACTACCCTTTTCTAGCCAGGGTGGGATTTTAGGACGTTATTTAATGAATTTCGTCACTAAATAATTTCCTTTGCCCAGGCAAGAATCGAACTCGCCACTCTAGGTTTACCATGTGAGATAAAGGTCAACGCTTTAACTCGCATGGCTAACCTGAGCCCCCTAGAAACCGGGTTAATAGTCACCAACATGACTGCTAAACATGGGACTTATCGACCTCCTTTCATTCTGATAAAACCATCAAATTCCTATGTGGCAATTGCAATAACTGTTGCGACTCCAAGTCACATGACTCCCGCAAGAAAGAGGTAGCTTTAATGTAAATGTATGGACCCCGTTCCACTGGACTAGAATTATTTAGTATCGAAGACTCAAACTAAATGTCTAGCTTGCTCTGTTGAATCAGTGGTTGATTGAATTTAAGGTTTTATTCTACATGCTTAATTAATTAGAATAAAATGTGAAAAATTGATCTTTTGAATATATACATTAAACTAGCTAAGTTGGTATTTTGGTAGATGGAAGTGAATTATATTACATGTAGAGGAAAAAGGCCACACTTCCACAATAACAATTTATTCAAGTGACACAGCACTTTCGATACAGTGCAGCATTGTCAGTGCCCTATTGGCACACCAAAAAAACAATAAGTAGCCTATCCCTAGTAAAGTTTTTCTAAAAAATATTAGTGTCGAAAACTTAAAGCAATCATAAAACTAGAACATATTCCTTAAAATAAATAACAGAACTTTAAAAATCTTTCAAAAAAAAACAAAAGGCAAGTTGTTTTTTTTTTAATATTTATTCGTTTATTTACAACAACATATATAAATATTACAAGCAAATGATATGAATGATAATAACAATTGGCTTGATTAATGACTTTAGGTGGGAAGTTGTCCATTGACAATACCCACATTGGAGGGAACATTGGATTGTACTATATCGAGTTATACTGTGTACTACTCAAGAAGATCTCTTGGCCACTTATGCTTCTTATGACGTCGTCTTGGCTTTTCTGGAATATGGGTGATGAAAAAGATTCGACTAAAGGATTAGGATGTGCGTGGAGGAGAGAGTGGGATTTCTGATATCGAGATTTTGCAAGAGTATGGATAAAAGGAATATTGAGGTCATTATGGAGAGTTAAATTGGATATGAAAAATGGGGAATCTGTAATTTTGCAGAGTATTCTGGATTGGGGGGTTTGGATTTTGTAGGAATTTGAAGGTTTAGTGAAACCCCAGAGTTCAAGTCTGTATGTCCATATTGGTCTGAGTACTGTCGTATAAATCAATCGTTTGTCATGAAGTGATAGTATAGATTAGATATAGATCTGTTGTCAAGTAGTCTTAGTAGAAGTCTGTACCATCGATTCAATTCTTTATCTTTTTAATGTGAAGTGAGGTTTCCAAGTTAGTTGTTTGTCTAATGTGAGTCCTAGATACCTAATTTGTGACTTTTGAGGAATTTGTGGGCTAGAGTGTAACTGGAGGGCAAATGGAGTGTCAGAGAGTAAATGTTACATGGCTTGATTTGCTGCTGTTGACCTTGATCTTCCATTGAGTCAGCCAGTATTCTAGCAGAGCTAGGTGTTCTTGTAAAGATGCAGATGTCATATTTGGGTCTGAGTTGGACTTCAAGATTGCAGTATTATCTGCATACGAGAAAAGGGAAGTTTCAGGATGTGATGGGATGTCGGCAGTATAGATAAGGAATAAGAAAGGACTTAGGATGCCTCCCTGTGGCACACCTGCCAGCTGGGGGAATAAGGATAAGACTGAGGAACCAAATGAAACTTGAAAATGTCTCTCGGAAAGGTATGATTTAAGGATGAGGTAGTAGGTGAAGAGAGTGTATTTTTTAGTATGAACAGAAAACCTTGGTGCCACACCTTTAAAAGGCAAGTTAATAAACAAATCTTTAAGTCAGCCAAAGAAAAATGAAAGCATCAAAAACTGTAGTAGAGATAGGCTAAATATTGTTTTTTTTTTTTGGTGTGTCAACAGGACACTGATGATGATGCACTGTATCAAAGGTGCTATGCCGCTTGTATAAATTGATATTGTGGAAGTGTGGCGTATTTACTCAAATGCAATATAGATTAAATGTTTTAGCTTAATGTGTCAAATGGTCAATATCATAACTAATATATCACCTTCTCTCACTTATCCTATTGGAGATCATAAATCCCTTTTGACTTAATTGTGGATTGAATGAAAAAAAACAACTGTTTGTGCATGACATTTTACATGGAAATGAAGTTACTCAAGAAATTTATGGAGTGGCGAGACTAGGAAGGGGATCTTTACTAATACCTGGTCGTCATTAATGTTCACCGGGAAGAAAGAAATTATTTGGAACAAATGTTTCAACAATACGCAGGAAATATTAATATTCACGTTGCTCAATGAACCTGAATATTAGTATTCTCTGCACGTCTTGCAAATTTATAGATATATGAATTATTATATTTACTTTTTCTTTATATTTCTACTTTGGTTCTTTTGAACGACCGGATCTTGTTGTTGGAACACATTTAGTAAGAGGATTCAGAAAGGTTAGAGGGATTTTTATTTAATTTCTAGCAGATTCTAAATTCTTTGAATTTTTCTTTAAGTATCTATCCTACCCAGAAAATGACGAAGATGAGATCCGGCCTAAACTATATAAACTGCTCAAAAATGAATAGGGATATTGGCTGTTTTGTGGTATGTATGGGGCCTAGCATATTTTTTTTTTTTATTATTATAAATATCATTAATATTTAATAGAAATTATTGTCTTTTTCCCCCATAAAAAAGAAATTTAATTAAGATCGATTTAATTAAAATTAATAGGATAAGAAAAAATAACCAATATCCCTATTCATTTTTGAGCAGTATATATATATATATATATATATATATATATATATATATATATATATTTATATATATATACTAGCTCAGATACCCGGCTTCGCCCGGGAATTCATTTGAGGCTGAATGGTGACGATATTTTTTTGGCAAGGCTTGACTTTGCACAATATTTTGACATTTACCCGTCCCAGTGTTATACTGTTTAATACCCGTCGTTTCTGTGGATTTGTTAATAATAAAATTAATTTTTTATGTAAGACTTCACTGTCCTCCATATTGTCATATTTCCCGTTTCCTGTGCATTGTGCATAGATTTGAATTATTAAGGACAAAATATTAACATACATTAAAATTAATTTTTCCAGGTGCTGTACCTGGTAGTTCATATTGAATAGAATTGTTGAACGAATTTCTCTAAATAACAAAATAAACAACTTTTGTTATGTGCATATTTGCCGAAACCCCAATAAGAAACGAAATATCACTATTATTAATTTCAGGCCTCCCTTATAACTCCCACACCTGAAATGTTGGTATGGCTTATTATAATAAAAGCGTTAGTGCTAATGCACATACCGAGTTTTATTTATTTCGGTTGGGTTTTTTGTCCCAAATAAAATTGTTCACTTCTGCTATAGGTTTTAGCGTATATCTCGTTTATAATTCGGTATACGACAAAAGTGAATATGTTAAAAGTTACTCCAAATAACAAAATAAACAACTTTTGTTATGTGCATAATTGCCTAAAATTCTATAGGAAACGAAATATTGCTATTTTTAATTTCAGGCCTCCCTTACAACCCCCACTCCTGCTCGTCTCTAGAAATAATGGTACAGCTTATTATCATGAAGGAGTTAGTGTTAATTCACATACGGAATTTTATTTAAATCGGTTGGGTTGTTTGTCCCAAATAAAATTGTTCACTTCCGCTATAGGTTTTAGCGTATATCTCGTTTATAATTCGGTATACGAAAAAAAGGTATATAACAAAAGTTACTCTAAATAACAAAATAAACAACTTTTGTTATGTGCATAATTGCCGAAAAACCAATAGGAAACGAAATATCACTATTTTTAATTTCAGGCTTCCCTTATAACCCCCACTCCTGTTCGTCTCAGAGGATATTAATATAGCCTAAAGTCTAAGTCGGGTTAATAGTAATATACACACCAAGTTTCATTAAAGTTGGTTCTGCCGTTTATGCGTGAAAAGGTAACAAACAAACAAACAAACAAATATACAAACAAACAGACACCAAAGAAACAAAATGCAGTTATGGTGTCTATGACATGTGAAACGAAAAGTTATCGTGAAATTTCGCGAAAAAAATCAATGTACAGACAGAGGTTACAATTTTATATATATATATCTATATATATATAAAATTGTAACCTCTGTCTGTACATTGATTTTTTTCGCGAAATTTCACGATAACTTTTCGTTTCACATGTCATAGACACCAGAACTGCATTTTGTTTCTTTGGTGTCTGTTTGTTTGTTTGTTTGTTTATTTGTTTGTTTGTTTGTTTGTTACCTTTTCACGCATAAACGGCTGAACCGAATTTTATGAAACTTGGTATGTATATTACTACTAACCCAACTTAGACTTTAGGCTATATTAATATCCTCTGAGACGAACAGGAGTGGGGGTTATAAGGGAAGCCAAAAATTAAAAATAGCGATATTTCGATTCCTATTGGTTTTTCGGCAAATATGCACATAACAAAAGTTGTTTATTTTGTTATTTAGAGTAACTTTTGTTTGTACACTTTCGTCGTATACCGAGTTATAAACGAGATAAACGCTAAAACCTATAGAGGAAGTGAACTATTTTATATGGCACAAAAGAATCAACCAAACTAAATAAAACTCGGTATGTGTATTAGAACTAACGCTTTCATCAAACAAGCCATGCCAACATTTCTAGGGACGGCAGGAGTGGGGGTTATAAGGGAAGCCAGAAATTAAAAATAGCGATATTTCGTTTCTTCTGGTTTTTCGGCATATATGAACATAACAAAAGTTGTTTATTGTGTAATTTAGAGTAACTTTTGTTATATTCACTTTTTCGTATACCGAATTATAAGCGAGATATACGCTAAAACCTATAGCGGAAGTGATCAATTTTATTTGGGACAAAAGACCCAACCGAAATAAATAAAACTCGGCATGTGTATTAGCACTAACGCTTTCATTATAACAAGCCATACCAACATTTCTAGGGACGGGGAGGAGTGGGGGTTATAAGGGAGGCCTGAAATTAATAATAGTGATATTACGTTTCTTATTGGGGTTTCGGCAAATATGCACATAAAAAAAAAGTTGTTTATTTTGTTATTTAGAGAAATTTGCTCAACAATTCTTTTCAATATGAACTACCAGGTACAGCACCTGGAAAAATTAATTTTGTTAATATTTTGTCCTTAATCATTCAAATCTATGCACAATGCACTGGAAACGGGAAATATGACAATATGGAGGACAGTGAAGTCTTACATAAAAAAATAATTTTATTATTAACAAATCCACAGAAACGACGGGTATTAACCCGTATAACACTGGGACGGGTAAATGCCAAAATATTGTGCAAAGTCAAGCCTTTCCAAAAAAATATCATCAACATTCAGCCTCAAATGAATTCCCGGGCGAAGCCGGGTATCTGAGCTAGTATATATATAAAATTGTAACCTCTGTCTGTACATTGATTTTTTTCGCGAAATTTCACGATAACTTTTCGTTTCACATGTCATAGACACCATAACTGCATTTTGTTTCTTTCGTGTCTGTTTGTTTGTTTGTTTATTTGTTTGTTTGTTTGTTTATTTGTTTGTTTGTTTATTTGTTTGTTTGTTTGTTTGTTTGTTTGTTTATTTGTTTGTTTGTTTGTTTGTTTGTTTGTTTGTTTGTTTGTTTGTTTGTTTGTTTGTTTGTTTGTTTGTTTGTTTGTTTGTTTGTTTGTTTGTTTGTTTGTTTGTTTGTTTGTTTGTTACCTTTTCACGAATAAACGGCTGAACCGAATTTTATGAAACTTGGTATGTATATTACTACTAACCCAACTTAGACTTTAGGCTATATTAATATCCTCTGAGACGAACAGGAGTGGGGGTTATAAGGGAAGCGAGACATTAAAAACAGCGAAATTTCGTTTCCTATTAGTTTTTGGGCAAATATGGACATAACAAAAGTTGTTTATTTTGTTATTTAGAGTAAGTTTTGTTATATACACTTTTTTCGTATACCGAAGTTTAAATGCGTTATACGCTAAAAATTATAGCGGGAGTCAACAATATTATTTGCCAAAAAAGGCTCAACCGAACTAAATAAAACTCGGTAATTAACTTTAGTCATATACACTTTTTTCTTATGCCGAATTATAAACGAGATATACACTATAAACTAAAGCGGGAGTCAACTATTTCATTGGGTGCTAACGTTTAAACCGAACTTAAAAACTCGGTATATCAATTAGCATTAATTCTTCCATGATTATAAGCTATATTAAAATTTTTAGGTTAGAACGGGAGTGGGGGTTATAAGGGAGGCCTGAAATAAAAATTCGCGATATTTCATTGTCTATTTGTTTTTCGACAAACATGCAAATAACAAAAGTTGTTTACTTTGTTATTTAGATTAACTTTTGTTTTATACATTTCTCCAGGTACAATGAGTGGAACAAGTAATTTGCGTAGAAATATTGATATGCTCAACAATTCATTCCAATTTGAACTATGAGGTACCTCACCTGGAAAAATTAATTCAAATCTATGTTAATATTTTGTCCTTAATAACTGAAATCTATGCATAATGCACAGGAGACGGGAAATATGACAATTTGGAGGACAGTGAAGACTTACATAAAAAATTAATTTTATTTTAACGGGTATTAACCCTAAACACTGGGACGGGTAAATGTCAAAATATTGTGCAAAGTAAAGCCTTGCCAAAAAAATACCATCACCATTCAGCCTCAAATCAATTCCTGGGCGAAGCCGGGTATCTGAGCTAGTATATATATATATATATATATATATATATATATATATATATATATATATATATATATAAAATTGTAACCTCTGTCTGTACATTGATTTTTTTCGCGAAATTTCACGATAACTTTTCGTTTCACATGTCATAGACACCATATCTGCATTTTGTTTCTTTCGTGTATGTTTGTTTGTTTGTTTGTTTGTTTGTTACCTTTTCACGCATAAACGGCTGAACCGAATTTGATGAAACTTGGTATGTATATTACTATTAACCCAACTTAGACTTTAGGCTATATTAATTTTCTCTGAGACGAACAGGAGTGGGGGTTATAAGGGAAGCCTGAAATTAAAAATAGCGATATTTCGTTTTCTATTGGTTTTTTGGCAAATATGCACATAACAAAAGTTGTTTATTTTGTTATTTAGAGTAATTTTTGTTATATACACTTTTGTCGTATACCGAAGTTTAAATGCGTTATACGCTAAAAATTATAGAGGGAGTCAACAATATTATTTGCCAAAAAAGACTCAACCGAACTAAATAAAACTCGGTATGTGTATTAGCAGTGAGGCCTTCATTATAATAAGCCATACCAGCATTTCTATGTACGGGCAGGAGTGGGGGTTATAAGGAAAGCCTGAAATTAATAATAGCGATATTTCGTTTCCTATTGGTTTTTCCGCAAATATAAACATAACAAAAGTTGTTTATTTTGTTATTTGGAGTAACTTTTGTTATATACACTTTTGTCGTATACCTAAGTATAAATGAGTTATACGTTAAAACTTTAGCGGGCACTAACGGCTGAACCGAACTTAACAAAATTCGGTATGTCAATTAGCATTAATTGTTCCATGATTATAAGTTATATTAAAATTTTTAGGTTCGAACGGGAGGGGGGTTATAAGGGAGGCCTGAAATAAAAATTCACCATATTTACATGTATGAGACGGGAAATATAAAAATATCGAAGACTGTGAAGAATTATCGAACAAATAATTCTATTATTAGCAAATCACCGGCAACGACGGGTATCAATCCTAAACACTGGGACGGGTAAATGTCAAAATATTGTGCAATGTAAAGCCTGCTAAAAAATACCATCACTATTCAGCCTCAAATGAATTCCCGGGCGAAGCCGGGTATCTGAGCTAGTATATATATATATATATATATATATATATATATATATATATATATATATATATATATGTGTGTGTGTGTGTGTGTGTGTGTGTGTGTGTGTGTGTGTGTGTATTTGTATGATTGTAGGTTATCACTCTAGCGGCAACTATTGTTTGTTCACGTCACCTCAGGACCTTCTTTCCTTAATTCCTGAGCGAACACCTTTTAAACGCTGCAACTCCAATAGATAACCGTATTCTCTTAACCGACTGTCGTATCGAATTTTATGTAGGGGAAAAAACGTTGGAAACTAGCTAGATATTTTGCAAATCTTCCTTTTTCGTCCGTTGTTTCAGAAGTAGTAAAGCCTATAATTGGATAGAATATAATTTTGAAACTGAAAATGTGAATTCACTTCTGATACAGAAACTATTAGGATAGGAGGGAAGTTTATATATAATATTTGCAAAACTTAACGCTCTTATACACTATTTCGCTAAGCAAATTCAAATATATGATTATTTTAAGTCAAAGGTCTCCTCCGCCATCGTATTTATTAATTAGTTTGCCAATGAGACTTTAACGAAAATAACAGAAGTTGCTTTAGGTATACTGATAAACGGTAAATAAGATCCATTGCATTACATTTCCAAATGATATTGGCCTGGTGGCAAGGTCAGAAGCAGAAATTAATAGAATGCTGCGCATACCTAATAGGCGTGCTACTATATCTTCACTATGGAATTAGACAAACCTCTTTTATTCTATGCTGCAGGGAATTGCTGAATTTTGTTTATTATTTTATTTACTCTACATGGCTTAGGAGTCCATGTTTGATTATATGACTCGGTTTGAAGAAAGCGCGCAGCTTTAAGTTTGACTGGTTGACGTAAATTTGAACTTTAAACTTGTTATGAAGGATAAGTCTCCACATAGTTGCCATCATCAGTGTGTTTACTCCTTTAGAGAAATCAGCTACTGACATAGTTGCCTAGACGCGGGTTTTTCAAAACTCTCTAGAAATTTACTCCGATCGTCATCGTGAAATGAGGTCTCTTCTGGTTTTAAACAGATTTTCTTTAGGTCACCATTAGATTACATGTGGAGTTGTTAGAGTGGTATGAATTTTTGGCCCCTCGACTTATCTTTTTTTTGGAACTGTGCACATAATTTTCATTCAGAATAATTTTTGCTAAATAGATTTTCGTTGTAAAACAACCTAACCGAAGATATACATATAAACTGTAACTCCAGACAACAATTTCACGCGGGTTAGCCAAGTTAAATGAAACTCGGTTGGTAAATTACCGGTGGGCCATACATAATATGTACATACTTGTGGACGACCTGGAGTCTGGGTTAGAAAAGTATGTAACTAATGGAAAAAATTACGTTTCTTGGAAAAATCACGAAAGGAACTTGGTTCATGTTGTTATTTAGAGTTATTTTGTGTATATGAATTTTGGTCGTATAACAATGTACATTTAAGATTTTTGAGCATAAAAATTCAAATGAAATCAACTATGGTATGAACGTCTGACCTGAATGGAATGATCATTCGTTTGAAAATCACTATCACCCTATTTAAGCTATTTTCATATTTGTTACCGACAAACTAAAGTGCTGTTTTTTATTAGATAATGAATAAAAAAAACTCGACAATTCAATTTTTGTTGCTTTTCGGAAATCTTAGATTACAAATTTTGTTTATTTTGTTCTTTAGTGTAATTGTACTTATATAAGAGTTGGCTTATGATAGTATAGAATTTCAGATGGCGTTAGCAGTGGGTGTTTTGGGCCAGAAAGAACTATGCTTGTGCTCAGCAGTGTATGGGAGTGAGTATTAAAATGTCCCTTAATTGTGAAAACATTCGATATACGTGTCCATTAACCTCTAAATTTAGAATATAAAGTATTTTTAAAAATATGTTTAAATGTTACCACCCTTTTATAACCCGGGTGGGACCTAGGATTTTATTTAATAAGTTCGTCACTAAATAAATTCCTATTGCCCAGGCGGGAATCGATCTCGCCGTTCTACGTTTACTGTGTGAGATTACGGCCAACGTTTAACTCAAATGGGGTTAAATAATAAATTTAGTTAATTTAGATTTGCAATTTTGAATTTTAAGTGAAAAGGTATTTATATTCAAGAAATAATGCTTTTATAGATTTTTACGCCGTTTCCCAGAAATTTATTAGTGTAATACATTTATATTTGACTATTTCCCTTTTCAACTTGGTTTTACCTTAGCTTTTTTCCATTCCATTCTTTAAAGTAAAGGAATTATTGTAGTAATAGGAGAAATAATGTCGGTTTTCACATTTAAACTAATTTATCCTTTTTGACCTTCCCTGAGCCCATGTTGGCTAGTTACGTATATAGTTGTGATAGTTATTGATAGGAACTGGCATCTATAACAATTTAAAGGGAAATAACTTAAAATGAATTGGAGTAAAATATATTTAATTTAATAGGAGTATACACAGGTGACTTGGTGTTCATATTCGAGTTGTCTATCTTGGTTTAAGAGAGGAAACAAACTATCCTAAGAACTGCTCTTTAATATAAATTTTGTGTAAGTAACTAAATGCGTAAATTAAAAGAAAATATTTGATTAAAACTAAAACAATTTGGTAATAATACTTGTTTGTGTTAACCATTCTATTAATTTACGTTAAACTTTTAAATCTATTTGTACTTTTTATATTTGTTTTAAATAAAATTCTGTGGTGATACTTGTTTAATGTAATACTGGTGATCTTTAATGTTTAATGTACTGTCTACTGATTTTTAATAAGCTATTTTTTTTTTTTTAATAAAAACCGTAGTATTTTTGGTAGTCTACTTCGCTGGGAAAATTAGTTTCCTGATTTGGTTTGGTCGCAGTTCAGAGACTGCCTCAACGTCTTTAGACTGCGGCCGAGCCGAATTAGCAGAAGCAGCGATACCAAAAAATACCATCTTCACTAACGAGAAGATCTGAAGAGCAGGGAGTCGGAGTTGACTAGGAGAATAGTATTCAATCAACCATTAATCATTAAATTAATGAGAAAAGAGTAAAAATAAAAAATAAAAAACTGGGAAGATGGGTAGGGGGAGGAAGGAAACTCAATTATCTTGAAGACCAAAGATCGTTTCTTCTCTATTCGAAGTATCTACTCAATTGTATTACTATACGAAATGGACATCGGGGGTCTGTACGAGCTCTTTGCGTAGTAATCGTTCTGCTAAATAACATTTATTCTTCAAGCCCTGTGTTTGATGAAGAACAGAAGCCTAGAACATTAACAATAAACCACGCCCCCTCCCCCTATTGTACATGTATATGCACATGTTTCAGTGTGTGTCTGTATACGTGCATGTTAGTACATTAACGTGTTAACTTTTAGATTAGGACGCCTTATTCATTGAACTCGGAATATCAACTTTTTTTTCGAAATTGATACAACTAAGATATAACCGTTAACCAATAATATATTTTTTTTAAGGGGCGGGTTTCAAGGGGCCGAAAAATTTGTAAATTTCTCTACCCCTATTTAATATGCAAAATAATTTGTATTGGACATTTTTTGTTTACCTACATTTCGTATTATATTTTGTGATCGAATGCATAAGGAGACTAGGTACTATACGATTTTGATTTTTACATCCCCTACAACCTTATTCAGTATATTACCATATGGTCGGAAAAGTACATACATTCTTACTAATCTCAGAAAGTTTAAATAATGAGTTTATTTCACATACATTAAAAAATCTATTTGTTTCATTTTACTAACCGAATCTTCTTCAAAACATTGACATATTTAAAGTGATAAATGTTACAGAAATTCTTTGAGTGTGCAGGTTTGGTGTGATGCTTTTTTTTTTTTTGTTTTTATAAATAAATGGAAGTGGTGACTAATACAGAGGGGCTTTGTAATTATTAATTGGTTGTGAGTGGAATTGGAAATATATTTTTTTTTGGAACCAAATATCATTATCGAACTGAATAAATATTAAAACCAGTGTCCCTATTATTGTGATTAAGATTAGACCTAATAACGTAATGTTATTATTGAGTGACATTTACATACATCTTTTGATTCTTCATTGGGCCTTTTTTTTTTTTTTTTTTAAATTCAAACTGACAAATTGTGACGAATTTCTTGTTCTGCATAAAAAGGAACCAATCAAAAGTAATCTGTCTTGTGTTGTTACTTGTTGATGGATTACAGTTTTTCTAGTATAGATGATAGGAGTTAACAATTACGTCAACGTCTGTTTACAAAATGGCTGAGTTTTTCTTATGTTTTTAAAGTGTTCAAAAGTTATTTAGAACTTTTTTTAGGAGAGGAGTCATTAAATTGTGATATTTTCATTTTGTTCACTGATTAAGCATTGACATGATTAGTTAGGTTCAGAAAGATACAACACGTTTTAAGTATATAGATTTGAAGGTGGTCATACCTGTAAATTTCGTTCGCATTCCCAAGTCCTATCTTCGTGTCGTATAAATACATTGCCTGCAGAAACAATCTGTGCCAGTCTCTGTTCCCTTACGCCAGCTTCTTCTGCGTTTGTCGATACAGCTAGCCCCTTGTCTCTCTGCAAAGTGAAAAGGCACGATCATTTCAAGTAGCCTTTGAAGAGTAAAGCTGTTCGCAAACACTCACTTTTCTGCGTGCGACTTGAAGGAGCTGGCCGGTGATACTGGCGAGTGTGGGTGAGAGGAGCGAAGGTCGCCGGGTGGTGGGGACCCCAGGCTGGCCAGTGTGCTAGTAGGCCGTGTGCCGGTCGGCTGGCCGTCCGTCTTCCTCGTCTCCTCTCTCGTATCTCTTTGCTAGGCCACACCAACAACCTCTAAGCATGATTAAGAAGGAGAAACCTATGATGTCAGTTTCCGCCATCATTCAGTCCCATTGGGGAAGAGGTAAGCAATATTTTTGTCCATGTCTATTTTTCTTACCTCTTCTCCAAGCGATGTCTTTCTTGAACTTTTATTTTTCTAATTAAAGTGGCTTTAGTCATTTGATATGGAATAGTGTGCATGTATGCATCTATGTATATTAGCAGATTTCCCTTAGGGTAGACCAGCTATTGACGATGGCATTTTCGACACATTTCTTCAAATGTCCATCGATCCTACCTAGGAGATGACGAAAATAAGGTCCGTTCAAAATTTTTTATATATATATATATATATATATATATATATATATATATATATATACACACACACATATTTGTCTTTCAATGCTCTTTTTGACTGATCGATATTTACACGTTTTATGAAAAACGGAAGATCAAGTTTGTTAACGGCTAAAATCCGACCAGTGAGACGGAGGGGATTTCGAAATCTCCTAATATCTCCGTTATTATGCGTCGGATCGAAAAATTGTATATAGCCAATCTTATTGCAAATGTAATGTTTATAAATGTTGTTATGTGTTTTTTTCACTATCTTCATTATTAACCGAGATATGTTTTTTTTTTTTTAGTTTTCCGCCATCAGTAAGCCCCCATTCGTACTAGTCATATTAACAAAAATCTGTTATATTATGAAGCACTTCGTTTTAAGCCCAAATAACAAATATTGTTCTCATTGAACTTTTGCGTTTTGAGAAAAATGCAAATACTCGACGCACGTGGGAAATCTGTTTAGTTAACGCAGCCCCTGCGTGACGGAATTATTCGTTGCGAATTGAGTTTGTTATAATACACTTGGTTTAAGGCATGATGCGAAATGTGATTCACCCAATAATTTCGGAATTTCCTATGAATATTAATTAAACATTAAAAAATGGTTTAATTATATTAAAAAAAATAGTGTATGCCTTTTCCCACCGCCTTATCAAGTAGTTCCCCCCTTTAATCGCAGGCAAGATTATAATAAATCTTTGAACATTATTTGATGATTATATAGTTCCCATATTGCTTGTGATTTCTTGTTAATTTGCCTGATAAAGCATGGTTTTGCAAGTTTTTCTTTTAGACCTTTCATTTAAATTAAATGCCATATATTCCCACATATATACTCCTGTTTTGCTTCCACTTTATGGTATATCGTCTCTTGGAGGAGAGCTATGTGCATGTTGCCACCCTATTGTATAATGTATAAATCCATGCTTAAGCAGGCTCTTCCATCTCGTCAATTGCTAAAAAAAGTCAACCTACCTCAAGGCGGATTCGAACCGGCATCTCATATATTGTTGAGAGGGGGGGGGGTATATATGATTCTTGTTTTCACCTTACATCTACAAGGAACACAAATGTGCGAATAGATGTATCCTTATAGCCAACTACTGATGAATTCTCATCTTGCAATCATTGGCAACTTGCGCTTTGCTTTTGCAGATTTGAATTATGAATCTTGTTTTAAGTTTTCCATTTTATTTATTTTTTTAAATTTATTTTGTATTTAATTATAGTAAAAAAAGTATTCTTGTGCTCATATAGCAAATTAAAAAAAAAATTAAATCATACCGTAGTATATCTCATTGGAATGTAAATATTTCCATTTCAAATGCTTTTCACAACTTCTTGAGGCGCTAAAAAGTTCATATTTGTTTTGAAATCATTTTCTGAGTTGAACAACCTATGAATGTATTGTGTTTTTGTGCAAGAGGCATAGAATCATTGTATGAATTAACATACTCAATCGTCAAACTTTTCCTCAGAATTATTAGTTTTCCTATCGAGGCCCGTCTTTTAATATAATAATAACGTATTATATTCGTTTTCGGCGTTGTTTTTTATGTTATATTTATTGGCATTTTCAGAACATATTTTAATAGTTATATAAAAATTGAGCACGTTATTTTTGATTGGATATAATCTCCATGATTATATTTGGCTAATTTCGACTAGAAAATGTTTGTTAATTAATTGATTTTTTTTTCTTGTCTTTAAAGAACTAGAAAAAAATGACATGGTTACATAATTACAAAAATTACACATCTGTTATTTCCAACATTTAAAAAGTAACTATTAGTATTGTGGACCTAATGCCAATATTACCTACATTTCTGGGAGATATGCGCAGGTTCCATCGCATTTCATTCATAAAGTAGCCTGAGTGATTAATATGGCTTTGATGATTTCTTAATTGGCTTTTTTTGTTTTATCGCCCTGAACTCTTTACAGATAATAGTTTTTTTTATTATATCCCCTAATTTTTTTTTTGTTAACCAGCCCTAAAAGAATTACCCATGCGTTTTATTTAATAGGGTACATATTCGTAAAAGACTGTTCAATACTTCACGGGACACAGACATTGCATAAAACTAGCTCTCAAAGCATCGATCATCAGCATCGAAGCTGAGTGAAGCAGTAAGAGAAAAGTGTGTCACGCAGGGGCTGCGACACCAAGCAGATTTCCCTCGTGCTAGTATGATGATACTTCTTGTGATACTATTGATCTCCCTATATATTGTATTACAAATGATAACGTTCAATAAAACCAATATTTGCTATTTTATTTTATTTATTAGCGTCCACTTTATGATACTATGGCTTATTGGGATGGGTTATCTACAGGTTACCACCCTTCTCTAGCCAGAGTGGGACTAAGGATTTTATTTAATGAGTTTGTCACTAAATAAGTTCCTATTTGCCCAGGCGGGAATCGAACTCGCCACTCTAGGTTTACCATGTGAAATTAAATCCAACGCTTTAGCTCACATGGCTAACCCGAGCCCCTATTTGTACTTAAGCTTCGAATAAAGTGGCTCATGGCATAACAGCTCAAAGCTGAAAACTAAAAATTCAGATATCTCGGGAGATATTCATAATAGAAAAAATATACATGCACCATCATTTATAGGAAATTAAATTGGGAATAAGATTGGTTCTATACAATGATTCTGTTAGGGAGTGAATATTACAATGACTGATTTATATCTCTTTGGCTAATTGTAAGATATAGGTTAGGTGGAAACATATGTTTTGTAAATTCTTACGAGAGGCTTTTGTTTTCATGTCATGAGTTGAAGAATAAAAAAGACATTCTGATAAACATGCTAAACCTTTTTTGTGCTTAAGAACAGTTTCAATTCGACTTATAATAACAGAGATAAGTAAAATTTTCTAAATACCCCTATCTATCTCCCGCTCCCCCCAGTCTGATTTCAGCCGTTAACGAATTTGATCTTTAGTTTCCCATGAAAGGCTGTTATATCGAGTTTCGTAGTGATTAAACAAAAATTGCGACGCTAGAGCGGCAATAGACATTTTATATATATATATATATATATATATATATATATATATATATAATATATTTGTGTGTGCGTGAGTGTATAAAAATGAACTGACCTCATTTTCGTCATCTGCTAGGGTCGATGAACATTTGAGGATATTTTTCGAAAATCATGTCATGGGTACAACATCAATAGCTGATTTCCATTAATACAAACCTTCTATAACTCAGTTGATTGCAAGCTAATTAATTACCTCCATATAATTTTGTTGGTGGTATTACTAAAATAAAGAGTTGCGAATAATGTTATAACAACAATCACCATTTCATTTTTATCAATTTACTATTTCTTGCTTTTCGTTTCTTAAAACTGCTCAATTAGTATTACGGAACCTGGTGTAATAAAATCTACCTTTTCTAATTGCTAAAACTTATGTAATATATGTGTTCTTCGAAAGGCCTAAATTTTTAATATATATATATATATATAGTAATTTGTTTTTTACGTTTTTCTCTACCTTGAATATTATGGGAGTAAAAGACGCCATTGGAGCTATTATGAGATTTTGATGTGTTTTGACGTATTAAACTTTCACTTGGGAAATCTGCTTAGTTTAGGCACCCCCTGCTTCAAAGACTTCTTAAATGTTCCTGCACAATTTTATTTTTACACTTTTAATGTTATAGCTAAGACTTTGGCGAAGAAAAGGATGGAAATTGACTAACTCTAATCTTGAAATGATTAACTAAATCTTAAAAATTAAATGTTATATGTTATTAATTAGCTCGTAATGGTAATAACTTAATGTATTAATATTAAAATATTACCATTACACCAATATTAATATTTTTTAATAATTGTAATATGATATCTCTTTAGTAACAGTAATCTGTATTAGACATATCGGGAACTTACGCTATTGATTTTGGCGCAGAACTTAATTGATTTTGTGTATACTTATTGCGGTGGAAAAAAATCAAAACCATACAATTTTAGCTTATGGCAACAATGTCAACACCATAAAAAGATACAACAGAAATCTTTATTATTTTCTACTGTCTCTACACAATACTTAAGGAACGTTTTATTTAGTACTCTGTGAGCTTAATCAAATCCTCTCACGTATAGTGCATACAGCAGGAACGAAAGAGAACACTTTAGATTTTTGGCCTATTTTCGAAAGGGTAGAGATATTTGATTATAATAAATGTATGATAGAAAAATAAATGCCCATATCTGTATACCCACGAAGCCTTAAGTGTAATCATTCTCTTCCACTCATTTGATGGTTTTAAAATAACGAACTTATTGAGGTTACTGTAATGTTCAGTTACGTTTCTTCGTGATAGTTGTTATAATTTCGAAACTTATACATTAAATGACATTTATTAATCCCATTCGTTTCAAAAGAATTTTCGATTGCATAATTTTCATTTTAGAAAGTACATATGAGTATTTAAATGGATCTTGAGGTGGGTTACACATCTTCAGTCAAGGTTTATAATAAAAACTATGATAATATCCAATATTTCGACTCATTTAATAATTTAACTGAGATGATTATAAAATTGTATTATGAAAGCATATGAGTTATAATGAATGACCTCTGGTAGTGAATGTGAGTCGGATGCAGAATAGAGAAGGACCTAAGAATGAGTTACATAATTTATGGATGATTTCCAAAATCATTGTTTGTATCTAATTTATGGACTTACGTAAGATGGGGCTAGGAATGACACGAACTAATGTTTTCTATTGTATTAACATTGTTTTCGGTTTTTAACAGTTATGATTGAGCTAATGCATATTAAAAGATCTGGTTAAAAATATATTTTGTTACCAAATTCAGAAATATTTTGATAAATGATACATTTTAGTGTTATTGTTTTTTTTTTAGCAGATTTCCCTTAAGGGAAATCAGCTATTGAGTTCGTACTCACGATGCGATTTTCAAAAAATTTCCTCAAATGTCCATCGATCCTACCCAGGAGATGACGAAAATGAGGTCCATTTAAAATTATATATATATATATATATATATATATATATATATATATATATATATATATATGTCTGTTAACGCTCTAGCGGTCGCAATTTTTGGTTGATCGTTAACAAACTCCATATCTAAACGCTTTATGCAAAAACACAGATCAAGTTCGTTTACGGCTGAAAACGGACTAGTGGGAGGGGGAGTTTAGAGGGAGGATTTTCGAAAAATCTTCGTTACCATACGTCGGATCAAATAAATGTATAGAACCGATCTTATTGCAAATTAAATGTACTATAAATATTGTTCTATACATTTATTCTCTGTCTTGAATATTAACCTAGATATTTGCAATTTTATTTATTTGTGGACAGATAACGGGTGTGTTTCCCGCCAAAAGCAAGTTCGGCCGTAACTGTTCGGCTCTCGAATGGAGATTTTTCTATTGTCTAACTTAACATGGGAAATCTGCTTAGTTCACGCAGCCCCTGCGTGACGGACTTTTATTTTTAAATTCAGCTAAAATTGTATTGTGACAATTCTTATAATTACGTAAATTCTTCCCCAAGGACATCAGAAGAACATTGCATACTTTCGTCTATTCCTTAATTACTCACGCGATCAGTGGATTAGTATAATTCAAACACTAACCCCTTTTGTTTCGACGAATTAAGCTCATTGGAGTGAGTAGTTTCATTTTAAGCAGTAATTTTCCTTCAGAATTATTTGTCTGGACTCCACTAATCTGAAGTACGGGTTCTTGAAGACATTTTTATGATTAAATAAAGTTTATGTGAATTTCATACTTGTGCGAGTTCAGTCTGGCTAAGTTCTTGGCATTGCAAACAATTCAACTGCTCATTTCAGTGGTTATGCCAGAATGAGACGAGCGATCTACAGGTTGCGATCTGATTCTGAAGATTTATAGTAATGTAGGGAATATTTTTAGTGAAACCATCACTGAAAATCCAACCACATCAACCTAAAAATTGGAACTCCGCAACGTCAGGGGAATAGTATCGTTCTAGTCAACTCGTCTATATTGGAAGCGATATTATTGTTATTATTGATAATGTAAAAATGATTTGACAGGTAACACAGCTGCATGATATTTCAACACCAAAAACTTTTTTTCAGAAAATTCAATTTGTTTTTGTCGTTGGGAGTTAGACGTTAATTTGTTCCCTCAAGCAGGTAGATCGCCCAGAAATATTCACTAGTACAGGTTGCCCCCTAAATTTACAATTTTTTGTAAAAACATCCATCAAAATTGGCATTTATAACGTTTATAAATGGAAATTTCAATTAATATTATTTTACTTCTCATTTATCGTAATTTTTAGACTACTTTCAAATTGTCTCTTCAAGCCTAAAGTTTATTAGTACACTGGAAATTTCTTTAAATTCTATTTGCCATGCTTCAAATTGTGTCTTGTCTTCATTTTATAATATTTGAGGTTATATATGGCATTAGTAATTCCTTCATTCTCCTGGTTATTGACATCAGCTAATACCAGCATCGCAGTTCTTTATCTTGCCATTGCTTTATTTCCGAATTTCATATTAAATTTATTCCTTTTCGTTCCTTCAAATTTGAAAATGAAAAAAGGAATTGATTTTTTCTACAAAATAAACCTTTTTTTAAATAATAGTTTTCCTCGTGGCTGAGGTAAATAGTAGTTTCATTTCTCAGTGTCAGTGGACTGTGAACTATTGTTTCAAAAAGGTCTTTGACAAACTAGAAATTTGTTAGCATACCATAATACCACCTCAAAATCCAAAAATAAAGGAACAGTTTATTATTTATTGACGTCCACTTTTTGCAACTAAGTCTAATTTGGACTTTTATCTACAGGTTACTACCCTTTTCTAGCTAGCGTGTGACTAAGGATTTTATTTTATGAATTCTTTCTCTAAATAAATTCCTTTGCCTTTGGGAATCGAAATGGCAATTACTAGGTTTACCATGAGGTCAACGCTTTAACTCACATGGCTAACCTGAGCCCCATTAGTTCATTATAACGTGTTTTAAATATGACGTGAGTTTCCTATTTGAAATTATGCGCATGTTTTCAACAATTTTGGCAAACTTTCATATCCACAAGAATATTTGAAAAAGTTTCCTCAGACGTCAGTTTCACTGTCTCACTTATTGTGTTGACGATTCTCTTGAGGTTTTGGAATTGCTAGTGGCAAGCAGACTATTGTTAGTTGTGCTTCGGACCCTGTAAGATAGCTTGTTATGATTTAGCCACGTTGCTCGCCGGTAGGTGAGCCAAGGACACCTCCCTCCACATCTCACCCCTCCCACCACTCATGTCTCCAGCCCTCTCCTCCTTTACAAGATTTTATTTGTTTTCTTTTATTTCTCTTTAGAAGAGTCCATACATACTATTTACTCAGTTATGACTAACATTCTTTGGCTCCTAGATATTTATTTCTTTGAAGTCTCTGACTCCGTGATAACTACTATCTTAGTGTCCTGCTGGGATATGTCTTAGGTAGAACCGTCGTCGGCGTCTCCAGCGGTCTAATGCTGTCGGGACGTTATATGACGGCGAATTTTCTCATTTTGCGGTCTGAGGACTTATCATTTAAAAGACTCATTGATTTCCGGATTACAGTTTACGGGAAAACACAGCGACATGATAAACAATGTCGTAGACATCCGGGTGTATCTCTATTGTTAAGTTTGGCTAAAAATGATGAATATGTTATGTAATATTGTCTTCGCAATATAAAGACTTCTAGAGTCTAACATTGCCTTGTGAAATTCTAATGTCTTAATAATTAAGTATTTATTAATGTTTGGTAGGGCAGAAAAGAAACTACTTAATACCTTCATAATTGTAATGAGAATTGAGTAATGAATTGAATTTTATTTAAGGAAGAGAAAAGAAAATCTATGCTATATTTTACATCTAAATAAAAATATACGGAAAAGATACTTATGAGATATTTGTAATATCATTCATCCCTCGATGTAATATCACTAATGGTGTTTTCTATTCTACTCATTCACCATTTTAGAAAAAAGTTATTTATTTACATCAACTTGATGTTATTTCCATTAATCGGGAAGGATCATCTACAGGTTACCACCCTTTTCTATTCAGGGTAGGACTAAGTATTTTTTTTTGGGTCTCCGTCAGCAAATAAATTTGTGTTAGGGTATCGAACCCACGATTTGAGCTTTTTATCGGATGTATTAATACAATGTCAGAATGTGAATTTGGACCTGAGTTCACCCTTAAGGAGTTGAAAGTAAATATCCTTTTTATAAAAAATGAAATTGAATTTACTATTTGTTTGTAATTTCCTAAGCATATAAAATGATAAACGTTCTAAGTATTGTCACAGCGCCTTCCTGTATGAATTTAAAACATGATGTAACGCATTATTTTTTAAGTTTGTTTACATGATTTAAGTAATATGCAGAGTTGGGAAAGAATAGGCTTCTGTGGTTTTGCTTTAGGTAGATCAGATTAATCTCAATAATTTGGTTTGCAAGATTGGACACGGAATGATTCAATTCTTGAGACTGTTGTCATGTCGAGGAGGAAAATGGTTCCATTAATGCGATCTAATTTCTTCCCTCCATTCTGGCTCAAATCATTTAATCTGTGAAAACAGTTATCGCACGATTCATAGCCAATTCAAGTGAGAATTTTATTTGTGTATTTTGTACCTCATCTTCTGTACTATTAATAATTATTCAACATAAAATTAGAATAATTCTGTAAACTAAATTTAATTTGCTATAAAAAATATGTTCTCTAAAATGAGTTTTCAAGTATGCTAGCTCTCCGCGGGCCGGATTTGACCCTCGGGCCGTAGTTTGGAGACCCCTGATTTAAAGTATTAATGCCAATAAAATATCTACAAACATCCAAATTATAATATTAAGAAATTCCGATTTTACCAATCATATTAGGATATTTCACAAAACACATATATTTCGGAATTACTGTCAAGGAACACAACTTGTGACATTTTTTAGTTTACCATGTATAACCTTATTTCACTTAAAAGAAATCAGCTAGTGGGGTTGTACTCATGACCCGATTTTAAGCAAATTTCTTCAATGTCCATCGATTCTACCAAGTAAAAGGAGAAGAAGTCCGTCAAGCAGAGGCTGCGTAAACTAAGATTTCACACGTGATGGTATAATACACTAATGACCACATTCTGACTGATACCCAAAAAATATGAATTACTCGCTTAATATTTGAGTTTAAAAAAATCCATAGAGCAACAATTGTAGAGCATCAAAATTTTAACAATATTGGTTCTATAATATCTCCAATGAAAAAATCACATTATGCTACTATTTCACTAAACATCTCCATGTTCAGCTTATGTTTCAAGCCTCAGTTACAAATTGATGAAATAGAGATTAGAATGTGCAGACGACGACATCTGAGGTGAATACACCAAGTGAAGGCATCGTATATCATTCGTGCACGAGGGGAAATCTGCTTAGTTTCGCAGTCTCTGAGAAATGGACTTCCCTACTCACTGAGTACTTTACTCACCCTGTTCTCAACAGTAGTTATTTTTTTATCACTTATTTTTTTCGGGATCATTGTGCGAAAAGCAATCTTTATTGGAATAATGTGACAAATACTGTCCATGATCGTTGACAAAATTTTCGAATTTGATACCAATTATTCACTGTTTCGGCCTTAATTATATATGTATGTATATATATATATATATATATATATATATATATATATATATATATATATATATGTATAAATGTAAATACGTTGTGTGAACACGTAAATGTGTTTACGTTTTTGACTCGAAAATGTTTATTAGCTCTACGGGTATACCGTACTCGATATTTAACAGTTTCATTCAACACTATCCGGCTCCGAAAAGGGGTAGTGGGGGGGGGGGGTTAAAGAGGATTTCGAAAATTCAAAAAATCTCCGCTATTAGTTGTTTGGGTCGAAAAATGTTATGGGACCAATCTTATTCAGTTATATGCCAATCTCAAATATTGAGCGCGTTATTGGAACTTTCTTGTTTTCAGCCCACATCTATTCATCGGATTTTTACTTAGAAATAAAGATTATATAGTGAGATGAGATGACCATTGTATCATCCACTGCTTTTGAAATCTGGTTTGTTAAAGCAGCTCTGCGTGGTGGACCTTTACTAGATATGCACAAAATATCATGTGATTTAATTCCACGAGATCCTTTCATCTCCTGAGGATTCAGGAATGGCAGAACAGCTGTTGTCTTCTTACCCGATCTATCCTGCTATTGTGCTTATAGCAGATTTCCCTTAAGGGAAATCAGCTATAGAGGTCGTACTCATGACACGATTTTCGAAAAATTTCTTCAAATGTCCATCGATCCTACCCAGGAGATGACGAAAATGAGGTCCGTTATATATATGGTGTTGTTATTCTTTTTGGAGTTTTGGTCAATGTTGGTGAAAAAATCTTAGTTTATGCCGATATTTCTAGAATCTTTATTTTCTCTTCTTCAGGGCTGTAAAATTACAGGTACTACTTCATAATATTGCACATTGTTATTAAGCTAGAGTGTAAAAGGGGGTGTTTTTTCTATTATTACTTACCAAGACTAAAGATACTTAAAAACTATTACACATAACTATTGCACTTAGAACTACGACTATAGTAACCTCCTTTTTTTTTTTACAGAAAAAAAGAATAACAACACCTGATATAAATATAACCTGGTCGAAAACATCAACACAATTATATATATATATATATATTTGTCTGTTAACGCTCTAGCGGTCGCAATTTTTGTTTGATCGTTACCAAGCTCGATATTTAAACGTTTTATACAAGAAGACAGATCAAGTTCGATAATGGCTGAACTCGGACCAGTGGGATGGGGGGATTTTCGTAAATTCGAAATATCTTCGTTACCATACGTCGGATTGTATAGAACCAATCATATTGCAAATTAAATTTACTATAAATATTGTTCTATACATTTATTCTCTATATTGAATATTGACCGAGTATTTGCATTTTAGCAGATTTCCCTCAAGGGAAATCAGCTATTGAGGTTGTACTCATGACGGAATTTTCGACATTTTTCTTCAAATGTCCATCGATCCTACCTAGTAGATGACGAAAATGAGGTCCGTTCAAAACTGTATATATATATCTATATATATATATATATATATATATAAATATATATATATATTTATATATATATATATATATTTATATATATATATATTTGTCTGTTACCGCTCTAGCGGTCGCAATTTTTGTTTAATCCTTACCAAACTTCATATTTAAGCGTTTTATGTAAAAAGAAAGATCAAGTTCGTTAACGGCTGAAATCGGACAAGTGGGAGGGGGGGTTTAGAGGGGAGGATTTTCGAAAATTCGAAATATCTCCGTTACTATACGTCGGATCGAAAAATTATACAGAATCAATCTTATTACAAATTAAATTTACTATAAATATTGTTATATACATTTATTCTCTATCTTGAATATTAACCGAGATATTTGCATTTTTCAGTTTTCAGCAAACCGCCACTTCTACTCATGTTACGTAAACAATACTCTGATACATAATAAATCACATTATTGGAAGTTTAAATACCAAAAATTGTATTCAAGAGACCTTTATTATACGAGATACATGCAAATATGCCCTGGTGACTCCCTCCCCTCATCTTAAAGTTTTGGACTACTAAAATTTTATTGATTGAGATAACAATTATTCTGACTTATTATTAATTACAGTACTAGATATAGTAAATAGTTCTCAATAAAATTAATGTGTTATATTCTGATATATTTCAGTAATTGTTTTCTTTCCGGTGTGAGGCGGGACCCGTTTGTTTACATTTCTAACCTAACGCTTCCTGTCGGCAGGCTATTGAAATTGGATGAAACATTTCTTATTTCCGTTTGTATTTATTCACGGTGTTGTGTTAGCAGTATGTATATTTATCTATTACTAAACTTCACGAGGGAAATCTGCTTAGTTTACGCAGCCCCTGCGTGACGGACTTTTTTTTTAAATGTGGGTCGATAACGGAGGAGCGAGTTACCGCCAAAAGCTAGTTCGGCCGTAACTGTTCGGCTCTCGTATGGAGATTTCTCTATTGTATAACTTCACATGGGAAATCTGCTTAGTTTACACAGCCCCTGCGTGACGGACTTATTATTTATTGATCCCTATCAATTGGTTCCTCTACCATCCAGCATATTCCAGAGATATCCTGCTGTCATTTTGTCAGGCGTCCTTATCATCGACTCAGAAGCTAATTCTCACCTGGACTCTTCATATTTTGCTCTCTTCCCTCACAACACTTCTCGAATCTTCTCCGTGCTCCAACTCCTCCCTCTGAGGAATTCCTCAGTTTTACCTGGATGCTGATGTTCAGAACAAGTAAAATTCGCATTATTTTTATAGTGCCCTCCGGCCGTTCCTCTTTTTTTTCATAATTAAGGCCGAAACATTGAATAATTGGTGCCCCATTCGAAAATTTTGTCACCGATCATGTCACATTATTCCATATCAATAAAGGATGTGTTTTCGCACATTGATCCCGAAAAAAATAAGTGATCAAAAAATAACTACTGTTCAGAACAGCTTAGTGAGTAGGAAAGTCCATTTCTCAGAGACTGCGAAACTAAGCAGATTTCCCCTCGTGCACGAATGATATACGATGCCTTCACTTGGTGTATTCACCTCAGATGTCGTCGTCTGCACATTCTAATCTCTATTTCATCAATTTGTAACTGAGGCTTGAAACATAAGCTGAACATGGAGATGTTTAGTGAAATAGTAGCATAATGTGATTTTTTCATTGGAGATATTATAGGACCAATATTGTTAAAATTTTGATGCTCTACAATTGTTGCTCTATGGATTTTTTTAAACTCAAATATTAAGCGAGTAATTCATATTTGTTGGGGTTTCAGTTAGAATCTGTGGTGAGATATGGCCATTAGTGTATTATACCATCACGTGTGAAATCTTAGTTTTCGGAGCCTCTGCTTGAATCGGGTCATGAGTACAACCCCAATAGCTGATTTCCTCTAAGTGAAAATTCAAGATTGAGGGATGCTGGATACAAAACATAACTTCTGATGTTTGCCCTTCTAGGATGTTATCGAATTTGATCTGTCTTTTTGCATAAAACGTTTAAATATCGAGTTTGCTAACGATCAAACAAAAATTGCGACCGCTAGAGCGTTAACAGACAAATTATATATATATATAATTTTAAAACTGGCCTCATTTTCGTCATCTGGGTAGGATCGATAGACATTTGAAGACATTTTTCGGAAATCGCATGAGTTGACCTCAAGTGTGATTTTCCCTTAAAATCTGCTAAAATGTATCCCACAGATCAGGGTGGAAATATAAATGTCGAGAATTTTGGATTTTAAAAAGTCTAATGCTTTAAATTTACTTTAAGATGTGTTACATAAGAGTTTCCAAGGACGGATTAAAATATGGGAATCATTTAAAAACCGTTCCTGAACCATTTAGACCCCCAAATGGAAGAAGGATGGACAATGATCATGAAAATGTTTCAAATGAATGCCGTATTTCATGAAGGAAGGCCCTCTTTGTAATATTAGGGACATATGAACGGATAGATTGGCAGGATTATATAGTCATCATTGGTGACAGCAGTCCCTAAAAAAAATAAATAAAATAAAATGAAAAGAAAAACTTAGACTTCGATTTAAAAATTAAGTTAGTAGTCTGAGTAAGCATCCGACGAAGTAAAAATGTAAATCAACTCTATGTGACCTACATCAATATTGCATACCAGTTTTTTGCAGCACCTTAATTTTTTATCACTATTCCTATTGCTGCTTGGAAAAATGAATATATAATTCAACTAGATCTTCCCATTAATTCATTACGAATGAAAAAAAAGAAGAAAAAAAAAACATTGTCTTTTAACTTACTTTTTACAAGGCATCTTATTTATTTATTCCCCAATATCGTTGCCTCGACGACCTAAGTTTGTACACGTACTTAACATTTATCTTTTCTCTCAGGAAAGTAATGTGAGTTAGTCGTTGGTTCTTAATAAACTTAGAAACCTGGAGTCGCTGGTTTGAATTCCACATGAGAAATTAGGATATTTTATTTTTATTTAGTGACTGACTAAATAAATAAAACCCTTAGTCCCACTCAGACTAAAACACTATGAGTTTGGCATTAATTAGTATTATTTCATGACAGATTGTCAGTTTGATTATTTTACAAAAATTCTTGTAGTAATTATATCATATTGTTAACACTAAATTACTTCCTAAAATGTTTGTTCCATTGCTTGGCTGGTGAACGGTGTTGGAGGGGATCCAAGGCCACGATTTCCGCTCTGCTGCCTGCCCGCAAGGACTTCTACAACTTTATTTTTCAAACTAGGCAGTGAAGTTTGCCTCTGCCCATTCTTAATCATGATTATCGTATTGGTCTTCGTCATTCGGAACGTTTACCACTCATTGGTCACTGTTGAAGATTCAAGCCGAACATGCCGACATATTGGTCACCTAGGGTTTCATTCTTTCTCATAGGATTCTCTTCAAATAATGTCCTGACTTCGATCTGACGAAACATGTTCATTAAAATTATGCGAAAAAACTTAAAATCTTGGGCAACAGCCCAAGGTCTGCCACAATGCAGGCCCTGTAACAAAATTGTAGATATAATTAGGTAATATCTTCGCTTATTATATATTGGAAAAAATGTTTTTATTATTATTTTAAGTGAATTAAAATTACCAATTTTGAATGTTTAATTGTAATAGGCTTATAATCTTAAGCCTGAAAAAGAACGGGTCAGAACTATCATTATTTCCTTAAAATCTTAGAAATAATAAGAATCATATATTTTACAGAGGACTTTTATTAGAATATGATTTAAAGAGAAATCTCCAAAAAGTATTTTTTATTTATTTTTTTGGGATAAAGTGTATTGATTATGATGATTGACAGTATTATAATTTTGATGAAACTATTTTGGCAGAGGCTTTTTTTATTTGAAGTTAATATCCATTAAGAAAAAAATATATTTAAGATCTAACATTTTGCTTCATCTAAGCAGATTTCCCACGTCCTGGATTCTTCTGTGTGCCGTATACCTGTCATTAAATCAAATTTGCCTTTGGCATATTCTATTTTTTGTTTATCCCTCTGCAAGAACTTAATATGAACAAGATTTGAGCTGGATAAAGAGATATTTCTTGATACATAAAAACGTAATTTGAAAATTCCAAGAGTAGGTCTGATGAGAAATCGCAAAATGACATATTAATGGTTTATATATCAGTTTCTGTAAAATTGACATCACTTAAATTTAGACAATTTTATTAAGAAGATTCGCTGTGCAATTTTCTTTTTATGTGACTTATAGTAATGGAATTATTAAAGAGATTTTCCCCTGCTCTAAACCCCCACTTTTACTGGTCCGATTTCAGGGATTAACGAGCTTGGTCTTTAGTTTGACATGAAACTATTTAATATCAAGTCTGATTACGATTGAATTGTAATTGCGACACTAGGCGTTAGCAGATACACACACAGTCACGCACGCAAGCGCAAATACATATATTAAAAATAGCATTGTACCTGATTTTGCCAATATGGGAGCCACCTGATTTTGTGTTGTCAGCCACCCAAAAAGATTTTGTTAGTTAACAAGGTACTGCTTTATTTCGTTTGGAAACTAATATTGCCAAGTGTTTTAGTGAAAACAAGAAATAAAGTAATAAAAGTTTTCATTCTGTAGTTTACATTTTTTTCCAACAGTGTTCTTTGCTGAACTGTGTTTAGCGGATTTCTAATTAAATATAATGATTTTCTGTTATTTTTATTAATATTATAATTGTAACTCTACGTAGAGTTGAGACCGGATATTGCACATTGATAACATTTGCCCTCTCTATCTTCATTATAAATTAATGTGAACTTCTTAAACGTAAATGGTTAAATGTCTCTTATGATTACAAGTTGATTTCCTTAGGTCCATTGCAATACGACATGCGCATAAAGTAGGAAACAACTAAAATTATTTGGCAAGGAATATGCTTTATAAAATGAGCGTTAATCTCTTCATTGAAGTCCTTAATTAAAATTAATGATACTGATTTTTTCAATATGAGATAATATTTATTCTAGAGCTAATACTAAAATGTCTCCGTTGAAGCTTTAAAGTCACGCTGATTAGGTTAAATCAAATTTTCTTTTGGTTTCTTATTTTCAGCTTCCATTCTGTTGTGAGCTAAAACGCTTGGAGAGAACAAACACTCAAAGATGTTGCTTAAGCTTAATTGACGCTATGCTATATAGCAGGTTATCAGGATGTTTTAAAGATCCATTTGTTAAATAATATCCATGACTATTAAATTAATTCATAGTGTCTGGTTTATTGTATATATTTGTTTGTGTTAGCATTAGTTGTTCGTTTGCTACTGTTGTGTAAATCGCTTCGGAAAAAAAACTTCAGTATTTCGCTAAAAAAACTATTATACATTGGAAATATAGGTTTCAATTTATGTACGAATTAATGATTACTTATAAATAAGACCACATACAAACAGACCACATGCATGCACGCGCTCACACATTTTCATGTTTATGTTTTTAGTTGTTGCAAAGATTGCTCAACATAATAAAATACACAAATGCGGACATAGTTACATATACGATGCAACAGTCCTTGAATGACCTGGGCTACTGCATACACCATATTCGGAGACTCCTGCTGTTCCATGCAGGCTTTTCCAATTTCGGACATCTAATCTATGTGACTACTTCTTGAGTCACCTTTGCTTAGCCCTAACTACTTTCCTTCTTCCTCTTGGTTTACCGTAGAATATCTTCGAATGGGTTCCATTTTTTCATAATTGCACCAGCCATTGCAACGTTTCTAAATAAATAATAGTTTTTACTTAAATAATACAAATGAATTGATTAATATGACTTCAAGTCAATATTTTCCATTTTATTTTCTTGTTTGTCTGAATGAGTCATTGATTAATATAAATTAATTCTACTTCCTTTCGGTCCTTTCCTCTTTTTCGCCATATATAATAGGTGTTTGAATTCCTCTCTTAGCCCATACCTGAATCCAATGGCAAAACTCTCTGATTATTTATTATGTAGTTCTCTAGTTATTTGTGTAATGGGGACCTAGAGTTGAATTGTGTGTCGGACGCAGTTTAGATAAAATCGCGAATCCCGGGGGTTGTAGCTATATTTTAAATTTTTACATGGTCATTATTTGTACGTTAATGTCCCTAGAACGTAGGAAATTAATGAGCATTCTTTCTTGCCAAATTGCGGTATAAACAGGCCACGCCTGGTAGTTGACAAGTACAAGAGGTCGTGAGTATGCAGACAGGAACAGCGGTTGCAATGGTTTTCCTTTCTCTTCCACATGAAACTAACCTATAATAAAGGCATCAGAAATATTCCACTCAATGCTCTAAGGATGGGGCGTTCATATTAAAATATACAAGCATTTTCATGATTATAAGAAATTGTTTTTGTATTCAGTGTATTGGTTACTAAAGGTAAACTAGAACTGTTTCAGATTACAGTCAGGGAATGTTGCTAGTCGCTAAGTGAAGAAGCCTGTACGGAACCTTGGATAAACGGTTCGTTGTTGCTATCCTAGGCCGATAAGATAAGAGAGCTGGCCTGCTGTAGGAGAGGTTGGCGGGGAGAGGAAGGGACTAGGATCACGGAAGGTCTAGAGGAGGATCGATCGGCGAGGAGCTAGAGAGAAAGTGCAGGCGGATTTAATGCAAGTGATGCAAGATAGCGAGTGCAAGGGGGCTCAAGGCCACCTCCCACCTCCTGCCCTTGCCCCTGCCTCTCTTCCTATACCACCCGTCTCCATACTCATCCCGCAATACCTCGGCGAGTTTTGCCCGTCTACTTGTAGGGTAGCACTTGATCACGAGACTCGTTCTTGACGCTAGTAGGCACATTATGAACAGGCACGAATTGAACTACTTTTCAGCAGATTCCCAGCTGATTGAGTTTGTACTCATGACGCAATTTTTGAAAAATGTCCATCAATCTTACCCAGGATTATAACCGAGGAGATTTCCCTCGTGAAGTTTTGCGATAGATAATTCATACATACTGGTAACAATTAAACAACACTGTGAATATTAAGTGAATAATTACAAACTTTCAGTCAATTTTAATAGCCTCCCTAAGAAAAGCGCCTGATTTGTAAACAAAAATGTCTGCAATACTCATCACCGGGAAGAAAAACAATTATTGAAATATATTTGAATATAACGTATTAATCTTGTTGAAAACTAATGACTATATCTAGTACTGTAATTTATAGTGAATTGGATTAATTTGTATCTCGATCACTCAAATTTTAGGAGTCCAAGAACTTAAGACGGGGAGGGGGAAATAATAAAGGTTTTTTGAAAACAGTATTTGGTATTTAAGTTTCAAATAAAGTGCTTTATTATATAACATAGTATTGTTTATGTGACATGAGTAGAAGTGAGGGTTTGCTGAAGGCTGAAAAATGCAAATATCTAGGTTAACATTCAAGATAGAGAATAATGTATTACAACATTTATAGTACATTTAATTTGCAATAAGATTGATTCTATACAATGTTTCGATCCGACGTATAATAACGGAGATATTTTGAAAATTCCCCCCCCCCTAGGGGCCGGATTTAGCTGTTAACGAACTTGATCTTTAGTTTAGATTCCACATACATACAATTTTGAACGGACTTCATTTTCGTCACATCCTAGGTTGGATAGCTGATTTCCCTTAAGGTCAAAACCTGTAGCTGTTAATAAGGTCAAAACTATGGTTTCCAACGTTTCTTTGATCGTTGGTGAAGAAGGGATTTAGAGGTGGGGGATTTCGGAAATTATAAATATTATTCATAAATTGTATAAAACTAATCTTATTTCTAATTTATTTACCTATAAATGTTCTTGAATATATTTGCATTATGAAAACAAAATCGAAAGATTGCTTACATGACAAAACTACACAAGAATTCCTTCTAATCTTCGATTTAAAAGTGTATATGTTTTATGTATTTTAATAATGTTGAATCAATTATAATTTCTATGTTGGGAGCCGGGGTTATTATTTTATTTAATTATAGTTGTCAAGTGCGGAGTATCTCCTTACTGGTGTTTTCCACGACATTTCGCCGATTTTCTAATCTGCTTCTTCTGGTTGTCATGAAGTAACATTTCATAGTGGTCATAAGTTTGTTTTCCCCAAAATTACTTAATAGGCTTTTAGCAGATTTCCCTTAAAGGAAATCAGCTATTGAGGTCGTACTCGTGACGCGATTTTCGAAATTTTTCTTCAAATATCTAGGAGATGACGAAAATGAGGTCCGTCCAAATCTGTATATATATATATATATATATATATATATATATATATATATATATATATATATATATTTGTCTGTTACCGCTCTAGCGGTTGCAATTTTTGTTTAATCGGCACCAAACTCGGTATTTAATCGATTTATGTAAAAAGAAAGATCAAGTTAATTAACGGCTGAAATCGGACAAGTAGAAAAGGGGATTTAGAGGGCGAATTTAGAAAATTCGAAATATCTCCGTTACTATACGTCGGATCGAAAAATTGTATAGAATCAATCCTATTGCAAATTAATTTGACTATAAATATAGGTCTATACATTTATTCTGTATCTTGAATAATAACCGAGATATTTACATTTGTATTGTGTGAGTGGTCGGGAGAAGTCGGCCGTATTCAGGACTTTCCGCCGAAAGCTAGTTCGGCCGTTTCTGTAACTGTTCGTCCCTCGTGAATTAGTTTAGATATTCTTTACTACTGCCGTTATTAGTAGGCAGATTTCTCTATTGCTAAACTTCACGTGGGAAATCTGCTTAGTTTACCCAGCCCCTGCGTGACGGACTTAGCTGTATACCCGTCAAAATAATTGGTGGGCAATCTGGGTATATTTAACATTCTCCTACTTGCCTTTACAGAGATGCCAAAATCCAAAGATATTCAAGTTTCATTTCTGTGTTGTATCGAATCCCTATACATTAATTTGATTTGAACGATGAAACTAAAATATATTCCCTAAATTCGAGGCACCTTAGAAAAGAGGTCTAGTTGCGCAGCTCGTGCACGACTGTTTTTTTTTTAATTTTTTTTTTTTTTATGTGTGCCTACTGCACATGTTTTGACTTGTTTGTTATTTATGACTGGATAACCAGTATGTCGGACTTGTAGAAGGTTCTATTCGAACTAGGGTGTTAACCTCTCGTCCTTGACAGTGGTAGCTGCTTCAAGGTTTGATCGATAAGGCCGATTTTATCTTTTGTTGGGCATCTATTTAATTCGCCTTCGTCTCTTCCTTACTGGGCCTGGAATCTAAATCTATGTCTCAGTTAAAATACTCATAGATAAATATAACTTATGAATTATTTAATATTCCTCTCATTTCTTACGCTTAAAGTATCTCATTTTTTGAATCAAGACAAGAACCTAACATATTACTCTTATGCAATATAGTCTTCAATGTACTGATTATTTGTTTCTAGCCTTTTTTGGACCTAATAATAAGCAGGTGCTCTTTAATTCTTGTATGTAGTATATTATATTTTTTAGAAGTCCGATTACTGGGGTTTTATGGATTATCGTTGATATGTTTGACTCTCATAATTTCTCAGACTTTACATCACATTAAAACTAAATAAATTTTTGTCATTAACTACAAAAACGTTAACGATTTCACGTACAAACATAAGTATTTCTTTTGTAATACTAACATGAACCAAAAAATTGTCTACTTGTTAGGTAGGTCACTGTTCAAAATTCAATGACAAGATTTAGACGTAGGGCTGTAAAGAGTAAAATGCCAAAAATTATTCTTCTCAACACTCTGATCTTCATGTTTATTTGATAAAATGGATTTTACGACACACAATATTGAGACCGTAAATCTTAACTTATATGAGCTAATGGTAAAATAATTGAGTAACATTTGTTTGTCCTATTGGTTATACATTTACTATTGTTGATTTGTTTAGTTGTGTAATCTTTGTGTTCATAAAAACACCGAAACTGACTATTTTGATGTTATTGACGAAATTCTTGGATGTGTGATACGTCGCTGTCATGTAGATACAAATGCATCGAATGTGCCAAATTTTAAATTTTATTTAGTCAGTTTTTGATCAATTGCATTACGCTTGTATGTCGTTAAAACTCAAGAGTCATTTTGTGGTTAAACGGAAAAAAAATGTTTCGGTGGTTGTCAACACTTCATCCACCATTACTAAAATTACATCTTATGATGCAAAACTAAAAACTCATTTTTTAATTTTTTTTCTACATTCTATATTCTTGTTCATGAAGATATTGTCCATGATTATTTGATATGTTATTGTAGTGTTCTGATATTGTGTTTCATAGATTTGTTTGTTGTATTGATCAAGGAATGGGAATAGTTCTTAACGAAATGTCCTTCAAGTGAGGCTTTTTAAACTTAACTGTTATTTTTCTTGTCTTTTTTTTTTTTTTTTTGGTCCTATTTCTATAATAGAGAAACTTCTGCTTGAAATCATTGCAGGCAAAAGCTATTATTTTAAAAGTTTACAAGTTGCCCATTAAATGCTCTCATCTTTCGCGTGGTAATTAAATGCTGGAAAATTTACTGAGGGGAATTCATTTGATGCTCTTGAATGAATTATCTCTCTAGTCCACAAAAAGGCTAATGAAAAAGGGAAATGTAATCTTAACTTTAACCCATCATGAAATACATTATACTATATTTTATAAGCTTATTTTAAGTGTCTATTATAATTAAAATAATAATTAATAGTTTCCTTCTTTCGATTTTTCTGACTGTTAATATTATGGTCCTACGTTCATTTTTTTTTTTTTTTTTTTTTGTGTTTTGGCTGATAAACTTATTTCAAACCAACCTTTTACGTTTTTTTTTTTACTAAAACTATATATAAAAAATTTGATGTGGGTACCACAAGGCTCCTAATGAATTAAATTAACAGAATGTTTGGTTGCATTTCATTTGAAATTATTTCACTTGAAAATCATATACGATACCTCCAGTTTCAATGCATTGGGTGAAAAAAATGTTATAGAACGTAATAATTATAGGTCTTCTCATGATTAACAAGAAATGTCCTATATATATTTTCCGTATCTCTTATATGTACGGGTAAATTTGATTTCTTTTAGCAGATTTCCCTTAAGGGAAATCAGCTATTGAGGTTGTACTCATGACGGAATTTTCGAAATTTTTCTTCAAATGTCCATCGATCCTACCTAGTAGATGACGAAAATGAGGTCCGTTCAAAACTGTATATATATATATATATATATATATATATATATATATATATATATATATATATATATATATATATTTGTCTGTTAACGCTCTAGCGGTCGCAATTTTTGTTTGATCGTTATCAAACTTCATATTTAAGCGTTTTATGTAAAAAGAAAGATCAAGTTCGTTAATGGCTGAAATCGGACCAGTGGGAGGGGGGGATTTAGAGGGGAGGATTTTCGAAAATTCGAAATATCTCCGTTACTATACGTCGGATCGGAAAATTGTACAGAACCAATCTTATTGCAAATTAAATTTACTATAAATATTGTCATATACATTTTTCTCTATCTTGAATATTAACCGAGATATTTGCATTTGTATTGTGTGTGGTCGGCAGGAGTCGGCTATGTTCGGGACATTCCGCCGCAGAATGGGGGGAGGCTTATAATAATCCCAAATATATTATCTCAACATTCTAAAGCTAACCGTTTTAGCAGATTTCCATTAAGGGAAATCAGCTCTTGAGGTTGTATTCATGACATAATTTTTAAAAAAATCCTTAATTGTCTGTCCATTATACCCAGTAGAAGACGAAAATGAGGTCCGTTCAAAAACTTATATGTGTGTGTGAGTGTGTGTGTGCGCGCGCGCGTGTGTGTGTGTATTACATAGAAATAGGGAATATGTTACCATATGAGATCAAAAGTGTATTATACTAATACGTTGGAAATCTGTTTAGTTAGTCTGCGTGACGGACTGCTGAGTTATGCGAGATTAGTGAAAATGGGATCAAAAAGGGCCTAAACGGATAATTCCGTTAAAATATTAAAACCTCGATTACTGTACCTACTTCCTTTATTACGTACAAAGTAGACTCAGCTATGCAGCATGTCTTGAATTTAAGTGATGTCAGATTCAAAGACCTTAAGGAGATGCAAAGTTTAGAACTTCATAGATGCAATGTTTAGAAGTAGTGCTTTGTTACTTGTCCTCTTCCACTTCGTTTCAAAGATGGTTCAAACAGTCTTATGTATGAAACACGTAAACGAAAAAAGAAGTTCCATCTGTCAGTTTACTATATTTAAATGTTACTAAAGTATGTAGCTTTACTGTTAAATTCTGACTTCACTGGTAATATAGTTCAGGGAATTATGCTAGGCCTTTAGCACATGAATTCTGAGATTTTCCTTAAAATTTATTGAAGAATCTCCTCTCTGTCGGGTGAATATAAAGAAGGAAATGATGATGGTAAGTGTCAAGGGCATTTGCTTTCTCCAGGAGTGTCCCTTACGCACATGCTTCTTCAATCTTCTCATACCTTAAAGAATGGCCTCGCCTCCATTTTCTTATATTAGATAATTTTACATTTATTTTTTGTCTGGTGGTATATCACGCACTAGTTATGTTTAATTAAATCTTTTTAAATTTTTAATTAAACTAATTTTTATTCAGTCACAGGATGCACGATACATATTTGAATTGGATGTCACAAATTGTCAAATCGTTGCCCAGTTTAATTTTTGAAGTTGCTGTGAATATTCTAATGTTTGTAGTACATTGCGCAATCGCTGCAATTATATTCAATATCCTCGTTTGATTCCTTCATCCATCCTATATAATATAAAATATTATTAGCTGATTTGTTCTACTCGAGTACATTTTTCTCTGAGGAAAAAATTAATGGAGGTATTTCTGTTTTTCAAATTCAGTTTTATATTATTCTCACTCCTGCACAAACATATTTTCACTTATGACAACATTCTCACTAAACATTTTATGTTCAGCGAAAGTCTTGTTTACGTATGCTTCTTATTACTGGAGAAATAGAGAAAACATGTATTCCTGTCCTTGCGTGACAGAGTTTTATTATTATTAACGACGTCTTTGGCTATTTTTAATGATTGGGGCAGGTTATTTACAGGTACCTTCCCTTTGTATTGAGGGCGGCACTAAACATTTTATTTATTGAGTTCTCATAAAATAAATTCCACATTACTGACACGGGAATGTAACTCACAACTCTACTTTAACCAATAGCATCACGATATAAAGCCTTAACTGATATGGCTGCCTAGAGCCCACAATATAAAATTAAAATGGAAAACAAAATTAGGACTGCGAAAACATAGAACACATTTTCTCCGCAAAGAAATAGTTCAAATTTGTGCCGTTTTGAAATTCTTATCTCTAATTCTCTCATAGTATGTGTCACATCTAAAGAAGACTTAGGAATAAGCTGTATAAGATTAATTAAATATTATAATAGCTTAATGTAAAAATCGTATTGTAAGGAGTTGGGAGTTTCCAGAATAAAACCAATAATTTTGCTATTCGCCGACGTAGAGAATAATGTATAGATAGAACAATTATGACAACATTATTTACTTGAAACTTTTCGATCGGACATATAACAAAGGAGATATTTTGGTTATGTCAAAGCATGACAAACAACAGGTTGGGTGAGGAAAATACTTCGAAAGTCGTCAAACATATCTCCTCTTTTGATTGGGTCTGATGGTCACTTTAATGTTTCTTTTCAGAAAACTCGGGTTCATCACTTCCGCTTTGTTCCACTTAGATAAATTAGTTAGTTAGTTAAATTAGTTTAAAATAGAGGAATCGCCCATACATATTTCTTTTATTGTGTTAAAACCCGATCTGATACCTGCTATTCAACTATTTTCATGGACGTCCAGTATCCCAAACGGTGCCTCTCGTTACTAACGCAAGGCCAAGAGCTGGAATTACTCGTATAATATTGATCTTCCTGTTGATATTAGAATAAATCTTTTGTCTAAAGACAATATCTTTTTTAATTTCAGACGACAGTATTTTTCTATTACAGTGAAATGCTTTTATTTTCAGTAAATGCTAAAAAAATCATAATAGGATTTGTCAAATATTCTTGTTTTCCATAATATAAAATAAACAGCACTTATGTTTATATATTACATTTAAAAGTTAGCTCAAATTTCATGAATACATTTTATAAAATTCATCAATCTAATAAATATATATAACTAGCGGACTCGACAGACGTTGTCCTGTATGATATTTCAAGCGATAAGGATATTAAATTTAACAATATTATGTTTAAAACAAAAGCTACTTTTAATAGCACAAAAACAACTTTTGTTATGTGCACGTTTGCCTAAAAGCAAATAAAAAATGAAATATCCAGAATTGTTTTATTCAGACCTCCATTATAACCCCCACTCTCATTCAAACTTAAATAATTTTATATAGCTGGAGAATTTAATCATGGAAGAATTAATTCTAATTTACATATAGAGTTTTGTTTAGTTCGGTTCAATTGTTAGTGCCCAATAAAATTGTTGGCTCCCACTGTAATTTTTTAGTGTATATCTCGTTTATAGTTTGTTATACGACAAATGTTATTCTAAATAACAAAAAAAAAACAACTTTTATCCTGTGCATATTTGTCGAAAAACCAATAGGAAACGAAATAACGCTATTTTTAATTTTAGGCCTCCCTTACTCCTTCTCCATCTGCCGGGCTGATTTGTGAATCTAAACCATCCAGGGCGTCGCCCAAAGGCGTACAAAAAAATTCGTTCAAATCGGTCCAGCCGTTTAGGAGGAGTTCAGTGACATACGCACGTACAGTAGAATTATATATATAAAGATAAAGATAAGTTAATTTCGTTAACAATTTTTATGCAATTCTAAATATATAACATGCATTTTTAATTTATTGACATGCTTTGTTGTAAGTCTTAGATTTATTAGAGGATGACATGCTTTATAAACCATGAGAAACTTGTCTTAGTACAAGAATAATTCGTGGATTCCCAGCTGATGCTTACTGACTGTGCTTAACACAGACCTCGGGGTTTACTGCTCTGCCTTCCACTAAAATAAGCAGCTAGAGACGACCGTTTTATTTGTCGTGCTCTCAACCGTTCCGTCATTTAACAGATTTCGAGGCAGCTAGTCCACTCCAACGGATCCGTACTGTAAGTGTGACCTCTACAACGATCATCAATACTCTTCAGATGAAAACCTTGCCTACTTAGGATCTGCTCAAGCACTTCTCCGCTTTCCTGATAGATAGACAAGTGTTGTGCCTTTTCGTGAGTCATGTTTCCCTTGGGTAGTTGGAGAATTGAAGCTGTTCTCTTCACAGGATTAATGCCCTGTCCTCTGGACCCGGCAGTTGTGATCACTGCGGCTCCATGAATTGGGATCAACTTGAAATGAATGTTCGATTGCGTATAGTTCAGTGAAGTTTTCGTACGTTCTCCGACGTGAATCCCTTAGAACACTTATGAAACATGTTAAGGCTCGTTAAACATCATTCTCCTCCTCTAGCGAACCATGAAAAGTTTCGGACTGCTCGTTGAATGATGTGGTTTTATTTCCCCAAATAAAATATTTTTAGATACTTAGGACTTTCTTAATTTATTAATAAGTTATCGTAAAAACTAAATTCATCGTATTTGTCATATTATATGTACTTTTATTTAGCTCACTGAAGTATATTTTCTGATTAATATATATACGCATAAAAATACTCAACATCAAAATAAGTGTCCACTTCTAACAGATTTATCTTAAGGAACAGCTATTCGTCATGAGGTCGTACTTGACTCAAATGCCTATAAATCGAACCCAGTAGATGTCGAAAATGAGGTCCGATCAAAACGGAGTGTGTGTGTGTGTGTGTGTATATATATATATATATATATATATGGTTTCGATGTACACCTTGAAAAGCACAGAGACGAGGAGCTTTTTGGATTAAACCATGACTACCAAAAATTGTAATAGAAAAAAGTCTTGCTTTCTGGGATATTTCATTGAAATTGGTAGTTGGTCGTGTGAAGTGGGCAGAGAGGCTAGTGCGAATTTAAATTAGCGACGAGTGCCGGAATAGCCCGGTGACCTTCACACACTAACACCACAGGGCCGGCGTGCTCTGAAAATGCCTTCCTAATCTCAAAACACGACATCCTAGTTTGGGGATCTGATGAGTCTTGCGAGGGCGGGGCCAGTTTCGGCCCACTTACGAAAAAAAAGGTTACATTAAAGTTTTAATCTCCATAAATAAAACTTCATCGTCCCACTGCATTTCTGTAGAAAATCGTCTGCAATAGTTCCGTTTTCCATTTATTTGATGACACTGAGACTAAATAAATATTGGAACTAATGTCACTTTTCGCTCTATGAGCTACTTAATCACGTAACAGTGGCTTTATGAAATCGTAAAGATATTTACGACATGCGATAATTATGAAAATATTGAAATCCTAAAATTTGTTTAGAATGTGGTTTAAAAATAAAATAAAAACATAAAACCATAAAAAAACCACATAAAATAACATAAAAACATTCAAATTTTAGGAGATCCTCCTTAACATAAATTACCCATTGAAATCGTGCTCCTGACACAATTTTCAGGGAGCTACGTAAACTATGCACATTTCCCACGTGCTTGTATAACACACTTGTGATCTCATCTCACCACATATTCTCTATTTCTATGTAAAAAAAAAAACCTATGAGTAGAAGGGATGGGGTTACTGAAGGTCGAAAACAAGAAAGCTAGAATAACTCATTTAATTCTCGAATTATGAAAAAATGCATAGAAGAACAATTGGAGATCTTCAGTAGTTTTACAATTTTGATTCTATAACATTTTACTATTCGGTCATAAGAACGGAAATATTTGGAATTTTCGAATCCCCCTCAATACACCTAGTATTCCGTGACCGACGCCTTCCAATAATAAATTTATTTATTTATTAACATCCACTTTTGCTACTATGGCTAATTGGTACTGGATATCTACAGGTTGTAGCATATTTCCCTTAGGGGAAATCAGCTATTCTAGCCAGGGTGGGACCAAGGATTTTATTTTATGAGCCTATGTGCCATACATTCAATTATGTTATGCCTTACAACATCAATTAAGGCAGTTACTTTCTTGGCTCTGATTGGGAATTAATTTTGTCATGAACTCTTAAGTAAAATCCTTAGCCCCTCCCTGGTAAGAAAGGGTGGATTTAGGATGTAGAATCTCTGATTAATGGTAAAATTGAAAAACTTGAAAACATTGATTGGGGCCAAACTGTAAAAGGTCCTACAATTTATATTATGTGGGGCTTAAGTAATTCCCCCTTTCTTTATATTTCTACGAAAAACAATTCTTATTTTTCATCGATAAGTACCATACTTTATTATCTACTGTGATCCAAGACTACATCGGAAAGAACAGCTTGCTTGAGAAGAAGAATGAGAAAACAAACAACCCAGACCAACCGACTTCATAAAACTGGAGCTTTTATAACATTACTCAGCTCATCATTCGATTAGATTCAAAATGATGCCTTCCCAGATTTGACAACAGTAACAGTTATTGATTAAACGCATTCCTTAGGCTGTATCTTCTTTTTAATGGGACTACTTATTTACTTCATTTTTAAAAGTAAAGGGAGATGTTGAATTTTTTCACCCGCCTAGCTTTACATGCTTCTCTTCAAAATATTTTTTTTATTAGCAATACTCTTGGTGATGTTATTGGAGTAAAGAATACATAATATTTAGATTCAGACATGTAAAATGTGGACTCATACGTATGTTATTAATGTCCTACATCTGTGTAGACTGCAAATTTTGTTTTGATCGAAAAGTACCAGCAAGGTAAGCAAGACAGCGTCCTTTGTTAAAAATGTATGAGACAGAAAAAAAAAACAAAATACAGAATATATGAAACCAGACAAGGAAAAAAATGAAGCATTCTCTTTCCTTCCCTGTTTGCCGTTTACATGTATGATTTTATCTCCAGATCTTGAGCCTCTAAAAGTGCTTTAGTGTATTCTCTTAATCAAACCTATTAACGTTATAATAATGAAAATGATTTACCAAAAATAGTGTTAATATTATTTATTATCGCCTACTTTAGTATTTAGACTACTTAGGACGGATTATCTACGGGTTATAATTCTTTTCTAGTCAGAGTAACACTAGATTTGATTCAATGGGGTCGTCAGTAAACAAATCTTAATTGCTGTAGTGAATCGAACCCCCTATATTAAGTTTACAAGACCAACGCCTTAACGTGGCTAACCTGAGGCAGAATTGTTCTTCTCGATTTTTGCCTGGAGCGAAATTCTTACCCATTTTACAGATGTTTTTATTCTTTGAAGTCTCAGCAGTCCAACTTTTGTAGCAAATTTCACATAAATACACACCGATATATATCATATTTACGAGAAATGATAGAAAAAACTTAGTTTTTATTTTGTTCTAATCAATCTGAAGAGGTTCCGTCCATTGTTGTTGTTGGTAGCAAAACGGGCTTGATCTTTTGTATTTAATTAGAAAGGTGATTGTTTTCTTGGTTATAATTAACATCCAGTTTAATGAAGTTTATTAATTACTAACTTTCATCTTGAACGCCTGGACATATTGCCTGCGAAAATTAAATGTCACTACCAAGTTTAATCTTTGTCAAGGTTGAAGACCTTCATCTTTATTTTTTAATTAGCGACAAAAAAATCAAAGGAATATCCTCTTCTATTTATATATTTGTTGTTTATGTATGTATATATACATCTTACTTCTGGTGATGTTTAAATTTTTTTTTTTTTTGAATCTCATTTATAATTGAACGCGAGTCTAATAGATCATTATTTTAGCCTTTTGGGAGAGGTTTCTTCTATAGATACCAGACTCCAGTCAAAACTATGAAGTTTTTAAATCATGAGCATACGACATATCGACATATTGTGTCTAAGTGTATTTTAGGTGTTACCTCCGCCACTTTTAATCTCAGGGTTTTCTTCTCTTGGACCACTGATAATTTCAAAACATGTGATGCAGTGTAGTCTGTTTTGAACTTTATAAGAATTCACTTCCATTGTTTTTATTTTCCATTTTAAAAGCTTACTAAATATAACAAGGGACTATAAAAACAGCTATCTGATTTTACTGCTATATCCTGCACGGAAGTCGATGGAAATTGCTGGTATGATATATGTTTTCAGCAGATTTCACTTAAGGGACATCACCTATTGTGGGTACTCGTGACGCGGTTTTCGAAAATTTTCTCTAAACCCCATGGATTCTCTCTAGGAGAGGATGAAAATGTGGACCGTTCCAAATTATATATACATTTGTCTGATACCGCTCTAGCAGTTGGAATTTTTGTTTGATCGTTACCAAACTCGATATTTAATCGTTTTATGTAAAATTAATGATCTAGTTCGTTAACGTCTGAAGTCGGAGAAGTGAGGGAAGGGAGTTAGAAGGAGGAATTTGAAAATTAAAAATATCTCTATTACTATGTTTCGATTTGAAAAATGTTAAAGTATTAGTGGTGCATATTTGTTGTTTTATACATTGTTTTCGTAACTCAAATATTAAAGGAATTATTCGTACTTTCTTGTTTTCTGTCTTAGGTAAAACCATCAATTGCAATCATCTGATTTTTATTTAGAATTATATGGTGGGATATCAGTAGTTTCATACCCGCGCTTAGGAAATCTGTTTAGTTTGCACAGCCCCTGCGAGGCGGACGTTGAGTGTTAAGTTCCTCACAGCAAACATTAAAGAATAAGTAAAAAGTATATCGTTGTTAATGAACGAGCACCAACAGGAGTTTTTTCAAGTGAGAGGGTAGCCCCCCCCCCCTCACTTTCAGGAGTCCTGGAAAAGGATAGTTTATTTGCTGTAGGTGCAACACTGTGGCATTCTCACATTTCCTCATATCTCGAGTAGTACTAAGGGTTTTATTTAATGAGTTCGTCTCTAAATAGATGCCTTTTGCTCAGGTGGGAATCGAACTCCCGCTCTAGGTTTACCAAGTAAGATTGAGACCAACTTTAACTCATACGGCTAACCTGAGGGCTCCCCTCCCCCTGCGAAAAAGTAATTATAGTGGCATTAATAATAAAAAAATAGCAATTGGATACCTGATTCATTCAACAAGAAAGAAAATATTATATTCATTCTAAGAACTTGTCTAGCGTTATTCAGTAAAAGAATAATCATCCACTAAACATTTCGTATTTATTAAACTGGGTTCTAACTAAAGGAGAAGGGGAGATTAGAGTATTGTAACGTGTCAATTCTGCAATTAAAAAATTTTCTTACTTTACGTATTTATAACTTTACCTATTTATAATGAGGTCGAGGCATATTCTAGAAAGTTACTTCAAAAAGTTGAATACATATAAAAATCGTGAATTCCCAAAACACATTCATCATCATTCATCATTGCATCCCTAAACTTTGTAAATTTAGCACTTTTATAAAATGATATTTTTGTCCAAGTATAGGTTGAAATGTTTAAAGTCAATATTTTTTATTGACTTCATTTACTTAGATTAATTAATTATTCCGATGGCTGGCATAACAAAACATTGAATTACAACCTCTTGTCGGAAGAAGTTTATATATAGTTTAATCTTTCTAAAATAAAATCGGGGTTCAAAATAGAACTGACATTTAACAATTTTAGAAGTAGAGGGGCCCTATAAGAGTCATCAGTCAAGGATTAGTTCTTGAATGATTTATTTATTGACAGTCAGTCTTTTGAGTCTCGATCATAAATGATATATTTATTGTCAGTGAGGCTTTTGAGACTCAATCATTATTAGACTTGATGTTTGTATAAGAGGAAGATATAACTAGCGAATGGCCTTGCTGTGTGACAGTTTTTTATTTGCATTGAATGGTAACCTAGTGGAACATATAATAAATTATCTTTAATAATAGATTAACATTACGTTACAGATATTTATTTGTATTATCATTAATTAAATTTATATTATTTATAAATTGAAGGAAATGATTTGAATAATTCTAATTACTATATCAAGACAAATGCATCCACTTGTTGTTACAATGCATCAAAACTACTAGAATTAAATTCTATTTAACTAAAAGTTAATTCAGTAGTTACTGCCATTCATTTTATATTAGCAGATTTCCCCTAAGGAAAATCATCTATTGAAGTCGTACTCATCACGCGATTTTCGAACAATTTCCTCAATCCTACCCAGGGATGACCAAAGTGAGGTCCGTTCGGTACTGTGTGTCTGTGTGTGTGTGTGTGTGTGTGTGTGTGTGTATATATATATATATATATATATATATATATATATATATATATATATATATAAATAACGGCTAAAATCGGACCAGTGGGAGGGGGGACATTTTTAATCTGCGTTATTATGTGTTCGACCGAACAATGGTATAGAACCAATCTTATTGCAAATGAAATGTTCTATAAATGTTGTTATGTACGATTTCTCACTATCTTGATTATTAACCGAAATATTTGCATATTTTTAGTTTTCGGCCTTCTTTATACCCTTACTCCTACTCATGTCATATTAACAATATGCTGTTATGCCAAAAAGCACTTTATTTGAAGCCTAAATACCAAATATTGTTCTCATTGAACTTTATTGAGTTAAATGCAAATACGTGACACACGTGGGAAATCTGATTAGTTAACGCAGCCCCTGCGAGACAGACTTTCTATTTTATCCAACTAAGGTTGATTCAGAATGGAGTTTCTACTTGCCACAGTATGTTTATATTAGCAGATTACTCTTGAGGGGAAACCCGATTTTGAGATATTGTAAATGATGTCTTACTACCAAATATTTGTCCTTGTCTAGCAGATAGCCAAAAGTAGGTCAATTGGAATTTACGTATATATATATATATATATATATATATATATATATATATATATATATATATATAGTCTGTACATACCTGCTAGGTGTTGAACTCGGGCACTAAGGATGCCTTGTTCAGTACACTTACCATTAAGCTACAGGTACGTCTACCATCCCGTACAAATAAACATTTCTCTTGAGTTCTAATCTGCAAATATAATACAACATTCTTAAAGCAGAGGTTCCTCGAGGGAAATCAGATACTAAAATTGTTTTCACGGCTCGATTTCGAAAAAATATCTTCAAATGGTCATCGATTCTACTCGTATCTAGATGACAAAAATGTGTACCTTTAATACTTTGATATTTATTTATATTTGTATTTGATGTTTGTATGTGTGTTTACGTATACAGTATTTATGTCATTATAACCTAACTGGGTATTTAAATGTTTCGCGTAAAAATTAAATGACAAATTCAAAGAGAACGGATTTAGAAAGGGGTGAAATGTAAAATCGTACATTCTTTCTTATCAAGTGTTCGATCGAAAAATATTTTACAACCAATTTTGTTTATTTCTTACGATTTTTGTTCTAGACATTCTCCTCCAAAGTGATTATTTACAAATAATTTCATTTTAGCTTTATTTCCTTTAAAGGTGATATACACAATTACCTAATATTTCATCATGTTCCAAGCATAGATATCATTTGTTGTTTTCTTCCGACCTTTACATAACTGGAAATTCATACTGGATGTAAGAGTTCGGAGTCAATAAAGATGGCACCTTTGTACTTCTACCATTGTTGTTATATATTTTTTTATGTGAAACCGAGTAAATGTGTAAATTGTGAGGAGCCACAAAAAAAGTGTTTCTGATTAACCAGATTCATCAATCTCACCACCAGCTGAAAAAAAATTAATTTAGCCTTTGTCATTCTTTTTTAGCAGATTTCGTTTAAAATGGATCAGTGGGAGGGTGGGGTTTGGAGGGGGAATTGCGAAGAGTTTTATCATCAATGAAGATGGCACCTTTATACTGCTACCATTAGTTAAAATTTTTTCTATGCGAAACCTAAGGTATTATTGTTTATGGCTGAAGCAAGACTGTGAGGAGTGAGGATTTAGAGTTGAATATAATATGAATTGAGAAATTTCTCTATTCTGAATGAGTTAAATACAATTTTTTTTTTTATCCTAATATTAACAGATTTATATTTTACCATTTTCATCCTTCTTTCCAACCAATTTCTAAACTTAAATTTCTAGTCTTGCTAGAACTACTGAACTAGAGGCATTGCTAAGACTACTTAGCTATTTTCACATTAAGCAATAGTTTGACAAAATATTAACATTATTTGCGGAAGCTTCATAAAATAAAAACCAATCACCTTCTTGGGAAACCAATTGTCCATGACTAGGAAATATGTTTAGATTCCCCTAGGGTGTATTCACATATTATGGATAATGATAAAATAAAAAAAAAATATAATCAAATGTTTGAAAAATTATATAAAATATCATGAGATATGAAGTCCTTAAAAGAAGTTCATTATAAAAATAAAAAATTGAAAAGGGAATAAAAGATCTAACAACCATATCACGACTTTTTTTATTCAATGTTAAGAAAGGGAACAAAAACTGAGATCAATCGGGCGCCCTCGTTGTGACGAGAGGATCGGCAGAGAACACCAAGGGGAAGAGCCGGCTATTGTATGAACCAAGGACGAACCATAAAAGGGTTTATTTCATTAAATACAATCCTCTTTAAAGGGAAATTTATTTTTATTTCTCTTTTCTTCCCTTTCACCGATTATATCTTCCACGGCCTCCACGATTCTCTGGGTGATATTTTATGTATTTTAACATCCTCAAGACTTTCTGTATCAAAACACTTTGTTTGCTCGAAGAGCAAATACGAATAGATCTCTTTTCAATTATTCAGATAAAGTAGTGATTGGTTAGCTGATAAAATAAAATATTTTATAAAATCTACTGATGGATATTTTGTTCATCTGGGTTCCATCACACATACGAATTATTAGTCATCATAAAAGTAAAATATGCAGCTGTCAGTGGCCTTACAGCTACGCATAAGTACGTTACTTGTTCAGATTGGGGGTTTAACTGCAAACGAAATTAATAAAAGTCCGTTACGCAAGAGCTGCGTTAACTAAGCAGATTTCCCACGTGCGTCACGTATTTGCTCTTATCTCTAGACGTAAAGGTTGACCATTATTTTTTTTCTATGCTTCAAATAAAGTGCTTCATAATATAACAGCCTATTGTCAAATATGACATGAATCGAAGTGGGGATTTACTGAATGCCGAAAACAAAAAATGCAAATATCTCGCTTAATAATCAAAATATATTTAAAGAAAAAAATGTACACAACAACATTTATAGAATATTACTTTTCCAATAATATTTGTTCTATACAATGTTCCGATACAACCCATAATAACGGATATATTTCGAATAATCGAAATTCCCCTTGTTTATTTTCACTTTGCCACATAACGAAGTATAAATGAGGTATACACGAAAAACTGTAGAAGGGGTTATAAGACACGAAAGACTAAATCGAAATCAACGAAACTCCATACTTTTGACCATAATAATATGATAATCTATGATTATGTTGTATATAAAAAAGATACATGTACAGGAAACGGGTAATATAAAAATATTGTGTATTTTGTAGAATTAAGTACATAACAAATACTTTTATTATTAAAATATCCCCAGGACGCCGGACTCAGGTGTAAATTCTAAGTGAGACGGGAAAATGTAAAAATATTGTACAAAGTAAAGTCCCTCAAAAAAAATACCATCATCATTCAGCCTCAAATGATTTCCCGGGCTAAGCCGAGTACCTTAGCTAGTACATATATAAATACATTTATATATACACACGTACTTTTACTAATTTCATCGTAATAGCACTGCGTAATAATGTTCTCACCTAACGGCAATAGAGTAAACATTGAGTTCCATGTTTATTTGTTCAGATGTCTTAAAATCTGGAGAGTTGCCAATATCGGCACTGACCTTCTATTTCATATACTTTCTGTGTTTATACCCGTGATTTACTCCTATAACGACAGGCCACGAGTCCAAGTTGTAATTTATTACTGCACAATAGCGTTCAAAGAGCTCGTAACTCTAAAATAAAGAAACCTAAATGTATAAACCTCACTACATACTATTAGGAAGATCAGGCCGAAGAATTGTAGTTAGAATGTAGACAATTGCTTTATAATTGACAGAGGTATTAAACCTATATATCCAAAAATATATCTATTCTATTTAAAGTTATTAAACAATTGTATTATAAGGACTTCTTAAGAAAACAAATAAAATATATATTCAAATACATATTAGAAACATAAAATACAACTTGCCCTAAGTATTACTTTGGGGTCGACAATCAAGATTCTATTTTTAAGAAATATTTGAAAATTAGTTGACCATAAATAATTTGTTTGTACATCCGTGGATGAGATATGTTTAAATTATAAATTTAAATTACATTACTTGGCTTACGAGAGCTCCATGTGGAAAAATAGTTGATTCGTTGGTCTTAAGGCTGTTGCTTTTTGAATTAGATTCCCGCATTGTCATGAGAAATGAGGTAACCTGTATAATACTGGACCTAATTACTCTTAATTTTTTTAATTGGACGTATATGTTTGTTATATAGTAAGCTAATTAATTTATGTGAGTGTTTATTACTGCTTAAAGACTTATGGTTATCCAGACTTTTTTTACCGGAGTGAAATATGATGGTGTTTGTAGCAAAAGTAAATCCTCTGCCTACCATTTAATTTTTTTTTAACGGGGAGGGGGGGAGGTAATGGCTTTTAAATAAATTATTTACACAAGGGTTTTTCGTTTGAAATTCACTAATATTAGTATAGCTTTTAAGTTAATTTGTCCGTAAAGAACTATATAACCGACCATAATTGTCCTAACAAATAAAAGGCCAATTTTTATTTCTTTTCGAATGACTCATTTATTGATAAAGGAACTCTTGTTATTAATCCGACAGTGCCATCCTGATCAGAAATCTTTAACGCTCTTTACGTTAGTGTGGTTCGAATTTCTGTCATCCTTTGGAACACTTCTGTATAAACCACTGGGCCGTTAAATTGTCTATTTGTTCCATGTGGGAATTAACACGATCGTTTCCGATACGTGCCTACGTAGGTCATTCCATTTATTTAGACTTTCTCGATTTATATCTTAGCAATGGCTGTCAAGGAAGCTATCCTATTAGAGAAAATGAACTGTGAAAACTCACTAAATTAAAATAATAGTATTTTGTTTATCTCCTTTTGCAGTTATCCCAAAATAAATAGTAATTTATTTAATTTAGGTTAATCAGAAATACTTTTTTGTGGGTCCTTACAATTTATAATTATAATTTAATAAATTGTGAGAAGCAACAAAAAAATGTTTCTGATTAACCTGATTCATCAACCTCACCACCAGGTGAAAATAAAAATTAAAAAAAAATATATTAATTTAGCCTTTGTCATTCTTTTTTAGCAGATTTCTCTTAAAACGGATCAGTGAGGTTTGGAAGGGGAATTTCGAAAATTCGAAATATCTCCGTTATTATAAGTCGGATCGAAAAATTGTTTAGAAACAATCTTATTGCACATTAAAATACCAATAAATTCATATTTTTTCTATTATGAATATTAACCGAGATATTTGGATTTCCTAGTTTTGAGCCTTCAGTAAACCCCCCTCCCTCCTACTCATGCCATTTTAACAATGAGTTGTTAGATTGACATGCACACTTAATGTTTACTAAGCAGACGTGTACCTCAACTATCTATATTGCTTACTATATTTTAGTGTAAAGACAAACTTCATTAATTTATTCATTATGACTAGTCACACACATGTTATCAAGAATTATACATGGAAGTAGGAGGGGGGGGGGAGTAGGAGGATTATAAAAGCATTGTGCATAGTGAAGCCCTTCATAAATAATACTTTAATTGTTAAGATTTCCCGAGATACGCCAGTTACCTTAGCTAATGTATCACTAAAGGTCTTATACCCAGCTTAAATTTCAAGTCTTATTTGCTGGGGGGTGGGGGGTGATCTAACGAAACTAGAAATAAGAGAACGGAATATGATGATGTCATCTTTGTGTCTCTCTAGCACACGGGAAATATGCTTAGTTAGCTCAACTCTCGCGTAAGGATTTAAACAAAAAAAATTATTTTTTATTTACGACTGTTAGATTTGGCCCGTTCGAGACTCGCAGTGAGGAATCATGTGCTTTACTTCCAAAAGCTGGCTAGTTCTCGGCTCTCAGGTATGCAATAAACTTCACAGAGCCAGGCTATGATACTCTTCTGAACAAAAGCAATTAATTTTGCATGGTATGTCATTGTATACGCGTTCTAGGTTGTCAAAGGGAGGGTCGTAAGAAAGGTGCGAAAAAAGGAATTAAAAAACATATTAGCAATAGAGCGTTGGGGTTGAAAGGCCTTAATAAAGAATGGTGCGTAGCCCTGCTTGGCGCCCCACATTGTTGGCCCTCTGTCCTTGGTGGTGGCCATCTATCATTACCATCGAGCGGCCGGCTACTGCGCACTCTTCGGTCGACGTCCTCACTTGCAGGCGTTCGTTTAGTCCCCAAACGTTTCCATAAAAGGATAAGAATAGATGAAGCACTCGAGAGAGCCAAGTGGTGAGGCCTGGGTACCGCCCACGAGATTACTTTTGCCAGTTTTCCCTCAGTCCCTCCGGTGTAGGAGTGGTCTTCTACCACCTCCGGTTAGGTTAGGTTAGGTACGTTCATCATGACCTTCTGCTGCGGTTCAGACTTTACTCTTAATATTGAGGGTTTTGCTAGACTCTTGTAAAAATAAAAAAATAAATCGTCTAATTCAAACCTTAAGCTGATTTCCTCTATTAGAATTTTAAGTGGGACATCATTTTAAAGAAGGAAAAGAAACGCTAATAAGGCAATGAGGCTGTCAAACCCTCTATTAGGTGTCAGGTGTAAGCAATACAAGGTATTTATGATATTCAGGAAACACAAGTGGTATCGTGAAAGATGATAATGCAAGTCGGATGAGTGGGGAGGAGAGAGATGGTTAGGAAAACTTAAAACATCAACATTTATTGGTGCATAATAATAGCTCTGAGGTACAGTGTTTTCATGTTCGTTCTCTTCAACTCTTGCACCACCTGAAAGGATTTTGATCATAGACGAAATAACTCTTTAGCATCTCTTTATGGTTTAAATAAAAATTGTGATCAAATATTTTCGTTGAAATTATCAAAATTTTGCATCTAGTAGGTAGATATCCAACTGGGATATTTAATAAATCGCGCCAAGAAGACAACCTCAATAGCCGAGACCCGTTAAAAACCTTCCTACCGTCGTAAAACCTGAGGGAGGTTTTGTATGGAAATGAAACTGGTCGAGTGAATAGTAGTTTACTTGCTTGATGAATACAACGCTGTCTTCAGTGTTGCTATTTTTATCAATAGCATTTAATGTTAATGATAACTCCATAATTGTGCATATCTACATTAAAATCAAGGATTTTTACCTTAAGGGATAGGCTTTTGTTGTCGTGAGGGTTCATAACAAGAGTTAGTAAACGAAACTTTAAATTTCAGTCTTCTAGGCACGGCTTGGCAAGCTATTGTCAAATGATACAGCTCATAATTTGTATTTCTTTCTATACTGAACACACAGGTACAATACACATCTTTATCTGTAGAATACAATTAGAGGAATTTGCAGTTTTTAAAAAGCAAATTTTTGGAGAAGTTGCTAATGAGCTCAGATGGATGGAGTGGCTCATAGTACGTTTGCTAAAATGATAAACTTGTTAAATAAAAAAATACCACCATATGTGTAGATATTAATCTAAAATGTGTCAATAACCGGATTCCTTTCATGAAAAGACCTTTTACCTTACAAAATAATAAATCCTAATTTTTCTCCAAAAATATATCACTAATATTTTCTCAAAACCATTGGTCCCTCCCTATTTTCCATCCATGACTGCCCCCTTTTATAGTTAATTTCCATTATTTATAAGATTAAGCACTTAATGTATGTAGATGATTGCTTAAAATACCTCTGATATTTTTAATTTGAAAAATAATCATGGTATCTCTGGAATCACAACTGTAGAACTACTTCACTTTGTGGTTTTATCACTACAAACTATTCCTCAACAAGCAATATTCCTTTCAAATGAATATATCTCGTAAAAGGTATAGTGTGGCAAAGTTTGTAATTTTCTTTTCCTTTTCGATTTCCATTTTTGTGTATATAGTACATATTTTTAGGATGACGTTTGTCAATATTTTTAATGCAGGGGCATATCTGTATTAAAAATGCCAAGACTCATTTAGTTACTTCATATTAACCTTCCACAAAACTATAATAAGATTTGTAAACAATAGCATCAGAGTGTCGTTATTTTGTGTATCTCCAATTTCATCATAATTCATTAACTTTCTATATACGACATTGGGTATAGATTTTGCAAATATAAACTTAATAAAAGGTCATTGTTTATTTGCCATTGAGGTGCAACCTATAATTTAGTTTCATCTGCTATTATGGCGTAACTGATAGTCGGAATAAGAAATGAGAATTTAGAGAATGTCTGTTATTATACAAGTTCGATTTTTCTATGCCTCATCAATTATCACTAGAACTTAACTACTACTTTATGGGTTTCGGGTCAGTGCTCTGTTCTTGTTTATATTATTGTATCATAGCTACTTGGTTATTTGCTTATTATTTTAGTGGATTTTTGTATGTCGAACATATTAAATGTCAAATTAAAGGTCAGTCCTAATTAGCCATTTTAGCATAAAGTGGACGTTGGTTTTTGAAATAATGTTAAACTTATTATTTTGGCATGGGAGCTACTACCTGTACTATTTCCCCTTAATATTAATTTCAACAGCTTTCCTGTCATTCTATTGTATTAACACTTCTGAAAACATCAGGCTTGTAAGGTATGTAATAGTGTAAGAGACGCGCTCTCTATAAGGTCATATAAGTGCAAATTAATTTTGTAAAGGAAAAAAAAGAAAGAAAAAAGCTCATCAAACCGGCGAAGTTATAAAATTTGACTGTCAGGCAAAATTACAAGAACACTCAATATACGGTTAAAAAAATGTAATTTTATTCTATAAACAAAATCTTTAACTCTTGTTTTGACGGTAAGACTCAATTTTTTTAGTAGAAATTACGTTTATATGAGATGTTATGTTTCCTTTTCATCCTATTTCGTTGTAGTCGGAGCTGAACTTGTTTTAAACATTTATTTGGAGAATTTTTGTTTTCAAGTGACAGATCCCAAATTGTCTTTTGTAAAGGAAAGTAACAATGTAAATGTACAAATAACAAATTTGTAGGAATTGAATACTCAGTTGATATGGACTTTTCGCGTAGGAAACCAGATATTTAGAATTTTACTGTGTCTCCTCATATAATCCCCACTTCTCCAGTTTCTATTTTACGCAACACAGAACTCAATCCTTTTTTTTTTTTGACAAAGTAAAAAACGAAATCTGATGTTTGGTTTAAATATTGCAAAATTTGAGTGGCTTTAGGTTGAACAAATTTTCCTTCCCAATATCTTCTCTCTCTCTCTCTCTCTCTCTCTCTCTCTCTCTCTCTCTCTCTCTCTCTCCCTCGTGCGTGTGTACCTGTTGTAGTTGTACTTTCATATCTACAATTACTGTTATTACTCGGTAGTTGATACTCAACCAAAGTTTACCAACTCCTGTTTTAACAGATAAGAATGCTGAATGCAGACAAAAGTTGAAAAATAGTAGTTATGGACTTGCCATCTATCAAAACTAAGAGGCAGAAGACCCAAAGGATTCTATTTTCTTTAGAAATTCCCTTTGAAAGATTCCATTTTATTACATAACACATTAAACTTTTATTTATTTAAATGTGGACCCAATATTCCAATACACTTCAAAGTTTAGTGGAAGGATCACCCTTGCCATTAAACAACGAAGAATTTTAAAATATTAATACAATAATGGATTTTGGATAATACATTTTAGCAGATGAGAACAACCCCAATAGCTGATATCCTTAAAGGTGGTTTAAAAAGAAATACTTCTTCAAAACGTGGTGAACTTCAATGCATTGATTGCCTTGGATAGATATATTAATATTTTAATCGTGACCTCAAATATAAGTTAGCAGGAAATAACGAAAACGTTTTAGGGCCTATGGTTGCTATAACTAATAAGATCGCGTTCAGCGGAAACTAGTAATAGAGTGATGACGTTATCTCTTATTCTATTCTCTATTTCTTCCGTAATAAAGAGTCTATGTAAACAGGACTTGCAACTTAAGCTTAGCACTAGATATTTAATGATACGACTGATTTATGTAGAAATCACATAAGTAGGAAAACCATTGCTTTACCCGATTTCAAACATGATACTTTTCAATTTTATGGAATGTAAAACTTCAAATAAACAACATTGGTTCATCATAATTTACTTAGTTGGCTAATTAAGAACAATGAACGTTCTGATATTTTCTAATAAATTATGTTCTTTCTTGACTAAAGACTTTCTCTAAAGTTTTGACAATTTCTATGGACATTTTTTTCGTTTACAAACGGTTGCTTCTTTAACTGCAATACACCTAAGAACTCTCTAATTTTAAAAATAAAACTGCCTACTGGCGTACTTCTTTTTTATTTATTTTCGTGTTCTCCTCTTGGCTTTTGACCAAAATGTAGTTTGAACTAGACCTAGATTTTGTCTCTATTTATTTATTTGATACTGGCAAGCTTTTTATATTTTTTTACTAATATTTTCTTCTACTATTATAGGATCCTTGAACTTTTATGTCTAGTTTCCAAAATTATTTGACTTAATTAATTTTATGTTATGTAATGTTCGTTCCCGAAAGAATAAAACATTCTTGACGTATTCCTGGTTGATAGAATAATCTGTTATATGCTTTAGGGAAACAGTGATTGAATTATTGAGGATATACTTTTTCTTCAGAAATATTATTTCATTCATCATTGTTATAATCAGTTTATTGCATAACAACTCTGAGATCAAAGGTAGGTAATTTCAATACTCCTAAATATTTTAGATTTAACAAGATTTCATCAGTAATTTTGCTCGTTAATTTATTGTACAGTGTTATTTCTCTCCGTATTTACAAAAACCCGTCACGCAGGGGCTTGGTTAACTAAGCAGATTTTCCACGTGCGTCGCCTATTTGCATTTACCTGAAAACTTAAAACTTAAATGAGAATAATATTTGGTATTTAGGCTTCAAATAAAGTGCTTTATAATATCACAGCTTATTGTTAACATGAGATGAGTATGATTGGGGGTTTAGTGAAAGCTGAATACTAAAAAAATGCAAACATCTCCGTTAATATTGAAGATAGAGAATATAACTGTATATAACAATATTTGTAGTACATTTTATTTGCTATAAAATTAGTTCTATAAAAATGTTTCCTTCCGGCGTACAATAATGGAGATATTAAGAATTGTCGAAATTCCCACCTCTAATCCCCCTCATTGGTTGGATTTCAGCCATTAAGAAACATGATCTTTAGTTAGGCATATATTACATACATTAACAGGCAAATATATATATATATATACACACACATATACACACACACACACACACACACACACACACACCACACACACACACACACACATTTCTCCGAACCAATTAGAAATTTGCATACGACCTTGTTTATTTATCATCAAAATACCTATTGCAATTTTTGATACAATGCATTGAAACGGTGATATCATGTATCAAAATCAAATGAAACAATTTTAAATCAAAAGGTTAAATTTTACAGGAGCGCAAGGAAGTTAAGTGTTGCTATGTGAGGTTTTTTATTTAGTTGATCTACATTTATAAAAGGACAAAAGCATTAGTAATTTATTTAATTGACATCAGATTCCTTGAAACACTTCAATCGAATGACATATTTATTATTGTAATTATTTATTTGAGATGCCGCTACAATGGCGATTCAACTATTAACGTGTCTGAATATAATTTTAGAAAATTAAATAAATATTAACATTTTTACAAAGCTAAATGATACAAAAGTACAAAATAAATAGGGCCATGCCGCTACAATGGCGATTCATATTTTAACATTTTAGAATATAATTTTACAAGATTAAATAAATATTAAAATTTTTACACTGCTAACGTTTACAAATGTACAAAATAAATAGAATGGACAGAATTAAATATAAATTTTTAGTATATTTATTTATGAGGAAAAATATAAATAAAACAACAAAGAAAAAAAAAGATAAACAAAAATAAAAGAAAAACTATAAATAGTTAAACTGGAAGGAGGCAAAAATTATATTCCACAGTGCTATTGTGGATAATTGGTTTTATATTTCATCAAATAATCCATTATTTATTAAATACTTAAAAACATCATCCATAAATTGGCTACTTTCGGCTAGTAGTTCGCATACATTTGTGGGCCATGGGTACGTTTTCACTTGTGTGCAGTCAGTTAGTATGTTTTTTACAGTCAGCGTTCTGTTGCAGTAGCGACATATAAGTTCATCTTGTCTGCTCATTAGATGTGAATGTGTTAGTATTGTGTGTTCTGTGCATAGGCATATAAGTACAATTTCTTCCCTTCTAGAGTGTCTATTACAGAGTTAGACTGAATTAATAAACCAAGGACAAGATTAGATTTTTTTGTATGTAATTTGGCATGGAGGATGGTGGCAACATTGTTTACACTATTATATATATGTGTAAATATATGGTTTCATATATTTAGTATATTTTAGTTGTTTTATTTGTTTGTAGGATTGAGCTTGGAGAACAACTTATCCCTTGTCGGGCCTCAATCTCCATTGGACATGAAACCAGATGCAGCAAGCCTTCTTGCAGGCAGCTTCAGCCCCAGTCAAGCATCTAGTCCGACGAGCCCTACGTGAGTTTTTTTTTAATTACATATCAACGTTTTAATACTGAAACAATAAAAAAAAAATTCAAGATTTCATTTTTTAATAAAACCTATACTATTTTTTTTTTTTAATGTCTAAGAAACCCTCTTAGTATTACGAGAAATGTTCAAAATATGTTACCATATTAAATATATTCGCTTGTAATTTCATGTAATATATTATGTACCCAGTGACCGGAAGTGAAAATTTGAAACTGATGCTTTAAAACAACTATTTTGTGCTCAAACATATATTCTGTATAAATTTTTAAAGTCGGGGTAACGAATGAAGATGGCGAATATATATGTTTTGACTTCCAAGTAAACCCCTCCTCCTGGTTGCAAAACCGGTTTTCTATATAGTTCTCAGACACATATTTAAAATCATTGTTATTATTCAAGTTGTTAGTTTTTAAATGCCTGAATAAATAACGGGCCGGTAGACAGACAAGAGTTCAAATTTTCATTGTCCTTGGTTTTGAGAAGAATATATCTCCGGCGAATATAGATGTTTTTTATTTGTATTTGAATAGCTACTAAAAGCTCAGACGTCGTGAATTACGTTACTAAAATTCATATGGACTATATAAGCTTTCTATTATGCTGATACCTAAAAATTTGTAGTAAAATGGAAAATTGAATGCCTATAAGACTATCCGTTATTAAATGGATTTATAATTTGAAATTTTTTTTTATTAATTGCCTGATCCTAATGTAAGCCTGTCATTTTAGAAGCACAATGCCGCTTAATAATGAGTAATCTCATTATTTTATTCTTTGATTTATAAGTTTAAAATGTTGGGTTTATATTAAAAGAAAGTTCCCTCATTTTTGCCATTTATTTTAGTCTCTTAGAGTTAAGGTTTCATTGAACCTTCCTACTCTATTTGTCCTTTGTGTATATGAATATATGTGTATTCCGCCTATCCTATTTCGTTATGGTTTACTTCTTTTATGTACCATGTAAGGAGTGCGAAAGGTTATTTTTCAATAGCTATACCCAAATGTAGTCTTATGAGTTAATTGCAGTTCTGGTAATGCAAGACAAATTAGCAAGAGCACAAACCCTTCTTAATGAACCTATTGTACCGCTCCGATTTCTTTTATTCCTTAGGCTAAAAGAAAAAAAAAAATCTTCCTCAAGAGAACAACCGTGTTCCAAGCTGACTTGAATTATTAATTACTGAAGAACAATATATAAGTGTTTTTGACCTTGAATGTCTAATTTTCTCTGCCTGATTACTTTGATGATTTATTCTTTTCTTGTTTCTTTTTCTTCTTTTATCTTATCCTCTTACGTAGGACGAAATAGAAGGCTTTTCAACTATACGTTATTTCCTAAATTTTTTCTAGAACATATTTTGCTATTATTAGATTCATTTGTGGTTCAAGAATACTAGCCCACGAGCAGTTCTTTGAAGGCTGGCATCTATAATCGATTTTATCTGAGGATGTACCAAAGGAATTAAGAAAGATTCATGTACCCCCCCCTTATTTTTACTAAATTGGTTTTCTGAATTAAGCTATTACCGTAATTCAAGAGGAAACCCCGGTACTACGACCATGATATCTTAACACTTTACCAACCGCACTCGGAATTCGATTGACAATGCTTATCGACTGCTTGCCTATTAATCGGAATTCGATTGACAATGCTTATCGACTTGTAACCAATAATAGGAATCCGATTGACAATGCTTATCGACTGCTTGCCTATTAATCGGAATTCGATTGACAATGCTTATCGACTTGTAACCAATAATAGGAATCCGATTGACAATACTTATCGACTGATAACCTATTAATCGGAATTCGATTGACAATGCTAATAGACTGTTAGCCTATTAATCGAAATTCGATTGTCAATGTTAATCGGCTATTCGACTAGCAAAGCTTATCGACGGATAGCCTACTAATAGGAATTCGATTGACAATGCTCATTGACTGCTTGCCTATTAATCAGAATTCTCGACTGACAACGCTTATCGACCGATAGCCTATTAATCGGAATTCGATTGACAACGATTATTGACCGATAGCCTATTAATCGGATTCAATTGACAACGCTTATCAACCTATAGCCTATTTCCGGAATTCGATTGGCAACGCTTATCGACCGATAGCCTCTTAATCGGAATTCGATTGACAACGCTTATTGGCCTATAGCCTATTAATCGGCTTCTCGACTGCCCACGCTTATCCACCGATAGGCTATTAATCGGGCTGTAGACGGGTTTCGTTGAGTGGGATGGGAGCAAATATGCCCGCGTCTAATTCGGCTCTTACTGAGTGGCAGCCTCTAATAAAGTGTCTATGTGTCCTTACGTGTCAAAATCGCTATCAATCAAATTCAACGGGCAATTTTATTCAATCAAGTGTCAGCTTGACACATTCTCTCCCGTATACTGGTGGCACTATAAGACAAAGTTAGCTACTTCATTACTCAACTAGCTACTCGAATTGACTCACGCTGCAGAGTGGGCACTAGGGGAACTGTACGCAGTATAGTTGCTTCTGTATATTTCACATCCGCCACCTTTTTATATATATATATATATATATATATATATATATATATATGTATATGTGTGTGTGTGTGTGTGTGTGTGTGTATGTATTTATTTATATAGGATTATCAGCAACGGTAGTGTACTGAACTTGAGCAAAAACTTCTGTAGGAAATACCCAACATCCCTAAAACGTGCACTTCTATAGTTTATACGACTAAACATTTTTAATTTTGGTATATATATCTATCTATATATATATATATATATATATAAAAATTGTAACATCTGTCTGTACATTGATTTTTTTCGTGAAATTTCACGATAACTTTTCGTTTCACATGTCATAGACACCATAACTGCATTTTGTTTCTTTGGTGTATGTTTGTTTGTTACCTTTTCACGCATAAACGGCTGAACCGAATTTTATGAAACTTGGTATGTATATTACTACTAATCCAACTTAGACTTTAGGCTATATTAATTTTCTCTAAGACAACCAGGAGTGGGGGTTATAAAGTAGGCCTGAAATTAAAAATAGCGATATTTCGTGTCCTATTGATTTTTCGGCAAATATGAACATAAGAAAAGTTGTTTTTTTTTTTTGTTATTTAGAGTAACTTTTGTTATATATACTTTTTTCGTATACCCAATTATAAACGAGATATACGCTAAAACCTATAGCGGAAGTGAACAATTTTATTTGGGACAAAAGACCCAACCGAAAAAAATAAAACTCGGTATGTGTATTAGCACTAACGCTTTCATTAAACAAGCCATACCAACATTTCTAGGGACGGGCAGGAGTGGGGGTTGTAAGGGAGACCTGAATTTAAGAATAGCGGTATTTCGTTTTCTATTCGTTTTTCGGCAAATATGAACATAACAAAAGTTGTTTATTTTGTTATTTAGAGTAACTTTTGTGATATTCATTTTTGTCTTCTAACAAAGTATGAACGAGATATACACTATAAACTAAAGCGGTAGTAAACTATTTCGTTGGGCGCTAGCGATTAAACCGAACTTAAAAAAGCTCGGTATGTCAATTAGCATTAATTCTTCCATGATTATAAGCTATATTAAAATTTTTAGGTTAGAACGGGAGTGGGGGTTATAAGGGAGGCCTGAAATAAAAATTCGCGATATTTCATTGTCTATTTATTTTTCGACAAACATGCACATAACAAAAGTTGTTTACTTTGTTATTTAGATTAACTTTTGTTTTATACATTTCTCCAGGAACAATGTGTGGATCAAGTAATTTGCGTAGAAATATTGTTATGCTCAACAATTCATTCCAGTTTGAAGTATCAGGTACCTCGTCTGGAAAAATTAATTCAAATCTATGTTAATATTTTGTCTTTAATAACTGAAATCTATGCATAATGCACAGGAGACGGGAAATATGACAATATGGAGGACAGTGAAGTCTTTCATAAAAAATTAATTTTATTATTAACAAATGCCAACAACGGGTATAAACCCTAAACACTGGGATGGATAAATGTCAAAATAGTGTGCAAAATAAAGCCTTGCCAAAAAAATACCATCACCATTCAGCATAAAATCAATTCCCGGGCGAAACCGGGTATCTGAGCTAGTATGTATATATATATATATATATATATATATATATATATAAATCTTAAATTTAGTATTTTGAACTGGTGTATAGCAGTTAGCTTTTGTTAATATTTCTTTGTGTATTAAAAGTTATTTATTATTCTGATTCTGTTCTTTGAAATAGACATAGACATTTAACATATTTGTTGAGCCTTCAGTTCATATTCTTGGAGAAAGTCATCCGCCTTTTTTTGGGAGTACTCCTCTTACCCCAAACAGTTCAATTTTGAACCTGGTATTGGTCCTGTAAATACCTTCTTTGAAACCTTACTGTAGGATGTAGTATATGTCCTCATTTTCTTTTCCAAGAAATATATATATTCTTTTCTTTCATATAATAATATATATTCTGGAGAATGTTACAATAAAAATATTTAGTCTATGCATAATGAAAGGCTGAATGCAAGGAAGGAAAGTCTGAGGGGATTCAAGGACATACTCAAGCAGGTGCCACAAGATCATCAGCTGTTTTCAATAACCTATTATAAAAACGATAGGATATATCAAACTGCCTTCTTCGGAGATCCAATGTACCTTTCGATCAATTCATTTTTGTTGTAAGTTGAATTTTTTTTTGAGTAGACGAACGTAGGAAGTTTTAAGTTTCTTTAAAATAATCTAAACTGTATAAATAAGCTGTCAAAACTCTCCTACAAAACCCCTAATAGTGTAACCATTGTGTTCTCCATCCTTCCGTTCGTATGAATAAATTTAAAGTCTCGAAATTAAGCATGCATTTGTGTTATAAAATTAGAAACCATAGTAAGTTCTGTAAACTAGTAACTTGGAAGTTACTTTCAAGTCTCCATACTGTATGTAAAGCTCTTGTTGGGTACTTTTCAGAAATACCAACATTTGAATTTCAGAACTAAATGGTGTATAGATAGATATGTCGTCATTTATATATTCCTCCCACCCTTTGCAGCTGTATTAACTCTAAAGCAAATAATCCTGCGTCATTGACAAATTATGCCAACAATATTTTGGATACATTATTTATTCAAAGATTTTGAGGAATTTCAAGAAAATCTTTTGAATTTAGTCACTATGCTGCGTTTATTGAGTCACATATTTGTTTTAAGTAATCAGTTGTTCTTCTATTTAGTGATCATTCTTACTGAAGAAAATAGGCGACCTCTTTGGAATGAAGGTACAAGAGACCCACCATCTGAGGTCTATTTTACCAACTAGCAGTTCATTCAAGGTTGAAATCTGGAATCAGTGGCTTTAGAGGGAAATTCCGATGGAATATCGAAAATCTTAAATTTCTCCTTTATTATACTCCGGATCGATAAATTGTATAGAACCAATCTTTTTAGAATTTTTGTTTCGTATAAATGTTCTTATATACTGTCATGAATATTAACCTAGATATTTGGACTTTTTACTTCTCAGCCTTCCGTAAACACCCCCTCCTAATCTAGTTATATTAACAATGCGCTCTTATATCATGAATCACTTTATTGGAAGCTCAAATACCAAATATTGTTTTCATTGAACTTTTACATATATGAATATGTATTTTTGAACGGGCCTCATTTTCGTCATCTCGGGACATCTGCTAATAGCCTGAAGTTGGTGAAGGTCGTGGCTCTGGGTAATTCAAGATATATATATATATATATATATATATATATATATATATATATATATATATATATATATATATATATATGTTACCACTATAGCGATCGCAATTTTTCTTTGATCGTTACCAAAGTCGATATTTATTCGTTTTATGGAAAGAGAAAGATCAAGTTCGTTAATTGCTGTAGTTGGGAGGGCGGGGATTTTCGAAAATTCGAAATATCTCCGTTACAAATACGTCGGATCGAAAAATTGTGCGGAACCAATCTTATTGCAAATTAAATGTATTATAAATATTGTTATATACATTTATTTTGTACCTTGAATATTAACCGATATATTTGCGGTTTTCAACGTTCAGCAAACCCCCACTCCACTCATGTCGCATAAACAATACTCTGTTATATGCATTATATTCGAAACTTAAATACCAAATATTGTTTTCCAGAGACCTTTATTATAAGAGTTACATGCAAATAATTTCTGTTGCCGACCCCCCCCCCCAATCGTATTAAGTTCATGAATTTTTCTAAAATTTGAGTGTTTGAGATAAAAATTATTCTAATTCATTATAAATTACATTAGTAGTTATAGTAAATAGTTTTTAATAAAATTAATATGTTGTATTCAGATATATTTCAGGAATTGTTTTTCCATCCAGTGACGAATATTTCTATCTATCTATTCAGCGTTGAGAGGCAGGCTGACCTGTTTATTTACAATTCATACTCCTTCCGTTGAGAGGTTACTAAAATTGACTGAATGATTTTTCATTAATATTTGTATTTAATCACTTAATATTCACGATGGTGTTAAGTGTTACCAGTATGTGGTTTTATCTATTGTAAACCTTCATGTGGGGAATAGCTTATTTTAGGCAGCTTATTTTAGGCAGCTCCTGCGTGACGGGCTTTTTATTTTCAACAGACTGCAAATTTAATAAAGTAAAATTAATCTTATATAAAGAAAATTGTTTATTCTGAAATATATATATGATGGATGTATAGAAGGTTCCGAAAAAAAGTCCGTCACGCAGAGGCAAAATAAATGTATATAACAATATTTATAGTACATTTAGTTTGCAATAAGATTGGTTCTGCACAATTTTTCGATCCGACGTATAGTAACGGAGATATTTCGAATTTTCGAAAATCCCCGCCCTCCCAACTACACCCATTAACGAACTTGATCTTTCTTTTTCCATAAAACGAATAAATATCGACTTTGGTAACGATCAAAGAAAAATTGCGATCGCGGTTAACACACACACACACACACACACACACACACACACACACACATATATATATATATATATATATATATATATATATATATATATTCAATGACCCAGAGCCACGACCCCTACCATCTTCAGGCTATTGAGGTCGTAGTCATGACGCTATTTTCGAAAAATGTCTTCAAATGACCATCGATCCTACCCAGGAGATGACGAAAATGAGGTCCGTTCAAAAATATATATTCATATATGTAAAAGCTCAATGAAAACAATATTTGGTATTTGAGCTTCCAATAAAGTGATTCATGATATAAGAGCGCATTGTAAATATAACTTGAGTAGGAGGGGGTATTTACGGAAGGCTGAGAAGTAAAAAGTCCAAATATCTAGGTTAATATTCATGACAGTATATAAGAACATTTATAAGAAACAAAATTTCCAAAAAGATTGGTTCTATACAATTTATGGATCCGGAGTATAATAAAGGAGAAATTTAAGATTTTCGATATTCCATCGGGATTTCCCTCTAAAGCCACCGATTCCAGATTTCAACCTTGAATGAACTGCTAGTTGGTAAAATAGACATCAGATGGTGGGTCTCTTGTACCTTCATTCCAAAGAGGTCGCCTATTTTCTTCAGTAAGAATGATTACTAAATAAAAGAACAACTGATTACTTAAAACAAATATGCGACTGAATAAACGCAGCATAGTGACTAAATTCAAAAGATTTTCCTGAAATGTCTCAAAATCTTTGAATAAATAATGTATCCAAAAAAAAGTCCGTCACGCAGGGGCTGCGTAAACTAAGCAGATATCCCGCATGAAGTTTAATAATAGATAAATCCACATACCGGTAACGCAACACCACCGTGAATATTAAGTGAATAAATTCAAACGATAATAAGAAACCTCCAGACGGAAAGCATTTGAAATGTAAACAAACAGTTCAGCTAACTTCTTACAGGAAAGAAAAACAATTACTGTAATATATCTTAAAATAACGTATTAATTTGATTGAAAACTATTTACTATATCTAGTACTATAATTTATAATGAATCAGAATAATTTTTATCTCAATCAATCAAATAAAATAGTCCAAAAATTAAGAAGGGGGTCACCAGTACATATTTGCATGAATCTCGTATAATAAATGTCTCTTGAAAATAATATTTGGTATTTAAGCTTCGAATGATGTGGTTTATTACATAACCGAGTATTGTTTGTGTAACATGAGTTTCAGCCGTTAACGGACTTGATCTTTCTTTTTACAAAAAACGACTAAATATCTAGTTTGGTAACAATTAAACAACAATTGCAACAGCTAGAGCGGTAGCAGACAAATATATATATATATATATATATACATACATACATACATACATATATATACATACACAGTTTTGAACGGACCTCATTTTCGTCATCTCCGAGGTAGGATCGATGGACATTTGAAGAAAATTTTCGAAAATAACGTCATGAGTACGACCTCAATAGCTGGTTTCCCATAAGGGAAATATGCTAATAGTTATATTTTGGTTGAAGTCTGATTGATGTGTGCCGGGGAGTGATTGTCAGAGAAGTGAACTTGTATCCTGGTGGGGGAAGAGTTATTTCAAGATGGTCCTTGAGCTGGGCGCAAGGTCGTTCTCAGGATCATCGCAAGTACGAGGGAAAAAAACCCGTATATTTTTGTATTATCTTCATTAAAATTGCTACCTGTCCTCTTGCAAGTAAATACCAGCAGGGGAAATGAGCTGCTTTCGATATACTAATGACGCGATTGGCGAAGAATGCCTTTTTATGTCTATTGATTCTGCCTAGGTTGTAAAAAGTCCCTCACTCTGGGCCTGCGATTTAACAAAACAACTGATTCCCCACGCCCTCGTTGACGTACTAGTGATCTCATCTCACTATATATTCTCTAGATCAAATTGAGAATCCTATGAGAAGAATTGAGAGTGGGGTGGAATGCAGTTTAACCCCACCCTTGGTGGATTCATTGAAAATCGGGTGATCACTTGATTATTTTTTTCCCTCATTGCTTTTTTTACTCAATTTTAAACAACAACGCGTGATTCTCGGCGATTTTATGATGCCCCCAATGTTTACAAACGTTACTTCGGCGGATTTGGCGGATTTTCAGCTTGGAGCCATCAAGGATGGGGTTAAACTGCATTTTCACCTTGAAGTATGAAAAACAGAAAGAATGAAAAAAACTGGCTTAATACTTGAGTTGTAATAAAATGTATCAACCAGCAATTATAAAACATCAATAGTTTAATAAGGTTGGCTCTATGACATTTTTTGATCCCGCTCAAATTCGAGTTATTTTGACCCCCCCCCCTTCTAAAACCCAGCTATTTGTTTCTGGCCCGATTTCAGAAATTAATGAATATGATCTTTATTGAAGGATTCAGTTGAATATGTCTATGATATAAATCAAATGAACATTTTTAAGTTATAAATGTAAAACCTTAATTCATAGCGTCATTACACAATGTATCGCACATAATAAAGGTTCCTTCAAAACAATATTTGTTATTCGCTTATTGTTAACATGCAGTGATTAAGAGTGGGGGTTTACTGAGTACTGGAAAGTAAAAAATGGAAATATCTCAGTTAATATTCAAGATAACACATAAAATTTATATAACAATATTTATAGAAAATTAAATTTACAGTAAGTAAGTTTGGTACTATACTATCCATAATTTTTCGAACCTACTAATAAAAAGATATTTTGAATTTTCGAAATTTTCTCCTCACTCTGCTCCGGTTTCAACAATTATCAAACTTGCTCTTTTGTTTATCCAAAAATATTTGTGATCCCTAGAGCGATAACAAGTATATATATATATATATACATATAGTTTTGTATGGACCTTATATTTTATCAGCCCAAAATCATATCTGTGGCTCAGCTGGACTAGCTCAGATAATGAGGAGGCCCAGGCTCAAATTCTGGCAGGTTTAATTTTTCTTTCACATTAAAAAAAAATATTAAAATGTTTTTTATTTAAAGTAATTTCTGCACTGGTATTGTTTCCCAAAAATAAATTTATAGCTGTAGTTAATGGCACATCCAAATTTGATCAAGCTTTGTGTGTATATTAATGGTAACTCAAAACAATCTATGCGATCTGTTATTATTCTTGTAAACGAAGGGTGGGGTTGCAAGGAAGACACCAGAAAATGTTTTTTGTCAGGCTCTCTAAATGTTTTAATTTGTTATTTGAGTAACTTTTGTTTCGTAAAGTTTTGTTTTACAAATGCACATAAAACTGTGCATTGAATATCAAATTTTATAATACACAAATGGAGCAGACGAATATGATGGAACTTGACTATTGACTATGATGGAACCCATCTTTGACTATAGTCTACTTATATATTTTTGGATTAACTGGAGTAGGGCTTTAAGGCCTGAAATATTGTGACTTTCTGTTTGTAATTTTTTTTTTTTTTTGGCAAATATGCAACTTCTTTATTTTACAAGTTCGATTATTTTATAATTTAACGAAATTGTTATATAGCCAAGCATATAATAATTATAGGTATACTCAATATTTTATTTTCTTATTGACAATAATAACATCCAGGGCTCAGGTTAGTCATGTGAGTTAAAGCGTTGACCTTGAACTCACATGGTAAACCTAGAGTGGCGAATTCGATTCCCACCTGGGAATAGGAATTTATTTAGTGACGGAATTCATTAAATAAAATCCGTAGTCCCACCCTGGCTAGAAAAGGGTGGTAACCTGTAGATAACCCGTCCCAATTAGCCTTAGTTGCAAAAAGTGGACATTAATAAATAATTAAAAGTAATAACATCCATTTAGAATTAATTCATTTTGTTTATTATTATTAGTTTTTTCTTATACAAAATTAAGCACCATAATTTTTTCAGAATTTCAAAAACATTAAAAACCAGTTTAATGGAACACAAAAAGTCATTATCGATTAAGTGTTTTCATAATTCTTGTGTATAAAAGTAAAATTATGTTTTTCAATTAAAAAAAAAGAAGAAAAATCAGCATTTCTCAAAAATTAATTACTTAGAGCCTTCAATTATTTACATTTTCAACAATTTTTATGTTTAGAGGGTTTGGATTAGCCCACAGCAGTGCTCTTGGAAATGGCAACAAAGGTTTAAACACACCATATCCACCAAACCATCCGCTCAGCGGCTCTAAACACCTGTGTAGTATATGTGGCGATAGAGCATCTGGAAAGCATTATGGAGTTTACAGGTAATTATTCTGAAAGTTATTTCTTAACCATTAAACTAAATTAACTGCTCATTTTTATTTTCAAATCAGAAACACTTTTGTGGCTCCTCACAATTTATTTTTACAAACGCTTAGCGCTTTCGGGAATTACAGTCCTATCCTCAGAGTGCAGGACCTATAGAGATGCTACTGGCCAGAACTCTGCCGATACACTATGTGAGCCACCAAAGTGTTTCTGATTAACCCAAATTAACTGCCTATCAATAAAGGATATAAAATTGAAATGAGGTTGTTCAATTTCAAAAAACAAGTTTTACTGGTATTAGTGTGTTACTACTATACTATGCATTATAGATGATGGATAGTGTGTATTATTACTATGCAGTCGAAAATACAAATGACTTTCGTTATTAATCACATTCGTTATAATTACAACTTTAAATTGATTTTCTGTGTGTTAATAGATTTTAATCAGTTATATTTTTACATTATTGACTATACTGAGAAAATGTTAGCATTAAAGTGTCCTTGTTTCCCTAAAGCTCGACCATCATAATTTGTTTCAGTAATTAGCATGAGAATTATTTGCTATTGATAATTGTTTTTGCTAATAAAAAATGTATATATTCTTCTTTCAGTTGTGAAGGTTGTAAAGGATTTTTCAAAAGGACAGTTAGAAAAGATTTGTCTTATGCATGTAGAGAAGACAAGCAATGCTTAGTAGACAAAAGGCAGAGGAATAGATGCCAGTATTGTAGATATCAGAAATGTCTCCAAATGGGAATGAAACGAGAAGCAGTGCAGGTAATATTTTTGTTAGTAATCACTCAGTAAAAGTGTGTTCTTTACGTTATGTGTGTCTGTAGTAATTGCATCAGATATTTCCTAGTACTCTCAAGATATCCATGGAACAACAATTGTTATTTAATAAGCAAGCTCACACAATTGGCAGTTATAGACAAAGTTAAAATAGTTGTGAAAAGGGTCACTACGTGTGTTTTATAAATAAACCAGTAGTGTCCATGGGGTAATATTTCCCTGAAGTTATGTTTTTGCAGAGAAATCTTGAAGTTTCTGAGGCAAGTGTTAAGGCCTTATAAGAGTTCTGGTTTCATACTACTACTATTTGCCAATATAGAGCTTACTCATTTATATGGAATTCCTTAACTCTGATGTTAGAGTGAGCGATAATGGTATGGGTAATGGGGGGGGGGGTACTGATTTAATGTCATAAAAGGCATTATATGAAAAATTAATATCTAGTATTAATTAATTTAAATGGGTTTTGGCTTGGATTTTCATTTAGCTAAGTTTCTCTATGACTATAACAATTAATGCAAACCTAATTTTGTGGAAATAACATTTTTATTAAAAATGTTAAAATATTTTTGTTTATTTCAAAAATAATACACGTTGATTATTAGGGTTCTTTTGGATTGCAAAAGCAGCCCAAATGCAATGTATGTAATTTGACTCTTACAATAAAACACATACTGACAGACTGCAAGAGACGAGATCATTTACAGATACCCCACGACCTACATGACTTACTCACTGAAGGTAGTCCATACATACCCACTATACTACAACATCTAAAAGACATTAACATATACACAAAAATTTAACTAATATAATCCATTTAAAATTAATGTTTGCGTTTTAAAATAAATTTTATAATTTCCTATACATGTGCACGGGCGAGTTGTGTTTGTGTATGTATGTGTGTGTGTGTGTGTGTGTTTGTGCATGGGTGTATGAGTTTTCACTCAGTCGAGTGTGTATTAGGGAGGTACCGAGTTTTATGTAAATAGTCAACAGCAACAACTTATATTTTATATAAACCTTAATTATTTTAAATTTCTTTAATTCATTTTATACACCAATTTTATTTTAATTATTGATTTATTTATTGAACATTTAAATATTTTATTAATGATTTCTCTATTGTCCAATATTAATAGTTTTGATTTACAGCTTTGCACTTAGCTTTGAATTTTGTCTTTATTTGTTCTCTTGTTCATTTTTTTTTTATTTTCTTTGTTGTGTTCAATATTGGTTTTTTAATTTCTATTCTTGTTTTTTGAGTTCCATTTCCATTTTTGAATTCCAGTTCCGTTTTGGTGTTTCATTCAGTTTTTGTGTCTAATTTCGCCTTTTTTTTTTTTTCTTTTTTTTTTCTTTTTTTTTTCCAGTTCTGTTTTTATATTCTCTATCTATTTCTTTCCCATTTTGTTTTGATATCATCTCTGTTTTTCATGTTTTCTCTCTGTTTTATAATCCTTTTATGTTTTATAATCCTTTTCTGGTTTGTGTTCCTTTTGCGTTTTGTATTCCTTATCTGTTTGGTTTTCTTTTTGTGTTTCGTGTTCCATTTCTGTTCTGTTTAATTTTGTTAATTTTTTTTTGTATTGTTTTGTTTTTAAGTTACAAATGCTTTTGTTTAGAGCAACATCGCCGAAGCTGTGAAGCTCCAATAAATAAATATACAAATTTTAATGTTTATATTACCACTCACTTTTACACACTTCTAATCACAATATGCACTGTTAACTTCATGCTCCTATTACACAGCACAATAACTCACAATCACTTGAATCACTGATGATCACTAAACACGGCACTGTACTGATGTTTAACTAAGAACTGCACTACACTGAACTGATGTTCGCAAAAAGCTGCCCTGAGCTTACTGATGTTCAAATTAGAAAACTCAAAACTAACAGTGCGGGGGACTTTATAGGCCGACGAAGGGTCGTCTAGGCGGTTCTAGATCTCCTCCCTCCTTGGAATGCCTTCATTTTCATTATACTTCTTAAATACGTGATTAACAATACATAATTTGGAAGCATGTAATTTTTGCAACAATATTATTTGTGTGAATATGTTTGTCATGAAAATTATTCACCTTCATATAAAATATTATTCATTGTCATGATATCCAATAATGACGTAATAACAGTTACAGTTTCTTTTCTTTTTTGCATTTTTCTTTGTATATATTTTATAGGCAAAAAATATTCTGATTTACAGGAAGAACGACAAAGAACAAAAGAAAGAGATCAAAATGAAGTTGAAAGTACCAGTAGTTTTCACACCGATATGCCTGTGGAAAGATTACTTGAAGCTGAGAGGAGGGTGGACTTCAAAGCTGACCTCACCAATGAATATGAGGTACAAGGATAGCAAATCTATCATCAGAGATCTATCTGTCAGAGGAAACAGTTAACTGTTTAATAATAATTATTGATATTTCCAGACCTTAGGCTAGGCTCTACCTTCCACTCTACTGTACCCCTAACCTGAAAATTACATATTTTATTGTTTTGGGCTATATTGCATTATTTAAAATTATTAATTTTATTTATTATTGTTGCTCGATTTGTGATCTATTTATTTTATTTCTTATTTTTTAACAAATAATTTCTAAAAAATTCTCATACCATTATTCTTAAAATTAACTATCTCAGATACCTGGCTTTGCTAAACTGCACTGTAACCAATCTATTTATGTTTCCTGTCTCAGTATTAACCTTTACAGCTGTAGGGATCTATGCAGAATTGATGTACTAGGGTAGAGTCTGCCACAATAAATGTTGAGCAGTTTCAAATCAATCTCTTCACTTATTCAAAATGTCATGGGCCGTAAAATCATGATCATGTTGTTTATTCATCATGATAAAGCTCTATGCAATTATAACAGTTTTTTTCTTGCCAAAAATTGCCCAAAGTAATGGTAGCTATTTTATTTACCTGATAGCTAAATAATTATTGAAAATTATCTTTTGTATGTCCAAAATATAAATATTATATTCATATTAGTTCATAGTATGCTCAGTAATGTGTATCATGTTACTGGAACAATGTTAATAATTTTGGAAAAAAATCTCCAGTACTTCCACTTCCTTTCATCAATCATTATTTCATTTAAATTATTTATTTATATAAGTTAAACAAATTTACATTTCTGAGGAAAACTCTAGTAACAGTGAATATATTAAATGGCCATTGTTAGGGTGGGGATGAAGAATCCCATCCCCTACCTCGCCATCTCCTGCACCTCAGGTCAGGGATACAAGGCTATTTTTGCTTTTCTTAATTAGTAAGTTTTTACTAAATTTCCTAAATTCATTTAAATTAAGTGGGGGGGGGGCATCAAAATTGGAATTCACTTTAGTGTGTTTTCCTGTTTGTGACTATCTCACTTAAAATGTGAGAATGAACTTTTGTATTTACATAAAAGTTAGAACATGAAGTTCATGAGAATACCGTTTTCCACCCAGAAGTAGTGATTCACTTCTCAAGTTCAAGACATAAATTCTTCAAGACAATATCATAGTTACTATTGATTTTGTTAATAAAATAAAATAAAAATATATGAGCAACATATACTTGAATCTCTTGTTTTGTTGATAAAGTATCTTGTAACATTAAATAACATAGACAGAGGGGGAAAAGTTAAAATGTTTAAACTTATAAAGTATATATGTATATTTTTTTCAGAACTCTATGAATAGTATATGTGAAGCCACTGACAAACAATTAGTCCAGTTGGTTGAATGGGCAAAACAAATACCACATTTTGTTTCTCTTCCCATTGAAGACCAAGTTCTTCTTCTCCGAGCAGGTAATTATGAAAAATTTCTACTTTTCAAAGTAAATAAATTTGTCTACTGGGTTACTGTTGTGACTACAGATTCTACTAAAGTCCTACTATCCAAAATTCTGATTAGCTCTCTAGACTCCTTCCATTACAGATTTAAAATATTGTCCATATACTAGTAAATTGCATTAATATATTAATACCTACCAATGGTCAAAACACAATCGTTCTCTACCCACATCTCTAGGATATTAGAACAACTCTTCCTTTAAATAATGCAAAGGTATAAAGATTATCTGAATGTACACTGCAGGCCCCTGGTCCGCAATAATATCTGTGCTTTGGACAGCTGGGTCTCAGATGAAGACTAAAAAAATATAGTAATAGTTGGTTGTCAATTTTATTCAAAGTTTTTCTTTCATTAAAAACCACCTCATATCCATTAGAAGTTCTTAAAATAAGATCTGACATATATTATAATAGTTAAAATATTTCTCAAACCATGTTTACAAAGATCATTTTAACATAATAAATCAAAGCCATAACATTTTTGGAATCCATTCTTCTTACTAGTTCTTAGTCTACAGCACTAAACAGTTAAAGGAATAATTATTTTAAAAAAATTAAAAACTTGATGATTTTATCTCTGTATTTTTTGACAAGAGTGGATGTTGTCATACCATTTTGGCACCAGATAAATTGCTTTCTGCTTATATAATGCTTTCTTTATATTGTCCAGTTATTGAGGATGTTTTACAAAATTCACTTTTGATAGTCAATTCCACCATGTTTTAGCATATGCAATTTTTATTTTATGTTAACAAGATTCTAATTTAAATAATAAAGTTGATATTGCTCATTTCATACCATTTCAGAGGGAAGCATTTCTTTAATTAATTAAGAAGATAATAGTAATACCTGGTTCTAACATGGCTGGGCAAGATAACATTACCCCCCCCCTCCTCTGTTTTTAAATTTCTTAATTTACATCACAAAAACAACTCACTCTGCCATCGGTCACTCCATTTTTATATATTAAAAAATAGATTATGAGTTCACTCAAGGCTTGCTAAATTTTTAATTAGTTCTTCATATTGATACGTGCTGCTGTTGAATTTTTTTTCTCTCACATAATTTTTTATTTTAGTGCTTCTTTGTTTATTTCATTTTTTGCTTTTACGAAAGGGAGCTATTATAAATATTTTTAGTCTCAACATTGACCAATTTTTTGTGTTTGTTTTCTTTATAAAACAGTCTGGGTTGTCAATGTGAATAATTTACAACTTTTGCTGTTTTATATATATATATATATATATATATATATATATATATATATATATATATATATATATATATATGGAAATCTCAGGTGATTTTGGCTAAGGAGCAATATTTTATAAATAATGTAATAATTTATAATACACACATTTGTAAATTCCTAGTTAAGCCACATTTATGTCGGGCAAAAGTCTTTCTAGTTGTAATGTCTTCTTGTTATATTTTCTAGGATGGAATGAACTCCTTATAGCTGGCTTCTCACATTGTTCAATTGATGTGAGAGACAGAATAGTGTTGGGTTCTGGAGTAATGGTCTGTAGGAATACTGCTCATCAAGCAGGTGTTGACACCATCTTTGATAGAGTTCTGACAGAACTAGTTTCGAAGATGAGGGAAATGAAAATGGACAAGGCTGAACTAGGATGCCTGAGAACAATAATTCTATATAATCCTGGTACGTAGTTTATTTTAACTATAATATTTTTAAATAAATTAACAGGATAGGACATTGTTTCACTGGAAAAGTAAATTACCGTGGTGAGTAAGAAATTCATATGCTTTAGATTACATTTCAATTTGAATGATATGATATTATAGATTTCAAGATATGAAATCATTAATCATACATTATTTCATTTAATTTTCATTAATTTTTCAAACTTGATGTCATGCAATTCCTAATTTTTTATAGGTTATAATGAAATTTTTGTTGATAAAATATTAATGTTATGTATTGCTGCCTTTATATTATTGTGATGGTTTCTATCAGATTTCCCTCAAGGGAAATCAACTATTGGGATTGCACTCATGACACGATTTTTAAAAAATGTCTTCAAATGTCCATCAATCCGACCTAGTAGGTGAAAATGAGGTCCGTTCAAAATTTTATATATATTTGTGTTACTGCTCTAATAGTCACAATTCTTGTTTGATCGTATCCAAACTTGATATATATGCATTTCATGTAAAACTAAAGGTCATGTTCATTAATAGCTGAAATCAAACCACTGTGAGAGGGGGGGGGGTTAGTGGGGAGGAATTAAGAAAATTCGAAATATCTCCATATTATATGTTCGATCAAAAAATTCTATAGAGCCAATCTTATTTCAAAAAAATGTACTATAAATATTGATATATACATTTATTTTCTATCTTTAATATTAACAAAGATATTTGCATTTATTAGTTTTAAGTTTTCAGTAAACCCACACTCCTACTCATGCCATATTAGCAATAAGTTGTTATATAATGAACCACATTATTTCAACCTTAAATACCATGTAATGTTTCCATTGAATGTTTACCGTATAAGACATGAAAATGTGTAATGTAATGACATCAATTAAGATTTTGATGTCGTGAGTCGAAAATATTTACATCCCCCCCCCACACACACACAACCCTTTTACTCATCAGTTTTTTTCATAGAAATGGGGAATATGTGATGGGAAGAGATCACAAGTGTGTTATTCCAGCATGTGGGAAATCTGCTTACTTTACGCAGCTCCCGCGTGACAGACTTTTACTTATTTGTTATGTAAAAACAGATTGTTTTATGAATTATGGTGATGTTATTGAACTATGGCATTGGGATGACTATTGGGCATGTTGCTTAATTTTAACTACCATCCGTCCATTGGCTTTCCTTGGAAGAATATTGCAGGGATAGGGCAATGAAATTAATCACCATAGTTATTTTTCTATTCCTATATATTTGTTCTGTTATAGAAGTTCGAGGATTGAAGTCTGTCAGTGAAGTAGAAGCCCTTAGGGAAAAAGTATATGCTTCACTAGAAGAATATACACGATCAAGTCATCCAGATGAGCCAGGACGATTTGCAAAGCTTCTTCTTCGATTGCCATCACTTCGATCTATTGGCTTGAAATGTCTTGAATATTTATTTTTCTACAGAACTCTGGGTAACACGCCAATAGACAATTTTCTATTAAAGATGTTGGAATCATCTGATCTATCAAGCAGGTTGTAGTTTTTTTTTCTTTTCGTGACGAGACAAGGATCTCATTTCATGCCATATGCTCCATTTCAGTCTTATTATTAAAAAAAAAAAAAAATGCTTGTTTTTATTAATTGACTACCTACAAAATATGTTTAATACTTTACATTTATGTGTATTTATTGTAATTAGATCTTGTGTATTCATAGGTATGTATATACTATGTTTAATTAATCTTTTTATATGTATATATGAATGTAAGGTATTAAAATCTATTAATCAGAGTTTGCATCTGATTTACTTTCCTGTGTATTTATTAAGATATAAAAAGTTGAAACGGTAATAATACAAATCATATATATATAAATCACTATTTTGAATTTTGGGATTTAAATATTTTAGTTACTTAGAAATTTTGTTCATATTATCTGTGATCCTAGTGCTAGTTTGTTGATGTTCTTTTTCTATGTAGATCTAGAGACAAAGCATTATATTTGTAATGACAATGTGAAATAAACTAACAAAAATTATTTAAATTTAAGAACATTTTTATTATTAATCTATGAATTGTTATGTTCATATATGTATATTTTATATTTATACAAAAAGATATTAACTGATATAAAAACAGAATGCAGTAACCATCATTATTACAGTTTTTATTTTTGTTTTAAATTCTGTAACTATTTGAAATGTATTATTTGTCCATAATTGAGTACCATTTAGATGATAATGTTAAATTAATTATTTTAATGTTATTTATTTTTTTTTATTGAGAAAGAATATAAGAAATAAATTATTGCTAATAACGGAACATAATAAATAATTGCAGTTGTTGAAATTATTAACTCTAATCACCTGCAGTGTCTTTTTTTAAAAATAATATTTTAATTGTATGTTGTTCTTATAATGGATGCTACACGAATGTAATATTACTTCTATTGTGTACAAAATCTTATATTCAGGAATGTGATTTTGTGTTCCTTGTTTTTCAAAATGTAGAATTGACATGGTTTAGAAATAACCATGTTTCATTTTTTATTTAGAGAAAGTAACTACCTAAATGAAGTTAATTACAGAACACAACATTGATTATAAATAAAATAATTGCTATTCATTCATCTAAAATATTGTGCATTATAATACCAAATTTGTATATCAGGCTAAAATCGGTTCGAAATGATTTTATACATTAGTAAGAAATATTTTTCATTGAGCACTATAAGAGTTACAGTATAAACTAGTTTTTAGTTAAAGAAAGTGACAAACAATAGAAAAGATAATATATTATTTATTAACATACACTTTGTGCTACTATGGCTAATCATAGTGGTTTATCTCAAGTTTACTTCTCTTTTCTAACCAGATGTGGTACAAAGGATTTTATTTAGCGAGTTCATTACAAAATAGATTAAACTAACTACTAAATTAATATTGTTAAACTTATTATGATATATTAATAAATTTAACAACAGACTTAAAAATATCTAACTTCCTTTATATGAAAGGATAAGTTCTATATTATTTGTTCACATTGTGTAAATACACTAGTGAATAAATAATTAATTATTAGTTTCAAAGATGACATAAAAATGGTTAGATATTTCAAATTTAATTGTTAAATTTTAAACCCTATTCTCAAAACTCTTTAATGGTCTTGGTTGCTTTGCAGTTCATTTTATGTTTAAAAATAAAAATTTTTCTTAGCAGGTCCTTATGGTCATCTTTCCTTATAAGTTTCCATGAAAATCAGGATATCCTGCTCATGGAAACAGCCGTCAAGCATAACCTATTCATACAAAAATCTTCCTTTGCAAATATTAAATTTAAGAGTCCATTTATTGATTCGCCAAGGTATTTTTTTTTTGAAAAATCCATTCAACATTTTCAAGATTATTAATTCAAAATAGGAGGTGCAGGTAGAGGCTCTAATCAGAGTCAATTTACATAGTTGCACTACATTAGTGGTTTTTATCATGAAAAATGTTTTCTTCATATTTGTAATTTATGATATTACCTTTATTTAATATAATTTAATTATTTGCAATGTATTAACAAACTATGAATTTTCCTAAAAGTATATCCAACTCTTTTTAATACTCCCCCTTTTCCCGAAATTACAATGTAAGTTATTTCAAGTAACTTTCTTTCTTTTTTACTTTCTTGTATAAACTAAAGGATATATTGTAATCTCTACATTTTTTTTTTTCCAGATTAGACTGAAATTATTCATTTTGACTAGATTTGACATGGCACCTGTACATATTTTGCATTCCTCAAAAGCAACTAGCCTTTGAATGTTGAAATTTCCTATTTCCGATTGTAACCCCCCTTTTTGATCAAAATTGACCTAAGGGGAGGGGGTTTAAAGGGGGAATAAATAAAAAATTGAAATTTTTTCTGTACCAATTAGAGTTACAAAAAATATTATAGAATTATTTGTATTTATCATGAAAAGATCTATTTATTGTTTATGAGATTTTTTGATATAGTACAGTGGCATAGAGATATCGTACATTTTACAAATAAAAACATGTTGAATAAAGTGGAGCAAACAGCCATAGTTATATATTTGCATGCTTAAATTCTGTAGTATATGGATAGAAACAATATAGGCTGAACCCATTAAATAATAAATGAAATTATGTAATAACACTAGGACCTACTCATTTTGATTAAGATAACCTCACCAAGTCTGCATACTCCTTGACTTTTAATGGGAACTTTATTGAACACAAAAAAAAAAATTTTTAAAAAAAGAAATGAGAAATTATAAAAAATTGTATTCTTAGAAATGCATTACTCAAGAGATAACTGAAAGTTGTGAGCACTTCAGGTGTGGCTCCATATTCACAGAAATGTAGTTCAAAAACAATAAGAGTTTGTAAACATTCTCTCGAACTAGTAGTTGCTCCCTCAATTTTGTTATTATTTTTATTTATTTGCAGGGAGAAACATGCCAGATGTGGCAAGTGATCTAGAACTAATGCTATAAAAGTTACAAACAATCTAATAATCATTGCTGCACAGGTGGCAAATTGTATAGTGTGCAAATAATTATTTTTTGGTTGTTATTTTCCAATATTAATTTTTCTATAATCTTCACATCCTGCTGAATAAATGTATTCAAATAAATAGTGATAGATAGTAATAACTTTCCACTCTTTTTATTCAACTTCAGTATTGTGTAGTACATGATTGATTTATTGCGATGTCACTTAAATTGAAAAGCACTATGATTACTAAAAATTATGTAAACATACAAGTACAATTGAAATTAAATTTATTTCATTGAGTATTTTTTCTTTTTTTTTTTTTTTAATTTCTGATTTTTTAAAAATGGTAACAAATATAAGAAACACTTGTTCTCATATTTCTGATTGCTAAATCATTCATTCAAATGTTAAAAAAAATTGAGACTCCAAAAGGACATGATATTATAAGTTTTATGGGACCAGTAGTACCCGGAAAGTTAATTCTTCAACAGAACTGGAGATAAAATAATGTAAAGAAGTCCTTGATCAAAAACTGAATTATTCACAATGAATTTCTCCTCTTCTAAATTTTTGTAATTGAAAAACAAAAGGTTCAATGAAACATTGTTTGTTCTTCTTCCTTCCATTTGTGAAAACTAACCCCTAGGGTAATTAATTGTAGGTGAAGAAACCTCATTATTACTTCCACACGTTAAAATTATGTTTTAAAGTGGACGTTAATAAATAATAATAATAATAAATTATGTTTTAGTCTATAACATATAAATGAACAACACTTCTAATAACAATTACATGTCCCAATTGAACTTGAATTCTCTCAATATAAAAATTTGATAAATTTTTATCTCTACCTACTCAAAAGTTATTTCATCAACTTATTTTTTTAAATTATATTTTGTTTAGAAAATTAATACTATAATAAGTGTCACATTGTGAAATGTCTTATTTAGCCTGTAATTTATTTATTGGCATTTAAAAAGAAGTACATATTTGTTATATTTTTGAAATGTGCCTCCAACCTTTTAGTGGATTGAAGTATTAATTTTAATTGGGGTAAAGTCATATTTTTTTGATGATCAGATTTCAACTGAAAGCAGATGTCAACTGGCACTTACTTTAAATCTGATCATCAATTTGAGCCTTCATCTGGCAGACAATATGGATACATAATAATTTTTCAATTAAAAAAAAAAATCATAAAATGAAAAAAAAGAGAGGTATATCTTCCATGATTAAAAAAAGAAAATAAATGTGATTATTGTTATTCATTCTTGTTTTCTTCATTGACACTTAAATTTCTTTTTCTTTATCTTTATATATATATATATATATATATATATATATATATATATATATATATATATATATATATATATATATATGGGATATTCAATTACATCTTGGATCAAACACTGATACATAAAACTGAAAGATGAAAAACAGTTTATGAAACACTTCTCTGAAGCATATAACATCAATCTCATAAAGCAGTACCTCATGAAAATGGTAATAATTCATTTAAACCAAATTCTATACATAAGGTAAGATGAGGATCCACTTTCATTGAATCTAAACAAGGTTGTTATTGTCAAAAGGAGGAGTTTTAAATCTGTACATGCTATTCATTAAATAGTTTTATTTTAAAAATTATAACATCAATTTTATAATTATGCTAAGTCTAGTTTATGGGGTCATAAGTAGGTGAATGCATATGTTTAAAACTCTTGATGCTCTTTGTATTATGGCTTTAGTTCCCTCAAAAGTTATGCAAGTTTATTGGAATAGTCTTATCAAATTCTTAGCTTTGCTTAGGACTGCGCTCTGTATATAATCAGTTTGTATCATGCTTAGTTGTAAAACTCCAACATTAAAATATGTAAATTAAATATATAAATTAAAATGATTCCCTATAAAAGAGGTTGTAATTAAAGTTGTCCTGATAGTATATAATATGTCCTAAATGTTTCAAAACTATTGAGTTACCAAATATTTAACCAAGTAAAGCAAGGACTAAGTTTATATGTAGAGCACCAGCTATCCATCCTATTACTAATCATGCCAACAATAATGAACTACTTTAACATGGGAACTGCAACATTAACTCTACTAGACCAAGCCCCTTCTCTGACAATAAGCCTGAAATGTGAAGTTATAATAATTCTGATAATTCACTCATATTATGCTTTGTGTATTCATGGTCATATAAATTATCAAAACTATTTAGATTTCTTAGTTTAAAGTTTTTTATTTAAGAAAGTAAGGACCCTTCTTCAGGTAAACACCAGGGTTTAATGTGCCACACGTTTTATCTTTGAGTCTTCTATATTTCATTAGTTCAGAAACCTAGCCCACAAATATATATTATTAAATTTCATCATAATGGGACGAATTCTACAGGAATGCTCAGAAGAAAACATCCGTACATTTCTAAATATAATGACGTGAAAAGAGTATTTTCTGATACATTTCCTAATGAAACTTTTGGAATGCAAGTATAAGTTATATTACAAAGTTACAAGATTAAAAATGTCAGGTGATTCTAATTTTATGTGTAAAACATAGTATGCATAGGTAAAGAAAAATGGTACTGAATTATGACTTAAAGATACTTTACAAATTGCATTGGCTCAAATATATATATTTCTATTTGTTTTGTAAGTAAAATACTTATAAATGTTCCTTTCTCAACAAAGGGTTGTGTAGCCATGTAGAGCACAAGCTGTACATCTTCCTATATATATTGTTATTATGAAGTAAATAGCTCATAGAGTGCACATGTAGAAAGGCAATGTTGTACTATTAAACATTTATTTCCAAGAGCTAAGTTGTATATTCAAGGTAAAGATTGAAATCAAAATCATACAATTATACATAAGGTTTTATTATTAAAGGTAAAAATTTTAGAACACATATAACACATTCATTTGATTTTTATAGAGCTTCTTCATATTTGTTAACCCTTTTTAAAAAGCAAATACTTTCCCAGAATCATCTATTTTGGCTGTATAATATTTGATCAATAATGGATACTTTGTTTATGTAGTATTTTTCACTTTTAAAGTTGTAGTTTGTATTCTCAAACTGGCCAATTGTTTCATTAGGCAGCTTATGCAGACTATGACATTGGAGGGATGGCTCTCTAACAATTCTGGTCTTGAGTTAAATTCTGTCCACTTTTCCTAGTGCCCTTATTGTAGGATAGTCTCATGCAGAAGGTAATGGGAAGACACTGCATGTTTTGAGACCTACTTGCTTCGCTAATTTGTTTCTGTGAAATTCAGGGCTTCCTGCTTCCAGGAACTATTGCCAAGTCCTGTAAATACAACTACAATAATTCATCATTGTTTTTATCATAAATTAGTAATTGGCCTAATTTAAATTTCACCTCCAGCCTTAACTAATAAAAGCTAAGACAATGATTATTACATTACATGGGCATTTTTTAATTTTTTGGTAACTAATTTAAAAGCAAAATTTTATACTATTTTAATATTGTTTAATTTAGTATATTGACAACCTTGTACTTCAGATTTCGTTGCTCTAGTTGGATAGATTGTAATCAACTGATGACTTCTATCTTTACTACATGAGCATTGATGTATTACAATTACTGTTTTGTCTCTCACATAAATAAATATTAGACTACGTTAAAACATTTTATGAAGACACTAGTTAATCTGCCAATGAAATGAAATAAGGCCTTAGGTATGAGTGGCCTCACAAACTTAAGTTATAAAATGGTTATTTCATTTAGCTTATTATCTCACAAAATTATTTGAAAATAATTCTGGGCTTATTTTATTTCAGTTGGTAAATACCAATGTATAGGAGTTTATACGGCCTAGATTAAGTTTAAGGTCTGCTAAATGGTTTGAAGACAAGTCTATTTTTGTATTTTAATTTTTTAGAACCACAATAGCAACTTGCAAGAATTCTCTCTCTTTTAGAAATTAATGTACGTTTTTTGGGGCTATATTACTTTCAATTTATACTGTTAAGAGTAAAAAATTCCATTTATGTACCTACTTGTTAATATTATATGTAGAATATATTATCTTGTGTTCTTATTGGGACACTTGTTGTTGCCGTTAATTTATGTGAATATATATATAACTTAAATGAGAAAAATTGAATTATGTATGTTAGAAAAAAGAAAAATTATCAAATTTTATAGTTTCATGTTAATGATTGTTCTGGTAAGATTTAATGTAAGTGTTTTGTGAGATTTCATTATGTGATAAGTAAGGAACTTTATATAGGCTCCTTTTTAAAGAACAGCGAAATCCATTTATTAAATGTTTCAAAAATAAAAGTTATGTATAATAATATAGTTATGCTTTGTATTTTGTTTATTCTCCTGAACTATTTACTTACTTTTAGGCACTACAGGTCTTGTAGGTCCTAGCCATTTCTTTATATCATTTAACTGGGTCTGCAGAAAGAACTTTCATTCTAGGCCTCTGCCTCTGAAAACCCTACCTCGTTTCACAATTTGTAAGTCGTGAACACTTTTGGCTTAGAACTCAAATAATAAGCACCTCAGATATAGAACAAAATACGATATGATAAAATTGTTTACTTAGGTTGATTTATTACTTGTCATTTATTAACATCAACATTATGCTAATAAGGCTTATTGCGATGGGTCATCCATTACAGATTAGCAGCTTTTCTAACCAATCTAGAAATAAGGGTTTTATTTAGTGGACCAATTACTAAATTCTTATTGCTCTCGAAATAAAATACTCGAATCTAGATTTACTGAAATCTAAGGTTTAACACATATGGTTACCAAGAAGTGCAAAGTATAAAAGAGGTTGGCTTTTGAATTTCATTTAAATTTATAAAGATTTCTTGATTTTTGTTTATTATTATTTACGTCCACTTTATGCTACTAGGCTAATCGGGACGGCTTTCTACAGGTTACCACCCTTTTCTAGCCAGGGTGGGCTCAAGGAGTTTATTTAGTGAGTCCGTCACCAAATAAATTTCTTCTGCCCAGGGCGGGAATCGAACCCGCCACTATAGGTCTACCACGCGAGATTAGGACCAACGCCCTAACTCACACGGCCAACCTGAGCCCCTATTGCTTGATTCTCCATTTATTTCAAATCAAGTATTTGCTAAGATGAAGCAGATGATCTTCGCATGAATAAAAATCTCATTTGAAGATGAGAATGATTCTATAAAAAATGCTTATAATACAAAAGTTTCATTTGTTGTAAAACAAGGAGAGGTTTTTACTATATTGACTACAATGACTTAATGTAAGGATTACCATAATCAGGTTAAGTCATGGAAACAATAAAACCGTGTACAATGGAAAATATTGTATACAAACACATTCAACTTGTAGTACATAGTATATTAGGAAACGAGTTAATAATAAACATTGTTGCTTTGGCTAGTCGAAGACCCTTTCAAGAGAAGACCAAGACTAAGTCTGAAAATTAAAGTAGAAAAGTTCTAGAAAGGCTAGCCAAAATCTAGGATTTCATGTTTCTTAACATGTATCAACAATGCTTACCACTTTCAACATCAGTTATAGAATTAAAAATCTTTCATTTTCGTTTCTAGCAGATTTCTTTGAAAGGAAATCAGCTACTGAGGTTGTACTCATGATTGTTTCATTGCAACCAAACTCGATATTAAACATTTCATGCAAAGCCAATGATTAAGTTCGTTAATATATGAGGGGGGGGGGTTTAGAGGGTGAATATTGAAAATTCAGAATATCTCTGTTATGAGCCAAATTGAAAAATTGTAAATGACCAATTGTGTTGCTAATTTAATTTCCAAATAATTTATTAATATTTTTTTCTCTATCTTAATGAAGATATTCACATTTTTTTCTCAGTCTTCAAGAAAGCTTCCACTTCTACTCATCTGATATTAATAAGCTGAAGCATCATGAAATGTTCACATCAAGAATGTACAGTGTCACACACACTGACATGCCAAACAATATTTAACTGTTTCATGAAAAAATAAAGAGTAAATTGGGAAAATGGCTAAAAACAAGGGAAGGGGTAGTTTAGAAGGGAGGAAAACTAAAAATTTCTAATAGCCCAGTTATTGCATTGTGTATAACGAATCTTAATACAAATTTAATTTCCTATTAATGTCTTTCTATGCCTTTTTGTTTCAGTATATTGAACATTTTATTTCTTTCTTTTTTGGCAGGCCAACCCTTATGGTCATTAACACCAGATATTGGACATTAACTGAGTTATTGGATTAAAAATATTAATTAATGATGAGATAAGAAAATATAAATAAGATTGTTTTCAAATCATCTTTCTCTTCTTTCTTAATCATTATTATTTGTTGTGAAAATAAGTTTAATATATAATTTTTATTGATGAATTGATTTGTTATTTTATTAATGATCTTTCACCGTAGTCAGTTTCATAGTAGTAGTAATTCAAATTCTTCACTAATGCAAACCCCCTTTGTTTTAATTATTTGGGATTAGTAAGAATTGATTGTATATTAATTTCTTACTTCACAAGAAGGCATAGTCATGTTGGAATGAAATGTTTCTATAAGCTTTTTATTAAGTTCATGTAAGAATTTCTTCAATTAAGTAAGTAAATACAATAATAAAATTAAGATAATAATTTGAGATATAACTATAATTTCATAATTAGGATATTTCTCCTAAGGTTTTTAAAATTTAACTTGAGATATGAGATATATTATTAAAATAACAATACCATGTAAACAAGGAAAGAATTCTTAAGAACACGACTTCACGAGCTCCAGTGGGTCAGGCAAGTCTTGATATACATTTGTTTCCAGTTCCCATACAGATTCACCAGTAAAATTTGACTCCTTCTCGATATAATAGAGGACTAGGGGTAAAATATACTCTTGTTTTACAGTGCCATTTTCTTTAAACATTTCAAGACCTTCTTGACTGTCTAAGTTTTCCAATTCCATATTTACTTTCTCACTGGAACACCATTTAAAATGCTAAATAAATTGTAGAATATCTATTATTGATTATTACTAAGGAACATAGTACTTACTTGGGGTAGAATAAGATATATATATTTTCCATAATTTCATCGTCTGAAAATGACATTCTTAGAGCCTGTAAATTTCTTCCAACATAAACTAAAGGAACATAATTCCAACGTCGATGCCTCTTCAATTTTTTTATTAATTCCTGTTTATTCCACTTCAGTTCTGTACACAAATATCTTAAGCAATCACTTCCATAAGGTTTATAACTCGTTAGACATAACCTGAGAAAATATAAAATAATTCAATTACTTCAACTTAGCTTAAAATTGCTTTGAACAATAATTACTTTTAAGTAGACAGTATTCCGTAACTCATTACCAAGCATTTGAGTTGGAACTTGAATAAAGAATTAATCATCATTGGCCAATAAAGCTACACATGTGAGCTATGGGAGGGAGTGATCCAAGCTGACCATATCTTTTACCAAAGCTGTGTGGCCTTGGCTCGTCAAGGGATATTGAACCAAAGATTTCATTTTAAATAATTATTTCATTACATCAAACAACTAAATTTTTAAGAAAATAAAAAGATTTCATAGAGCTAAAAGTAATTAGAGATGCCAATAACTGTAAGACAAAAATGTTGTGGATGTGTTTGCACCTAAACAACTTACCAAATTTGATGAATCTTGGGATGAGTATTACTGATAACCCAACCTAGTCTTAAGGTTGCTCTATTATTCCTAAAAATGATCAGGAGTGTGGATTGTAAGAGAGGCCTGATGTAAAAGTCGTGGTATTTCATTTCCTAGTTTACAAGGGTATAAAAATGATATATACTAAAAACTACACAGCAGTCAACATTTTTATGGTCGTAAGTGACTGAATGAAACTGGGTTTGTAAATTATCCCTAAGTCTGTCTAGATTACAGGGTTTATTACGAATGAATAGGAATGCAGGTTTTAAGCAAGGCTTGAAATGAAAAATCAAGATTACCATTGCCTACTCATTTTCCGACAAGCATAACAGAAAAATTGTTCATTTTATTATTTAGAGTAACTTTTGTTATGTACCTTTCTATTGAATAACTAACACTAAACAAGATATTCACATAAAGCTAAAGTTATGGTGCATAAACGACTCACCAGATCACCAGTGGACTGAATCACACAAAATTTGGTACCTGTATTACCAGTACCCCAACTTAGTCTACCGGTTATATTAAATTCTTATGAAGAAATAAGTGTGGAGGTTTTAGAGTAGCTTTGAAATGAAAAGTTGCTGTGTTTCATTTCTTATTCCTTTTTTTGCCAAACATGCACATAACAAAACTCCTTTATTTTGTTATTTAGATGTTTGTTATATAAACTTTTGTCGAATGATTACCAATAAACAAGATCTGCTAATAAATGTATAACATTAGGTGATAATATTAAACAGCTTATTCATATTTTTAATTCCTGGTTTTTTACTATATTAATATTTTTACAGATAAAATAGAGTGTATGAACTATTAAAATTGTGCAAATTCATTTTCCTGCAAAATGATACTCAAGGTCAAGTTGTTAATTATTTAACAACTAATTTTTTGTTATGCACAAATCATTTATATAGAAATACTAATCCAATTTGATTTAGGAATAGCATATTATCAAAAATAAATTATTTTTTTGGACATAATATGATTGTTCAAAGTGGGATACTGGTTGCCGGGAGGTTTATAATAAATCAACCGCCTCACCCAGCTTTTTCAAACCTAAATTAAGTCATGTTTACATAAACTATTAAAAATGTTATTAATGTTCCCCAGAAAAGGGAATTATTAAAACATTCTGATTGTTTAATTTTTAGAATAAATAATTAAAACAAAACAATACTGAATTTACACAACATGCAGGAGCACGAGTTCTGGGGATGCAATTAAAATTAATTCTAATATTTATCAACTTATTTTCTGCAATATGTTGGTAGTATTGGAATTATTATGTATTACATTCATAATACTTCTTATTGTATTCATAATGGTTCACTGAAAAGTACATATTGAACACAGTTTGTTCTATGTATTTTTCTGCTGAAAATATTATTAATGGAGAAATATAAGAGTATAAGTTTTCACTTCCAAATAAACTCCCACTCCTGTCTGTGGTAAAAAAAAAAATAACATTTGTTGACAATATAAATATCTTTGCTACATATGCAGAAAAATTTCTAGCTTTAATGATGCACTCTCATGAAACACCTGTAAGAACAATTTATCAGTCAAAGTCAACATTTTGGAATTTATGATTTTTCGATAAAATCAATATTCGTGAAGATCTTGACGAATATAGATTATTCGACCCTCCTGAAGCTCCCCTCCCTGGCTGATTTGTGGCGCTAAACCTTCCTGGGCGTCACCCAAACTCGTACAAAAAAATTCATTCAAATCGGTCCAGCCGTTTAGGAGTTCAGTGACATACACACGTACAGTAGAGTTAAATACAGTAGAATATAAAGATATATATATTTATAGGCACTTCTTATAATGAAAATATTAAACTATTTGGGAACACAGACCAAAGAAAGCTAAGAAATATTGAATTTATATTAGTCCTTCTACTGCACTACCTAATACAATAAGAAAATTAGGTTTTGTTCAAGGGCTCATTTATCAAATACAATATATTTAAAAACTTATACCTTTCAAACATGCTTTTATTTGAAGCTAAACCTCCAATAGAAAGATTTAACTTCATTTTTTCCAAAATTTCCATTCTCTTTTTTGCCTTTACTAGATAGTGAACTGCAAGTAATATTCTAGGATGTTTTAAATTAAACAAAAAATAGTCATAGTTTTTCATTTCGATGATTCTGTTATTAACTGTCTCACAATTCAATGTAAAAAGCTTAAGGCAACGTTGAAAAGTATCAGAGGGAATACCCGCAGCCTGAAAAAGTTTATTAAAATAGTACAACTCATTTAAATAAAATTCAGAAAATCAATTTTTGTAAACATATGTACTCATACCTCAACATACTGAATAATTTTTTCCATATTTTCAGAAGTCATTACAGATATTTTAGGATAAACGTGGAGACAATCCTTTACATCCATATTTCCTACTTTCTTTATTCTGTTGAGCATATCTATTATATTATCGGGATCATTACGAAGAATATACCAATTTTTAGCCATCTAAAATTTCATTATTAGTTAAAATACCTCAGAGCTTAGTTGAAAACTGTCAAACCAAATAAATCTAGAAAATACATACAATTTTCATATATTGGAAATTTTTTTAATTTGTTTTATATGAATAATTTCTAAAGAAAAAAAATAATATACAATCCTATATATATTTTCTTACTTTAAAAACTAGGTCTATTAATAAATGATTTTACAACCTCAATAGCTGATTTCCCTTATGGGAAATCTGCTAAAATGTTATATGATAAATCTTGTTGGAAATGTAATGTGCTACATTGTAGTTCTGTGCATTTCTACTCTTACACAAATATTACCTGTCTCTTTGATGAAGGGCCAGGAACCCACTAATCTCTATGGACAACTCCTGTTTTGGTATGTTTGAATTGCATCACCCATCTGTATCCAGTCAGTGGCAGATTTTTTTTTGTGTAATTGTAACTATTTTGTCAAATCTATTCTCTGGAGCTGCGAATGTATGCATACAGTCATGCAAGGAAGAGAAAGACTGATCACAAGATTTTCTTTGAAAAGCTGCTTCTGGCCAATGTTTTTCAAATCATTTAGAATGGAAGGAAAGTTAATCCAATCTTTATATTTACACAGGAAACCATTTCTATTTGTACTCCTCAACAACGGGTAACACAACAAGTTGGTAATATGGTTATTCAGGTGGTCTCTTCATATCTCAAGAGCTTGTTGTTTTTTTATAATCTAAATACAGGAAAACCAGCTTGACCTTTATTTTACTGGAAGTTAACTTTTTATCAAATTGAGTGCTTTTAGCAGATTTCACTTAAGGGAAATCAGCTATTGAGGTCATGCTCATAACGAGATTTTCAAAATTTTTCTTCAAATGTCCATTGATCCTACCTATGTACGTATGTAGATTTATCTATTGTTAAACTTCATGTGGGAAATCTGCTTAGTTTACGCAGCCCCTGCGTGACGGACTTTTTTGTCTGACAGAACTAACTATAACCTTGGATTGAATTTCTAATAACCAGGGAGTCACAAGGGGTAGCAAACCTTGCAACTAGTAATTCATGTGCTCCAGATAGTTTTTTGGTCTTCTGGTTAGTTGACATTTTGTTATTCAAAGTAATAAGAAAATAACTTTGTCAAACCATGGATAACCAATTGAAGGACGGTTAATGGTTTGACAAAAATAAAAATAATACTTTAATAATTTAACATAGAGAATAGAGTATTAATCTCAAATAAATGAAGAATAATCTCACTGCTAAATAAAATTTAGTGAGCCATTCCAAGAGTCAAAGAAATGTTTCTTTTTCACAAGTTCAACATGCTACCAATAAGTTATGGCTGCAAAAGCAAACCAAATTTTATATTTGTCAATAATTAAATAGATTTTAGATGAAATTAGTTGTGCAATGGTCTGAATGATTTAAGATGGTGGCAGAAGTCCAGATCTTACATTTTTTCCAATAAAATGAAAGCCAGCTCAAGGGTTTTATGTAATAACATTATGTTATTCATAATTACAGTACTATAATTCTTTCGAGCACTTTAAGGTACTAAGAAAAAAATAAATAAAAACAAACAGATCTTACCCTGTGTTTTGATAAACCAATTATATCTTTAAAAATGTAATAATTTTGGTTAATTGTTTTAAAACTCTTATTCTGCAGCCTGTATAAAAACTGTCTTTCCATTTTAGGCATGATTACATCAGAAATGTCTAATTTTTGTTCCAGATAAGCTTTTATAGCAATAGCCTTAAACAATTTTTTTAAAAGTTAGTATGCAATAGTTATGAAATAGTAAGAATTTAAACTATGGTCTATGACAGAACAAAAATATATCTTAATTATCATAATAAAGTACAAAAAAGAAGAAAAAAAAAATGCTATGAATTAAGATAAACATTCACATATATATATACTAATAAAATTAAAATATTGTACACATAAAATATTTGGACTAGAATCAACTAATATCAAATCTTGAATTACAATAGTCCTGTCGAATTACAACTTTGCCGAATAAGTTTTATGTCTTCAAATGTCTCTTTAGGGACTTCATTGGAAGTTCAACTCATCTGTAGGATTAATGGAACCACAAAGACTTGATGGGCACAATGATATGTGCCAAACAATTTTAACAAAGGAAATCAAAGCATTTATCTATTTCATTTGCTTCTTGAATAGTTTTAGCAGATTTCCCTTCTACTACGTTGTACTTATAACACGATTTTTGAAAAATTTCCCCAGATGTCCATCGATCGTTCCTAGGAGATGACGAAAATGAGGTCCATCCAAAATTATATATATTGTTACGTTTTTATTACCAAAACCAGTAATAAACGTTTTTAATAAGAGTTCTTTTGGATTGCAAAATTAAATACTCGCAAGTTTCACAGTTTTTATCACTGCACATTTTATTTTACAATGCACGATACACTTGGTAATTATTCTTAATTACTACTCACAGTATAGCGTCAATGTTCTTCAGATTACACAGTCCAACAATTCACTCACGGTCACTGAAATTCACAACAAGACGGCACTGCACTGTCCTTGACTTTGCGGCACTAAACTGTTACTTACAGTCACGGCACAACACTGTTCTTATAAAAACACTTTACCGCACTGCACTAAGTCGCACTGTAGCACTGATGTGACCAGCAAGATCGCTGAGCATAAAACTGACTCGCTCGCGGCTAGCCCTTCTTTATATAGGGTGGCGGCATACATCAAAGAGGAATTGTCTGGACTCTTCGACGTCTGGCTGGAAGGTACTGGTCGGACCTAGAACATTCTGTCGGTTTCTTTGATCTACGTCACACTTTCCAAATACGCGACTCTCTCTCTCTGAAAGATTATTCATGTATTTAATTTTCGCAACAATATATATATATATATATATATATATATATATATATATATATATATATATATATATATATATATATATATATATATATACTAGCTCATATACACGGCTTCGCCCAGGAATTCTTTGAGGCTGAATGGTGATGGTATTTTTTTGGCAAGGCTTTACTTTGCACAATATTTTGACATTTACCTGTCCCAGTGATTAGGGTTTATACCCGTCGTTGCTGTGGGTTTGTTAATAATAAAATTAATTTTTTATGTAAGAATTCACTGTCCTCCATATTGTCATATTTCCCGTCTCCTTTGCATTATGCATAGATTTGAATTATTAAGGACAAAATAATAACATAGATTTGAATTAATTTTTCCAGGTGAGGTACCAGATAGTTCATATTGGAAAGAATTGTTGAGCATATCAATATTTCTACAGAAATTACTTGTTTCATACATTGTTCCTGAAAAAAAGTATAAAACAAAAGTTTCTCTAAATAACAAAGTAAACAACTTTTGTTATGTGCACATTTGTCGAAAAACAAATAGAAAATGAAATACCACGAATTTTTATTTCAGGCTTCCCTTATAACTCCCACTCCGGTTCCAACCTAAACATTTTAATATTGCTTATAATCATGGAAGAATTAATGCTAATTAACATGCCGAGTTTTGTTAAGTTTGGTTCAATCGTTAGTACCCAATAAAATAGTTGGCTCCCGCTTTAGTTTTTAGTGAATATCTCGTTTATACTTTGTTGTAGGACAAAAGTGAATATAGCAAAAGTTTCTCTAAATAATAAAATAAACAACTTTTGTTATGTTCATATTTGCCGAAACCCCAATAGGAAACGAAATATCACTATATTTAATTTCAGGCCTCCCTTATAACCCCCACTCCTGCCCGTCCCTAGAAATGTTAATATGGCTTATTATAAGGAAGGGGTTAGTGCTAATTCACATACCAAGTTTGGTTTAGTTCGGTTGAGTTTTTGTGACAAATAAAATTGTTGACTTCCGCAGTAGTTTTTAACGTATCTCATTTATACTTAGGTATACGACAAAAGTGTATATAACAAAAGTTACTCCAAATAACAAAATAAACAACTTTTGTCATGTGCATAATTGCCGAAAATGCATTAGGAATCAAAATATTACTATTTTTAATTTCAGCCCTGCCTTATAACCCCCACTCCTGTTCGTCTCAGACAATATTAACATAGCCTAAAGTCTAAGTTGGGTTAGTAGTAATATACATACCAAGTTTCATAAAATTCGGTTCAGCCGTTTATGCATGAAAAGGTAACAAACAAACAGACACCAAAGAAACAAAATACAGTTTTATGGTGTCTATAACATGTGAAATGAAAAGTTATCGTGAAATTTTGCGAAAAAAATCAATGTACAGACAGAGGTTACTATATATATATATATATATATATATATATATATATATATATATATGTATATATATATATATATATAGATAGATAGATAGATAGATAGATAGATAATGTCAAGGGTGTGATATACTTTGATTTGCATATGTTTACCTGTGCTGGCTGTATGTTTGTTGGTGAGTGTTTCAATCTTTCTGTGCATTGTATCGTATTTGGTTGTCATGACCCGTTGCACTTTCTCGTGTAAGTAAGTTGAGTACGGTTGGAAATACAATAATAATAACAACAGTATCATTTATACTATATTGGTGGTTCTAAACCTTTATTTGAATTACTTTGATTTGATTACTCTTGATCATCCTATAAATGCAGAACTTTATTCTCAGCAACTCTATAACAGTGTATGAATTTCTAGTGCACAAATATCCCACCATCGTCACTCGGAAGAGAGCTATTCTACAAGATAATGCTCATACTAGTATAACTATGAATAAAATTAAAAAAATTAATAGCTTAGAACTTCTACTATGCGTAAGCCCTTCCTGACCTCACCCCTCTGACTTGTTTTGCTTAACCCTTTCCTTGCGCAAAGCCTCTATAATAGCTTGAATCAAGCCACTATTGTGTCTTTGCGCAAGGAAAGGGTTAATGGCTTATTTTCTTCGAGGAAGATAGTTCAATAATTAGGAGGAAGTTGTAAAAGGTGTTTGCAAGTTCTTAAAATCAAACAATCCATAGTAGCTGCAAGGTCTTCAAGAATTGTCTGATAATTGGTTCAAGACAGTCCAACATGAGGGGTAATACTTTGAGGACTGAACAAATACGGACAAAACTTTTGTGTCAGCCACTGCATCGAAAATATTATTATTATTTATTAATGTCTACTTTTTGCAACTAAGGCTAACTGGGACAGGTTATCTACCGATTACCACCCTTTTCTAGCCAGGGTGAGACTTAGGATTTTATTTAACCCTCCGTCGGGCGCACCTCTGGACGAAACAAAATCGGGCGCACACGGCCTGAGAGGCCTCCCGCATATTTTAGCCCCCCACTCCCCATCTAATTAATTTTAATTTAAAACGCTGGTAGGACAGAATTTGCTAGGATCTAAGGAAAGCAAATATGCTATTTAGTACGTAAAATAATAACTTTATTAAAATAGAATGAAGCTTAAACTAAAACAAGTAAAATTGATAAGGCGCATTCGGCCTGAGAGGCCAGAGTTAGACTAGCACTTATTTTTCAAGATATCGACGAACTTCTTTACAGAATAGCATTAATCTTAGTAAAAGAAACGATTGCAATAGATATATCATGAAAAAACTCATCTTTGAAATTAAGGAGCAATTGGGCGCAGTCGGCCTCACAAGCCAGCTAGGGACCAGACGGGCTGGATGAAGGATGGCAATAGACTATAGTAGGAGATTCTAAGCATGAACACGAATCAGGAAACTACTGGGAATGGCGGCTCACAGGGGAGGCAGGATGAGGCGGGGCATCAAAAAATAGGTTTTCCTGGCCTCTCAGGCTAGCTGCGCCCGACGAAGGGTTAATGAATTTCATCACTAAATAAATTCCCTTGCCCAGGCTGGAATCGAACTCGCCACTCTAGGATTACCATGTGAGATTAAAGGCAACGCTTTAACTCACATGACTAACCTGAGCCCCCTGCATATGCATCGAAAATAAAAACATATTTAGATTCCAGTCTATCAACAAGAGGCTAAATTTTCTTTTACTGTTATGTTTACCTTTAAAGAATATAAAGAAGCTTCATCATTCATTTTTGGACAACTTTCTGGAGACAAATCTGCAGCTTTCCATAAATTCTGCAAAACATCTGCATTTTTATCAATTAATTCTTCTTTTTTCAGTTTAGATACAGATGACTTACACAAAATAAAGAATCTGAAAATGGGACAAACATGTGAAAAATTAATAATCTACTACATGTAAAAATAGTATTATTATTTATTAACGTCCACTTTTCACAACTTTTCTTCGTCTAATTGGGGTGAGTTATCTACAGGTTATCACCCTTTTCTAGCCAGGGTAGGACTAAGGAAAAATAGTATTAAAAAAAAAAAGAATTAAATCGCTTTAAGCTATGAATTGGATTTTTTTAAACAGATTTCCCTTTAGGGAGGTGAGTATTGAGGTTGTACTAATTACGCAATTTTTGTAAAAATTTCTTCAAATATCCAACTATCCTACTTAGACGACACATACCCGTATGATGATCCATTCATAAATTTATAGTGGTGATACCAAGTTTACACCAGATAATAATAATAATTGAATTAGTTTTAAACTCTCACCTAGATATAGGTAATATATGTATACATGATGTCAGGTCATATGAAAATAATCTATATGTAATATTGATAAATAGAATTGTTTTAAAAATAATTTGTTTAAAAGAAAAGTGTACTGTTAGAAAGCAATGGTGCTGGAAAAAGTGTGACAACTATGATAATATTTTTAAGCAGACATGATTTTTCTGCATTCAAAAATGAACATTTGAACTAGAACTTAAAACACAATGACCTGAAAATGAGACAAGGGTCCATGTCTGCCAAATGAATTTAACATATTTTGCTGAATTCATTTGGTAGACATATCTCACGAATATTAACATTTTTTTTCTAATTATTAATATTTTTATTAATTAGATATATGTAACTTTTTAGTTTTTAACCTTCATTAAACTCCAACTCCTACTCATGTCATATTAACAATCAACTGATATATCATCAAAGCTTAAATACCAAATATTGCTTTCATTGAACATATACTAGGAGATATATATTGAAATATGTTCGGTGTACCATCCTCATTTAACCATTAAGTCATTGTTCTAAACCACAAAACTCTGGTTTGGCCAATAACATACACAATATTTAACATTTTTATGCAAAAGTAAAGATTATATTCTGTATTTGTGGTATCAGTCTGGGAAGAGGGAGGTTGATGATTCCAAAGATCTCCATTATTATGAGTCAGATTAAAAACTTTTATAAAACCAATCCATTATCAATGTTATTTCTATTCCCTTTTTTTGGAGTAGGATCACCTTAGTTGTTTTCTATTGTTCTAGAATCTCCTCTTTCTCCGAAACCAAGTTAAAGACTTTGGTTAATTCTTTGGCTAGGCGGATACCTCCAGATTCATTTCTTATGCCATCTGAACTGAGACATTTTTATTATTCAGATCCTTTATTGCTTTTGTAATAGATATATAAGATAAGATAGATATATGTCTGTTAACAATCTACTAGTCACAATTATTGGTTTTGTTCATTTTATAAATATAGTTTTAAACGGTCTTCACTTTTGCCATCTCTAGGTAGGATTGATGGATTTATTATTCCCCCCCCCCCCCCCCCGAAAATCATGCCATCAGTACAACCTCTATTGCTGATTTCTCGTAAGGGAAATCTGCAAAAAGAGCAGAATAATGGAGAGAGAAAACATGGGAAGAATACATTTATTTTGAACTAGAAGGGTCACACACCAAATAAATGTGTTGACTATTAATAAATAAAGAAGATTAGAGTGATAAAACCAAGTTTTATAATCAAGCACATAAAATATCAAGAACTCAGTAATGAAACTCATATCTACAGTGTAACAATAGGAGGGAAAACAAATGATTTTAAAGTAACACACTTAATGTTCTTACTTAATATGAAAAACCAGAATTACAATTTGACCAAATAATTGTACAATATTACTTGCCTTTTTATAAGAGAAGTTGAAATTAGATGAGGATATATTCCATACTCATGTAAAGCTTCATAACGATTTTTAAGCCTACTAGGATGTTTACCTAAAAATGGTATAATATTTGGAGTCTTCAGATCAGTTAAATTCAAATCCTAAAGAAAAAAACAACTTAATACTAAAATGAAATATTAGTTTTAAATATTATAATAACATGTACAAAAAATACATTTAATACATCAGTTCAATATCTAAAATGAATGAATTAAAATAAAAATAAGAAATGTTGATGCCTTATCTAACTTAAAAGGGTTGATGTAGGGTATATACAGGAAGAAGAATATGCAATATTTTTTCTCTGATGGCATGACTATTTATTGTAGAATAGGCTCATTAACATAAGTAATTGAAATGATAAATCTACTGTTGTTTGAGTGCACAGTTTTGTCCTCTTCGAATGTGACTAGATGTCATAAGGGGGAGTGACTAAAAGGATACTAGTCAGGAGGTTAGTTTACGTGACTCTGACATTAGAATGAACTTAAGAATATCGAAAACAAAATATGTACAACAGCTAACATTAAATACCTTGATTAAGTCAAGCTTACGCTTAACCACTTTTTCATCCAATGACTGTATTTTTTTATTCCTCATTAAAGCATACTGTATAACCTCAGAAGAACAACCTTCAACAAGATAAACGAAAGAAAAAAGAATTAAAAAGCAAATTCAAATTAATGGTGAAATTTCTAGAAATTGTTTATTTATAAAATAAAGAATTTCTATAAAGAGGGCAAGAATTTGAGTAAAATTTAAAAAAATTATAATCTAATACAAAGAAATTAAAATCATAATCGAAAATATTTTTATTAAAAAGATGCATTTTCCTATATGGATATCATAAAACATTGGAGTATTCAACATATAATCTATAATTGTTTATGTCAATAGTTTCTGAATAGCTTCAGGACAAGAAACACTCTAAATATGACAAAATGCACTTATAATGAAGCCTTGAAGCAAATGAATATCTAAGATAACCATATATTAACTTATATAATTATAGTTCCAGTAGGAACTGGGCCTCTGCTGCCAACGTATGCCAATTCCTCACAATATCTACTCAGGTTCTTCCAATATTTCAACTTTAAGTTCCTCAAGCTGTGCCAAATTTACTGTAGCTTATTTTGTCTAACTCTGGAGTTATATTAACTGATATTATTATTATTATTTATTAACGTCCACTTTTTGCAACTATATTAACTGATAACTTAAATCTAAACAATGTTTCAAACATGTATGCCTCATAGCCAAGTAGAAAAGCAGTTGTGTAGGCTCACGAGGTGAATTTCAGTAATAATTGGTATGATTTTGCCTTTTATATGTAGTAATGAAAGTTAGTTTCTTTTGCTCATAGATTAAGGAATTCTGATTTTAGGGTTGATTTGGTTACTACAAAGTAGTTTGAAGAATACGGAGAGGAGGATTGTATGTTCAAAGAATGTGGATGAGAAAAATGGTTCAAATTGGGTGAGCAGTGCATTAATGCTGAGAAATATATGTAAATAATTCCCATAAATAATAAGTAAAGTAATTCATCTCAGAATCATTTTTGGCACAAAATGCAGAACGGCTAACAAGTGGCATTGACAAAGCTCTTCTACTTTTTTAAGAAGGCACCTAAAAACTGTAGCACTATCCAATGAGTTTTTCTAGATTTATAGATGTGAAATTATGTTAGCATAATATATAATAGCAGAATATTATATACAATATTAGCAACAAAAGTATAAAATAGAACATTTTCCCTGGATGAAGAGACAAACATGAATAATTTAAGAGTTCAAATAATGAAATCAGCATTTTCTGTCTAGCAAGCAAGGTGGAAATTTTCACAAATCAATTTAAAAAAAAGAAGAAAGAAATACCCATGAAAGCCAAATGGGGAAACTCCAATTTGTAGACAGTTCAGCTGTTTAGTAATCATTGAAATATAAATTTTGAGTTGGCATTCTTCAGACTACCCCAGAGTCTTGTGAAATTGAAAATGAAAGACACGTTATTCGATTACCCCAATTATATTGCCCAGAGACTGAGTCTGGTAAGCGAATTTTCCCCCTACAGGACTAGCCTCAGAGCAACCTGAATGCTCTAGTTAAGGATGAAACAAGATATATTATTAATTATTTGGTTTACTATCATGCTTGTGAGGTCAGTACTGGCTATCAGGGAGTGAATATTGTAAAAGTTATATAGCCATAATTACACTTATATCTGCAATGTTATAATGAATAGAGCTCTATAGACATCATCAGCTTATGAAATTAAACATAGTTTAAGGAATTTTGGAGTGCTACTGAGAAGAGGAAATGTCATTTTAAATACAGACACCTTAATTGTAAATATAGGCATTCAAAAAAAGCAAAGTATGCATTATACGCTTTATGCAAATGTCGTTGTATGGTAGTGTAGCCACTCACCAGTAAAATCCTTAATCAACTCATAGTGTTTCAAAGAGGTAAACTTTTGCTGATCACTTGTAGCTGATAGAGGAAGGAGGGAAGTACAATAGCAGCATCTTAGGGGCAACAATAATCTGTGACTGAAGAAAATCGTTTCATTTCTAAGAATATGTGAAAACATGCCGACTTCATAACATATAATTGAGGGAAACATATATGTGAGTAGGAATAATTTACTACTTAGATAGTATGGTTAAATTATGAAATTTTTAGGAAACTTCCCTCGACGAAATACTAAGTAGGTTAAAGAAGAATTAGACATTATTAAACACAGTTTTAACATTTATTTTTGTATGTACTTAAACGTCAAATAAATTTTCTGCTCCCGAAAGGCAAGTAAATATAAATAACCCTCCGTATAACAGCCAAGCGACCTCCCTGAAACTAATGTTACGAAAACGATATGTTTAGCCATGGATATACAAAATTATAGTATAAAACTATTACATAAATAATTATGATACATTTTTTAAAATTGGAAATGACACTTTTTATTACACTAGCACTAACTTCTGTGCATTTCTAACGTTTGTATTCTGATCTTTGAAATATTCATTTGAGGAACAAGATAACCTATTATTTTATTACCTTCTGCTTACTCGTGTAGAGCAACTTTCAAAGTGAAGTTATATTATGACTGATTTATTTAGCTCAGGAGACTCTGGTCTTGATGCTGGACTTTCAGGAAGTTCGGCTAATGATGCAGAGTTGCAACAGTTTCTTCTTATAGAGAGGGAACGTGCGAAAATTCAGGCTCAGGTATTATATTATAGTCATTATGTCCAATACACTAGGGCATGCCTTCACTTATTTTTATTGTGGTGTGATTATAGTCATAATTAAACGGTGTAGGTCTCAAAGCTCAGAGAATCTCAAATGGGGTTTAAATATGGGTATGGTAACTTTGGTGATGGATTTTATCACATAAAGTATTTATTTTCCCTCTGGCTAGAAGAGGCCTATAATCTGAGAAAACCCTTTGTCCTAAATCTTGGCAATTATAATTAATTTATAATTTTTATTTGTATGTTTTCTTTTTGTTTTTCAGTTTGAATTATTTTTCCTTCAGTTGTTTTCAGGAATGAGTACTCGATTTTTGAAATTTACATTACGAATTATGTTCTTGACCATATTTCTTTTACAAACTTGAAAATAGTAGTTGGAAGAGATAAAGTGACAATCCTAATACACTATATTAAATTAATCTGAGACATTTACGTTTCATTTCCATACTTTATGGAACTGAATTTACATAATTTATTATGAAAATTAAAGTTTTTTTGTAACTTTTTGCATTTGGTCTGAGAAATTATTTGATACATTTCTCTTTGAATTTTAACTCTTAGATAATGCTTCCAAAAATGAGTATAATTTAGGTGATGGTAAAGGAAAAAAAAAAAAACTGTATATAGGTGGGTGTCATGTATTTCTGGCAATACATGCCAGAAACAAAGTTCGATAGATGCCTTAGGAGAGGAAATACTACTTAAAACAAGGAAAGAATTTTCAAACAATTAAGTAAATGTTAACCATACTTCTCTCATACACCTTGTAGCTATTAAACAAAAAAATAAAAAAAAAACTTGACATCACATTATCTGATCATACCAATGCTTTAATAAACACGGCTATCGAAAGGCCCATTTAAAAATTTAAGCTTCAGAAGTACTTATATTAAAATTAGGAATTTTTCAATTTCTTGTAGCAGCAGGGTGCTTAATGGAAGCAACTATTTTTTTTGTCTTTTAATAACTAATCAATTTCATTTCCTATAATTTTCAAACAAATCCCACCCTGGCTAGAAAAGGGTGGTAACCTGTAGATAACCCGTCCCGATTAGCCTAAGTTGCAAAAAGTGGACGTTAATAAATAAATAAATAATATAATTTTAACATACTGTTAATTCGTAATAATAATAAATTATTTCTCTCTCTTAGATATTTCAAAAATTATATTTTAAGTTGAAGTATATCAAACAATAAGACTATTCAAATTCCTCCATAGCTATTATCTTTTACTACTGCTAATTTGAAATAACTGACCATGTCAGTCTAATTTTTTTTAAATACATTATTGATTACAAAAATTATCAATTCATTGAATTGCATGAAATTTGACTAAGCATTTAGTAGATGGTCTGTTTATTTGGTGAAAATGCAGTTTAACCCCACCCTTGGCAGCGCACTTTTGAAAATGGTGACTGCGGCCATTTTTTTTTAACTTTACCTTTTTTTTATCTTTTTTAACTCTTAATTTTGTGGATCCTTAGACTGTGGAGGATAGACTTTAGTGACCACATTCAAAAATTTCGAAAATACGTCATCGTTCATTTTCACCAAGGGTGAGGTTAAACTGCATTCCACCCGTTTATTTTTTGTTATTGATAATTAAATTTTAATTATTATTTTATTGATAAGCCATTCTGATATTACTGATCATAAGCAAGGAACATTATGTGAGATTTTTTTGTTTTTTTCAGATACATGAATTCAGTGACATATGCTGGGACAAATGTATGGATAAGCCAGGAAGTAAATTAGATAGCAGGACTGAGACATGTCTTTCAAATTGTGTAGACAGATTCATTGATGTATCACTGCTTATAGCCAATAGGTTTTCACAACTAGTGCAGAAAAATTCATCAAATTATTAGAGTTAAGTTTTTAGTGAAATTGAAATTTTTTCTTATTCAATTAATGTTATTTTGTACCTGTTAATTAGAATGTTGCAAATATAGTATCTGGTTTATATTATTGTTGTATATATTTTTTCCCCATTATGAAAAATAAAAGTCCATCATACACAGGCTGCATAAATTAAGCAGATTTCCCACTTGTTGGAATGACACTCTACTGACCTCATTTCGCTGTATATTATCTATTTATGAATAAAAATCTGATGAGTAGATTGGGAGTTTGCTCAAGGCTAAAAATAAGAGATTCCTAATAATTTACTTTATATTTGATTTATGAAAAATATCATTAAACAATTATAGAGCATCAATAATAGTTTAAAAAGACTGGTTCTACAAACAATTTTTTTCCAACTCATAATAACAGATATTTTGAATTTTCGGGTTCCCCTTCCTCTGAAATCCCCCTTATTCCTGATCCGATTTCAGCCATTAACGTTTCATGATATATTCATTTACTTTTAAAGTGATGACAAAAGTGGGTGTCCATGAAGATTCATAATTAAAAAATGCAAACATTTCAGTTAATATTCTAATTCTAGAAAGATTGGTTATATACACTTTTCCGATCCGACTCGTATGTGACAATTATCCAGATAGGTACGGGAAAGTACCCCAGAGAAGAGGGATGAGTAAACCCATGTTGAAGGAGGTGGTTTGGCTCCTTAGGGGTTTGAAGACCATGAACACCTGAGATTCTTCACAAGGATATTATCACTCCCTTTATATTTCTGGCGCACAAATCTACTCGGGAGTTAATTGTGGGCCAGACCATTTCTTAATTTTCTCTATGTACTGGCAGCTATTGGAGAAATAGATCGAATGACACAAAATTCTGTTTTCGGATGGATTGGCTTTTGCATGGCTCATAAAGAATATTTACCAAGGAGAAGCTCTAACATCACTGCACCTATAGAGCCAAGAAAAAAAAAGTGCCTAAGAAAGTAGGAGAGGTCGAGGAACGCCTTTAAAAGAGGTGTGTGAGGTGTTGGGTCAGCAAATGGTGACGAAATTTTGTTTGATAACAAGTATGAAGAGGTAATTCAGAAAAGGAATGACTACTCAAAGGAAAACAATGCATGCTCCAAAAATAGCTCTAAAAGACTGCTTTGACAAAGAAAAAAATAAGCCCACCAATCTAGAAAACTCAAGGTGCCAGAGAATTTTCAGGCTAAGAGAGAAGTACAAGGGCATCAAAAGCCTATGTCAGGGAATCAGTCAAAGCACTTGAACTCTGTTTAGAAACAAGGAAACCTCCCAGAAAGTGATGAAAACTAAGGTAGATGAGCCTAATACTTTAAATGTCTTTAATAAAATACACAATACTGGAACAGGTCAAGTGGTGCCCTATTAGATAGTCAGATACAAGGATAATATTTTTTAGGAGACTGATGCATGAAAAATTGTCCAATCGTGAAGCAACACAACTAAGCAAAATTTAGTGTTCAAACTTCACTAAGAGATAGTATGGTACGGAGTAAAACTTTACTCGACCACTTCCATTCATTCCACCATGGTAACTAATGGTCCTCCAAAATAGCTTGGTCTTTACAAAGTCTTCTGTAATTTATTAACAGCACCAAATCCTCTTTAAGAACATTTTAATCAACAGCCTTGCTTGTATTCACAATGAGTCGTCATATCTAAGTTTGGAAATAGAAGCATTTTCTCAGTTACACAGTGAAGTTGATTAACCTCTGAGCCAACTAAAGGCAGCCAAGCCACCAGTGTGACACCTGGTAGTGGGGTCTTGCCTTATTATTTCTGCCAAATATTTCATGCAATACCTCTGATGCTATACGTCACCTTCCTCGTTACTTCAGAATGTTCGATTTTGTCTATCTTCACAAGTGTGGACTCCTTTTAAGACAATTTCTAGGACAGATCTTTAGGGTTGGAAGAAGATGAGTAAATAAATAGGCTTAAAAAAATAACGACAAATAAAGCATTTATTTTAAATTATTTATTTGGTATGATAAATTTACAATTAATAAAAAATATATAGTTCATTAAAATATATATTAAAAAGACAGAACAAGATTTGGAGGTTTCTCTAAGATAGGAATGTGAAATAGCAACAGAAATAATAAATACCTTTGATTTAGCATTTATTAAACAAATCCCTTACAAAAATAGATACAAAAATAATATTTATTTTTACAATTCATGCCTAAATTAATAGGTAAAATAAAATTAAAGAAATCACAAAATTAATATATACTGTCAAAACTCAAATAATGAAAATTGACTACTTACAGTTAATTGAAATATCACTAAGTCTTTAAATATAATTTGATAAAAATAAAGAACTTTTTAGGGTAATAAAGCTTGTTTCTTTAAAAAAATGTTTTTTCTAGTTTAAAAATAATTCTTTTGCCTTCAAATTTTAATTGAAGACCTTTCGGCTATTCTCATATATCTATACAAAATAGTAATCTCATTTATACTAAACAAAGAAACAAAATCAGGACCCTCATGCTTACTATTAGTCATAAGCTTAGCGACCTCCCTTCCCTAACCAGGTAAGTCAATTAGAGTTTGTTTTGAGGACAATTGGATATTTAGAATAGAGTGGCAGCCACTAGAAAACCAGTCTAGATTAGCATAATCACCATAAAGTGAACATAAGACTAAAAAGAGTTATGGATTTATTATTTTCAACCAATTATGTACAGCATTTACTGAGTTTAAAGGCCCATTTCCTCATCTAAAATGATTTTTAACATATTTGAGCTCATAAACTACTTTACCAATCATAATGAATAAATAGATACATTTTTACTAAAATAATAATTATTTATTCTATTTCAATAAACTAAGCAACAGAATATATTAGAAAAGACATTCAAATTAAGTCAGCAAAAAGGGAGATGGGAGCTCTAGTAAACGAGCTGGATGTCATTTTTTAAGTACATTCAAGTAGAATAGGAATGTATTTTGTATTTTTTTGACTTGAATAGTAAAAAAGTTGTCAGTTATTGAAGTAGCGAGTATTATACTTGTATAGGACTATAGTGAGGCATATTGCCTCTGGCAATTTTCTGTTATCAGTCTTCTTTGTTCTGGAAAACCCATATGTCGTAATGGCATTTAAACAATCATTGGCATAGGATTTGATTTGGGGGGGGGGTGATGGGCAAGGGAAAAAAATCGAGTGTATGTTATAATATATACAATAATTATATAAAAGTACCTTTTCAAATAAACAAAAAAAATTATTTTGCATAAGACATTGAACGAATTAACATAATTATCATATCTATTATCTCCTATTGGTTTTCTATTACTATTTTTTTATTTAAAAATCAAATTACATTTAGATCTATACTTAAGCACATAATAAATTGTAGGCTCATATTTTCTGGCAGAAGTCCACTAATCCCCGATTCCCTTATTTAAGTACTAATTGACAAGCAAATGCTAGTCTTAATGTTGAGAGTGACAGGAATTAGTCATAGGAATTAGCTTCATAGCAATTGTAATGGTCATATCAAGCTTCAATTCGGTATACATGTGCATTGAACATTGGGTCATTGCTGAATAGCTAGTTGTTGTAAATGTTCCAATGAGCAGAAGTCCATTAACACGCTGACTCTTAACTACAGTAGCTTGCATTTATAGTGAGGACATAAGCTATGAGTTACCTTGTAGTACAATATTTCATTATATGTGGAGCTAGGCTCAAATTAATAGCCTATTAGTGTAAATATGCACAGATGGCTTTAGGGAAGACAAAAAAAATATATATATAGTTAGCTTTGAAAAAAATTAAAAAGAGAAAATTTATATTTAGATATGAATTGAATGTTTATTCAATCTAATTATCTCATAATTGGCTTCAGCAAAAAGTTTTCTTTTATGTAGCCAACTATAATATTACTCATAGGGACTTGTTTCTCTCCATGTACAAAGAAAAGAAATTATTGTAATCAATTTTTAGTTCAGGACCTGCGTACAGACATCACATCAAAACTAGGGTCAAAATGGATAATTCAAAATCAGAATTTTCAACTCCTTTTATTTAGTACAAAATGAATAAATAGGTGTAATGTCTACATTTAAAAACAAAATTCTAGTAAATGATGCTCTTTAAATTATAATCATGTATTAGCAGATTTCTCTTATGGGATATAAGCTGTTAAGTATATATATATATATTTGTCTGTCAATGCTCTAGTGGTCACAATTTTTGTTGTATCATTACCAAATTTGATATTTAATAGTTTTATATAAAAAGAAAGATCAAGTTCATTAATGGCAGAAATCGAACCAGTGGAAAGGGGGGGTTTAGAGGGGTGGAATTTCAAGAATTTTAAATATCTCTGTAATAATATATAGGATCATAAGAAGAGTGAATAGGACTAATCTTATTGCAAATTTAATGTCCTATGAATGTTGGTACATATGTTTTTTTTTTTATTATCTTGATTATTAACCCAGATATTTGCAATGTTTAGTTTTCAACTTGCAAAAACTCCCACTCCTACCCTCGTCATATTAACAATAAGCTGTTATATAATGAAGCACTTTATTTGAAGCCTCATAGAAGTTTACTTACTTATGTTTTGAAATAAATGCAAATACGTGATGCATGCGGTAAATCTGCTTAGTTAACGCAGCCCCTGCATGACGGACTTTTTTATTGGTTGGCTAGGGGTAGGTTAGTTGAATGAAAGCATGGGGAGAGTGTGGTTATGTTTGTATTTTTGCAAGGGTGGAGCGCGGCTGTGTTTGAGGGGAGTGGATGTGAATCGTACCGACTATTGCCAAAGCATGGCACACCCATCTAATCCCTCCAGGAAATAATAACATTTATCCAGGGGACTATGCTAGCAGATGCTAGTACAATCAGACCATTCGTCAGGAGCGCCACTCGTATCATCCCTAGCTTCGAGAGATAAATGCTTGTTGGAAAGAAAAAAATGTTCACCATGTCGGTTATAAGTAGACCAAAGTGATGTCCCGGGATGAAAATATAAAATAAATGAATCTCACATTATTTAATCTATATTTCTTTTAGGAAGAACTTTACATAAAAGTTATTTCATTTATTTGGCGATCTCCGCAACGAGGCAAAGTAGCTCAGTATCATTTATTTTCATTCATAAATATAAAAGTTTAAAATGAAAAAAAATATCTACAAAGTTATTAAAATAGTTACTGTTGAGATTTCTTAGAATTGTTAGATTCAATCCTCACCCATTTTAACTAGATTCAGCATGATGTCTACAATTTACTCATCTAGCATAACTCAAAAACTTCAAATGAATGAATTTTAAATAAACCACATAACTTTGTGCATTTAATTTAATAGGAGAACAAGCAAGTCATATTATTATATCAGATTTTTTAAGCAATAGCATTCTACTTGTTTTTAGAGCTTTTTTTATAGCCTGTAATTATGGATTTTAATAATATACTGTGAATAAATGATATTGTCATTTTTGCCCACAATGGAAAAAAAAAACATGGCAGTCAACATATTAAACTAATTAAAAATTAAGGCTTAGAAACCAAGTAAATCAATTTTCTTAATACCCTGAGAACAAAAGGAACATTGAAATTTTGATATTCGATATATCTCAATGGCCTAAAACTCAATAAGGCATGAAACTTTAATTAAATATACCCATGATGGCTAAGTAACCCCTAAAAGGGAGGTTTAAAAAAAACATTACCCCAATTAAAAACTTCTTGAATGGCTTTTTTAAAATCTTCAATTACAATACAAATATATTTTCATTATCTTTTACAAATAAAACAAATGCTTTAATGTGATGAATACGTAAGGACGGTTAGACCCCCTATTAGATAATGGGCATTGTTGAAAGGATTCGTAACTCAGAATCTAAATATGTACATAATTTTCTCTTAGCAAATTGTAAATAAATGAAATCATCATGAATCATTTAAAGAAGAGAAAGGACGAAGAGGGTCATATTTGTATTGAATACCAATTTACTTTTATTTTTAGTCTCGGTTTTAAGAATGGTCTCTTTTTTTTCTATTCCCTGTGTCTATGTAATCTATCTTGAGTTAAATTATTCTCACGTGAATCTAATGATCCGTGTATCATCTAGTAAAATAAAAATCTATGACTTAACAATACATAATGGGCCAAGACCTGGACACATGGCCTTAGAAGTTAGCTTGGTGCTTAGCTATTTGTGATGGCAATGAAATCCAAAGTTTTATACTATACAATTTCTGGGGTTGTATTAAAGTCTAACGGGATCATGCTTACCCTAAGTACTAATTAAATATGTTTGGGCACTTTAAGAAAAAAAAATCTTCCTAAGTTACACATTTCCATAGTAACTTAGCTCATCTCTTGAGTATTATAGTCAAATAACAGTTATTTTCTTACGAATTGAATAATCTGAAAATGGTGGAGAGGAGAGTAATCAAAAACTGATAATTCAGGAAACATAGAATAAATAATTCTTCCTCTCCTTAAATAACAAATTAAACAAGAAATATCTGTTAGATATGATGAGGATAATCACAGAATTTACTAATAAAAGAAAACTAAAATAGTAATTATTGGATGAAAAATACCAACAGACTATCATAAAATTAAAAGTTAATCTAATATATTTGGTTAAAGAATGTATGATACATATAATTCATTTCCTAAATCATAGAGATTTATCATCATTATGCAATTATCATATCATATAAATATGAATTAATAAAAGTATATTAAATAAGGTAAATGAAAATAATAAACATCTCAAAATGATAACATTAAAATGAAATCCAATGTTTAACTTTAATCATGACTAGTAATGTACGATGAAGCTTTTATGTAATTTTAGCCATAATTCTATTTACTACTTTTATATTTTTAATGGAGATAAATTAATGAGCTAAATAACCAGTTTCATTGTTGGCCCATAAATTAATAACATCCATTATTTACAGATAATTATATTAATTAAAATAAGTAATCACAATTTTACTGAATAGTCATTCTAGAATAGGAACATTTAATATCTAATCTAAGGCACACTTTTTTAGGAAATGCCCATTATCTAGATTATATAGATCTTTTTTATATGTTTAACTATTCATGCTATATTATAGAATACTCCTGTAATAAATGCCCAATTAAAATGGATTATTACTTAATAGTAAACACAATTATGAAAAAAATTATCTTAAGGTTCTGAATAGGGGTCCAGCTGTTGGATCCACATGAGTAGGAACCTAGAACAAAAGTTAAAAATTAGTAATTTTTAAAAACCATATTAAAAATTAAGAATGGAAGACCCATTGGAAATTCCAAGAAATTCTTACAATAAAAATCCCATGTATCTAATTGTCAGATCAAAACATGAATGGATTAGTTAGAGCATGTTATGTTCTCCGCTTAACTAGTTTGTTGTTTCCTTTCCAGCAATTCCATAGTACCTGAGAATCCAATGTATTGATAAATCTAAAGATTCAGGTTGAGTGCTGATTCATGTTCTCGGATGGTTTTGTTTCCTGCCATTAATGTAGAATACGCACCAGGCAGGAAAAACTTTTTTCTGTCTCATTACCTACAGAATATCCTGACCACATATGTATTTTAAGAAAAGGCTAACCTATGTAGTACATATTTAGAGCCTGATTCACTGGTACTAGTCCAATGTGAAATGGCTCCTTTTTAATTAATAACTGGTCCCTCCTTTGTTTCTGCTTCTATCTTCCACAAATATCACGTCTTAGAAGTTTAATTTTGTGTACTATGTTTTATACTAATAGGTTTTATTCAATAGGTATAAATGTTAGAAATAGTTACATTTAAATTGTTAAAACTTACAGTCACTGGACCAGCACCAATGCGAGAAAGATATCTATTCCTGATCTGTATGTCTGACTGTGGATTGGTGACTTCATAAGGTGACACATCGGCAGACGATGTTGATCCCTGAATAGAAGGATCACGCAACAGTTCTGATCCCCTAAAATATAAAGAAAAAATAAATAAAACTATATGTAAAAAACAATGTAAATTGAGAAATATAGTGGACTAGCCCTAATCTAAAATTTGATTAAAATGGTAAATTACAGATTCTAGAGAAGATAATGGATTGTCAAGGCTGACTTCATATAACAAATGTTTACAACCTGTAGTAAACAATTCTTATGTCGTTATCTAAAATTTAACTTTCTCCACTAATTAGAAGTTTATGTAACCACAACTTCAAATTTCAGGTGAAAATGAGATAATTGCAATTGCTGAAAAGTGAAAATCCCATAAGTAGGAGTGAGGGGGGGGGGTTACTGAAGGCTGAATACAAACTATACAAATAACTCGCTTAATATCCAAATTAGAGGAAAGTATATTAAATACAAATTATATGATTGAGATATTTCAATTTTTTTGTTTTAACTCCCTTTAATCCCCCCTCTTCTTCTGGTCCGATAACAACCATTAACACATTTTATTTTTAGCCGTATATGTGTCACTTAAATATTGAGCGTGGTATAGATCAAGTAAATATTAAGCTCTCTAGAAAATATAATCTTTCTTGTTGAGGTCTTATCAAATATAAAACATATATCACATATAGTAAAGGCTCAATGAAAACCATATTTGATATTTAAGCTAGGAGTAAAATTTTTCATGAAATATTAGTTTAATGTTTATATGAGATGATAGGAGTGGGGGGTTTACTGAAGCCTGAAAACTAAAAAAAAATGGAACATCTCAGTTAAAATTCAAGACAGAGAAAAATGTATAAAACCAATCTTTATATTCCTACTGGAAACCATTTCTACTATTTCAAGCCGTTAACAATAGGTAACACAGCTAATCTAAAATATACTTGTTTACACTGTCAAAAAGAACGAATGCCTTTATGCCAAAGCCGACTAGATTTTTAGAGGTGAATGTTTAAAAAATGTACTCCTTTAAATAACAATAAACTTTCACCAACGCTAGTATTTTATTTGGTATATAAGTTTATTTGATTTAGTTTCTAATGTGGTCAATCACCAATCATTTTGAAAACTACATCTGTTTTGAAAACACCTCTTCTACAATAATACCATGTTCACAAGCCTCCATATGTTTCTTAAATGCAAAAGTCTGTCACGCAGGGTCTGCGTAAACTAAGCAGATTTCCCACGTGAAGTTTTACAGGAGAGAAATCTGCTTAATAACAACAGTAGTAATAAGGGATCTCTAAAACTATTCACGAGGGACGAATAGTTATGGAAACGGCTGCCAGAGCTCTCGGCGGAAAGTCCTGAACATAGCCGACTCCTGCTGACCATACACAGAATACAAATGCAAATATCTCGGTTAATATTCAAGATACAGAATAAATGTATAGAACAATATTTATAGTAAGTTTAATTTTCAATAAGATTGATTCTATACAATTTTTCAACACATAATAACGAAGATATTTTGAATTTTCAAAACTCCCCTCCCACTGGTCCGATTTCAGCCATTAACGAACTTGATTTTCCTTTTTACATAAAACAATTAAATTCCAAGTTTGGTAACGATCGAACAAAAATTGTGACCGGAAAATCCAGGAGAACAGATTCATTCAAATACTGAGACATAGTTTATAACAGATGCTACTCTTGATGTGAGGCACTCTCCTAATTCCAGAATAATGAAAACTTAAAAGAATTGTCTGCAAATATATTTGATGGTATCAGAACAGAGAAGAAAAAAAATAGATAAGTGAAAACTCCATTCGCACAAAATAATCACCATATTCTAAAAACTTGTACATACTACACGCAAACAAAGTCTCTAATAAGTTCAGGAGAGTAGCACTAGATGTTGATAAGTAGAAAAGGAAGCTGAGTAAAGGAAGAGTGAAATCAAATAATGTAAATAGGAAAATTTGGTTGAGTGTAGAATTACTCTGCAAAAGCAAAATTGATGGTAATATTTAATCAATTATTTTTCTCTAGCATCAAAAACTCATGTATGAATTTATTAATAGTACAAATCAATTAATGACAATATGCTTACAGTTTGTTGTTTTCATAAGCAGTTCGCTGGGCTATAGTCATATTCAGGATACCTGAGGTACTGATGTCATAAAACCACATACAAAGACATGTTATCAATGCAACTAAAAATAAAAATGATATTTATTATTAATAAATTTGACTAAAGTTTTATACTTTATATAATAATGAAAAGAAATATACCAAAAAGCCATGCGAGGAAAAACATTTCCAGCATCAAATATCCACCATAATCTACAACTATGCCTGCCACCATAGTTGCAAGAGCCAATCCCAAATTCTGAAAAGCTTGTGCGCTGTAAAAATGTTTTAATAATTAATCTTTCAAAGAAAGATAATTTACAATGCCGAAACAAAATAATTTACTAATTTATAAAGAACTCATTATTAGCATTTAATAAGGGTTGAATAAATTTTATATTTTAAAATAAATAAAATACAATACTTATTCTAATATTCTTATTTCATCCAAATAAGAATATTAGTGGAATTGGTTGACATTTATTCGACTTTGACTCACATATAACCACAGCCTTATCTAGAAATATTTAAAAAAAATGTATTGAATATGAATTACTATTAATATCAAATACTGTCACGTATGGGATAACTCAATGATGGTGGAATGAAATTAAACTATTTTTATAAAATGTTAGATAAACATAGTAGGGATACATAAAAAATATTTCTGGTTCGCTTCAACAAAGTAACTAATGTTGTCAGTTAAAATTAATTTCTTTATATATTCTTACATTATGAACTTAATACATTGATTGTAAAAATTTCTCAAATTCAAAAAAAAATACATTTTTCAACATCTCAGAGTGACTGAGAATGTAATAATTGCATGGTTATATATATATATATATATATATATATATATATATATATATATATATACATACATATAAATTAAAAAAAAAACACTCTAAATAAACATTGAGTCATACTTTTTTAGCCTGCATTATTTAAACTGCTGAAGAGTGAGATGTTTCATTATCAATTGTAAATTACTAGAGGGTGATAAATTTTATAAATGGGGTTTATAAAAAAAAAAAGAAAAAAATTGTTTCCACTTTAAAAAGACAATATCCTTGCTCATGAATTACTTTTTTATTGACTTTTGTGACAAATATATTGGAATTTTTTTTATACTTAAATTATTTTTGTTAGTATTTATATCATGTATAAAAACATCCATTAAACATGAGTTTCTTATTTTTAAACAAAGAATATTTGAATTTAATACATTTGGGGATTGTTATAGAGAAAATCCTTCAAGAGACCAGCTCTATGATTGCTTCTTGGTGATTAAATGTGCCCTCTTAGCTTTATATCCTATCTATTATTTGGAGAGCATAATACGCTATAATCGCACCCCAGAGCCTCATTCCTTACCCGTGTAACCTCCCTCTTTGCTTTATATAATATTGGATCTAGTAATGTATTTTCCCCCCAGTTATTTAGATTTAGTGTCATTTTAACAAATTACTTTTATTTTATTCTGATTTATGTTGGAAAGTAGTAAATCTCAAGGTTATTCTTTTTTAACTCATTATTATTCTTACACTCATAATTTTCTACTCTATAGACTTACTTTACAAATACTCTTGTATGTTTTTTCAAGTGATATATATACACACATAGACAACAGAGGAAAGAATCTTACACTCCATAAGCGGTTCCTAGTTGGTATTGTGGTATAACTAAGGATATCATTGGCCACAAAGCACTTGCACACATTGAGTAAGCCAAACCAAGAATAGTCTGTAAACAAAAAATTAAGTGGAATAATTAATTTTTTACAAATTCACACAGTACTAGTGGGAGGGTATGTTAATAATAAAAGTATTTGTTATGTACTTAATTCTAAAAAATACCCAATATTTTTATATTACTCGTTTCCAGTACACGTATCTTTTTTTTATATACAACATAATCATAGATTAGTCATTTGTGTCCTATAACATTGATGACCCCATCAATTACTTATTTCAATTAGTTACTTTAAATAACAAAATAAACAACTTTTGTTATATGCATGTTAGCTGAAAAATGAATAGATTATGAAATATCGCGGTTTTATATTTCACAGTTCCCGTATAACCCCCATTCCTGTTCTTACCTCGAAATTTTAATATAGCTTACAATCAGGGAGGTGTCAATATCAAATCACATAAATTTCGTTTAGTTCGGTTGAGTCTATTGTGCCATATAAAATTGTTGACTCCCACAATAGTTTTTAGCGTATAACTCATTTATACTTTGGTATACGACAAAAAGGTATATTACAAAAGTTACTCTAAATAACAAAATAAACAACTTTTGTTATGTGCAAATTAGCCGAAAAACCTATAGGACATGAAATATCGCTATTTTTAATTTCAGGCCTCCCTTATAACCCCCACTCCTGTTTGTCTCAGAGAATATTAATATATCCAAAAACCTAACCTGGATTAATAGTAATATACATGCCAAGTTTCATAAAATTCGGTTCAGCCGTTTACGATTCTATAAAGGACACACAGACAAACATTCATTTTATTGTTAATATAGATTAAATAGATATTAAATATAGCTATTTAATATAGATTAAATTGTCATCAATATTTGTGATATTTGATAGGAAAAACATTATAAGTGAGCTCTTTTTATTGTGCATTTATGACAGGAATGAAGAAAAAAAAAATGTATGAGAACTTCTCAGTTAAATAATTGTATAAAACAATTTGATGTGGACAATGAAGAAAACATCATTAAAAACAGTGTGTAGGTAAGATTATTATTTGTCTAATTTGTCTACTCTAGAAAACCAAAATGATAAAGATGAATTTGCTTACTATTGTATGGATCACTCAAAAAAGTAGAATAACACAATAAACAAAAGTGTCTCATGAATAAACACTTATAATATACTTCTTATAAACTTATTAGCATTCAAAAATATAAAAACAAACCATAGCATAGAAGGGGTTCCAAAATGTAAAAGCAAGAAGTCCATGAGCAGCAATTGTGGCAGATATTGACAGAAAAACCCAAAATAAGTTCCATCCAGTTCTATCAACAACAAATCCAAGAATTGGAGAAGATATGCCCGAGAGTGCATACAGCATGCTATTAACAATGTTGGCTTCATCAGCGGTAAAGCCAAATTTTCGCATGAAAAATACTCTGAAAAATAATAATATTTGCAAATTATTCGAAATAATTTTTTCTCTATTTTTATTTTTACAATTATTTAATGAAACCTAGTGTACTGTTACAAATTAGATATAACGTATTAAACAACTGACTAATAAAATAAACAAAATTTGAAATATTATGAGAGCAGGCTAGTTGAGTCAATCCTATCTGGCTCATACAATAAGAAAGAAATCTAGAAAGGCATAGAGTAAACTATAGTCATCGATTATGAGTGCTTCCCAAAGCTAGGTGTATACGAGAAGTCAATAGAGTAAAGGAGACATCCATTCCACTTTATTAGGAAGAATTTCCTATAGAATAGTTTTATTTTACTCAATTACTGCTTGATGTATTAGAGAAGGAGGCCACTCTGTTACCTGAGTATAAATATTGTTTCCAGCCTTTATCTAAGAGAGCCATAAAGAGGAAGTATAAAATATATCATGCCCAATAAAAGGAGTTTTGGAGTATGGGCCAATTGTGTGGGACATTTGAGTTGGAAGTAATACCAGAAAATTAAATTAAGGGTACACTCTGGCATTTTTTAATCAGACCCACAGATTGACCAGGGAAACCATTGTTTTCTTATTTGAGACATCCTGAATATAAAATGTAAGATTATAAAAATGGCTTCCCATTGAAATATAATTATTTGATTAGGTTATATACTAATAAGTTCCTTCTATCATATACCAAAAATGCCCTTTCTGATAAATAATTCTTTTGTTATATTCATGAAGAATGCTGGATAGACAAATATTATTCAAAATGTCATTGCCAGGTTAGTATAAACATTGTTTTCTACTTAAAAATGATGACTGCATTATCTTAGCATTAATACTAAATAATGTGATTACTTTGTTCAAGCAAGAACACAAGTCTAATGAAGGATTTTCATTCAATATTAATGAAAATCTATTCGACAACAGGCAGTCAGAAGTCAAACATTCTAAGTTTATAGCACAGAAAGATTTTTGTATAAGAAAAATATATTCTGTATATCTGATAAAACCAATATTAACACAGACTGCAGGGGTTGATACATTGTCCCGTGGGTGGGTTCTATGGGGTTGGTGGGGCTGGCAGATAGCAATGGAATTTTGAAGGAGTGGGGATACCTCCAGGCTGTCTGAACTCTTTGCTCTCGCACTAATGAATGGTCCCTTCAATCTCAACATGTGTATTGTATTTGCCACACAAACAATTAAGATTGTAAAAAATAAATAGCATATTTCACTTACTTCCCTAAAGCTATAAGAGGAAAGATAGCTATATAATAAGCGACACAAATGACTGAAATTAGCCAAAAAGCAGGAGAAAAGTTCTTGATATCTGAAAGCTTCACAACTTCTTCTTCCTTGTTCTCATTATCTCGAATATCATCTTCAGGCTTAGTTTTTTTATCCATCCATGCAAGACAAACAGAACATATGAAAGAGAGTAAGCATGTTCCAGAAGCTGAAAGTGAAAAAAATGTTCAAGAAAAGTGGAGCGAATAAATCATTGTGTTTAATTGCAATAAATAATATAAAATTCAAAAAGAGAATCACATGTAGATTTTTAGGATCAAATACTTACCACTTTGGTCTCCAAATAAATTTCTTTCCATCTAATACAAATATATGAATTTGCTTTCATCGGAAAACAACACATTTTTCCAAAATAAAAATGGTCTATTTACATGCTCCTGGGCAAACTTCAATCGTTTTTCACGATTTGTTTAATTTATAAAAGGTTTTTTCTTGCCCTCAATCAATCAGGACTTCTTATTTATAGTTTGGCTTGGGTAGAACAGTTGTTGGTGTTGGGTCAAAATTATTAAAAAACACCGAAATAAACCAAAAATTGAAGTATTCATTTACGAAATGAAAGCCAATTAGTATACGAGGTGTGACAATTAAATAATGGGATTGATCTGAAATACATAATTTATTGAACACTTATTACAAATAACTATTAATCCCCTTCAACATACTCCCCATCCCTATCTATACACCGCTGCATACGAGTTTTCCACTGCTCAAAGCAGTGCTGCATGTCATTAAGTGTCAGCCTCTTCAGCAAGTCTGCCGTATTTTGCTTGACATCTTCAACTGACTCAAAACGTGTTCCCTTCAATGAACTTTTTATTTTGGGAAAAAGGTAGAAGTCACAGGGAGCCAGATCTGGTGAATACGGCGGATGTTCAAGCACTGGAATTGACTTTTTCGCTAAAAACCGCTTCACCGAGAGCGCATTGTGAGCGGGCGCGTTGTCCTGGTGCAAAATCCATGAATTGTTTTTCCACATGTCTGGTCTTTTCTTCCTCACTCTTTCTCTCAGTTTCTCCAGGACCTCAATGTAATATTTTTGGTTTACAGTTTGACCCTCTGGCACCCATTCAACCATAATGACACCCCTCACATCGAAAAAAACTATCAACATGGCCTTCAGTTTTGATTTGCTCATTCGAGCTTTTTTCATTCTTGGTGATGATTGAGTCTTCCAGTGCATGGACTGTCTCTTTGTTTCGGGATCGTATTGGAAAATCCACGTTTCGTCACATGTGACTACTTTTTCCAGCAGCCCTGGATCTGCTGCCAATTGCTGCATGATGTCAATGCAGATGTTTTTTCGGTTCTCCTTTTGTTCAGGCGTCAGGTTTTTTGGCACCATTTTGGCACAAACTTTAGTCATTTTCAGATCTTCATGTAAAATTTTTCTCACCGTCTCTCTGTCAATGTTTGATAAATCTGAAATCATTCGAAGACTCAAACGCCTGTCTTTCCGCACAATTTCATTAACCTTCTTAACGTTTTCTTCAATTCTTGACGTCACAGGTCGTCCAGTCCGTTCGTCATCTTCAACTTCTTCCCGGCCTTCAGAAAATCGTTTGTGCCATTCAAAAACTCTAGTACGTGACATGCAGTTGTCACCAAACACCTCTTTCAATAACTGAAAACATTCACTTGGAGGTTTTCTCAATTTCACCAGAAATTTCAAATTAATACGCTGCTCGATTTTTAAACTGATCATTTTTCCGGCACGCCAATAACAACACGTCTTACTCAAACGAGATTTAAAACCAAACTAGACTAGATAGAGAGACGGGATCAAGTGGACTCTGTGCAGTAATAAACAGGATCAATCATGATCCATCCCCACTCCCCACACACAAGCCTGACATCTGACGTACGCACAGTCCCGTTACTTAATTGTCACACCTCGTATATTCTTCCACATAATATTCATTAATTTTAAAAAAACAACATAAAAAACTTTTTATTCTCTGCATCAACATTCTCAAAAGTAATGCTATTTCCAGAAGCAAGAGTGAGAAAAAAAAATAATACAGAAGGACTCGAATAAAAATTTACAGGGAACTCAATAACCGTCTAAGAAGGCAAATCATTGTAAATGGTCATCTTAAGAAGAATGATGGCCAAATATTTTGGTACTTCAATAAAACCAGAAGTAATCAAATACCTGAAGTAAAGGCTTCTGTCTTCAGTGAAACCATAAGTAATTAAATACCTATATACTTAACTGATAATTGTCTGTGGGTTTTCTACAAAAATGTATTAATAACTTTAAAAAAAAAATAAATTTGCTTGTAATACAAATAAGTAAAATACAGCATTAAGAACTAAAATAAAAGTGAACTTTCATAAATTTACTAACCAATAAGAAGAGTAACACCAAGACCTTCACGTCCTTTAAAATAATGATGAACATACTTATACAAATGGCCCATAACCATAAAATTAACAGCTGAACCAACTCTTGCAAAGCTAAGTTGCAAACCAAATATCATGTTCAATTCTTTTCCTTTGAACCAGAGGACAGCATAATAATTTTGGGCAACAGCAAGAGACTCTCCACCAATTCTGTAAAGAAAAGTTGTTTTTGTTTTTTTTGCTCTAAGTATAACAGTTTTATAAAAATAAGTAAGTACATTAAACACAATATCTTATCTTGGTAAAAAATCATTTCTGTTTATACATTAGTACTACTTTCAACAATTCTTAAATATTTACTCATTCCAAAGAAAATGAAAACCATTTTAAACAGATGCAGTTTCAGTGCCAATAAGTAATGTTCATTTATAGCTTTGAAACCAGACTAAATGTTCATTAAAAGAATTATAACAGAGGAAAATGATTTTAATTTAATAATAATCCTGCATAAAGCAACATTCATAGTGACACCTTTGGTTATAAAGAAAAAAATGTTGTTTGCTCTTTTTCTCCAATACTTTACAAATATCAATTAAAAGCAAGATTTATAAACTGTACCTATCTAATAAGGATACAAATTGAAAACATTAAAGTACCAAATGATGGCACGGTGGAAATAGTTTTAGTTAGTTAGTTTTCTCTTTATTTTTTAATTACTTAAGACCTAAAAAAATACATAGTTTGAAGTAAGTTTTCTTTCACATATTCAGTTATTAGAATGAGCTACAACAATGTATTTTCAAATTATTCATACTATTTTCATCCTTTAATAAGATTATAAAACATTTTTAGCATATTCTTTAAGAACAGAAGATTAGTCAAATATGCATAACAGTTGTTGATGGCATCTTTAAAGGATGAAAAATAACATTCCTATTTAAATGAAAGTTAAAAACATCCTCTTTTAATTTTATTTTTGATCAAAAATCTTAAACGCTAATGTACCTTATTCATTATAACGACTTACCCAAAAATAACTCTTCCAATAATCATAAGAGGAAAACTGTCTAATAGTGAACCTGAAGCAAAAACAAGTTGCCCAATAAAAACAATGAGCGCATAAAGGGCTGTTCCAAATCGTATACCAAAAACCCTAAAATAAAAATCATTTTATGAAAATAAGTATTGTAGAAAACTTAATATTTAAAAAAATAAAATTGTAATTACTCATTAAAGACTCCTTTTTTTTTTAAACACAAAGAACAAAGACTTCACACTCAAGTTCATATTCACTCAATAAACAATTCCTAGAGCTAAGCACCTAGACACTAAGGACAATTTGCAGTAATTAAAATTTACTTCATCGTAAGTTTCCTGGTATAATCACCGAACTTTGAATTTATGTGATTAATAATTACAATTATCTGACACTCTTCTCAGCATCAGTGCTTGCTTAGAGAATTCCAGCAACCAACAGTTTCCAACCAACAACCAAATTTATGTAATACTCTATACTAATTATCAGCCATAAATAATGAGTACAAAATCTTATTATTACGTAATGATTTCATAAATTTACAATTTTTGTCCCATACATAATTGTTAATGAAATAATCAAAATATAAACAAATACCTATCAATCAGAAATCCACCAACAAAGCAAAGAATAACATTAGGCCATGAATAGCTTGAATATAAGGAACTGAATTCAGCAGTTGTCAATGACATATCCTTAGTAATAATATCTTGTAAAGCTCCCGGATTGTCAAAGCAGAAGTATGAACCTAGAACAAAAGATTGTTTTAAACACAATCTCTATAACATATGTTGGAAATCAAAATGAAGAAGAAATGTGTACTCACCAAATCCTAAAAAACACATAAATACTAAGGCCAATAATCTGTAGCCAGTTCCTCCAGGTGCACAGGTCCCACCTCCATAAATATTAATAATCTCTGAAGCATTATCCTCAGCTTCATTGTCATTGTTAATCATTTTTTAATTAAGTGTTTAATAGATTGACTAAGTAAGAAACAGCGTATAACTTTAAAATATATAGAGATCAGTCATAACAAATTATCTAGTCATATCTTCCTGCAAAAGAGGAGATGTCAGTCACTAATCAGATCTCTTTGTTATCAAAACAAAATTTTGTTTTCATTCCAAGGTCAGTTAAGTCAACAGCTACTTTCAGCTGATCATTAATCGATGTGGCAACTGTCAAATTCTATCGATTGACTAATGCAAAGAGCATGTGCCCAAACATTTTTAGGAAAGCTTAAGATTTTTGGATCAAAATACAAAAAAGAAAAAAAGTGACTATTTATGAATTGTTTGTTTTCTGGTCCAAGACAAAACCCTTGTAAACTTGATAATGTCTACTTCTTATTGTGTTAATACATTTATTACAAACATTAAAAAAATGGATAAACAATAAACACATATCATAGAGATACTTGATGAAAATAATAGGCGAAATCAATGTAAACTCCTAAACGGTATGGAAATCTCTCAGCAGTGTATTTGACAAGCCTTCAAACCTAAATCCTTCTTTTCTGAACGCTACTATGCAAAGTAGAAAGTTTCTGCCACTAATATTAACAGTATTTAATCTAAGGTTTTAGTAGATTCCTCTAAAGGGAAAACAGCTATTGCGATCCTACCCAGGAGATGACGAAAATGAGGTCCGTTCAAAATTACACACACACACACACACACACATATATATATATATATATATATATATATATATATATATATATATATATATATATATATATATATACTAGCTAAGGTCCCCGCTTCGCTCGAGAAATCGTTTGAGGCAGAATGATGATGGTATTTTTTTTTTTTTGGCAAGGCTTCAATATGTACATCTACACTTCTCGTCTGGGCGCATTGATTTTCCGTGAGTGTCAGGCAGGGGTTATAGAATGGAAATTTTAGTTTCTGAAGAGTGAATGAAAATAAGTCCCTTTCCTCTGTTTGACACACAATGAATAACTTTAATTATAATCATGGATAGCACTTATTATAATTAAATATCATCTATAATGTACATATTTCCAAAAACCAATCCGAGCTTACTTAAATACATAATAGTAATTGTGAGTAGAAAGCCAAATACGACATTTAACAGGAAATTAGTTAACACGATAAACTGTGTTAGCCTCCCAACTTCCTCTCCTGCTTGAGTGTTATCAAGATTGTTTTTAATAAAATTACTTCTTCCAATCATTAAAGATTTCGAATATTCTAATAATTTATATTATAAATTTATCGCCTGGCCTGTCAAAATTATAAATGCTTAAGTGGCGAACAATCAATATTATGTATATGTATTCCGTAGAATCTCTATAATTGTAGGGGTAACAGTTCCGAAGGATTCTTAGACAAGTCCCAAAATGAAAATTTCTCTTTAGCGATGGGCTATTTAACTAGAATCCTCAGTCCCACATTAGTTTAGAAAAGTGTAGTTCGCCTATCTGAATTGCATAAGCTGGCCGTTTGGGCGTTAACTCCATTTTATGTCATATAGGATTTCATTTTACATTTACTATGTCCGCTTGCACTGAAAGAATTCATTTGGGCTTGAACGCCAGGACTAGTAGATAATGAATACATACTACTTTGTAAAGAAAGATACTTCTTTGTTTTTGGTACTAGTTACTCTATGTTTTAACTTGACACTCTTTGGACGAAAATGTAACCTTCTTTAGAAGTATATTATTGTTTAACAGCGGCATTGTTTTCTTTATGAAACTGGCTGGGTCCTATATTGATTTATTTAAGAAGTGGTGTCGGATTGTGATATATTTTGTAATATTGCAGTTTCAGATCGTATTTTTCATGAGTATTTCGAGTAATAAAAAAAATATATCTCTTATAAGAAAGAAGTTTTCCAACGCAATGAAAAGACCAACTCCCCAGATTACTTTTAATCTTAATAATAAAAGGCACAGGCCTTTGGATGGTACTCGGCCAAGGGAAATATCTGTAGAAGTTCAGAGGAAGTCTTTACCTATATACAGGGTTAAAAAAAGGTATGAATGTGTTCACATATGTTGACAATTTTGCATGTGGTCTCCTCAATTACCAGGAGTTAACAGTTGCATGTAAATCAATTTGAAACAAGTTAAAGATTGATTATGAATCACTTTAGATATCCTTATAAAATTATAGTTTTTAAATTTAAAAAAAATAATAGTTACATCCCCGAAAGTTCCTATTTAAGTATATTCTGGTGTTTCTAATATTCACCACGCCTCTCTTTAGGGTGTATTGAAAAACGTATGCTGATTTTAATGGTTAATTTCGTGAAATAACTCTTTAAACAGGTATTTTGTTATCAATGGCAACACGAAGGGCACACCAGAAGTGGCACTGATCTAATTGCATTGTATGGTGAGCCTGGCATTATCTTTGCTATTAAGGTGGGGGGGGGGTGGTTAAGACTTTTAAAGGAATGAATCCTCTGTATTCTGTCCAAGGGGATGCATGCTTGCAGAAACTGTACAACAATAATTGGTGATGCCTGGCAGAATTGTCTAATATGGTGGAAGCAGATCTGAAATACCTAAAAAGTAAATTGTGTTCTTGGTTTTTCTGATGATGGAAGGGTCCATAAATCTGTAGACTTATATTCAGAGTTAAAATTTGTAGATTATACTAACCATTGTTAAAATTGCTAAGCAATTATTTAGAAATAGATATGAATTTAATGTTGTTGAACAAAATATAATGTTTGTTTACCTTTGTAGCGTTTGGCTACTAAGAAATAATTCAGCCTTTACTAAGATCCAAAGCATAATTTTCATATAATTTCATTTTACGACTTTAAACTTGGCCGGAACGGGGCCCGCCAGGAACATCGAGAAAGGTGTGGGGTAACGACAGTATTAATGAGCGCACTGTGCAATGGTGGTTCAAAAAATGTTAGTGTTCTCCTGTTCCCAGGAATCCTTGGTTCAAACAAGTCCTCTGTGAAGAGGGCACTGATAATGGAGTGAGTGCTCGGAAAGTGCTCTGTCGCTTAGAATAAATAATTGTTAAGGAAAGAGGCCTTTTTGTGTAGATTCTACCCTGTGATCAGCTTCATTCACCATCCAGAATGTCGAAAGTGGATCATATTTTTCTAACCAGGGTGAGACCAAGAATTTTATTTCTGAATAAATTCCTTTTGCCCACGTGGAAATCAAACTCATGACTTTAAGTACACCACGTGTAGTATGATAAATGCCTTAATTCACATAGCCAAACAGAGTACCAAAAGAAATATCAAATGTACAAACAAGGTAAAAGAAACCAAAAAAAAAAAATGCAATAAACCTTGCAGTTTTTATGAATAAATGTGTTTAATTCATATGAAATTTGTTATATATTCACTCAGTGATATAAACTATTACAGATTACTTATGGAATTGGAAATGCATGAAACAGTTATTTTACTTGGTGAAACAGGATCAGGAAAAACTACACAAATTCCTCAGTATCTTCTTGAAGCCAAACTAAATAAAGAAGGAGTAATAGCTATTACACAGGTAATTTATGATCTCACCTGATTTTAGATTTATAGTAAATCACTTCTCATTATTGCTTGAGTATGTTTCTAGCCACGAAGAGTAGCAGCTGTTACTGTTGCTAACCGAGTTGCTGTTGAAATGAGAACTTCACCGGGACATATAGTAGGATATACGGTTCGATTTGAAGAGGCCATTTCAGAAGACACAAAGATCAAATATATGACTGATGGAATGCTTCTCCGCGAAGCTATTTTAGGTTGTATGATTGTATTATTTTAATTTTTAATAATAATACATTATTAATGGGGAAGTGAGGTTTAGATATACCATGGCTAGAACAAGAGTTGAAGAATCTTATTAATCCAGCCACCTAGTGATTATGAGCAGTGTGTATCCTGTTTTTCGAACAATTTTTTAAGATACACCAACATAACAAGATTTGAACTTGGCTTGAATCCAGCAGTGTCGTGTACTTTTCCAAATTATTCTCTTCTGAGTTATAAGTTATTTACTTGTTTTCTAGCTTTAAAATGAGCAATTAAATTAGTGTAATCAGTGCCTGAAGTTTTGATTTTTTAGATTAGCTAATTTAACCCCGAGACTGCATAATGTCAGGTGGTACGGGGTAGTCTAGCCCCTGTAGTATGCTGTATACTTTCTACGCTCTAGAGCTAACCATTTAATTGTCATTCCAGTTGTTTTAATTATGTTCCAGCAAATACCAATAGACATATTTCAGTGTCTATCATCAACTTTTTTCAGTCACACCGGCAAAAGTTCTACCAAATTTCATCAGAAAAAATTATTTTTCCAGATAATTTGAAGCACGTATATTGACTAAATATGCAAGAGTATATTGCAAGTAGTGAGTAAGGGTACTTGAGATTTAAAAAAGGACAAATTAGATATACAGGGAATCCCGGTATAGAGAAGCTAAAAATGAGAAAAGTGAATCCCTATGCCAGCTATCGACTTTGAAGGACACTGAAGCTTCTATGAAAAGTCAGTAGGCGGCAATAGGGGTAGAACTAACTTAATAGCTTGTAGCTAAACATGCCAGATTATTATATCAGGTCTCCTTCCAGACTAATATATCAGTCCTTAGCATTTCGAAAACACCGGACTGATATACTAGTCTGTAGCATTCCTGGCACTGAAAACACTGAGCTGATAAAACAGCCTAAGGGTTAATCTTATTTAGTGCCCCCGCTATGTAAAATCCTTAGTTTCACCCCAGATAGAAAAGAATAGATATTGGTAATCTGTCCCAAATAACCTTTGTAGCATAATGTGGAGATTAATAAATAACAAAATTTGTCTGCATTGTGTTAAAATATTATTTACGATAAGAATGTAAGTTATTTTAGCTTATTTAGATGGATTTTATTACTCAAGTCATGGCTGAGGTAATCCATATGAGTTAAGGCGTTGGTATTAATCTCATATGGTAAACTTAGAGTGGCGAGTTCAATTCCCGCTAGGGCAATAGGAATTTATTTAGTGACAGACTCATTAAATAAAATCCTTAGTCCCACCCTGGCTAGAAAAGGGTTGTAACGTGTAGATAACCCATCCCAATTAGCCAGAGTAGCATAATGTGAACATAAATAAATAAAGTAATAAAAAAAATTACTCAAGTCTTTTACTTAAAATGAAAACCCACTTCAAATCTCTTGCTGATCTGATAACAAATATTTTAAATTAATGTTATGTGACCCTTTCTGTTTTAACTTTAGATAGTAGTCTAAAAGCATACAATATCATCATTCTGGATGAAGCTCATGAAAGGACTATACATACAGATGTGCTATTTGGTATTGTAAAACAAGCCCAGATGAAAAGGAAGTCAAGCATGAATCCTCTTAAAGTAAGCTACTTTAAAATATATTATTGTATAAAAGGTTTTGAGCTAATACAAAGCCCTTGGCAGAATTTTTTATGTGTATGCATTATATATTTTTGTTTCAAACATCCATTGGTTACTTAATCAGAGATAGCTATAGTCACCTAGATTTTGTTATACATATATTTTTTGCATAAAAAAAGTCCTTGAGCTCCCGCACTTCTAGTCATTGGATTTTTATTTAAAAATAGCAAGTACGTGGGTAGATGAGATCTTTAGTTTGCAATACTAGTACATGGGAAATCAGCTTAGTTAACACTTTTTTGAGAGATGAACATTATTTAGTAATTAATAAAGTTTTGCTCACAAATTTACTAATTTTAATATGTTGATGCTTCAGAACATTCTCCAAATAACAAGACAGCAAAGTATGTCTTCCTCTAATGCATTATTGAAAACCATTAGCTTAATAACAATAATAAATAATTCTTGCAGGGATATTAGGTGGTAAATGAACAAATCAAGCTGGATGAATAAAATAGGCCTGCTTCCTCCACAATAAGTTTATTACGACTACGAACACCATCTTCAGTACTTGTTGACAGAATTATCCCCTGAATGCCAAACACTCAAAAATATACTATACTAATCAAATTGAACAAACACATAATAAAACTTGATTAGAATACAATATAATATCAAAATTAAAATACAATATGAAATTCATAATACAAATTTAAAAAATGCTATTTGTCACAGAAAAAAATGAGAAACATTCATTACTTAAAAACACACAGGCATGCTAGCCAACAGATAAAAAATTATTATTTTGCTCTAAAATACTAAATATAACTATAGAAAATGCTAAAGAAGTTGTTTGTTTGTAAGTAATGAGTTTCCTTTTTTTGATCTGTGACATATAACATGTTTTTAAATTTTTAGTATGAATGTCACATTGTATTTGAATTTTATAACGTATTCTAATCTAGTGTTATTTTGTGTTTTTTTTTTTTTAAATTTCGATTTTATCTAAATCCAGCCCAGCAGCAAAATCGTGTCTATTACATGGTTCCTGAGCTCCTCTGGCGAGATAGGTGTCCATTGCAAGTTGCATCATCCATACATTTGATAAGCTATCCATGGAGACAAGCCAGAAAACCTCTCAACTCTTCCCCTTTCCGCCATTCTTATTGGCCCACCCTAGGATTTGCACTATAAAGGCCTTCTGTTATAGGTTTTTTACTGCAGAAGAAATGTAGGATAGATGGTGAGATGTGATAAGCCGTGACACACACAGGAGTGTGTTGTATAATTGAGATTAAAATTGGAGAAATTAAAATGCCATTTACAATGAATTGGAGGTCACTCCAAACATCTTTCAATCACAAATACATATACTAAATAAAGGTAATTTGTTATCCTTCATCTAGACATAAATCAAGCTAATTACGAGGAGTTCTAGATTAACATGAAGGATTTAGCATTAGCTGTGAGGGAATTAGTGCTTTCCATAGGACTATTAGTGCTTCCAGGGCCTTAAAAAACATCCACAGGCCCTCTTAAAAGCATAATTCTCGCGTGCAGGAATGGTACATAACTCATCTCATCTCACCATCTATCCTGCATTTCTCCCATAATAAGAAAACCTACAACAGTAAACAATATGTACGCTGGAATTGAGATTTTTAACAACAGTTACTTAAAGAAAAAATCAGATGATTATAAGTGGGGGTTTACTGAAGACTGAAAATTAAAAAAATGCAAACATCTTGGTTAATATTCCAGATAGCAAAAAATTGTTTTGAATAATAATGGTAGACAAATGTTTAACAATATTGGTTTCGAAAAATGTTATATTCAATCGGTCTCATAGTAACACAAATATTCTGAATCTTCGAATTCCCCTCCTCTTCTAACCCTCTTCCTTATTTCTGATACAATTTCAGCCATTAACATACATGATATTTAGTGTTGAATGAAATAGTTAAATTTTGAGTTTAGTATAGATCAAATAAACATTTTCGAGTCAATAATATAAATTCTTAATTGATGACATCATCATAAAATGTACTATGTATCTCACAAAGTAAAAGTTTGTTGGAAACAATGTTTAAGCTTGGAGTAAGATGTTTCGTAATATATTGTTTTATTGTTAAAATGTGATTACTAAAAGTGGGGGTTTACTGAAGGATGAAAATCCAAATTAATATATCTCGGTTAATAACCAAGATATAGAAACAATGATTGGAAAAACATTGATACTAAATTAAATTTCTAATAAGATTACTTCTCTACAATTTTTCGAATAATAATAACAGAGATATTTGAAATTCCCTCTTTTAAACCCACTCATCCGGTCTGAGTTCCGCTATTAACTAACCTACATGTCTCTTGGCCTATATAACAGTTCTTCACAAAAGGCACGACGGGTGGTTGAAGTATGTTCTTATAAACCAGAGTGGTGGACCAGCCAAGGGTGGAAGAGAGAGTTTGTACTGTGTCCTTATAATGTACAAAATGATTTGTAGCAATGGCTTTCCATCAAATTAAATAAGCTAATTTCCTCTTCCCAAAACTGTATAAGTTTTATATTTTGAAACTAATTTTTGAATTATTTTAACAGGTTATTGTAATGTCTGCAACTATGGATGTTGATCATTTCAGCAAATATTTTAACAATGCTCCAGCTATATATCTCGAAGGTCGACAGTATCCAGTAGAAATTTTTCATGCTGTTGAATCACAAGATGATTACAATTATTCCTGTCTGGTTACTATATTTCAAATAAACAAAGATGCTCCTGCTAAGTAAGTGATTTGTTATAGTATTATTCTTTTTTCTTTGTGTTTAGTTTTAGAATGTAGTGCTTATAATTTGTTAACTTAAGTTGAGGAGTCCATTTGCATACAGGCTTCCTTAGGAAAAGCAATAATGTAAATTCATTGATTTTTTTGGTACTTAAATGGAATTGAGTCTCACTATTACCCTTCAAAAGGAAAATGTTGTTTTCCAGGCTCATTCTTAAGCATTTTGTTTGTTATTTCAAATAAAAATAAAAAAAAAGTTTATTAGTATAAAGTATTAATTTTATTTTTTTTAAATTGCACTTTCTTGAATACTTTTTCTCAGTGCTTAGAGCAGTACATAAATATTAATTTGTATGCCACACCCGCATCCCTGCAAATAGCCTAAACATTTTTTTTGTTCTAGACAAAATATCTTAGCTCAATCATTAGGTTTAATAACTAGTTAGTGTAATATTGTTTTGCTCTTGTTGGTTATTGTATTTCAGTTTCTGTTTTTATGTTAATCTGTTTTACATATTTTATAAAATTAAGGAAGAAATTTATGTGTGGATACAACAAATATAATATTTAGATATATAAAATATTGAAGGTTTTGGGCATGTATAAATGGATTTTTCTTTTTCAGTCATGATATATTGGTATTTTTAACTGGACAAGAAGAAATTGAAACAATGGCTGCCAATATCCGATCAATAATGAAAGTAAGTCAAATATTTTTACCATGATAATTTTTTTTTTTATATATATATTTATTTCGCATTGGTCTTAAAGATGTCCTTTGAGATGGGATTGTTTCTATCATCTATCAAGAATAATGAATAGAAAAATAATGAAGAGGTGAAAACTTAATGTTATAATTTCAGAGTGTCTCATCACTTAAAACAAGTTGGAATTATAATATTCCGTATTAGACAAATGAGACCACTTTTTATTGATCTTTAATTTTTTTTCCTATTTTAAGGTCACAATAGTTTGATTTCTTAGAGTACTCAAAACAGTATAAAAATAATATAATGTAAAATAATATATAAAATGCCACCCCCAGTCTCTTGGACAGTAATTATAATAGGCTTTCGGTTGTTTATTTTCTATGCTTAATGCTATAAATTATTAGGTTTTTTAAAGAAGGTTTAGTTGAATGTAGTAATGTGCGACTAGTAATTAGGAATTCAAAGGTATTTATTACACCAGACACTAACTAATCTTTGTTGGATGCAAATTTAATTTAAAATATTAATTACTCATAATCAATCTAATAAGTAAGAAATTATAAGTTAAAAAGTGTTGCTTAGAAGGGAGAAATTTCAAAAGTTTGAAATATCACTGTTATTATCCTTCGAAAAATTGTATAAAGCCAATCTTATAAGAAATTTAATTTTGTATCAATGTTTTTACATACATTGCTTCTATATCTTGGTTATTAACTGAGATTGTTACATTTTTTAATTTTCAGCTTTCAGTTTACCCCCACTTTTAGTCAGTAGTAGTTAACTATAAGACAAAGTATGATGACATGAAACATCTTATTATAAACACAAATACCAAATATTTCTTTTTGACATATCTTTATTGAGTGAAATACATGCAAATACATTGTGTGATTACATCATCAATTAAGAATTCATGCTCTTGATTCATAAATGTTTTTTTGGTCTTTACCATATTTGATATTTAACTGCTTACTAAATAAATAATTGTTTGAAATTTAAAATATCTCCATTATTTTGTGTCAGGTCAAAATATGTTATTGAACCAATCTTGTTAAACTATTAATGCTCTACAATTGTTTTAACAGATTTACCCTAGGGGAAATCAGCTATTGAGATTGTACTCATGATGGGATTTTCAAAAAATTTCTTCAAATGCAAATACTTGGTGCACTAGGGAAATCTGCTTAGTTTACACAGCCCCTGCGTGACGGACTTTTTTATGTAGACCATCTTTGAGTAGTTTTATTTTTTTTAAGAAAGTTAAGTGTTCTTTGGTTTGTGGAGTGAATACATATTCTATAAATTCTTTCAGGAGACTGTATTTACTGGGGCTAGTATTAAAGTGTACCCATTGTATGCAGCTTTAGCAGCGAGTAAGCAGCTTGAAGTATTTCATCCCCCACCATCAAATACAAGAAAAGTTATTCTTAGTACGAACATTGCTGAAACATCTGTTACCATTAGTGGAATCAAATATGTTATCGACAGTGGAATGGTTAAACAAAGGTACTCTTGACCTATTTTTATTGATAGTATGTAATTTTATCTATATTTCTAAATATTTTAATGAGTGTTAAATTGGAAAATAATTACAATTATAACTAATTCAAAAATAGTTAAAACTTTTGACAAAACTCCAGAGTATTCAAAAATAACTATTAAAAAATTTACTTACAGTTAATCTAATTATATTTTAATTATATCCTTATGGTTATCCTCAAAAATGTTCTATATTATAACTATCTTTATAGAAACTAAGAGGTAGGTTTCTGGAATCTATGCTAGCTGATGAGAACCAATATACAACAAATTTTGGTAATGTGCTTTATTCGTAAATGATTCCCCCCAAAGTGAGGTATTCATTGATTTATAAACGAGCCTTGATTGCTGAAGGTGTCAAACATTTCTTATGAGAATCTTCTTGAACATTCTAGACATAAATTCAGCTTAACATCTAATTTCTCACAATTTAAACTAATTCCTTGTACTTTAACTTGAACTATACTGTCGACAGTTCCTCCAACTCTGAGCCTCCAATCTCTTCAAGCCCAAGTCATCCTAACAGTTCTGCCTAATCTCAGAGTTTTATTGTTGTTTAATAATCATAATGCTTCAACATTTCAATGTCAGCTATAATAGCACATGTTATACAAAACCGGAAAATCAAATAACTGCAGTTGTTATTATGTTAATTGTTTCAGACTATGTTTATTTTATGAGACTTTTTGGTGACTATACTGCTTTTAAGAATTCTTCTCTAATTTATTAGAGTACACCACCCAGGAACTGGACTTGACATGCTGAAAATTCAGTGTATATCTCAAGCTCAAGCTTGGCAGAGGACTGGAAGAGCTGGTAGAGAGTCACCGGGCTTTTGTTACAGGGCTTACACAAAGGCAGTGAGTAATAAGTGGCCCTAATTACATAATTGCTCATTACTCTTAACCCTTTATTACATTTTTTTAAATTGTTCCTCTCATTTATTTCAGGACTTTGACTGTATGCCAAAGAATAGTGTTCCAGAACTTTTAAGAAGCAACTTGTCAAGCGTTATTCTTCAGCTCTTGGCATTGAACGTCAATGCATTGACTTTTGATTTTATGGATAAACCTCCTAAAGATGTATGTGATTTATAATAAAAATACCTTATTTCATTATACCAATTAAGGCAACATGTAAAAAAGGGGTAGAAAACATATTTAGATAAAAGAAGGTCAATAGACGAAAAACAAAAGAAATATCTTAGTTATTTATTTCTATCTGTATGCTTTACCTCCTTTTTGATCCCTTGAGGAGTTGTGCATTTATGTGTGTATGTATATATTTATATATATATATTGTCTTTTAACATTCTAGCAGTCGTAAATTTTGTTTGATTGTTTCTAAACTCGACATTTAAATGTTTTATGTAAAAACTAAAGATCAAGTTTGTTAATTGCTAAATAAAATCAAACCCATCAGGGGGGGCTAGGGGGTAGAATATCTCCGTTATACAGTAGATGAAAATGCTGAATAAACAATTGTATAGAACCTTCTTGTTGCAAATTAAATTCTCTATAAATGCATTCTATGCATTTTTTTCAGTATCTTGAATATCAATTGAGATATTTTCCTTTTTTAGTTTCCACTTTCAGTAAACCTCACTCTTTCTCATGTTATATTAACAACTGATATGTCTTGTTTATTACTTAAATATTAAATACATTTTCAATGAGCTTTTACTATGTGGAATACATGTGAATATATTATGTTTTAGAGGGGTTTAAAATAAAAAAATTTAAATATCGAATATTTTTTGAGTCAGATTGTAAATGTTATTTAACCGATCTTGTTAATCATTTAATATCCTACAATTGTTTCTCTATGTATTAAGTAAGTTATACATATTTTTAATTTTCAGCCTACAGATATTCACGGGATTTTCTTTTTCTAGCAATTGTATCATTAAACATCTCGTGGCCAACTTAAATTTAAAGTTGTGATTACATAGGCTTTTGTTAAAGGAGACATAGATGATTGAATTTTAGATTACTTATAAGGACGCTGTTCTTGCATGTGAGAAATCTACTTAATTTATACAGCACCTGCATGATAAACCTTTTTCCTGTAATAAGAAGCCTTTGAAAAATAGGGCTTGAAATATTTTGTGGTTCATGTGCTTTAAGTGAAAATCTCACTCTTAGTTGGAGTTTCAGCAACTTAACTATAGCTCTGATAATATTATTAAAGTATTCTGCCACTAGAATTTCCAATCTTTCTGTTGATATTATTCATCCTTTGCAATAAGCAGTGATGATTACAGAAATGGTTTATGTAATTAGTAACAATTTTCACATTTTTATAAATGATATGCAGTAAATCATTCTCGGAACATTCATTTGCTAAGTAATGAAAATATGTAAATACTTTTGCTACACATTATAGTTGTTACTTTTTCTAAAAGAGTTGTTATCATATTCTAAAATCTTCTGCTTAAATCCCCATGTAATATTCACATGTTTCTCTTTTCATTATATTCATATTTTATCCATTTTTTTTTCTTGTTTAGTTAATACTTGAAGGATTTGAACAACTTAAACAGCTTGGTGCCATTGACAATTTTGACGATCCACAACTAACATCTCTTGGAAAACAGATGGCTTTATTTCCTCTTGATCCGAGATTCAGTAAAGTCATTTTATCTTCAGTAAAATATGGTTGCCTGTAAGTACCTTTTCTATTTCAATTCTTTACTCTTCAATACATATATTAATAAAATGTAAAATACATAATACTTGTTGACTCTAATGGATTCAAATCAGTAACAATATCAAAATTAACATCTTATTGTCTTTCAGGGGTATAGTTTTAAAATTACTTCAAATCAGATTCAAAAGTCTTGTATTATATTAAAAATGGCCAAACATATGGCTCACCGACTTTGGAGTATATTTGCTGATAAAATCCGTAAATAAAATTATAAAAACCACTTATACTTTTGATATTTCAAAGTCTTTTTCATTCTAGAAATTCCTATAATCTCCTGTATTTCTAATTTTACTGTTGTTTTGAAAAATAATCAAAACTTCTTTAGACACCTGTTGCAGCACACAAGAATATTATGGTCAACTTTTCTTGACTGACCCATCTTTTTAGCCTAACTCACCCATTGAGGTTTACCTTCTCTTACATACTAATTATATCAGGACCCTATGTGCTAGATGCATTAGTTTATTGGCATCTGGTTTTTTCCCTCCATTTGTGCTGCTCTGTAATGATTTCTAAACTTTCATTGGACTCTCCTTTCACAGGTTAGCTGGGTTCTCCTTTACTTATGAGTAATCCCCTACTAAACATTTCTTTTAAACAATTATATATTTTTATGCATAATAAACATTGTTTTCTTTATTACTTCAAAACCCATTAAAATATAAAAATATATAAACAAAACCCTTTTAATATCTCTTAACTACTTAGAGTAGTTCAATTTCAAGCTGGTTAAAGGTTTATTTTTACAAAAATTGTATTAGTATTTATAAACCGACCTAATGTTTCCCCAGAAAGTTTTTGAAGAAAATCTTTTAGTACTTAACGAGACAGCTATTTGGAGCTTTAATCAATTTGAATTTGAACTATTTTGTATGTTGAAGAAGCTGATTTAATTAAAAATTTCTATTTGTTTACTTTTAAATTCTGAGTGTGCTTTTTTTTTGGAGGGATATGCTCTTTCATTTTTAGTTTTGATATCTTAAAACTATTTATCTCTTTAAAAATTATATTAAGTAAAAAAAAAACATATCCACTTAAATATTTTTTATTCAATGTAAAATTGATGGATTGTTTCCAATATGCTCATAAAGAATTGAATTTTATGCATTGATCTTTTTATTTCTATTTTTTTTTAATAGAGAAGAAATTCTAAGTATAGTTGCAATTTTGTCTGGTGAATCAATATTTGTGAACAATATTGCCAAAAGAGAACAGGCAGCAGCTGCAAGGGAAAAATTTTCCTCTACTTCGGGAGATCTTATAACTCTTCTCAAAATATTTCGTGAATACAATTCTATTACTACCAAACATGTAAGTAAGATAAATATTTAAGGATAAGATCTTTTGTTTTTATTAAGTGCACTCCACTGGGAGTACCACGTGCCACTTGAACTGTCACAGTTGCAGTATTTTAGTTTTGTGCTGCCTTACTTGAAATGGCACACTGTGTCTAGACAAACACGCCTTATGTGTTTGAATAAGTAGTTCAGAAGTTTTAAGAATGTTTACAGAATTATGCTGAGTTTTAGCAAATTGCCCCGTAGGGGAAATCAGCTATTGAGTTTGTACTCTTGAAGGGATTTGCAAAAGATGCCTTAAAATGTCCATCGATCTTGAATAGAAGATGTCGAAAATGAGGTCCATTCAATACTAGATATATTTGTTTGTTAACACTCTTGTGGCTGCAATTTTATTTTCTACCATGTTTGTAGTATTTGGTATTTAAACATATTATGTAAAACTAAAAATCAAGTTCATTAATACTGAAATTACCTAGAGAAGGGGAAAATCAGAAATTTGAAATATCTCTGTTATTGAATTGAATAAAAGATGATATCCATAATCTTATTGCATATTCAGTTCCCTATAATTGATGTTAATACATTTTTTTTTCATATCTCTAATATTAAGGGAGTTATTTGTTATTTTTTGTTGCCTTTCTTCAGTAAACCCCCACTTAAAACTGATTGCACATGAACATTAAGCCAATATATCATGAAACGTCTTATTCCAAGCTTAAATTCCAAATATTGTCTTCAATGTACCTTTACAATGCGAGATATATGCAAATACTCTTTTTGTGTGATGCTTTTTTTTTTTTTTTTTGTTATTAACATATTCGATATTTCATTAAACACTAATGATCATATTCATTAATGGCTGAAATTGGACGAGGAAGGGGAGTGGGGCTTAGGGAGGATTACGAAAATTCGATATGTCTTTGTTATCGTGAGTCAGATCAAAACAGTTATATAATTGATCTTTTTTAAGTATAATTCTCTATAATTGATGTTCTATACATTTTTTTCATATCTTGAATATTGAGCAAGTTAGTTGTATTTTTTTTTTGAGGCTACTAAATTCCTATTTCTACTCATCTGATTTTTTTTGTTGAGTAACTGAGTAAACGTTTCATATCCTGCTAATATTTCAAGTCCTGTTTAGCAAGTTTTCTTGCTACAGAGAAATAGAGAATAGATTGTTAAATGAAATCATCAAAATGTCATTCCAGCATGTGAGAAATCTGCTTAGTTTACACAGCCCCTGTGTGACAAGCTTTATATATTATAAAGATTAACTTTTGACACTTGTAAACCATTCTCTGAACTTCTGGTACTAGTATGAACTCTGTCAGTTCAGGTGTTCAAAAGTTTTAAGAATAATCAAATCCTTAATATAGATACTTACTTAGATAGATTTATATAGATACAGTTGTAGCTCTCATCAGTGGATTTAATTTTACATGAAAGACTTTCTGGTTCTTGAATTGTAAAACATTAGATTAGCGTAATTAGTGAGGGCTTGGATGCATTGTGATTCCTGCACTCTGACAAGCTGGCTCCCTGAGACTTTTTAAATCAGTGTAGAACTGAAACATCTATCAAGTGGGCACCTGTACTATTTATACATCATTGACATGCGATATCAACAATTCTTTAAGAGTGAGGAATCTTTAAATTAATAAAAATATTAGATGGAAATTCAGTATTTAATTCAAATAAAATATAATTCACATTAGAATTTTAAACAATATTCTCTTCATTTATATTCATAAATGTTTTCAGAATAATTAATATATGAATCATTAAATGAAAATCATTTTGAATTATTATGGAATGTATAATTGTTTAGGCTTGGTGCTATGAGAATTTCTTCAACAGTCGTAACTTGGATTATGCTCTCAAAGTCCGTAAGCAGTTAGCAGAAATTTGTAAAAAGTGTGATATACAGATTACATCCTGTGGACAAGACTTGGACCCAGTTAGGAAGTCTTTTATTAGCGGTTTTTTTATGAACATGGCTGAACTGCAGAAGGATAAAAAATATTTAACCGTAAGTATAACTTTTCATTTCTTTTTCAACTTCACTTATTATCAAAGAGAGTTCTTGGATCAAAATTAATATCCTAATGCTTAATATCTCCATTTACATTCATTCAACGAATGACATTGGCTTTCTTCTTAACTGAACTGTTTCTTTGTTTGCTCTTCAAAAATAAAACTAACGGTATTTAATTTTGCATAAGGATAAATGCATATCGTAAATTCAGACGCACCTGTCATTGCTGGAACTTCTTTTAATTAAATTTGTTAATTAAAAGCACAAGAACTCTAAGGCCATTAAATTAATTAATCTCAATTTTTCAAAGCTCATAGGATAAAAATTTCATTTGGCCAGTATATTGTATATAAACTGAGGAATACAATTGGAGTAATAATTAAATATGTTGAAGCTCTTATTAAACAAACCTAAATCGTGGCTAATATTTCATTATTCAAAATGATCTTCCCCTACTTCATTGAATTGAATAAAATAAATTGTTGAAATCAATTAAGATTTCAACAATGTTGGAATTATAGACCTGTTTGTGAATAAAATTTGGAAAGCTTATAGAATTCTTATAAAACTTTTCTTGTTGTAAAAACTATTTTAATTTTTATTGGTGTTAGTTCCTTGGCAATACTTGTTATGGAGTGGGTATTTATTAAAGTCCAAATTATGTTACTATGGTTAATTGTAATGAGTTACCTATAGGTAACCACCACCCTTTTGTAGCCAGATAGGGACTAAGTATTTTATTCCGTTAGGTTGCAGCTAAATAAATTCCTATAGGGCTTATGAGAATAAAACTCAAGACTCTTGGTAAACCAAGATTATTAATGCCAATGCCCTAACTCACAAGGGCTACGTCCATTACTTTTTATGAATAAAACTGAGATCAGCATTTAGAGTATAATTTCATGTAAAATTAATTCTTCTTCTTGATATACGATTTAACTGAATTTCTCTACTTTTCAGGTTGGTTCAAAACACCTGGTGCATATTCATCCATCATCGGTTCTCTCAGGGTCTCTGCCCCAGCTAGTCCTTTTTACAGAATTAATACAAACAGGAAAGTGTTACATGAGGTATATTACTCCTATAGACCCACTATGGGCAGAGGAAATAGCACCTAAATGGATTACTATTTCAAGCCTTTCACAAGTGGATTGAAAAACTTTTTACTTTTTTTTTTTTTTTTTTGTGGACTATGAAGGATTTTATTTTTAAAAGCTATTAATGGATTGTGTATATTATGTGGTGTATATTTATGTGAATATTTTTTATTTTTGTACATTTGTATTCATAATGTGAATATTGTATAAATGAATTGTATATATGTATAGGAAATTTTGTCACAAATTGTTGAACATTATTCAATTTTTTTAAAAAAATTTCTTAGGTTTTATCAGAGTTGTGTTAATGTTGCTTTAATTAATGAGTGTACAAAGGTTCTAAAATTAACATTCAGTTTTTGATTTATTCAATTTATAAATGTAATTCATATATGGGGGAACATGCTGATACTGTACAACAAATAACATGTTGCTTATTTCGTAAGCTGTTTATTTATTGTTTGAAAATGAAAATTCCATTGGAGTTCCATTATAACCTCAGTTCAGTTATAATGCAGTTCTAAGCTCAAGGATTACAATACATTTTTTTTTGTTTCCTACAGTGTAGGGGATAAAATAATACAAGGAATGAAGTGCATTGAGGATTCTAATTGTAAAAATCCAGCCAACTCAGTCTAAATGAGCGGGTGATCCATGATACATATAAAAATCGAGCATCTATGTATTCAATTTGAGTTTATTTTAATACAGTTCTAACATTATCCAAAAATTTCCATGTGAAGAAAACATTGTGCAGTTTTCAGTTTTACTACATTAATAACAAAATCATGTTTGATAGTTGGGTATATGATGTTTTATAAAAATATTTTTATTTCTGTATTCTGATAACTCGACTACTATGAAAAATAATATGAATAAACTTAGTTAAGTGTAAAAGGAGGGGGGTGGGGGCATATTATGCCACATTAAAAGTATTTCTATTAAAAACGGTAGCCAATTTAATAGGTTTCCCATGACACACACTCTGACTATATATAGACTAAAGTTTCAAAACTCATTAACACATTAAGTATCGGTACAAGAACATTCTGGGATATGAATTCAGAATGCATGAAAACTATTTATGAAGGTGCAATTATCCCTAATATGTTCTTCAGTTTTTCAGTATGGCATTATGCTCTACACATGAAAATGAACCTGAAGAAATTTTATACACTGCAATGACTCAAAAGCATTAAAACTGTGAAAGGGTATAAAACTTTCTTACGAGGCTAGTTATGTTTTAGCAGCTATAATACCAACAGAATACAAAACAGAAGAACTGGTGATGCAGTACAACATAAAAAACCAACGAACTAACTACAAAGGCATAATGAATATTACAATAAATAGATATATTGACTGCTCACAATGGCTACACCCAGCACTATTTGCGAATGTAACATTACATTTGGGCGAACCATGGATTGAAAACATTATGACATCCCACTTATTCACTGATGGAAGCAAAACTGACAACAATACCTCAAGCAACATCTTGTTGAAACTAAAAGTGGATATATTTCAAAATACAAATACCGACTTGATGCTCCAATAATCAAGCTGAAAATGTGCTGTTTTAAAAGCTCCTGAATATATTATAAAATCACCATATAACCTATACAAAAATACACTCAGACAGCATGACTCATTTACTCAATACGTAACCTTACCATACACCACCCCCTCACAGAAAACATTTGACAAAATATTCTGGAAATTATACATTTAAATCTACTCATACACATATGCTGGATAAAAGTCCATGCAGGAAATATTGGAAACAAACAAGCTGACACGTTAGCAAAGGAAGCAGCTCAAGATACAACACTAATCCCAGAAATCTTTCTCATAGCACTCTCATACATTGAAAAAGACTCACGTACTGGCGCAATACATAAATGGAACAGAGAATGGAAGACATGTAACAAATCTTACACCTTACATCTATACATGCCAAATATAACTCACAACAACTACAACACAATTATAATTTTATTTCAAAGATTTTAATTTTTGTTGCTTTATCTGATTTCTTCTGTGCATCTTGCATCAAAGAATGTTCGGGTCAAAAAGGAATGTTAAGTTTTCACAAAAATAACATGTTCATTTCCTTCTATCTTCATGATCCTTACAATAAAGCAATATCTTAAGCCATCAATCTGTTTTTTTTCAAAAAATGTTCCCAAACAAGGAAGCCTTAATAGTAGTAGTTTCTGGTAGATCTAATGCCACAGCTGCATATCCTCACTTTCCTTCTGTGGCTCCTAACATTCTTAACATTACAGGCAACTATTGTTGCATCTAGCACAAATTGCCAAAAAGTTGCACTTATATTATAATTAAGAAATAAAATGTGTCGACTCGTAATAATCACTACTGGGCTGATTTTGAATTATAGGGCTTATAATGCTAATAGAGCGAATATTCCCTGAGTTCACTTTGAGAAAATATAGAACTAGCTAGATATATAAGACATGGATTACTCCACAGACGCATCTTGTCTCTGTCATTTTCAATTTAATAAACAAATTCAAAAGTGCTCCGGTTTTTTCGCTGTAGAGTATTTTTATTTTATTATCCGTTAGTAGTATAACGAATTGTAGTTAGTATATCACAAAAATATCTGTAATTTAATTTCTAGACAATTAAAATCAACTTAATTTTTTTTTCCTTTTGGTTAAAGGCTTTTGGAGGTTTGGCTCCAATAACTCTCTAGAGAGCAGCAGGCCAATGATCAAAACTTGTAAAGACTTATGCACATAAACCAGAGTAGTCTGAAAGATATAGATATCTCATCTGCAATATGTAGCTTTATTCTACCAAAGAATATTTTGGGCAGACTCAGTCTGCTTCTAATTGGAGATTTTACTGGAACAAGATGCCATTTCCTTGTGCCTATGTCAATAATATTGTTAAATAAGCTAATACAAATAAAATACAATTCTATGTGTGCTATGTTCTATGTGCAAGTGAAACATAACTAAGGTTTAAGAAGAAAAGAAAAGAAAGTCATTAGTTTTTGAATCTTATAAATGATTTTTTATTTCTTTGGAGTAGTACAGATGTTTATCTTAGTTCACAATGGTTGATCTTAATACAAAGGCTTATTCAGCTTCCTATTATTTACAATTAATTTGACATTATTTAGACACTAAATTATATAGTAGTTTAATTAATTCCAAGGAGAGGTTAATTATTAGGTTTATTAAAGAAATAATATAAATTATAGAATCCAATAAATCAGTATTTTATGAAACAAAAACTATAGTAGAACCATATATTATCAATCAACCATATTATAAAATTCATGAAGCAGCTAATCTTACTTATTCACTTACATGACTAGTTTAAAATATATTTCATTTTCATAAAATAAATAAATAAATAAAATACTCTGGAGGAAGGTGTAGTATTTTAAATTTGAATTTTAATAATTTTTTGTTAGGATATACGTAATGAATCACAAATGAATTTAATATAATCATAAGATAAGAAATTATGTCTACATATGTTTAGTTTTACTTAGGGCAAATGCAAATTTTTATTCATTCATAAATGTTATAAGTTATTAAGAGCATTTCTTTTCTTTAAATTGTTAGCATTTCTAATGGCCTGATAATTTAGCTTTTTGTTAATGTCTGAAATACAATAAAAATATTCATTAAATTTTTGAATAAAACCGTTAATCTGAGAATAGAAAAAAATCTTTACAATTGACAATTGATAGAAAATAAAAGTTGACATATATTTTTTTTAATTTATTTGTGCAAAAGGTGAGCTTAATGTGAATTAAAAAAGAATATATAAAATACTGACAATATAATTTGGATACAAAAAAAAAAGAATAAGAATTTCATACAAATAATAATGACAAGTTCTCTTCGAGTAAGAACCTATAAGGAAGTAGAGAACTTCTTTGTGAGGTTGTAAAGAAACTCAAAAAATTGACCACAAAAAATACTCAACCATGTCTGTAGCTTGAAACCTTGATCTTAACAATTTTTTATCAAATTCAACACTTCAAGATGGCTTATTGACTGACAGCTGTATAATAAATAAGAAAGTTAACCTGACAGTTCAATTTCCAGTCTGTCTTTAAATATTCCTTAAATCTCCTCTGTTTAAATGAGTGATATAACATTCTATCACTTATTTGCTTTCTTTGTATAGAAGTTGTTATAAGTAAATAACAATAGTTATCTCTATGATAGATCATTTGTATTATCTCTAATCCAGTCCAAGTAAGCTGGAACTCGTGTGTAGACTCCAGGGTAGCCAGGCTCAGCACATCGATAACCAAAGGAAATTATTCCTATTTGATAAAACACACCTGTTTGAGGTAGCATGAGTGGACCACCAGAATCTCCCTGCAATTAAGAAAATTAATAACTATCCTTGAGTCAATAGTAATTTGTGGTTATTTTAGTAGACAATTGTCTAATCTTTTATACAGACAGTTTTACATTTGTGTAATTAGTTTCAACTGGCTGCCATTGAGGTCCACTTTTGTAGCTTAACTTGCTGGCAGGTGGACTGCCAGCAATCCATACATGGATTAAGCATACTAGTGAATAAATGTGATAAAGACAGGATAAAATATATTGAATTAAGTATCCATAAAAACATATAGCCTCACAGGTTGTGCATATGAGTGAGAATCACCACAAACCTGATAGTATCAAACCATTGAGATAGAATATTGATGTTTTAAATGTCCCTCATAAAACTTTTATACATTTTCTGTTAACAACAGAGTAAATGATAGAGGTGAAAAAATAATACACCAGTTCCTAACAACATACTCAAGAATAGCTTTCTATATATTAGGACAATTAATGATCAAAAGTAATACTTAGTGTAAATCAGACATTTTTACTTAAATTTTAAAAATATTTGCCAATGGGACAGATCTCATTACTACTCTACTCATAAAGGATTTCATTGGTCATATTAGAATATGAAGTACTTACCCTACAAGAATCTTTTCCTCCTTTTGCAAAACCTGCACATAATTGGTCACTGGTTATTGTCGCTCCGTGCCTTGCATATACTTCTTTACAACTCTCATTGTCTACTACAGGTACTTGAACTTGTAACAAAACATCTGAAGACGGTCCATCTAGAAAATATATATAAAAGAACATTTCTTGAGTGGAACATTTCTATGCTCAACCGTTCAGAGTTTAATGTTGAGGTGACCTGTTATGACTTAAAATACGATATTGTTTTTTTTTCTAGCTCGTCCTTTTTTAAGGGTTAAAACATCAATGACTATTGCACAGCTGCATATAAAGACCAATTTCAGATAATTGGAGTTTAGTTTTATAAGTAAGTTAATCTTGATTGATTCTGAACCAGTTAAATGTATAAATTCTAATTTTAAATTAAGTTGAGTTTCATTGATTATGTCAGTTAGTTGCAAACTACTAATGAATTGGCGAAAACATAAAAATATGCCTTTTAAGAAAGCTTTGTTCAAAAAATTTGCATTTTTCTTCTATAATTTTCTTTGACTCAACAATATAACATTGTCTTTTAAAACTGTTGGCAATATCAGGAAATAAATTATATTTTTAACTTTTGCCCTACATGTTTTATTGCCCAATATGCTATCCACAGGGAGTTAAGTCTACCTCACCCTATTTTACTAGAGAAATGCTTGTTGTTCTTAAAACTACTGAAGAGATCTCCTGTTGCTGGCCAGTCACACTCCAAATTATTATGATAAAGTTAATAAAGTCTGTAATAAATTGGAAATCGAGATAAGATTATTATTTATACTAGCCTTGCTGACAATATTAGAAAGAACAAGGAGGTACGGGGTGTGGCTATTAAATAACTAGACTGATGCTGTAAAACATTTTATTTTTATTTCATACATTTTTACTTATTATCACCTTCAATATACACCCCTCCTTTATCCCTACAACGCTCCATGCGAACCTTCCATTGTTCGAAACAGTGCTGGAAGTCTTTTTCTGTCAGCTCCTTCAGGACCGCTTTCTCTTTCACAGCTTCAACAGACTCAAATCTTGTTCCTTTTAATGCAGATTTCAACTTAGGAAACAGATAGAAGTCGCACGGCGCAAGATCCGGTGAATAAGGCGGATGGTCTAACACTGGGATGCTGAATTTGGCTAGAAACCTCTTAACAGAAAATGCGAAATGAGCCGGCGCATTGTCTTGGTGGAGAACCCATGACTTGTCCTTGCCTTCCACAATTCAGGTCATTTTTTCCTTATTCTTTCGCGGAGTTCAGCAAGAACGTGAAGGTAGTAATGTTGATTGATCGTTTGACCTTCAGGAATCCAGTGAAGGTTCACAATCCCAAGAATAACGAAAAAAACTATCAACATTGCTTTGAATTTTGATTTGCTCATTCGAGCTTTTTTGGCTCTCGGTGAAGATGGGCTCTTCCAGTGCATGGATTGGTGCTTTGTTTCAGGATCATACATAAAAAACCATGATTCGTCACATGTTATTATTCTTTCCAGTAAGTTTGGGTCATTTTCAATGGCATTCAATGTGTCAGTACAAACATTTTTGCGAGCTTCCAGTTGTTCAAATCTGAGAATTTTAGGCACCATTTTGGCACACACTTTTTGCATGTTAAAATTGTTATTTAATATTTGCATATTGGTTGGTCCCTCAGTTTCAGCAATCGAACGAATACTTAACCGACGGTCAGATCGAATCAGATTACCGATTTTTTTGATATTGTCATCCGTTTTCAACGTGGAAGGGCGACCCGGGCATGAATCATCTTGAACGTCTTCTCGGCCATCTTGAAAACGCTTAAACCACTCAAAAACACGTGCACACGATAAACATTCATTGCCATACACTTCTTTCAATAAATTATAAGTTTCAGTAGCGGTTTTTCCAAGTTTCACATGAAATTTCACAACAATTCGTTGCTCTACTGTTACACTTAACATTTTTCCGGCGAAACAAAAAAACAACTCTAATGCGAACAAAGGCTACGGCTGTACTGATTTGTTTACAGAAGCGAGAGGCACTATATTCGAAAGAGGAAGCTTCACGATAACAGCTGTTAGTTGCTGGCGTTTGACACATGCGCACTTCTTCTGTAGCAGCGTCAGTCTCGTTATTTAATAGCCACACCCCGTATTTTGTATGATGGACCCCTAGGAGGGCTGAGTGCACTAATGGTAGTAAAAGTATAGCCTTTATTGAGACATATTTCGTTTATAAAGGATGGCATTTTAATAGCAAAGATCTGTAGGGATTATGTCTGTGTCAAAGTTTCAGTTGAGGTAACTGTGGGCACATCGTTCTAAGGCTAGAGGATGTGAACAGTATGGTAGAAGGCATTTGGTAGAAAACGCTCTTTTATTTTCTTTAACACATTTATTTATTGTTATATTTCAGTGTACGTAAATTTAGATAAAAATTTCTAATATTGACATCAAGGTTTGTGAAAATAATAAACTTTCCTTGATTTTCAAATTCCTCACATAATGTTAATATTAAAATAATATTGTGTGCAACTGGCCAGCTATTCTTTAAAATTAATTTAATTATAATCAAATGACATAATTTCATTATTTTGCCTTAAGGATTTTTAAATTCAGTTTTATACTTACTCAGGTTAGTTTCCCCCCAACCAACGACAAAAGGATACAATCTTTCAAAATTTGAACTTCTTAAAGCTGGTAATGTTGGAAGGCAGATAGGTTTAATTTGATCTGAAACAGATGTAATTGCATTTATTTCATTGTTTTGAGTTCATAATAACAACTTTTACTAGTTTTATAATAATTATTCTTAGGAAATTTATTCAAAAAGGTGTATTACAAATGATGTAATCATTAGCTTAAATAAGTTTATAATAATTCATATTGGTGTTTCCCTTTTCCATAAATTTTTGAATTTCGCTCTTCACTGGACTTAAGCACTATTTTGAATCATAGATTTTTTGAGATGTGTAGGTAAAATGGCATTGAATTACAGGGTCTTATACCTTTAATATGACAATCTTACAACTCTATTCCTAGTAAGATGGAATGAGTAAATTACAGAATAACTTAAATAAGCTGCTGTTCAAAGCTTACTTAAATTAGGTAAATTACTATTTACTTTGCAGCAATTGTATAATTTTGCTCCTATAAAGCAGTCCACTGTATATGAATGACGTTTTTAGTTTGGCACTTGCCTTGAAGTTGTACAGATGGAGTATGAAGGATAGTCATTAGTTATTATGTAACTTCCGTATGAGTGGTATTTATTTATTGTCTATTAAAAAATACAAATGACTAAATGATTAATTAATATGAAATTAGAGTTGCCTAATGGACTTACAGTTTTTGAATAGTCAATTTTGTTATAAGGGTCGAGAAAATATGAGTTATAAGAGTCTGCTTTTAAACATGTCCTTCCACTAACGTCGTTATTTACATGACACAAATAATGTACATAAGATCACTTACAATACATATGCCTTAAGTAATTATGTATATCTTATTGTTTGTTTTACTAAAATTAATGGCAGAGAACCAAAGATTCCTTGAAATTTGTTGCTAGTCAAGAGAGAAATAGTCTATAGGAAGATAACAGTTTTATTCCTCCTTGCAAGTGAATTCTGCCATTTAATCTAGCCATAAAACATAGAATTTCTCAAGGGTATGAATTCTATATGATGTACCAAAGGTCTAAATTGCATCAGGTATGAGCATCGCCAGTTTCGTAAGGCTATTGGAAGGTCATTAGAGGGACATTAAAGCCTCTAGTTTGAGGTAGTACTTGTATGATGTAATTTCTCTTCCTTCACTGTTTCAAAAATATAGACCTATTGCCACAAATGCAATTGCAAAAAATCATTGACTACATTTTTATTAAGAATTTGTAGTATTAGTTTAAAAAAGAAATAAAGTCAGGATATATATATATATATATATATATATATATATATATATATATATATATATATATATATATATATATATACGCACGCACGCAAACACCCACACACACGGTGAACCTTTATAGTTACTACAGGAATAAAAAGAGAAATTAACAGCAATCAATTAAAGACTTCCAGTAGCCTTCATTGTAGAGCAATGGCCTCCTTCTAACTTATATGACCTACTATTATGAAAGACAGGAGTATTGTGGCCTTCTTATACGAGCTGTAATGATCTTAATTGCATCTTTCTTAACATTAGTTCAATTGAGAAATATTATTCTTAAGGCATACCAGAATAAATAACATCTTTGTCCAGTTTTACTAAAGCAATATCATTTGTTTGGGATCTGTACTGATCATGAACAACTGTTCTTTCAATTCCATAGTCAACTGGGTTTGCTCCTTCTGTGTCATTCCCCAAATCATGTTCGCCTAGCCTAACAACAGATCTAAAAAACAAAAATTTTAATTTCATAAATTATCTTATGACCCATATTGAAAATTGATTAATTTTTATTTACAAAGCATTGATTACAATTGGACTGCCATTTCTGGCGGAGTTCTAATACAGTGTGCAGCTGTAAGAACATATCTTTTATTAATGAGAGTTCCACCACATCTCCACATTACTTCACGATTTCGCCTGTTAATTTGTCTGTATCCAAGAGCTGCAATCCAAGGCCAAGCACCTGTGGTAAAAGTAATATTTTTTTAAGTACATAATATAATTTTAGTGCCAGGTCAGAATTTAAAGAAAATCTAAAATCAATATAATTTGTCTTTTATAAATCTATAGAAACTCTGAGTTTTTCATTTCACAAAATAGAAAAAACAAAAATCATAAATATCGAGTGAGCATGAACTTGATGTTTTCTAAAGTAAATGAATTTAATATTTTTAATGACAAATAAAAATTATCCTATAAAACAAATAAATTATTTATGCATATCCATTTATTAGAGGACGTTTATTAAAAAGGCTGTATTATAGAGACCACTTTTTAAAACATATAACTTTCTCGGAACAATAAAAACGTTTCCTTCCTTTTCCACCCTTCATTGGAGAATACGATAAAAGATTTAAATCTTATAATGAATTGCATGCAATCAATAAATTTGTTAAGATATGTGTTGTATTCTTATAATCTTTGCATGTACAGTTTTATTATATTTTTCATTGTTTTATGGATTTTTTATGGTAAAAGATATAAGTAGACAGTTGAAATAATCAACATATGACAGTACCTAATTCAGCTGGTTGGCCACCAACAACTCGATTTATACTGGTTACTGACGACCTACCACATTGGTTATTGCTCCTTACTGTTTTAATATCATTGTTGCTTGTTTGAATGCCACAACATACCTCTGCATATCCACCACATCTGGACCTGTAATGCATTTATCAACACATGAAATACAAAATAAAAGATTAATAATTACAAGATATTTTCATTATTAAATAATAACTTTCTACTTGTTTATCAAACACTTTGATTTCAAGTCCTTAATGCTTAAGCAGATTTCCATTAAAGGAAATATTAAAGTTTAGTCATGACACAATTTTCCTAGATGGCGAACACTCACACAAACACGAGTATGCATGCAAAAACCAGCATTGTGGTAAAACCCGAAATCTCTTATCTATCTGAGATCATGTACTTCTGTAGGAAGATGACTAGGGAGGGAAAATAGTGTTTTTCTTCATTTTACTTTGGAGTTGTAAGAGAAGAAGATGCTTGTTAAACAGACTTGGATATATCATCAAACATCATGTGTGATGGAAAAGACTTGTGAACACAACCATTTGTCATACTTGCCAGTAAATGCCATCGAGTACACGTGGCACTGGGTATCCAGTACAACCAGTGACAGGCTGGAGATTGGTGCTTGCCATATGTACATGATCAGCCAGTACATAGTATCTATCGACAGCTATGATAATAGAATTATATGTACTGACGGAACCAACCCACTACAGGCAATTGACCAAGCTTGAAATGTTTAAAGACAGAAAATGCAATGAGTGAAACATGGACGTAAGAAAAAGTTAAGGGGTGAGACACTCAGGAGAAGAATGAGAAACTATTGGAAGAGGAAGAGAGGCCAGTGGGTAACACAAATAGTGTTCATTCAAGTTAATTTGTGTGTGTGTTTTATTTATACCTTTTGAAAAAGAAACAACCAGATTGGGATGTATACAAAGAGGTGACATGCAATTTGTAAGAAGGAGAGCAAATAAAGTAGCTATCCAGAAAAAATGAAAAGAAGGGCTTAATTGTGAACCCTGCTGTTTGTGTTGAGATGAATAAAAATTATCCAGAACTAGTTGCCATGTTTCTTCTATTTTGTTAGAAAAATATAACATCCAAGACTGGATGGTTAAGGGGCTACTGTTCAGCTCCAGAGGAGTTCTCCACCAAAAAACAGCATAGACGTTAAAAGAATATGGGCTGACAAAAAGGACGAAAGAAGAATTGAAAGACTTGTCAACACTAATCCTGAAGTCTTTGATTAGAATTGTGAATGATCACTTATATATAAGCTGCCCTCTCTTCTGAGTCACTCTAAAATTTGTGCCATTTGAATTATTTAATTTTCATGTAATATATAAATAAAATTTTAAAAAAATATTACCAAAAAACTGGCAGATAAGGAGCAGAAAGAGGGCAGCTTATTTTATTTGTTGTCCTGGTTGAGACTGAGGTATCTATACAATGAAATGCTCACCTTACTATATTCTATGTACTATTCAGGATTTATGTAATTAAAGTTTACCAAGAGTCAATATTAATTTTTAATCTTTTTTTGTAACCATTTTTAGTCTTATAAAGAAATAATGTTCCACGAGACAAACATATGCTAGCTAATAGATGTATAATAAAATTGATGTTACGTACTTTCTGAGGAAATTTGCCGCATCTGTATCTTTATTAGCTTTTTTTAAAAGTTCTAAAAGAGCAGGGCAATCTCTTATACTGCGACACTCTCCTTTATTACCATCAGGTGTTCTACAATCACTGCTTTCGTCTTCTGTAAATGTGAAAATTTGATGATATCAGGTTATTCAGTAATACATTAAGCTGATAAGTAATGTTTGAGACTCAAGGAGGCTAAAGCTCTGTAATTTTAATGGGCACTTTACGAACAGAGAAGGAAGCTGTCATGATGGTTTTTTGGTGAAATATTACAGTGTTTATTAGATAATGAAGAGTTGTTATGATATAGTCCTCTTACTGTCTTCCCTTGAAACCTCTTTAATAGAAAGATGTAATAAACACATACTATTCTAGTAAAATTCTAGTTTCTTTCCCTTATTTAATTCCAACTATTCATGTACCCTGTACGTACTATATTTTCATAAATTGTATAAATTAAAGAGAACACAGACTAGTAGGTAGATAAAGCATTAGACAAGTTAAGGTTAATAGGTTTGATTAGAAATTGAGTTGGTTTTCACTCTTTACTCCTAGCAAACAAAGATTTTCATTTATACTTAACTATTATATAACAATTATTCTCTGATGTAGAACTTTAAATTTTATAAAGAGTCTCAACATCCATAGTTATTAACTTGAGTAGCATATCACAACATAAATGCAGTATTTTTTAATGAACAACACGGGTGTTTTGTTTAGAATAAAGATGAACAGGAAGGTGATGTTTTGTTTAGCACAACAAATATGTCGTTGATAAATATGTAGTTGATTATTTAGATATGCATAATAATACTTATTTGGAAGATAAACTCCTGAAGAGCCAACACAATGACTGGGAGGGCATTAGATCATTGTCGTTTTTCTCCTCTTATGTAACTAAAACAAAGTGCCTACTTTTTTTATAACAAGTAACTCTTTAATTGTCTCACAATGCTAAGTGGGTACCTGGAAAAGCGAGAGTTGCTGTCAGGATCATGAAGCTGTAATATTGGAGTATGAAAAAAAAAACATCCCATACCAGTTGGGAATGACTGATCAATAATTAACTATAATTATCCTATGATATTATGGAAACTCTCTAGAGAATTAGACATACAAAACCATCAAGCTGATTGTATTCCTGAATTTAACAATATGTTTTTTCCTGCTATTTTTAAGATTTTGTCGTAACGCTTCCACACACTTCTAAGTTTATGTATATACATATTTTAACAATGCATATTGTTAATATTATTTATGGTATTAAAAAACATAATGACTTCATTGGTAACTATTTTAAATCTTTCTTTATACATATATAACAAAGACATATTGAATGAAATTACCTTGTCTTTTGAATCTTTGGTCAGCTGAAAGAACACCAAGGTTTGTCAGAAGAAGCAGTAAACTCAGGAAAAATAGCATTTTACCTAGAACAAATATTTATGTTTCAATATATGACAATATAATTTAAATGAAAAGATAAATACCTTTACATATTCCTGTCCATGGGCGATATGCCCAAATTATCATTTATTATACATATAAACATACACACACATTATATATTAGGAACAGACATAAGTTTCCTCAACTCATAGGATCAGTGGGCATGAAGAATTTTTCGAAAATAGCGTCATGAGTACAACCTCAATAGCCGAATTTTTCTTGAAGGAAATCTGTTAATACATTGCCTCATGAAAGGACAAATAATTTCAACAAATATTTCTCACAATCTTCTGAGGTGCTATCTGTATATTATCCAGACATTTTACAAGTGCCCATGATAAAGAGTTAAGGATTAACTTTAGTTCAAGGCTTGGCCATATTGAAGAACATTTAAGAACCTAAACTCTCTTTGGTTCTTACTAAAACGTGTTTAGAAATTCTATTTTAGTATACTATGGTTATTCCCATAGTCAGATAAGCTTAGCTTTACGTATTGCCATAACTCAAAAAATTATATTTTAATATTTTTAATTGCAAAAGAGAGCAAAGCGGTTTATATTCAATGGAAAATTGATCTACTCTTGTTGGCCACTCTAAGAAGTCAATCATAATGTATTTTCCTTTAATATATATGTACCAGTCAATACTGAATGTGCTTCGACACGACATATAATAATGGAGATATTTTGAATTTTCAAAATTCCTCCCTTTAAACTACCCTCTAACTGGTCCGATTTTGGCTGTGAACGAAGTTGATCTCTAGTTTCATAAAACGTTTAAATATCGAGACAAACATAAATTGCGACCGCTAGAACGGGAACAGACACACACACACATATATATATATGACCTCATTTTGTCACCCCCTAGGTAGGACGATGGACATTTGTGGAAATTGTTCGTAAATCGCGTCATGAGTACGACTGCAATAGCTGATTTCCCACGAGGCCAGAAAAGATCACGAAGAATAAGAGCAATCTAAAATCGACGAGTTCGCCTGAAGAAGATGGCCGGAGAGCCAACGACAATTAGTAATAAAAAGGGAGAAACTCTGACCGCTGGAGCAGAAAGCTGGGATGTAATTGATTAAATGACAAAAATATAATAAAAAATAATACAATTCAAATCCCCAATCACAAACATAAACATTTAGAGGAAAGCGAATCGTTCTCAAGTGTAAAACAGTTTAACGCAATGCCCGAATGTTTTGTGTTTAAAAAAAATATTCTTTCTTGTAAATAAATGAAAGAACTTCGTATCCGAAGGATGTTTTTATGCACGCGAACAATACTTCGAAAAATGTACCAGTATTAAATAAAACTACAACATACAATATTTGTCATAACAATCTATACAAAAATAACTTATGATCAGGAAAGTGGTCTCTTTGAGGTGGAGGCTTGTTTCTCTTCATTTAAAAAATATTGCCATCCTTTTAATAACAAAGCATTTAAATAAATTAAAAATGGATGTCTGTTATTCAGAGTGAGGCTGTTATTAATATTAACAAAATTAATTTATTATATGTATTGATTTGATAGATTATATAGAATGTATTCATTGAGGCATTCATTCATGGATTTGAAAAACTATTTGACGCATCCAGCTGTTTTAGCAGATTTCCCTTAAAGGAAATCTGCTATTGAGGTCGTACTCATGACGCGAGTTTCGAAAAATTTCTTCAAATGTCCATTAATCCTACCCAGGAGATGACAAAAATGAGGTCCGTTCATAATTATATATATATTATATATATATATATATATATATATATATATATATATATATATATATATTTGTCTGTTAACGCTCTAGCGGTCGCAATTTTTGTTTGATCGTTACCAAACTCGGATTTTAATCGTTTTATGTAAAAAGGAAGATCAAGTTCGTTAATGGCTGAAATCGGGCCAGTGGGAGGGAGGGTTTAGAGGGGGGATTTTTGGAAAATTCGAAATATCTCCGTTATTATGCGTGGGATCGAAAAATTGTACAGAATCAATCTTATTGGGAATTAAATTTACTATAAATATTGTTATATATTGTTGTTGTTATACTATATACATTTATTCTGTATCTTGAATATTAACCGAGATATTTGCATTTATGTTCTGTGCGTGGTCGACACGAGTCGGCTATGTTCCGGACTTTCCGCCGAGAGCTCTGGCGGCCGTTTCCGTAACTATTCGTCCCTCGTGAATAGGTTTAGAGATCCCTTACTACTACAGTTTTTATTAGGCAGATTTCTCTATTGTAAAACTTCACGTGGGAAATCTGCTTAGTTTACCAAATAAATTCCTATAGCCAGGGTGGGAATCGAACTCGCCACTCTAGGTTTACCACGCGAGAATAAGACCAATGGTTTTTATTATTCTTAAATTACTAGTTCAACTGAAACAAACTGCTAACGGCCTTTTCCGGGGACGATATGAAACTTACATTTTGAGATATTGATGAAAAGGTAGAAGAAGTGACTTATAATGTAAACATTGGCAAGGTTGAAAACTGGTTTGGCCTTGACCTTGGAAACCTAAGTAAATTCTGACAGCGTTATTCATAACCACCTTTTCTAGTCCTGCAAATATTCTTTGTTGTTATTTTTGAGGTAGAGAAAGTAGAGTCGTCCGCCTTTATACACCTGCCAAGAACTTGGTCAGCATACTTGAGTCTAGTTGCAACATTAACTGCTGTTGGACGTTCTAAATTGGCAGATGTGGGCAATCGTGTGTCATCACAGTATTCACATCAGTCACATTGTGACTGTAGGCCACGCATCACCTGCGGTTCCTTATGTCAAACGTTTTCTTAGCAGATTTCCCCCAAAGGGAAATCAGCTATTGAGGTTGTACTCATGACGCGAATTAAAAAAAATTCCATCGACTCTACCCAGAAGATGACGAAAATGAGATCCATTCAAAACTATATATATATATCCCAATTTCTTTTTAATAGTTACCAAATTCTTAATAGCTTCATTATTATGCGTCGTATCGAAAAATTATTTATAATCACTTTTATTGCAAATTTAATGTCTCATAAATGTTGTTATGTACATTTTGTCACTATCTTTATTATTAACTGAGATATTTGCATTTTTTAGTTTTCGGCTTTCAGTGAACCCCCAGTCCTACTCATGGTATATCAACAATATGCTGTTATATCATGAAACACTTTATTTTAAGGTTAAATTCCAAATATTATTACAAGAGGTACAGGAAAATTCGTTGCGTGATGAGGTCATTAATTAAGATTTTTCGTCCTTTACTAGAAATTATTATATAATGAACCACTTCATTTGAAGACTAAATAGCAAATGTGGTTTTCATTGATCTTTTACTTTTTGAGATAAATGTAAGTAAGTTACGCACATGGGAAATCTGCTTAGCTAACGCAGCACATGCGTGATGGACTTTCGTAAAATTATAGAAAATTTTCCTTGAGGGACAATAACTATACCACGAGGGGGAAGTTAATTTAATTATTGTTTTTTATCAATTTAATGATGTTTTCTGTTAATGCCTTTTATAAGTTGTCACCTTGCTTCCGCTGTGATAATCGGCGTACTTAAATCTTCTAATTTTTAAACTCTAGGAAAATATAGTATTAGCTTGTAAAATTTGTATTTTTATTACAATTCCTTGATTGCGAACATTTCAAATAGGAGGAAAAGCAACGTTTCATTTATAGGTGTCAATGTTAATTCCAGGTACAAATATCATTCATGAAATAAAACAATCTTAAAAGAAGTGAATTTCGCAGTAATAGTAGACTACGGTCTCTTTTTCATTGTACCTGCCAATCTTAGAACCCAGAGATTAACATACATTTAAAAAAAAAACATCAAACCCTAATAACGCTTGTAAACCACTAGGGATGACATCAGTCAGTGTTATTTGCATCACCAAGTACAAGGAAATTCCTCAGAGTAAAAGCGGTTGCGATTAAATAAAAAATAATATGAAAAATGGATGATTCGACTCTTAACCGCGTACGTGAGGTTGGGCGATTCTTGTGTTAGAGGCAAAATACCCTATCACCCAAGCAGGTTGATTTTTGACAGGGGTTTGACAATTCCAATACCTTCTAAACACAATAAGAAGTTTTAGAACAAAACCACCTTTGTACGTATTAGCATTCTTTGAGGAATACTTGTTTCCTACCCACATTGACGCCATCATTGAGGTCCTTATTTTGGTTTGAACTACTTTTTTTTTCCTTTTTGAGGTATGTGGGCAGTAATAATAATTTACTTTACGGTGCTTATATTTATAGCGGGAAGCATTTTCATGGATTTTTACGGGAAGAAAACAAAACTTATGTGTCCCATTTAGTGTTCCTTTAAGTCAAGCCTACGAAAAATATAAACGAACCGCAGCAACGCTACTGATTGGTGCTTGGCATCCATCCATTTTAGCAGATTTCCCTTAAGGGAAATCAGCTATTGAGGTCGTACTCATGACGCGAGTTTAGAAAAATTTCCTCAAATGTCCATCGCTCCTACCCATGAGATGACGACAATGAGGTCCGCTCAAAATTATATATATATATATATCTATATATATATATCAATATATATATATATATATATATATATATATATATATTTGTCTGTTAACGCTCTAGCGGTCGCAATTTTTGTTTAATCGTTACCAAACTTCATATTTAAGCGTTTTACATAAAAAGAGAGATCAAGTTCGTTAATGGCTGAAATCGGACCAGTGGGAGGGGGGGTTTAGAGGGGGGGATTTTTGAAAATTCAAAATATCTCCGTTACTATACGTCGAATCGAAAAATATTATAGAATCAATCTTATTGCAAATTAAATTTACTATAAATATTGTTATATACATTTATTCTCTATCTTGAATATTAACTGAGATATTTGCATTTGTATTCTGCATGTGCTCGGCAGGCTATGTTCGGACTTTCCGCCGTGAGCTCTGGCGGCCGTTTTTGTAATTATTCGTCCCTCTCGTGAATAGGTTTATAGGTTACTTACTACTACAGCTGTTATTAGGCAGATTTCTCTATTGTAAAACTTCACGTGGGAAATCTGCTTAGTTTACGCAGCCCCTGCGTGACGGACTTTTATTTTTCCTTCCCAAGAACGAACAAATATATGCTGGGACAATAAGTAAAATAAAAAAAAAATCCACACGAATTTCTTCCTAAAAAATTAGGTTATCAGAATCACTAATCCTCGGGCCCTTGAGAACCGTACCTTTGCTTCCTTTACTGATTTAGGCTCCCTCGAACTGAGGAATATCTTGAGAAGAGGGGGCTCAGGTTAGTCATGTGAGTTAAAGTGTTGACCTTAATCTCACATGGTAAACCTAGATTGGCGAGTTTGATTCTCGCCTGAGCAAAGGCAATTATTTAGTGACGGAATTCATTTAGTAACATCCTAAATCCCATCTTGGCTACAAAAGGGTGGTAACCTGTAGATAACCCGTCCCAATTAGCCGTAGCTGCAAAAAGTGGACGTTAATAAATAATAATATCTTGAGAAGAGGATAAAATTGTCTCAGCTAGACGAGATAAAGGCTAGAAGTATTTCTAGGTAGCATTTCGCCTTTGCACACCGAGGGGGGAGTGTAACAGGAAGTATGGCAAATTAAACACGATACTGATCTATGATATCATAAAGTGGGAATTGAACTTCACACAAACTCGACCTTCACGTGTAACTAAATGGTCACGTTCATGGAATTGGAACACTTTTTTTTCTGATTAAATAGCCACAGGCAAGATAGAGTAACCTATACGGAAAATCTAAGCACTACTTCATAAGCCCATGTCAACTTTTTAAGATTAAATAAATATGTGAACTCTACATTTCTTTGTTGAAGAAAGGAAGAAAGAAACAGGGATGCCTTTCTTAACCATATCTGTTCGATATGTTCAATGAATTAATTATTCAGTTATTATTTTATATGTGAGAAAATTCTCTTTACAGTCTCTGGAATTCCAACGGGCTTCCTGGCTAACTAGGCCAGTACTCTCACCGGGTAAACTACAGGTACGGATGACGGCGATCTCGTTGGAGATTTACATTGAAGCGAACCTCCACAAGCACGAGACACGCGTCCATATTTTGAAGAGGAGCCAACTAATACCAATGCAAAGCTTAAAGTAGGAAACTCACTGTGAAAAGTGTTTATATATTTCTTACATGTACTATACAAATATTATTGTTATTAATTAATGTCTAATTTATTACAATATGACCAATTGGAACGGGGTTTCTACAGATTACCGCCATGTTCTAGCCAGGGAAGATCTAAGGATTTTATTTATTGAGTTCGTCACTAAATAAATTCCTACTGCTCAGGTGACATCAAACTGATGACTAGATTTATCAAGTGAGGTTAAGACTAATTCCTTATCTCAATTGGGTAATCTGAACCCCCTGATATTATTGAGAAACATTATTTCAGTTTCTCTTTTTTAACAGATGTTCTCTTTATAGGTATAAAATTAAAAAAAAAAAAAAAAGTTGAAATAAAATTCTCAGAAATATTCTTCATTCCATTTTAGTTCGAGTTAAAAAATTCGATCTTAATTCTCATAAATAAATAATCGATTTATATCAGCTGACAATACCTACACCGGGTATCCCTCATTTTATTATTAGCAGATTTCCCTTTTTTATTAGGCACGTGAAGCCTTTAGGCGCAACGAGCACTTCCGAATGAGATATATTCTACTTCTAAGTAATTCTACGTAGTAATTTAATCTATAATATGATCCATTAATTATTAGGGGCCCAGGTTAGCCATGTGAGTTGAAGCGTTAGCTTTCTAAGGGTGGTAACCTGTAGATACCCTTCCCAATTAGCCGTAGTAGCACAATGCGGGCGTTAATAAATAATATATATTAATTATTAAAATATGTTATGTTAAAAAAAAATTATTGGGGCTCAGGTTAGCCATGGGAGTTAAGGTGTTTGTCTTAATCTCATATGGTAAACCTAAAGTGGCATGTTAGATTCCCACCTAGGTATTAGGAATTTATTTAGTGACGAACTCATTAAATAAAATCCTTTGTCTCCCCCGTCTAGAAAAGGGTGGCAACCTGCAGATAACCCGTCCCAATGCAGGATAAAGTAGACGTAAATAAATAACATAAAAAAATAATTGCTAGTCAATTTGAGATTTATTAAAGTTTTAATGGATTGCTTTAGGAATTTAGCCACCTGAAGACTCGCGTCAATTGGAGTCACAAACATGTACGGGGGGGAAATAGTTAAAATAAAAGACTATTATAAATTGATAGCTCTTAGTTTGTGATACAGCCACCAGGAATTAATGACTATAATCAAATTAACAAATTTATTAGCAACAAAGACCAATCTTTGTCGTGTGCCTAGATGGTAGTTACCAATATTTTCTAGTCAAGGTGAACGTTTTTATTTTATTTAGTGAGTCCTTCCCTAAGTAAATTCCTATTGCTCTTGCTGGAGTATAATCCACATTCGTTACTGCGAATACTGATTTTAAAGCCTTTATAATTCAATTCGTTCACCTGCCTTATCTACGAATTAATTTACATACGAAAATCTAAGACCTCAGCACAATACAGCTTGAATACATGAAACTATTATTCATGTGCTTTTGCATTTCTATGACGTTGAGGAAAACTCCGTTCAACCAGCTTTTGCTGAGGAATATCCTTGAAAACCGTAGGAACCTATATCCTACAGTGTGGGCAGAACTAGTACAGTCAAGTCTTTCTTCGTTCAACCTTGAACCTTGGGTAACCTTCTAGAGGATAGGTTACAGATGAGAATGTATATAAACACGGGCAGTTGAGTTGCAAATTAAATGCAAATGACTTACTGGAACTGCATAGTTTCCTCTAGTGTAGCATGAATTATATATAAATACATACATTCATTGAATTGCAGCGAGATACCAGAGCCAGCTTAAAACCACTAGTCACTCGATCATTTAATATAATTAGGCAATTATACATTGTGACGTCTCAGATTAAGAACCCCTCACACCTGTATATGCTCCTGTTGAATATCCAACTCACAACTCTCAAATTTAAAGGACTGAACAACAATTGGACATATAGCTCAAATTAATTGGATCTTTCCAAGCAAACATAAAACTCTTTACTAACAAAAGTGCGTCACGCAGGGGCTGCGTAAACAAAGCAGATGACACACGAGCTGGTATAAAACACTAGTGATCTCATCTTAGAATACATTCAGACTGAAAACCAGTTAAGTACGAAATACTTAATAGTTACGAAAAAATGCATGGACCTGCAATTGGACTACATCAACAGTTTAACAAGATTGGTTCTATAACATTTTTCGATCAGACTCATAATAACAGATATTATGAATTTTCGAACGTACTCCCCTCCCCCCCCCCCCTGTTACCCGCCACTATTTCAGGTCTGACGTCAGCCAGTAACAAATATGACCTTCAGTGTTGAATGAAACAGTTAAATATCGAGTATTGTATAGATTAAAATAAATATTTTCTAGTAATGAACGAAAAATCTTAATTGTTGACGTCATCACACAACGAATTTGCCTGTATCTCGCATAATAAAGGTCTCTTGAAAGCAATATTTGGAATTTAAACTTAGACATAGCTCGTAAAGTGTTTTAGACCCTTAAGTGGTTTTAATAGTTAGTTCCGTCAAGTTAATAAAGAATGACATCTTAGAAAAGATAGACAAATTAGGAATGGAGTGTCAATAACGTTAACCCTGAACAACCACGTTTTTCATAGTTACTGGCTCTTTTATTGCATCCGTTCTGTTAAGAATGTAAATATCATTTTCACTGGCTAATATTTCGCGACTGCATTCACGTTACAAGAAAAAGGAAGAATGATAGTGCTTTTGTAATGACAAAGGTCTATTAAAATTAAACAATTAGTGACAGAATATACGAAACAAATAAATAAAGTAATAACATTCTGACTTCTTGTTTTTTGTACCTGGGAGAGAGAATTGGTTAAACATGAACGTTTTCTGTCGAGGATACAATTATACTTAAGTTCCCAAGGATATTCCTAGGCGTCAATCGTCCATGCTATTATTACTATTAAGGTCTTCATACATTCACTGAAATATTTATTTGAAAAATTTGCAGAACATGCTTTCAACTTCCTCAGAGATTTCTTTCTCTGGGACTTTAGTGTTCTGGTCTCATCCAAAATATATTCTCATTTCTAGTTGCACTGGGTAAAGTCTTACGACCTAGGTGCCCGTGGATAACGAAATGAAATTGTACTCCAAAATAACCTTTAGGCCAAATGATTTTTAGGAAAAGGTAGGAATCAATTTTTCTTCATAAACAAGTAGTACGATTTTTATGTGAATTTGTTTTTCACTCCCTAATGAACTTTAACTCTATAAAAATAAAATAGTAACTATATCCATTTGAGGCTATCGCTTCCCTTTCTTCAAATCCTGAATGTTGAACATTAGATAATATACTAAAATTACATTTAAACCCTAATAAGAGTGCATGAACAATTAACGAATGACGAATATTCATACAACCGTTCATATTTTTAGCTATCACCTATTATGAAATCACTATTCCTACATTAGTTTTTGCGAATATATATAAAAATGATGTTTATTACCAAATAAGCTAATATATACATACACAATAAGATGACGGACGAAAGGAATCTTGTTTGTTTACGGCTCGTGTTCTTATATCAACGTACATTCGAGAAGTGATATGTCGAGTTCAAGGTTTTAAGGTCTATGCCAAGAGATTGTATCTATTATGGAATTCTTAATGCTGATATAGCCATACGAGATAATAGCTGAATTACTTAAAATTGGGACCAAAATCCTTCGCAGTTGGATCTTGGTTTTATATTTAAACACAATTAATATCTATTTAAGACATTGTATATGTTCTTTTAACGGAAATCATTTATTTTGGTAGTATCCGTTACGCGATTATTTTAAAACTTTTTTAGCAGAATTCCCTTAAGGGAAATCAGCTATTGAGGTTGTACTCATGACGGAATTTTCGAAATTTGTCTTCAAATGTCCATCGAACCTGCCTAGTAGATAACGAAAATGAGGTCCGTTCAAAACTGTATATATATATATATATATATATATATATATATATATATATATATATATATATATATATATATCTATCTATCTATCTATCTATCTATATATTTGTCTGTTACCGCTCTAGCGGTCGCAATTTTTGTTTGATCGTTACCAAACTCGATATTTAGTCGTTTTATGTAAAAAGAAAGATCAAGTTCGTTAACGGCTGTAATCGGACCAGTGGGAGGAGGGGTTTAGAGATGAGGATTTTCGAAAATTCGAAATATCTCCGTTACTATACGTCGGATCGAACAATTGTACATAATCAATCTTATTGCAAATTACATTTACTACAAGTATTGTTATATACATTTTTTTTCTATCTTTAATATTAACCGAGATATTTGTATTTTTATGAAATCTGGGCGGCTAACGGACGAGAGTGACTTTCCCGCCAAAAGCTAGTTCGGCCGTTTCCTTAACATCACTTTCCTTTACATCCTTATCAATTTCTCTATTGTAAAACATCACGTGGGAAATCTGCTTAGTTTACGCAGCCACTGCGTGACGGACTTTTTTTCCTTCCGGACTCATCTTGTATATAAAATAGAAAAATATATCTGTTCATTTTTTTTTTTTTTTTTTTTTTTTTTAAAAGAGTGTTCCTTTAGTATGGGAATTTATTTTTCCTTTAATTTGGTCTATCAATAAATGTTATACCAACTTCTAAAAAGTAGAAAATTATATGTTAAATTGCTGTGATTGAAAACATTACTGCATTTAAGAAGCAGCAACCAAAAACTTAGAAACAGAGAGGAAAAACAACAGAAAAATAGCACATTCATGTCAATACATCTGAAAGATTAAGTAAACATATTTATAATTTTTCAATAAATTTATAAATCCCTGGCTGTATGAATAATGATTTTATTTTTTCATTAGGGCAAGTATTATTTTAGAGTGAATGTGTTTAATAACCCATGTCCCAGATCTATTTAATAATGAACAATCGTACAAAGATGTTTGTTTCGTCCTAAAGTCGGCTTTAAAAGTTTATATTGCTTAGTGATTTAATTTTATGTAAATAACTTAAAAGTGATTCCGTGACCAGTAATGAATGGCTCAGGTTTATGGTTGTTTACTACATTTTCTTGTGAGTGGTAAACTGAATTTGGCGTTTAGCGGAACTTGTCTTGCTGACAAGGTCGTGTATCGATGGGTTCCGCTGTCGGGCGACAGCCTGAGGTATTTGATGTTAAGTTAGGTTTAAGAGAAGGCGATTGGTTGGTTCTCATCCACGCTGTTCCACCTGGAAAATTTAATGAGGGAAGCAATCGAAAGGGGTGTACATATGGGCAAGATGCACAAATTCCTGGCATATGAACAATATGTAGGTGTCCCCGAAGAAAGAAATGTGATATACTCTCTGCTAGTTGTAAACAGTATTATACTACTATAAAGGGCGTAATAACCTAGTTGTTCATTGCCTAAATCATATTAATCCTAATCATAATCTACTTCTTTTGTAAGCTGGGGTTGTTCATCTTTGTTTTAGAGTAATGCGATATTTCTCATGAAGCACAGGGCATGTCCAACCCCCTCCAAATTAAATCATCATACCTGAACCCCTTGGAATTGTTCTTTGAAAATGGCGCAAAGTCGTCCAGTATTTGTATATTAAGCTTCTCTCCGATAACTCAATCCTAGGTACTCCTATGGGTGGTTGAGAAAATCCCTTATTTAATACCCATGGCATGGCGTTCGGGAAGAGTTAGACCTTGGATGGTGTTTGCTTTTAATTTCCAATTAAAAAATAAATAAAAAAAATCACGTTCAAGGCTTTCACGATTAGAATGTAAACTGATTAACCTGATGGTCATCTATAAATGGGCTAAAATTTTTCATCATCAATTACTGTTTTAATGTCTTATTTGCATTGGTAGAGTTTTTCATCTAATCGTCCTTCTAATTTCGATTTCAATTCCTTAACAAAGTTCATTAAAATAATTATAAGTCATTACTTAATTCACTAATATAGTAACAAATAACTGCATTATAACTTTAGACGAGTCTTTCCCTTGGCGGGTATAAAATAAGGCTTAAATTCAAAAATTGTGATGAGTGGTTTAACTTTATAAGATTGCTCAACAGCAAAATGTAGTGAGTCATGGTGATATAATGTGAATACATTCTTTCATGGTACTGTCAATTCTGTTTCAAGTGTCAAATTACGGATGTTTGTCAGATATCAATAAATGTGCCGTTTCTGAAATAAAGATATGTGCATTTTACGCCTAAAGGAAGCCTCAAATCGAAAAATTCACCCATATAAACTCGTTTTAGAATTTTTATTTCTTTTACAAATAATTACTAGATAATTAGTTTTCAATAAATTAATTCTTAGAACGTTTTTTGTTATGTTGATGTTCTTCGAAGTAAACATTTTTTGGATTCATTAAAGAATACTTTTGCATTATTTCGTTTTGAATGAACCCATTCCTTTTCCCGTAGATTTGTTTCGATAGACAATTTTTTTAACTACAACTTTTAAGAGCCAACTTTTTTCAATAAAATGTGCCGTTTCTGAAATAAAGATTTGTGTATTTTACGGCTAAAGGATAGAAAGCAAAAATTTCACTGATATAAAGTCGTTTTAGAATTTGATTTTCTACAAGAATCCGACATAGAAAGTATGGCATTCCATTACAAACTCCAAAGTTATAGATGCTGGAGAAGTACTGGAGAAGGCTATGAGGGTGAATATGGGCTGAGAAGATTCTTCAGGGGTCACAGTTATAGCACACCAAGTATCAGCTTTTTATTTATACAAATGGCGATTTTAAGGGTGGTGGCACCGGAACTTCGGACACCCTGTATAAACAAGCATATATAATGTGTGTGTGTGTGTGTCGCAATTCTAGTTTGATCGTTACCGAACTCGATATTTAAACGTTCTTGCAAAGCTAAACGTTGGGACTTAAAGTTAACGAGAAGGAGGGGGTGGGATTAAAGGTTGGTAAAATTTGAATATTTGGTATATCTTCATTATAGTGAGATAAATTATATATGGCCAATATATTGTTACAAATATAATTTCCTTTAAATGTTTATTTATGTAGAATGTAGAATATCAAGGGAGATGTTCGCATTGTTTTAGTATTCAGCCTTCAGTAAACTCCCAGCAATGTTTACTTAAAAATAGGGAATATTTAGTTAAATGATATCACTAGTTTGTCATATCTTCACGTGGAATATCTGCTTAGCTTACGTAGCCCCTGCGTGACGGACTTTTTTTGATTAAAAGGTTATGTAATGCACGTTATACTGAATTAAGATTGAAACATACTGGAAAGAATCAGTTTCAGTGTTTTGGGCATTGTGTATATTGGCAGCTTGTCAGTTTGCTTCATCACAGCCGACCTTCAAGTCTCCTGAATGCTCAACCGCTTCCTGTCTAATTTGAGCATTTTCTACAAGCAATCAAGAGCGGAAAGTTGTTCAGCCATAATTTAACTTCTATTAAAATTCACAACTCTTAACAGTAATAATTATCATTCGTAGAGCAGTTAGATAAAGACTTAAATGAAGGAATTCCTATTGACTTCTTGCTTAGAAGATTCTTGTTTTTTAAATGACATTTCAATTGTAAACTATTATTCCATTCTATTATTTTACTCTTCAATAAAGAAAGTTTACCTACATTTAAAGTTATTAACAACTTCTGTTTTTGAAAGTATATAAATTAGTAGTAACTGAATTCGTAATACTTCTAAGGAAATGTCTTGAATTATTAAATAATTAAGAAAAGTATTTAAATTTTGTATTTTTAATTTTTTTTTGTCGTTAATAAAATTCTTATCATTCTTATTTATCACTTCTGTAACTTACCTCATTTTATTCCTGTTGAGGACGATAAACAACAGTAGTGAATAAATAATATTTGATGTTAGAAAAATTAATTGTATATGTCATTATTTGAAGTCTTGACTATGGTTGAGAGCACTTAGCCGTGGGACACGAGTGACTGATAAAACCATTAGTCATGAAAATGGGATCCATTCAAAATTATATATAATAATATATATATATATATATATATATATATATGCATATATTGTAAATATTACTTGTCTGCTAACGCTCTCGCTGTAGCAAACTCTGTATACGTATGCGTTTCATCTAAAACTAAAGAGCAAGTTCGACTGAAAGGAGGAATATTTCAATTATTATAAGTAGGATTGAACATTTTTATTAAAGCAATCTTATTGCAAATGTAATTACCTATAAATATTTTCTCTATCATGAATATTAACGCAGATATTTGTATTTTAGCAGATTTCCCTTAAGGAAAATCAGCTATTGAGTTTGTACTCATGACGGAATTTTTGAAATTTTTCTTCAAATGTCCATCGATCCTACCTAGTAGACGACGAAAGTGAAGTCCGTTCAAAACTGTATATATATATATATATATATATATATATATATATATATATATATATATATATATATATATATATATATATATATATATGTATATATATATTTGTCTGTTACCACTCTAGCGGTCGCAATTTTGGTTTGATCGTTACCAAACTCGATATTTGGTCGTTTTATGTAAAAAGAAAGATCAAGTTCGTTAACGGCTGAAATCGGACCAGTGGGAGGGGGGTTTAGAGGGGAGGATTTTCGAAAATTCGAAATATCTCCGTTACCATACGTCGGAACGAAAAATTGTATAGGACCAATCTTATTGCAAATTAAATTTACTATAAATATTGTTATATACATTTATTCCCTATCTTGAATATTAACCGAGATATTTGCATTTGTATTCTGCGTGTGGTCGGCTATGTTCGGACTTTCCGCCGAGAGCTCTGGCGGCCGTTTCCATAACTATTCGTCCCTCGTGAATAGGTTTAGGTTACTACAGTTGTTATTAGGCAGATTTCTCTATTGTAAAACTTCACGTGGGAAATCTGCTTAGTTTACGCAGCCCCTGCGTGACGGACTTTTTTAGTTTTCAGTAAACCCCCACTCTTACTCATGTCATATTAATAATAACCTGCTAGATCTTGTAGCACTTCATCCGAAGCTTAAATACCAAATATTGTCTTTAAGAGACGTTTATTGTGAGGTACTTGCAAATTCTTTGTGTGATGGCGTCATCAATCAATATTCCACGTTCTTGTTTTGAAAAGTTTTATTTGATCTATACCATACAGGATATTTAACCGTTTCAGTCAATACTAAAGATCATATTTGTTATTGATACAAATCGGACATAGACAAGTAGGGGGGAAGGGGAATTTCGAGAATTCAAACTAGGGATGGGTATCGAACTACAAAACATCGAGTATTGACTATCGATTAATATTTGCACTAATTAATCGATACGTCGATTAATCGACAAAACCAACAAAAACAAGTTTCAATATTTATATATATGTTAATTGCTAATTATGTTTATATTGTTATTGAGGATTAACTAACCTCTTTCAATTATCTTTTAACAATTGCAGTTACCAGACAATCGAAGGTTTTACACCTCTTTTTTGTTTGATCTTACTAGCACATTTAAAAAATAAAAAAAATTTTAAAAAAAATATAAATTACATTTCAAAAAATAAAATTTAAAATTAAAAAACTTAATCTAAATATTGTTAAAAAAAATATTTGTTTGCATTAAAAATATCTATTCAGCAGGGTACATGATTCATGGATCATCCACGAATTAAGGTTTTTAAATTAAAATTTTAATTTTTGAAATGTAATTTATATTTTTTTTTAATTTTCAAATGTGCTAGTAAGCTCAAACCAAAAAGAGGTGTAAAACCTTCGATTGTCTGGTAACTGCAATTGTTAAAATATAATTGAAAGAGGTTAGTTAATCCTCAATAACAATAAAAAACAAAGTTTTACTGATTGAAATGTAGCTAGTATTGAAAAAAAATCGATTATGGAAAAGTTGAACAATTAGCTTCAAAATATGAAAAATTAGTCTCAACTCTCACTTAAGAAAAAGAAAAGAAGAAAAAAAAGATTAAGTAGGTAATCGTAATTAATGCATAGGTTACCAGATTAATCAAGCATCGTAAACATCGATTAAAAATACACCGATTATTTGGAGTATTAATCGATTATTACGATTAATCGATTAATCGATACCCATCCCTAATTCAAACTATCTCCGTTATTATGAGTCGGATCGAAATATTGCAATGTAGCCTACTTGTTGCAAATTTAATTTTGTACGAATGTTGTAGTGTTCACCTTTTACCTATCTGGAATTTTAACCGAGATATTTCCATTTTTAAATTTTCAGCCTTCAGTAAAACCCCCTTTTAGCAACATTATATTATGAAGCATCTTATTCCAAGCTTAAATACCAAATATTGCTTCAAAGGACCTGTATTGTGTGAGGTACATGCAAGTACGTTGATTATTTATATAATTTTGAACGGACCTTATTTTCGTCATCTTCTGTGTTCGATCGATGGACATTTGAAGACATTTTTTAAAATCGAGTCATGACTACGACCTCAATGGCTGATTTCTCTTAAGGGAAATGTGCTAAAAGAAAAAAAAAAGATATAAGAAATATTAGGATAGAGAAAGTTCTCCCGGGAGCAACCTCTATGTTTCTCATCTGAACTAACTGAGAGAAGGAAGATGGCCCTCTAGACCAGGAACAGCGAATTCAATCCCCTCCCTTGTATATTCAATTCTGTGTGGTTTCCTCTTCCATATTTGTAAAAATATCCTTCCTTTTTTTTAAAAAAAAATACTTATTTTCTTCATTCCTACATCTGGTAATTAAGGCTTGCTACATTGTTCCCATAAACAGTTAAAGTTGAATATCAGTTTTAAATATTAATACCCTAATTAATAAATGACAAAAAATCAAAATTATGGTTAATCAGGATGGGTCATCCCATGTTACCGTCATATCTAGCTATCTTTGGACGGAGGAATCGATTTAATGAGTTCACTATGATCATTATAACCGGTCCTAATTATTACATCTGGAGCTATTAAAAATTTCTCTTATTAGCATTAAAGATAAACTATAGAATAGCATTCAGGAAATCAGGCTAGCTGTGTATTAAGAAAAATATCATCATATGCAAATATGAACGTATAATTTGAAAGTAATTATATAAGGCTTAAAATTAAGGAACAATTGGAAGATAATATAATGTTTTAGACTAATTTTTGATTAGAAGTATATGCATTATAGTTGTATAATGTGTCAAGAGAAGAAGGGAAAAACTGAATATTTTAAATACACATACTGACAGACTGCATTAAACGAAAAAATCTTCACATACCGTACGATATGACAGAACTATTAACTGACAGCAGCCAATATATACCAAAAATACTAACATATCTAAATCATATAAACATTTACAAAAACATATAGTATAAAATAGAATAGGTCTACAGCATACTTAAAAAGATTTAAAAGGGATAACTTTTATTATATTTATTTAGACAAAGCATGGATATGAGAAACAATCAGATATTTAAGAAATATTTTCCATAATATAAAAATAAAGTACAAGAAAGGTAAGTACATGAAGGAATAAATACATTATTCTAACTACCCCTTAAGATTTAGAGATTTTGCCAATCACCATCGATGTGGGGCACAAACCAAATAAAAAACATTCCTACAAATCAGATTTTAACCATGAGACAGAACATTTACGTTTAAAAAAATCGTTTTACAGTTAGTTATTTTACAGACTTTCAAGAAATAAAATCCGCAACTCATGGGCAGTATAAAATTAACAGATTTCATGACTCTATAATTTCGTCTATTTCTCTTTTAATAAAAATCTTACTCCAACAAGCTTCAAAATTTAAGCTGAACATGTGATGTATAGTGAAAATAATTGTTTAAGTTGAAAATGGCAAAAGTATGACTTCTTGAAGATTGAAAACTCAAAAATACAAATACCTTCGTTAATTTGCAAATTAGAGAAAAATATATAGGACAACAATTAAAGGACATTATTTCATCAACAAGTCTGGTTTCATAACATTTTGACATCAGACACATACTAGCGAAGGCATTTACAAATTACCTTCTCTAAACCCTCACTAATACTGGTCTGATATTGGACATTTAGCAAAAAAAGATTTTTAGTTTGACATGAAATTATATATATTGTATTTCGACTATCATCCGGTGAAAGTCATCTAATAGGTAGGTTCTAACGGTTTAATTCAACCAATATAGTTCAAAACCAAAATTACCGTAATCGAAAACAATACTACTTTAAAACTGTGAAAAAAAATACGATTCACGACTCGACCGTTCGACTTAATTCGATGAATGACTATTTGCTTCACTCAGCTGTCGGTACTGGGTCATTCATAAGTGTGCTTAGTTTGAAATATTTGGCATATTAGTTCATAACAGGGGAATCTGTGGACGTTTTCGAATATGCTTCATTTTTATTGTACTACCTTGTACAGAAGTAAAGAAAATATTGTAATCACGAAGATTTTCGTTTTTTTCTGGTCTCATCAGAATTATCCTTTCTACCAGGATCCATTTTGTCTAGTTTCGGTGTGACGTAAGGATGTTTGTACTAACAAACGACTAGTCTCGTTGAATACCTCCCATTTTAACCAAAACCAACTAAGGGGGATGTTTTCGTCTTATTTTAAGAAGTGAGTTAAACATAATGTATATTAAATCTTAAAAATAAAACTAAGCAGATTTCCTATATGCTAATATGGGATTCTATTCTCTATTTTCCTCTGTGTTAAACCCCTATGTAAACATCACTTGAAATTCCCTGGACATGAGATATTTAGTAATATAATATCCTCAGTTGAAAATAGCAAGTTTAGAACTACGGTTTTACTAAACCCTATAAACTCGATAAAAAAAATAAAAATAAAAAAAAACTCGGTTTAAAATTCAATTTAGAAAAAACGTGTATAATACTCATATGATGTATCTGATTGAGATAATTGGTTATAACCTGATTGGGAAAATATGTATGTTATTGATTGACATGATTCGTTGTACAATTTTATCTGCCATTGTTTCATCATAACAACGGATAAATTCATGTTTGTATAACTGACACACTAAAGATCCCGTTTGCCCTAATCCAAATTCTGGTCATTAGCGAACATGAACCAACATGAGCTCGTTTAAATAATTAGTTAATAAAAGAGTATAATTCTTCTGAAATCCATACGAACTGGTAACGTACTTCAAGAAATCAGGACATCTATAAAACGCTTTCATTCACAAATAGAGTTTAAACGTACCTGGCCTTCCGTTTTTTTACTCGTCTGTTTTATAAAAATATACATTCAGATTTATTTTTTATTGCGACTCCAGACAAACCGAACAATTTCTCTGTGGTTCATAATTATTTCTAATTCACAATATGAGTTATGAAAATTTATTTTATGTTGTTCCTCAGTTAATAGGTGTTAGTTATGCTAATCACCCGAGATTCGCAGCATAAATAAATAAATATGCTGTAAGCTTTACGTTTTACATTACTTAGTTTTTTTTTTTTCTATTTTGTCAATGCATTTGAAACAATGTTTCCCACTTAAAACCATTAACGCCTATCCATAGTGTTTTTTTTGCACTAACAACAGGAAAGGGTCATTCCAAAAGGAGGAAACTATAATATGGGAATAAACAGTACTTGAATTGAATGGGAATCCCAAAGGTGAAGGCTAGAGGCCAGAGAACGAATGATGTTAGGCGCTGAAGGTGGGAACCCCCCCCCCCCTCTCTGCCTCAAGATTACTTAATGTGGTTTGATGCCAAAAAGAAAAAGTAATATCCAAATAAATACTTTCAATTTAAAAAAAAAAAACATAACAACATAGCATAGTAATTTATTTAGTACTGGCATTTCATATAAAGTACTTGAAAGGTTTGTATAATAAAATAGATGCTTGAAACACATTGCAAGACGAAATGCATTCCTGATATAAAATTAAACAATAATCCATGTACTGACAGAAAATTGCATTCAAGATAATTTTCCAGAACGACTTGAGACTGTTAATATTCAATTGTCTTTATTCTAAAATATTGAGGAACTATTTTTTAAAACTTCACAAATATTTCATGAAAGCTGGGATACTCCGAGTGGTTAAGCTCATGGGTTGCATCAAAAGTAGCCTCATAGAACCGTTCTCAAGAATATATTAAACGGACGACTATGTGATTGTAGGATGTTCGATATGTTTTCTCTGAAATGTAATTTCGACTATGTAGATGGGAAGATTTCTCTATGGAATACTACGTAGACTTCAATTTGGAGTGAAGTGGCCAACAGCCATAACCAAAGTAGATTTTAATCAGATTCCCAAAAAGTATACTAAACATTACAATACTTTATTACAAGAAAGTATTGTATTCAAATTTTCGGTTGTCTGATTTTAATGGAATTAATCTTGTTGACCATCGTTGAACCCATTTTGATTAGTTTCAGCGTGATGTACGTACGTATGCATTTATCTGGCATAACACAAATACGACTATCCTTAGAATGCTGAAATATCATTTTCGGATTGTTGTAACGTCTAGTTGTGCAATTTGATTGGAATCGGCTCAAATAAACAATAGCCAAATTCTCCATACGTATTAGATTAAAAAAATAGTATAATACATTTTTAGTTTATCTTACAAGAATCTATAGATTATGATCTGCCTTAATTTTTCGATCCCATGCATTGGAACGGAGATATCGTATATTGCTTTGAAATGAAATAATTTTAAATCCAGCTCAACCAAACGTTTTGTTTATTTTATTTAATAGGAGCACAAGGAAGTTATGTGGCATCTGCAACCGATTTTTATTATAATAATATACCCTTTTTTGATTACTGTAAATTTTTTCAGCTTTTGTTTGTTGTAGGTCTCCTTTCGGAATTCTAGAATATTACTCGATTATCACAAAAACTAACTTAAAGGACTTAAAAAATATCTGGCACCTCAATGAAATGATAACAAAGCTTATACAATTTTAATAAGACTCATACCTGACCTTAAAATAAACATTGATACACATAATACAATGTCTGACTTTTACTCAACCCAAATGTTAGCAGGACATGGCGCAGTCAAGTTGTATTCATGCAGATTGAAACTGACAGAAAGTCCATTGTGCCCACTTAATTTCTTTTCAGAACAGACATACACTTAATTTATGACTGTACTGCCGTAACTTAAGAACGTCGTATATTAAAGCAGACAGTTTTGGACATGATCAATCAATGATCTGTTGAGGGAAGAACACTATTTGGCAAATTAAACAAGGAACTTCGCAAATTTGGAGAAACCTAAATCGCATTGTGGGATACTGGAGTTTGTGTTATGGCTAAATTATTGAAAAATAAAATTGAACATATTTTTAAATTATATATTTGAATTATATTATTTAAAGATGTATTGAATTATTTACTTTATGATTTCCATTGAATATTTCAAAAATGTTTTAATTCATAATACCTTTTTTTTTTATTCCTTTATTAAATTTAAATAATTGGATTAAATTATTATATGTATTAATAATGTATTGTATATTAATCAAATGCAAGTGATGTACAAAGCTGGAAGGGAGATGAAGCCAACAAAGTCCCTGTTTAAAGAGTTACAAAGAAGAATTAAATAAATATCTATTGTTAATGGATATACAAGAACACAATGGTAGCTTCATTCTTCATTATATAAAATATCTATCATTAAAATATAAAGTTCTAAGAAGAGCTTTCCTCCAAATTTGTACGGCTTAAGTACCGTGAACTAAACTTTTTTTTCCCCTTTCTAAATTGTTCAATGAATTTATGTTTTTTTAGGGGGGGGGTCGTATGTACGTATTTGAAAGTTATCACCCCAACTTTCAAATACGTACATACGACGAATTCAAGTATACGTTTTTATCCATTATGAGGACTGTGATGCATGAACAAGGAAGCGAAATGGGTTGGTTAAACCCTATTAGTCTTAAAATTAAATTAGTCTACAACCAACTGAGCTATAATGAATAACTATGAATTACTGAATAAACCCTACCAACCATTACTGTGTTTCTAATATAAACAATATTGATTAATCCTCCAATTCAACTCTGTTTGGAAAAAATAAATGACTATTTCATATTTGCATATCACTATTACGTGTGAAATGTAGAAAAACCAATGCTCTACTGAAAATGGGTAGAATAATTTCCAAAGATTATATTCATTAACTAATATGTATTCAACGCTTTCCTTTATTCTGAACATCGTATAATAGATTCAGAGGTACCACTATTCTCGTAAGAATGTGCATCGTAATTAATAATTGATTGTACTCATGTTGCATTAGTTAGTGTTTGTAGAATTTTCCCTATTTTAAATTTTTGGAGATATGATTACTTTATGCATCTATATCTATGATTTAGAAATTGTCTTAGAATTTCATTTTGCTAGTTGTCCTATTATTGTGTTATGTATAATGTTTTCGTGTGGGCTCAGAATAATAATGTGAGTTTAGGCAATAGGCCTTAATCTCTCACTTCTTAGACATAAAGTCGTGAGTTCGATTTGCCGCTGGGCAATAGAAAATAATTTAGTGAGGAACTCATTAAATGAAATCCTTTGTCCCTGGCTAAAAAATGGTGGTAACCTGTAGATCGCCTGTCCCAAATATCCTAAGTAGTACATAGTGAACATTATTATAATTAATAACAACCATGTTTTCGTATCCTGGGAGTTCAAAAAAAAAAAAAAGTTTGTCTTAAAAGCACTTTAAAAAGCACATAGTTCATTAATTTGGGTTACGAAAGTGATTAGTGTAACAGCTTTGGAAATGACTTGATGAGCTCATTGAACCTGTAAATATAGTAACGTCTTTGGGTGCGTTTAGTAAATTACAAATTACTTGCATTAAATGGTATTTTAGTATAGAAAATTTAGAAAAATGTGGGTGTGTTTTGCTTAATTCACTGTCGTGTTTTTTGTTGTGGGATATTTTGAACGCATTTTTCCAATATCGGGTATGAGAGAATAGTTGATCTGAACTTGGGAAATCTGGTGAAACTCGTGGGCTGACGTTATAACTCTATTGTTAAACAATATTTTAACTGAAGTCTAATTTCATCCCAAGGAGTCGTCTGAAATATTTATAAATATATTCATTAAGAATATTTGTTATCCAAGTGTCTTGTCCATTTCATACATCATAACGTTAATGCTATCATTTACACATAAATTATAATTGTTATGAGACTAGTTTATTTATGTATCAGTTCCTGCCCGTGTGATAATTAAGTATTCTGACATAATCATTGATTAGTATTTTTTAAAGATGTCATCCCCAGATACTTTTTTATGAAACTATTATTACAGGAAGAAATATAAATCGCCCAAGTCGTAGTAACTCAATTTTGTGAATTGTTTTGGTCATCTATAGTCCTTATAATAATTCAAATTAAGATAAAAGGTATTTATAGTTTCGTAAAACTGTTTTGGAACAGCTCACTGCTGTTGTAGAGGTAAAACGTAGCTAACACTCACCTTCATTTCAATAACTTGTTCATTTGTTTAAGGATTTCACGAATGTCATTTGGAGAATGATAATTGATTAACTAACTTCTCAGAGAAACCCATTTTTTTGCATATATTTCTATTTTTGAAAGATTAACTAATTCAAGTGCGAAAAGTAGATTTAAAGTCGTTGATGGACTGAAATTGTGAGAGCTGAATGTAATACCAAAATAACTCCTGGTAACATTGGCTGTTGTTGTATCTCGAAAGATTGGCGCAAACAAAAGTTATATTAACACCAGAATCCTCAGAAATATTGACACTGACTGTTTTTGATTCCTATTTTCTGTTCCTATTGATCCTTTGGGAGGTATTTAACAAATAATTAATCATATGATTTGTACTTACTATATATGTGTATATTGTAGAATGGAGAGGTTCCGCACTCTGAGAAGGAAGACGGCAGACTGGAGTTCCCCGTGTTCTAGTTACGTCAGAGCCCCACTACCAAGACTAGCCTTCCTGCCCTCCCGTGTCTGCCAGAATGTGACAGTTTGTTATGGTAGGCCTTAACATTGCAAGCCGCAGCCTACGCGGAACAGGTTTCCCATGACAGATACGTAAGAGAGCAAACTGTCTCAGGTGACAGTAGGGATATGCTTCGGATTTCTTAAATCTTTTATCACGGGATCAGGAGCGCCACTTTTCAAAAAACGTCCATCACCTAGGTGCTTCGTAAACTAAGCAGATTTCCCACGATGACAGGTGACGTACTGGTGATCCCAACTAACCATATATTCTCTATTTCTAACTAAATGTCCTATGAGCAGAAGGGAGGGGGGTTACAAAGTCTGAAAACAAGAAAATACCGACCCTGCCTCATTCCTGGTCCGATTACAACCATTAATAACTCTGAGTTTATTATGGTATGAACACATGAATATAAGAATATTAGTAGACAATTAAAGGGGGAGTTTACTGAAGTCTGAAAACAGAAAAATGCGAATAACGTGCTTAACATTTGAGATACGAAAAATGTATACTGCGAACAATTGTAGGCCACTAATGTTTGAACAAGATTAGTTGTTCGACTCATTCGTTAGATTCGACTCATTCTCCTCATTTTCGACCCTCCCCCTCTAGACCCTCCCTTATTCCTGGTCCTATTTTAACCATTAACAATTATTAACATTACACGTGTGGTTAAATATTGAGTATGGTATAGATCAAATAAAACTTTTCGAGTCAAAACCGGAAAATTTTAATCATGCAACATATTTGCAATATGTAACTCACACGATAAAGTTCCGTTGACGAATATTTAGGAATTTAAGCCTGGAATAAGACGTTTATGATATATTGGCGTTTTGTTAATGTGCGACGACTAAAATGAGGATGTTGGTGAAGACTGAAAATTAAAAAATGTACATTGCATCTAAGGAAATATATATATATATATATATATATATATATATATATACTAGCTATGGTACCCGGCTTCACTCGGGAAATCACTTGAGACTGAATGGTAATAGTATTTTTTTTTTTTTGAGCAAGGATTCAATGTATACTACACTTCCCGTATGGGCACATTGTTTACCCTTGAGGTTCAGGCAGGCGACTTATAGATTAGAAATATTAATTTTGAAGAATAAATAAAAATGTGTTCCTAATCTATCCCTCTCCACTTTTCCAACTCACCTTTTTGAATACTTCAAACCATAATCGTGGATAGCATTTATTACAATTAAATATCCTCTATAATGAAACTTATTTCCTGTCAAAAACCAATCCGAGCACATATAGTTTAAACATAGTTTTGTACATTAGATTATATTCGTAATAGTAGAGCTCAGTGGAAATCATTTCCAGTAATGCCAGCATTTCACAGGAAATAAATTAACTCAATTAACTGTTTAGGCTCCGACCTCCTTCCGCTCCAGCATCTCCATAGTTTTCCTTAAAATATTGATTCAAAGTATTATTTTATTATTCATTTGAGGCTGAATGGTGATGGTATATTTTTGGCAAGGCTTTACTTTGCACAATATTTTGACATTTACCCGTTCCAGTGTTTAGGGTTAATACCCGTTGTTGGCATTTGTTAATAATAAAATTATTTTTTTATGTAAGACTTCACTGTCCTGCATACTGTCATATTTCCCGTCTCCTGTGCATTATGCATAGATTTGAATTAATAAGGAGAAAATATTGACATACATTTGAATTAATTTTTTCAGGAGAGGTACCTGGTAGTTCATATTGAAATGAAGTGAAGAGCAAATTTCTTTAAATAACAAAATAAACAACATTTGTTATGTGCATATTTGCCGAAACCCCAATAGGAAATCATTATTATTAATTTCAGGCCTCCCTTATAACCCCCACTCCTGCCCGTCGCTAGAAATGTTAGTATGACTTATTATAAGGTAGGCGTTAGTGCTAATGCACGTACTGAGTTTTGTTTAGTTCGGTTGAGTCTTTTGGGCCAAATAAAATTGTTGTCTCCCGCTATAATTTTCAGCATATAACGCCTTTATACTTCGGTATACGATGATAGTGTATATAAAAAAGTTTCTCTAAATAACAAAATAAACAACTTTTGTTATGTGCATATTTGCCGAAAATGCAATAGGAAACGAAATATCACTATTATTAATTTCAGGCCTTCCTTATAACCCCCACTCCTGCCCGTCCCAAGAAATGTTAGTATAGCTTATTATAATGAAGGCGTTAGTACTAATTCAGATACCGAGTTTGGTTTAATTCGGTTAAGTCTTTTGTGCCAAATGAAATTGTGGACTCCCGCTATAGTTTTTAGCGTATAACTCATTTATACTTCCGTATACGGCAAAAGTGCATATAACAAAAGTTTCTCTAAATAGCAAAATAAACAACTTTGGTTATGGGCATATTTGCTGAAAAAGCAATAGGAAACGAAATATCGCTATTTTTAATTTCAGGTCTCCCTTATAACCCCCACTCCTGTTTGTCTTAGAGAATATTAATATAGCCTAAAGTCTAAGTTGGGCTAGTAGTAATATACATACCAAGTTTCATAAAATTCGGTTCAGCCGTTTATGCGTGAAAAGGTAACAAACAAACAAACAAACAAACAAACAAACAAACATACACGAAAGAAACAAAATGCAGTTATGGTGTCTATGACATGTAAAACGAAAAGTTATCGTGAAATTTCGCGAAAAAAATCAATGTACAGACAGAGGTTACAATTTTATATATATATAGATATATATATATATATATACTAGCTAAGGTACCCGGCTTCGCCCGGGAATTCATTTGAGACTGAATGATGATGGTATTTTTTTGGTAAGCCTTTAGTTTGCACAGTATTTTGACATTTCCCCGTCCCAGTGTTTAGGGTCTATACCCGTCGTTGCTGTGCGTATAGTATTTTTTTGGGCAAGGCTTCAATGTTTATTCCACTTCCCGTCTGGGCGTATTGTTTTCCCGTGAGGGTCAGGAAGGCGACTTATAAATGAGAAATTTTGATTTATTTTGTTGAAGAATAAATAAAAATGTGTTCCTAATCTATCCCTTTCCACTTTTTAAGTCTCCTTTTTGAATACTTAAAATCAAAGTCATGGATTGCATTTATTACAATTAAATATATAATGAAACTTATTTCCCGTCAAATACCAATCCGAGCACATGTAGTTTAAGCATAGTTTTGTACATTATATTATATTCGTAATAGCATAATAGCAGAGCTCAGTGGAAATCACTTCCAGGAATGGCAGCGTTTCACTGGAAATAAGATAACTCAATTAACTGTTTAGGCTCCTGTCATCTTCCGGTCCAGCATGAGTGCTAAACACCATGTTTTTCTTAAATTATTGATTCAGAGTATTATTTTAATAATTTATCTACCTGACAGAATTAAATAATAGTATTACCCTAAAAATAATTTCATTCACTAACTATTATTATGTGCATATTTACCAAAAAAGCAATGGGAAACGAAATATCGCTATTTTTCATTTCAGGCCTCCCCTACAACACCCCCCCCCCCACTCCTGTTTGAACCTAAAAATTTTAATATAGCTTATAATCTTGGAAGAATTAATGATAATTCACATACCGAGTTTTTTTTTTAAGTTCGGTTCAATCGTTAGTGCCCAACAAAATTATAGGCTCCCGCTCTAGTTTTAAGAGTATATCTCGTTTATACTTCATTATACGACGATAGTGTATATAATAAATATAACTCTAAATCACACCATACACACCATTTGTTAACTGCATATTTCCGCAAACCCCAATAGGACACGAAATATCACTAGTTTTAATTTCAGACCACCCTTATAACTCCCACTCCTGGCTGTCCCTAGAAATGTTGGTATGGCTTGTTATAATGAAAGCGTTAGTGCTAATACATATACCGAGTTTTATTTATTTCGGTTAGGTCTATTGTCCCAAATAAAATTGTTCACTTCCGCTATAGGTTTTAGTTTATATCTCGTTTATAATTTATTCAGTATAAGAAAAAAGTGTATATAACAAAAGTTACTCTAAATAATAAAATAAATAACTTTTGTTATGTGCATATTCGCCGAAAAACCAATAGGAAACGAAATATCGCTATTTTTAATTTCAGGCCTCCCTTATAATCCCCACTCCTGCCCGTCCCTAGAAATATTGGTACGGCTTATTATAATGGAGGCATTAGTGCTAATACGCATACCGAGTTTTATTTAGTTTGGTTGAGTCTTTTGTGTCAAATTAAACTGTTCACTTCCGCTATAGGTTTTAGCGTATATCTCGTTTATAAATCGGTATTCGAAAAAAATGTATATAATAAAAGTTACTCTAAATAACAAAATAAACAACTTTTGTTATATTCATATTTGCCGAAAAACCAATAGGAAACGAAATATCGCTATTTTTAATTTCAGGCCTCCCTTATAACCCCCACTCCTGTTTATCTCAGAGAATTTTAATATAGCCTAAAGTCTAAGTTGGGTTAGTAGTAATATACATACTAAGTTTCAAAAAATTCGGTTCAGCCGTTTATGCGTGAAAAGGTAACAAACAAACAAACAAACAAACAAACAAACAAACAAACAAACAAATAAACAAACAAACAAACATACACGAAAGAAACAAAATGCAGTTATGGTGTCTATGACATGTGAAACGAAAAGTTATCGTGAAATTTCGCGAAAAAAATCAATGTACAGACAGAGGTTACAATTTTATATATATATAGATATATATATATATATATATATATATATATATATATATATATATATCGTCATTTTTAATTCTCTTAAATAAAATGTCTTATTATTACTAACACGCGGCGTTCTATATAACAACTCGTAAGTTACATTAGTTGAATGTTGACTGGTGTAATTCGATTTTTCACAAAAAGTAAGTTATAAACCCCCCCCCCGCCACCCCCCTCCCCCCACTTATAAAACCGAGTAATTAATGGAGCTATCAAAAATTGTTTTCTATACTGAAATCAATTTTAAAATTAAACATTTATACGAGCGTTATTCTCAAAAGTGAAAAAAAAAAATTATTTGACTGAATTTTCCTTGATGGTCATTTTTATATTGTTTTTTATGAGATTGTGAAGGCTAATGTTTAATTATTTTTTCTTATGTATACATATATAAATATAAATATATATATATATATATATATATATATATATATATATATATATTTGTGTTCAAAGATGTATGATTTTTCTTTTAATTTATTCCTTTCTTTATCCAGGATCTGAATATTCAAGAATTTACTATGATAGTTAAATGCCAGTGGTGCCATCTTTGGTAAACAGGTTTTCTGAATCAGGCTCCTTTGATTACATTAAATAGGGTCAAGATGCACATATATCACTGGCAAGGATCACAACAAAATGACGTAATATCAAGTTGGCTTATTATTTTTTTTCTTTTTTTCAGAATAGAAAATATCGTTACTTGGTTGATAATAAAGACGCGTCGATTTGCGGAAACTCATTTAGAAAGGACCAAAATGTAATTGTATAGGAGGTATGATAACGTTGAGTAGTTATTGTATGAAGCCTCAGTATACGATCATGACAGAAATTACACAATCCGAAATACACGCATCACAGCTGTGTGGATTTGTCTGTCATTGCTAGGATGTCATGTCATTCTCCTTAGAAAGTACTTCATTTTGCTAAGGAGCCGGAGGCAATCGATTCTAAAGGTTTCACTAATACTTATATTGAGAACATAGCATACGAGTATTACTAACTGAGAAACCATTCCTACATACTTACAATGGGATTTGTCCCTCGGTGGACTCACGTGAGAAAGCTATCAGTTTTGTCTCAGATACTTGGGCAAACAAGAACATCACGTTTGTATACATAATTAAATGAAATTAGACGGGCAGAATACGTCGGTTCTGATGGTTTGAGAAATTGATGGAGTCACTGAATAAAAGCTTTATTCCCGCCATGGCTAGAAAAAGTTAGTAACCTGTAAATAATCTCTCCAGATGTCTCGTGAGTTCGTAGACATTGTTCCCATTAATAACATTGGCTGCAGATGATGCCTTCTACTGCTTGAAAAGAAATAATAAATAGGAAGTCGTAATCTATGTGCTCGAAAACACCTTTATTGCTGGGGTTAGCCCTTGTGGATCATTATATAATTTTTAATAGATTTATTCTTGGGTCGGAGTTGTAATTGTAGAATGATTTCAAAATTATTAATTTATTTTTTTTTGTTTGCATTATTTCAGTTATTATCACATATAAGAGAAGGCGCAGATGTCTGTGCGGATTAGGGATGGACCTGACCACCAATAACCACAGGAAGGTGAGAACGAAAATACTTGCAAAAACCATCACCACCACAGGACTAACTAAGTTCAGTAGTTCGCTGTCACATGGTTCTAGTGCTGAAAACTGACTGCTATCATTGTTCCCTGGTAGCTTAGTCCGACGTTAATTTACGGAGACTAACAAAGCCACAGAAATTTTGCTAAAACGAAATGCTGTATGGTGTGGTTAGGACGATCGGGTACCCCAGGAACATTGCACGCCATACTAGAGGGCGTTTCTTGGAGGAAGTACGGGAAGAAGCAGACCTATTCATAGATGGCTTAATGAGTTTGAGTAGGACTTGCGGATGCTAGGGAATCCTAACTTGAAGGGTGAGATAAGATCCACGACGAATAGTCGAAGACGTTGGAGGCTGAAGCCCAGACCCTTGAAGGGCTACAAGGAATCTTAATGACCTGCTTAAATATTTAAAGATAGCTAATGAATGAAGAAATCATTATAAAGCATGATTATGCACAATATGTTTACATTTCCCGTCTCATTAGGAATCTATTCACAGGTTTTACCTTCCTAGTAACTCTTTGGAAGCTTTGGTAGAACTGCTTTGTATACTCGAAGAATAAAACGTAAGCAGTCCTGAACTAATCTGTTCCAACTATTCAAAATATACAGTGCCGTAAAAATCATGATTGTGGATCATATCTACAGTTGTTAGATCTGGAGGATGAAACCACGAAGGGTTATTGCCCTTCGCCATATACTGACATTAGTGACCGTACTGATCAGTAGATCAGGAATCCTAGCCTCACGAATAAAACAGGACATACTGACATCAGAGAATATTAATTGCAAAACGGGATATTTCTAAACTGATTAGAAATATAAACGCACGCGAAACCTCCTTTCTGTTGTAGTATGTATCAGACACTTATCTGTATCCATGCTCTGTTTACGGCCTATGTGATGCTTTTAATGACGTCATCTTAAGGTTGATGATGCAACAGTCATAATTACTTCAATTCTCGCCTCATAATGAAATTTGTTCACGGACGAACGCCAATAAGCTTTAAAACATGGTGAACGTCTCTTTGTCTGTCCTGCTGTTCGTTCCAAGACAGTTGTTTCCATAATTTGTTTCTATTTGTAATAATTTCCGTACGTGTAGATGAAGAACAGTGGCTTATTAAACTAATTAAATATTAGAAATTACAGAAGAACATTCCTGCTTTGTCTCTGACAAAAACACGTAAACGTTAGAGAGCAAATTAACCTTGTAATAGTCGATCATTTCGCATTATTATGTTATTAAAATTCCTCATAAAATGTTATTATTAAAATATAATGAGTACACCACACCAAAATTAATTTGGCTTCGTTATTTAGCTTAGAGATTGAGAATATTCTAGGAATCTATTTCGAAAACCCATGAATCTTTTTTGATTTGAAATAAATCAGTCAACCGCTATAACAAAACTGAACACCAGAACCACAAGTCCGTTTTCGATCCGACTTATCATAACTCAGATATTTAGAATTTTCAAATTCCCCTCTATAAACCCCCCTATCACGGGTCCCATTTCTGCCTATAACAAACCTGATCTTTAGAGTTGACTGAAACGGTCAAATATCAAGTATGGAATGGATATTATGAACATTTTCGTTACAAGAACGTTATTGGTGACGACATCCCACAACGAATCCCTAAAACTTCCAAATATTTCAATACATATTCATATTACAGAAAATACGAATATAGCAACATTTATAGACAAGTAATTTCCCCAATAGATTTGTTTTATACGATTTTATGCCCGACGTTTAATAACAGAGATATTCCGAATTTTTGAAATTATACCTCTCTAACCACCCCCCCCTCCCCCAATCAGATTTAGAGTCTTTAACGAACTTGGTCTTTAGTTAAGTATGAGATCGAGTTTGGTAACGATAAAAAAATATTGACCGCTAGAGTGGTAACAGATATATCTATATATATATATATATATATATATATATATATATATATATATATATATATATATATATGGTTTTGAACGGATCTCATTTTCGTTATCTCCTAGGTAGATGGACATTTGAGGAATTTATTCGAAACTCGCGTCATGAGTACAACCTCAATAAGTGATTTCCCATAAGTGAAATCTGCTAAAAGCGTATTTTTAAACCAGTAAAACAGTTCATCTGGATATCTTTCTAGTTGAATTGTAGCTATTCTCACTAATATTTTACGGTTTATCAGTTTTCTGATAACCCTATTACAATAGGTTCTTGAATTTTGAATAATACAAGGTCCATAATTGCCTCTTCCGATTCTTTCTAAATATGCTCCTATTTTTTAGCTATCTATCTTTACACATTTACACATCTATCGTTTCTTATTATATAGAAAAACAGAAAAGCCGACGAGAGTTAAAAATTTATTACCCAAAAATGTGGGCTAAAAACATGAACCATTATTATAAATAATACATAACTACAGAAACTATTGTATGGCTAGATATAAGACATGTTTGACACAAAGCTCGACAGGGCTATATCAACTGTCGATCATGACGGATCAATCTACTAGGAAGAATAATTTGGTAAACAACCTACATTATGAATGTTTAACATTGTTTGAAACCATTAAAATATATAAATAAAACAGATATATATATCTAATATATAAAATTTCCATGTCACAATGTTAGTTAGCGTACTTCTCCGAAACGACTTTACCGATTTTTACCAAATTTTATATGCGTAGTCAGTAGGTCTGAGAATCGGCTACTATCTATTTTTCATACCCCTAATTGATAAGGGTTGTTCACACTTAACATTTTTTTTTTAATTTTTGGACGAAATATAACCCTAAATTTTTACTTTTTTTATCACCAGCCCCTATTTTTTTATAGCCATTTTAGTAATTTAATCATTATCATCCCGCTCGATAACTGATCAATTATTATATTATCGATAAAATATCAATTAAAAGTGTTTTTAACTGTACTTCGATTAAAATTTCAATTTGGAATGAGAATCAACAAATCCCAAGGCCAAACGATGTCTATTTGTGGCTTAGATTTGAGTACACCATGTTTTTCACACGGGCAATTCTACTCGGGAAATATATTTTCCCATACTCAAAGTGTACTCCGCGGAATCCTAGGGTTCCGGAAGAATTTAGAAAAAAATTCAAAAAACCCCTCTCTCTTTGGTCGACTGTTCCAGTTTGTAGCACCGTTTCCAAAATAAATTCGTGGATTCAAAATCCCTTTTTACCCAACATACAAAAGTTCGAAAATATGTCCAACGAGATATATGAATCTTTTTTTTAGAAATGGCATCAGACACAAGTAAGGAGTCATTGTTCAAAACAACGTCTTTCAACGATTTTTGGTGCAGAATCCGTGATGAATGTCCATTGCTTGCCCAAATGGCCCTGAATGTTCTCCTCCCGTTTCCAACAACAAACTGGTGCGAAACAGGATTCTCAACCTATACAGCAACGAAAACAAAATACCTCAATGTACTGGACCCCGAACCTGATATGCAACTTCAACTCTCTTCTATCAAACCTGATATCAACCAATTGATGAAGAATAAAAACAGTTTCATACCTCCCATTAGATTTTTGTTATCTCTTCTATTATTATATTTGTCATTTAATAAGTAACTGTTACATTTTACTAATATTATGATTATTAATAAAGAATGCACTTAATGACATTTTTCTTTTATTTAGGGTTCCGTCACCAAAAACGTTTGAGACCCGCAGGTTTAGTTAATATTCTAAAATGGCCATGACTTGTGAACGCGTCATAGGTATTATCTAAGTGAAATAACTAGCAGTATTGAATTAGCCAGCCATAGTATTCAGATAATCAACATCCATTAATTCACAAATAAACCATTATTACACATATTCACAAATATATATTACAAATGTTATTTTAATTGTCCCATATAAATATCCTAGTCAGAATAAGATCTGATCAATGATGAGAAATCTCCATATTGACATAACTCTTACATTAAATCTTTTTTTATTATTTTGGGTTTGTTGATACATCCTAATTCCAATAATGCTTAATTCTTTTTCTGGTGGAATAGAGAACAATTTAATGATGCCAAGATAATTAGTAGTAGATTTTCAAAATCATATATATATATATATATATATATATATATATATATATATATATATATATATATATACATATATATGGTGTTTTTATTCTTTTTGGAGTTTTGGTCAATGTTGGTGGAAAAATCTTAGTTTATGTCGATATTTCAAAATCTTTATTTTCTCTTCTTCAGGGCTGTAAAATTACAGGTACTACTTTATAATATTACACATTGTGATTAAACTATACTGCTCAAAAACCAATAGGGATATTGGTTATTTTTTCTTATCCTATTAATTTTAATTAAATCGATCTTAATTGAATTTCTTTTTTATGGGAGAAAAAGACAATAATTTCTAATAAATATTAATGATATTTATAATAATAAAAAAAAATATATGCTAGGCACCATACATACCACAAAACAGCCAATATCCCTATTCATTTTTGAGCAGTTTACAGTGTAAAAGGGGTGTTTTTCTATTATTACTTACCAAGACTAAAGAAACCTATAAACTATTACACATGACTATTGCACTTAGGACTAGGGTTAATGTAACCTCCCTTGTTTTGTTTACATAGCAGGGTCACAGCCTTATGTTTTGTATATATAGGTTGAACTATTCAATTCTATTAGATATAACAAATAATTTACGTGCTATGCATTTTTTCGATTAGTGTCTTACTTTAGGAGACAATTGATATCAAAACTAGAAAATATAAGGAGTGATCACACCAAAACTATGCCTCCAACCTATAAACGTATACCCTTACATTGAAGGGAATTATTATCTGAAGTAATTCATTACTTCAGATATGTATGTATGTATTACTTCATGAACCAAGTGAAAAATACCATTGCCCACAAGTTCGCATTTCACTAATCCCACCCGAGAAGCGAAACGTTGCCCGTTTTGTATGCCAATTAGTTAGGACGTTTGGTGGCAGTTTCAAAAACATTTTGCTCAAAAGCTAAGACTCTTTTGGAGTGTAGTGGTAGTATTTATCTGCTCTTGACTTTAAAGTCGAGTTCTAAACAAGGCATAGACCCACAAACGCGAGTTGGAAAACGGATTCAATCTTGAGAATTGTTTTGCGAGTTAGAAACATTCGTCTTTTAATTTTAGCTCTTTAAGTTGACTCTTAATTCCTCAACTATCTTCATCTGCTCTTGCCCTTCCTTATTTGCTCTTACTAAAAATAATCATAAGAATATATTATCTACCATCAATCATCTTGGCCTATAATTGTCCTTAGTAAAACGTTTTGTATTTTAACTTTTGAGCACTCTTTTAATCCTCCCAGTGGCAACAATCTGAGGATGGTGTACTTAATAAAAACATAATATGGTATAATATTTATTTAACAACTGCTAAGAGTAACATTTGATGGCATGATTTCAAGGAACAGTCATCATGACTTTATTTAATGGAGGAATTAATGAAGCTTTTCTGATTATTTAAGAAAAGTCATTGGTGTTAGTTTTAATCCAATCAATGTATGATGAGACTCTGGTGTAGACCCCTGGATAACCAGGCTCTGCACATTTGTAGCCAAAGGATATAACTCCTATTTGATAGTAAATCCCAGTTTGAGGTACCATCAATGGACCTCCAGAATCACCCTAAAATAAATAAAAACAATGTAGTTTTAAGGAATAGGATAAATGTATTATACTTTTCTTATTAGAGCTGTGAACAATGAAATACTTTTATTCAACATTCAGCTGCTCTCTCCATATACTAAAAAGTCCGTCACGCAGTGTCTGCGTAAACTAAGCATATTCCACAAGTGAAGTTATACAATAGAGAAATCTCCATGCGAGAGCCGAGAAGTTAAGGAAACGGCCGAACTAGCTTTCGGTGGAAACGAATAGAACCGAACTTAACCGATCTCATCTACTCACACACTTTATAAAAATGCAAATATCTCGGTTAATATCCAAGATAGAGAATAAATGTATATTTCAATATTTATGGTAAATTTAATTTGCAATATGATTGGATCTATACAATCTTTCGATCCGATGTATAGTTACGGAGATATTTTGAATTCTCGAAATCCTCCCCTCTAAAGCTCACCTCCCACTGGTTTTAAAAATTTAACTAAGTATTTGAGCAACTTTAATAGCATTTGTAAGTTTAAATTATAAATTAATTGGATTATTAGAGTTAACAAGATTCCACTTCTGCTTATGAGGAGAACTGACTCCTGGTTATGTTTTCTGTCCATTGGAATGAACCCCAAAAATGGTAAAATATTATTACCAAGTGTGTGTCCACGAACAGCTTTTGTAAGCACAAAAACTTTCCATGAAGTGCTTCGATAGAAGGTTTTAATACCTGTTTTGATAATTGTAGAAAATTAAATATCGAACAAGATTAGTTATGTAACATGTTTTTATCCTACTAATAATAGCGGAAATATTTTTAATTTTTGGTTTTGCCCATTCTCAAGCCCCTTCCCCTACTCTATATTCGATTGAAACAATACCTTGTATTAAACCTTAAAATAAGATAGTAAGATGAGCTTTGTTAAATTGTTAAAGAAGATCATACCAAATAAAAATTAAATTTTCGGTTTGTACTTATTTAGATAATTATAAGAAAAGGTAATCTTTTAATATGGAAATTATGATGATTATCTTACCCTACAGGAATCCATCCCTCCTTTTGCAAATCCTGCACACAAATGTTTGTTGGTTATCTTTACACCGAACTTGTCATACGCCTTTTTGCAGCCTTCATTGCTCACCACTGGGATTTGAACTTGTAGTAAAACGTCTGATTCATATCCAGCTAAATATATTTTAAAAAAAGGCTTATAAAACTGACATTTTTAGAAAGAAAAAAACAAATGTCCCTCCAAAGAATTATATTGCCTCCTTTTAAGGAATGTTGTCTTAGCTTTAATATTCCATTGTTTCTCAGTGTTGAGTATCTCAATTAGAATGAATTAAGCTACCAAAATGTAATTTATCTATGGGGGTTCCCCATCCATGATTATTATCTCATGGTGAAACTTATTCCATGTTCATGAACAATGTCATTCAATTATTTATTAAAATAATTTAATTTTTCTGTTCTTCAATTTTAAATAGCTGTCTATTGTATGGTAAACAGGTTTCCATCAAGTTTGGATAGGACTAGGGATGTTATTTGGTAAGTCCACTCTATGTCTTCGGGGATATCGAACCCACGACTCAAAGCTGGCCAAATAAAAAATGCCTAAACGCCCATACACAACTTGTGTTCCTAAAACTTCGATTAACTCATTCCAAATAACCATCTCAACTACAATACACTATTCCAGTCGACATTCAATAAATAATTATTCATATCCTCCATGAGGTACGAACGTCAAATCTAAGCATTGAAATTAATGAAAGAACCATAATGATGACCTGTTTTAAGAAGCAACAGAAGAGCCTTGGCCAGTGAGTTAGAACATAGCACAATTATGGCATTTAGAAAAGTCAAATTAGCTCTAACAAGATGAGACAACTGAGTTAGTTCATTCAGGATTATAACACTAGGCATCTAGCACCATGTACTGGGAGTCGGTTGGGTTACTTTTTGTTGAAATGCTGTAACCACTCAGTTATAATATCGTGTAACATCAATTCTTTCGTTTAAAAATATAATCTATGTCTTCTTTCTCCAGATTCAGATCACTACCCCTATAAGGGCCTTAAAGATCCTCTTTTTCTGGGCTTGTGAGATTACCTTACTGATCGAGAACTCTAGGAAAATCTAGTTTTCTTTGCTCTGTTTCAGTGAACTCGTTGATAGTTATTGCTGCTGCTCCAAGTAGGCTTTCTACTTTTTGAAAGGATAGGTTCCTTACTCAGAAGCTGTTTCCCAGTTGGTTGTCTACCATACATATATTACTTGTTTCACACATATAGATTATGCTTCCTTGTATTTTGATTTACTAGCGAGTCTATCTCTTTTGGAGCAGACTTCAACAACTCAGAGAAACTGCATATCTTTTTCTTACCATCTCTTGTAAGAGCTTCTACATGGACTCCTCTTCTTCAAAGTTTGGTTGAACTGCATGGGAGACTAGCAATAATAAAAACTCAGTGCACAATCCTCCTTAATTTTGAGAACCTGAAAGGAGACGTCTCTAATAGAGTTGCGAGCTTTTCTCATCTGTGCTGTAGGTGCAATGTGCAGTATACCCATCAGAGGAACTAAAACCATTGACAGCTTGGCTGCAGATAATAACAGGGAGGTCATGGTCCGAAGTAAAGAAACGAATTAGGCCGTCTCACTTCTTAAGCTTTAGAAGAACTGCGACACTAGCGCGCACTAAGTGCGAGCTGGTGTACTAAAATTCTTCATTCATGGACATCGAATCCGCAACTAAATTCTCACTATACCATTACCTAAACCCGTTTGGCTACCGGCTTCCCGTTTAGGTTACCTAGGAAGAGATAGAGAATAAAAGGTGTGGTCTATCCAGCAGATGAAGTAATCTTTCCTTATTTTACGCTGCCTCTGTTCTCCATCAGCCACCAGTTGCCTGCTCACCCCAGAACGAGTTCAGATAGAGGAGTACCATACAAGTTTTACAGAGTCCAATAGAAGGGAAACAAAAAATTAACTTTAACTAATTAGTTAAAATTTTCTAGCAACTCTTTTCAAGTTCATTTTGTAGATAAGATATAATGTTAATACGAATTAGACGTAAAAATAATCAAACGATTATGCCATAAGTTTAAAGACAATAGTTGATAGGCTGGTATTTGGAATTACTCAATTCAGGTTTAGGGGCACAGATGGTCATATGTGTCTTAATACACTGGTCTTAATACACCTGCAAAGCTATAAGAGTCGTGGATTCAGTTCTAGGGTGGAGATAGGGAATTAATTTATGATTAACAAACTAAAGAATGCTCCTTGTTCTATCTCCAACAAGGTGGAAACCTGTAGATAACCAGTCCAGATTTGTCTTAGTTGCACAAGGAGGACATCAAGTTTATAAAATAATAAATAGTTGCATACTTAATACAGATAAATAAAAATCAAATGATTGTATAACTATAAACATAAATGTACACTTACAAAACTTGGTTTCACCCCAGCCTGCTAAGAAAGGATATTTTCTTACAAAGTCTGCTGTCCTCATAGTTGGCAATAATGGTAGGCAAATTGGTCTGATATGGTCTGAAAAAATAATGACAAAATTTATAAATTTTTATAATATATATTTTTCCTTCAGTTTCATTTTTAAATCCTAAATACTAAATTTGTATATTATGTTTTAAGCCTTTCTGCTGGTTTTATCCCAGCACCAATACATTGTGCTGTGGAGGTGGAAGTAAGCCTGTTGATAGCTGATAAGCATAGGTAAATTATATTTAGAAATTCTTTGTGAGTTATAAATTAACAATAGTGAACATTTTAAACACAAACAAGCTTAGATAAAACCTTAAGAATGTTTTAGAAGAGCTATAATAATAATGACATTAACTCGTACTTTTGCTCACTAAAATTTATTGTATTTTGGAACAGGGAACTGCAATGTGGTTTTAATACACTGATTCAACTTCTTTTGTATCAAAAGAATGTTATTTAAATTTTTAAAAATTCTATATTTTTGCCATATTTTGTATCAAAGTATGCAAACGTTAGTAAAGAAAAATGAAAAATAAAATGTAAACCAATAACGTAAAAATTTAAAAAAAAGTCCAACTCTCTAAAGGAACATCTATTTACTCGTTGTTGGCAATATTGTGTTGAAATATAAGTATGTATTAAAAACAAAAAATAATATAATTGAATTCTGTTCAAACTTTCTATTGTAATATCAGTGAAGTATATAACAGTCTCCAAAAGTAGGAAATAAATATTGTGAATTAGAATCTACATAATTGTAAATGCAGATTATTATGTACAATATTCAGATACAATTAATAATGGCCAGGTCATTGAAAACTTATTTATTGACTTTTAAGCAAACCCTCCAACAAAGTGGTTTTAAAATAGAATATATTCTTCTATTTTACAAGCACTATGTTATCCAAGACCATTTCTTTATAACAAACTCCAAAAAAATGTATAATTCCGTACTTTTATACTCTGTTTTAATAGTAAAGTACATTAAGTGTTTTAACGACTTAAGTCAAAAGGTTGAATTCTGTTAGTGATGATAGATTATATTAGAGAATGTATTAAGGGATGTATGGGTTCAGCTGTTAGCCCTCATCTAGGAATAAATTATTCCCTGACAGCCTTAGTTGAAATTCTGAAAATTTATTACAATCTTCCGATCCGTTAACAAGAGGAGAACGGACAGACAAGAATTTCTATTTTGACTGCACTAGAATGATCTGAAGCGCAAAATATAATTTAAAGAATTATGTATGTATACCTATAAAAGCTCCTACTGAGTTTAAATACCTTTAGTGGTGAAATTGATTAAGCCAATATACCGATCCTGTTTACTTATTTGCCTCCACAGTAGCTTCTTGAAAAATCTATTCAATGTTTCAGAATAAACAAAACTATATTCTACCACATAATAAAACTATCAAGTCTTACCAGAATATGTAACATCTCTGTCTAGTCTTAACAAACCAATATCATTTTTCTGGGACCCATACTCTTCATGAACAATACTTCTCTCTATGTTATAGTCGACTGGGTTAGCTCCATCTGTGTCATTATATAAATCATGTTCACCGAGCCGAACTGTCACCCTAAAAAGTTATTTCATTTTTCACCCATACAATTTTAGAGACTTCATTTAATACATTTAAGCGGTTTCGTACAAAGGTCTAATACAAATTGATTACAATTTAAAAGGAGCATTTGCTGGCATTTTAATACAATGTGCAGCAGTTAGGACATATCTCTTATTTATGAGACTTCCACCACACCTCCAAGCCACTTCTCGATCTCTGGAGTTAATTTGTATATAGCCAAGAGCTGCAATCCAAGGCCAAGCACCTGCAATAGATAACTTTAAATTACTGATTATTTACTGTCGGTGCACTCAGTCCTAAAAATAAAAACTTATAATGTCTGCATCTGGGAGTATAAATCTATTTTGAACCTAAATTGTAATTTCAGACATTGGCTTGCAAAGAAGAGGTGGATGGTAAAGTTTTGGTATAATACCAGCTAGCCCTATATAGTCTCTCTCACTCTCTCTCTCTCTCTCTCTCTCTCTCTCTCTCTCTCTCTCTCTCTCTCTCTCTCTCTCTCTCTCTCTCTCTCACACACACACACACACACACGCACATACAGAGCCCCACACTTCCTCTGAACAAATTATACCTCTAAAACAACAAAAAACGTACTATCAAGTAAAACATTTTTATATATTGACTTTTATTTATAAGTCAATACATAAACCCGTCGAGTCACATAATAAATTTACTAAATAAGTAACAAATGAAATATTTCTCTAGGGCAATACTGGGTCCATGAAATAGCCAGAAGATGACAAGACATCGGCCAATTAGAAGTGTTTCTAAATTGTCATTATTTTATGTTTCTAAATTGTCATTATTTTATGTTTCTAAATTGTCATTATTTCCTTTATCGAGGAAAAGCTGACAGTCAAGTAAAAAAAATAAGAAAACAGTGAGGTTTGATAGTCACAAGATGGAAATCAAGGATTGAAAGACATTGAAAACTATTATTCAGAAAAATATAATAGTAAATGGGTATTGGCAGGAGAGTGGCTTAGTCTTAAGTTTATTGGCTGATTTTGCCTTGATAAAGAAAATAAATCCAAATCCAAAACGACAGAAAAACTGCTATATACACTACCCATGTTTGTCCAATTCAAGAGAGAATATGTAAGTTAATGTGATTCATTTAATGGAATTGGTCGAGGCAAGGTATACCAGAGTCCTCTAAGATATCTAAATTTTTAAAATAAAATTCTCAGTAGTTTAAAATGGCCACTTTTGATATAATAGCTAGTTTCATTATGGGCTAGTTAGAAGAACATAAACCCCAGATTCGGAGAAATTCATTTGGTGATGTAATAAAGCTAAAGAAAAGTCTGCTAAACCAAATTGAGAGATTTGGACATTACTCATAATACACTTACACTACTGGAAGCTCAAGCAATTGGCATGTTATTATTTAATCATAAGATTATCTTATATTAAACATTTGTTATACTGTACTTATACTCGTATTCTACAAGTAGGAACCTAAGTCTGCAGGTTGGCCTCCCACAACCTTTGGAACTTGAGTCACTGTTGTTCTTCCACATAGTGAGGCATTGGGGTCACTGGTACTATCTCGTTCATAATTGCCCACTTGTGTTTTACAGCACACTTCTGCATATGAACTGCATCTCAACCTGTAAGGACAAATACTTATTATTTATAAATATCGTTTATCTTTGGTCAGATTATTGCCTATTTCCGACATATATGTGTCCACAAATTGAGGTACACCTGAACTTGTATCTATATTACACCCTCCCATTGTCAGCTCATACATTTGTTATTTCCCAAAGAACATTTATCTCAATATTATGTTTACTTCCGAACAAAAAAAATATATGGAAGACCTTTCAACAAAAATTTCCATTAAGGAGTTACTGTTGATTCACTAGTTAAGGGCTAAAAGCTTTCATTTATCATCATGTATTTTTGTTTTCCTTCCTCCAAGTCGATTTCATCCGTTAATCATCCAAGACTTTAATTTCATAGTTTTCCTGTAGTAGTCATGGTTTTCCAGTATTGGCACCCATCCTCAACAACTCTTCTTTCAGATCATTAAGCCTTTTCTGCCCATATCACCTGTTTTCCTCCTTCTTCCTGGGTTACTCTAAGGTGGTCTAATGCTGCTTAAAGGATTGCACAGTTTTCATACGCCCTAACCACTAATATTTGCACATATTACAGCCCAAGTAAAAAGGACAACGTTTGCCTTGCAGCTCTATTAGATTAGTTCCAGTTGCTTCAGCACTATCTTTGATGGCTCCACATAATTTGTTGGAACTCTTGTCTCTCATTCCTACAGTTCCTTTGTTTTCCTTTACTGGGGGCGGACCTCTTGGCATATATGAAAACAAGTGTAAGAATAGTTCTGCATATTACCCGTAAGGCTTTACATTGAGTGAGTGATTGTATAATAGGAAAGCCATCGTTCTGCAAAGCATATGGGTCTCTAAAACAGAAATTAGCATTAATGGCTACGACTTCGATTGATTTGATCTCTATTACCATTTCACCGAAATACATAAATGATCTATGGGAACAATCTTGGTCACTCCGCAAAACGTCATAATTTCCCTTCTGTGGACTATTTTGATGTTTTCATGAATTTTGCTCCGTTTTTGCACATGCGGTCCTCTCAGGAACGTGCCTGCTGGATCTGCCAATTCTTCTTCCAGTGAATAAAATATCATCGGGATACACGACGAGCCGTGCGAAATTATTGCAGATGGTATCACTAGGATTTGTTTTTGTTCATTGAATTGTCGCTTCGAGGACGAGGTTAGCCAGAACAGGTTTCATTGGTTTTCCTGGTGTTAAGCATCAGCCTCCTCAGAGCTAACTAGAAGCCGAAACTGGTTTTTGGCTTAATAGATAGTTCTTTTTCAGTATCATCATCGAAAATCAGATGAGCATGCTACTGTAATACTTCTAAAAACGTTAACCTGCCTTTATAGTCAAATGGTGATGCTGGTCAACATCACATCATAACACTTCATTTAACGTCTCCCTTATGACAAAGATGCCTATTATCTATCGTGCAACCTATTGGTGATACCCAATCTCATTTTACAGAAAACCTCCCCTCCCCCTATAACTTATGAGATTTTCACTTTAAGCTAATATATTACTTAATGTCTAATTTCTTTCTTTAATTAATCATCTTCCTAGTATTTCAATAGGAATTATCGTTTGGCTGAAACGATTTATTAGTTCCATGAGATATAATTATTTTTTGTATTTTCTCTCTTTTGGGTGACAGGACTTCCTGAATGTCAGTTTTATTCATAAAGAAATATAAAATATTAACCTCAACTTTGTGCAATGTTGACAAGCTGATCGAGATGGCTTATCTACAAGTTGCCACTCTTTTTGGCGAGGGCATGGCGCGGGTATATTTATTTCATTAATAAATAAATTAGCCTTTTATTTAATTTAAATATCCAATCCGACTAAATATCACCCAGTAGTTCCATCGATCTTATATTTCTCAGAACCCCGGGTCAGCGTATACCTGATTTGATAGTGTTCATTGAGATTTGCTTGTTTTCTCTGGCGAAATTCAATCATTTGGCTGAATTCTGTGTGGTACATTTTTGACACCTATAAAACTTATTTGGGGCAACATTTCTTCGAGTTTCTTCCCTTCATAATCATTCAAAACTTTCTTCATTGCAGAAAATGCATTTTGTGCATGCACAAATATGCATTACACGAATTACGAATTTTTTTTTTTTGGAGTCTACATACATCTATTTCTGCAGATAAAAGAGCCATGTTCATTTCCCCCACTACATTCAAACATTTGCTTAAACCAGGGGTTATTTGTTTAAATACATCTCTCATCATGCTGTCAATTGCATCCCTTAATTTCTTTAAGATGTTAATTTTTACTCTGAGTAGCCTCCTGAAGTTCTCATGAAAATAAAAATATTGTGAAGAAGATAAATTACAATTTAACCAGCCCGTTTGAATTCCTTCATTCACAACATCTGAAACCCTATTTTATTAATGCTGAAAAGTACAAATACCTCTTTATTGGCTTTATTCCAAATAAATGTTCATTACACGGATCAAATCAACGGATTTATTAACGATTTTTTATTCCTGAATTCCCTAATTTCCATCTTCCAGATCCCATTTAGATCTTTCTTTACTCGAGTTTTTACATTTACTTTGGAACGATCAAGAAAAAGCTGGACGCATAAAAAAAAACAGCTATAAAAAAGAGTGGCTAAGTAACGATACCATCAATTGGTTATTGATGTAAGCCACATTATGGTATTTACCTTTTTAACCTTTGCGAAGCTTCTTCATTATTAGATGCTCTTTTCAAAACTTCTAATAGTTCAGGGCATTGTTTGATGTTACGGCATCTTCCACGATCACCCTCAGGAGTCGTGCAGTCACTCTCTTCTGTAAAGTAAATTTAAAGTTAGAGAGGTATTGTAAGATTTAAAGGTAGAGGATGTGTGTCTGTGTGTGTGTGTGTGTGTGTGTGTGTGTGTGTGTGTGTGTGTGTGTGTGTGTGTGTGTGTGTGTGTGTAATAATTAAATAAGCCACCGCTACTACTCATCGGATTTTGATTTATGAAATTGAGAATATATGATGAGATGACAGTACTTGTGTGTCATTCCTACACGCTGACCACCACCTATGTGAAGATTTCTGTTAGCTGGGACATAGAAGTAAAATAAAAAAAGGTCTGTCACGCAGGGGCTGCGTATACTATGTAGATTTCCCACGTGCTGGTGGCATACTTATACTTGTGTACCATATTCTCTATTTCTATGTCAAAAATAGATGAATAAAATTGGGGGGGGGGGGTAACGGCGGACAGGAAAAAACTAACTTGATCAGTATTTAAGTTACGAAAAATGCATAGAACAGCAAAAGTAAAGCTTCAATAGTTTTTCAAGAATGGTTCTATAACATTTTACTACCTGACTCATAATAACAAATATATTTTGAATTTTCGACTCCCCCCCCCTCTAAACTCCTAATATTCCAGGTACAATTTCAGCCACTAATAAATATAATCTTTAGTGCTGACAGAAAAAGTTAAATATCGAGTATTAAATAGACCAAATAAACATTTTCGAGTGGAACACAAAATCTTATTTGATGACGTCATCACACGACGAATTTGGATGTATCTCGCGTAATAAAGGTCTCTTGAAACAATATTTATCATATAAGCTTTGAATAAAGTGTTTCATGATACAACAGATTGTTAATATGACATGAGTAGGAGTGGGGTTGAAACTAAAAAATCCAAGTATCTGGATTATTATTCATGATAGAGAAGTTATGTATATTCATAACATTTATAGGTAATTTAATTTGCACTAAGATTGGCTACGTAAAATGTTTCGTTCCAACTTAAGGTAACGGAATATTTCAACTTTTCGAAATCCCTCCCTCTAAACCTCCTACTCTACATAAAATGATTAAATATCAAGATTAGTTACGACCAAACAAAAATTGTGATAACAAGCAAACAAAACTCTAGAGCGTCATCGAACAAATATATATAATTTCTCCAGGGACATTTTTCGAAAATCCCGTCATGATGAGCTCATCAATAGCTGATTTCGCTTAAGGATAATCTGTTAAAAGTGTTTTCCTCCACAAATGCTTTAATGTAAGTACGTAATTTTAAGCAAAGAAGTTCGGGAGTCTCCCGGCTTCAAACTACACGACTCTATCCAGCAGGAACTGATGATGGAGTTAGTTTACTCTCAGAATGTGCACTTTGCATATTGTAGAAGAGCTTGTAGAAGAATAGTTATTTATTATACAAGTGACGAAAGTAGATCATTTTACAACTCGAGTGAAACGTTTACCCACACGAGCGAAGCGAGTGTGGTAATTTCACGAGAGTTGTAAATTCTACATTCGTCACGAGTGTAATATTAAATTTTTTCTGTAATCGTGTAATACATGATCAGATCTAACCAGAATATGAACAAAATTAGGATGTTGTGAAGATTATGGTATGTTGTTGGTAGGTTATAAGCATGGTTGTGAAAGGTTATAAGCATAAAACAACTAGTGATGATTGTGAAGTAGTGCAGTTATAAACAAGTGCAGGTTATAAACAAGGAAGGTAATTATTATTATATTTAAATTTTAAAATATATTGATTATTTCCACCAATAATTCATTCACATTTGAATTTATTTTGTTAAAATAAATTCTTACAATGTTAAGAAACATTTAAAAGCATTTAATTTCCAACTTCAAATTATTTTTTAATTTATACTTAGTACTAATTAAGAAGGCAATTCACTTTCTTCACTCTATTGCAAAATGTTTCACTTGCTTGGCTCCTGTCAGTTTAGTAATGTTACCATTATTCAACGATTACAGAAAAAATACTTTTTACAGGCCGTGATTAAAAGTGGCCGCAAACAGAATGAGCCATCCAGCTTTAATACTCGTACTGTTTACATTGGGCCTTTACTAAGACGGAACCAAGGAATTGAATGTGAGATGTGTTAGCCATATCTCGTCATCTGTGTGCATTATCTCGATCTTGATGCAATGGGCATCGCTTTTGTATTCAGAGTCTACGTCTGGGGACTGGTTTCAAAGGAGGTACTGATTGCCACAAAACTAGCAAGGGAAAGAAAAAGGGCAAAAAAATTATGCAGGCGTTTTCCGCTACATTCTGCACAAGGCTGCCTAATAATATAAGCACCAGGGAGACTATTATTATTCAGAAAATATTTTTGGAAATATTATTGGAATATTGTTAGACCGCCATCCCTTCAGCTGCAACCTGCAAATGGTAAGCTACAACTAGTATATACAAAATACAACAAAAATCTCGCCTTTGACTTTATGATAAAGAGAATTATGGAACAAATTATTTATAAACAGAATAAGATGTTGTGAAGAAAGATTGAAAGCAGTTATTACGCATCGAGTGTTTCCTTATTTATATCTGATATCACTCAGGGTTTTGATTAGATTCGTTTTTTCCTTAATTTTCTTCCATGAGCTGAAGGCTATCTTCAACTATCAGAGATGGCGTGTTATCCAGATTATTTCAGCCTGTTTATTATTTCAATACGCTTTGATCTATATATGAGCTTTGTGTATTGAAATGGTATCAGACATATTCAATAATTTAAAAAAGAGAATAGATCATTGAACTATAGAGTGGTACCCCCCGCGCCAAAAAAAAATGTATTTGTTGGTTTACTTTTACTAAGGAGTTCAAATAGCGACAACTGTTAGTTCTTTGGCCAATAACTATTATATTTTTTTATATGTATGAAGAAATTTATGAGATGTGAATTCATTTGAAAATTAAAGATTGTTTGAAATCACAATTTCTCAATAATGTTTAGTCTCTCAATATATAAAGAATTAAATTTATGTCCGGTAAATTCTTTCTGATAGTAACAAAGAACCAAATAAAAAAAATGATATAAAAACCAACTTTGTTTGTTGGTTTTTATTTTTTTTTCAGATATGTAATATATTTTTACTGTCGGTAATGAATTAATTATGGTTCTGGCCGTTCTGCGAAAAATTCTTTCGCTTAATAGAAAATATTTTTTGTGGTCTCAGTGATTTTTAGTAATTTGTTTATTTACTAATCTATTTAACCCTCTGCACTACATTTGTTATAGAGTATATTTAATAATATATGACTATTTTAAAAGAAGGAGATTACCTACGTATTACCTCCTAGATTTTAAGAAACGTTTAGTTGTTTTTGTTCATAATGAATCTGAGTCGTATTCTTGAATCAAAAGAAGTGGCATTTAAGACGTTTGAAAAGTTCAGAATATTGCATAAAATATGGAAATGAAGAAGAGGAGACTCATACCTATGTGAGTTTGTTTACAGAAGAAGATGCCAGAACGAGGATTTATTTTTTATTGTATTTTAAAATCTTTAAAAGCATACTGGGGCCCTAAATGAATAATTCGACGAATTATATACTTAACTCTCATTTGTCATCGAATTATTTGTTTACATTTGAAGCTTGTTAAATACATTACTTTAATCATCTGTCTTCACTTAGAAATCACTCTTTTCGAAATAAGTAACTGGTGTGGGTGTAGTAAAAAAGGCTTTAATAGTTTTGACCTCTATTATTTAACGTTGGACACTTTTTCCTGAAGACTTAATTGTTTGCTCACCTCATGCGGAAGCCAATTGGAAAATACTCGCCATTGAGGTCTTTTTGTGAGATTCTAACAAAAATGATAATAATTATTAAATAATAATGATTATTATTATTTATTAACGTGCACATTTTGCAACTAAGGCTAATTGGGACGGGTAATCTACAGGTTACCACCCTGGCTAGAAAAGGGTGGCAACCTGTAGATCACCCGTCTCAGTTAGCCTTAGTTGCAAAAACTGGACGTTAATAAATAATAATAATAACAAAAATGAGTCACTCAACAAATGTTGTTTAGCCTTAAAATTCACACATGGATATGAGTTGTACATGCATGAATAAATAAAATAGGTGTTTCAGATTAATTTTGATATGTGAAACTTTAATGAAATAGATTTTAATGAATACATTGCCATGAAAGGTCATTGATTGCCATAACTATTCATAATAGTTGTTACCTTGCCTTGTGTATTGTCCGTGTGATGAAAGGATGTGAACACTTGCCAAGAAATGTAAAACGCTAATGAAAAAAATCATTTTACCTGAAAAGAAAAAAAAATCAAATAAACGAAATAATTATTAGAGACTTAAAAATATTAGAATATATGGAACAAAAAATATGGATTACAGGAACCTCTTCAATTTACTCATTATTCCCTTTTCTTACCTAGTTGAGTGGAATAATGGGAATATTTTTTTTTATTTCTCATTAAAACATTTCTTTTTTTATTTCTCATTAAAACATTTCTTTTTTTTTATTTCTCATTAAAACATTTCTTTTTTTTTATTTCGAATTAAAACATTTATTTTTTTATTTCTCATAAAAACATTTATTTTTTTATTTCTCAGTTTTTTGGTTAATTCTTAATTCGAATACAGACGTATATAAAATATTGTAGAAAAGTAAAAATTGCTGTAGAAATTAAGATCTTAACAAAATCCTCTGATTGACGTGTAAGAGACTTTAAATAACATAACAGACATTGAGGTTGTACTTTTGACGCGATATCTCCAGTCCTGGTCCTACCTAGGAGATGAATTGAAGTTAGTTCAAAATTATATATTATGTAATTATATATATATATATATATATATATATATATATATATATATATATGTCACCGAGGTCGTAATTTTTGTTTTACCCTTAAAAGAAATCAGCTATTGAGGTTGTACCTTTATTATGACTAGGATCGAAAAATGTTATAGAACCAATCTTGTTAAAATATTAATGATCAACAATTGTTGCTCTTTACATTTTTCGTAACTGAAATATTAGACGAGTCATTCGTACTTTCTGGTTTTAGTCAGAATATGTGGCACAAGTGTTTCATACCAGTTCGTGGGAAATCTGCTTAGTTTACGCAGCCCCTTGCGTGATGGCTTTTTTTTTTTTTATGAAATTACATTAATAGCTTAATTATTTAAATGAAAAATAATGAACACGAGCTTACGATATTGAAATTGATTCAGCAACATGTTTACAGATATATAAAATGACTAGCAAAGACGCCCGGCACCAGGTAAATCATTAAAGGCTGAACAATGTTGGGTTTTTTTTTTTTTTTTCTTGGGGTAGGCTTTAATATGCAAAATGTTTTTATATTTCCCCTTCTCCGTGTTTCTGGAATATGCCTGATTTGGCAACTAAAGCGAATTTTTTCGTCCTGAAGAAAGAAAAAGTTATTTCCTGATCAATCTGTTTTCTTTTTGCAATATTAATCATAATCATGAGCAGCATGCATTCATCATTATTAAGTACAATTACTTAGGTAACTTTGCTAAGTTGGAAATATTTACGGTGAATAATGAGTGTGATATATTATTCATTGCAAGGCTATACTGAGCTCTATCTATTTAAATTTCATATAAAATTGGTGACTCCAGTCATATAGTTTTTAGCGTATTTCTTGTCTTTACTCCGTTACTCGAAAGAAGTGTATATAACATAAGTGACTCTAAATAACACAATAAAAATCATCTCTTATGTGCATGTTTGCACGAAAAACCATTAAGTAACGAAACGCCCATACTTTTCATTTCAGGCTTCCCTTGTAACCCCCCCCTGTTGATCTCTGAGAATATTAGTATAACATAAAGTCTAAATTGGGGTATACATGCACCTAGTTTCATAAAATTCGGTCAGTAGTTTACGCATGAAACGATAAACAAATAAATAAACTGACACCTAAGTTAAAAATAGTTGATGTCGTCTTATCTTATATATATATATATATTGTCTCCAAAGAAAATGGTGGCATTAAGTCTATCTGTCTTCTGCTTACACTGGCCCACCACAGCCCTGGCCTTTCTGCTGTCTCTGAGGCCAATTGTCATACCTCCAATATTCCCATTCGAACCAAATATCAATTATTATTCAGACAAAAATTACCCTAAATCACTCAAACTCCACAAAAACAACACGAAATAGATAACCCACCAAAGATCAAAAGAACTGAATGGGTTCTGCAAACCCAGCTGAGTTGTTATCTAGTAATAATAATAACTTGAAAATTGTGCAAGGCTGTTTAGCAATTTATAATCTTAGTGTGTTGACATGGGAGGATGATTTCTTACAATTTATGGCATCAAATCCTTTTTTGATTTGTATACACTCTGAACAGTTTTTTTTAATGACAATGTCCTTGTATATCTCAATCTTTTCCTTATGCAAAATACAAATATCATACTAATTCCTTCAAACTGTATACTGTGATTGTTGGTATCTGTTTGATACTTATAGTCCATTTGTGAATTGAGCCTTGTGGTTCTCTGTCAAGTTACCCTGATTGAGTGTATGCATGCTTTTAAAAATATTTTTCATTTCATTGGTTATTTTGATTGCAATAATAGAGGGTGATTTTAATAAGGAAATAAAATATTTATCAGAATTAAAAACTTTAATGACATCATTTATCATATTGACATGCCAGTTTTGCATGTGATGCTATGTCGATAAGATTTCAGTTGTTGATATAAGTCCAAGTGCTAAGCACATAATGGGACTTTTTATTTTATTACGTATTTCCTCTACATAGTAACCATATGTGGAGGGATTTTATTTTTCTGCACACCCCATGCATATTTGTTTTATATGAGAATGTTGTCAAAACTTGTAACAATTTTTATGTTATTATATATATATATATAAACATATTAAAAGATGTGAATAGAAACTTGAAAATTAAATATCACAACAAAGAAATCATGAAATATTAACAATTAAGGAATACAATTAAAATAAATAATAAATAAAGTCCGTCACGCAGGAGCTCCGTAAACTAAGCAGATTTCCAACGTGAAGTTTTACAATAGAGAAATCTGCCTAATAACAACAGTAGTTGTAATGAATCTCTAAACCTATTCACAAGGGACGATTAGTGACGAAAACGGCCGCCCTAGCTCTCGGCGGAATATCCTGAACATAGCCGATTCCTGCCGACCACAAACACAATACAAATGCAAATATCTCGGTTACTATTCAAGATAGAGAATAAATGTATATAGCAATATTTATAGTACATTTAATTTGCAATAAGATTGGTTTTATACAATGTTTTGATCCGACGTATGGTAACGGAGATATTTCGAATTTTCAAAAAACCTCTCCTCTAAGCCCTTCTTCCACTGGTCCGATTTCAGCCGTTAACGAACTTGACCTTTCTTCTTAAATAAAACGACTAAATATCGAGTTTGGTAACGATTACATAATAATTGCGACCGCTAGAGCGGTAACAGACAAATATATATATATATATATATATATATATATATATATATAGGGGTGGTTAGGGACCATAGTAGGATCGATGGACATTTGAAGAAAAATTTCGAAAATCGCATCATGAGTACAACCTCAATAGCTGATTTCCCTGAAGGGAAAGCTGCTAAAAATATATAAATTTAATATTTTATCTTATCTTATTGTTTTTAATAAAGTTAAGTATTTCGAAAATAAAATATCGGGACTGATAGGCCATGTCTGTGTGAGTTGGAATTAGTATTTCTGTGACCAGTTAGGAATTGTATTAGATAAAATGTATGCTGGGATATTGAGATATTGGTTTTTAAAACAGGGATATATAACTTTAGACGTAATCCTTTATCTGTTTGATCCCTCAGCTGTTGCCACAAATTAATACATTTTTCTCTTAGTAAAGATTTTAACACCGTTGGAGTAAATGTATTGTAAATTACCTCTTCGTTACTTTTAGAGACACTTTCGGTGCTAAATGAGACTGTTAAAAATATCCATTTCTGATTACTGGAAGGTTATTTGAGTGCAGCTAGTTTATACATAGAAGGGACTGCGTAAACAATAGATAAATATAGAAGACAGAATAGATAGATAGAATTTTTACAATAGATAAATCTACATACTGGTAACACTTAACACCACCGTGAATATTAAGTGAATAAATAAAAACGGTAATGACAAATCTTTCAGTCAATTTTAATAAACTTCCAACGGAAAGCGTCTGATTTGCACACAAATAGGGTTGTCAATCTCTCAGAGCTGATCAGATAAATAGAAATATTTTTCACAGGAAAGAAAACAAATTACTGAAATATTTCTCAAATAACATATTAATTTTAATGAAAACTACTTACTATATCTAGTATTGTAATTTACAATGAATCAGAATATGTTTAATCTCAATCACTCAAAAATTTAGTAGTCTAAGTAATTAAGGTTGTGAGGGGGGGGGGGAGAAAGAACATATTTGCATGTATCTCGTATAATAAACGTCTCTTGATAACAATACTTGGTATTTATGGTTAGAATAAAGTGGTTTATTATATAAAAGAGTATTGTTTATGTGACATAAGTAGAAGATTGCTGATGGCTGAAAATTGAAAAAATCAAATGTCCCGGTTAATATATAACAATATTTATAGGACATTTATTTTACAATAAGATTGGGTTTATACAATTATTCGACCCGACGTACAGTAACGGGCATATTAAATGAAAATCCCCAATGGTCCAATTTCAGCCATTAACGAACTTGATCTTTCTTTATATATATAATTTTGAACGGACCTCATTTTTGTCATCTCCTGGACAGGATCAATGGGCATTTGAAAAAATGTTTCTAAACTCGCGTAATGTGTACGACCTCACTTTCTGATTTCCCTTAAGAAGTCTACTAACATGATAACCATGATTATTATTAGCCTTGTTTGGTTATAAATTCCAAATGTGGTACATAAAATAATTTAGTAAAAATATATAAGTTTTAAAAGTGTACAAAACTTACATGTTTGCTTTCGCTCAGCAAATTTCGTCAGATAAATAGCAAATTATGTTTAAAAAGGATTCAAGCAATCTGTTCTGTATATGCTAAGGACATGCCTTCGTCTGCCATTGTAAAAACTTGTGTGTGTTGTTGTGTGCCATCTTCTATGTCACATCAACTCAAGTAGTCTACACTCATGTCAAACGAATTTCACTAGTTACAGTGTTAAATTAAGAGAACTGGTGTTATCCATAGAATTAATAACTCCGTCTCATCCCAGAATTATTATGTGAAAGCACATCACGACGTCCAGGAATACATTATGTTAACTCAAATTCATGTTATGAGAATTACTTCACAGCGTAGACTCTCTCCATAAAAGCAGGCCAAGATCTTCTAGAAAGGAAGCTCATAAAAACTGAAAAGTAAGGAATTCTGCAGTATCTGGAATCTGCACGATGAAGATACCGCTCCATGACCACATAAGAATGTATTTACATTAATACATCTGAGCCACCGAATATACAACTGAACGGCTTGCTCACCAAATTTTTATTCTCTATCTTGAATATTAACCGAGATATTTGCATTTTTATTAAATGTGGGCCGATAACGGACGAGTGAGTTTCCCGCCAAAAGCTAGGTCGGCCGTAACTGTTCGGCTCTCGTATGAAGATTTCTCTATTGTATAACTTCACGTGGGAAATCTGCTTAGTTTACGCAGCCCCTGCGTGACGGACTTTTTTATTATAAAGTATGTACAATTACTATTCTCAAATGCGGTCCCAAGCACATCAAAAGTATATATTTTATTTATTTAATAACCATTATAATAAATATTCTATTGTATACTAGGAGAAGAAACTTCAGTAGTAAAGTATCAATGTCAAAAGTGCTCATAATATCGCATACTATGAGAAATTAAGAATACTAAGTTCAGACAAAGTTTCACCACACGAATCTAAAATTATTAGCATAGATTTTGCTGGTACAAAGGCTCTTTTCGAGTATTACTTCATAAATGCAAATGTACTAAGATACATGTAGATCAAAAAAAATGTTCGGAGAGGATTATTCATAATCAGGTAATGGGGAATTCTTTCATTGCAAGATAGTATTCGATGACTCATGAAGCTTTCAATAGATGATGAACTAATGACATGTTGAGGATGTGGACCTGTAGAGGATGCTTCACTCTGCAAACCGGACAAACCAGCTGTATGAATGATAAGGAAAACTACAAGGAAAACTGCCCTTTCCTTTTATGCCTAAACAAAAATTTAATGGATTTCGATTAAATGGGGAGGTACACAATTAGTCTACACAACATTCCTAAATTAGGCATATCAACATTCTAAGGCTTGTCTGAGATGCGTAGAAATGACAGGGAAGATCAAAACGGATAATTTCGTTGAAAATAGAAACCCGAACATTTTCACAATTACAATAATTCATTTACATCGTACAGGGAAGTAAGGTCTTAAATATAGCTCCGATCTGATGCACAGAAAAAGGTTAACCGCTCATTCAAAACCTATAAACACCGTTTTATTAGTCTAAAATTCTAGGCTTTATATAGGGTATTAGCAGATTTTGTGCACTTTGCTACACATCATATTTTGTATTTTTCATTGGATATTTGCCTTTGACAACAGTATTCCACTGATTTGAAAAATAGATTTATTGGCTATTCACTCCTTCTAAGAGATATAACTACCAGAAAGGTAAGCACCAGTAGTATTATCCATTTAAGAGTTATATTTGCTTTAACCATATTTGACCAAGTTATTCCTAATATAAAAAATAAAATCGTCGCCATTACAAAAGAATATTAAGAAAATGACCAGTATAATAAAATAAAGAGTAATTGCCATTCCAAAGATACTTTTGATCTCCACTTGGAAAATACATAGTCAATATTTAGGTTTTTGAATATATTGTTTATATCTTTAAAGGTTTTTTTTCGATCCAAACCCATTTCTTTTCATTGTTAATTTTTCTTTATTTGTGGTAATTGTATAAGGGAGAAAATTAGATGAATTTTGAGAAATCTTTATTATACGAGAACTGGATTTATTAATAAGAATTTTATAACACCCCACAAGGAGTTGCTTATTATTGTTAAACCGTTTTGTGTAATGAAAGAGCCGAAAACATATCAGATGAATTAATCAAAAAGTTGGCATGATAAATGAGCGTTGGAGACGTGTTTTGCTCTTTGCATTTGAGTTACTCATATCTTTATATTTGAAAATGTATAGGTCAATTTCCATATAAAAAGAAGTTGCTCCAGTTGGTTAACAATCAACAACTACAGATTACGGTTATATAAATATAATAATCCACTTTCATCTATTGGATAGATAACTGAGATTTTACACCAGTCAAAAGTGGATTCCGTTAGCCTACTGATGAATAATTTCGAAATCCCCAAAATGTTTAAACTCTGTTACTATACTTAAAATAATAATATGCAAATACATCGTAGATACCTTTGTACTAAGATGTATTTTGTTCAAAACACATAGTCAGCTGACAACTTGCGAAGCGCAAGCGCTCAAATCTAAGATATATTAATCGTGTTGATACTCACTTTGTACTCCAATTAGGGGTTATCTCCTTACAGCTAAGAGGAATGTAACAAACTGATATATTTCTGCCGTTCGCTTCGTCACAGCCCCACCACATGCCCGATCTTACCCTCTCCATCGCTTCGAGACCCAACAGTTGGACCAAAGCTAAGTTGTCTCGGAACTGGTTTCCCGAGCAACACGTACCGGCACACTTATTTGTTCTACTCATTCCGTATCCAAAAGCTTCTAAGATAGAAATATTTATCTATCCATCTCCATATTTTTTTTGAAAAGACATATTACGTCAGAAAATTCCTTTAACGTTTTTGAACTAAAAATCAGGGTTCGCATGATTTAGAAAGTTTAGCGCAACATTGTTAGGCATTATAGTGCTTCTAAAATATCGTACTAGAAGATTTCCCTCAAGGGAAATCAGCTATTGAGGTTGTACTTTCGTAAAACTTAATCAAATGCCCATCGGTCCTACCTAGGAGATGACGAAAATGAGGTCCTCTCTCTCTCTCTCTCTCTCTCTCTCTATATATATATATATATATATATATATATATATATATATATATATATCTGTGAATGCTCTAGCGATCGCAATTTTTGTTTGATAGTTACCAAACTCTGTATTTAAACGTTGTGCGTAAAAATAAAGAACAAGTTCGTTGACGGCTGAAATCGGACCAGTGAGGGGGGGGGGGGGGAGTTTATAGGGGCAAATTCCGAAAATTCAAAATATTTCCGATATTATGCGTCACATCTAAACATTATTAATATACAAACAATATTATTACAAATTTAATGTTCTATAAATGTTGTTAATTGCATGATTTCTCTATATTCAGTATTAACCGAGATATTATTTTTTTCAACTTTCAATCATCGCACGTTAAGAATATGCTAATATATCATGAAACGTCATAACTCAAGCCGAAATACCTAATATTGTCTTCAACAAATCTTTTTCAGATGAGTTACATGCGACTAGCCCTCTTTTGTTATTGGATTACTTAAATTAGAATGACAGATTATTTTGATTCATTATATATTACAGTACTTGATATATTAAATATTTTTCAATAAAATTTGTGTGTCGAACTGACATGGAGTGACCCTGAAGTGTTTTAGCTTCTTAATTTAATTTATACTTCTAATTTACATTCACTACAGGCTAAATGTTGGTTGATTAAATAGAACAGGTTTATCTATAACAGGGCAGGCGAAGCAAAATCACGTCATTAAAACTCATTGCATTCAAGTCTAACGTTCTCCTCTCGGAATTTGAAAACACTTGTCATTCTTCAGGATCATTGTTTAGTCAAATTTGGATGGTAAGCATTATTTTTAGCTGACTTCAGGGAAATCAATTATAGACGCTCAACATGTTTATTTTACGAAACATTTTCATCCACCCTTTTTAAGAGATATCTAACAAAAAATAAGGATCAACCAAATGTGCTTGAATGTTTTATATTTAACATATACTAATACTTTTGAAGTTGTAATTCATGTTTGACGTAACACGTCTCAATATTTACGCATTTTTTGTAAAAAAACAAGAACAATGAATAATGTCCCATTATGGATGGTAAAGGGTGGCAACCTTTAGTAACCCGTCCTGATTAACCTGAGTAGCACAAATAAATAATAATAATCTAGAATTAGTAAAAGATAAAACGAGTAAAGAGATAATAGATCATTTATTTCTTCTTTCCCTTGCCTTTCCCACCTTTTCCTTTCCCACCCTTTTTCCCGCCTTTTTTCCCACCCTTCTTTCCACCTTTTCCCTTACCTTTCTTTTTTTCTTCAACCGGGCCTACATCAGTTTCCAGATATTGACTATAATCGTCTACCATTTTCGGTTCTTCCTTTCTAGGTGACTTGATTTCTACTTCCATCTTAGCTCTTCTCTCAGTGGCGATATTTTTTTTCCCAACTTTCAATAAGAAAACATCATTCATTGGGTCAGGTATTACTGATTTTCCGGCATCTAAGTCGCTCATCATTTGAACTTTCTGTAAATTTGTATCAACATTTCCACCAAAGTTGTAAAAGGCATTTGTGTTTCCTGGGAAGTTACCTTGACGCCCTGATGGCATTTGGAAGACAACCTGTTCTCCTTTGACTCCTACTGCACCTGCAGGCATTTCAAATTGTGGACACCCAGGTTTTTTTTCGCCACTTGGAAGAACTGGGTATCCCATTGGGCAATCCGGTTTCATGCAATAATTTCCCTGAATTTCCAGAGGACATTTCGGTTTCTTGGTCTTTTTTTTCTTTTTTGGAGGTGGAGGTGGGGGAGGACAGCCAAATCCAGGTGGCAAAGGGTAGTCACAGCCGCAAAACTCTATTCCAGGAATTGACTGTGGTTGTTGTTGTTGTTGTTGATTTGCAGTTTCTTCGTCATTACTTGACTCACTTCCTGATTCAGAGGTGGCAACAGGCACTTTTCCACAGAATGGTATCTGGGGCGTGTCAGATTTCGGTTTCTTTTCTCTTCTAGGAATTTTTATATTTAGTGAATGCCCATTAATTTCAACCCCTATTTCCTTGTAATTTTTGTCTGGCAAATCTTCCCTATCTGCCATTATTCCTGCAGGCATTCCTTGCATAGAAGGGGGCAGTGTACCAGGGATTCCTTGCATAGAAGGGGGCATACCTTGCATAGCTGCAGCCATATCATACATGTTTGCAGGCGCCATACCAGTAACCCCCATCAAGTTGGGATCTCCCATTGTCATAGCCATCATATCCATGTTTCCACCTGTTCCGGCCATACTTCCTTGCATTCCAGGCATACCTGTCATCATTCCTTGGTATGGGTCTAAATTGTTCGTCATAACTTGCATACCTGCAATACTGGGCATGCCTTGCAAACCTGTAATACTGGGCATACCTTGCAAGCCTGCATTACTAGGTATACCTTGTAAACCTGCATTGCTGGGCATACCTTGTAAACCTGCAATGCTCGGCATACCTTGCAAACCTGCATTGCTTGGCATACCTTGCAAACCTACATCGCCGGACATGCCTGCATAGTTTTGATCGAACGGCCGACTCATAACAGTTCTAGCCGTATCAGAATAAGGTCCGCTTGAAGAATAAGCTTGTGAATTCAATTGTTCTGCCTGTCCTGGTTCTCCTCCAGGGGTTCCTCTCGGAGCAAATGGATCGCTGAGAGTGGTACTTTGTTCACCAGGACCTAGATCTTCAAGGTCTTTGGTTTCAGAAGCTCCTTTAAAAAGAAATGATTTGTTTTCTTCACCGCTCACCTGGAATTGAGTTATAATCATTTTTCCAAAACAAGACAGCCTTACAAATACTGTTATCTTCCCAACTATTTCACCTTTCTCGTTCAGTAGCGGATGAGTATCTTTAGATGTTCTTGCAATAGGACCACTACTGCAGTCACTTTCCATTGCAGTTAAAATGTTAGTAAAACTTGAACCTAAACTTATTCGTGTTCGTCCCAGCAGTACACATGAACCGGTAGTCTTTTGTCGAAGGACTGTGGTACATATCTCGAAACATCGAATATCTGGTGGAATACCTCTCAGAGAAAATAAACAAGATTTGCCGCTTTTGAAGCCAATCTCATCTTTTTGATAATCTTCTGGTATATTACAAAAATCTTCTTCGCAAATTTCTAACACAGGATAATTGAGGAATTGAAAGCGAACACAAGCTTGCTTTAGTGTCGATATTTCACAAGCATCCAACCCAACCTTTTCATAGTTGATTACTACGTTATCAACAAGCAGTTCTAGAAGAAACAGTCTTTCCATATCTTCCATATTTTTGTTGTCTGCCATTGTTTTAGTGTTAAGAGAGATGTGATTGACGTGTCGTGTATTTAGTTTCGAAATTGAATAAATTTATAGTTTATTTTGCGAAAGGTAAGTGTCAAATCATGATAGGTTATGCCAGTAATATTACAGGTGTAATTTATTATCTCGTATGTAATTTTATACAATACATATTTCTGAATAATGATATTAAATACACAATTTAAGATCCATATTTTACAAAAAACGCCTATTGGGGTGAGTTATTACCCCTCTTTTTAGCAAGGGCAGGACTTCAGATTTTATTTAGTCAGTTCGTCACAAGATATATCTACTCCATTTTTCCGAAGTAAATAAAATCCCTTAGAGGCTGTGGTTAGCCACTTGAGTTATGCGTTAGCCTTACTATCACATGGTAAACCTAGAGTGACGAGTTCGGTTTCCGCCTGGGCAATAGGAATTTATATAGTGACTAACTCATTAAATAAAATCTTTAGTCCAACCCTGGCTAGAAAAGGATGGCAACATGTAGATAACCCATCCCAATTACCCAAAGTAGCAAAACGTGGACTTTAACAAATAATAATAAAATCCTTTTGAGTCAATGTTAATTTAGAGTAGGTACTACTACCAACGCACTAATACTCACCTACATAAATTATTTGAGAAAAAAATTTGTTATTTGTAGTATACATTTTCTATATAGATCATTGTTTGGAATAAAGTTTTCCAAAAACATTTATTTTCTGGCTTACTTATCTCAGCTTAGCCATAGTATCAAAAAATGGATCTTAATAAATAATAATATTATCTCATAGATCTTCTAACGTTATCGATTCAACAACCAGTTAGTAATAAATTATCGCGCTTGTTAACGGTCTTCCTTTTCCAACAAGTAAGTTCAAAATCTCTGGGTATCTTTGCTTATCTAGAAGCAATACATTTAGAAAAAAAAACTTAGTCGTGAAGGGACACAGTTTCGCCAAGTTCAATTCTTAACTGGGAAATAGGAATTTATCTAGCCACTAACTCATTAAATAAAATCCTTTGTCCTACACTGGCTAGAAAATAGAGGTAACCTGTGTATATCCCGTCCCAAATAACCTTACTACCACTAAGTGGATGTTAATAAATAACATTTATAGTTGTGGAATTTGGTTTGCTTCGGATACCGTTATGTTGGCCATTCTTCTGAGTAGTGTGGTATGTACATCATGTCGATATAACATCTGGAAGCATAATGATAACATTTGGTCACGTTCATTAGGGGGGGGCTGCCAATAGGAAACCAGACCCGATTATTCTTGGTTGGATAAGTGGACGTCAGTTAATAATTAAATCATTAAACATTTACTTATGACTTCCAATTTCGTAAGATTTAAATTTACAAGTTACTAACATCCAATCCCGCATTGTATTGGTGAATGGAGTTCATGATGTTATGGTTTGCTTATCTTAACCGTTTTTATTAAATCTAACGCTCAAAATTTGAGCGTTTATAATTTAATTATAAAACTGGCTAATCGGTACATGGTATTAACATTTTTGTTAGTCTCCAACGTTTTTTAGCAATAGTTATACTTATAATTTTTTAATTTTTAGAACTTGAAGTTTTACAAAAGAACATTTAGCCTAACGCTTTTAATAGACATGGGGCGAGCCTCAAGATTTTTCTATATCCAAGTCGACATTTTAAAAACTTTGCTTCAAATTCCAATCTCAAGAGGGAATTAAAAGAGCCATCACAAGTCACAAAAATAGCTTAAATGATGCTTATACAGTAGAAATCTTGAATCAAAGTTACCATACCAGATATTCGTCCTGATGGGTCTTGGTCTTGATAAAAGACCAAGCTATATTTAAGGTGGAATTATGAAGGTGTTTTGCACTTTCTGGAAATCCCAAATTGCAGGGCAAATAATGCAATAAGTTGTAGACCAGGTTAGCCAAGTTAGTTAAGGCGTTGATCTTAATTCACTTGGTAACCTAGCGTCGTGGTTTCCATTCCCGCTTAGCCAATAGAACTTTATTAAGTGAGTAGTCATTAAATACACCTTTCGCGCAGGTAACGCGTACACTAAGCAGGTTTCCCATGCTTTGGAACATGATACGTTAATGATCTCATCCCACCATCTATTCTCTATTTCTCCCGCAGTAAAAAACCTATTTACACAAGAATTAAAATGTTATTACCGACATTTTTAGCTACCGAGGAGCTAAAAATGAAAATCAGATGAGTTAAAGTGGAGGTTTATAGAAGAGTGAAATTCGAATCGAAGAAAACGTATAAAAGTCCGTCACGCAGGGGCTGAGTAAACTAAGCAGATTTCCCACGTGCGTCACGTATTTGCATCTCGGGAAGTAAAAGTTCAATGAGAACAATATTCGATTTGTAAGCCAAATAAAGTACCTCAGGTTATTGTTAATATGACAAAAGTAGGTGTGGAGGGGGGGGGTTACTGAAGGCAGAAAACTAAGCAATGAAAATATCTCGGTTAATAATCAACTTAAGTGAAAAAATGCATATAATAACATTTATAGAACATTTAATCAGCAATAATTCTATACATTTTTTCGATGCGACAAATTTTGGAAATATCCTCCCCTCTAAAGACCTTGTTTGTACTGTGTGATAATCTGTCAAGCATTAATAGGTATGTTGAGAAACTGGTACTTTCATAATTAAGTATAGAACAGTAATTGACACGCTTCATTCTCACGTGGCGCATTACGGGGAATTACTAATGGGAAGTATGCATTCTAAAATCTACCAGCAGTGCACAAGTGTTGGGCTAAGGTACTGCCATTACACCACAAGAAACATTTACTACTTGATAAATCATTGATATATGGACATAATCTACTATTCGACTCTGATGGTCCCATTATTATGTTCAAGTAAGATCAGATTAATTCACAGAAAATAAGAAGAAACTAAACTATAAATAGTTATGGAAGTGAACAAATATATTCAAACATTTTAAAACATGTGATGGCTTTTTGTATTTTGAACTTATCTAAATAAGAGATATTACAGGCAACTTAAAATTCATCATGACAACACCGGACTGTGAGCAGGTTTGTTCATGTACTATTTTTGAAGGCAGTATTAAAGAACTGTCTATTTTTTTCTATAAGATTTAGGTGTACGTGTAAACGCATACCAAAGACCACTTTGTATTTTAAGAAAACAGCTCAAATGTTTCTCTAGAAATATTCAAAATTTAAATAAAAATAAAGATCTCAAATTTTTTTTAGGAAGAAAAAGTGAAGCTGGCAAGTGTGAAGCGAGGTATTTACAATACTAAGCTACCTAGCTGGAAGGACATGGAGAGAGACGACAGACTTGGCAAACTCAGTAACGAGCACGTTAGGTCGTCCGTCCCCAGAGGAACAGGTGGGACTAAATTTGATGTGTTAAAATGCTAAACAATGTTTCTGTTTAATTGGAAGAAGGCAACGTTTATACCACAGAAATGAATGTGCTGGGGTATGATAAATAATGGATTGCCGTTGGAGGGGGGGGGGGCTTCTACAGCTGAAAACATGGTCAATATTTACAAACACAATAAAAACTGTTGCTAAATAATAAAATGGATGGGATTGTCCCAGACTTAGCACCATAATAATTTATTTGACTGGCTTAGAGTGAGTTAAATTCCTTTCTTTTCTATACTTATCGTTTTAATTGCATTAGAGCAGGGGTCTCCAAACTTTCCAGCCTTCGGGCCATACTGATTACTCCAGAAAGTTCGGAGGGCCAAAACCATATTATCATTGTAAAAAGTGAAATAGTTCACTGATGAAAAAAAAGTCCAAAAAAGTACGCAACGTTTAAAAAAGGCTGCAAATCGGACTAAAGTCCGCAAAACGGCAACACTGCATATTATTAATTTTCCTGTCATTATCTGTAATTTCTAGATTAGTCGTAGAGTACGAGCCATGAGGAGTAACGTGACACGACATCTGGTGGACACTAGCGGAAATAGGTAGTACCTTCTATCGAATACTTCAGTAAACTAAATTTAATTTGCTATAAAAAATATGTTCTCTAAAAGTAGTTTTCAAGAATGCTAGCTCTCCGCGGGCCGGTCAAAATCTGTCCGCGGGCCGGATGTGGCCCGCGGGCCGTAGTTTGGAGACCCCTGCATTAGAGGTACATACGCAGGGGCAACAAAAAAAAAATAATTCTGTGCATTTTTAACCCCATAAAGAAACCAAATGACGTTTTTTAAAATTGTTAAATCCACATGACTCAATCTTTCATGCTATCATTATTACACCATTCGGAAAACCTTCATTAGTTAGGTCACATCACAGATATGGAATTTTTACATACACTTTTATAGGGGTCTTATTTATTGTTAAGAAGGTGTTCCCTATAATAAAAAAGTCCGTCACGCAAGGGCTGCGTAATCTAAGCAGATTTCCCACGTGAAGATTTACAATAGAGAAATCTGCCTAATAATAACAGTAGTAGTAACCTATTCTCACGAGGACGAATAGTTAGTGAAACGGCCGCACTAGCGCTCGGCGGAAACTCCCGAACATAGCCGACCACACTCACAATACAAATGCAAATATCTCGGTTAATATTAAAGATACAGAATAAATGTATAGAACAAGATTTATAGTAAATTTAATTTGCAATAAGATTGGTTCTATACAATTTTTTGATCCGACGTATGGTAACGGAGATATTTCGAATTTTCGAAAATCCCCCCTCTAAACCCCCCCTCCCACTGGTCCGATTTCAGCCATTAACGAACTTGATCTTCCTTTTTACATAAAACGATTAAATTACGAGTTTGGTAACGATCAAACAAAAATTGCGACCGCTAGAGCGTTAACAGACAAATATATCTATATATATATAAAATTGTAACCTCTGTCTGTACATTGATTTTTTTCGCGAAATTTCACGATAACTTTTCGTTTCACATGTCATAGACACCATAACTGCATTTTGTTTCTTTGGTGTCTGTTTGTTTGTTTATTTGTTTGTTTGTTTGTTACCTTTTCACGCATAAACGGCTGAACCGAATTTTATGAAACTTGGTATGTATATTACTACTACTAACCCAACTTAGACTTTAGGCTATGTTAATATCCTCTGAAACGAACAAGAGTGGGGGTTATAAGGAAAGCCTGAAATTAAAAATAGCGATATTTCGTTTCCTATTGGTTTTTCGGCACATATGAACATAACAAAAGTTGTTTATTTTGATATTTAAAATAACTTTTGTTATATACACTTTTGTCGTATACCTAATTATAAAGGCGTTATACGCCAAAAAGTGATAGCAGAAGTCAACAATTTTATTTGGTACAAAAGACTCAACCAAACGAAACCAAACTCGGTATGTGAATTAGCACTAACGTCTTCCTTATAATAAGCCATACTAGCATTTCTAGGGACGGGCAGGAGTGGGGGTTATAAGGGAGGGCTGAAATTAAAAATAGTGATATTTCGTCTCCTATTGCATTTTCGGCAAATACGCACATAACAAAAGTTGTTTATTTTGTTATTTAGAGAAACTTTTATCATATACATTATCGTCGTATACCGAAGTATAAGGACGTTATACACTAAAAATGATAGCGGGAGTCAACAATTTTATTTGGCACAAAAGACTCAACCGAACTAAAAAAAAGTCCGTCACGCAGGGGCTGCGTAAACTAAGCAGATTTCCCACGTGAAGTTTTACAATGGAGAAATCTGCTTAATAACAACTGTAGTAGTAAGAAACCTCTAAACCTAAAAAACATTATTTAGGGCGTAATAACCCAGTAGTTTCTAACAGTTAACATAACCTCTAAACCGATTCACGAGGGACGATAGTTATGGAAACGGCCGCCAGAGCTCTCGTCGGAAAATCCGAACATAGCCTATTGGTGACACGCAGAATACAAATGCAAATATCTCGGTTAATATTCAAGATAGAGAATTAATATATAGAACAATATTTATAGTAAATTTAATTTGCAATAAGATTGGTTCTATACAATCTTTTGATCCGACGTATAGTAACGAAGATATTTCGAATTTTCGAAAATCCTCCCCTCTAAACCCCCCCTCCCACTGGTCCGATTTCAGCCGTTAACGAACTTGATCTTTCTTTTTACATAAAACGCTTAAATATGAAGTTTGGTAAGGATCAAACAAAAATTGCGACCGCTAGAGCGGTAACAGACAAATATATATATATATATATATATATATATATATATATATATATATATATATAGATATATATATACAGTTTTGAACGGACCTCATTTTCGTCATCTACTAGGTAGGATCGATGGACATTTGAAGAAAAAAGTCGAAAATTCCGTCATGAGTACAACCTCAATAGCTGATTTCCCTTAAGGGAAATCTGCTAAAACACTCGGAATGTGTATTCGGCAAATATGCACATAACAAAGTTGTTATTTTATTATTTAGTGAAATTTGTTCAACAATTCTTTGGAACTACAAGGTACCTCACCGGGAAAAACTAATTCAAATGTATGCAAAATGCACAGGAAACGGGGAATATGACAATATGGTGAACAGTGAAGTCTTACATAAAAAAATACTTTTATTATTAACAAATCCACTGAAACGACGGGTATTTAAACTAAACACTGGGATGGGTAAATGTCAAAATATTGTGCAAAGTAAAGCCTTGCCAAAAAAATACCATCACCATTCAGCCTCAAATGAATTCCCGAGCGAAGCCGGGTATCTGAGCTAGTATATATATATATATATATATATATATATATATATATATATATATATATATATACATATTAGCAGATTTCCCTTTAGGGAAATCAGCTATTGAGGTTGTACTCATGACGGAATTTTCGAAATTTTTCTTCAAATGTCCATCGATCCTACCTAGTAGATGACGAAAATGAGGTCCGTTCAAAACTGTATATATATATATATATATATATATATATATATATTTGTCTGTTACCGCTCTAGCGGTCGCAATTTTTGTTTAATCGTTAAGAAACTCGATATTTACCCGTTTTATGTAAAACGACATATCAAGTTCTTTATTGGATGAAATCGGACCCGTAGGTGGGCGGGGGTTTTCGAGGGGGATTTTCGAAAATTCGAAATATCTCCGTTACTATACGTCGGATGGAAAAATTGTATATAATCAACCTTATTGCACATTAAATTTACTATAAATCTTGTTATATACGTTTATTCTCTATCTTGAATATTAACCGAGATATTTGCATTTTTCAGTTTTTAGCAAACCGCCACTTCTACTCATGTCACGTAAACTATACTCTGCTACATAATAAATCACATTATTGGAAGTTTAAATACCAAAAATTGTATTCAAGAGACCTTTATTATACGAGATACGTGCAAATATGCCCTGGTGCCCCCCCATCTTAAAATTTTGGACTACTAAAATTTTATTGATTGAGATAACAATTATTCTGACTCATTATTAATTACAGTACTAGATATAGTAAATAGTTCTCAATAAAATAATGTGTTATATTCTGATATATTTCAGTAATTGTTTTTCTTTCCGGTGTGAGCCGGCCCGGCCCGTTTGTTTACATTTCTAACCTAACGCTTCCTGTCGGCAGGTTATTGAAATTGGATGAAACATTTCTTATTTCCGTTTGTATTTATTCACGGTGTCGTTGTGTTAGCAGTATGTATATTTATCTATTACTAAACTTCCCGAGGGAAATCTGCTTAGTTTACGCAGCCCCTGCGTGACGGACTTTTCTATCTATCTATCTATATATATAGATATATATATACATTTTTGAAAGGACTTCATTTTCGTCATCTACTAGGTAGGATCGATGGACATTTGTAGAAATGTTTCGAAACTCGCGTCATGAGTACGACGAGATGATTGTATTTTGATTAATATTGAATAAAAAAATAATAACACAACTTCAAAATTATGAACACAGAAACATAAAAAAGAATTACGGTGGAGTGTAAAGTGGGAGATTGATGTGAGGCTTTCCTGTTGGCCGAGTTGGAGCAGAATACAAAAGGTTGACATGAGGCTTTCTTGCTGGCCGGTATCTCTGTAAAATAAAAGGGTTTTTACATACGATACCGAATCTAGTTGACCACTTTCCACTTGACAGTTTTGCTGGCTTGTTGATCTGTAGTAGCTGCTCGGGTATGGTAGTTCGCAAAGATATTAAGCTAAAAACAACAAGCATGTGCCTTCTACTGCCGACACTAGCAACTTTTTTTTTATTATTTTTTTTTTTTTTACCAGAGATCCAGATGGGAATTAGATGATGGTTGGGAGACAGAGTGACCTGCCGTGGTTGTCCCGACAGTTCCCCTTCTACTGAGCACTCTGATGTTCCATTTTAAGGGGGTGTTGTGAGCTAGCATGGGGGTAAATGGAACTAAGGTTATGCTAGGGTTACTAGCAACTGACTGCCTAAATTTTCTTTTATAATAGTTAGGTAAGTGGTAACCAGGGGCATCGCGACCAGCTGCTACAGAATCACTTCCTCAAGACTCTCCACTTCCTATGACTCAAAGGAGAGAAATTGCTTTAGATAAGCAAAATATAGGAAGTAAAGGAAGACTAACCAAGTTTGAGTTTCCCAGAAGAAGCTAAGATTCTAGATTTAACTTCATTAGCTTAGACAAATATTCCAAGAACCTTCGAACATAATCAGATCAAGTCCTATAAATTCCATCCCGGGGAACTCTAAGGGATACAACTTTTGTATTCTGAACCTTATTTATAGAGACTCGAAATAAAACCATGTGTGCCATAATACATTAATCTTATTTTTTTATCTTTTTTAAATTTCTCAATGAATATTATTTTACTAATTTCTATTGCAGAACTACCTGATGAACTTTTTTATCAGTACAATGCATCATCGTACTACATTCCTAATTACGAAGTTCTACCATTGTACTACATGAAGTGGAGAGAGGAAAAGGTGGCAGAAGGACTTTCTTTTTTAAATAATCCTCAGCTAGAAGAAAGGTGGCGTCAGTTTAAAAAATATCTTCCTCTAGGTCAGAATAGGGTAGTGCAGATACCGCAAGTCAAGTAATATTCCTTCAATAATTTATTTATCAATAACTAGTATTTTAAATAGTTAGCGCTTTCATATTATTACTAAGAAAACATGGCGAACCTCTGTTGCATTGCAAGATTCAAATTATTTGTGTGAAGTGTGTAATCAAAACGATTGCTCTTAGAATACAGTGCGTAAAAAACAGACCTTGACTGCCAGAATTCAGGATATGATATTTTTTGTATAGTACACATCCCAGTTTATACTAACACATCTATTGGTATTCGTTCCTCTTCCGAGAAAAAGGAATTTAAAAATTGATCTGAGATTGAGACAATTAAAAACCAAGGGCCACTTTCCTCAACAATTTACAAAAAAAAAAATCAATAAAGAAACAAAACCCTTACTCACTGTACACTTAAACAGACGGTTTTAAAAGATATTCAGGTACTGGAACAGATGGTAATAAATAATGATGTGCATCTAATTAAGATACACAATATACACGACAGAACTTCTAGGACTGACTAGCATGCTCGACAAACCGGAAGATACCATTATATTATGCACGGTGTCTGTTAAGTTCCTAACTCGCTTATACGATCTACAACTGTACTACACATCCCAATAAAACACAGAGATTCTTTTTACAGGCTACAAAGGACTAGCAACGCATATTTAAGCATTTGAATACAGCAGAATGTCGGTTAGTAGCCATGGTTGGATGACCTTCACATCAACAGATAATAAGCATTCCGAAAGAGTTCATGCTTTAATTCGTGAAATCATAGTTGAGAGGTTCAGGAGTTTTGTCTTAAGCGTCATCGTTGTTATATGATGCTATTATTTTTTTAATGCAAAATTTCTGATGGGTCGCGGCGGTGCAAAATTTCTTTCGTGTTCAATTACTTGACAATAATAAACAGACCAGTGTTCAACTCACCCTGGGACTACTGACAATGACAATATGGAAAATTAAGATAATAACAGGCCAAGAGACGGTGACTTAAAGCTAAGACACTGAAACAACCTTAGTCAAGGTTAACTGGAAAACGGGGCTCGTCCTACAAAAAAAAATGTTAAGTTTACTTTTTACAGCAAATGCATTGGGCCATCTGGAATTTGTTCCAAATGGTCGTGATAAATAAGGAAATTTAGTAGGGAATTCCAGTGAGTTTAAGAGGTGTGTACAGGACGAGATCTGAATTGTGGGAAAACCAGACTTGGATGTTACATCATGGCACCTGTTAACACTTTGCTCCATGGCTATCAACCAAACAGTTTCTGCACATCACTTTCCAAAAAAGAAAGAAGTGTAGGGAATGGTTTATTATTATTATGGTTGATAAATACGTTGCTTAGAAATAAATAAATAACTGTACAGAAAAAAAAAATGTTTCTATATTTACACGCCTCTTCATTATAACGAGGAACACGAAACGAAGAATAGAAGGTTGAAGAATACATAATTACCTACTACGAACAGAAGTTCCACATAGTAAATTGAAATCTTCTTTCATTGGTCACTAACAATAAATATCCAGTAATCTCGTTTTATGATATAACTATATATATATATATATATATATATATATATATATATATATATATATATATGTCTGTTAACGCTCTAGCGGTCGCAATTTTTGTTTGATCGTTACCAAACTCGGAATTGAATCGTTTTATGTAAAAAGGGAGATCAATTTCGTTAATGGCTGAAATAAGACCAGTGGGAGGGAGGATTTTTTAAAATTCAAAATATTTCCGTTATTATGCGTTGGATCTAAAAATAGTATAGAATCAATCTTATTGCAAATTAAATTTACTATAATTATTGTTCTATACATTTATTCTGTATCTTGAATATTAACCGAGATATTTGCATTTGTATTCTGTGTGTGGTCGGCAGGAGTCGGCTATGTACGGGACCTTCCGCTGAGAGCTCTGGCGGCCGTTTCTGTAACTGTTCGTCCCTCGTGAATAGGTTTAGAGATCTCTTACTAGTACAGATGTTATTGGGCAGATTTCTCTACTGTAAAACTTCACGTGGGAAATCTGCTTAGTTTACGCAGCCCCTGCGTGACGGACTTTTTTTTTGTAGCTATGTCATGAGAGAGGGAGTGGTTGTTGGTTTGTGTTATCACGTTAGAAGCTGTTTTGTACTCTAATATAACTCTTAAAATTATTAATACTGACTTCTGGACCACTTCCTTTTAATTCACTAGTATTACAAGAGAATGCCTTAACAGAATAAAATCTTTTTTTTTTCTTTTTTTTCAGAAAAAAATTGAAAGCAAGGAAGTGTATTGCTAGCTAAGACATGAGTGTCTTAATATACACTCTTGGGACTCAGGTTAGCCATGTGAGTTAAAGCGCTAACTTTAATCTCACATGGTAGTCCTAGAGTGGCGAGTTCGATTCTTGCCTGGGCAAAGGAAATTATTTAGTGACGAAATTCATTAAATAACATCCTATGTCCCACCCTGGCTAGAAAAGGGTGGTAACCTGTAGATAACCCGTCCCAATTAGCCTGAGTTGCAAAAAGTGGACGTTAATAAATAATAATAATATACACTCTATTTGGCAGGGTTTATTGTATTTGTAACTACTGTACTTGGACAATTAAGTATACAAATTAATTGTACTTAATTAATTAATTAAGTGGATTCAATGTGTATAACATAATACACTTCAAATTACTCATACTGCTAGGAATAAACTGAGTACTTTAAGGATAAAAATCAGTACACTAGTTTAATTTAGTAAATAAACTTGCTGTTCTGTGTAACAGGGATTTCCATTTCCTGAATTATCATGTCCGTTATCAAAAGCCTGAAGTGAGGAACAGTTGGAGAAATATACTGAACAAACCAGAAAAATAAGGCTGCCTAGCACGCTCTCAGAAAATCCCAAAATATATATTGTTATAATTAGAATATCCATATCAGCATAATTAAATGAGAAAACAAAACAATAAAATCTATAATCATAAATTTAAATGCAACTAATATAATGGTGTGTTATTTTTATTTATTTATTTGACTTAATTTTGTTTAATGATTAATTTTTCTTTCAGCTGTTTAGTTTTATGTGGAATGGTTAAAAGAAAAAAATGTTTTATTATTCAATTCTATTATAGTGGTGTATGTAATAATTTCTGATTTTGAACTTCAGATTAGTCGTCGCAGATAAAAAAATATGTGCATTCAATTTGAATGAATATTTTTCTTCCACTATTCTTATTTTACTAACATTCCACCTTCCTCTAACTAACATAGATAGTTTTAGGTTTATATTTTTGACAATTTATATTATATTTCTTTATTAAGAAGCCACAATATTTTCCCTAATATAAATCAAAAACAAGTAAAATAAAAATACACTAATAAAGTGCCTCAGATACATGAGCCAACAAAGAAACTTTTATAAATGCATCATTAATGGTACATTGGTCAGCAGAACAAGGGTAGTTTTTAATAAAGTAAAGATTGACTTTATTTTGGGAACTCAATGGAATGCCCTGCTTTGATCAACATCTCTTTAGTTAGTAACCACACTTTTTCACCAAAAATTTGGTCAACAGCAACCTTGCTAGGCTCAGTGCGGCAACAGTTATTGAAGTATAATCCAGTTACAGATTCCAAATCTACAGCAGTTGCACAGTAGACTGATGTGCTAGCAGCCTGTTGCTGAAAAAAAGAAAAAGAAAAATAGTCATATAATGAACAAAGAAGTAAAATCATTACTAATAACTGTTCCATTCACCATTTGAAAATTGAACCATTGAAGAAAATATAACACACTATTGCAGTGTGTGTGGGTAAGCATAAAATTTCAATGAAATGACTCCTGGTAGCTTTGTCATACTTTAGGTAAAATGAATGGTTTGAGATCCTTGGGCAAGCACAATTGTATTGTAAATGATTGTGGACCTTATAAAATCATTGAAAATATTAAGCTTTTGGAAAGTTAATTTAGTTTATTAGTCAGAAACTTCATCAGACCATTACTGTCTAAGTGAATTTCATAATTAAAATCCACCTATAAATATCATATTTTTGTCTTTCTAATTTATCAGTTTTTCATGTATTTGCTTATAATCTTATATTGACCAGAGTTAATATCTATTTAAATAAATGTTTGGGTTATCTGTATCTAGAGGTTACACCATATTGTCGTTTCTGAATGAAGGGAGATCCCATGGATAATGAAAACAGACTAGGGATGGACACAAGAATATTACTTTTATAGTTGACTAACAAAAAAATACATCAGAAAGAAATACTTGGAGAGAGGACTCCTGGAATTTTTAAAGGTTATAGTAATCATTGTTTAATATTTTTTTTAAATTAAATCACTGGAAATTCAACTCATAAGAGTGTCATTTATGCATGTGGCAAAAAAAAAAAAATAAAAAAAAAAAATGCATTCTCTGTGACTGAAATTCATGTCTCTGAATCAACTGAAATATTCAATTTCGTACATTAAATTAAAACAAATATACCATTAAGAGAGTAATATTCCAATAAATGCAAAAATATGCTTACCAAAGATTTTGTAAATGGCCTAACAAGGGCAAATAAAATTCTGTAAGGCCACCAATGTCTCTGAATGTTCGAATACACCATATTTCCAGGATGAAGTGAAAACACAGCAATTCCTTTCTTAGCCCATTTCTCAGACAGTTTACCAGCAAATACGATGTTTAATAGTTTAGAATGGTTGTAAGCCATCATGCTCCAGTATTTTTCTGGTTTTGGGTTTATTAGTTCCTCCTTAATATTATCTGATGATAAATTAGAGAATCTAAAACATATTTTAGAGTGGCACATTAGATATAATACAAAATACTAACTTTCAGGAAAATGATATGCTTAATTTAGACAAAGCTTTTTAAAATTTGGAAAGTAATAATTAAAATGATTTTTATTTGAGAGAAAAATTTTGTTAGTTGCCATGAAACCAAGATATCCTGAGTATCTGGTCCAGTAGTACTCAACCAACTGAGCTAAGGCCCACTTCTCTCCAAGCTTAACACCAAATGTAATGCACCACATTGATCAATTGACAAGGAACAATAGCTGTAAATTAATGGTATGCATAGAATACTCGTAATATGTGTTAGCATTATATTTTATTTTATAGATGAGATAAACTATGAGTAAATAAATAATTTAATTACTTTTCTTTCAAATCATAAATTATAAATTATTTATTGTATAATCCTTCCAGAAATCAATTAAATATAATATTTGGAAAGTAATTATTAAAGCTGTAACTATCAAATAATGTTGTGTACCTATGACTCTCAGAAGAAACAACGACAACTCGAGAAGGCACAGCTCTTGTTAGGCAATCTTCAAGTAGAAACGTAAGATACACTTGAGAAAGGTAGTTGACTTGAAATAATGTTTCATAGCCATCCTCTGTTTTTGAGTAAGGTATTGCAAATACACCAGCATTCAATATTAACATATCAAGTTTCCTAAAATTAAAATAGGTCATGACTTATATCACATAAGTAGAATTTTAGTTTAAAATGAGTTTATTGATTTATAATGTGCAATGTTTTAACTTAGGTACCTTAATATTCAATCCCTCCCTTAAAAACCTTAAAAAGTAGCTTACACCGCAGACACCAGGAAAGCTGTAAATCCAAGGAAAAAAAAAATTGGAAAAAGATATGCCCACCAAAGTCTACGACTCTGCAATTGGAGGAATCTGGATTATAAATCCTGCGAACTATCAAATATAGTAGCAGAGACCCAAATTCTTACAGGACTTTAGTGCTTAGTAATTGAAATATAAGTTTAGAGGTATATTATAGAGAACGATAAAAGTCTAAACAGATTCTATATGCTTAATTCAAACTCATATTAAATAGAATTCCACATTAAATTTATTAAAACGTTATGAATAGGGGCCATTTTTTGACATTCATTGTTTTCATACAGCTTTTGACTATGGGACTCTGGCTACTAGAACAGTAATTTTACAACACTATATAATAATAAAGTCCGTCACGCAGGGGCTGCGTGAACTAAGCAGATTTCCCTCGTGAGGTTTTGTAATAGATATATATAAATACTGCTAACACAACACCGTGCATAAATACAAACGGAAATAAGAAATGTTTCATCCAATTTCAATAGCCTGCCGACAGTAAGCGTTAGGTTAGAAATGTAAACAAACGGGTCCCGCCTCACACCGGAAATAAAAACAATTACTGAAATATATCAGAATATAACACATTAATTTTATTGAGAACTATTTACTATATCTACTAGTGTAATTAATAATGAGTCAGAATAATTGTTATCTCAATCAATAAAATTTTAGTATTCCAAAACTTTAAGATGGGGGGGGGGATTCACCAGGGCATATTTGCATGTATCTCGTATAATAAAGGTCTCTTGAATACAATTTTTGGTATTTAAACTTCCAATAATGTGATTTATTATGTATCAGAGTATTGTTTACGTAACATGAGTAGAAGTGGCGGTTTGGTGAAAACTGGAAAATGCAAATATCTCGGTTAATATTCAAGATAGAGAATAAATGTTTATAACAATATTTATAGTAAATTAAGTTTTCAATAAGATTGAATCAATAAAATTTTTCGACCCGACGTATAATAACGGAGATATTTTGAATTTTCGAAAATCTTCCGCCCTAAACCCCCTTTCCCACTGGTCCGATTTCAGCCATAAACGAACTTGATCTTTCTTTTTACATAAAACGCTTAAATATGAAGTTTGGTAAGGATTAAACAAAAATTGCGACCGCTAGAGCGGTAACAGACAAATATATATATATATATATATATATATATATATATATATATACAGTTTTGAACGGACCTCATTTTCGTCATCTACTAGGTAGGATCGATGGACATTTGAAGAAAAATGTCGAAAATTCCGTCATGAGTACAACCTCAATAGCTGATTTCCCTTAAGGGAAATCTGCTAAAATAGTGAGCCCACCAAAAAGCAATATATGTGAGTATGTATGATATAGTATACATATGTATTGGACCATTTCTTGTGGGAGGGGATTCATGGGATAGGAACTTAGTCAATACGTTGTGTCAATACAGTGCCTTACTACCACTGATTCTTAGTTAATATTGCGAAATGACCAAAATAGAGTCAAATGTGAGTTATGTATTGGACTCAGAACAGAACTATTGAGGTCTTTTTGTGTTTAATAAAACATTTTTTGTGTGTTCCCATAATAAAGTGGCTTGACTAGAGCAGTTGAAAACAGTATTTCTTGAAATAAATCACTACCATCTTAAAATAGAAGGCAATAAAAAATAAATACATGAATGAATAGAAACTCATGAAAAATGTGTGTTTTGCTGCATTGAACTATCATGGAAAGACAGGCAGACAAAATGATGAAGTGTTGAGTAATGTCTGAATATCATTTCACTCATTATAAACTTAGTCCGATGATAAGACAGGGCATTCCATTAACATTTATAGTATCAGAAGCAGTGCAATATTTAAAAATGAAAGAAATTATGAAAACACCCTTACCCATATTTGTTAGTAAAGTTTTCGGCAAACTCTTTAACAGATTGCAATCTGTCAAGATGCAACTCCATCACATCAGTTTTACTTTCTGGTTTTTCTGCTTGTATCTTCTTAGCAGCTTCATTAGCCTGTTCTACAGACCTACATGCAAGCACAACGAGGCAACCATGGAAGGCCAAACTCCTAGCAGTTTCATAACCTGTTGCACAAGAGCATGCTATTAAGATGCCTTCAATGCCATTAACTCCATAAAAAAAACACCACACAATATAAAGAATTTAAATCGTTGCCTTCTTTTTCACACTTTTTGCAAGACATTAATTTGATAACACTACATGATTCCTGGGTTTTGAGACACTTCTTCAGGGGTTTCATCCTTCTCATAATACTAAAATATGCTGTTGTCTGCTAATATTGTTCCCAAGGACTTGCGAGTCTAAAGTTTATTTGAAAGATTTCCGGTTAATGTGTAAAGAATTCTTATATTACTATGTATTATTGTCAACTGCCTCCCAGCTTTTATTTTGTTTTTACTTCTGGACCCTAAGAAAGAAATCTAAACTTTAGCAATATGTTTAATAACTTCTCAATTTGAACAAAGAATTGATTGTGCTTCCTTAAGTCAAATCTGAGAATTCAGGATATCTAGTAAAGGCGCCATAATCCAATATCTTATTGAGAAATAAACTGCAAAATAGCTTTGCAATGCAAGAATGTAAATATAGAAAAACAAATAATTTCTTCACAACTAAACATCAAATTGTAAAGAATGACTGAGTATACATGTATATATGTGTGTGTGTGTGTGTGAAAATTGGGTCCAAAAAGATTTTTGTATAAAAAATATTGTTATCATGGTACTGTAATGGGATTGAACATTTGGCACTGGTGTAATTTCAAGCAACAAGAATGATGGTTTACATTTCAAAGAATAGGTGTCAGTAAATAAAAAAATGACTTTTGAATCATCATGATAGGCAACCAATGAAGAAATGTTTTTATTAGCCATAATATTAAAAAATGAATGAATGATTACAGGTGATGAAAAATTTTTAATTTAGGCTACTTTATGTTACCTTTTCTTCACAAAATAAAAATAGATTGATTATCCCGCCATACTTAGTTACTAAGTATGGTGGGATAATCAATCTATCAATCCATTTTCGAACTGGACAGAAATGATTTCAATAATCATTTGAAGTTTTCATTCTTTTGTTCATCTTTTGCCATAGATTAGTTAAGTGTTGTTCAAAATTGTCTAGTGAGTTTTTAGGTTTTTCATATTGGTTTTCAATTATTTAAGTTGTGTTCCAAACAAATGCCCAGTAAATATAAATGATTTTAAAAATATTACTATTGTCATTTAAGGGCAATAAACTGCTTCGGTCATCATTGTCCAAACAGAAAGTAAGAAATGTCATTAACAAGATGGAATGATAAGTAGAGAAGTAAATAAATAAGAAATGTTAATAAAAAAGAGAGAGAAACAAATTGATAAGTAAGGAAGCAATTGTGATGTAAACAAAAGAGCTACAAGAATGGTTGACTGAGTTGAGGTGGTATCTCAAAAATACTTGGTAAACCCTTTAATAAAAAAAAAGAGAAAAAAGTTGATAAGTAAGCAATTGTGTCATTGAGAAGAAAAGAGCTAAAGACGTATCACACTCAAAAGAACTAGGCTAGGCGCATGTGTGGCCTCTGAAACTCTCTTGCCCATCCCCAGCCTATCTTCATTTCCCCTCTAAGTGCAGCATGTTTACATCAATAGAATTCTATTTACGTTATTACAATATGTCCAGACTTTTGGCATCGGGTCAGCCCCACAGGCATCAAGTTCAGCAAATAGTGTTTAATGTAGCCGAATATTTAAGAAAGCAAAAAGAGAAGCATAAACTTAAACATAGCTAACAGTCAAATGTATTATAGCTGAAGGAAATAAGAACATGCAGGGTCCTAGTGCTTCAAAATGTTTGTTTACAACTCTGGAGGGTAAAAAGACCGAACAAAAGAAGAAAATTGAGATTGGATCATTGGACAAATAGCATAATTATAAAAAGTGAGGTGACGAGTGGTGGGGGAAGGCTACCTCCTCTCCGGGCACGCCCCTGGTTCTTTTGAGTGTCGTCAAGCCATAGGATGGTTTACTGAGGAAACGTGAAATCAGAACAATATTTATTTAACCCTAAAAAAAGGCAATACTGCAGGCTTTAAAGTAACAGCATGGGGCACTATATAATTTTTGAAAACTCTCAATGGTAAAAACAATACTCCACTAATTATTTTAATGCATCACCTCTTTCACAGTAAATACTTTTAACAATATTAGGAGAAATAAAAAAACATTAGTAGTTAACAGCTAATAAAAAATTTATTTACATTTCAATTAGATTGTTGGGTATAAAAAAATAGAACAAGGAATAATTACCAAATATAGAACAGTCATTTCAATAAAAATTGAAAAAAAATGTTCAATACCTTTTACAAAAGCAAATATTGACCATATTAAAAAATAAATCTACATGTATATAAATATTAAAATAAACTTGGTTTACTAATTTTTTAAAAACTTAATTTTCAAGAAGTTAATAATATAGACAGTGACAAAACGTGTTCACACAGCAGAAGAAAAAGTATTTGATTAGTTTATTTTCTACAGTCCGATCCTGTCAAAATGAAAGACAAAACAAGGTTTGGTAATCTTAGTTTTATATTTTATTTATATGTTTTGTGCATAGAAAAAAAAATAGAAATATTAATAGTTATCCACTAATTTACTATGCTAAATATGGGTCATTCCCTGAAAATTTGTGTCCTCGATGCTCAAATTGGTAAATGGAGTTGTTTTATTCATTAACAAGGAAGTGATGTATGTTGTAGTCTATAACCAGATATTTGTATGATGTAATTAATGCTACATACACTTGGTACCTTTTAGCAGATATCCCTTAAGGAAAATCAGCTATTGAGGTGTACTCATGTCACGATTTCCCGTTCTACAAATGTCCATCAATCCTGCCTACCCAGGAGATAGCAAAAATAAGGTTCGTTCAAAACTATATGTATATATATTTGTTTGTTAAAGCTCTAGTGGTCACAATTTTTGTTCGATCATTATGAAACTCGATATTTAAACATTTTATGCAAAATTAAAGTTCAAGTTTGTTAATGCCTGAAACTGTTAATGGGGATGGGGGATTTAGAGGGGAGGAATTTTGAAAATTCAAAATATCTCTAATATTGTATGTCAGATCGAAAAATTGTATTAAACCAATCTTATAGCAAAGGTATATGTATGTTTGTATTGCAAATGTATGTGTTTATGGTGGCTAAAGATTTCCAAGATCGCTAAAATCAATATTTAATGAGTCAGATATATACAATTATTTTTAATGTGACATCATCATTTAAGATTTTATATTTAGTTAAACTAGATGATTTTTATGTGATCAACACCACTATGGATATTTAACTGTTTCTTGGAAAACTTAAGGATTTTATTAGGTAATGGCTGAAAAGTAGAGGCCTTGGGTAGAGGCGGTTTAGAGAGGGGAATAGTTAAAAATTCGAAATATCTCAGTTAGTATGAGCTGGATCAAAATATTTTATATAACCTATGTTGATGGAATTCAATCATACTATATATTTATTATACTCAGCTCTATCAGAAGCCGTTAATAAAAATTCAAATCCCTTAAAATTTTCTTTTGATTTTTGGCTCAACTCAGAGAATGACCCATATACTCATAGAATCTAATTTACAATAATAAATTAATATATACAATATTTTTACTACTTAAACTTCATGCCTTTATTAGCTTTTCTGAAGAATAATTGTATCACATTATTTAAACCTTTATTTCAGGTTGTTTATAGTTGTCAACCTTTTATCAATGATCATGTTAAATCAGATGACTTTCTTAAATAAACTACCACAGAAAATATCATTACTTCCTATTCCAAATTTTATTTACATCTCACACTGCACCTTTACCATAAAAGCCAAGGGAGCACATTTATCATAACTCTCTTTATAATAAGCATTTATAAAATATATAAATAACGAACAAATTATCTTAGTAAATTTTATAAACAAATAGTAATAAATTTTTGAAGACAAAGATTTCAACAATAATAGGAACAATAATGCTATCAAATCCTTAATAATATGTCCTGCAATCTTTAATAATATTTCTCTTATGTACACTCTGCTATTGAGGTTGTACTCCTCAAGACATGGTTTCAAAATAATTCTTCAAATGCCCATCGATCCTACTCAAGAGATAGTGAAAATGAGTTCCATTCAAAACTCATATATATTTCCCCCAAGGGAGAAATTCAGTTCACGAGTACACAACCAGAGGACGCTAATATTAGAGCACTTCTGGATTAGCGAGCATCTACTGAGTATACATAGGTCTGTCCGCACGTTCGGACGACTAATAATTTTGACTCACAGATTCCATCCACAGGCAAGCTAACCAATGAACTTTAAGTATAATGAGACCAGCCAGTTTACTGGAGACAACTCCTTCCAGGACCTTCTAGATTATTGGGGGTTGTACATGGAGCTGAACACACTCTTCATAAAACACTGATTATGAGTCCCTAAATATCTCCAATGTTAACTGTTACTGCTCTAGTGGTCACAATTTTTGTTTGATCGTTACCAAACTTTTTTATGTAGAACTATAGATCAAATTCATTAACGGCTCAAATTGGACCAGTGAGATGGGGGTTTAGAAGGGCCTTATGGCTCAAAAAACATTCATAAATAATAAATGGCCAGTGTATAAATCTACTGTGTATATGCATATACAGTATACAGTACCATTCAATAACTAAATTTTTTGCCTAGACTAGACAATGTGTTTGCCTTGAATTACCGATATTCGGGACATTTCAAAGTATGGTCTCCATGATAATTTATTTAGAACAGGAAGAACAGTAGGAGGAGCTACAACTATTAATGACTTAGGCACATTTTTTGGTAATTTTCGTTTTGTTTTTTTGAAACCTAAAACATCCCACAAATCAGTTCTTAGGCCAGGATTCTGGTGATCTATAGCAAACAATATATATTTTGAATTTAAAGCATTAGAGGGTAATTTAATGGTAAGAGTAATTGGTTTTGGAAGATCTGGCCCCCAAACCATCTTAAATTTTCTACCATCAAAGTCTGGGATTTTCTGATTTAAACTCCATTTAACAGTAACATTATTAGCACAAGTGAGCAAAAACCATCCTGAATCAATAAGACATACACTCTCGAACCTCAGTTTTTTGTTTTCATATTTCACTGATTTCTTCAAGAAGGATAACATAGTTGAACGAATATAATTTCCATGGTTGTCAGAAATGGCTTCATCGCTATCTTCATATAAAACACCTACCTGCATTTTTTTCTTATTTTCATGGATAAGATATTGCCTAGGAATATTTTTTGGTTTCTTCTTTTTTGGACTGCCAGTAAGATCCACAATATTGCTACTTACATTGTTTTCAAGAGCTTGAGGAGATTCATCTATATTTTTATCTTGGCAGTCTAGATTAGATAGATCATTTGATTGATTGCAAAATTGGGTGCTAGATAAATTATGTTCCGTGTTCCGAACATCAGAGTTGTGCAAGGAATGATTTCCACTAGCTGGTTGTTCCAAATGTGAAGAATCTTTGTTATTCGAGTTAGGTATCTCTATCATTGGAATGCCAACGTTTCTTGATGTGTTTTTACTCTTCTTTAATGCTGCTTTAACATCATCCCAACTCTTGTATTCATTAAAAGACATGTTTCCACACACAGGTTCTATAGGATGCTCTTTTGAAGCAGAAGTTGATAATTCCACAGAAAAATGAGGTGGTTGATCCTCTGAGGTAGACTGAAGTGGTTGTTTAGACATTAATGAACTAGAACCACTTTGAAAAGATGGTGGTCCATTTGAATTGTATCCACACTTCTTGTTTCCTAGAAAAATTGATATCAGTGCATATATTGTTGCATGCAATGAACTATCTAATAAAGGATAACACAAGAAAATTAAATAAAAAGAAAATGAACTAAAAAAACTACAGATATTTTTTCACACATCACAATTTTATTAACTTGTTTTCTAGAATATTTCTTATAACAGTTATTTATATATAAAATTCTGAAAACGTATTGTATCATTTTTTTTATATTTTTCAATAATTAACTTCCACTTTATGGAACTGAGGCTAATCTAAACAAGGTAATCAAAGATTACCAACTTTTACTAGCTGTAGCAGTATTTAGGATTTTATTCAGCGAGTTGATCGCTAAATATATTCTCTTTGCCCATGTAATCGACCCCATGACTCAAAATTTGCCAATAGAGTTAACATTAATGCCATTGCACACATGTATTGTCTGAGTCTTGGAATAACATTGTAATTAAATGAGATAAAATTTCAACGTGAACATGAAATGATGTAAGAAATGTCAACAGCCTCCCAATGTTGGACAAAATGTGTTCTATAGTTCAGAGTATTTTTAATAAGTTGAAGACAATGGCTCCTAAAGAGGTGGTAGTAAATTAAAACTATAGGATTAATGGTGAATGCGTATAAGTTGACCTCATTATGGGGCTTTTCATAAAATGCCTACCAATCCTACAAGGAGGTGATATAAATAAGGTCAAAATTCATATACACATTTGTCTGTTACCACTCTAGTAGTAAAAATTTGTGTTTGTTACCAAACTCAATATTTCAAAGTTTACTTAAAAATCAAGTTTGTTAATGGCTGAAATCAAACAAGGGGAGACAGTGTTCAGATGAGACAATATAAAAAAAATTGTAACATCTTTGTTATTACAAGTTGTATCACAAAATTTTATATATCCAATTTTGTTGGAAAATAAATTTTCTATAACTGTCCATCTATAAATTCTTTATTGAACCTCAAATATTAAACAAGCTATTTCCATTATTTTGTTTCCAGCATTCAGTTAACCCTTACTTCTACTCATCTCACATAAACAAAACTCTGTCACGCTGGGGTTGCACAAACGAAGCAGATTTCCCATGTGGTTTTACAATAGATAGATCTACATACTGGTAACAAATAGTACTCCACCGTTTGGTAACAACCCCACCGTGCATATGAAGTAAATAACTACAAACGGTAATGAGAAATATTTTAGTCAATTTTAATAACGTCCTAACAAAAAGCGCCTAAATTGTAAGCAAACAGGTCAGTCAACCTCTGAGAGCAGAACAGATAGACAGAAATATTCTAGACTGGAAAGAAAAACAATTACTGAAATATAACTGAATATTAATTTTATTGAAAACTATTTACTATAGCTAGTGCTGTAATTTATAATGAATCGAAATAATTTTTATCTCAAGCACTCAAATTTTAGTAATCCAAGAACAAAAGAAGGGGGGGGGTCAACAGAACGTATTTGCATATATTTCACAAAGTAAATGTACGGAAATACTTCAAATTTTTAGAATTCCCCCTCCCACGAACTTGTTCGTTCTTTTTACATAAAATGTTTAAATATGGATTTTGGTAATGATCAAACAAAATTGTAACTGCTAGAGCATTAACAGACACACATATATATGTATGTATATATATATATATATAAATATATATATATATATATATATATATATAAATATATGGTTTTAAACGATCTCATTCCCCCCCCCCCATCATCCCATAGGTAGGATCGACGTACATTTGAAGAAATTTTTCGAAAATCGTGTCATGAGTACGACCTCAATAGCTAATTTTCCTTAATGGAAATCTGCTAATAAATTAATATATCATGAAACTTCTTTTTTCAAGCTTAAATACTAAATATTCTGTCAAAGAAAACTCAGCTATTAAGGTTCTATTCATAATGAGGATTTTTAAAACTTTCTTCAAAAGTCTACTGCATCCTACCCAGTGTGTATATTATATATATATATATATATATATATATATATATATATATATTTGTGTGTGTGTGTGTGAGTGTGTGTGTTCTCTAGCTGAGGTGAATCGGGAAATCATTAGAGAGGGGAACTTGAAAATTCTAAAGATTTCTGTTACAATGAGTCCAAATCAAAAAATGTCATCTAACCCAATTTATTAACAAAGTAGTGTACTGCAATTGATGTCCTATACATCTATTCTCTAACTTAAATATAAAGTGAGTTACTTGTATTTTTTTTTTTTTTTCAGCCTTTAATAAACCTCCACTTCTACTTATTTTAACTTTGAGTAACTGATGAAACATTGAATACATCACTGAGTAATCTTGTATAAGTCGGCAGTACTATTTTGAGTACCTCGCATAACATTTCATGTTTTTGAATTTTTATTTACTGTTACAAGATAGAGAGATGAGTTTGCCAGTACATGGAACAAGCATGCCCCTGATGGACTTTTTATTAAATCAATATCTGATAATTATAAAAATAATGGTATATTGATCTGTTTATATGTTGTCTTAATAGTGAATTTCAACTTCTGTTTAGAGAAAAGGCTTTTGCTAGGACTATATTATATCTTGAAAAACGTGAAATACTAATTCAAAAATTATTTAAATCCATTGACTTATTTTTAAGGTTTGAACAAGAATCAGATAATTGGGATGACGGGAAGACAGTAATTATAATTTTGGTTTTAATACCCTTAGAAATGCCTAAAACAGACAAAACTAATTTCCTCCCACCCCAGTTCTTGATAAAACCCTAGGAAATTTAGTATTAAGTAACCAATTAATTTCTCTCTGTTAAGTATACTTATCATAAGTATACTTATAAAATAAATATAAATAGTAAAATCGTAAATAAAAACATGTATAGTCAAATATGGAGAAATAATTTACTAAAATTTTAAAATGGGCCAACTGACAGAATAAATCAGATTCTGAGGAAACATTTCTTCAAATTTACTGAATATGAATCCAATGAGATTGACTTTAAAACATGCAGTTAATTTTACAAGACGAAACATACATGCCATCAATTCAGAGGCAAAGTATTATGTGTGGAAAAATGCTTTATTTTGTTATTTGTTTGGTCATTCTTCTTTTTATAAAAATAATTGTCATAAAAAAATACTAAGATCTTAAATAAGGGCCGCTGGATCATGAAACTGTAACAGAGTCTTGTTATATTTGGTACTTTGCAGCTAGGTAGACACATTGAATGGTGACAACTATAAAGAAGAACAGTTGTTTCATGAGTTACTCAAACATAATGAATTTGGAAAGAATTTAAAAATGGATAAATCCAGAACTTTCTTAATACTGATTAAATTTTATATTGTATTTTAACCTAAATTTCTTATAGTGTTAGATGATTTATTTTAATTTATTTCTAAACCGCTATGTGTTTGACATCCATGGGTACCTTTTGTATCAGGGGGCACTGAACAGACAGAATAGAGGTGGTGCACAAAAGTGGTGCTCCTTTTGTAGAGGAATAGACCTTGTTTATTCATGTGGATAATATTGTTTAGTCTCAACTTTGAGAAACAAAAGGAAAAAAAAATGAAGATAAGGCAGGTTTTTTTAAAATGAAAATAGGAATACCTTAATCATTGTAAAATTGACTAGGCCTAAACACTTTCACCTTCATAATTCATCATAATAATAATAAATTTGTAAGTTAAATATTAACTAACTTTTTGAAGATATATAATACAGGTCTCACAAGCTCTAATTTAAAGTTTATGATTGTGGAACAAAGGCTTTTCCTGGAGACCAGTTCATTAATTAATATTGTCCTAGGATAGCGGATAGTACTAAGGCATGATTCTCACATCTAGTTGCAGTGGTGTAACACAGAGTCAAAAACAAATGAATCATTTCTAAAAATTTGATAATTTTGAATTGGATCAAGCAGAGGAGTGTATTAGCACGCCCTCTGCCATCGCTATAACCCAATTTCCAGGGTGAGGCCTTAGGAAAATAGAAAAGCCCAAACAATATATGATAGTTCAACATTGATGAAACTCTTCTTTTTTTTTAAAAAAAAAAGCAGATAGGATCAAATAAATAGTGTAAAAGATTAGCTGAAATTCTATTCAAAACGGCAGGTTAATCTGATCTCCCCCAGGTTCTCCAGATTTTTTAGGTTTTCATGCACTACAATCATATATCTACCATATCAAGTATTTGTCTTTTATCCCTCCTATAATGAATAGGATTTGCAAATCGAAAAAAAAAATTGAAAAGAAAAATCACGATTAATTTTTCCAAAAATCCTTAATTACTTTTAAAAGATCAATTTGATTAACCAATAATTATTGTGGAGGCCTTCTCTAGTATCAATAAATTTTTATTATTTCCCATAGTCATAATGTAACTAACTAAACTAACTATTAATGTTTTCTATAAATTTAGTGTCAAACTGAGTATTCCTTTCTCTCAACCCTTCAAGCTTTCCTTCTGTATTTGTTTGAAAAAATAAATAAATACTTACCAATACCAGTATTGCTGCCAGTGATAACAGCTATTTTGCCGCTCAAATCCCTGCCATGCAAAACTTGAAGAGCATTACTTGAAGCGTCAAATCTCTGCCGAATATCCATCGGGAACTCTTTTTCTTCAACAGCAAATGCAAGTCGAGGATCAGTGTAAGTGACAGTTTTGGAAATGTGGTCAGCAAACATTACCTGCCCATTATCATCAACAATCCTTTCCCAACCAAATGGGAGTTCTGTAAGTAAAACAAAACCAAAATATAAACAATAAGAATCTATTATAATAATATTTTAAAATAAGCCAATAGAGATTTGTAAATCAAACTTCAGAGAAATAAAATATATTAAGTGAAAAGTGAATTCAAGCAAGTGTGAACTTACACAGGAAAATAGCTGTACAAGTTGTCTAATAAACTATGTACTTATGAAACTGTTTAAAAATCATTCCAATTGAGCAAATTTGTTACACATTTTCAACTCTCATCAACCTTGTATGCCTAATCAATACTAGTAGTACATTTGAGTTAATAATTTATTATCAATTGAATTAAATTTTAGAAGTCACCAATTAAAAAAGAAAGAAAAAGGAGACCACTTTGTTTAAGTTTTTTAATTTATTTATTTTCCATATATCAGTACCTTAGAAAACTAAAACAAAGGTTTATCAGCTTAAGAGTCTATGGCATATAATTATATTTCTTAGTCTGTTGTTGTCATAGTGTTTAAATATTTCTGATAAATCGACAAAATATACACGTGTGTGAGTGTATATATGCATGTGCAAACTTATAAAACTATTATGCCAGTATTTCCTGAAGTATAATAAACTCTATATGAATAATTTATAGTTTGAATATTAATTAGAGAAATGGAATCAATAAATATTAAAATCCAAACAGAAGGTCTGAAAAATATATGTATTATGATTTTTTTTGTTGATAAATCAGTGAAATCCATGGTTTCACAAATGCATAGTGGTACTAAAACCATCTTATATGAAATTATGCATGCATTTGAATTTCCTCACACATAAGTCCTACACCTTAATTTTACTAATTACCACTGAAATTTTGCTGTACTCCATAAAATCAATTGAAGATAATGTTCTAAACTTATATGGGTGGCTCCCATTGTACAAGAAAAACAACAACCTTGAATTATATACTTTGTTAGTTTCATGTTTTTGTGATACTACAAAGAATAAGACAAAACTGTCTGGTATGATTCTCAAACTGTCAAATATTCAAAATAAAAAACTTCGAAACAGATATTCTTATCTTGAAGTAGTTATGAGGATTATATGTAATGGGCTCAAGTATGTTTGACATCATTGAGTAGTATATAGCCTTTAGATTATGATGCCGTTTGCATTAAGAACTTTTGTCCCATTATGAAAAGTGAAAATGGATTGGGTGTCTAAAGTGATGTAATTTTGGTAGGAATGGTATATTGGCTATTCGTGAAACAGTATTAGTGTCCTTTATGTGTCGTTTCAATTCTTTGAAAGTGTATGCAATCACTTTAGATGATGTACTTTTACATCCAATTAACTAAAACAAGTATGTAAATGGAGTTTTCCAACACTCATGAGTAAGACAAAAAAAAAGTACAAAATTTAATATAAAAACTGTGAAAAAGTAATATCATATATTAAAAACAAATTCTAAAAAAGGGCTTATTCCTTCATAATATAAAATAAAATTGTTTAGGATCTTAAATTGTAGAGAAATAAGGCCATTTTTTGGTACCTGTCATCTACTTCCTTAACCATCCAGTACCTTGATATTGTCTGATGAATGGTGAAATAAGTTAATTATAAATTTAAATTGTAAAAAAAAACAAAAAATATTGTTACTACCTCCTGACACTTTCTTTCTTTTTCCTGTCCTAGGATGATTCCACTGTGTCCCCTTAGTGTTGTGGCTGAAAAAGAGAGATTTTATCCCACAACCGAAAATGTTGATAACAGACGTCAACTCTTACATCCAATGTTTTGAAAATGTATACTTACTTCACATAATAAACACAACCGTCTGCAGTTGCTCTTTCTTCCCAACCAGGTGGCAATTCGTCTTCACTGTCAGAATCTGCAAGATAAGTGGCCATTTAACAAATTTACATAAATTAAAACATTGTGACAGTTCATTTACAAAACTACTACACAACACAAATCGTCATAAACGCTAAGTGTCATGCCCTTTAGGCGACAACAAGTGAATCACTCGTGAACGATGGCTAGAAAGGGGAAAGATCGACCTCTGAATTTGAAGATGAAAAATAAGATATAATGACTGACCTGAATAAATTTTTCCTTTAGGATACTCCAATGAAACTTCGATATAAATTAGTACTACTTCCAACTTTCAGAAATTACTGAAGCTGCAAGACAACTGTAAGGTTAAAACGAAATTAGTTATTCAACACGAAGGTGGGAAAGGTTAAATTAATTTCATTCTTCCATCAAGGATTGTCAGAAAAACACCAATTAGTATTATAATAGTTTGCTAATTAATGGTAGTTTTAGAAGCAATGACGTATTGTGAAATGTACTCTTCAAAGTTTCCATATTATTTAAAGTTTTTACGACCTGGACTTGTCTTGGAACTTATGTAAAGGTCTTTAACTACTGGAAAATTATGTTTGGCGATCGGGCAGATATTTAATTCCAGGCGGAAAGGGAATTTCGGCCTGGTTATGATCGAGCGGTTTATATTGGTTTCACGAAGGTGGTAACTGTTTACGTGAAGAGTGGCATATGTTTAATATTTTAATATGAACAATTTTACAGTTACAGGAAATCCTTGGTTCCAGTAGCATCCTTGTGAAGGGGACACTGATGATGGAGCGTGTGCTCTGAAAACCCTATGGCACATAAAATAGATACCTGTGAAGGAACGAGGTCTTTGTTTTCTTACCTGAGATATCGGATTTGTTCACCATGCAGCATCTGAAAAAAAGTCCATCCCGCAGGAGCTGCCTAAACTAAGCAGATTTACTATGTGATGGTTTAACACACTTGTGATCTTATTTCACCACATATTCTCTATTTATATTTTAAAAAGTCCGTCACGCAGGGGCTGCGTAAACTAAGCAGATTTCCCAAGTGTAGTTTTACAATACAGAAATTTCACGAGAGCCGAAGAGTTAAGAAAACGGCCGACCTAGCTTTTGGGGGGAAACTCACTCTCATCCGTTATCCGCCCCGATTTCATAAAATTGCAAATAGCTCGGTTAATATACAAGATAGAGAATAAATGTATATAACAATATGTATAGTAAATTAAATTTGCAATAAGATTGATTCTATACAATTTTTCGATCCGACTTATAGTAACGGAAATATTCCAAATTTTAGAAACTCCTCCCACTGGTCCGATTTCAGCAATTAACGAACTTGATCTTTCTTTTGACATAAAACGACTAAATATCAAGTTTGGTAACGATCAAACAAAAATTGCGACCGCTAGAGCGGTAACAGACAAATATATATATATATATATATATATATATATATATATATATATATATATACACAGTTTTGAACGGACCTCATTTTCGTCATCTACTAGGTAGGATCGATGGACATTTGAAGAAAAATGTCGAAAATTCCATCATGAGTACTACCTCAATAGCTGATTTCCCTTAAGGGAAATCTGCTAAAAACCGATGAGTAGAAGGAGGGTGGAGGGGGGGGGGGGAGCTACTGAAGGCACAAAACAAGAAAGTAAGTCGCTAAATACTTGATTTACAAAATAATGCATAGAATAACAATTGTACTAAATACGTTTATGATGGTAACCACAGTATAAATATGGTTATAATGATAACCATATTTCCTATTTAACCTTCAAATGAAGTGCTTACATGACACCGCTTATTGCTAATACGACAAAGTGGGAGTGGAGGATTACAAATGACCGAAAACTAAAATATGGAAATACCTCAGTTAATATCCAATATAGAGAATACATTTACATAACAACATTTATAGAGCATTACATTTGCAATAAGAATGATTCTATACAATGTTTTGACCCGATGCGTAATAACGGAGATATTTTGAATTTCGAAATTTCCCCTCTCACAAGCCCGATTTCAAATGAACTTGACTTTTATTTTTCCATTAAACGTTTAAATATTGGTACATAGGTTTTTGGGTGGAATGCAGTTTAACCCCACCCTTCCTGGAAATGACCGATGACGTATTTTGGAAATTTTTGAATGCGGTCACTCAAGACTATCCTCCACAGTCTAAGGATCCACTAAATTAAGTGTGATAAAAAAGATAAAGTTAAAAAAAAAAAAAAAAAATGGTCGCCGTCACCATTTTCAAAAGTGCGCCTCCAAGGGTGGGGTTAAACTGCATTTGCACCAGGTTTTTTTTTTTTCTTTCAATACCCGTATCTTGATTTTAACCTAGATATTTGTATATTTTTAGTTTTCGGCTTTTAGTGAACCCTCACTCCTACTCATGTCATATTAACAATAAGCTGTTATATTATGAATCACATTATATGAAGCCAAAATACCTCATATTGTTCTCATTGAACTTTTACGTTTTGAGATAAATGCAAATACGTGGCACACGTGGGAAATCTCCTTAGTTTACGTAACCCCTGCGTGACGAACTCTTTTGATTAGTTACTACTATTAAATGAACGACATTTCTCTCATCTTATAAGATAACCATTTTATTAATTGCAAACTAAACATAATTTTATTTATTATATTATACGGGTAATTAGGAAGAGTCTTTTAACGAAGGCAGCACTTTAAAGTTCTTCGTTAAGTAATTAAATAAACAAACACATCACTTTTTATTTTAGAAAGTTGCAACATAGTTAATGAAACATGTAACAAGAACATTAATTGAAGCACACACAACTTGGGCTACACCACATCTATATTGGTCTCCGCCATTTACATAACTGACTTATAAATTGCCCTGGCGGCGTATATTGTTCCTGTTTTCCTATATCACTTCCCGGCAGGTTATCTTATGTTTACCTCAACAGCTATTCGAGGCAACTGTTATTATTATTGTTCAGGCGCACTTCCACCACAAGTTCTTACAGGATACAACCCATATCTCCGGGACTAAAAGGTTCTTCCTTCTAAACCCGCTATAAAACTTTTTCGATCCTACACATAACAACAGAGATATTAAGAATTTTCGCAATTCTTCCCCTCTAAACCCCTCCTCCCACGGGAAAGTCCCGAACCTAGCCGACTTTTGCCGACCACACACAGAATACAAATATTCAAGATAGAGAATAAATGTATAGAACAATATTTATCATAAATTTAATTTCCAATAAGATTGATTCTATACAATTTTTCGATCCGACGCATAATAACGGTGATATTTCGAATTTTCAAAAATCCCCCCTCTCTAAACCCCCCTCCCACTGGTCCGATTTCAGCCATTAACGAACTTGATCTTTCTTTTTACATAAAACGATTAAATATCGAGTTTGGTAACGATCAAACAAAAATTTCGACTTCTTGAGCTTTAGCAGATACGTGGGTGAATCAAATATAAACGAGACTTTTTTTTTTTTTTAATTTATTTTAATTTTAAACGCAAAAAATAATATAGCTTATTTTTCTACATAATCCCCTGACTTGGAAACACATTTTTCCCAGAGGATATGTAGCTTTCCAATTCCTTCCATGTAGAAAGATGCAGGTCGTGTCTGCAGCCAATTGCGCAATAGGCTTCAACCTCACCATCACTGTCGAATCTTTGGCCTCCTAAAGCTTCCTTGAGAGGGCCAAACACATGAAAGTCACAGGGTGACAGGTCTGGACTGTAAGGAGGGTGTTCCAGTGTCTCCCACCCCAGTTGCTCCAATTTTTCCCTAGTCATGGCTGCTGTATGGGGGCGAGCATTGTCATGGAGAAGAACCACTTCTCTGATCGGTACGTCTCGTCTTTTGCGGCGATATGCAAGTCGGACGTCACTGAAAATGTCGCAGTAGTAGGCTGCATTAATTATCCTGCGCTCATGCAAAAAATTGAGGTACAGCAAACCACGCTGGTCAAAAAAAACGGTAGCCAAAACCTTGCTTGCTGACAATCGTGACTTGGCTTTCACTGGTCCAGGTTCTCCTTGTTTTCTCCACTCCATACTCGCTTGTTTAGACTCTGGGGTGTAGTGGTGCACCCAAGTTCTGGCTCTCGAAAGTGTCTTTTCCCCGAACTGTGCAGTCAATCTCCTCAAGATTTCGGCCGGTTTTACGCCTTCTGCGGCGAGATACTTAATTACGACACGTTGCGCAGTCGACGGGGGTACCTCTTCCTCCGACATCGTCACGGTGGACAACGAGACGATCGAGGTGGCGAGATCACGTGCTTCCCCTACTCCTGACTAACCTACCCAACAACAAAAAAGGCGGGAACGTTCTCCCACCACTACTGTGCCCGAAAGACGAAAAGTCTCGTTTATATTTGATTCACCCTAGTATGTATGTATATATGTCCATGTTCTACTCACTACTTTTTGGCTGACCAAAATAAAATCTCCGAAGGTAGTGCCTTCAATGTTTAAATGTCAGTTGAGCTAATTAATTGATGAACTGCATAACTAATGTTTCTTGATTTATCAGCTTATTGCTAATATAGATAAGCAAGAGTGAGGTATTAAAAAATGAATTAAAATATAAAAAATATAGTGGGGGAAAAGGAACACTTAAAAATTCAAGTATATATATATATATATATATATATATATATATATATATATATATATATATATATATATATATATATATGTGTGTGTGTGTGTGTGTGTGTGTGTGTATCAACTTAAATTAGTAAACACAAACTCAAATTACACCTCAAAAGTCAAATTTATATATATTTAAAAAAAAAAACATCTTTTAGGTAGGATTCATAGACATTTGAAGACATTTTTTGAAAATCCCATCATGAGTACAACCTCAATAGCAGATTTCCCTTAGGAGATTTATTAGTAAGTATTATTAATTAAAGCGAGTTTCATAGTTCACAGATTAAGAAGAACAAATCGTCCATTTCTGTCACTGTGATTTGAGGCCGAGAAGCATTTAATGTCCTTGTCAATAATTCCCAATAAGGGAGCCTAGCTTTCAATGTAAGTCGTTATACTTGTAGATGGCTTGAGGGGCTTAAGAGGAAAGAGAGAGTCCACGTCCCCTCCTGATCTCATCTCTTAATGGCCAGTGTTTAGGGCAGCTAGAGCTCCTAGCGAGGAACAAAACAAGCCATATTTTACCGAAGGGGGTTTTATCAATGACCAATATCTCCATAGAGACCTGGATTGGCGAACCTATAGGCTATTACTCACGTGCCCAATGGGTCAGCCTAAGATACTGGACGCCTATTCCATTGTCTGCCTAAATGCCTTCTTCCTCCTCCCCCCTCCCCATCCGCCCCCCCCCAACCACCGTAAAAATGGCCAATAACATATTACGACCCCTAGATCCTCCTTCCGACCTTCCTACAGCCCAATCGGATTATTACGATTCCTTGTTATGACGGATTTCTTTATGTACCAATATTAAATAGCAAACCATTGTTAGGTTTTTAAAAAAATATTGAACCAAAATGACACAGATAAGGAACACGTTTAATACACATGCAGCTTTTATAATTATAACCAGCAACTACCTCCCTCTTATTACAACAGTGTTGCCATTATTATACAAATATAAATTCATTACAGGGTTTAACACATTAATATAATACAATTAAAATATGTAATAACTATTAAATATTAACACAACTTTAACAACCATGTTTCATGAAAAGTCAGTATTAATTATGCAAAGGAATGTGCATGAGATTTTCATAATATGAACAGTGTTGACATCTTACACACTTCAATAAAACACCATTTAACAGTGTTCCCCTTAGGAAAATCTGAAATTTTTCAGAACTTCCTTTAAATGTCACTTACTTCGAGGTTGTTTTCAAGTACAGGATGACTTAGGGAACGGATGTTTTTCAAATGAGCAGTACAAAATTAATTTACAAGTTAGTATTATTTTAATGTTGCACAAATACATTACATACCATTTAATGAAAATGTTAATTTTTAAGAATTGCATCAGTCATGTGGTGGCTATCTGACTCAATACAGGTTTCCAGCTTCTGTTGAAAATCATTCGAAACTCGTGTCATGTCTAGATCAATGAAATTCACCCCTTCTAGTCCTTCAAGTCTATTACAGGGTTTGTGAGTATAAACACGTTCTTTCAAATACAATAAGTAATCACAGAAAGACAAGTCCTGTGACCTTGGCGGCCTCGGTACCTCACCAAAACGTGAAATCAGCTTGCCAGGAAACATGTTTCTTACAACTTCCATCGATATGCGAGCATTGTATGCTGTGGCGCCATCTTGTTGGAAATACACATTATTCATGTTAAATCCTCGCATCTGGTCTGAGAAATTTCAAAAACATCCGTTTCCCGTAAGTCACCCTGTATAATACAAAATGATGTTATTTCAAATTTGCATGCATCTTTGTCAACAACATTTTAACAACTCCAAATTTTACTAAAATTGACATTTAAATGGTTTGCATATAAAAGTCAAATTTTATAATGACCTGAAGCGAGCTTAACGAATCACGACACTCTTTGAAAGAGAACGAACACTATTTAGTACAATATATTTTTTTAAATAACAGGGTGAGCCCTGAAACTCTCTTTTCTTTTATAATTTCCATTCGCAGGAAAGTAAGATTACCCATGTGAGTTAAGGCGTTGACCTTGTCTCACATGGTAAGCCTAGAGTAGAGTTCGATTCCCGCATGACCAAAGGAATTTATTTCATGACGGAATTCATTAAATAAAATTCTTACTCCCACCCTGGATAGAAAAGGTTGGTAACCTGTGGATGCCCCGTCTCGGTTAGCCTATGTTGTAAAAAGATAATAAATTATTTATTTATTTATTTTTCTTCGGCATTCCTGTCTTAGTACATGATCATTTTATTCCTCGTTTTACCTGTTCAAGTGTCAGTCCTAAGTGAATCGATCATTGACTATTCTTGATCAACAGTGCGAAAATGGCTAAGTTCTATTGATTATGAGTTTATAAGAAATTCTCATACATTTTTAAACATTGGAATTGATTTTCCATTTCGCGTAAAATGGCGGGATTTTTCATATTATAACCATAAATAGTATATAGATATTTATTGCAATAACTTAATAAAAGTTTTTAATACATAGCTTACCTGCTTTTGGCTGCTTCTTACGGTGATGTTTTGGTTTTACATTTGATAACCAATGCATAACTATACGACGTCCGACGCAGTAAGGAACCAAACATCAGATACGATGCTTTATTTGCTAGAATCGTGCAAGAATATAATTTATAGGAATGTTCTGATGTATTTAAGAAGAATATCAGAAAATTCGTGCGGTTGTTTTGCCTGGATATTCAAAAGAATTGGGACCTCTCTTGCAGCTTTTCAGGAACATTGGAAACAAAATATGAAGATTTGTTGAATAAAAACCTTAAACTTCCTGATAACGTTTTTGAAATATGTAAAAGAGATAATAATCAACCTGGCCCATTTTGAAAGTGGTAAAACAATTAATATGTCAAAATTCACTGAATTAATTGGTAAGCCTAACAATTTACATTTGAGGCATTTTTCATGGTACTATTTGACAATGTCTTTACATAAATTGGTTTTACATGGGCCTGATATTATTTCTTTTTTCATTACGTCAATTGAGCAATTATCAGAAGGAGCATTCGAGGGTCAACATTGACATATCTCAGAGAACACAATACAAGGAAAACTTCTCGTATTGATACAAATATGGATTTAATGAAAATGCTCCTCCTTTCGTCAGATCCATATCGCTCAACATTAAGAAAGGTTCGCTCCTAAACAGAAACAACAATTTAAGAACATGCCTAATTTTAATTAAAAATGATAGTATTTTTTTACTATCTAGTTTTTCTGAGGAGGAATAAGCTTTTTTATTTCTATATTCTGTATATATAAAGTTCGTAAATATTATATGTAGGTTTACATTCACATTTTATGCAAGTTTATACCATAACAAATTATTTTGTGAAGTGAACATTTTTTTTTTCTTCCATGTTTGTATTGTTTAGGAACCTAACAAAATACTAAACCTTGTCGAGAAAAAAATACGATTTTTGATTTCTTACGCCATGTACGCCATAGCACTGTACGTACGTTGGTTAATCTCACTTTGTAAGTCTAGAGTGGTGGGTTCAAATCCAGAGATTTAGTGACGAACTCATTGAGGTCTCACTGGTAGCCTGTAGATAAGCCATCGCAATTTGCCATAGTTGGGCAGAGTGGAAGTTAAAAATAACATTTAATAACAACCATAAGCATGATTTATATTAATATTTAATCATAAATATGCGTTGTATGGAATATGTACTCAACATGTATAACATCTACATAAAGATAACTATGTCCTAAAACGGACTAGAAAATGTGCGTTTTTAGTGAGATGGCGAAAATTAATTTGCTCTGCTTCTCATGGAATAATGCTATATAGCCTATGTTGAGTTAATTCTGAGAATCTCAGGAGCATCAAGTATTGTGTATTATTTTTGTTATTGTGTGTATGTATTATTGAGGCTACTGCTGCTTTTTGGCTTGTTAAATAGTTTATATAATTGTTGACTTTTGTTTTGTAAGACTATATTCTAGTTGTTTAGGCCTTTATAAAGGAAATACATTTTCCGAATCATCGGCCAACATTATAACATTACTTACTTCCATTCTCTGTGGGCATATACACTATAAATGTTATATAAATGGATAGCTGGATAGCGTTTTACAGACTGTACTATTGAAATATATGTTTTCAGGTCAAGTTTGCGGTCATCTCTATTAACGAAAAAAATTCGTTGAAATTATGAATTTGACATAGTGAAAATAAAAATTATTATATAAATATATGCACCCGACAAAAAAAACAAACAGATAAGCTTTGAGAATTGCTTAAAAAATTAACTCTGACCCTGACTATTTGAGATTCACGTTATAATTTATGGCTTTTACCTGAGACAGAACAACCGACAAATATATTCTGCGGCCTATAAGAGCAATAGCCCGCATTAGCGGTGCGGGGGGGACGAGATTGTCCCAATAAATCAGAATATTAGAGAGAAAGCGGTAACCCTGGCTACTATATCATCCCTATTATCCCCTGCAGATTCAATTTCCCCGCCTTCCATTCATTAGAAAACAGATTTCATTCTTAATACTGTCTCACTTCACTGCTATCAGCGTAGTGATACGTTCTCAAAGTGGGGAAAACGCTCCTAAGCCCATTCTCTCAAAGAGGGAACAATAATTAAATTTTAAAGATTTGAATTTCGGTTCCTAAAAAAGAAATTGTCACTGGCCTTAATACAACCAAGTGTTTTAGCATTCGAAACGCTAGCAAGACGAAATGTGTGAGATTTTTTTTTACTTTTGCCACAACAGTTACTTGTTGATAACAGAGATTTCTCATACCGTTATTTAAAAAAATATGTCTATTTTAAAAGATAAAAAATTACACATGATAGAGGTTACCTCCCTATTACCTCATAGATTTTAAGCAAAGTTGAAATTGTTTTTTGTTAATAATGAATCTGAAACAACTGAGTCGTTTCTTAAATCAGAAGTGACATTTAAGTCATTTCAAATGTTCGGAATATTGCATAAAACACGGAAATGTAGACGAAGACAGTTTATGAAGCTTGCTTTTCACCATTTTGAAGAATGTATCCAAATCAATGGGTATTTGGAGGCTTGGTGTAGAGAAGCCAAGAAGGTTATTTTTTTTTTTTTTTTATTTTTTTTTTTTTTGTTTTGCCATGCAATGAATATTCTGTACACCCAGGAACAACATTTGCCTGAATTATGGAAATCATACCAAGGTCTCATAAAAATTCCGGGAAATCTTTTCAGGCATTATACAGTCAAACTAATCACAAACGTTTGTTGATCCTAACACAGGAACTCATACCCAAACAATTGAGTCATCGTGGGCCAGCGCTAAAAGAAGGAACAAAATTGGATGTGGATCCAGAAAATACTATACCTTCTAGACTCATACGTAAGTTTGTTTACAAAAGAAGTGAAAATCAGGTTTACCTGTTCGCGAGATCAATTACCAGGTGTAATCTATAAATAAAACAAGTGATAATGAACTCTAAATGTTACTACCATATTAGATATCTAAACTTACAACGTAATCGATAGCTGAAAAAGGGTTTACAGTGGGTGCCAGCTGGTCTCGGCGCCGTGAAAAACATAGATTAGCGTTAATTGGCTTCTTTTGCAAATATTCTACATTACCAGTTTCGTTTTGTTAGATTATGGAACGAAGTCTATACAAGTGCAAGTCTATGATCGTGGAAATTTCTAAGTATAATTTCCCAACGAGAATAAGCTTAAATTGCGATCAGATCTTATTTTCTACCGTTCTAATTATAGCATGAGTATTATTTGTCATCGCCTGAGAAGAGATGGGCAAAAATCTGAAACGACCCAATTTAAGGAGGAACCCCTAAAGCAGAGACGGGGATGTGACAATGGTTAGATATTGACTAGTGTAAGAAGCGGTCTGGAACGAGGTCCCATCTCAGGGCCCGGTGAGTAGTTCTCCTAATTGGAGAGAGAGAGTTAGATCCTTCCAAGTCCGGAGCAGGCCACAATTAGGTGGACAAGATCTCAGTCCAGGGGGGGGCATCTTGGGCAATTCTCGAGCATCCCCCCCTGGTGCTTCCAAAGATCCCCCACCCCCAGTAGGAGATAGGCAGGGGCCACAGAGACGGAGCCTTGTCCTATTCATATCTCAGATTCAATCAAGTTCAGACCGCGGAAACTCTATATCCGAGAAACTCTCTAAGTCCGAGGATTACGAGATTCTTCCAAGTGGGCTTTGCCGTCCTCCGTCTTATTTCTCCCCCCTCCCCCCACCCCTTTCCCTCTGAAGCACTATCTCTCTCATAACCTGTAATAAGGACGGATCGATCGGATCGTCTCAGACCCAGTCATTTATAAATAAATTTACCCTCCTGGAACTCTTGAAGTCCCACTTCGAACTAAATAAGTCTTACTTATAGCAATTTACAGACTGTATATTTGCATTCAATTTACTGTACCAGTCAATACCAGATGAATTTTGTTTCCTTTACAGAAGAACACAATTCGAACACTAGAGATGGCGTTACAATCGTTATAGTATATCGAATCTCTAAAAGCCCTTCTACCTTCCGCTCTTCAAAAGATATTTGTTATAATGATGATTTCACAAATGAAGCTCTTATGTACCCCAAAAAATGTTAATTATTTCATCTATATTTGTAAATTGAAAGCTTTCTGTGTTTTTCCATATTTCCAAATCTTCTACATCTTCAAGAACTCTTAATAAACAAATATACTGTTGTATATATTGTTCATAAATACAACTCCAAAGAAAAACGTAAAAGGAAGAAAGCAGTCTTCCTGTCATTTTTCAGCAATTCATCCCCCTGGCCAATTCTTTCTCTGAGACACAAAATATTCTCCTTCCTTGAAGGGTTGTTTATCTATGAGGTTTATCGCTTCTGTTTATATTATACTAATAATAATATAGTAAGATATTAACCATTTCTGCTCTCTAACAGAGCTTTTTCTATCCCTATTAATGCCGAACAACGATGCATTGTTCGCTACAATTGCCAAAAGTGCCTACGACTATTTTTCGTTGTCCAAGCGATTGCTGCCTGTTGTACGCATCACAAGAGTTCTATCTTTCAAAATAACTCTATAAACCGTTATAAATGGTTCAAATTCATTGCATTGCAATTAAAAAAAAACAACTAATTATTTATTAGACATTTTTGTTGGTTGCTAATAGTTGAAGCCGGACACTGTATGCGCAAGAAGCTTGATAAAGGGTAGTTTCTTGTAACTCCAATCCCAACATGTTTATGACATCAGCTCACTTGCCACATGCATCGGTGCGGCGAGACTAAAATCTTTCTTCCAATCTTCCTTGCCCGTCTACATGAGCAGTTAGCCTTTCTTACACGTAGGTGAAGTATAATTTCGTTGAAATTATTCTTTCTTTCTCCCCCAATACGTTGAATTTGAATTTCTTAAATATCATATTTATTGTGGTTTGGTTTTTGAGAATTTTTCCAAGTACTAATAAATTCATCAAATTTCACCGGGTTTCTTAACATAGACACCCGTTTTCCCAGGATACTAAAATGGTTAAAAACGAAGCAAAGCGGTCTATCTAACGGCTATTCTATAAATGCATTTTTCAGGTGAACCCTTAGGAATTAGGCGTGGTTAATGTTCAACATACATCCTTGCGTTGTGTAGCTACTACCTGTGAAGTCCTGTAATTTGCGATGAATTTGTAATTCTCATTTAAATAAGAATTATATGTATTTAAATATTTTTAATTTTTACTCAACCATAATTATTGCAATTGAGACTCCTTATTAAATAACCTTTCAAAATTTTGAATGAGAAAAGTATCGTGGTAGATTTAGTGTCTCACGGATTTTACTTTGACTCCACCCTACCGGGAATGAATATTAAAAAGTTCGTCACGCAGCGGCTGAGTTAACTAAGCAGATTTCCCACGTCAAATAACATTAGAGAATTCTTCATACGGGTAACTTAACACCACCGAGAATTTTTTCGAAACTCGCGTCATGAGTACGACGTCAAAAGCTGATTTCCCTTAAAATCATACCAATTGATTTAATATATTTTTGACGATACTCAAAAATCTTCTAAATAAGATGAGACCAGAATGAAACGATTTCCACAACCCCAGGCGCAAACCTCTGGTAATACATTTTTTTTTCTTATTTCAAGGAAAATATAATTACAATAGGAAAATGATCGCATTAACCACCGTCATTTACGCCTTGGACATATTATTATATATATATATATATATATATATATATATGTTTTGAAGGAAACACACTGCCGAAATCTTTTTATACTATTAAAAACTTACTCGGATTGCGAGAGGACCTGAATGTAAGTCCCGGCCGAATCAGAAGATTTTTCTCTATTATAAAAATACATGAATAATAAAATCGAACCTGGAAATTATCAGTATATTAATAGAAAATTCTATTTCGTGCCTGGTCTAAATAACGTGCGAAGGTATGTGATGTTCCAAAGATCATTAGTTATAAATATAAGATAACAATTTTAAAAATGCTACCCTTATTCTTTTCTAGTTAAAATTAAAACTTATTATAGAAAATGGAAATTTAAAATCCCCTAAGGTACTCTGAATCGGACAACTCCGGCAGAATTCATAACTCATTTTATTTTTTTTTAAAGTAAATTCAGGAGATAAATTAAAAATCAAAGTTTGCGGAAATTTTAAAAACTATTTTTTTGCAACCACAGTACCACCAGTATCTCTTTATTAATACTGTGGGACTTCCATTTAGCGATAATGGGATCTTTAGTCGAACCTCTAACCCTTCTTTGTGACTATTAGGGAACATAATCGGCGCACTTGTTGTGGTTTAGGGTCAGGGTGGTTGTAGTTAATTAATAAACGATAAATGGGCGGACAGAGAGAGCCACCGGCACGGAGGGTGACATCCCTCGGCATCCCGTGGTCCCAGGCAGCCAACTTAATTACCACTGCCTCCTTGATTTAGAGCCACCCTCAGGCCGTGTATAATGTCTTAATCAAGTCAGCCATGCGTGGCCCGTTATGGCCGGTCTACCCCGATAACGACTTTTACATCTAGTCATCTCTCCCCTGCTGCCGCAAACCACCTTTTATAGCCACAACTCGCGCCGCTTTGGATCTGGAGGGGACAACTCTTAGTAGATCTCTCTCTCTCCCTTCTTTTTTGTGAGTGTACAACCACCCTAATAGTAATGAGGGTTTCAATTGAATTCTTTGTACGGTAGGCCTTTGGCTTTTGAGTCAAATGTTTTCATGATGTACATTTAGGTTAGGGCAGTATGAGATTCAATTTAAATTTGGCACAATTGTTTCAGTTCATACTGTAATTTGCAGTTTACCTCCGGATCAGGGGTGTCTCGTGTCGTTACCGGCTTTACGGGTTGGGCTATTATCCGCACGAGTTACCCGCCTGGAAAATAGGAATTTATTTAGTGACAGAATTCTTTAAATAAAATCCTTAGTCCCACCCTGACTAGGAAAGAGTGGTAACCTATAGATAATCCGTCCCAATTAGCCATAGAAGCAAAAAGTGGGCGTTAATAAATAAATAATAATAATAAAATTAAGTTTAAAATTAATAATAAAAATAGCTTTCAAGAATGATAAATGGATTGTCCCCGAGCCGCCGCTTTTATTTGAATCCTATACATATTTCATGAAGTACTTACACTGCAAATAACCGAAGATATCATCACTGAGAATATTTTCATATAAGATGTGTATATTATTTAATTATTATTTTGTTGAAGTTATTTTGTTTTTATATGTTTCTTTTTATTTTTTTACCGTTAGGTATATTATTTGCAAAAAAAAAGTGCCACAAAAATTAAGTTGGTAACAGAAAAAATATTGTAATTTACTGTTATGCTATTGGAAATATTTTTTATTGAAATGTATTATGTGCATACTTTATCCCCATCTGACTTTATGTGTGGTACATGCAGACAATTAAGTCCCATGTTAAAAGGTTATTATAACATGGAAAACAAAAAACAAAATCATTAAATCAAGTGCTTTTATTTATTGAAGTTCATGTTATGCTACCAAGGCTAACCTTTTCTACCCAGGATGAATAAATGGATTTTATTTAGTGAGTTTATCATTAGAACTTAGGCTTGTGTTAATGTGCCTTTATTCACATGGATAACTTCAGCTCCAATTAATATGCTCGGTTTTTTATTCAGCGAAGTCAAAAACAAATCCCAGTCAACCACCCATTGAGCTTTAAAATGAATTTGATGTATAATAGATCTTTGACAGCATTAAAGAGAAAATCCACACAATTTTTTGAGGAGATAAAAAGTAAACTTAGATTATTGTTTAAAGAAAATAGCTACCCAAGCAAAATAATAGAGAGTGGAATTAAAAAAGTAGAAAAAATATCATTTATTCCAAATTAAAAAACGTGGAAATAAATTCTGAATTTAATCCAAATATTTTTAAATTTACTGACAAGTTCTTTTCAGATATAGATGTACGTAATAAGAAAAAAAGACGAATTTCATTAGACAATATAGAAGAAAATAGCCAATAAAAAAGCAAAAGCTAACAAGCAACGAATTCAAATTAGAAACAAATAAAAATAATAAGAGAAAGAGGGAAGATGTAGTCGACCAGATGATAATTCCCAAAAAGAGAAGCTTCAACAAACCTCTATGACAGGATTTTTAGCTTTAAATCACAAACAGAGAAGTCATAATAATAAACTTATTACTCACATTTTATTGCAAAATAGTAAAAAAGAATTAAAAGAAAACTTAGATAAAATAAAATTACAACCGTTCTATTCCTTCAACTATCACGCACAAATATATAGAAAACTGAAATTAATTTGTAATGGGGTATGTAATATAGACTGGAAATATAACAATAAAATAGGAAAAAAAGTTTAGTAGAATTAAAGATAAAGTAACTGAATCAAAATCTAAATATAATATATATGAAATTAGTAAGGTAATATAAGAAGTAAAACTGCTTTGACGGATTTTTCTATCTCCAGGAAACACACAACTTTTGTTATGTGCATGTTTGTCGAAAAACAAATAGACAATGAAATATCGCGAATTTTTATTTCAAGCCTCCCTTATAACCCCCACTCCCGTTCTAACCTAAAAATTTTAATATAGCTTATAATCATGGAAGAATTCAAGCTAATTGACATACCGAGTTTTTTTAAGTTCGGTTTAATCGTTAGCGCCCAATGAAATAGTTGACTCCCGCTTTAGTTTATAGTGTATATCTCGTTTATACTTTGTTAAAAGACAAAAATGAATAAGACAAAAGTTACTCTAAATAACAAAATAAAGAACTCTTGTTATGCTCATATTTGCCGAAAAACGAATAGAAAACGAAATACCGCTATTTTTAAACTTAGGCCTCCCTTACAACCCCTACTCCTGCCCGTCCCTAGAAATGTTGGTATGGCTTGTTATAATGAAAGCGTTAGTGCTAATACACATACCGAGTTTTATTTATTTCGGTTGGGTCTTTTGTCCCAAATAAAATTGTTCACTACCGCTATAGGTTTTAGCGTATATCTCGTTTATAATTCGGTATACGAAAAAAGTGTATATAACAAAAGTTACTCTAAATAACAAAATAAACAACTTTTGTTATGTTCATATTTACCGAAAAACCAATAGGAAACGAAATATCGCTATTTTTAATTTCTGGCTTTCATTATAACCCCCACTCCTGTTCGTCTCAGAGGATATTAATATAGCCTAAAGTCTAAGTTGGGTTAGAAGTAATATACATCCCAAGTTTCATAAAATACGGTTCAACCGTTTATGCTTGAAAAGGTAACAAACAAACATACACGAAAGAAACAAAATGCAGTTATGGTGTCTATGATATGTGAAACGAAAAGTTATCGTGAAATTTCGCGAAAAAAATCAATGTACAGACAGAGGTTACAATTTTATATATATATAGATATATAGATATAGATGTAGGCACCTACTAATACAATATATAGCAAAAGAATTATTAAGGAAGTGTTAAATTAATGTTATTAATAATTTTTTTATATTTTTTTTTAAAGGGATAGCCCCTGAAGAGGTGGCAAGTAATCCACGAAGTATGTATGGCAGTTTCAAGAAAGTTTGCACCGAAAAAAATGTTTTTTATTGGAGACCCTTGCAATAAAATTTGAAGAATATGTAAATGATATTGGGCCCAGAATAAGAATAATTTTAACTACAATACAAGTATAGTATAATAATATAAGTATAATAATTGTATAAGTACAAACAAGTAGACTTTCGTTTATTCCCTGTTGTTCGTAAGGTGTCCCTGCTACTCCGAAGGACATAGTTCCTTTCCCGCTTAACAATTGCTGAGTTACTTCAATTAGACATTCGGAAAATTGATTAGGTATGTTTCTTGAATTATATCAATAAGTACTATTGGAAGATTGAACTTATATTGAACTAGTGCATCATGCCTTCTAGATTAGTGGAATAGCTCGGTGCATTTTGAAGAGAGCGTAGGAGACCAGATGTGGCAAGACAATGAACATCCCGGGGGTGACGATGAAGGCGGCAGTAAGAGCTCTTCTCTTCCTCCTGGGTGGTATCTCCCACCTGTCTACAAAATGCTATTCTCCCTTCTTCATTCGCCGCATACTCTTGACTCTTTATCAATGGATTATACAACTTGATCTTTCTAGTTGTGGTCGTCCCGCCAGAATTTACGTCATTTTTTACACGAATTAAAGGCGTAATGAATGATCCAGTGTCGTTACATTAATTCATTTATAGCAGTTTGGGTTCGTGTGATAAATAATAATTCTTAGGTTTTACCTACCATAATGACCAAAGACAAAAAGAATGCGAAAGTATTCTCTTTCAAGGAGAGGCAAATCATTACCGTTTAATTCCATCATTTAAATAATACTGGCAAGAAATCAAAGATGGTTTCCCCAACTGACTTTTCTACCAATATTGCCGGAAATTATGTGAGAAGTTTAATTTCTTCTTTCCGGTTGGTTTGGAAAAATATAAAACAGTATACTACCAGTGGCGGGACCTAACAAAACCCGACGCTTATACTTTTTTTGCCCAACCCTCTCTTAAAGAGAGGAATTAGACATAATGACTTAGTATAACTCAAAACATAATGCTTGATTTTTGGGTCATTAAGATACATAATACGTCAACATTTCTAAATCGGAGATTTTTTTTTTACATTTTATCACTTCGATAAAGTACCACTCTGTATACACACGAACGAATTAAGTGAAACGAGTTAAATAAGCAAATTCTGTCTTATGAATGCTGATTATCCAAAGCTCAGAAATTTACGAGATGATTCTGCCTAATGAAGTTCTACAAGAAAACTCAGTGTCTTATGGTCGTGTATTAAGTACTACTTTCTTTAATATCGGAATTAAGTGTTGGCCTTATTCCATGACAGGTATTCTACTGCATTTATGCTGACGACCTAATCCTTAATTTTTCGATTAAAAAAATGCAATGCTCGATTCTACCAAAATATCTTATAGCAAACCAAAATTTTTACGTATGATGTTTTTTAAGAACTAGACTTGGGCGACCCACATTAAAGATCTCTTTAGTAAATACAAGAAATAGTTGGATTTATTGAGGATTCTCATTAATACTAAATGGGGAGCTGAGAGGTGTACAATGCTACGCTTCTATAGGGCCTTTACCAGGTCTCGATTGGATTATGGCTGCATTACATATTCATCTGCCAGTTGTAGCATGCTCAAAGCATTGGACGTCATATACAACGCTGGAATTAAATATCAACAGGGGTATTTCGAACAAGCCCCGTCAATAGTACTTACGTAGAAACTGGAGAACCTCCACTGGATTGCAGATGTAAGATGTGTTTAAAATTTCTCACTATGGGATCAATCCATTTCGTCATCCAGCTGTGGTTGCTTCACTATTTTTAAAAAAAAAAATCCGATTTTTTCTTATATATCTAAGGAACATGTTGGATGTTGAAAATCATCATTTTAAAAATTTTGCTGGCAATATTTTTTGAATGGCGGCCATATTTGTTCGGTGAATTGTTACATTCAAGCGTTTACACCAACACCTATAACTCCTAAACTATTTGTCCGATTATTGTAGAACAAAAAAAAAAATTATTCAAAAAAAAATGGCTACATTTTATGTTTTACACACTTTTTACCCAATTTAGGTTTTAGGGGTTTAGGCTATGTTTTCATATTTCTAACCCCCTCTTTTCCAGTTTTTAAGGGTGATGTTTCTTGAGAAGGATAAGAATATTCAAGCCAAGTTTTTGTTTTTACAAATAAGTAAGAAGTTTGCCTACTTGTACATCAAAATGGCTCTGGATTGCACCCTAATTCTTGAAAAAAAGTCAAAAATTGTCATTTTTATAAGTATTCCAGTTTATAATTTGAAAAAATTAATTAATTTTGAAAAAATGGAGTTATTCAAATATTATCAACGAAGTAAACTGTAGTGAGGTAGAATCACATCAGGTAACAAGTTTGGCCTATTTGACAAAAATGTATTAAAATATTTTATTCAATAAAAATATATTAAATAAGTATTAAAATAGAAACAAATATCTTCTACTTTAGGTGTTGGCGTAAACACTTAGATGGGACAAATATGGCCGCCATTTAAAAACTATTGCCCGTAATTTTCATTTTAATTTTTTTCATAAAGTTGATAATTTTCAACTTCCAACATGTAAGGGTATTGTGTAAAAATAAATCTATTTTTTTTTTAAATAGTGAAGCAACCAAATTAATATTTTCTGGACGATTTGAAATGGATTGACCAAAAGTCAAAATCATTGAACAGTCCTTGTGTAAATACGTTGTTAAACAACACAATACAAACAAATAGAAAACCCTTAATATTAATATTTTCACAATACAAATGAAAATATTATTGTCTCTCCCATTCACCCACACAGGCAACTCTTCATACTAACATGAAAGTGTACAACTTAATGATTTAATCAGATTATCAACATTTAAAAAGAACGAAACTTTAGCCAGTTACTTCAATTTACTGATTTCTCCCGAGATGCTTTACGACATAGGAACCAATTAGTCAGAATCAATAAAGAGCCATTAACGAACTTGATCTGTCTTTTTGAATAAAACGTTTAAATATCGAGTTTGATAACGATCAAACAAAAATTGCGACCGCTAGAGCGTTGACATATATATATATATATATATATATATATATATATATATATATATATATATATATAATTTTGAACGGACCTCATTTTCGTCATCTCCTGGGTAGGATCGATGGACATTTGAAGAAATTTTTCGAAAATCGAGTCATAATTACGACCTCAATAGCTGATTTCCCTTAAGGAAAATCTGCTAAAAGTCCGTCAAGCAGAGGCCGTGTAACTAAGCAGATTTCTCACGTGCGTCATGTATATACATTTATCTCAGAACGTAAAAGTTCAATGAAATAAATATTTGGAATTAAGGCATCAAATAAAGTGATTCATAATATAGCAGCTTATTGTAAATATGACATTAGTAGGAGTGGGGGTCTACTGAAGGCTGAAAACTAAATAATGCAAATATATCAGTTAATAATAAAGATAGTGAAAAGTATACATGACAACATTTATAGAACATTACATTAGCAATAAGATTGACTCTATGCAATTTTTCGATCCGACGCATAACAGCGGAGAAATTTAGAATTTTCGAAATTCCCGCCTCTAATCACCCCCTCTCACTGGTCCGATTTAAACAATTAATGAACTTGATCTTTCCTTTTACATAAAACAATTATATATGAATTTAAAGCGTTAATATATATATATATATATATATATATATATATATATATATACATATAATATTGAACGGATCTCATTTTCCTCATCTCATCATCAATGAAAATTTTTGAAAATCGCACCATGAGTACGACCTCAATAGCTGATTTCCCCTAAGCGAAATCTGCTATAACGCCTTGTCCTCTGCAAGTGTTTTAATATATCCAGAGTGCGCGCGCACACACATACACACACACACACACATATATATAAATATAAAACATCATTTTAACTTTTGACGCACGTTTAATGGGTTTTCGCTATTTCATTCGTGTTGTGAGTGAATTAGATAAGCAAGAGAGTAACAAATCCACGCATTTAAGAATTACCATTTTAAGGTTAATTGACTAAGAGCGCTATCTGTGAGTGAGTGACCTAACTGTTCTAATGGCGTCGAGGCCTCCCCTAGAACAATGCGCTGCTCCTCGTTAGTAATCAGGGCAGTGTATTGTCCCCTGACTAACCATCCCTTTCCAATTATCCAATCTGCCAGATTCTCTTCTCTACAATCTCTCATCCTCTCCTACTACTTCCGCACAATTCAACTTCATGCATTTCACCGGGGACCTTTCACTCAGTCAGAATGGGGGACTTGTTTTCGGCCGGCCTGCGTGTATGGTTAGCGAAGGACAGAGAAAATTTGGGCTGTGCTGTTGTTTGCGCGCATTATTTTAGTGTTTCGTTTCATTTATAACTTTATGAATTTACAGTACATAATGAATAATTTAGACTTATTGTATAATAAGGGGACGAAGAATAAAGTTTCGCACAATGAAGATTTTTTTTAAATTTATTCCATGAGGCCTTTCAGCACATTGGTGGGAATACCCACTTGCTATCAGCAATAATAGATCTTATTTCTATGGGTCCCATGTCTGAACTTGGGATCACTTAACACTAACACATTAACCCCATTTCAGACCCGGGACCCATTGAGATAGCATCCATTACGGCCCATTGCACTTGAAAATAGCTCAGATATTCTGAAAAGGCTTTTGCAATACAGTTTTTAAATATAAACTTCATTGTAGAAAGACTTTATTCATCATATCTATATTCGGAACCTCCCACTCCTAGCACCCTAGACAAATATATAAATACCAAGTCTGCAAAAAAAAAAAAATAAAAAATGTTATCAACTGTATGAGATTTTTTTACTGATTAATGTTTTAGAATGCGCTGATTTCAGAAGTGATGCCCATTTGTTTCTATCACATAAGGGTTTTTTGCACTCGTTTATTTATAATTATCAAACATAATATTTTTTTTACAACAATTGAAAAATTATTTTGAGGCATATAGTAACAATTTTTTTTATTTTTTTTTATGAAGCCTTTTCTTTTTTTCCTTGTTACTTTGCCGAGTCATTTTCCGATTTCCATCTTTAGTTTCCCACCTTAAGCATCCAACAGCAACAGTAGTCTGCAAGCATTGTGAGATCCCATCTTCCTTGGTATCGCCTCTCGATATCACGGACATCCTGATGAAACCGCTCCCTCTTTTCTTCACTGCAAGTTCCCAGGAAAATATTCTATGTTTCTATGTGGGAGTGTAAAAAATGGACCTTCAATCCATGATGCTGCCTTGAGCTTCGTATGCTGCTAGCATCCGCTGAACCGTCCGTAGTTAGTTCAACTTCGTCTAGTCTATTGCCACATCTGCTGCATTAGCGAGTTCGTCCCGTCGTTTGTACGTCCAATGTTTTCATCTCCTGGAATGCACATCATTATCACTTTTACTTTTAGTTTTGAAATTTGTTCTAGAATCTCATTAATTAAGGGATGAGTTTTTTAAAATGTTTTTAACGAAAGTAAACAACTTAATGAATCAGAGTAGTAATGTTATGTATGATAGCCCCAAAGCATTCGGCTGTTCCGTGCCGCGCAAACGCCAACATTATTCTTGAAAAAGTAAAGGAGATTACCTAGAAAGGATCACCACATGAGGTAATGATAGTGGAGCTGGATTCATTAGAAGAAATGGCACTTGCTAAATAAGCCAGCCAAAGCAAACGCAGTATTTCAAATAATAAGCATGGATACCAAAAAAATGATCGGGAAGTCTTTCTTTTCGAGGGGAAACTAATTTTATTGTATTGATATGTAACAGTGAATGGCTCAGAAAATACATGTGTTTTGTAATGAAAATCACGAAATTGCTTTAACTGATAAATGAATCCAATCTTTATATAATCACGAAGCATTTAACCCGACAAGGAAGGATTATACAGCTAATTATTAAATAAAAGTACACAAATGTAGATCGTGGATTCAATTCCCGCATGAACAATAGGAAAGCATTTAGTGATGAACCTACTAAATAACATCCTTAGTCCCACTGACTAGAAAAGAGTGGAAACCTATAGATAACCTACCCAATTAGCCATAGTAGCAAAAAGTGGCATAGTATAAGCCATAGTAACCTGTAAATATCCTCCTCAATTAGATCTATCCCACGAAATAGAAGTTGGTCAATTACATTTCTTAAAATAAACATATGGGATTAGTTGAATAGTTAACCAAAATGGAACTAGCGGAACCAGTATTAGCGTATTTACTTACAAATCATTATTTTATTAGTTTTATTTTTGTGGCTAACTTCAACCGTGCATTACCATAGTGTAAATGGTTATGGAAATATATTTACGCCTGAACTGACATATAAAACGGTGAGTCATACGAATTATTTATTGGCTCTGTATTTTATATATATATATATATATATATATATATATATATATATATATACTAGCTCAGATACCCGGCTTCGCCCGGGAATTCATTTGAGGCTGAATGGTGATGGTATTTTTTAGCAGGCTTTACATTGCACAATATTTTGACATTTACCCGTCCCAGTGTTTAGGATTGATACCCATCTTTGCCGTGGATTTGCTAATAATAGAATTATTTGTTCGATAAGGCTTCACAGTCTTCGATATTTTTATGTTTCCCGTCTCTTATACATAAATTATAACTTATTAATGGAAGAATTAATGCTAATTGACATACCGAGTTTTGTTAAGTTCGGTTCAGCCGTTAGTGCCCGCTAAAGTTTTAACGTATAACTCATTTATACTTAGGTATACGACAAAAGTGTATATAACAAAAGTTACTCCAAATAACAAAATAAACAACTTTTGTTATGTTTATATTCACCGAAAATGCAATAGGAAACGAAATATCGCTATTTTTAATTTCAGGCTTCCCCTATAACCCCCACTCCTCCCCGTCCATAGAAATGTTGGTATGGCTTATTATAATGAAGGCCTCACTGCTAATACACATACCGAGTTTTATTTAGTTCGGTTGAGTCTTTTTTGGCAAATAATATTGTTGGCTCCCGCTATAATTTTTAGCGTATAAGGCATTTAAACTTCGGTATACGACAAAAGTGTATATAACAAAAGTTACTCTAAATAACAAAATAAACAACTTTTGTTATGTGCATATTTACCGAAAAACCAATAGAAAACGAAATATCGCTATTTTTAATTTCAGGCTTCCCTTATAACCCCCACTCCTGTTCGTCTCAGAGAAAATTAATATAGCCTAAAGTCTAAGTTGGGTTAGTAGTAATATACATACCAAGTTTCATAAAATTCGGTCCAGCCGTTTATGCGTGAAAAGGTAACAAACAAACAAGATATGGTGTCTATGACATGTGAAACGAAAAGTTATCGTGAAATTTTGCGAAAAAAATCAATGTACAGACAGAGGTTACAATTTTATATATATATATATATATATATATATATATATATATATATATATATATATATATATATAATTTTGAATGGCTGGGACGTGGTATGCCATAATTGTGACCCCTGAAGAATCCTTTCAGTCCATATTCAACCTCATAACCTTCTCCAGTACTTCTCCAGTGACCATAACTTATGAATTTCAAATGGAATGCCATACTTTTGACGACGGATTCTTGAAGAAATTCAAATTCTGTTTTTATCGGAGTTTTCTATTTTTCATCGGAGTCAAATTCTATTTTGGTGAATTTTTTGATTTGACGCTTCCTTTATCCCTAAAATGCATTCCTTTTAGAAATAATTACTACGTAATTGGTTTTCAATGAATTAATTCTAAGACCATTTTTTTGTGTTTTTATTTATTTATTTATTTCAGAATCCATTCCTTTTCCTGCAGACTTGTTTCGAAGATAATTTTTTTGGCTGCAAATTTTATGTCTTAGCATTTTTCAAGTAAATGTACCATTTTTGAAATAAATATTTGTGCATTTTCCATCTAAAGGATGCGTCAAATAGAAATGTTTACCGATACAAACTCCGATGAAAATAGAATTTGATTTTCTACAAGAATGCGTCATAAAAAGAGCACTCTTAAGTCTCAGCCACCTCGTATTAAAACAATTGCAGATTTTAGGGGGGGGGTGGCATGGGAAATTGCGACATCCTGTATATATAGCATTAAGGTTACATAATTATAAACCAACTTATAGAATTATTAGAATCAAGGCCTTAATTCACATAGCTCAACTGAGCCCCAAAATAGTAATTGAAAAGGTACTATAACCTCAACATTTGATTTAATTGTGGTAAACCCCTTTCGACTGTCGCTCATACATTCATTTATTGTGAGATTTCTGCTAAGTGTATGAGAGCCGAAGCCGAAAAGAGGGTTACTACAATATTTGGGGAGCGGGTGCGCTGGGGTTAAGTTTACCAATGTCATATTGACTCTGGGAGGCTGCTCCTCTCCAATTATGGCCCAGCTCGTTTCCAAACGGTTCGTTCATTTCTCTAATTGAACGGGTTGTGTGCCTAACCTAACTCTAACTCTAAACCACGGCTTAACCCTTTCACAGGTTAAACATCATTAATTCCACCGGGCGCTTCCACCATCCCTCTCCCGAACCATCAGCTGATTAGCCTAACCTATTCTTTTAGAAAAGTTTTCTCCATTTCCTTTATTATTTTTTTCTTTTTGTCCTTTTAGCTTAGTCATTGATGACTGCGATTCTTTTTACAGGAGTCGTTCATTTATAGTTTTCGTAAAACGACTATTTAATTGAAAATGAAAATTTGAATCACAAGAGCCCACATGACTTTGATGTGATATGATCTGCCGGCTTGACAATGCAGATAGCGCTACTTATTTAGTTGGAACTCAATTGCTTCTCAATGCTGAGAGAAAAATAAAAGAATAGTCTAACCTCAAATCCCGGCAGCCCAAAGGCTGAACATAATTTAGAATGCAAATGGGGTAAGCCCAATTAGTTGGTATAATCTGGCACCTTTAATACATTTATCTAGTTCGTTAGCCATGAGTCCCCTCCCACCTAAACTGTCTTTTCTATCCCCCTTCGCGTTTCGAGTTGATTTAACTGCTCTTTCTCAAGGGTTTTCCAGTGACTAAATATATTTATCATTTTAGTCAATGAATTGAAGCTTTAATGAAAAAAACCGAAGTTTGAAAATAAGCATTAATTAAAACGATTTCGAATGTACATTAATTTTTTTTCCAGAGTTATGAGGAACATAAGAAAATCAAGGAAGCGAAATTGGAATCAAAGCTCTGTGATTCGGAAAAGCTAATGCAGTTTTTGGCTCAGGCGCAAGTAGTAGACCCAGAAAACATTGTGAAGCTTTCATACCATGGCGACTTAACTCCTTTTTGCAAGTACGTTACATTCATTTATTTTATCCTTATCTAACTGGATATCTAAACATTTTATGTAAAAATAAAGTTAATGTTCGTTAGCTACTGAAATCGGACTAGAGGGAGTGGGCTTAGTGGGGGGAAATTCGAAAATTAAAAAGAATATACGTTATTATGAGTTGATCGAACAACTGAAGTTATCTAATTATGTTGAGAATTTAATTGTCTATAAATGTTGTTATAAACATTTTACCTCTACCTATTTTAGGTGTTAAGAGGGGTGAGTTTGAAAATCCAAAATATCTCCACTATTTATCTGTCGGATCGAAAAATGTTCTATACTCAATCTCTTTAAATATTTAATTTCCTACATCTGTTGTTCTATACATTTTCTTTCTTATCTCAAATATTTAGTTCTTTGTATATTTATGCTATGTCTTATGTAAACCCCTCTTACTATCGTCTGATTTTTACTTTAAATAACTGAGTCACTAAAAATTCCTATTCCAGCGTATATCAATTTCTGTTAACATTCGCTTCTTCTATAAATACGAACTAGATGCTGAAATGTGATGACCAGTTTGGCATTCCAGCCCGTGTGAAATCTGCTTACTTTCCGCAGCCTTTCTTGACGGACTTTTTTAAATTGTACCTATTGTTGTTATACAATGCGCAATGCTGTATACAATCGATATAGATAGTATATATGTGGTACGTAGTTATCTATAAATTATTTATTCTTTCTATTGTATTTTTAAATGAGGTGAATTAATATATCAGGACAGAATTGTTTTTCAAATGACCTATAATAATCTTTTCATTTAAGTAGATTTATTTATAAAGCACAAACGTCTGCAGAGAGAGAAATGGGGCAGCATGACAAATGAATGGCAGTTGGTAAATTCTTGTTTTTCATATCAATAACAATCAGTTAACTTGAGATTTCCTCAAGGATGTGTTTGGGGGTAATGTACTTTTTCCCTCAACAAATGTAGCCAATGTTTGTCATTACGACCCTAGCCCAAGTACGGATCGTACAGAAACGTAAACTGTTTGTAAACTATCTTTACACAAATATCTCTACAATTTTCTAAACAAACAATTTGAGGATTATTTGAAATGCAATTGAAATCTCTTTAGAGAATTTCACATTAGCGAAGGACAGCATCGTATAATAAATTTGGGGCCAAGGTAACTTTTCATTTTGTCGACCCAAGATGGCAAAGCATCTCCCTTTAGAGGCTTGTATATGTAAAGAAGTATTCGTCCTTTGACAAGATAACCATTGAACTCAGGTTAGCCATGTGAGTTAAAGCGTTAGCCTTTATCTCACATGGTAAACCTAGAGTGGCGAGTTAGATTCTTGCCTTGGCAAAGGAAATTATTTAGTGACGAAACTCATTAAATAACCTCCATAATCCCACCCTAGCTAGAAAAGGGTGGTAACCTGTAGATAACCCGTCCCAATTAGCCCCAGTTGCAAAAATTGGACGTTAATAAATAATAATAATAATAACTATTGAACAAAATAACCATTATCTATAAGATTCTGATTTAAACTTTTTTTTTTTTTAATTTTTGGATCTATGTTTGTTAAACACTTATAAACTGTCAAATTAGAAGGGTTTTTTCGAGTGGGGGGGGTGTGAAGATGAAGTATGAAAGTAGAGAATGGCCTTTTCTTATTTATCAAGCAATAACAGACATATAATTCACCTCTGTAACAATTTATTTAACTCGTCTTGTTTACTAACTTTCGTACAATCCCCGTATTGCTCCATTCTGTATATTTGGGAAACAGTAAATTTTATTACTTTCGCAAAAAGTTTGAAAACTTCAACAAAGTTAAATAATCATTTACGCAAGCCTAATGTTGTATGTGTAGATTGATAAGCGAATTCCATGTATAGAATGTAGTGAAAGTTTCATTTGCAGTAGGAAATATCCTTCACTGGTATGCTGTGGCGGTGGCACTTAAATATCAAATTAAATAACTCAATTTCAAAATTGGGTAGCGATTCAAGTTGTATTTTCTATGCCTGAAATTAAGTGAGTCTCGACTTATTTCCCATTTGTCACATGGTGTCCTTTCTTAATCACAGCATCCCAGTGCAATTAACTCATTGATCAGAGAACTAGAGACGAGGAAAGAGAATGAATGAAATTTAATTGAAAATATCGTGGAGGGATCATTGTAACAAGAAGGGAGGAACTAGTGAAAAGTCTATGACAAAAGATGATTCCCATAAAATAATAGCTTATATCAGCACTGTCCGGCAGAACTTGCTGTACAAAAGGCGTTTCCGCTGACACGCTCATTATTTTGTTATTACAGTTCGTTCAACCTACCTATTTATTATAGACCACGAGGAACCAAACTCCAAATAACGGAATTAATGTACACAAATTAAATTCCGGTTTAAATGTTTACAGGGAAATGTGTGGTTTCAGTACCTTTTCCTTCATACTTACAATATTAATTCATTTGTAGTGGTTCAATTAATAACGTTCAATTAAGCCCAGTAATGAAAGGCGTTAATTAAGTTGAAAGGAAGACTGTGACAGAGAAGTTTTATTAGTAAATAAACGTATATTAATCATTTTAATAATTTAATTTCTTGGGTCGCGGACTTTAGCAAACATACCAATAGACCTACCGTTACAGCTTTAGGGACCCCATCCATGCTATTCGAGACTGTTTTCAACACACTTCAGCTGCATTATAAGGCTCAAGTCTTGATTCCGGACAACGATTTGCGATCGCAAGAAATGACACACCTACCGAAAACGGCCGAAGTGCTTCCAAAACGAAGCCCGATTGCATTTGGACGTGACCGTTGAAGAAGATAGACCCAGAGAAGTTGGTCAAAGAGATTCTCGTACTGACCCCAGAAGTACACAGAGAGTTATAGCGTTCATATAACGTTCAGTATTGCTCTGGTCACTTTATTTGTTGGACCCAAGGAAATTGCTGTCTGAAAAAAAATAAATGATTTACCACAATATTTTGTTTCCTGCTTGAAGATCTTAAGCCGCTATTTAAGAACTTTTTCTCCTCTTGTCTTTTAAGTCCCTACTACATGGAACTCTGCACTCTCCTTTACTTTGTCAAAACATTCATATAGCTAGCCAATTGGATTACTTCATAGCACATGCTCTACCTCTCAGAACCTCTTAGCGTTCATTGTTTCCCATATGATACGTTTCATATCTTCTCTGATCTCCTTTCTCCGGACTACCTTTCCCATTTTGAGCACATTAGTGATCTATGATGTGGTAATATTTTCCATTTTAACTGGAGCTTCAAGGGAACCCGACAGCACTCTTATCTAGCACCCTAACGTCATTGCATTTGATAAAGCTTCTGTCTGAGTGCCAAGAGATTTTCCTTGATCTTGAGATCCGAGGTAATTGTCAATTAACTCGTCATTTATTAAAGTTACATAAAATTAGTATATGAAGTTCCATAATATATGAAGTTTGGTGTCACAACTTTCGGATTTTAGCCACAATCTCCATATGTAAGAGATTACTCAAATAATCGACGTTTGGGACAATTTTCTATAATGTAATTACTGATTTTCATTAATAGACATTTCTTTAATGTCCGCTTTCTCCTTTCATTGGAGCGCTAAAAGGTGATATCATAATGTAGTCACAGCTAATGTAATATCATAAACATATTCCTCCAAAGATAAGTTGGTTTCGTTATTTTATTCTTCAAGTCTATGTCTTTAATCTAAGAACCACTTTTCAACGAATTCTCCTTTAACGTTGAGCTATTAAAGTAAGTCACTAGAAAATCCCGGGACTGAGTTTCATTTTGATTGGTGTAAATACCAATAATACTTTTAAATTCTTATATAAAGTGTATATATATTGTGCTTGCGGATTGAGGTTGCGTTTGTGGACGCGGAGTATGTGAGTGCAAGTGCAATAACTTTCGATTGCACTCTTAAAGCTCAGAATACAAACTTTCGGTTTTTGAATTGTTGACATCATTTGTTTAACCAGAAGAACAGAGAGATCTACATAAATTAGACAAAAATGAATAATCGTTATTTCCCCGTATTCTGGATTTTTTTTTTTTTGATTGTGCTCGAAAAAAATACATTTTATGTTCTGTGGCATGTTTTGATACAATGCATAGGAGCGGAGATATTTCTGATTTTGTGTGTTCGCCTTCCTTACAACCCCCAATAATGACAGTAGGGTACCATATGGTCAGCAAGCTGTATTCATTGTGCTGCTCTCTTAAGAAGCAAAGATCATTCACATCATTTTATAATCGAAGTTTTTAAATAGTTATTAGCAAAGATTAAGTAAATGCAAATTCTGGACTTTTATTAGTAATACAGGTCTTGAAACTTAATTATCACACCCTCTAACTTTTGGCCGAAGTTTACCGTGTAGACAGGTTTCCTGTTGGCAGATATTTGTATAAGATATATGATTTTTCTTCTACGTTGTGATAGTAGTATATTAAATATAAAATATGATATCCATTTGAAGCTGTACGGAAGGAACTTGGCAAGATTTTTAACTTGATTAAAAAGACGGCAGATAATGCACATATCTGATGTGATGTGTTAAGGTAGATTTGCTATATGACGTTTCTGTATATCATATACACGTATTTTAAATCGTCTGGTGAATTTTCTGTATTTAACTTTGTTGCTTATGATAATTTAAAACATGAATAAGATAAACCCACATTTTGTTTTTATTTTACTCCATTGTATTTTGTAGTTGAATCATGTGTCGATGTTAAAAATGTCAAAAAAAAAAGTCCTTCACTCTGGGGCTGCCTAAACTAAGCAGATTTCCCACGGGATAGTTTACAACAGATAAATCTACATACTAGTAACACAGCCGTGAATGTTAAGAGAATAAATACAAACGGTAATAGGAAATCATTCAGTCAATTGACATAATAATAACATCTACAACGGAAAGCGTCTGAATTGTAAACAAACAGGGCAACCAACTTCGCAGCGCTTAATAGATAGAATTATTCTAGACAAAATTGGAAAGATGAACAATCAATGAAATATATCTGAATATAACATATTAACTTTATTGAAAACTATAGCTAGGAGAGTAATTTGAAATTAATCATAATAATTTCTATCTCAATCCAATAATCTAATAATCCAAGAATTAAAGAAGAGGGGGGGGGTCAACAGAACGTATTTGTTTGTATCTCGTGTAATAAAGCTTTGTTGAAAATAATATTTGGCATTTAACCCTATAACGAAGTGGTTCATATGGGGAATCTGCTAAAAGAACGCAATCACATTGATGGAATAAATGTATGCACTTGGGGCCATTTGGCGACAGTGCAAGTCATGATACACATTGGCAAATTGCGTTTAATCTATGCCCATAGCTCTTCTACTTATTATAAACCGTCTATGATATTATTTTGACATGAATCAGGTTTTCCCTAGCAAACAGTCCTGGGGCGGATGTTGGAACTGAGAAATATTTCTGCCATGACGTGATAACTGTATAGGATAACAAAGAACACGGAAATAGATAAAATTAAATAATGCTCCTGGCAAGTTGATTAACAAAGTAAATAACACAATAGGAAATATCTAGTCGCGAATTCAATTTAAATATTTATATGTCTGTTATATTTATTGCTATGGACAGCTGCTATGACAGGATCAAACAATATAAAGGTTATTTTTTCCACCCAACTAAACTTTTCCTTAATCAGATAATCCCTGCTAAATTTATAGAATAACAGAATAGAAATACGCTCTTGAAACGTCATCCCACATTATTTTCTCTTTTTCTAAGAATAATAAGTCGTTGTTAACCGAACTTAAACTAGACACAAAATGTTTATTGTTGTAGTAAGTAACTTACTTAAGGGTCCAGGGGAAAAACCCCGTCAGTCAAAAAAAGCAAATCTTGAGAAAAACGCGTTTGAATGTTTTTCATTCTATTGAGGCTCAAAAAATGAACAAAAAGAATCACAAAAACATCAAATTAAATCTGTGACTTATATTATTCAAATAAAATGTTTACAATTAAAATTTTTAAAAACAAAATGATTGATTACAAATAAAATTTTTACAAATAAAATGATTGATACAAATAAAATGATTGATTACAAATGAAATTTTTACAAATAAAATGATTTATTACAATTAAAATATTTACAAATATAATGATTGATTACAAATAAAAATACAAATAAAGCATTAAAAAAATTAAATTCATGTGGACATAAAAAGCAGATGATATTAAACCTTGATAAAAAAATACAGTATTTTAGCAGATTTCCCTTAAGGGAAATCAGCTATTGAGGTCGTACTCATGACGCGATTTTCAAAAAATTTCTTCAAATGTCCATCGATCCCACCCAGGAGATGACGAAAATGAGGTCCGTTCAAAACTATATACATATATATATATATATATATCTATATATATATATATTTGTCTGTTAACACTCTAGCGGTCGCAATTCTTGTTTAATCGTCACCAAACTCGGTATTTAATCGTTTTATCTAAAAAGAAAGATTAAGTTCGTTAACGGCTGAAATCGGACCAGTGGGAGGGAGGGTTTAGAGGGGGGATTTTCAAAAATTCGAAATATCTCCGTTATTATGCATCGGATCGAAATATTGTATAAAACCAATCTTATTGCAAATTAAATTTACTATAAATATTGTTATATGCATTTAGTCTCTATCTTGAATATTAACCGAGATATTTGTATTTGTAATCTGCGTGTGGTCGGACTTTCCGCCGAGAGCTCTGGTGGCCGTTTCCATAACTATTCGTCCCTCGTGAATAGGTTTAGAGGTTAGGTTAACTGTTTTTTGGGGCTAGAAACTACTGGGTTATTACGACGTAAATAATGTTTTAGGTTTAGAGGTTTCTTACTACTACAGTTGTTATTCGGCAGATTTCTCTATTGTAAAACTTCACGTGGGAAATCTGCTTAGTTTACGCAGCCCCTGCGTGACGGACTTTTTTACTTTTTTAATCTTTTATTATCATCTGCTTTTTCTGTAAATATGTCTCACCACGCTATATTTTCTCGTCAATCGGGGGGTCGTCACCGTAATCCTCGTCACTTTCTTCAAAAACATTGTCCGAAATTAAATTTTGGTAGAAATTCTTTGCCTCTGGACTTTCCAAGAATTGAGACAAATAAAGGAGATCAAACAAATAAAGTAACTGTTACTTTAAGCAAAAATCGAATGAGTAGAAGTGGGGTTAAGAAAAGGATAAAACTAATAAATATACATAGGTGGGTTAATATTCGAGTCAAGAGAAAAATATGCACAAAAGAACAATAGTTGAATTAAATTTCTAACGTAATTGGTTATGTAAAATATTTCAGGCAAAGTCGTAATAATTTTTTATTTTACCATTTATCTTAAATCGGTTCTTTTTAAGCTAGGAAACAATAAGTCCTATAAGCTTGGAATATTATTTATTATTTATTTATTAACGTATACTTTTTGCAACTTAGGCTAATCGGGACGGGTTATCTAGAGGTTACCACCCTTTTCTAGCCAGGGTGGGATTTTAGGACGTTATTTAATGAATTTCGTCACTAAATAATTTCCTTTGCCCAGGCGAGAATCGAACTCGCTTGGAATAAAAACCTGCGTTATCTATTGGTTTATTGCTAATGAGGAACGAATTACAGTTTTACTAAAACTTTAAAACAGAAATATTTTGACTAAAATTCGAATTAGGGGGGAAATGTGTATGACCTATAAATGTAGAAAAATTAAATTTGCAAGAAGACTGATTTTGCAAATTTTTTTGATAAGTCTCATAATAACAGAGATATTTCACTTTTTTTTTTATTTTAACCCACTTTAAACCCTCCCCAGGTCTGATTTCAGACATTGACGAACTAGATTGTCTGTTTTACTAGAACATTTAAACATCGAGTTTGGTCAAAATCAAACAGCTATGACTTAACAGACAAATATATATGTATATGTGTGTGTGTGTGTGTACATATAAATTTCAATCGACCTCATTTAGGCTGAAGGACATTTGAAGACAATTTTTGGGAACCGCGGAATGAATACAATGAATAGCATTTTTCCTTTGTGGGAGATTTCAAATTTCACAGACTATAGGCCAACAAGTCATGGTGACTTCAAGCAACCATAAGTATCTACTTGAGGGATATTTAGAGCAATAATTTACAACTAAAAAATATTTGCCCATGAAATAGCTTCTTCTTATAAGAAATATAGTAACTGCTTGAAACCCCAGAAAATGCTTGAAACCCGCAAGAAAGTATATCTCCAAATTATTTAATACATTTTATCAAAATTGTAAATCCAGTTGATAATTAAATTAAAAGGGCTATTTTCGATATACGGTAATGTTAATATCAGATGGAACTCGAACCTGATTTTGCTATTTAAGTATTACCAGCTGAGCTTCTTGTAAATACTAGCTAAATACTTTTCTCTATTAACTAAGCTCTCCAAACTCAGTTGTTGAGCACTTCAAGATGGAAGGGCTAAAATTAACACCTAATGTGTACATATGCCTATATAAATATATATAAATATTTTTGGTATCTTGGTAGGAGATATAGACATTAAAAGAATAACCTAAGAAATCGGGTTATGAAATAAAGATTAATGAAAATCTACTAAAATACAATGTCTTATTTAGAATTATTCTTCTACAACAATTTTATATATAAAGTTACCCAGCTATGGAGGTCGTACTCATGATGCGAGTTTCGAAAAATTTCTTCAAATGTCCATCGATCCTACCCAGGAGATGACGAAAATGAGGTCCGTTCAAAATTATATATATATTTATATATATATATATAAATATATATATATATATATATATATATATATATATATATATATATATATTCTGTTAACGCTCTAGCGGTCGCAATTTTTGTTTGATCTTTACCAAACTCGGAATTTAATCGTTTTATGTAAAAAGGAAGATCAAGTTCGTTAATGGCTGAAATCGGACCAGTGGGAGGGGGGGTTTAGAGGGGGGATTTTTGAAAATTCAAAATATCTCCGTTATTATGTGTCGGATCGAAAAATTGTATAGAATATATCTTATTGCAAATGAAATTTACTATAAACATTGTTCTATACGTTTATTCTGTATCTTGAATATTAACCGAGATATTTGCATTTGTATTCTGCGTGTGGTCACCAGTAGGCTTTGTTCGGACTTTCCGCTGAGAGCTCTGGCGGCCGTTTCTATAACTATTTGTCCCTCGTGAATAGGTTTAGAGTTTAGGTTAACTGTGTTTTGGGGCTAGAAACTACTGGGTTATTACGCCCTAAATAATGTTTTAGGTTTAGAGGTTTCTTACTACTACAGTTGTTATTAGGCAGATTTCTCTATTGTAAAACTTCTCGTGGGAAATCTGCTTAGTTTACGCAGCCCCTGCGTGACGGACTTTTTATAATCTTCATAGTTTGTGAATTACATACAGCCACAGAACGAAAATTAGCAAATAATTTGAGTGGAGGTCATAAACTCCTTTGGCCAATAAGTCATTAAAAAGTTCTTTAAGAAGGGGCTGCGTATTCTAAGCAGATTTTCCAAGCGAAGATTTACAATAGATAAATATAAATACTGATAACACCACCGCAAATATTAAGTAAATACAAACGGTATTGAGAAATCTTTCAATTACAAGTTAATAACTCTACAACGGAAAGCATATGAATTGTAAACAAACAGGCCAGCCAACCTGAATTCTAGACCTGGAAGAAAAACCATTAATGAAATATACCTGAATATAACATATTAATTTTATTGAAAACTATTTACTATAGCTGATGCTGTAATTTTTAATGAATCAGAATAATTTTTATCTCAAATACTTAAATTTTAGTAATCCAAGAAAAAAAAGAAGGGAGGAGGGATCATAAACGTATTTGGACATATCTCACAAAGTAAAAGTTCAATGAAAACAATATTCCTTATTTAACTTTGCAATGAGTAAATTTTTCAAAAATTGCGTTATGAGTACGACCTCAATAACTGACTTCCCTTAAGGTAAATCTGCTAACAGGGCTTACAACCTGAAATTATGTTTTCGTTTTATTTAAATAAAAATATAGTATATATTTACAATGTTATTAATATAATGAAAAGTCAAATTTCTATTTATATATTAATAGTTGTAATAAATAAGAATAATAATTATTCATGATGATCATGTTTATAATTCATGTAGGAAAATCGGTAAACGATTGGGAGAATCATATAGTTACTTGAAGACATGTTTGGCCACACCTCAACAGCGGCTTTACATCAATCTTTTGGCTGGAGTCAATTCACTCTATCAGACTCTCTGCCTCAATACCAGATATAGAAGATGTGAGTTACACAATTTTGATGTAATAAAGGAGCTTATAAGTAATACCTCCATAATAAATTAACATTAAATTTCCTTCCTTTTAGCTTTTGAGCGCTACTCAGACTGCTTCAGAAAACTGTACAATGAAATTGACAATTGTGACGGTCCTAAGGATTGGGCTGAAGATACTAACAAGACAAGATTATGTAAGTGAGTATATTCTTAGGCTTCAGGATAGCGATTCTTTAAACCTAGCGATGAAAGTAACAGTCTCCTTCAGCTTTAGTGTGTAATAAATATTACTACTATAAAAAAATCTTCGTAACTTAAAAATTGAAGGCTCATGCAAAAACAAAATAAAAAAAAACATTTTGTTATAAGTATAATAATAACATAATTTTCATCTGTTTTTGCCTCTTTATTTCTATTGTGCCAGATTTACAGATACCTTGACCCATTATTTTTTTTTTCTTTTTGCACAAAATAATTACAGATGAAATGAAGAATCGTCAAGATTTCTGTTACTTACTGTCAGAATCTATCATACTTTTTCCACTTAACTCCTTGGCTGTTAGCAATAATGCGTTATTCAACCACTTCTTGATCTAGATTGATATCAAATGAAATTACCTTTTAGGTGTTTCATGTACCCAAGTTTTTTTCTTTACATTTTGGACATTTCTAATTACGGATAACTGGTGTTTTTGTTATTACCTATCTTATTTTGCAACGTCTTTGTTATAGGACTTTTGGAACCAGTTGTTTCATGTTTTAGCATATGGTCTTTAGTTTTCTTGTTTCCACTGAGAGGACAAGGTAATTCATGACAATAAATTGAGGGCTTTTTTTTAAACCACTTGAAATATTAAAACTCATTAAAATTGGGAAGACTCCACTCTATGAAAATATCGATAAGTGACGTAATTTTCGCAACAATATATTTAAAGAAATTCATTGGTTTTCGTAAGAGAAAATTTTACTACTGATTGTTTAGTTTTTATTTTTAACACTAATTATTATTCTAGTCAACATTATGTTTCAGAGCTTATGAAAACATTGTGGACTGTTACATGATAAAAACCGCGCTAATATGTGGACCTGAGGCAGCTGATGTATTCAAGAAACTCCTGATAAATGTACTCCGAGCCACAGTTATTGTAAGTATTTTTTGGGAAATATTTTTCCCGGACCCAAAATAAGGCGAACCAAGGCCCCAGGAAAACCCAAACTCTTGGTCCCTTGGGAAAATAGCGTATTTTCTCTTATTTTTATAATAAATAGCGTTCCATTTGCCAGCCAAAGTGTGGCCAATGAGAAAATGTTAAAGAACAGCTGACCTGTATCTTGATAGTTCAGTGTCTGGTTATCAACCAAACTTGGGTGAGGCAAGTGAATTGTAGTAGATCTATGGCAGAAATTTTTATTTAATAGTTCGTTCAAGAGTGCTCTTCTGTAAAAGCAATATGAAAAATCTAAACCGTTTTATTCTCAGGCTTGTCAAAAATTTTATAACTTTTGTTTTGTTTCTAATAAAATTCGAGATCAGGTGCGTTACTAACCAAAATCTGGCCTGGGGGAGTGGACGTTCAGAAAAGATATAAAGTTCATTAATGCCTGAAATCATACCAGTGGAAGTGGCAAGGGGTTTCGAAAATTCAAATTATTTTCTTTATTATGAGTTGTACCGAAAAATGTTATAGAACCAATCTTGTTAAAATATTTATCCTATAGAATTGTAGGTCTATAATGTTTGCCCCACCTCTACTTTTCTGGTTACTACTTAGAAATAGAGATATATGATCTGATGAATTTCTAGTCTATCATACCAGCAAGTGGGAAGTCTGCTTAGTCTTGCTACGAGAATTAGGTTTACTTTTATTTTAGCCAAAAATAATGATTTAGAATATTACTTAATTAGTAGAGTAATAAATAGTAGAAGTTCAAAGCCCAAATGTTTTTTTTTTTAAATAGAATTATTTCGAGAGTTCTGGGTTTTGCACAAGTTGTTGGGAAGTGGTGAAAGGGGAGGGACAAGCCTATTTCTCTAGCCTCAGCACACAGACTACATGTACCAGTTTACCTGTCCTGTCGTCTCTTTTCGTCCAGCACATTACCACTACGTCAACGACTAGCAGACAGGAGCATTTTCCTGCCTCTGGCCACTACCCACCACCGAAGTGGCTTGCCCGTAGTACCATTATTGAGTGAGCTGTTTCCAGGCTCACTTGGGAGCCCTTGAATGGTCTCTGGCCCGGATCAGCAAAGCCGACTAAAGACTTACTGTCCCTACCGTTCCCCACCTTAAGAGAGAACAGGGGGAGGGACTTACCTGCTTCCCTTAAGGAGGGCTTTCCCCGAAGGGAAAGAACCCGTGCTCGATTTATTCATATGACAGATGAGTATCTTAGGAACTTAAAATAAATTATAAAATATTGTTTCTATTAATAACTATCCTCATTATAATATTCCAAGGTGATGCCCCAAAGAGCTATGTTAAAGACATCAAATATCTTGTGGATTTCGGTGGGAACTAAAACAGGAAAAGAATATTTTTACTTATTTCCGTAAAGTTGGCATACTTAGGCTTGTTGGGATGAAAAAAAAAGCTTTGGATATAACCCAATTATTACAGCTATAACACAAATAGTAACCTAAAGGTCTTGATGGTATTCACCACTTACTTCCCAATGTCCAGAATCTGAAAGTATCCAAACTCATTGTTAAGTCCATTTATTTTGATAGATAGATATGTTTATGGGCTTATGTTTACAAACATGTTAACTTACGTTTACAAACGTTAACTAACGTAATTATAGTTCTACAACTGCATCATTGTATAGTAAGTGTAATATTTTCATTTATCTTTACACTGTGGATTTTGGAAACGTTAATAACAGTAATACACAGTATGGTAATTAGAAATCAAGTTGGATATCGTGTTCGTGTACTAGTCTGCTTTCACCTGTCATCCAGAAAGAAAAAAATGGGTTGGAAGATTGTCGATGTGCTTGTACTTATCTTTAGTTTTTAATTATTATTTCTAAAAGGATTTTGACCTTTTAATGCTCTAAGTTATTGTTTTGTTATAAGATATTTTTAGCGGGATTATAATGTTCTTTCTGCCCGAATTCTGGCATTACCGCTGAGTTGTGTAAAATTTAGTCTAGATCACGCAAAGCTGTTGAGTAATGGAAAAATTTTCCGAGATCAATGATCCGACCAACGAACCACACCTACCAATTGCGCACCTTCATTGCGTGGGGTCTTATATAACATAATCATAAAATGGTAATGTACTGAAAGAGAAAGTTTGAAAAAAGAGAATTCATACTATAATGTCAAATAGTACCGTCTTTGGTAGAACAGCTTTAGACTTTATTTTTACCAACCTTTTGCTGAAAAAAAAAACTGATATGGACACCACACTAATTAATATTTATTATATAATAAATTAATGATGTACTCCTATAAAAATAAACAAACAAAATGTTTTGCTACATTTCATTTGAAAGTTATATACCCACCGCTTCAATGTACTTGATAAAAATGTGTATAAACATAATTTTTAGACCTTCTTTTGTTAATCAGAAAGGTTCTATACCTATATTCCATATAGGTACGGAGAAGTGCGCAATTTATGTGCCTTCCAAACATCGTTTACTAGTTGATTTCAATCAAAAGGGATGTGATCGACTAGATGTTAGAACAATTCTAAATATGAAATTTCATATTCCATGTCTATTCGTTTTTAGCTATTGAGGTGATACTCATGACGCTATTTTTGAAAAATTTCCTGAAACTACCATCGACCCAGGAGATGACAAAAAATATATATTTTCAAAACTGTATATATATATACCCCAAGTTCCAAGTACATACACCGTGTCCCAAGTTCCCGGACCACCCCCCTTAAAATCGTCAATTGCATTAATAAAAATCTGAGACCTGTTGTACAATAGTTGTGACACCTGAAGAATCTTTTCAGTCCATATTCAACCCTTCTCCCGTACTTCTCCAGGGACCATAACTTTGGAATTTCCAATGGAATACCATAATTTATGTCGGATTCTTGAAGAAAATTTAAATTTCCCCGTAGAAATTATCAGTCGGATCGAAAAATGTTATAAAACCAATCTTGTTAAACTATTGATGGTGTACAATTGATGTTACATACAATTCCTGCTAAATCATATATTAAGCGTTTTCCTGTTTTCAGCCTTCAGTAAGCCTTCACTACTACTAATTGAATTTTGACTTAGAAATATAGAACGTATGTTGTGATGGTATTACTAGTGTGACATACTTTTTATACTTCATTTCCAGTTTAATACTTTTTTTATTCGATTAATAAGTTAAGCAGATCTTTATGTAGTTTTTATTTAATAAGTTTTATGGGTTTTTTTGTTGTAAAAGTGGATGTTTTCCAGACTGACTGTGGAATCAGAAATCGAGTTACAATAGAAAATACCATCGAAAAGCAACTCATGACTCAAAAGATGTTTAATATCATTTACTTAATAATAATTTTTATTTTAGTTATTTTACTTATTCTAGTGTACAAAAGAGAAAAATAAAAATGGTGATGATATGATACTTGTTGTTTTATACATTTGTTCTCTAACTCCCATAATAATATAGGTAATATTTTTAGTTTTCAGTATTCTTAATATGATTTTCTCTTCAACCGTATGAGTGACGAGACTAAAACCACAAACATACATTATACCTATAATTAATGTTCTATTACTTTTTGATTTGATCAATTCGAAAGGTGATGCTTATACCGCTATCAAAATGAACGAAGTGCCGCACAAACAATATATTTATTTAAATTGATAAAAAAAAAAAAAAAAAAAAAGAATGTTCAGTAGAACGTTTTATGCTACAGTGGTAAACCGGGACATGTTTTCTACAGGTTGACAACCTTTTCTAAACAATATGGGACCAAAGATTTTATTTAATGAGGAGAATTTTATTTTGTGGAGTCTCTCTCCCGGCGCTGATGTCCATAACAGATCTCCAGAACTGATTAAACCCAACTAGGGCGAAAGTACTTCCAATAAAAAAATTATAGTCGAGTAGGTGGTCACATCAATAAGTTTTATTTAATGAGTTCGTCACTAAATATATTCCTATTTCTCAGATGGGAATAGGAAGCCACTATTCTAGGGCTACCCATTTAATATTGCATTATTGTAACTGTATTAATGTAATTGGCGTTAACAGACATTAATGTAATTCGTTAAGTACTTTCTGTTTTTATTATTCTTTGGCTTGCCTTGAGGATTCATTTATTAACTAAACTTGCCGGTTGATTTTGTGAAAAGTTGTTTAATGTAATGTTATTTAGTCTTATGAATGACATGTTTATTGTTTTATGCTTGTTTTAACTATTCGACTTTCGTACTATTTTTTTAAAACCTGTAATAGAGATAGGTCCTTAATTTTTTTTTTGTGTGTGTCAAAAAGACAGTGGCGGTTTTGCACTGCGTCGAAGGTGCTCTATTGAATAAATATTTACTCTGGAAGTGTGGCCGTTTTTAATCAACATGCAATATATTTCCCACCCACTCCTTGGAATATGCCAGATAACCAACCTTGGAATAGTCAAAAAATGTGTTATGTATTTTTACTTGAACAAAAAAAAATTGTAGGATTTATATTTAATGTAACTTTTTTAACTATTTTCATCTCATAATTTCCATACCAACAGATGGGCATGGAAGCCACTACTCACTCAAAGGTATATATGGATGTAAACAAACGTTATGATTTAAGCTTGCTCTCGTCATTCACGCCTCGAAGCTTCCATAGGCACTCAAAAAGTGTACAGCGGTAGCTAGTGGTTGAAAGAGGTGGATAGGAGAGGGTGGGGGGTTAGTTTGTAGAATTTGGAGATTCTTGGTGAAGTTAGTTTGGTAGGGGGGGGGGGGCGTATGTTTACCCGCAGACTCTGCATTCTGGAGAGATAATTGCTGCTATTCAAACCAGGTGCTCCTAATTACCGCAGGGCACCTCACTGAGCCCCTTTCTGTTTGCTCTCCATTATTTGGCATTTACTTCTTCCTAACCAATTGTAAACTTACCTTTCTAAGATTTCACTGAGAAATTATTTCAAGCTGCCTGTTACAAGGCAACTCCCTTATTTGCAATAGTTCCTTTTAAGAAATTGTGAAATAACTTTTGAAAATATTGATTAATAAATTGTAAAAAGGTGATATTTTCAAAGTATATCCAGGATCACTTAAAAATATTTTCTACTTATCAATGCTTGTCCAGCATGTCTATAATAATAAGATACAATAACAAGAAGAAAATCATATTTCATATTAAGCGCCAGGGCTAGGTTGAAATCATAAAATATTTCTGCAAACGACAAGTAAATTTACCAGTAGAACAATATTTATTTACGCAAGAGATGTACCTAGCCTAATATAAACTATATGAGAACGCAAATTCTAATTATAAGACTAGTTCCTTATAATTAAAATTGACTAGCTCCTTAAAGGACAATAGTGCCTATTAGCGGATATTTCTTTATGCGAGTTAGAAAAGGAATTTAAATAGTAATAATAGCGTATTTTCTCTTACAGGATTTCTCTTATCAACGGAGTATAGCCATTTAATATTTATTAGTTATGAATGTAAAAAAAAATTAAAAACCCATAAGAAATAAATGCATATATAAAAATAATTATATACATTCCCCATATTAATAAATAAAATAATATAAAGCAATGTAATGTAACTCTAAATACAAATAAATAACAAAAAATACAATAGTAAATTAAATAGAAACCCTTCCACATTCAAAATAATTTCTATCATTTCCAAAATCTCTAACAGTTGTAGTATTAATATGAATATGAAAATAAAATAAAAATAAAGACAACAAATTTAAACGCAATTATAAAATACCTTAAAAAAAAATATAATGCACAACTATTTATTAACAATAAGTGAATGGCATTTCAAGATGTTGGTCAGACACACGTATATTATTGTTAACTTCATGTCTTCTTGTCATTGCTGCTGAGTGCTTTGAGAAAATCACGTTCTTGGTTTTCTTTGAAAATAAAATACAGATGTTAAGTCGACAGATTAAAAATGTATTATAATGACACACGATTATTTTTTTTTTTCTTTAAGAACAAATAATGATATTGGTTAGTAGAATACCGAGGTCCAATATCAACAACTCCGGTATGGTCTAGTGGCTAGGATACCTGGCTCTCACCCAGGAGGCTCGGGTTCGATTCCCGGTACCGGAATTATAATTTTATTTTAATTTTATTTTTTAATTAATTTACATACATCATTATGATTTTTAGGAAGGGTTTTTTAGACATTTAGCTTAAAATAAAATCACTAATAATTATTATGGAATAATTACGCTGTTAACCCCTTAAATATTTTTTTATTTATATTTCATAATAACATAAAAAATTAAACACTTTTAATTGAAATTAAAATTGTTTATACTTTTATATTTATGTTTTATTGTTTGTTTTCTTATATAATGTAATCTACGTCTCTATAAACATACCTGATTATGATTTTAGCAAGTATTAAGATTTGGTAATATTTATAAAAACACTGTAGCTTATATTATCCAAAATCAGATAAAATTAACTGTCAATCATTATGAATATTAAAAAAAATCGCAAAATTCAACAGGAAAGGAATTTCAATACGGGGCAAATTGCAAATGACATTGTTTTGGTTAGCCTCATTTTAAGAGTGATAAATTCTTTATGGTAAAAAGAAAATGACAGTTGCCATAAACTGTATTAAATAGTTCTTCTCTTTCATACAGTTAAGAATTTCTTTACATTGTGTTATTATTTATAGCCAAGATTATGTTTTTTTATTGTTCTGACTTTTGGTTTTATTTATTTATTGGTTGATTGTGTGGAAGGTTTTAATGTGTTGTTATTTAGTTTTAGGAAGGAAAGTGTTTTATGATTGTTTTATGCAATTCAACTATGCAATACCTTTCTAAAAAAAAACTGTTAAAGATAGGTTACTTATGGTTTTTGGACGATGCACTGTATCGAAAACGCTCTGTCGCTTCAATAAAAAGTTGTTACTGTGGAAGTTTGGTTATTTTCCCTCTACCTGCATTATATTAAGTCGAATATTAATTTGGCCCCACTTAGTGCTATCAATAGAATAATTGGCCTATGACGAGGAAAGGGGATGTTTGACGCTTCCACCGCAGATGAGAGAAAACACCCAGACAACACTCAATACAATATCAGTCTTGCAGTCATCAAAAGAATAAACCCTTTATCGCTGAAATACTGAAATGTTGGCTGTTTATGAATGAGTCATCAACTTTGATAAAGAAAATAACGTTGAATAATTTGGTGACCGCCAATTTGAAGTGCTCAGTATGTGGTTTGGGTGGAGATGTACAAACCAGAAAATCATTGCTGATTTCTTGAGGGAGTTTCAGATTAACCGTGTCGATTGCTTGTCCCTAACTAAATCAACTATCTCCGATTCCTTAGGAATTAGTGTTCATCATATTTGTATTTAGTTATAAATTCAATTTTTTTTCTTTGCGGTTTTATTTTGTCGTGTTACTATTTTGTTAATTTGACTGAACTTTAACTTATTCAATTTTTTTTTTTTTACCTTTTCTTTTATTATAATTACCCTGTTCTTTTATCACCTATATTATCTCATTTTAGCAGTTTTCCATTAAGGGAAACTGTTGAGTTTGTAGTCATGATGAGAAAAATTCTCAAATGTCCATCGATTCTACCTAGGATACGACGAAAGTGAGCTCCGCTCAAAATTATATATATATATATAAAACCTATTCTACAATTGTTTTTTGATACATTATTTCTTTCATAGCTCAAATAGTCAGCCTTTGTAATTGTTTTTATCCTTCGGTAAACACCATCTTAAGATTATTACTCAACGGATTTGCACTTAGAAATACAAAATAGTGTTTTTTAGCAGTACGTGGGAAATCTTTTTTGTTTATGCAGTCCCTGTGTGACAGACTTTTATCACCAAGATTGATACAGATCAAGGCCAGTGCATTCCTGGACCTTCTGCATTAATATAACATTCTCTTGAGATATCTGTTACTTTCTATTAATATTAGTAGGCTCTACGATTAGTAGTTGTTGAGCTACATTTATAATAAATTTTCCAATAATTATTCGGTCTTTATTTTCTTTTTTTTTGTCAAGAGAGAAGCTCCGCATATGATACGATATCTAACGATAAAGGGAAAAAGTTTTTCTTCATATCTTCATAAGTTATTTTCAATTATTATTTCATTTATTTATATTCCCTTTTTTCTTGTAACCCCAATGAGAGGCTATCAAAAAGAAATTAATCACATGTTACATTGTTGCAAGTAATATCGTCTTTGCCGTGATACATAGTTGTTTTATCAGAAGGTCATGCACGTGTACCCTTTAGACTGATAATTATAAAGTTAAATATTTCTTAACATTATTTCTTAAACATTTTCATTAATAATCTGAGGCTTTCAAAGAATAAATTATATAATTTATGTGCAAACCTAAACGTTTTATCACACAAGACCCAGCCGCGATAATTCTTTGACCAAGTAGAAGATATGACTTGATTGAACAATATCGCCAAACTTAAAAAGAATGTCTGCATTTGGGTGTGCAGACATATAGATATTCTAATCTCAATTTCTCACTTATATTATTATTAAAAATAATAAATTATTTGTAAGAGGCAATTAAATATTTTCCTTGTTATTCATCTTTATATATATAACTAGCTCAGATACCCGGCTTCGCCCGGGAATTCATTTGAGGCTGAATGGTGATTGTATATTTTTGGCAAGGCTTTACTTTGCACAATATTTCGACATTTACCCGTCCCAGTGTTTAGGGTTAACACCCGTCGTTTCTGTGGATTTGTTAATAATAAAATTATTTTTTTATGTAAGACTTCACTGTCCTGCATATTGTCATATTTCCCGTTTCCTGTGAATGAAAGCGTTAGTGCTAATACATATACCGAGTTTTATTTATTTCGGTTGGGTCTTTTGTCCCAAATAAAATTGTTCACTTCCACATAGGTTTTAGCGTATATCTCGTTTAAAATTTGGTATACGAAAAAAGTGTATATAATAAAAGTTACTCTAAATATTAAAATAAACAACTTTTGTTATGTTCATATTTGCCGTAAAACCAATAGGAAACGAAATATCGCTATTTTTAATTTCTGGCTTCCCTTATAACTCCCACTCCTGTTCGTCTCAGAGATTATTCATATAGCCTAAAGTCTAAGTTGGATTAGTAGTAATATACATACCAAGTTTCATAAAATTCGGTTCAGCCGTTTATGCGTGAAAAGGTAACAAACAAACAAACAGACACCAAAGAAACAAAATGCAGTTATGGTGTCTGTGACATGTGAAACGAAAAGTTATCGTGAAATTTCGCGAAAAAAATCAATGTACAGACAGAGGTTACAATTTTATATATATATATATATATATATATACTAGCTAAGGTACCCGGCTTCGCTCGGGAAATCATTTAAGGCTGAATGATGATAGTATTTTTTTGGGCAAGGCTTCAATGTTTTCTACTACACTTCCGTCGCAGGCGACTTATAAATGAGAAATTTTATATTTGAAGAATAAATAAAAATGTGTTCTAATCTATCCCTTGCCATTTTTTAACTCACCTTTTTGAATACTTCAAACCATAATCATGGATAGTATTTATTACAATTAAATTTCCTCTATAATGAAACTTATTTCCTGTCAAAAACCAATCCGAGCACATATAGTTTAAGCATAGTTAAGCATATATAGATATAGATTCTATTGTAAGTGTGTATGTAACAGAACTCCTCCTAACCACACGGCTTGGCCGATTTGAATGAATTTTATTGTATGCGTTTGGATTTCGCACTGGATGGTTTAGATTCACAAATTAGCCCCACAGGTGGAGCAGGAGTGCGGGTTGTAAGAGAGGCCTAAAATTAGAAATAGCGATATTTCGTTTCTTATTGTTTTTTTCGGCAAATATGCGCAGGATAAAAGTTGTTTATTTTGTTATTTAGAGTAACTTTTGTATATTCACTTTTGTCGTATATACAAAGTATAAACGAGATATACACTAAAAAATTAAAGTGGGAACCAACAATTTTATTGGGCACTAACGGTTGAACCGAACTTAACAAAACTCTATATGTAAATTAGCATTAATTCTTCCTTGATTATAAGCTGTATTAAGTTTTTTAGGTTCGAACGGGAGTGAGGGTTATAAGGGAGGCCTGAATAAAAAATTCGTGATATTTCATTTTCTGTTTGTTTTTAGGCAAACGTGCACATAACAAAAGTTGTTTTTTTGTGTAATTAAAAGTAGCTTTTTTGTTCTAAACATAATATTATTAAATTTAATATCCTAATCACTCGAAATATCATGCAGGACAACGTCTGTCGGGTCCACTAGTTGTATATATAATACTGGGTGGTGGTTTTTTTCTATATAGGAACCCTCCCCCCCCCTCTCTGATGGCCACTATTCGTTCTACTACCTGTTGCTAGAAATGAACAATATTATCGCTGTTGTCATCTTGCCACATGTGGTACCGATTCATGTTTTCGGGTTACACGTAGTTACCTGCCCTCTCGTTACGAGGGTACGAGGGAATCCGCTACTCTTGGAATAACAAGCATTCTTTTCCAATGCAGTTATACCCCCCCCCCCCCAATTTCAGTACTTACTTCTCCAGCCTGTCCATTACGGAGGATATGGTGAAAAATCACTCATTTCTTTTAGCTCTTGGTCTTCCCCTCTTTCCGTTTCTCTCACCCTTTAGTGCCCTTTTTTCCGGGATAGGTGCTCCTTAGGTAAGGCTGATTTATTATCATTATTTATTAACGCCCACTTTTTTCTACTATGGCAAATTGGGACGGGTTATCTACAGTTTGCCGCAGTTTTCCACACGGGGCGGGACTTACGATTTTAGAAGATATCCTTTAAGGGAAATCAGCTATTGAGGTCGTACTCATGAAACTTTTGAAAAAGTTCCAGAAATGTCCACCGATCCTACCTAGGAGGATTTTACTCTAGAACTAGATTTTACTCTAGAAAACTAACAGGGTCTTGTTTTGGAACGAAACTTAAAAGTGGTTTTAGTGTACACTAAAAGATTGATTTGACGTTCGTGGACGATCCTCAAACAGATCTCATCCAAGAGTAAACAGATTTTCTTATTTTCAACGAAGTAGAAAGGACGCTGTTGCTGAGGAATCCACATGTGTAAGTAAAATATAAAAATACACACTGATATGCCGTGCTGCTGCGCAAACAATTTTGCGGCTCGTGTGTTACGAGGGACACTTTATCGCTATTTATCGGCCTTTCATTCATGATTTTCTGAATGAATTCAGATTGCAGTGGACAGCGGGGTCATTCAAGCCTTTGAGAAAGAATGGGCCCCTGTTCGCAGTCATTCAAACGAATGACAAATTCTTCTGGGAAGTCGGTAGTGGATGTCATATTTATTCTAAGGATAAATTAATGCAACAGGTGAACTCATTTCAGCACACTGGTAAAAAATATTGTCAAAAACATTATGAATTTCGCAGCGTATTATGAAACATGGATATTTTTTCATGATATTTCACGTTTTATAGTGCAAATCACCTTTGATGTGTTGTCAATAAATAAATAATATGTCAAGAAGAATATTTTATAATAAAGAAACTTGAATGGCGTATTATTTCCGCCTTAATCCCGTTACCTTGTTATATAGTATCTGGAAAATACATCAACAAAGTTGATATGACGTTACACGAATTACGGATATTAACCACATCCAATCATGGCAAAATCTAATGCATCATTAAATTTTTACAACCATCTTGAATATTGTCATACTCTATAATAAACGTAAATATTGCTAATTCAAAATATAAAAAAAATGATTCATGACTGAACCAGTCAAGTCATGAAAAGAGAAAAAATTAAATATTTTTCATATTTAAAATATTATTCAAAGGGAAAATAATTACTATTTAAAAAAACAAAAAAAAAAAAACAGAGTTATTTTCCATGAAAAATACCCTTAAGCTAACAGGGTACTTTTATTTGTTCTGAATAAAAATTAAGTTATCACTGTTATCAGATGACCTTAAGAGCAGGGGCTGCTATATCATAAATGTAATTGGCAATTTATGTCAAGGGATATTTTAACAACAGGATATTGCAACAGTTCCAAAACCATCATTTTCTTCATTAATATGATAAGATTACTTTTATTTCTCTTATATAACCAGTTTAAGCATCACCGCATCATGTGAGTGATATGAAAACTTTGTCGCATTACCTACTTCCTTCTTTTTTATTTTTTTTTTTTTAAATTGTATTATTATCCCATCAGATAAAATAAAGCCATACAAATAGTCTTTTCCTGATTATTTATAATATTACACAATTGTTTTAGTTTGTCTGTTTGAAATGGAAAAAATAATATCTTTGGCTCAACAGCCATGGAAGGGCCATGGTGTGACCAGCGATTTGTCATTAGTGTTTAATCATAACCCTTCAATAATATTTTCCTGGAATGTTTAACACTATTTTATTAATATTTCTTGGATACTTGACTTTCAAGAGACTTGCCTAAAAACGGATAAGTGTTAACCTTAGGAATGATTTATTTAATCCTTAATCCTTTTTATTATTTCCTAAAACACTTAATATTATCCTTCTTTAGCTATTTCTGATTACTGTTATCTCGATGTGCCTAGTCCTTAAAGGTTAAAAAAAAGGGCTTACTCATATATTCAAACATATTTCAAATCTTAGAGACGATGACCCCTTTCCCTTCAGTTCCATATCTCTAACCTCTCCTCTAACAGTATTCCCTTATTTTCTACATCATTAAATTTTCTTCCTACAAGATAGTGTATCCTGAGACGTCAAGTGGTTAAGTGCTTTGACATCAACCCGCGGTTAAGAATCAGACCGCTATGAGGCAGAAGCTAGTCAACACAGTAGACTTATAGAAGTTGATGTGGACCCTTATTGTTATAGCATTTAAAGTTTATTTAATACATTGATATTTCAAATTATTGTGATTTCATTTTTGTAAGATGTGTGTTATTGTTAAAGTATCGCACAGGTGATAGCTCTGAACAAAATGAAATTTAAGTGGAGGTGCTGGCCTTCTTACCATGTTATCTGTGGCATTTAGAACGAAAATTTCTAGAGAACGGAGCTCGATATGTTGAACTTAGGGGATGACTTGCGGAGGCTGGGGCACGGAGTTAGAACCATTGCTTCAGACTATACTGGTTCCATGATGATGCTTCTTATGTCATTTGACTTTTATTGGGTGTAACATTGAATGTCCCTGATATGTATTCTTTAAGGTATGTACATGTTTGTTTTGTTCATGTTTCATCGTTTTTATAGGAATATTGGGGTATTTCTTTCCAATTTATTAAACATTCATATTATTTGTCGACGTTATTATTTTTATGTACTGTTTGTACTCTTGTCATATATGTATCATTAAAAATGTATTTGCAACTATTTTTTTCACATGGGTAACATTGCTCTGAAGTAGAACACCAACTCATTCAATAATGTTTGAGTGCCATCATAAGCCGACGTCCAATAAACATATTTAATTATTGTACATACTTACATATTTCGTGAATCTTCTTTCCACTAATAAATTCTCTGGCTTAATTTGTTTATGATAAAGTTTACTATTTTGACTCCCTTTTAATTTCGATGATCACAATTTCCATGATCGATTTATTGCTGTTGAGGTTCAATAATATCGAGTATAAAATATTTAGACGCACATACACAAAAAAAAGTCCGTCACGCTAGGGCTGCATAAACTAAGCAGATTTCCCTCCTGAAGTTATACAATATATAAATCTAAATACTGGCAAAACTTAACAGCACTGTGAATAAATACAAACGGTAATGAGAAATCTTTCAATTACTCAAATTTTAGTAATCCAAGAACTTAAGACCGGGGGAGGGGTCTCAACAAAACATATTTGAATGTATCTCGTATAATAAAGGTCTCTTGAAAACAACATTTCGTATCTAGGCTTCGAATAAATTGGTTTATTATCTAACACAGTATCGTTTAAGTGACATGAGTAGAAGTGGGGGTTTGCTGAGGCTGAAAACTGAAAAATGCAAATATCTCGGTTAATGCTCTAGGCGAATAAATGTATATAACAATATGTATAGTACATTTAATTTTCAATAAGATTGGTTCTGTACAATTTTTCGATCCGAGACGGACGTAGATTTCCGAATTTTCGAAAATCCCTCCATTTAACCCTCCCCCCTTCCACTTTTCCGATTTTAGCCGTTAACGAGCATGATCTTCATTGGTTCGTTTAAATATCGAGTTTGGTAATGCTGAGATATAAATGGAACCTTTAGAAAGTTAACAGACAAATATATATATATATATATATTACACTCACACACACACAAAAGCCCTTACTGGTTCCTTCCTGAGATTCGCTATTAAAACGTGTTAACACGTACGTAAAATGTGAAACTGCCCTTTGGAGCAATCCAAGCGACTAAAGGTCATCCCTTCGATTTCAACATTCATTTACCCTATGCCCCTGGATTTAATGATAAGCTCCAAGAATAGGGCTGTTGGATTTAGCCTCTGACTATAACCTCCATTGTCTGAGTATTTGTCCGTGACGCAGATGGTTCTGTTGCTCCTACGCTATCTTCAGATCTCAGCTGGCCAGCTGCCAATATTCTGTCAATGACAACTCTTCTTTACATAAGTAGAAGCAGGATTAATATGAATAAAAGACCTTTCGACATATTTTAAAATTATTATGAAATCACTTATCTCACCAGTAAAAAAAAATAAATAAAAATGATATTCCAATGATAAATTTATCGGTAAGAAACCAGGAAATGATTCCTCTATGGAAAAGTTTAAATATGCTTACATTTATATTTCTTCATTTTTTTTAAGAGTAATTTTTTTCTCTCGGGGTGAAACCGGAGTAGATATCTTATGAATCAAGGCCATGGCCTCGTCAGTCTGAGTGTCTGGCAATACTGCTTGAAGGGCTGTTTTAAAAATAGCTTTTGGTTGTCACGCTTATTGGAATCGGAAATCAAATACTGCAGAGTAAAAAGGGTAGTCAATCTGTGGTAATTAAAGTTCGACTGACCGGGCTAAAAAGGTGCAACCTATCATTATATGTATTTGCGATCCATAATGTTACCAACCGGCAGTGTGTATGTTTTACATATTGAAATAAATACTCGTTACTTGGAGAGGGAAAAATACGTCCAAATCTTCACAAGGTTTTGAAGAAAGAAAAAAAAAACTTCTTTTTCCCTCTCGAAGTACACAATATTGTTCACTTCCAACAATACTGCTGTGAAATAAATACTCGTTTGTTTCTTATCGATATATAAGGATTATATTAACCTTTATATTCTTTTGGGGAATACCATTATCTTGTACACAGCAGTGATGAATAGAGCGATGACCAGTAAAGGTGGGAGTAAAATTTTCCTTTTTTCTCTTCCTCTTAAGACTGCATTTTCTAATGAACCAAATTTAGGAATATTTTTAATACAATTCTGTTCGAATAGCACGGAAAATAAAACAACAATACTATCTAGGCCGCATTACGACATTGCAAATGCATCCAGTATATGAGGATCTAGGAGTGAGCAAAATGGTAGACCTCGAAGCCAAAGCAATAAAACATGAAACGGACGTCCTTCACGAAGATATAACGAGAAATTGACTGGACTAACACAAGCACTGACAAAAAACTATGTAACATTAAAAACACAATTTGTGTACGCCAACCAGGTTACAGAGAACTTATAATTGAACTTTATCTAGACATATAATTGGAAACACCAAATTAACGCCACCAAATTACTTTTAATTACTTGATGACAAGAACAGGTAAGCCAACATATGAGTAAGTAGTATTTACAGGCTACACCTGGTAATTGGTCTTGTGAACAGGTAAACCTGATTTTAACCTTGATTTTTGTTCGGGACCGAACAAGGGAAGAAGAGGGTCCAAAGGACATGCAGTGGTTTCGCGTTGCCTTGTGTGTCAAACACTCCAGCAATAAAGGCGTCATGAGGAAAATTCCAGTCACACCAGTGGACCAGGCATGAGTGGAGAATATTCGATTCAAGGCCAGAGTTGTTAGATAGCCATCCCTCGGTACTCTGTAGCCTGCATAAGCTGACTAATGATAGGCATTATCCACTATGAGTATGCAGACTACAACTTTAATCTACCCTCCAGTCTTGTCCCACTGACATTATGTATGTGGGAATTTAGACAAGGAGAAATCATCCTATACAACTCGTTATTGACAGTACTTACTGATTGTAGACCTCGGCATGACTTACAAATCACATATAATATAACTATTGACAGATGACAGCCAATGCATTTGACCTATCTACACATACCCACAAAACAAAAACATCGATAGAAATCTTGCCAATCTGACAGTTTGATATGAGTCAGTTTCCAAAAAACAAAATCATATTCATTTCTTTACGTTTTAACGATGAGGAAGTGGAGAATACTTATTTTTTTATTAATAAGAAAATACAAAAAACAGGTCTTCCATCCACAAACACTATATTTTTCAGCGGCAGAGAGCTTTCAAAACAAGTGCTCATCTTATGCCCTGTCATCTCAAAAAAAAAGAAAGAAAAAGAAATGCAAATACAACAAGCTAACTATTGCTTGGTATGTACTAAACAATTTTTATTAATTTCATTTTTTTAAAAAACGTCAACAAGATATAAAGTTTTCAATATTATATTTATTTCTTGACGTCCACATTTTGCTACTGTGGCTAATTTATTGGTACGGGTTATCTTCAGGTTACCACCCTTCTTTATCCCGGGTATGACTAAGGATTTTATTTAACGAGTTCGTCACTAAATAAACTCCTATTTGCCCATGCGGGAATGGAACTCCCCACTCGGCGGCCTGCTGGGTAATAGGCGATGAGCCTCTTATGCTGTAGGTTAATATAATTTGAAGGGACAGTTGTAATTTTTGAATCGAGTGAGGATATTATTGTGCGTGAATCAGTGGAGTATGTTACGGGTTGGGATTTTTCCACTAATGCACAGCTTCATTTACAAGAAAGACTCACAGGAAAAGAAAATTAAGATAGGAAAGAAAATCAATGTGGCCGGTGCATGTAAACACCTGGTTATACTAAGAGGCTGCTTGCTCTATATCAGGGATATGTTTTAAAGTGGGGTGAGAAGGGTGAGGTTGTCATTTTATATTGGCCTGTATTGAGGGTGACTGGTATACCTTGTGAGTTGGCCAGGTTTGGATTTGAACCAATGTTCAGTCGCTTTATGTGCGGCCGAAGAAAGCAGAGATAGGAAGGGGGACCCAGTTATTTATAGGAAGTATTTCAACTTACTAAAAGAATTAACTTTAACTTCAAAGAGATCATTATTTAAGCAAATATTCTAACAACCCATCATGTGTAGTAAGATTTAGTACCTGTAGGTATGTGGAGGTTCAAGATGGCTGACTGCTGAACCAGCGGTGTCCGGTGTACCCGCCGCCATTTTGTACCCCTCCCATTGTTCCACTTAAGAAAAGCGATGCCCCGGTACACGCCATAGCCACGAAAGGTGATGCAACCATTGTGAAATTCTTTCTGACAATGAAGATTCTCCTCAGTCTTCTGGTCACTTCAAGCGAAAAGAAACTATTGTTAGTCCAGTTTTAGTTTTTGTTTATGTCTTTGCAATGGTTTATTTGAATACTACGAACTTACCTCTTTTTGTTCCGTGAATTCTGTCTTTTGATTTGTCAGCATTTACAAACACACATTGATATAAAGTGTTCTAAGCTTACAATTATCATTCATAAATTTGACTAGCCCTTCCGACAACGGAATAAACATTCGGTCTTAACATAGAATTTGAACTATCTTTCAGTCCCACCAATGATCGACTCATTTGATAATATACTCATATACTAAAAATCAAGGTGGAAATTTGAAGGAAAATGAGCAATGACTAGAAATTTCTTAATATGTTCCCGTATTTCTGTTTAAGAAGTTGGATTTATTTTTAACGTAATGACTGATATAATCCATAACCTCTGAAAGTTGGATTACCAATCTTTTGCACTTAGTACCACAAAGATTTTAATGAGTTAGATAACCATTTTCCTATTTATTGTAATGATTAAATCTCCAATGAATGTCTTATTGTTTTGAAATGCTAGAATTTCAGATAATTTGCACTTCTCTGAAATAATTCGTGTGTGACGTTTTTTTAGAACTCTAAATTAAGGACGACAACCAAGCACCGAGTGTGAAATTCTTGCAGTATGAAACCCCAATTACTTGACAAATACCAAAACACAGCAGTATCTTTTATAATAAATTTGTTATATAAATACTTATCTCAATGGCTTGTGTGACCATATGTTGGAGACCTACTTATATTTCTTTATTTGGGGCAGTAATTATTAAGAATTTACAGTTTTTTTTAGTGGTATCATCCCTTAGTATTTCAGACGGTACTTCTGATATATCAAAGGACTTTCTTACTCCCTCATTCCTTCTACACTCTGTAAGTAAGTGTGCAACTGTTACCTCTACTCCACACAATGCAAGCTGGAGGTTCTTCCCTCTTCATCAGTTGCTGGTGAGTGAGCCTTGTGTGGCCAATTCTAAGGCGCCATATTATTACTTCACCATTCCTTTTAGTGCTTGAAGAAGCAAACCAGGGGTTAACAATACATTTTACAGTGCGGAGCTTATTGTCACAAATGCCATTGTCATGCCCATTGCCCAATTGCCACTTTTTTGCATGATTGATGGCCTCAGCGATTGGAACTTGTGACATTAGTTTGCCCTCTGCGATAGTTTTTACGGCTAAGGCGTCAGCTTTTATATTTCTGGCTATGCCACAATGTCCTGGAATCCACAAAACGTCTACATGAACATTTCTCCTGTGAAGTTAATGTAAAATCTGTTAAATATCTTTAGAAATGGGATTTTTGTTGTATATATTTTCAAGATACCTTAGGATACTGGAAAAGCCAGAACATATTAGAGCATTCTTTTGCTTAAGTAATCATAAATAATGTGCTGTTTTTATTGCTGTCAGTAAGACGTATATAGAGACAGATCCTTGGTATACACGGCTAAACCCCCTCAGTTTTGATCCATCTGTGTACGAATGGAAATCTGGGGACAAATGGAAATGAAGGGATATTTTTGAGAACAATTTAAAATAATAGGCTATGGATAACCAATCTCGCCAATAATTTAAAGGTGCTTCACCAATATGCACACAGGCTAATTTCTGGGCTGGACCTGAATGCACCAGATAATATGTATTCTCAAACCACAGTAATGCAGAGAATCAATCATTCATTTAGATGTTTCTTGAGTTCATTAGATTTTTGTAATCTAGTTCATTAATATCTAAAATCTGACCAGGTGGGGTGGAGGTAAAGGACTGAAGAATGATTATCAATACAAAAATGCCAATCAAACTTGATGATAAAGTGATTTCCAGTAAGTGTTGTTCTACGCAATTGTTGTATCTGTCTTTAGTAGCTACTAGTTAGTCTTACTGCAATGATTTTTATATGAAACAATTCGCAGATTTTCCTAAAAATAAATAAATAAATGCTATTGTGATAGCGATAATTAAATAATAGCTCGTTTTTTGAGATTGTTTGGAAATTGTTTCCTACCTAAAAACAAGGAAATGAATTTATTTAATACGTTCATTAATATATTTATCTGTTAAATCGTTACCAAACATAGTATTTAAACGTTATATCAATATGTAAAAGTATGAATGAAGCGCGTGAATAGCTAAAATCGGACAAAGGGAGTAAATTAAAAAAATCAAAATATCTCCTTTTTGCACAGTCGGATCAAAAGGTGAAAATAATCAATTTTGTTCAGATTGTAATACTATACATTTGTTGGTTTATACATTTACTCACAAAAATCGCTAACTGGCGAAGTTATTTGTTTACTCCTTTTAGCAGATTTCCCTTAAGGGAAATCAGCTATTGAGGTCGTACTCATGACGCGAGTTTCGAAAAATTTCTTCAAATGTCCATCGATCCTACCCAGGAGATGACGAAAATGAGGTCCGTTCAAAATTATATATATATATTTGTCTGTTAACGCTCTAGCGTAGCGGTCGCAATTGTCGTTTGATCGTTACCAAACTCGATATTTAAACGTTTTATGCAAAAATAAAGATCAAGTTCGTTAATGGCTGAAATCGGATCAGTGGGAGGGGGGGGTTTAGAGGGGAGAATTTTTGAAAATTCGATATATCTCCGTTACTATACGTCGGATCGAAAAATTGTATAGAATTAATCTTATTGAAAATTAAATTTGCTATAAATAATGTTATATACATTTATTCTGTATCTGGAATATTAACCGAGATATTTGGATTTTTCTGTTTTCAGCTTCAGAGATGAGATCGGCTAACTTCGGGTCTAGTCGTGCGTTTCCGTCAAGAGCTAGTTCCTGTAACTGTTTGACTCTCTATTCTGAAATTTCTCTATTGTAAAACTTCACGTGGGAAATCTGCTTAGTTTACGCAGCCTCTGCGTGACGGACTTTTTTTTTCTCCACCGCCACTCCTACTTATCGTCAGGTGTAATATGGCCTTTATTATATTCAACTTTAAATCTTAAGTGACCTATTTTATTTGTCAGCTTTGAATCACTACTACTTCAGCAATTGCACTTATCATTAATCTTCTCAAGCCCAACTTAAATTTTATGTCGTATTTACTTAGGCTTCTTATTAGACCATAAATAGAAAACCAAATAAAAGATGACACCATCAGCGTCCCATTCCTGGTGGGAAATCTGTTTAGTTTACGCATTACCTGAGGAACGGAATTTTTATTTGATCTATAAGTATGATGTATGATTAATGATTTCATTTGAAGTTTAAATACCAAATATTGTTTTCATTGAGCATTTTATATTTACATGAAACATCGAACTTAAGATTTAACGTTCTGAACTACATAATTTGTATATGATTAATACCATACTTGATATTTAACGGTTTCATGCAAGACTAAAGATTGTATAATTGCTGAAATTGGCCTAGGAAAAGGGGGGAGATTTTGAGGGGAATGAAAATTCCAAATATCTCCGTTTTAATTAGTGGGACCGAAATACTAACTAATAATAATAATTTTTATGTTTAATCCTGTTGAATATGCAATTTTATAAGTACTTACATCTTTTCTCTAGCTCGAACATTTACGGAGTTATTTGTATCTTTTGTTTCAGCGTTTAGTAACCCCCCCCCCCTTCTACTTCTACTCATTCGATTTTCACTTTAAGTACCTCAGTCACTCTTATGTCCAGTTTAAACATTTTGATTCCTGTTTACATAGACTTTTTACTGGATAAATAAAGAACAGATAGTAAGATGAGAGTAACAACTTGTCATACTTCAGCACTTGCAAAATCTGGCGAAATCCTTGCTTGTATGACGGACTTTTTAAAATGAATTCTGACTTGAAGGACTTTCTAGTGCTCAGGGGACTACTTCAACCGATGTTTACATCTGTGGACCCTATGAAATGACCCTAACAAAGTAAGATAAACATTTTTTCTCAAGCCTGTTCGGAAGTCAGTCCTGCGTGCCCAGCAGTTCTAGCATCCACTCTGTTATCGGCTAAGGAATGATTTCCTAGAAACGCTTACGGTATCAAACACACGCTCGTACGCAACCACTTACAACCTGCTGATGTGAGTTTTCTTTTAGTAGATAAAAATTTGAAGGGAGTGGCTCTTTTACTATTTATTTTTTGAAGTGAGTAATATTTAACAGACGCTGCTTAACAGTGCCGGACATTCTTGGAGTTTGATATTAGTTATCTTGTAAACTCTCTTTCTAGGGACTCAATGCCACAGTTTGAAATTTTTTTTTAGTAAAATAGGCTTTTCAAAAATATTAATACAGAGGCAGAGTAATCTCATGAAGCATATGAGCCAAATTTTCACAATAGTTAAATACATATTTAAATACGTGAAACCAAAATTGTCTGCTTGCTATATAAGCGTTGGATAACTTTATGTTCAATTAATGAATTTGTACCCGAAGACACAGGCAAGAATAAATAAAAATACTTTTTCTCAGTACTTCATTATTAATGGTTCTTGGGTTACTTGTGGCCAATCTTTATTTATTACTTTTAGAAATTTAAAACAGTTTGATAATTTACAATGCAGAGCATGGTATCTGTCTGATGCATTATAATTTCTTAATTGCAAAAATAATTTACTGTATCACAGTTGGTGAGTATTATGTATTATTGGCATATGCATCAAATTGTAATAATTTTGGGTATAATTCAATATGAGCAAATGAAACTTGCTAGTTGTTCATTGTGTATATACGCATTACTTATAATACCTATTTTATACATTTTTTAAAAGTTTTTTCTGACTTATAATGAGTACGCATTTGCTTTGAAGTATCCATAAAATTTTTATGTTCAATTTTTATTCCTGAATTTAAATAGCTTTGTCAATTTTATGTAAAGAAAATATCAAATTATTTCTTTTATATAACTGTGCATGGGATATGAGAACTACTTAGGACGTTAAATCATATTTAGAGAATTTTCTGTGTTTTTTTTTTTTTTATGGATTAAAGTTATTTTTTGTAACTGTATTTTATTTAATAGGTTTGTTAGTAAATAAATTATGTTCTCTGCTAGCAGGCGTCGAACACACAACTGCCAGAACTTTTGGCTCGATCACTTTGTGGGTTTCTGATAGTAAACGTTTCTCCTCCGAAACATGCAGCAACAATTCTTAGAGCTTTCCTATATTGAATATTTGTTTACACTCTTTCTCACTTCATTATATTTACGTTTCGAGAGGTCATATTTTTACCTTATTAGAAGCTATTAATTGTTTTTGTTCGTAATGGAAAAAACAAAAGGTAAAGGAGTAAGAGGATACAGTCCCTTAATAATTTTCAGGGCAGAGATTGATAGTTAAAAACAATGCCGGAAATTCAATCACTTCTTTATCTGGAATTAATTGCCTTTAATGACACAGAATGGTTTTTTAACGCCAAAAACAGGCAGAATAATTATCTTCAGAACTTCAGAGCTGGATCCCTAGCACTGCATTTGACTGCAGCATTAGGGATTCACAAATGTGCTACCTATAATATATTAATATCATTCATATGAATAATCAAACTTTAATAACTTCAGCTTCTATAACAACATTCGCATTGTTAACATATGCAGTGAAAGAATTGAAACCATGAGCACTGAATCTTTTCAATAATGTTGAATAATTGTTTAAATTATATAAATTCTTATTATATTTAATTCATATCCTTTCCTTACTAAAAACAACATATTTATTAATAGGTCGTTCTTGGAAAGCACATAAACAAAATAGAGCTAATTTAAAATTAATAAGTGGTTTCTGCATATTAAATATATATAAAAAGGTCTGTCACGCAGGGGTTGCGTAAAGGAAGCAGACATCCCACGTGCTGCTATAGGATACTTGTGACGTCATCTTACCACATATTCTCTACTTCTACGTAAAAATAGTAACGAGTAGATGGGGAGGGGAGGTGAGGGGGCGGTTACTGAGGACTCAAATCCAGTAAGTACAAATAACTCGATTAGTATTTGAGTAACGAAAAATAGCATAGAACAACAATTGTAGAGCACAAATAGTTTAACAAGAGTGGTTCTATAACATTTTACGAACCGGCTCATAATACCCGTGATATTTTGAATTTTCAAATCCCCCCCCCCACTAATCCAGCTCCTAATTCAGCCAATAACTAATACAATCTTTAGTTTTGACAGAATAGGTTAAATATCGGGTATGGTATAGACCAAGTAAACATTTTCAAGTTAGAGCCTAAAACCATAGATGTCACCACAAAACAATGTTTTTATATAAGGTTCGAATAAAGTGGTTCATGATATAACAGCTTATTGTTAATAAGACATGAGTAGGAGTGGGGGGTTTACTAAACGATGAAAACTATACAATCCAAATATTTCGGTTAATATTCATGATAGAGAAAACATGTATAGAACAAAATTTATAGGCAAGTTAATTTTCAATAAGATTGCCTGTATACTATTTTTCGATCCGAATTACAGTATCGGAAATATTTCAAATTTTAAAAATTCCCCTTCTAAACCCCCCTCGTACTAGTCCGATTTCTGCCATTAACGAACTTGATCTTTCTTTTTACATAAGAAGTATTAAATATCGAAATTGGTAACAATAAAAAAAAATTGCGACCGCTAGATCGTTAACATACTAATATATATATTTCAGGACATTTTTCGAAAACTGAGCCATGAGTACGGCATCAATAGCAGATTTCCCTTAAGGTAAATGTGCTGAAAAAGATGATATTGCCACTTTTTAGAGGACTAGCATATAGTATGCTGTTCTCTGGCTGCATGAATTGTCCTTAAAAGTATACATAAAAACTAATCGTACTTATATATGTTTTGTGTATAGGAACAAAAGAACATGAGATTTGAAGGTTTTTCTCTATCAAAAAAAAAATCCTATATAAGTCAGTATTACCTGCTCACTGGATCAATTAGCCTGTACGTACTACCCCCCCCCCACACACACACGCACACGCACGTACGGACACACACACACACACGCACACACACACACACGCTCACTCTTTCTCTCTCTCTCTCTCTCTCTCTCTCTCTCACACACACACACACACACACACATATATATATATATATATATATAACGAAAAGTGTTTTCGACACTATGAAATGAAACTATGACACTATTCAATTTAAATACTTAGTAAAATATGATTTTCAGGGAGTTGGCAGTGTCATTCTGAAGTGTAGAAATTTTGAATGATTTGACTCCGCAACTGTCTGGGTTCTCCCTCTCACTTAAAGAACGATCCCTCACAATCGAATAGCGTTCACCTCAGTGCGCCTGACGTGATTACGAGTCTTTCCAAGTGGATTTCATCCGAAATTTCAGTCCATCACCTTCATGTTATTAAAGAACTTTTCAGTCTGACAATTCTTTTCTATTCAACATCAGGTGAAGATTTAAGTTCCTTGTCTCTTATTTAATAGTTACGGAAGAGTACTAGTCTGCCTCACGTAGTAAAGATTCGTTTATCATAGGAAAATCTTGTAGATATTATCTAAAATAGGTAAAATAAAATAAAATCTGGTATGATTCAGTACTGATCTCATCTGACCATATTAAGAACCAGATTAACAGAAGGCGCAAAAAACTCTCATAATATTTGAATTACGAAATACATGTACATTTAACATTCATTTATTAAATAAAAGTAAATGGCAAAAAGCAACACTGATTTATATTTATTTGCAAAAAAAAACACATATTTACATTTGGTCACGATAATTTATAAACTTGAATAATAACAAGAATACATGTTAGCAGCACATAAACAAAGACGAGACTAAAAACATTTCACCTCACATAGCCTTCACATCATTCTGTTGTTCACAGCTGGCTGCATCCGTTGCCACGACAATGCTCAACACGTCACCAAGGCAACGAATGCTGCCACTACATAGACAACAATAATTATAGAACACCACTGTTTAACAATATTGGTTCTATAAAATTTTTCGATTCGACTCATAATAACGGAGTTATTTTGAATTTTCGAATTCTTCTCCCTCTATACCAACCATATTCCTGGTCTGATTTCAGCTATTAACAAATATGATCTTTACCGCTGAATGAAACGGTTAAATGCCGAATATGGTATAGATTAAATAAATATCCTCTATTCAAGGAATAAAACCTCAATTGATGACGTCATCAAACTATATATTGACATGTATCTCATCCTTTAAAGATGGAAACGATATGTGGTATTTAACCTTGGAATAGGTCGTTTCATGATATAAATGCGTATTGTTAAATTGCGGAGACTAAAAGTGAGGGTTTACAGAAGCTTAAAATTAAAATAAAATACCAAAACCTTTGTTAAATCTACCAATCTGTCTGATTTCCTATTTAAATTTGGCGGGGATCGATTTTTTTCACTCGTCAGAACATTCTAAGAACGATGTCAACAACATTGGAAATCTGTGTCCACCCGTTTGATATTAAATCACTCAAAAACAGCTCTGAGAAATTTTATGAAATTTTATATTTGCTAATCAACTACCCCAAGGTATATATAAGTCTATATGAGAATCCGAATTTTTCACTAGGACTTTGGGGGGGGGGTGACCACATATTCATAAATACCTTTATTAGGAATGGTTTTATCGAAAACAATTTAACGAACGAATTGTGTTAAGAATATCGAGTTTGGTCCTAATTAGTTATTTACATTTAAGAGCTGAGAGATTGTGGCTTTTTTTTTTAACTGTTATTAAAGTAAAATAATTTAATTGGTAAAGCCACCTTATTCCAAAACGTATGATAAAAGACCTATAATCACAGCAAAACACCGTTAGCTTTTCTTCATTGGATTAATAGGAGCAGAAAGCCACATATTCAGGTCAATGTTTTAGTGTCCAGTTAAATTAATAAATAAATAAAGTTGGTATTCTGGCAGGTGGAAGTAAATTCAATCGGCAGGTAGAGATTCTTTATTTTTAATTTATAATAAGTGCGTCCTCGATAAAACATGTTCAGTTCACATTTATCTGTCCATATGTTATACTAACTGCAATTGATATGGTTTCGTCGAAATATTCAAATTTATGGTTAGGGGTCTGAAGAGTATTCTTGTATCTTGTCTTATGCTTAGGTGCGATACTATTAAACAAGTTCACGTATTCTTTCACAAACAGCATTGTTTGGAGCATCTATATTGAAGGGAAACTAAGTATTTTGGACTCCTTAATGAGTGGCCGACATGAGTCACTCGACATTCAGTTGAATATAAAACTGTTTGCTGACTTCTGAAATTCAAATATGAAAATATGATTTTATTTTAAGTTACTCAAATGCATAACGACATAGGTTAACTGACTATGGAAGTAACCATAGTATAAACATATGGACTGATCAATGCGAACTGTACATGTTTTATCGAGGACGCACTTATTATAAATTAAAAAGAAAGCACAATAGAAACAATATGGTGAGATATGAGCGTATCCTGAGAGAGAGAGAGAGTGCCCAGTAACCCAGTGAGAGAGCCGAGAGAGAGAGAGAGCGAGGGGAGGGTTGAGGGGGGAGGCTGGGGGTAAAATCGAAGACTGGAGCTGAGATCAGCAGTCCTTGGCCCCTAGACCGCACGCCCCCCGCACGTTACTACCTACAGCCTCAACACCGCTATACTCTCTCCTTATCCACTCACTCTCATTCATATATCACATCATTAAAAAAAATGAAAATAACCAGTAATTCATATACAAATCAGTATGTAGGGGTTCTTTATCTGGGATGTACTTATAATGAAAGAACGAGATACGAGAGTCTTCCCACGAAATTATTTGTTTAACAACAAAGCCTTTCTGAAGTAATGTGCCATCATCAGTTACTAACAAACAGAAAGCCACTTCGTCTCCAGACAAGAATAGCAAGTATTTACAATAAGTTAAATTTAACACACCAAAAAGTTACTGCATAATTTAAGCATTAAGAAAATCGAAGAAACATCTCACGAACACTTATCGAAAAATTCGATTTGTGCACCACTTGACTTCCTTGACCTCCTATTGAATTAAATACACAAAGTGTTTGTTTCCAAATCATTTAAAATTGTTTCAATTCATTGTGATAGACGATATCTCAGTTCCAATGCGCCGGATCGAAAAAATACCTTATGGCACCATTTAAAGAATTTTTCATTATTAACAACAATAAATACGCCAAAATTCGGAATTTTTCCTTTTCATCTAAAAAAGGGAGGTGCCCAATCGGGAGTTGCAACAATCCCAAATATAAAACTTATACGTTCTCAGGCTAGCCATTTTTGAGATAGTTACAAACATCAAGCCATGTAACTTGCCAAAATGGGCACAGGAAGGTCAAAACTCCTTCGTACAAGGAAGTAGAACTGATAACCATACGTTAACCCGAACCTCTTAATGCTCCTGGGAATCTATGAAATGTGGGTTCCCGCTTGGGCAATATAATTTATGTTAGGCACGCCAAATAAAGTTCCTGGTCCCACTTAGGCTAGATAAACCCTTAAAATAGAACTTCAGAGTGTTCATAGAAGGGGAACTGTCGGGACAACCACGGCAGGTCACTCTGTCTCCCAATCGCCATCTAATTCCTACTGGATTTCGAATAAAAAAAAAAAAAAAAAAAGAAAAAAAAAGGCTAGATAACCATACAGCACTCAAACACACAGCCAACTTATAGGTAAAGCAATTTCTAAGAATTTGAAAAACGGCACCATATTGGAAATATGCTTGACATAAAGAGATCTAATAAATAATACCATTTCTTGGGACTGATTCCTTAAACTATTTATTAGCGTAATGGTTACGTTAATAATATAGGTTTTATTTTTATTAATATTGATTTGAGCGATCTTGTACACCCCGCGATCAGTAGGAATGGGATTCTGATGTCTTTACAGGCTTTTCCGGTGTGGTTTCTTGAAAAAATTCTGCAAATATATTTATTCCATACATTTTTTAATGAAATGAATGTTAAGATACCTAGCCACGTTAACCGTCGTTGACGGGTCCACATGTTATTATTATTTATTAACGTCCACTTTTAGCAGATTTCCCTTAAGGGAAATCAGCTATTGAGGTCGTACTCATGACGCGATTTTCGAAAATTTTCTTCAAATGTCCATCGATCCTACCAGATGACAAAAATGAGGTCCGTTCAAAACTATATATATATATATCTATATATATATATATATATATATAAATATATATATATATATATATATATATATATATATATATATATATATATATTTGTCTGTTAACGCTGTAGCGGTCGCAATTTTTGTTTTATCGTTACGAAACTCGATATTTAACCGTTTTATGTAAAAAGACAGATCAAGTTCGTTAATGGCTGAAATCGGACCAGAGGGAGGGGGGGTTTAGAGGGGGGGATTTTCGAAAATTCAAAATATCTCCGTTATTATGCATCGGATCGAAAAAATTGTGTAGAATCAATCTTATTGCAAATTAAATCTACTATAAATATTGTTATATACATTTATTCTCTATCTTTAATATTAACCGAGATATTTGCATTTGTATTCTGCGTGATACTGGTCACTAGTAGGCTATGTTCGAACTTTCCGGCGAGAGCTCTGGCGGCCGTTTCTATAACTTCGCCACTCGCGAATAGGTTTAGAGGTTAGGTCAACTGTTTTTTGGGGCTAGAAACTACTGGGTTATTACGCCCTAAATAATGTTTTAGGTTTAGAGGTTTCTTACTACTACAGTTGTTATTAGGCAGATTTCCCTATTGTAAAACTTCACGTGGGAAATCTGCTTAGTTTACGCAGCCCCTGCGTGACGGACTTTATTTGCAACTCAGGTTAATTGGGATCCACATGTTAATAGTTTTCTTTGTAAATATTAAGATTGGATTAACTTATGAAGAATTCATCCCCTAACACAAATGTTCTGTAACATATACAATGACTATACAGTCATTCAGTTTTAATAACCTTGAAACAAAATGTAGGGAATTGGACGATTTGAAATCATAAATCCTAATAACTGAAAATAACATACATTTTTTTAAGCTGAGAAGTTGCTTGTATTGTGGGTGTTAAAAATTGTAATGGACCTAATATTGAAGGATGGGGAACCCTGCAAGCAATTGTTTGCCATTCTGAAACATTTTCATAATCAACTTCTCTTTTCAATTTAAGGTTACATTAGTAATAACAAAGAAGTTCATGAGGATGCCCCTTATTCCATAATAATGTTTGTTAATATTTTGTTAGGTTTTGGAGGTAGAGTGGAAGAATTTTTATTTCGTTTTGTCCTACAATTTTTCCTTTGGTAAATATAAACGTTAGATCGTATAACCCATCTTCAAGGTGCCTTCACTGTGAGGCTCAACGACACCACAAGATTCCTAAGATGCCCTGCTTATTGAATGGCATAAATAAAAACCCGAAACACCCATTATGAACCTTTCAGTTTTCATCGTCAGACGAGTAAAGAGCTACTAATACAGAAATAGTAGTCTTAAGCATAGTTGGGAAAAAATAACATATGCATAGTTGGAACCGAGTTACAATCAGAAAATATTGCTTTTTAGTTAAATATTATAGACAAACAACAGGACTAATAACTTTAAATGTCTTCTTAGTTGTTTAAAATAAATCTAAAAAATATAGATAGCAGAGCGTGGTTTCGATCCACGGACCTCTGGGTTATGGGCCCAGCACGCTTCCACTGCGCCACTCTGCTCTTATTGTGGACCTTTAACCCTTAGCATAAATTTCTAACAACAATTTCGATTATGGATAGGTACACCTTCCCTATTCTCTTGTAGGAGTATGAGTCTCCGTTTATTTCTGTTTCTGTTTTAGTTGTAAGTTATTGCATTTTATTATTATTACTTATTAATTATGTTCCTTACACATTCCACTAAATTACAAGCATTTTCATTTGCTTTTCATTTTCAATTTTCTAACTATCAGTGGACTTATTTGCGGAAGTGGTTTTCTGTGGAATTTTAGATAGCTAAATACGTTTGTATGTAAATGTTTGTTATACACATAAAGAGTGTTCTTCGCTTAGCAGGAGCTATATAAAATTGAAATATTTACTTATATTTGTGCCATACTAGATTTGGGCACCAATTGAAAACTGAGCTTTTTTTATTATTAATTATTTAATGTTTTTCTGTGATATTGTAAGTTTTGATTGAGCTTTCATGGCTTTGAATTTTTTTTCTCATTTATTATAATTTTTTAGGTTACACTCATGTTTTTGTTTATTCCCCGGGATAACTTTAGTTTTTAATTTATATAATTATTAATAATATAAATAATTTGTATTATAGTTAATTTATAGGCCTTTATAATTAAGGCTGTGAACTGTCACATCTAAGATCTTTATGAAACTTGGTAGCAACTTTATACAAGAGTCTAAGTTTATAAGATGGGTGCCCGTGTGAGCAGAGTGGCGCAGTGGAAGCGTGCTGGGCCCATAACCCAGAGGTCCGTGGATCGAAACCACGCTCTGCTAAGCATTATTTTTACTTATATCTACTAAGCTCTTCTGCATACACGGCGAAGTTTTATATTTTAAATTCTACTGTTTGGTCAGAGTGGAATATAAAGTATTCAAGTTGAAGTTCCTTTTAACAATTAAAGAAAACAACATTACCAAAATGGACATATATACCGTTGTCTAAAACTTAATCTGCATTAAAGCCAGACATTTATTTAGAATTAAGTACATAATAATATAGAAAACTCCAAAAATTATTTATTTAATCTGCTATCAGTCTTACAACTTTCTCACATATTTTTTTATTTATTTATTAACGTCCACTTTTTGCAACTAAGGCTAATTGGGACGGACTATCTACAGGTTACCACCCTTTTCTAGCCAGGGTGATACCTCTCTCTCTCACATATAAAGTGTGCTTTATTAAGCCTTTTTTACATGTGTGATATCTCTCACATATAAAAAAGGCCACAAAAATACTACCGGATTGCAAAGAAAGTATTGCACACAAAATATAAATTGTCAATGAAGAAAATATATACTTACTTCTTTTAGTGAATATAAACGGATGTAAAAAATACCTGATTTAAATTTTATGACAGCTTTAAAAAATTATATGATTCCACAATTTTAAAATTGTTCTTCAGCTTCAAATGAACAAACTAATATTTTCGTTGGCAACGTAATTAAACAAAAAGAAATAACTAGATCATAGGTGACTATATCTATTAATATTTAAAATACCTTGACCATTTCTTTTAAGATTAGTAACTTAATATTTTGAGAATTTATAATTACATAATAATTATAATAATAATAAATTAATTACGTGGGTAACAGCCAGAACCTGTTTATTATATCAGTCAGGCTCCAAACTTTAATTTCTGCAGTATGCTATTTTTCAAAAGAATGAGGAGATAAGCTTAGGAGTGTTGAGGTTAAAGTTGTTAGCAATGCCATTCTGCAATATGAACACATGTTATTTATTTTTACGATATAATAAAAGTATGAACCCGTGTAAATTGAAAGTCAGCAATGAAATCCCCACTCCTACTCATGTCATATTTACGATATGCTGTTTTATTATAAAGCACTTTATTTAAAGTCTAAATACCAAAAATTGTTGTAATTGAACTTATACATTTTTAGATAAATGCAACTACCTGACGAAATCTGCTTAGTTAACGGAGCGTGACGAACTTATTATTAAGTGTTTAACGAGTGTTAACCCTAAGTACTGTTATTTATGAACAATCACTTTGTGCTACTATGGCTACTATATATATATATATATATATATATATATATATATATATATATATATATATATATATATATATAAAGTTGTAACCTCTGTCTGTACATTGATTTTTTTCTCGAAATTTCACGATAACTTTTCCTTTCACATGTCATAGACACCAAAACTGCATTTTGTTTCTTTGGTGTCTGTTTGTTTGTTACCTTTTCACGCATAAACGGCTGAACCGAATTTTATGAAACTTGGTATGTATATTAAAACTAGCCCAACTTAGACTTTAGGCTATATTAATATCCTCTGAGACGAACAGGAGTGGGGGTTATAAGGGAAGCCAGAAATTAAAAATAGGGATATTTCGATTCCTATTGGTTTTTTGGCAAATATGAACATAACAAAAGTTGTTTGTTTTGTTATTTAGAGTAACTTTTGTTATATACACTTTTTTCGTATAACGAGATATCCGCTAAAACCTATAGCGGAAGTGAACAATTTTATTTGGGACAAAAGACCCAACCGAAATAAATAAAACTACGTATATGTATTAGCACTAACGCTTTCATTATAACAAGCCATACCAACATTTCTATGGACGGGCAGGAGTGGGGGTTATAAGGAGGCCTGAAATTAATAATTGTGATATTTCGTTCCTTATTGAGGTTTCAGCAAATATGCACATAACAAAAGTTGTTTATTTTGTTATTTAGAGAAATTTGCTCAACAATTCTTTTCAATATGAACTACCAGGTACCTCACCTGGAAAAATTAATTCAAATCTATGTTAATATTTTGTCCTTAATAATTCAAATCTATGCAAATTGCACAGGAGACGGGAAATATGACAATATGGAGGACAATGAAGTCTTACATAAAAAATTAATTTAATTTTTAACAAATCGACAGCAACGACGGGTACAAACCCTTAACACTGGGACGGGTAAATGTCAAAATATTGTGCAAAGTAAACCATACATACCATCACCATTCAGCCTCAAATGAATTCCCGGGCGAAGACGGGTATCTGAGCTAGTATATATATATATATATATATATATATATATATATATATATATATATATATAACTATATTTGTCTGTTACCGCTCTAGCGGTCACAATTTTTGTTTGATCGTTACCAAACTCGATATTTAGTCGTTTTATGTAAAAAGAAAGATCAAGTTCGTTAATGGCTGCAATCGAACAAGTGGGAGGGGGGGTTACGGGGGGATTTTCTTAAATTTGAAATATTTCCGTTACTATACGTCGGATCGAAAAATTGTATAGAATCAATCTTATTGCAAATTAAATTTACTATAAATATTGTTATATACATTTATTCTCTATCTTGCATATTAACTGAGATATTTGCAATTTGTGTATTTGCCGAAATCGGGGCGGAAAACGAATGAGAGTGAGTTTCACGCCAAAAGCTACGTCGGCCGTTTTCTTAGCTCTTCGGCTCTCGTGAAATTTCTCTATTGTAAAACTACAAGTGGGAAATCTGCTTAGTTTACACAGCCCCTGCGTGACGGACTTTTTATAGCCAGGTCGGGGCTAAGGGTTGTATTTAATGAGTTGCCACCACATAAACTCTTATTGCCCAGGCGGGAATCGAACCCACCACTCTTGGTTTACCAAGTGAAATTAATATTAACGCCTTAACACACGCGGCTTACCTGAGCCCGACTAACAAAGCCCTTGAGTCTCCCTCGGGTGGCTTAAGATAGAAAAGGTCTGTATAGCCGGCGAAATATGTAAATATGCTCAACTTGTGTGACTTACTTTTTGGTTGTTTTTTTTCAATTCCCATTTTCCCCCATTAGCAACCAACAAATATTCTCTTCTTCCATCTGGGCTTGTTTTAGTCCACACTCGTTTAACTTTTGTCTACGCTGAAGTGCAATCATGGTGTGGGGGAGGGTTCGTATGTACTGAATAACTATCATGTATAATTGTACAATATGTTTTATCCCTGATTTAGTTAAAATAATCCACCCCCCTTCGCCATACGGGAAATGTAATTGGAAGGAGCTGTTAGGGAAAATATATTGGAACAAGAAAGAGGGTGTAGGGAGACGATATGAAATAGGGCAGTTTGACCCCAGGGCGGTAGTTTAAATGGAATATAAAAGGCAGTGGTAATAAAAATGGTACTGGCAGAGACAATCCCAATAACGCTCCGAATTTTATTTACCGTCCCGCTATTATCTCAGCCATACTATCTACTTTTAGCAGATTTCCCTTAAGCCATGAACACGAAGCGGCTTTTGAGCCTTTCTTCAAATACGCACCGATTCTGCCTAGTAGATAACAAAAAGTTTTTTTTTGAAAACTGCACATGCAGCCCATGACCCAAACACAAACAACTAAGGTTCTAGCAACTACAACATCCATTTGATCAGTGGCGGCTCGTAGCTAAAATTAGTGGGGGTGCTGCTCCAGAAAATCCAGCACGCCCAGGGTCGGCACTGCGGGACCGACAGTGCACTCTCTTCCTATTGGAAATTCCAGTGCCTCACCTGGAGCTTCCAGTGTGCGCATGCGCACAACAGTCAAACACCTCGCCGCTGGAACTGTGAAGCACACAGTTCCTACAAAGTTTTTTGTATCTTTTTTCATTAACTGGGGGATGGTTACTGCATTAAGCTTAAGGATTGTATATTATACAAGTATAAAGAAAGAATTTAAGAAAAAAGCCTCATTATTTTAAATGTTATAGATAATATCAAGTTGAATTTGGGGGTGCTGCAGTTCCACAGTGTCTATAGGCGAGCCGCCACTGCATTTGATTTAACAAATTTATCAGTTCATTTAAATCTTAAAACATATATAAGTCTGATTGGTGAGGTCTTCAATTGATGTGTGATGATCTGGGTTAAAATAAAAGGCAGTACCTCATTAAGTCTGTACACTACAGTTTTTATTTGGTATAGTACGTTCAGGTCCTACGACCCTTCGGCAGTGTCTAGCTATAAGTCAGTTAGCTAGACTGATCTTTCTTCCCAGTGCAGACTTCGTCATGTCAAAACATATTATGAACTATTCTTGTTACTAATGCAAAGTCCAGCAATTGCTATTCTATTCATTCTTCTCAAACACGAATATTAACGGACTTATATCTTTGAATCATCTGCTTGATGGGGTGATAGCATTAATTTCAAGTACGGTTATCCTTGTGTTCTTATCACAGCATAAATAGTATATAGAATGTGAGATCACATCATCAGTTTAGCAATTCAGCACGCTGCAAATCTGCATGAGAGATACACATTTACCGTTCGACCATCTCAAAAATTGTATTTGCTTTTTTCATATGTAAAATAAGTTTACTCCTTTCGACATTGTAACTTATTGGCCGGAAGGAAAATCGTGAGCATGTCTAGATTGGCCTACAGAGCCATCGAAAATTCGCTGTCCCAGACAATATATCGGGACTATCGTCGAGGACATCCGGGACAAAAAACAAATTAGACCGACTCAACTGCTTAATACTGCTTAATGGGAGTGGCGTCCCAAACAAATACAAAAGATGAACCTTGAAATAAAAACCAAGTAAAACTTTTTAATTAGAATCATATTTTCTCTGTTCTGCTTGAATGTATAGTAAAATGGACTAAAGGAGAATAAAAAAAATACTTAATATCTTACTTATCTAATATTAATTTCTTTGAGCATAAAATTATTTTTAAAAAAGGACGACTCGCTGATGACGTCATATCAAATATTAGTAAATCGTGGACGTTGCGGAACTCATCTAAATAAATAAAATATCAAATATTTTTCTCTATTTCTCTCAAAATGAGAGCATTAATTGAGGTTGGTTAGAGGGTGATTAGGTACGGGGGAGGTTGTATTTATGACGCGATTTTCAAAACAGTTCTTCAAATTTCCATCGATCACACACACGCACACACACACACACACACACACACACATATATATATATATATGTGTGTGCGCGTGCGTCTGTGCCATGAGTAAAACCTGAATAGTTAATTTCCAATGAAGAGTAATAGGACTACAATTGTAGGAACGAACAAGTGGAACAGCTATTCCTATTTAGCCTGGTTATCATGGCTTATGATGAAGGAGGGAGTTGCAATTTCAAACAATCGGTCTATCGACTTCAATGAAAAAACTAGTGTTCTTAAGCTCATGATATCCAAAACAAAAGCCTATCTTCTGAATTTACAAAACATATGTTTTAGACCTAACCTATATCTTACAATTACAAAGAGATATAAATATAACAAGCGTTCATTATATGTTCGCTTCCTAACAACTACAAAGTACCACAAATACTTATAAATTTGGCCTGTCTAATTTTTAAAAAATAAAGCAACTCTTGTGTCTCTTCTGCCCATGCTCCTCCTCATATTTAAAAGCTCCGTTAATCATAGTAGATAGAGAGAGAAGTCCCCGGCGTGGGAAGAGATGAGAGAGATCATCATGTCAGCTATTTTCATATCTGCTATCAGTGCAGTTTTAGATTCGGCTTCTTATATTCCCTCTCGTATTACCTTCCGTTTTAATTACTTCCAAATTTAATTTATTGACACACACAACTAACACTTAATAGATCTTAAATAGTTAACTATGTGCATGAATAATTCTTTCTTGGACACTTGTTTGGAATTCTAGCTAAACAGAATTCAATGATTAGACCATGATAAAACTACCAATTTGCTCAGACCCAAGTCTATGAGTGAAAATGATAAATCTAGGTTCAAAACCATTCTTTCCACCAACTAACAAATACTTTGAGGGGAAATCATTTTCTGGATTAATGTTTTGAAGTAAGGATAACACTAATTAAATGCCAAATCAGAGTAAATTAAGGACTTGACGCTTCTACAAAAAATCAATATCCCCTGAACCTGGAATGAACTAGATCAAGGAAGGTTTCATCAACTCACAGGATTTATATAACCAAATCATAATGTTTAAAACCTTCACCCTACTCCCCTCGCCTCACTTAAGTTAAGGAACTTTGCTAACTTAGGGCAACTTAAATTGTACGTTATATATATATATATATATATATATATATATATATATATATTAGTGTGTGTGTTTGTGTGTCCGCGTATATATGTATATGCACGTAATGTATATGTATGTATATACATATATAATCGCTAATAAATTTTTTCATTGAGAAATAATTAGAAAGCTCACTCATTATTTGGATTCTCTTGTATCCAGGCTACTGTTCCCTGGTACATATTTCTTCAATGATTTATTCTAATTTCGTTTTGTATCTATAACTTTCATCGTTTAAGTAGTTCTTTTATTATAAATAATAACACCGGTTTCAGTGTGTACCTACGTTTCTTTAGCTTCCGATCGAATAATAATGTTTCGCAAAACGAGCTGTCTTTGCAGAATGACAGTACTATAATAATAAGAATAATTCTTCGTTTGCTATTAGGATTTACATACATCACTTCGTAAGTCGGTTGGCTTTCTTATTGTTTGTCAAAAATAAATGATTAACTTTGGATTCCAAAAATCAGAAGAGTATAGCATAGTTTCAAAATTATATCAACAAAAAAGGGGAAACAAAATTGAAATTATTATCTCAAGAATAACATGAAGTAAAAAAAAAAAAAAAGAACATAAGTGAAAATGTACTGTGCTTAATTCAACTAAAAGGGTGGGAAAAATCTTTTAATTTCATTTTAATTTTATAACTAATTAATATAGTGAGAGAGAATGAAAAAACAAATAAATTGTTTCTACTATTCATAAATTGCAAAGCTTCTGATTTTCAAGGTTTCAAATGAGAATAAACATATCTTCCTTAGTTTATTGTAACTAGCAATAAATCTTTCAAAGTAAAAATTTCCATTTATGTTATTATGGTTGGATATGATTAACAGAAAATGTGATTAACAGTTTCAAATAAATTAATCTTACATTGAGGGCAACATTTTAGATTGACAGAATAACAATTTCTTGTAAAATTAACCAAAACTTAGTGCTTTAGCAGCATGATTTGGGAGGTGTGTGGATTATTAGAAACACATAGTTTTCTCCTAGCGATGAGCTCAGAAAAGTTTGCCTGGTACCTGTGGTAATAGAGAGGAAGCAGGCGAGACGTGTCTCTGGGATAGCGGCTACTCACGTAGGACGCTAACAAACATGACATTGAGAGTCGCTGTCCACTGTCCCGTCTTTCACATCCCTCTCCTGAGATCTTTCATAAACACACTTAACTAAGGAGGAACAGCTTGCGATCTCCCCCACAATTTGACTCACATAAATAAAGAAAAAGTCCGTCAGGCAGGGGCTGCGTAAACTAAGCAGATTTCCCATGTGAAGATTTACAATAGACAAATCTGCATACTGGTAACACAATACCTCAGTGATTAAATACAAACGGCAATGAGAAATCTTTCAGTTAATTATAATAAATTCCCAAGTGAAACGGCTTCTGAATTGTAATAATAATTTATATTTCGATAAATCAAATTTTAGTAGTTCAAGAACTAAAGAAGGGGAGGAGCGGATTAACAGAACGTATTTGCATAAATCTCACAAAGTAACAAAGGTAAGGTAAGGTTAGGAACGACAGGTAAGGTTAGAAGAAGCCTCCCACCTGAGGCGACGGAAATGGCGGACCTAATCCGAACTATACCCGACCACAGACTTCATAAAAATGCAAATATCTCGGTTAATATTCAAGATAGAGAATAAATGTATATAACAATATTTATAGTAAATTTAATTTGCAATAAGATTGGTTCTATACAAGTTTTCGATCCGATGCATAATAACGGAGATATTTCGAATTTTTGAAAATACCCCCTCTAAACCCCCCCTTCTCCTACTGGTCCGATTTCAGCCGTTAACGAACTTGATCTTCATTTTTACATAAAACGCTTAAATACCAAGTTTGGTGACGATTAAACAAAAATTGCGACCGCTAGAGTGTTAACAGACAAATATATATATATATATATATATATATAGTTTTGAACGGACCTCATTTTCGTCATCTCCTGGGTAGGATCGATGGACATTTGAAGAAAATTTTCGAAAATCGCGTCATGAGTACGACCTAAATAGCTGATTTCCCTTAAGGGAAATCTGCTAATAAACAGGCGAAGCTAAAAAAAAATCGTATAAACATGTAAGAGGTACAATAGCATTTATTACTATTGAAGAAATTTATTCAAATGTGGTTTTCATTACAACAAATGTTATTTGGACCATCATGACATGTCGTTAAAATCTCATTCACGGTTTACCGAGGAAATTATCTTAAATTTCGAATGATCTTTTCGGTTTATATATTTATTTTATTTTTTTAACGGACTTCTTCATGTTGTGATAAGAATAATAAGATTGCCAATCTATCAAGTCACTGTTAGGTGGATCATGGAACCTCCAGTTTTAATATTCAAACATATATATTAGCAGTTTTGAAAAGGTTTCATTAAATAAAATATAAATTATAGCAGAGCGTGGTTTCGATCCACGGACCTCTGGGTTATGGGCCCAGCACGCTTCCACTGCGCCACTCTGCTCTGGAGAGGAGTACATTTCCACTGGCTATTTATTCGTTAAGAATATTCGTGTTCTTCGTCTTCTCAATTCTTCTCAAATAATGATTCGTTTGAAATTCTTATTTGATCGTAACCAAACTCGATATATAAGCATTTCATATAAAACTAAAGTTCGAGTTGATTAATGGCTGAAATCGAACCAGTGGGAGGGGGTGGGGGTTCCGAGGAGAGGAATTTCGAAATATCTTGGTTATTATGCGTCGAATCGAAAAATTGTATAGAACCAATCTTATTTAAACTGTAATGTTCTATAAATGTTGTTATGCTCCTTTTTTTTCCACTATCTTAATTATTACCCGAGATTTATTTGGATTTATTAGTTTTCGGGCTGCAGTAAACTCCGACTCATGTCATATTAACAACGAGATGTTATATTATGAAGAACTTTCTTTATTTCGAGCCTAAATACCAAATATTGTTCTCATTGAACCTTTACGTTTTGAGTTAAATGCAAATACGTAACGCACGTGGGAAATCTGCCTAGTTAACGCAGCACCTGCGTGACGGACTTTTGTATTATGTGAATAAGGAGGTTCGAGTTGAATAATAACTTAAATTTTTAGTCGGACACGGTCATTTGAAATAAAAATATTATTTTGTTTCTTTCCAAAATAATAGCTGAATTTAGGCCATAAAAAAGTTAGTTTTCCAGTCTTCCTATCACCATTTAACAAATTACAGTGACATTTAAGATCAAACTAAAGTTCGGCTGATATCTTGTACCTGGACCAAGGTTCAATAAACAGTCACAAGTGGCCTACTGTTGGGGCATATTGGGTTCTCCAATTTGAAATTATTTTTACAAAATTTTATATACAATTAGTTTGAATCGTCTATTGGAGTAGGTTTTGTAATAAACGTTACCTAAAAATTAAAGTTGACTTGTAGCAGAGCGTGGTTTCGATCCACGGACCTCTGGGTTATGGGCCCAGCACGCTTCCACTGCGCCACTCTGCTCTGGAAGCAATGGTATCGTAGTAGAATTCAGAATAGTAACCGGTAAGTATTCAGGGTAGTCATTCTGTCATATTATAGTAAAATTGTCCTAATAGACTACGCTATGACTTTAGTTTGGATTGTGAGTCCTGGTCCTAGATTTCTTTTCAAGGTGTTGCTCTCTCTCTCCCTCTCTCTCTCTCTCTCTCTCTCTCTCTCTCTCTCTCTCTCTCTCTCTCTATATATATATATATATATATATATATATAAATGGATAGTCTACTATCCACAGTACGTTAACGGTAAAAATAAGTCAAAGTTCGGTACTCACAAAGGGAGAAATTTAGTTCACGAATTCCCCACCAGATCACGTCTTTGACTTGGCTCTTCTGGTGGATTGGGAGTAACTAACAAGTTTGACTGTTAATTAACCGCGGGAATAGTATTTTTTGAAAATAATTTTCTTATTAACAATCATTTATAAAAAATATTATTATTATTTAGATATATTTGTAAGCATGTTTCGTTAAGTTTACTCTATTTGTCTTTTTTCAATTCTTTCCTCATTCGTTTATCCGTTTTTTAATTCTTACTAATACCTTGTCTGTAGGGACTGGAAGTTTCATAAATGTTGCAGCTTGACGACTCGTGTTGGCTAATTCATAAAATCAGCCAATATATGCTCTGGTCAAGGGCTGCGAAGGGGTAGCGTTATCGATTCTAGTATCGAGTTGATTTATCTACATTCTTCCTGGTCCTTTTTCGTAGTAATTCTAGGGCATGTAGAAGACAACGAAAGCCGCTGGTACTCACCCAATTTGTGTATTTCTTTGTCGAATCAGGTCTTCTTGATCATGTTTTAGGTTTTAAGAGTCCAAATTAATTTGACAAGATAGTCTGCTACGAATCGCGTTATCTATTTGAAAAAATGGCAAACATGTACGATCACCATATTAAAAACAAACATGCGCATTCCTATTGAACGCTGTCAAGTAATATTAGCAAACAGGAGTTGATGTATTTAACACGGATGTTTGAGAGGGAAGACGCCTGGATATTGAGGGCACAGTGTAGAATGTTTACAACCTATTTAGAATGGAAAACAAGTTGCCTTATATAAACTATTAGCGGGTTCGTTGCTCGCGAGATCTATGTCACTCGTTGCTCAACCTCTTCTTTTCCTTCTGTCAACTTTTGTAAACTCTAATAAATTCATTTTCCACTGCCCTCTTTGTAAAGAAAAACATCAATCTCAGTTACATTTTGTTATCACTTAAGAGAATTAAGTATTAAAAACTGCCCTGCAAGAGAAATATTAGGAATTAGTGATATAAAAGGTTTGTGTTTGCTTCAGAAATGTTGGACAAGTATTGAGAACAATGCCTCAAGCATTCCAAAAAGGAATTTAATTTTTTTTCTGGGTATTGTAACACAAATTAAAAAATTCATAAATACATCCTAAAAGAACGCCGTTATGCGAAGAGGTAAGAGAAAAAAATCCGAAGTGGATATCACATGACGTCTTTGTACTCCTGTATAATAAAATAAACAAAATGGTTGATTGCATTTAATGTTTTATACGATATTACTTTAACCAATGCATCAGATCAAAAAATACCAAAGAAATTAATGTATAGATTTGTTCGTGATTTACAATGGCTCGATACAAGCGTTTTGAGTCGCTAATAGGAATTTAATTTTTTTTTATTTAAACCACCTGTAAACCCTTCCTCTCTCTCTAAGTCGATTTTGATAAAAAGAGAAAATGCACAATTCTAAATATGAAATTTCAACATTCTAAGGCTAGTCGTTTTTGAGATATGCGAGATACGTACATACTTATTGAAGTCATGCCGAAAATGGTTAAAATTGGTTCAGGAAGTGTAATAACAAAACAAAAAAAGACAAAAAAAAAACAACTGGGTGAGAGGCAGCTGGTATTGAACGAAGCAGATTTAGGATTAAATTCCGTCTATAATCTATAGATGACTTACAATAGTAATTGATATTCCCTTAAACCGAATACTGATAGGTGAAATTCTTAAGCCGATGATACTCAAAATTATTCTCTCAAATTTGAATGAATGTTTAAGAATACTTCTCAGAAACTAAAATCGCCCCAATAAAAATTACTTTTTTTTGTTATTTATAAACTTTAAGCTTAATATACTTCATAATGGCACAACCATGCAAATGTTTTAACAGAACACACTATATTTAATTGCCGACGAGCTATATTTGTATGCAAGTATTTTGCTAGTAAATTATTAAGTATACAATAAAAAATTAAATAACAAGTGTCATTCCACACATTTCATATTTTTTGTAGATTTATGGATCGTGTTTTTTTTTTTTTTAATTAACGGCGTCTTTAAGAATAATAATTAAACTTAGTCCTGAATTACCCGATTAATCACTCTCACCACCAGAAGAAAATAAAAATGAGTGATTATTCATAAATTGCATTCTGCAGGTGATGTGTAAACTATGTAGATTTCCTGTTGCATTTCCAAGCTGTTGACGTCAAATAAATTCTTATTATCTGAAAGGTTCTCATAAGAAAGCAATGTAAATAGGATTGAACAAAAAAAAAGTTAGCTGAACGTGAGATGTTTATTGATAGTTACTTTAATAGAAAATACTGTGTGTAGAAATAAGAGTCAGACTAAACTCCTGAATACTAAAAAGTTCTATTTTCTCGGTTATTATTCGAGTAAGAGTAAAGGCGTATAGTGAAACATTCTACCCTATTATACTATTTCCAACAAGATTGGTTCTACAACATTTTTCCACCCATTTTAATGATATCGGAGATATTTCCAATTTTTGACTTGGCCGTTTTTCTACAACCCACACTCCTCCTTGCCTGATAAAAATAATTCGTCGTGTTTAAGTTTGACATAACACGGTTCGCAATATGCTGGCTTATCGTTGAAATGAAATGCGCGGATGTACATAACAAAAATGCAAGTATCTCGATTAATATTAGAGTTAGAGGAAAATGCATAGAAACAAAATTGTAGGGAATTAAATTTGCAACATTGATCGATATAACATTAACATCCCTTCTATTTCTTCTTTAAGAATGTTCTTATTTGTATCATCGTCGCGTTAGTTCCAATTAACTTACCGAGCTTTACTTAATTCTGTTTAGCTGCTTACATCAGTTACAGTTATATGTACATAACTCGTTTATATAATATTTTACACTAAATAACAAATTATTACTTATTGTTAATACTTGCCAAATTAAGAAGAGGAAACGAAATGTTACGATATTCAATTTCAATAGTCCCCGACAAACACCTAAAGCGTTCGCCTGAAAGAGTTTAAGATCCTATCGCGTTCGCTGGGTCACCGGCAAAACATATGTTCCATCAAATTCCGTTGAGTCATTTAGGCGTAAATTGAAAATAAACAAACAAATAAAGACAAACAACCTTGGATACTGTCCTAAAGCCATCTACACTTGGGCCTGCTTCTTCATTTTCATACAATGTTTTCCAAGGTAGCCTTCTAATTGACTAAATGAAAAATATCTCTTGCAAGGCGATCAACTCTTTCGACAATTCAGCTTGGCAATGCTTCTGAATAGGATTCCTTGATGCTCTCTTGCACCCATAAATATCTCTGTACTGATGGCGTATTTACATTTCATAAAAAAGAAAGTAAAATAGTAATAGACAATCAAAAGTAGGCAATCTGATATTCGTTTTATTAGCAGATTTCCCTTAAGGGAAATCAGATATTGAGGTTGTAATCATGACGAGATTTTCGAAAAATGTCTTCAAATGTCCAGTCTTTAGCAAACCCCCAATTCTACTCATGTTACATAAACAATATTCTGCTATGTAATAAACCACGTTATTCGAAGCTTAAATGCCAAATATTATTTTCATGAGGGTTTTATTATACGAGATAAATACAAATATGTACTGATGACCGTCTTAAGTTTTTAGACTATTAAAATTTGATTGATTGAGATAAAAATTATTCTGATTCATTATAATTTACAGTACTAGATATAGTAAATAGTTTTCAATAAAATTAATATGTTATATTCGGATATATTTCATTAATTGCTTTTCTTTCCTGTGAGACGTAGGCAGACCTGTTTGTTGACATTTCAGACGCTTCCCGTTTATATTTATTCACTTAATATTGACCGTGGTGTTGTGTTACCAGTATGTTCATTATTTATTGTTAAACTTCACGAGGGAAATCTGTCTTAGTTTACTCAGCACCTGCGTGACGGACTTTTTTAATTTCTGAAAATAAATACATTTTTATACATAAATATTAGAAGAAATACGTGCCTTGAGTCTGAAGGCGGTAGTATGAGCTGCCGAAAGTAAATAAGTACGTTCCTACTTCCGTCTGAAGCTCCAAATGCCTTCTTTAGATAAGACATTCATCATCTCCCTCAGACCTGGACACACAAACAGCTCGGATATCGATGATGAGAGGCCATATATAAATATTAGTTTATATTGAATTAAAGTGATTTTAATTCCAATTATTAATACCTCAGTTAAATATATATATACCTACTTATAAAACTAACAATTTTCTTTTAATCGTCCGTTGCCTCTCCCGTCGAAAATGTTTTTAAAAAATCTTATAATAAATCTGAAAGAATATATATTGAAATATTAGAGTTGATATTTGTGAAGGATTTTCCATCTGACACGAGACTCCATTGCCTAGGTACACGAGTCGCTGTCACAGGAAAGGCGGATGGAATTCACCCAGTTCCAGGAACGGTTTAACCTCTGACTCTGCAGGTCACAGGAGATTTGCCTCTCGAGTCCCCTTACATCATCCTGTCATCCAATATAACACTTTTCTAATCCTGCTATTTGTATTAGATAATCAGATTGTGTTTACTTTTATCACCTTCCAGTTATTATTAAACGTATTTTTTTAGTTTTCCTATACTCCTGTCAATTCTAATTGTGTGAATTTGGCATTCAAAAATTCTTGTGTGAGATACATTACATTTATTAATAGGAAACAAATGAATTTACTACTTCCAGATGTACTTAAACCGCAGTAATGGCAGTAAACGTTTCTATAAAAAAAGTGTTATTATAATAGAATTTAAGGTTAATATATAAATGTAATGGGAACCACAATTATTCCCCAAACAACAGTAAAATAATGTTAACTTATATTTAAGTAATTTTATTGATAGATTCGTACGTTGTTTCAGTCACTGAAAAATAACAATTCCTTCATCGGCTTAACCAGTAGACTGGAAGGAAATAAAGGATAACAACGAGCCACCCATCCCTTCAGAATGATAAGTATACAACTTAAATCTGCTTTCACTCTTGTCCCATAGTCATAGTGATAGGTAAGTCAGATGAAGAGAATGTAATAATGTAATATAGACATCAATAAGAATAATATACGTAATGTAATATGATAATAATAGTAATGAAGAATTAAGAAAATACCAAGAATTAGCTATTGATCATAAATAACTAGGAGCGCAAGCTTAGGTCTACGCCTATTATCGTAAGTATTTAGAAATGGTTAAGAAACTTCTTGACACTACCAGAATTGTGTGACATTTTTTTAATTCTTGGTAATGTCACCTAATATGGTTCATATTTCTGTTGGATTTTCTCCAGATGTGATTTTTTTTTCCTCCCAGTTATCTTTGTAAAACCTTCAGCCCTAATAATTATACGATACTCGTAATAAGGTAAGCATCTTAAGTGATCGAAATGCGTATTCACTCCACACACTAAAGAATAATTGACTTTTTTCAAAAAAGAAAACTACGCACAGATGGTCAACGTAAAAAGTCCATCAGACAGGGGCTACGTTAACTTTGGGAAGCAGATTTCCCATGTCCGTCACGTATTTCCATTTATCTCAAAAAGTACATGTTCAATTAATATCAAATATTTGGCATTTAGGTTTCAAATAAAGTGCTTCTTATATAACAGCTTATTGTTAATATGACATTACTAGGGTTTTACTGATTTTATGGTGGGGTTTTACTGATTTTTATTTCAAAAATCGCGTCAGGCAAATCTGCTAAAAAGGGCTTCTACTACATGTTAAATAATGATGAGATATTGACTGCTTTGTCCATATGCAACAGATTTCATTGTGTTTTTATTTATTTGCTATGAAATAAAATCGAAGATCAATGGTTTTAGCTCCTTGTCAAAATACTCTTTTCTGGCAGTGGTTATTTATTGATTCCTAGTACCTTCTTATCTTTTTTATCAATCCTAAGATTTTTTTTAAAAAAAAAAGAAACACATCTCTAGTCATCATGTCCCCTCCCATTATTTGTGTTAGCCAGCCGAAGTTAGGTCCTGAGAGAGATAAAAACCTCTTTGGATCAGCCTCTTTAAGGACTTCTCGGCAGGGCTGTGATCTCGGCTTTCAACGGAAACCCCGCTGCTCCTTACTCAGCATCTTGCCTAGATTAGACGCTTCTGCTTATCTCTCTTGATATGGCTCCGGCAATATTTTTAAGTCAGCTGATAACGAGCAATATATAACGCCACATTTAGAGCTTGCTCGTAAGTATATAAATAAGCGACTCCTGAGAGGATTCAAAATAATCTGTCCTAAACAAATAGGAATTATCAAGGAGAGCTCTGTAGTTCGTAACACTTACCAACACGTGTCCTGGCCGTACAGTGCTTACGTTTCATCACTTTCCCTGAGCTCTAAACTAAAAGTAAGCTGTTTGAATCCTTTGAGTACCTCTGTCATTGTTGCAGGATATCTATGCTGTTTCTTTATTTCCAGCACTACTCTCAGAGCTAGAGGACAAACTAAAACAAAAAAATTAAATAAATATTTAACTAGCCACAGCGGTCCTTACAGAATAATGGGACTTAGACGCCATTATGGATCATACAGTGTAATTCAGGCAGAAACAATCTTTTAGTTGAGTTATTGAAGCCTCCCCATTTCTCACCTTAGGTCCACGGACCATTATCTTGTCTCCTCCACCGGGCGTATCACGTAACATTTTTAAGCAGCAGAATATTAAAATGTAAATAAAGGAGAAGACGGAAAAGCTCTGAGCTGATGTGGTGCAAAGTTTAGTTTAACTATTATTTAAAATTATTTGTGTTTGTGTGTTATATGTTTGTGTTCATGTCGAAGCTAATCGTCAGTGTACATTTATTGTATGCGTAAATTTATTTAGTTTTTGGAAAAAGGACTATTTTTCAACAATAACGAACCCATTATTGTTAATTGACGAAACCTAATTTATACCCACGAACTTTTCTCCTATAAAAGAATAAACACCAATAACTTGAAGTTTATTCAAGGTCGTAATAAAAAGCTTTAATTATTCACAATGATTTATTTAATGGTGGAGCACTCCATCATGAGCGAGCGTGTGTGTGTGTGTGTTTGATTAGGGGGGAGAGGGGGGTGGGATAGAGAGTGAGAAGATTTGGGGTTGAGGTTGTGCGAATGTTGGCGTGAAACTTTTTTATTTTAATCTTTATCACTGAGGATTGAAAACGAATGATTACCTCAACAATTTTTTGTTTGGGCAGGAAAAATAAATTTAGGTATATCTATTATCAGGAGAGCCCTTGTCTGTTAGATGTAGCCGAATTACTTACTCGAGGACCATTTTTGAAATAGCACATATTTCGAATGGAGCTTGTTTAAATGCAATATTTCTTCTAGGAAGAAGAGTTTTCGGCTTTTTATATATCCTTTTCTACTTGTAATTATTCCAGGATTTCGTAAACAATTGAACAATAGACAATGGTGAAGAACAATTACTTCGTCTTGGATGCTGAATGAAAGAACCATTAAATACAAAATAACTCAATATTTATGAATGGAAGTAGAACAGTGATGAGCTAAACGGTAATATAATCTGAACAATAATTAGCTTTTAAGATACAATACTTGGTGTAATGAATAATTGTGAACATGATTAGTTATAGAACACAATAGATTGAATACGGGTTGTCTCTGGTTGCAAAATCATAAAACAATTCATGAATAAAAATAAAAATAGCAGAAGGAGTATCTATATAACAGGTAAAAGCTTCTTAAATGTCTTCATGGCCGGTTGCCAATATATTGCACTGGAATTAATCAGTAGGTACTCACATCTGAGATTAATCATCTCAGAAAAATATGAATATTTGTATCCAGACCAGAATTCTGAAAAGCGGATATCGGTGAGCTCATGTCGATTTTCACTGTTCTTTTTCGCTACTTCATAACCTTTATCACCTTTAAAGATGAACAATCGGAGAAAATATATCATAATTCTGCGTTTTGCCTTAATAGCTCGTGTTCACAAAATGATTGGAGTGAGATCAAGAAGAAACCATCTGTTGAATCATTCTCAATGAATTTGATATAGACTTGAATGTTCAAAACTCTCCTTTTCCAAAAAATCAATCTGTTTTAACGATAAAGGATGTTGAACCCGTGAAATTGTGGAAATACTTCTCTAAGTCTTTAGAACTTTTAAAAGAAATCCAATTTCAAGTTTGGCTACCTTTAGGCTTCCATTTGAGCGAACTATAAAGAAATTAAATGCAACTGTAGTATTATATAAATATATTAAAAATAAACCGTCTTGTTAAATATTTATATAACTTCCTATTTGTAAAAGCTATTATGTAATCTGCAGTTAATTTATAATTTAACCGGTAATAAAACCGGGTATTATTCTACCTTATTAATGGTTCACTTTGGGATAATTCTAAAACTCCATACAAATACTCTATTTACCGTTCTTCAGTACAACAGAGGAATCATTCTAGTGGTTTCACTGATATAATCATTTCTATAAACATTAACTACCAAAGAAAGTAATCCGTGATTGAGTTTTTAAAATATTTTTTTAGGCGTGTTTATTATAAATTATTATTATATTCCTTGTCGAACTTCAGTTAAGCAAGAACAAATTCTATTTTGTAAACCCATACTAACTAAAGCAGACTACTGAGGAATGGCTGTCTAGGAAATTTGCCCTAAGGTAGAGTTCTGTCCATTTTGCCTCATACCTTTATTATTGAATAGTCTAAAGAAATATATGGTGTGTGTGTGTGTGTGTGTGTGTGTGTGTGTGTGTGTGTATATATATATATATATATATATATATATATATATATATGCGCACATGTGCGCCCAAACCGAATGTATAATTTTATTTATATTGACATTGATTTGGTTGGTGAAGACTTGTTGCATTGTTTCTCTGAGAAGAGGGTTTTAAAGGTACGGAAGATTTATTGATTCAGTAGCAAAAAGAGTGTGATATAGGAATCGCAGAAGGATGTACAAATTAGGAAGATTTGAAAATTACGCCATATATGCATATTTAATAGTCATTAACTTGAAATAAAAAAGGTTTAAAACAAAAAAAATTATATACACCCACAGTCTTGAATTAATTATTATTCATTGTAATTATTCACTAATAAATGAGTATAAATCTTATATAAGAAAGGTGTCATGATAACGAATCAGGAGTGAAGGAAATATATATATTTCTAAATTGTTATGTAAGTGAGCCCGTTACATAAGTCACCAGTGGTTAGTAGGCGGTCTATATAACTCTCTACAAATTATCTAAATTCTTAATTAACTAATTAATTATTAACTTATGCAAATAAGAATTCCTGGAATGACATCAAAAGTTCGATAAGTTTTAAAAAATGAGAAATTCAAGTGCAATTGTTAAGCACTAAACATAGAAATGATAAGAATGAATTAGAAACATAAGAAGAAATTTATTTGAATGAACGGAATCCTCAAATTGTGCATAAATTAATAGAGAAAAGAAATTTTTTTTCTGTGTTAAAAGGTCCATTTGCATTTTGGTTATAAAAGGTGATTATTACTTCTAAGCTAAGTGTTTTGGGTAGGTGTGTAGGACGGAGAGGAGTGTTGTAATAGGAGTCATGTAAATGAGGAGAGGGGAGTGGTGGGGGACCACCCACCCCTTGGCAGCCAATAGGAGAGCAGGCCACGCCTCCTCTAGTCCAGCCCGACAAAACCTAGCCAGGCGGCAGCAGCGCAGGAGTTCCAGTCCGACCGTCGCTCATGTCACTTCTCTCGACACGCTCTTCTTAGTCAGTGTTAACAACCAGTGTGAGTGCGCGCTTAAGTATGTGAACTGTTTTTTTCGCTCTCTTGTGCACGACACAGAATGGAGCAGGAAGAAAACCCTTTAGGAGATCAATATATTCAAGAGTTCGACATGGTTCATTTCGAAGATGTTTCAGTGAAGAAGGAAGGTGGTGGAATTGAGAGATTGCCTTCTATGCCACTTGCTTGTGGTGGAGGTGTTGTTGCTATGGCTCAGTCACCGCCTCATCATTTGTTGACGCCGCCTGGTGCACAACACGAAGACTTCAGTGTTGTTTCGATGGGGCCTCACCACAATATGGTAATGCATCCAAATAACCCTCTATTATACCCTGACACTCCGGGAACACCACCCGACACACCACCTGAGAGTACTTCACCGCACTCTCCTTCCATCAGACACTATCAGCTTGAGCACCACAGTCATCAGCAAGACAACCGGTCTATGGATGAAGACATGGTATGGGTCTCTCAGCCGCAGCCCTTGGACCTTAGGCCTCACTGTGCCGAGTTGGCAGACGAATGGGCTATCCAGAATTGCACTGCCATACAGATGCAACAGCAACAGATGCTCCAACCCAAACTTCAGACCAAGTTCCACCACCACCACCACCATCATCACGGTGTCGACGATTCGCCCCTCTCCGTTGGCAGAGTCAGCATTGATGGCCCAAACGTGCCCTCCAAACCGGGTAGTCCAGAAGACCTCATCAGTGACGAGCTGCTCATGTGTCTCTCAGTTCGGGAACTGAATAAGAGGCTCCAGGGGTTCCCGAGAGAGATTGTTGTCAAACTGAAACAGAAGAGGAGAACCTTGAAAAATCGAGGATATGCCCAGAATTGCCGAAGCAAGAGGCTGCACCAGAGGCACGAGCTGGAGATGATGAACAGGGAACTGCAAAACGACATATTAAGACTGAAGCATGAGCTGAGTAAGGTGTCCGCCGAAAGGGATGTCTACAAGCAGAAACTGGACAGCATCCTGTCCAGGAAACGAGAAAGGATCCCCGTCGACCATGGTCCTCAAGAAATCTACATGTGACATCGGTAAGGCGGCCGGCAGTCTCACAACTCTACAGAGGTATCACTTATTAGCTCTTGATTGTCTTTAGTACAGTCTTTTTGCTTGTTCGTGTTCACCTTGGAGTTTTGTTTAAGCATGGTCAACTATTTGTATATAAATCCCCACCTTCCATTTTCATGTAAATGTTTATATTTCCTAGCAGTATCTGACGAGCATAAGTTCAGAAATGTATTTACATTTTGCTGTCTAACTGCTATTGTAAATTAAAGCTATATTGAGAGTTTAAAATATTTTATTACAGAATAGTCTTGTTAAAGTAGCATATGACATATTGCTAAGAAATGTGTTGAAAGTATTAAAATTTATCATATCATATGCGCCTCTTCCACAGTTAATTAACGGTGGGGTGACAATATTTTTCCTTAAGTACAAATGGACTATTGTAATAAAGATTTTTTTATTGTTTTAATAATATTAAAGTATATTTTAATTTTTTTTACGGATCATTAAGTTTAAGATTTTTACTATTAAGATGTTAATTGTAAAATATCAGGAATCTCCTCAAAGGAAAATTGGTATAATTAAGAAAAATCATTAGATAAGTAAAATTAAAATTTTCATTAACGTAAATCAGTGCCAAATAGTATATGAATCGATAAATATATATTTTAAATAAGATTTATGTTCTTTTTAATTTTAATGATTGAGTTGTTTTGAATTTCATTGGGCCAGGAAGTCTGAACGTCCGAGTTGAAACAAAGCGTTTGTATTCTAATTGGAATTACAAATAAACACTACATTAAACGGGTCAATGAAATTTCAACACGTAGAGGCATAATTATTTCATTTTTTTATATTTTATTGGAGACTGTTTAAGTTGTGTCTATTTAATTTTATATTTTTTTCATTATATTTTTATTTTTAAATAAGATGTAAATAATTTAGAATATTATAGTTTTTATTATATAAGACTAACATTTGAGTATTCCATATCAAATGTATGATTCCTTATTTCCCTCTGAACACAACACAGAAGTTTTTTCTGCCTTCAACATTTCAATCAGTTACAAGTTACCATTTTGTTACCATACATTAACAATGAAAATGATTTTTTGAAGAATGTATAATCAATCATATTAATGTATTTCTTTTTAAAAAGTGTACAGTTGTAAATTTTGAATAAATTTAAGGATTATTCCATTCCTTTGTATATACCTATATTTTTTTTTATTTCTTTATTACCTTACAACCACAAATTTAAATATTGGATATTTAACATTTGAAGAGTGCACTTTCTTTTTGACAGGAATTAAGTGAGAGGAAGTATAGAGAATGAAAATGGATGCTTGGTCAGATTTATGTTTTTTTGAATGTGGAATCTCGAATAGTAACGGTGAATTTCATCACCGTATTATTTTATAGATACTTTAATAAACGTTTGATTTATATATGTAATTGGTTTTCTTCGTGTCAGAACTCAAGTTGGGTTTCTTCTGTATGTTTCTAACTTACAATACGATCCTTAGATTTTTTAAAATTTACAATTTATGTAGTTTAACTTTTTTAATCAAAAGAATAAATAAATTAATAAAAAGGCAAATAAAATGAAATGAACTTTATTTTTATTCGTATGCCTTTGCCTAATACTCATAAAATGAAAGTCAGTTCTGAGGGGAGACGCTGGTTAAAGGAAGTTTTCCGACAATTAAAAAGTGAATATAATTAACATTTTTATGCTCGAATTATTTCATAGAAAATTTACATTAAATACTAATAATAAAATTTAAAAAATAGATTGTCTTCTGAAATAAAGTTAGAACCTGTATTATTATTTAAAAGCCAACTAGAATAAAATAAAGGATTATTGCTATAAAATAATATTATGATCTCGCACTATGGATTCCTTACTTATAGAATTTTGTGCGATTTTCCCCTTCACTAAAAATAGGTCTTTCCTGTAATTATTCACAAAATTCCATCAGTATTCACCTTCAGGTCAGACATAATTTTAAAATTTCTTAATTAAAAGAGTTTCTGTTAGTTAAATGATTAGCAAGACTATCGATGACAGATATATGGAATGATTACCATGGGTGTAAGTCAAGATAATACCAGGATATTAAGGTAAGTTCACAAGAATATATATATTTTTTAAGAAATATTAATTTTTTTTTCTAATGAACAGTAACGGATCATATTTAAAATAAAATTAGTTATTTAAATGTATTTTATTGACTATGAGGTCGGGATTCACCATGAGTATATTCTTTATCGAAATTTATACCGAATTACATTATATGTGTATTTATTTACATAAGTAAAATTATTCTGATGGTTAAAAGTAAATAATAATGCGTAGAAAGTTATATAGCTATATTTAACGATTCTATCTTTTTTTTTCTGAGCTATATGTACTGTAAAATATACAAAAAATTAAGAGAGGTTCAAATATAACAAAAATCAAATAAATAGGAGATACTATAAAATATTATTGGCACAATAAAATCAATGTTGTAATAATTCTGAACTGACTTGTAGCAAAAAAATGTGAGATTAAGAAGAAGAAGAGGAAACCTGAAAAAAAAAACAAATAAAAGTCCGGCTGATTTTCAATAAATTTCTCATCTTGACTTGTAAACCGATATATCCAACCGACTTACCTTCATATGATTCAATTAAATAAATAGTTATAATAAATTAACAAGAACGTAATGGAAATCCTTAAAGAAATCTTGAATTTCGAAGTCAACAATTTTTTGTTGAAATGAGGACCTTAGACTGATGTTTTTCTAGATTACAGAGATATTTAGACAATCCACCTCCAATCGAGACCCCACATTCAAGTAGTAGTTACTGTCATTTTAGAAACTCTTTTTATGACTTAAGGTGATTAATTTGAATTCAACAAAAATATATTACTAAATTTCTATAGGTAATTAATTACAGGGATAATCATATGCCCATATTTTTCTAATAAAATATTAAATTGATGCTTGCTTTTGTGTTTTAAGATGCTCAGAGCAGAAGTGATTCAAGCTCCCTCGCATAAGAATCAACAATGTTTTGCATAACATGAGTTAAATATATTCTAAATAATTAGACGTATGAATTTATTGAATTGTTTTTTCGTCTCATAGTTTTATATAACAAACCTGTACCAAATAATTGAGGCTTATTATTATAGACCTATTTGCTTTAATTTAGCAGTAAAGTCCACTTCTTGGAAAAAATACTTGATAAATTGTAAATCTTGAGCTCCGAGTTTCAAGTACTTGTGTTTAAGAAATTTGAATAATAAAACTAAACATATACTGTTGAAAACTGTCATGACGTGCCACGAAATTTATAGAGAAGTAAATAAAGACATTATTAAACACAAGAATTTCTAACTTTTTGCTATTTGTATTAGAGACTCTCTCTCTCCCACTCTCTTTCTCAAAAACAAAAAAAAAATGTATATATATATATACCTCCACGAATATAATTTGAAATATAGATAAACCATATATTTGTATCGGTATTATTTAAAATAAAATAAAAAAAAAAAAAAAAAAAAAAAAAAAAACGATTCTAAACGCTAAGGTATTTACTATAATTACAGGAGGATCATAAAAATGCTCTGAAATGATTTGTACAAATGGATATTTATATTTAGGCTTAAAAAGCCTTACAATTTTAAAAATTACAGTACATTTTAATGAGTCCTGTCTACTTCAGGAACAATGTATCAAAGTGGGGGTTTCAATAAAAAATTGTGAAATTTTATTGATTGTTCATAATAATATGAAAATTTAAGAATTCATAAATAAATCAATAATAACAAAACGACAACAAAAATATTTAGTACGTAACTAAATAACATTATAGCTCTTAAAAATAGTAAATTCCTCCATTGCACGGCAATTTGTAGTGATTTCCTACGTTAGAAGAAATAATCACCGGCCAAAGTTTTTTTTTTTTTAAATTTTCTAGAATTAACTGTTTAAACATATTTTTAATAAATAGTAAAAGAAAGGTAAATATATAAAGAGTACAATCTATGAATGTCTTTATTACAATTTATATTCAGTAGAAATTTCTAAACAAAATATTTTTATTTCTGAATTTAATTTTTTTATTTTGTAACATAAAATATACATCCCCTTTCCTTTGTCTTATACTAATACAGTATATTATATTATTCTACTTTATATACAGGCGTTCAAGTCGAAATATACTCCCTTCATTTCGTACTAGTGAATTCCCTGGTTTTAAAATTATCCAGTACCTTTCTTAACATGCACTTTACAAGTAATACACAGTTTCGGATTAATCAATCAAACACGTAGGGATATTTTCCAATATGATCAGAGTTATCTGTTTCCCGCGAGAAAAATGTCTGCGTGCTCCGTTTATAAACGCCGCGTTTCTCGGGCTATTCACATCGAAAATTAGTTGAATAACAAGGCAAATACGTGCCTAACTAAAATTACCCCAACCCATATTGAGCCTCTCCATGCGACTATACATCTATATAGACATGAACGTATTAGGTGACGGAGGAATGGAATTATAAATAAAAGTTTATCCATAACTGTCTTATCCCAAAGGTCCGAAATAAAATAATTTGACACACTAGTGTTAGTGTAGTTAGTGTTTTCATCATAACTTATAAATAATAATAAATTAAAATTAAATATTAACCAATAAGAAATATTAATAAGAATCTTAGCCACGGAAGTATGAGTATGCTTAAACTTGAAATAAATATTTTAAAAAGTAATAATTTATTTGCTAAAAGATTACACCGTTATTGTAATGGCGTGTTCCGAATGATTCGTAGTTTTAGATTAAATGTAACTTAAATTTAGAATAAAGTGCAACCAAAAAAAAATAATTAAGGAGCAATAAATTAATGAACTCTAAACGGAATTACAGCTAAAGATGTAGGCAGCTATTGCTTAAAACTAAAACAAAATGTCAATCTCATTTTACAAAGAATTTCAGTTATGTTTATAAAAGCGGTTTCCCGAAATTAAAATAACCATTGAATGGTATATTAAACAGATTGTCAGTATGGATGGGCGTATAAGTGATTGAATCTTAAATGAAAATGTAATAACGTTCTATACAGATTTAATTTAAGGAATTGAAAATAAATGATACTGAGCGACATCGCCTAGTTGCGGAGCTCACCAAATAAATAAAAAATACATATTTTCAGCCAAAACCGAATTCGCTATTTGAATGGAGTACAAAATTAATGGAATTTTAAAGAGAACAAGAGCTACGAATATATAAGAGGTTCAACAAACGATAAAAGAAAAGTTAATGGGATTCTATTCAGAATTTCAGACGAGTGTGATTCCACTTGCCTGAGATTAAAACTTAATTGGGATTGTAAGCAGTGTGTCAGCTACGGTTGTATACGTTGTTTGCCTATTATTAAATGAAAAGAACAGAACTCTATATAGAATTTCCCCTACATGAGCGGCCAGCCTAAAATACTAAGTTCAAATTTATTTCATTTAAAATATAGTGGCTGTAAGGATGTTTACCAAATGTCAAATGAAAAGTAAGAATAATTCTATATAGAGTTTCAGTCAAGAGTGGATGAGCAGTTGCCTGAAACTAAAATTAAAATTGAATTGAATTTTAAATGGTATCAGCTACGGATGAATCAGTGATCTACCTAATGCTAAATAAAAATTTAATAGAATTCTATATAGATTTTCTATTATGAGCGATTTTATTAACACAAGAAATTAATGAAATTTTAAACAGAATGTCAGCTAAGGATGATTTAATGAAATAAGCAGTGTGCCAGTTACGGATGTATAAGTTGTTTCCCTAATATTAAATTAAAATTTAATAGAATTCTATTATATAATAGATTTTCACTTACCTGTGTACATGAGCGGCTAGCCTAAAATACAAATTTAACATTTATGTAATTCTAAATAGAGTGAAAGTAGGGATGTTTAGGGATTTTACGAATGTCTAATGATAATTTAATAGAACACTATATAAAATTTAAGTCAAGAGTGAATGAGCGGTGGCTTGAAATTAAAATTAAAACTTACGGGAATTTCAAGAAGCGTGGCAGCTACGGATGTATAATTTTTTGCCTTATGTTAAATGAAAAGTAGATAGGACCTATAAAGAATTTCACGGACAGATGTATATGAGCGGGTAGGCTAAAATATGTATTCACGATTAATGTAATGCTAAATAGAGTGACTTTACGGATATCTGTGTGGTTTACCTAATGTTAAATGAAAAACTCTATGAATATCATTAACGTGTTTATGGACGGTATGCTTTACATCAAAATTTAAATTTTATGGAACTCTAAATAGAGCTTCACCGTCATATTTATAAGTGGGTTATCTATTATATATGTAAAATTAATTGAATCCTAAAATTAATTTCAGCGACTCGTATATGAGCGGTATGGGCAAAATTAAAAATTAATAACTATTTAAATATGAATTTCATAATATTCTATATAGAATTTCATCCACTAGTGTAAACGGTTTGCTTTAAATAAATAGAAATTTAATAGAACTGTATCTAGAATTTCATCAACAACTGTATAAGCAGTTTGCCTTAAATTAAAGTAAAAACTTATTAGAACAGTATATAGATTTTCAACCACGAGAGTGTATGCAGTTTGCTTTCAATTACAAATTTAATAGAACTCAATATGGTCTTCATCAACGAAGATATAAGTGGATTGCTGAAATTGAAATTCAAATGTTTTAGAACTCCACCAGTTTGGCTTCAATTAAACTAATAATTTAATATAATTCACTATTGATTTTCGTCAAGGCGGTTTGCCTGAAATTAGAATTAAAGGTTAATATATATATATATATATATATATATATATATATATGTGTGTGTGTGTGTGTGTGTGTGTGTGTGTGTATAGAACTTCATCCATGAATGTATAACCGGCTTGCCTTAATTTAAAATAAAAATCTTATAGAATTCTACAAACAATATCATCCATGAGTTCATAAGCGGTTTGCCTGAAATTAAAATTAATACTTTAAAAAAAAAATATGTATAAAATTTCATTCATGATTTTATAACCGGCTTGCCTTAAATAAAAAGAAATATTTACTAGAATTCTACATAGAATTTCTTCCATGAGTGTACAAGCGGTTTGCCTTGAATTGAAATTAATATTTAAAAATAAAATATGTATAGAATTCCATCCATGAATGTATAATCGACTTGCCTTAAATTAAAATAAAATTGTACATAGAATTTCATCCGAGAGTATGGGTGGTTTACTTGATTAAAATAAAAATGTAATAGTACTTTAAATTAGGTAGCAGCTAAGGAAGGATAAGTGGATTGCCTATATTACGGGAGGGAGAAATTCCTTTCTTTAATGGTCTAGGGAAGCCATTTGTGGCGTTTTATGAAGTATATGTGAAATTATGGGCGATACATAATATATTTGGGTGAAAAGTTCTCACCAATTAGGAATATTAAGAAATAAAAACTCAAACAAATGAATAGTTAATGTAGAACTAATAGGTAATGTCACTTTTATGTAGAATATCAGGGACGAGAGTATTAACAATTTATATAAAATAAAAATGTGATGACATTTAAAATAGTGTCAGCTACGGATGTATAAGTGGTTTGCCTCATATTAGATGAAAAGCTAGGCTTATATTAAAATTTCAGGAAGGGTTTAAGAGTTATTTCTTTAAACCGAAGAGAGAGAAAAGAGAAAAGATTATTTCAACTTAAAAATAAAGGACTTGAAAATAGAATTCAGCTACGGATATTCGACCTGTACCATGGTACAGTATTTGAATTGACTGTACCATGCATGCATTTCAATTATGCGTTATGTGAAGACCTCATTCATACCGAGTGGAGAAGGTATCGAATAGAACGTGACCATGTTATGTTAATCGAAATATTTTGGTTTTGTACTGGAAATGAAATATGCTTATATATATATATGAGACTCATCCGAATAATCTACAGCTGTGGAATGTGCAAAAGACCAGGAAAACGACAAGAAAAACATTCTGGCAGAGAAAAGGACGGGATATATTTGGGTCTGTTGAAAAACTGCACAGTTGGAGGATCAGAAGAAACGTCTAACTATTTAAATTGTATAGCAAATCGAACATCATGCGTCCAATTATTAGGGCAGGTGCTTTTGCAGAGTTGAAATATTGTAGCGGTGAGGCCCAATATCAATATTGTAGGTGAGACGAGGAGAGGCATCCCAGGCACAGTTGGTTGGATGAGCTCAAGAAGGACTTAAGGAGGCTAGGATTCATGAATTGTGGATTTCCAACAGATGTGTTAGGATGGTCTAAGGTAGTTAACCGGTACTCGGCTACCGTTCGTCGGTAGTAACTATCTGGTTTAATCGCATTCAAAAGTTCCCACATCACGTCTTATACTGATGATGTGATGAATGCAGGTTCTCTGCTTGTGACAGAGCTACCTGTGGAAGAGTTTCCAAGAGGTCTGAGGCCTGAAATATTTTAGAGAGTATAAGAGCATGCTGGATGGGCGGAAAAACGACAGACCTTTCGAATTGGGAACTTCATGTTCATGGCAGGGACAGAAACGAAGTTAAAAGGGTTAAAGCAGATGAAAAAACACTCTATGTTAAGAGTCTCTCAAAAGCAACACGAGTCAATTTTTCACATTTGCCATCAAAACTAGTTAGTTGCGTCAGCAAATCTTGGAAACTTGGCAAATAAAATTTTAGATCCAGTATGATGAAAAAATTTATTTAGAACTATACAAATGTAGCACAAATGAAAGATCTTATGAATTTATAAGGCCAACTAGATTTCATCAGGCCCCTTCAGAAAGTGAGATGTCAATCCAGAGAAAGTGTCTTCCAGAGAATGGAACCCAACAGATTGACCAGAAAAATAAAACGTTTAAGTTCAAGGAGAACAATAGTTGGTAGTAAGGATTTAAATAATGTACTTTAGAATATAACAGTTAGTTGTTAATATGACTTGAGTAGGAGTGGGGGTTTACTAAAGGCCGAAAACTAAAAAAAAATGCAAATATCTCGTTTTATAATCAAGATAATGAAAATAGGTACTTAACAATATTTATAGAACATTACATTTGCTATAAAATTGGTTCTATATACATTTTCGATCTGGCCCATAGTAACGGAGATATTTCGAATTTTCAAAATCCCCCCCCCCTCCACAGGCCTAATTTTAGCCATTAACGAGCTTGATCTTCATTTTTACATAAAACGTTTCAACATCGAGTTTGGTATGGACCATATATATATATATATATATATATATATATATATATATATCTAATTTTTAACGGACCTCATTTTCGTCATCTCCTAGGATGGACATATAAAGACATTTTCTGAATAACCCTTCATGAGTACAACCTCAATAGCTGATTTCCCCTAAGGAATTTGAATTTCCCTATAATAACACTGGTCAACATGATTTTTGTCTCACGAGTACCAATAGTTGTACTTAATGCAGTTTTTTATCCTGTTTTCAAATATGTATTCGGAATTTATCCATCACCCACAGTTTTTTTTAAAATTTCTATGTCTATTTTTTTTAATAATTTTTTTTCGTCCATTGCAAAATAAAAGCTCTTAGAGCATCATAGATATGATGTAACCAAATGATCTAACTCAAATGGTACTGTTGTGCAGGTTCAAGCATGTATAGACAAGCACAAACATGATCTACTGTAGCACAGTGGCAGGCATTCATCAGAATGATGCCAGTTGTGAGTTAGCAGTGAAGCAGTAATCACATCATTGTGAGTGCTTTGTGTGTCTGACTTATTGTGTATTTCATATTTACAAATTTATACAGTATATAAGTCGTTAGTTACAAAATGCCTAGAGTTAGTTTAAATCATCCTAACAACCTTTGTTGTATATGTGGTGAAGTGACGCTCAAGTCTCAAAGGCGAACCATTACTCCATTAGTGAAAAAGTGTTATGAACTTTATTTTGGATGTAAAGTGGGGGACCAAACTAGGACCTGGGCCCCACATATCTGTTGTTTATCGTGTTCTAGGCTTCTCGCTGCATGGAAGAATGGCAAACGCCACATGCCATTTGCTATCCCTATGATTTGGAGGGAACCCCAAGATCACTCCTCTGACTGTTATTTTTGTTTAACAAATATTAAAGGGATTACATCAAAATCAAAACATACAGTGGTGTACCCTAACTTGCGATCTGCAATGAGACCAGCTCCACACTGCGAAGAATTGCCCATACCAAAGGCTCCAGAACACGTGATGTTAGATGAAGAGAGCTCATATTCTGATGGAAATAAGGAAGAAAAAGAAACAGATTTTGGTGATACAAATTTTGAAGAAAGCTCTTCATCTGAGCCTCAGCTATTGACCCAAGAAGATCTTAACGATCTCATACGAGATTTAAAGTTATCCAAAATACAGTCTGAACTGCTCGGTTCCCGACTAAAAGGATGGAATTTACTTCAAAAGAATACAAAGATATGTATTTATTGTAATCGTCATTCTCAGTTTAAACACTATTTTTCTGAAGAAAATGGCTTAGTGTTTTGTAAGGACATTTCTTCCCTTATGGAGACATTTGGTATAGAGCATAACCCAACAGAATGTCGCTTGTTTATTGATTCCTCTAAAGTTAGTTTAAAAGCAGTGCTTCTGCATAATGGCAATAAATTCCCATCAGTACATGTGGTCACTCTGCTAGCATGAAAGAATCATATGAAAACTTCAAATTTATATTGGAAAAACTACAATATGCAGTGTATGAATGGAATATTTGTGGTGATTTGAAGGTAATTGCACTTATTCTTGGTCTGCAACTTGGTTATACAAAGTATTATTGTTTCTTGTGTCACTGGGACAGTAGGGACAGAAAACCTGGACAGAAAAATGTGAAACATGAGGCATTGTGTAATCCTAAAAATGTGTATCTACCTCCATTACATATCAAACTAGGATTTATGAAGAATTTCGTCAAAGCCATGGACAATAGTCCTGGTTTCATGTACTTGAAACAGAAGTTTCCTAAAATAAGTGGTGCTAAAGTTAAAGAAGGAATATTTGTGGGTCCACAAATACGATCATTAATACAGGATGAAAAGTTTGAGGAACTATTGAATCCACTGGAGAAAGCAGCTTGGCAAGCACTCAAAAATTTGACCCACAGTTTTTTGGGAAACCGAAAGGCGGAAAATTACCGTGATATTGTCAACAATCTTATAAAAATTTGGGTTGTAATATGTCCTTAAAAGTACACTTCCTGCACTCGCACCTAGACTTCTTCCCCGAAAATCTTGGCGATGTGAGAGAAGAGCACGGAGAAAACTTTCATCAGGAGATTTCAGCTATGGAGAAGAGATACCAAGGCAAATGGAATCCTAATATGCTGGCCGATTACTGTTGGACCATCAAGAGGGATGCTCCACAGGCGAAATATAAGAGAAAATCGTCATTTCTTACTTTCTAGGTGAGTCAGAATCTTTGAATATTGTGTAGTTGTAAACGTAGAAAATATTAAGTGTTTGAAACTACAAATGCCTTTCTCTCGGAAACCTTGCGTGATGGGGAAAAACCGCTTTCATATTTGAATTCAGGAGAAAAAATACTATCAGAATCACATATTTTTCTTTCTGAGACAAAAAAAAAATTATTTAAAGAGTGCTGGATACATTTGTTTACTCAGCACAGCACAAGAACTGCATGTAAATGAAACCGGAAATATGCAATTTGTAAAAAAGAAAGAAGTAACTTAAAAGAGAAGAAAAGTTCTCTGATATCAAGATCAAAAGAATTAATTAATCGAAAAAAATCAAGTATCAATCTAATGAAATATGTTTATTTATAACAAAACTTAGTAGTTGAATAGCGAAATACAATTACTATTGCATTTTATAAAATATGAAAAAGGTGTTGCGGTCTTTATCAACTCGAAGCCCGTTTCATTAAACCATTGAATAATGCCGACGCGAATCAATGACTAGAAACTTGAGTACTATACATATTCCAAAATTTCTAAATAATTGTCATCGTATTCTTCAATACATTTTAGCTAAAACACAGCCACAGGAGTATAATTATAGTTACATTATTGTAACAATTATTATTTCAATTTTCTATTTGTTTATCTAATCATATCTAAGCTCACTAAAGTCATAAAATGGCTTCCTTAACCAATGCAACTAAAAACAAATCCATAAAGAATAAAAATTATGCGTCAAAACGAGGATTTGACTCGCAGGACCTAAGTTAGATAGATATAGTTATTATTACATACTGTTCTCACAGTACTAACAAGTGCACCCTAACTCAGGAAACGAGCATTAAAATATTTACTATATACAACAGACATTCACTGATACAACATTAACATAGAGTATAACATACTGTTTAGAGGTATTAGGTTGTGATAGGCAGATATAAAGCTTGAATAATCCTCTAGCAGTGCAATTTCTGTTTCATCGTCTCCAAATTCAATATACAAGTATTTCTTGTAAATCTAAAGATCAAGTTCGTTAACGGATGGAATCAAATCAATGGGGGGAGGGGTTAGAGAGACAGAAAAATGAAAATTCAATATGTCGTTGTAAATATGAGTCGGATAGAAAAATGATATATAACCAATCGTGTTATAAATGCAATTTTCTATAAATGTTTTTATGTACATATTTTCTCTAGCATGAATATTAAACGAGTTATTTCATTTTCAGCCAACTTCAGTCAACGCTTTGTCATCCCACTTTAACAATAAGGGAATATATCATGAAACATCTTATTCCAAACATTAAATTTTATTTTCAACAGATCTTCACTGGATGAGATACATGGAAGTACATTGTGCGATATGATGTCATCGAGATGACATCATTAAGATTTTATTGACAGCCCACTTCTACTCATCGGATTTTTATGAGGAATTGGAAAATATATAGTGAGTTGAGATCAATTTGCAGGAAATTTGCATAGTTTATGCAGCCCTTGAGTGACGGACGTTTTAATGCATTAGTCGGCTTAGTCCATAAGATACCAGAACTAATGAAAAAATACTAAGGTTCATTCATCATCTCCCCCCCCCCCCAGTTAGTACGCTATATATATAATTGAGAATAATGGATTATATAACAAGCTGTTTGATTGGACAAAGCAAAGTTACACATTGACATATAAACGCCTAATTGTGACGAGTGGCAGAATATATACGCCCCCTAAATGACGGCCTGTCAAGTCGCGTTGACATCCGACACGCCCTGACAGCGGCCTCTGTCACTGATCCCATGAAATACTCTCGAGGGTTGTTTTTCAACCTCATTAGAATCTCTCATTTATTCTATTTTATTTTTTATATAATCAACAATCGAAAACAAAAAAAAACTGTATCCTCGAAAATAAGGATATTAATTTAAAAGGTTCAAATGATAAATACAAAGGTATTTAGTTAATCCACGAACAGATGATCAAAGAAGGTAGAAAAATCCCGTACTAATTAATTCTATTTATTAAACAGAAACGAGAGGATAAACATAGAGTGCGCTGAAATGGCGGGAGAATAAGAAATAAACAGACAAAGATGTAAGGGGGAGTGAAAATAGCCATCATATAAGGCGAAGCCAAAATGGCGTGTATTAGTGAAAAACGTTTGAAATAAGCAAACAGCTATAGTTGAAAACCCATAATTTCTTTTTGATGATCATCAATTACGAAAATATGGTTAATTGTTGGTTTTCGGGTCTAGAAGCTATTCTGTGGAGACTTCCCATACGGCTGATCAGTTTATACTCATGACGAAATTCTGGAAAACTTTCTTTAAATATCCATCCTACCAAGGAGATGGCGAAAATTTCTTTCCTTCTATATATATATATATATATATATATATATATATATATATATATAATAATCCATGTACTTACAATGATATTATTAATAATAGCATATTTCAGGAATTTCAATGCTTATTCAATTGAGATATTGGGAATATGAAATATAAGTATTGTATTATATATAATGCATATTATTAGAACTGTAAAAGAAAGCTGTTGTGTCTAGAGGCTAACCCACGCCGCAGTTGCTCCATTGACAACCAACACACCCAACACCAACAAGCTACTAGGCAAGGAACGGAGTCCCAAGCACATGCTGAGGCATCCCACTGAGCCTAACCAACATCAAAGGCATCAGTAATTGTGGAGAGAATTCCACTCGATGACAGTACTGATAGAGAGCCATCCCTCAGAAGTATGTAGATAGCGTAATCTTACGAATAATGTGCATTAGGCAGTATAAGTTTACATAATATACCTTGAATGGCTCTAGTCTTGCCCTACTGACTTGGAACAGTGAGAATTCAAACAAGTTGGACTACATTCAATACACCATTTGATTTTATTTATTGAATAGTCACTTTAAAATGCGTACCTGAATCCTTTCACCTTCTTAAGGAAGCATATTGATGAAAATAGCCATTTGAAATCCATGAATTTGTTCCTTTGCCTATCATGTTCTGTTCGCAGAAACACATCTGAAGCGTCAATACTGGTGCTCCATTTGCGTCTTTAAATACACCACAAACTACATAGCGAAACCTTCAACTACAGGACTATATTTCACATTGAACTAAACAAATACTAAGCAAGAACTTTTTTATTCTGAATTGAGTTTTTCTGAATAGCCTACTTCAAGTATAAGAACGAGGCCATCACTGAACTGGAACATCTGCGTTTGGATTGTTTATAATTCAGTGTTATTTATACATCTTGTGACATTCGCCATAAATAATAATGAGGAAATGTAAAACCAAACCATTCCCTATTTAGCTTATGTTAATACTTTTGCACATCGCACCAACATATTCCAACTGACGATTATTGATGTTTGGATCTCTTAAGAACAACACCATTTAAAAAAAAAATAACATAATTGTGAGGGCATTGACACAACCGTCGCTCTCAAGGTTTTCCTTTTGAATTCCCTACAACAAACACGACACGGTTATATTTCTCAAACAACTGTTGGTAAATTTACAGTCGCTGTTTATACTTCCACGAAAACAGGGACTAATCCTCGATGGCGTCACAAAAATTAAACTTTTTTTTTTTTTAAGTATGTCCAGTATCCTTTTAATTAAATTACACCAATTCCTTTCATACCGGAATATACACATAAGCATCTGTCGTGTTGTATATTAATATTTAAATAGCTACCACTTTTGAGATATTGAAGTACAATTCCAGTCAATCAAGGGGAACCTGTTGTCTCCAGTAAACTGACAGGCCTCGTTATGTACTTGGGAAGGGGAGGGGGCTATGGTCAGTTCACCAACGTTTAGCTTGTCTGTGGACGGGATCGAACAGATTCCAAGTTCATAAAAGTCTCAAGGGCTTTCAGATTTGACGTACTTGCTTGTCTCCAGCTAAAAGAAAGTAATAATAACTCGCTTCATATTTGAGTCACGAAATAGTGTATAAACAATAATTATGGAGCATCAATAGTTTAACAAGATTGCTCTATAGCATATTTGACCCGACTCATAATAATGGAGATATTTTGAATTTTTAAATTCTTCCCTCACTCAACCCCCCCCCTCCTATTCCCTATCCAATTTCAGCCAATAACCAAATATACATTTTCAACTTATGTGAATCTTAAATGATGACGTTGTCACACAATATATTTAGTTGTGCCTCACACAGTAAAAGTTCAATTATCATATTCAATTTTGAAAGAGTGCTACAAATTATACAAAAATTAAATTTTGTATCTTACTAAGAAGATAAATGGAATTAGAAATCAAAATAAATGGTCTTTGTAATCACTGCGAAGCTAAATAAATAACTTCTGAGAAGATTGTTTATGAAATTTCTGTTATTTTGCCGTTAGCCTCGAAAATGAGCAATCCTTGAAGAAACTATAACTATTCTTCCGCGAGGCCAAAGAGAACATTTAGGCCTCTAGAAGTAACCAAATAAAATAAATGAACAATTTATGTAAATAGTTGATTAATCTAAAATGTTATCATAGAGAAGACTATACATGATTGAGGAATATTTTTAATAAAATTGAGAGATTGTTCATTTAAATATGTAACAAATATGATGTGGCTTTCTTGTACTCCTATTAAATTGGATAAACAAAATTGTATTTTACTACATTTTAAAATGATTTCATTTTTTACGCGAAACAAATTGCCTGTTCTAACGCATCGGGTGAAAATTGCCATGGATTTTAATTATAGATATTTTTATGTTAAACAAAAAAGATCCTATACAATTCTTCTTTAACTCTAGTGGTATGAAAGAGTTAACAATTTTTATTTTCTCTACCCTGAAAACTGCCCCCCCCCACCCGTACTCGATTTTAATTAAAAGAGGAGATAGTATATCTTATGTTTAGGGAGTGACAACACGGCTAATTCAGTTTACGTTTAAAAACCGATTTTTTTCGTGATTTCAATACTTTGCTCCACATGTGGAAGTAAAAATCCACCAAGAAATCTGTGACAGCATAAAACAAGCAGATTCTAATGCTGACGTGACACATGGACGGCGTCACTGTGTGCCATAGAAGCACAGGTTGTGTCATCCTCACTTAGTGATTTTTATTTTTTTCTCATTGAAGACACTAAGTAAAGAAAACTTCTTTGATATTTAGTTATATATGAAAAATTAAAATAAAAAATTTGGTATCAACCGAAATTTGCTACCGCTAGAATTTAAAGCCTATTTGCGAGTGTTTACTTACTTAATTGGCCCTAGATTTGATGACTCAAAATTGAAGAAATTTCTCGAAAATCGCGCCATGGGTACATTCTCAATAAGAGATTACCCTTTAGGTTAATCCGCTAATTACTATTAGCAGATTTCCCTTAAGGGAAATGAGCTATTGAGGTCGTACTCAACACACGATTTTCGAAATTTTTCTTCAAATGTTCATCGATCCTACCCAGGAGATGACGAAAATGATGTCCGTTCAAAACTGTACATATATATTTGTCTGTTAGTGCTCTAGCGGTCGCAATTATTGCTTAATCGTTACCAAATTCGATACTTAGTCGTTTTATGTAAAAAGAAAGATCAAGTTCGGTAATGGCTGAAATCGGATCAGCCGGGGGTAGGGGAGAATTTTGAAAATTCGAAATATCTCCGTTACTATAAGTCGGAATGAAAAAATTTATGGAATCAATCTTATAGCTAATTTAATGTACTATAAATATTGTTGTAACACTTATTCTCTATCTTGAAAATTAGCCATGGTACCTGCATTTTTCAGTTTTCAGCCTTCAGCAAACGTCCACTTCTCCTCATGTTACATAAACCATACTTGGTTATGTAATAAACCACAACATTAAATACCAAATATTGCTTTCAAGAGACATTTATTATACGACATACATGCAAATATGATCTGGTGACCCCCCCCCCCTTCTAAAGTTTTTGGATTACTTAAGTTTGATTGATTGTGATAATAATTATTCTGATTCATTATAAATTACAGTACTAGATATAGTAACTATTTTTCAATCAAATTAATACGTTATATTCAGATATATAACAGTAATTGTTTTTCTTTCCGGTAAGAAGTTGGCAGACCTGTTTGTTTTCATTTCAGATGCTTTCCGTTGGGAGATTTCTTATTATGATTTGTATTTATTTACTTAATATTCAAGGTGGTGTTGTGTTACCAGTATGTCACCAAACTCGGTATTTAATCGTTATATGTAAAAAGAAAGATTAAGATCGTTAACGGCTGAAATCGGACCAGTTGGAGAGGTATTTAGAGGGGGATTTTTGAAAATTCAAAATATCTCTGTTACTGTACGTCGGTTCACAAATTAAGTTTACTATATATAATGTCATATACATTTATTCTTTAACTTGAATATTAACTGAGATATTTGCATTTTTATTAAGTATGTGTGCGACTATTGTTGGAAGTTTCCGGATTAGTTCGGCCGTTTCCATAACTGTTCGGCACTCGTGTAACCTAACCTTTCTCCGTTCTTGCCTTCTAACCTATTACTTTGTAAGATATATGCAAATACGTTTTGTTGACCCCCCCCCCATATCCATGGTGTTGTGTTACCGGTATGTAGATTTATCAATTGTTAAACTTCACGCGGGAAATCTGCTTAGTTTACGCAGCCCCTGCGTGACGCACTTTTTTATAAGCCCAAGGTAATTTCTCAGACTTAGGACATTCAAAATTGGCACTTCTCCAAGTATAGGGTACGTATGTTATACGAGGAGGCACAGATGACATTGTTATCGTTAACAGGTTCCTGCAGAAGATGTAGAGAGCCCCCTGATGTACTCATTGAACACGTACTGGGAGAAGTACCTCTGCTCTCGTACATCCTAGCTCATACAAAGAGTTCTTAGACATTTGGAATGAAATATATTGCCTTGTTCCTCCTAGGGCTTAAGAGAAGAGAACAATGAGGAATTCTGGGAAGAAGATACACTGGAACCCGGAACCAGACAGAAGTAAGAAATAGCTTTTTTTAGAACACAAAAAAGAGTCATGCAAAGTCTTCGGAGACTAAGCAGGTTTCCCAAGTGTTGGAATTTTACTGTCTTCACTCTCTCTTTAGGAAATCTCTAAACATCTCAAATCAACTCTTTTTAAGTCTCGATAATTCTAAGAAAAGGTGTCCTAGAGCTATATAATATTTAATTTAGCGTATTTCACGAAAAAGGGCTCAATGCTATTGGCGCCCAAGCAATTTTGTAAAATGTGATAGTCCTGTGTTTGATAGAGAATTTTCAGTTTTGTTGTCGCATGTTCATGATAATTTTCAATATTTTATCACTGTATTGGTTAAAAAAAATATTTTTCAAGCCAACGCTGGCGTTAACTTCAACTCTCAATTACTCATTTTGAGGAAAGTGTGGTCTCGGACACATGGGAATACGGTAGTCAAATGGAAAGGTTCGTTCTTTCAGGAACCACATAAATTAAGCAGATTTCCTTAGTATATTTTAGCAATAGACATTTGTGAAACATTTTCTCACGTATTTCAGGCTTCTGATAGAGGTAATAGTGTTATTAAAATGTCTTCATTTTAATGACACTATTACCTTGGAATGACACCCGGATGACATCAGAGAGCAACCTCATCTCATCTTAAATTCCCTGATTTTCCCATAGAAATGACCCGAAGGGTTAGAACCAATACATAAAAACTTAAATGAAAATTCAATGTGTAGGAGTGTGACTTTATACAACGCATAGAAATAAATTAGTATCTTAGACAAGACGTTTATAGCAACACTTGTAGGTGAACTAAACTATTGACTGAAAAGGCAAAGTAAATCGAATATTATTTTTCCTCTGAAACCAATGTTTAATAGCGTGCACAGTATTAAACAACTTTTAATGCCCCCTGGGCCTACGTTGCAGGCGATTTAAATGCCTTGTATTGTTTACATGGGCTTTAAGAGTGTATTAAATATGAAACTGAAGATGATAGTTGATAACTCTATATGATGTCATTCAAGTGGAGAACTATATTTCAACTTTCCCTTGGCTTCCATAGATGTATTAAGAGCGTCTATAAAAGAATTTCAAATCACAATCTAGTTTAGCAGATTTTCCTTAAGGAAAATCAGCTATTGAGGTTGTACTCATGGCGTGATTCTCCTAAAATTTCTTCATGTGTCAATCGATCCTACCTAGCAGATAACGAAAATGAGGTAAGTTGAAAATGATGTGTGTGTGTGTGTGTGTGTGTGTATATATATATATATATATATGCCTGTTACCGCTCTAGAGGTCACAATTTGTGTATAATTAAAAAATTAAAAATGTCTTTGTTATTATGTGTCGAATCATGTTCAATGTTATAGAACCAATATTGTTAAGCTATTGATGGACTACAATTATTGATCTATACATTCTTTATTAACTCAAATATTAAGCGAGTTATTATCACTTTCTTATTTTCAGTCTTCAGTAAACACCCGACTAACACACGTGGTAAATCTGCTTAGTTTACGCAGCCCCTGCGTGATGGACTTTTATGGAGCACCTACCTTCCTGGGCCGGGTTAATATGCAGGTTCTGTGGCACTGCTAAAGCGAGGGGTCAGTGTCAGGCAGGCATAACCTCCGGAGGGAAAAAACGAGAATGGCAGGGTCCAGTGAACTTTTTACGGTGTCTCCTTTATTTACCTTGAGAAGACTAGAGGCTTGAGTTATGGGACAGCTGTAGCTCGGGTTGCCTGTCGAAAAATCACGTCCGTGCTCTCCGTCAGTATGGGGGCATTCCGAGAACTCATCCAGGCTCCAGCAGCTGCTGGTCGTTGCACTAAATGCCTCCCTTCCAGCCTCAGATAGACTCTAACTCACAAAGTCCGACAATTATTTCTCAAAGCCAAGTATACAGAGTAATTGGATTAGGTATTGGAACAGGACAACAATACCAGGTTGTATTCGAGACGTGGTTTTCAAAAACTTCCTAAATGATAGAGATGAGGCCCGTGAATATATATATATATATATATTCACACACACACACACACACACACACACACACACACATATATATTATATATATACTGCTGTCATACTTGTCGGTGGAAACCGTCGTCACTGGCTGATGATCGAGTACAGCTGGGAAGCGCTTTCGATGCGATGGCACCATCTTCCAGACCGTCAAAAGCAGTACAACTTTTGATGGAGCCATCGCATCGAAAGCGCTTCCCAGCTGTACTCGACCATCAGCCAGTGACGACGGTCTTCACCGACAGATATGACAACAGTATCATTTATACTGGCGGTTCCAACCCTTTATATATATATTTATTAATATATTTCCTTCCTGAAGTAACCCTACAGGAAGGGAGTTTATTAGCCACACGTCCCGTACAATAATTAGTACATAACGTGTGCTTGATACATTTTTTTTTTAACTATAATAACATAAAATATTTGTACAATAAAAATTATTTACAACAAAGAAAAGGAAAAAAAAAGAAAAGAAAAACAAAAACAAATTTTGGATTCAATGCTGAATAATTAATTAATTTAACTGTATTTCAGTTTTAAATAATTCAGATAGTCATTCATTTCTTCAGCAAACTGTTTTAGTGGTTTATTATGTTTATAAAATAATAGTTTTTCCTCAACAGGCCAATTTTCTTGTCGGCATTTTAATTGGGATTTAAAGTCTTCTCTTTGGTCCGTTAGTAGTCTGCAGTCTGTTCAGTAGTAAAGTCGCAGTAACAGTTTGGTTGATCTGTTAGCCCAAAACGATTAAAATAAGAATTTGTTGTTCCGTGTCCAGTTAATAATTGTGTCAAGTAAAAGTCTGTTGATATTAATTTGTGTCCTAAGTACTCTTTAATGCCTGGAATAAATATCTTTAAATGTTGTCCTTTCATAGTCGTATACCATTTCTGTTGCCATGTGTTAATTGTGTCAGTAAGTAATTGTGTTTTTAACTGTGATCTGTTATTTGTTGTAGCATTCTGGAATTTTGGTATATATATATATATATATATATATATATATATATATATATATTTAATGAAAGATACGCCTACTGAATTTTATATTACAGAAGTATTAACAGAGCACAGCTCAAATAAGGTTTATTTAAAAATAAATGACAAAAATACTTGTTCGAAAGACTTTTGTCAAACTGACTTTGTCAAAAGAACTTGTGTCAAACGAACTTAGCTTCACAGCCATTTCTGAAGAGTGGAGAGAGTGGCTGAAGAGATCCGAAAAATCGAAACGAAGTAGCCCAAACGTATCATCACTGAAAATGGGATTTCGGAACATAACATTACACGGTTATACACCGATTGACTTGTTTCGGTTGGTGGGACTTTGGTTTCTCGTTTTCGTACTTACGTTAACTCATCAGCAAAGCGATGAAGCGTTGGAACGATTGGAATTAAGGCTAAACTGACTTGTTTTAAAGATACTTGTTCGAAAGACTTTTATCAAGCTGACTTGTTCGAAAGAACTTGTGTCAAACGAACTTGGCTTCACAGCCATTTCCGAAGAGTGTTTAGAAATACACTAGAATATACGACGTTTAGTTCACACAGTGAAGATACGTTTGGGCTACTTCGTTTCGATCTTTCGGATCTCTTCAGCTAGGCGTGTGCTAAACGTGAGCTTTTCGCTCCAAGCGCTAGCCTAGGACAAAGTTGAGTAAACAGAAAAGTTTAAGATTTATGACAAACAGGTCGTATGACAAACGGCTGAAAGTTCAGAACGTCGTGTGAACTAAACGTCGTATATTCTAGTGTATAAATGACAAACCTATTATGCCATGCTACGTGTCTACTGAACACACCTATCACATCTCATCCACTGCTGTAGATTATTAACAGGAAATTACTGTAATCTGAATGAGACAATAAAAAACCTAAAATACGGCTGTTGGGAATAGGTATATTATGTTTTATTGTAATAAAGCTCTGTTATATCACAATGCTCTTCTTTATATTTTAGAGTTACTTTAATTTTTTTAAAGGCTCATAAATGAATGCGATTTTGTATTTAATGTTAAATGTATTTGTGATACCCATCTATTAAAGTCTTTGGTATACTGTTTAAATCTCGATCAGTAGATCAGTATTTTGCACATAAGAGAATAAATTAATGAAAATAATGAATACATTAGAATTGGTTGTCTAATGAAAATATTCTTTCTTGCATACCTCCAAAACGTGATAAATTAAATTTAGAATTATTGAAATAAAGCGGTAATTTAGTATGCTTATTTTCGTGAGTCATTGGGACTCTTGCTGGCAATGTTTCATATTTATTGGTTCTCAGGTTATTACGTAATTCCTTGGAGTATCTGTCTGAGATTTCTTAACTTCTAATCATTTTTAAGTACTTCTAGTTATTGTAACTCTACCAAAAACTTCACAGTAGCAATCTAAGGGTACTGAATGTTCTTATAAACTAACGATTTCTTTGTTGTATGCTAAGGACCCACATAGAAACTGCCAGACAAAAAAAAATGCCATTTCTATCATGAGTAGGACTAGCTTACAGTCGTAGGTATAACTTAATGATTTAAAGAAAATCAGAAAAATAAAATGATAAGTGGCCATGGAAAGAATTGATTTATTAGTATATATCAGCAAGATTTACAAACCCCTGCAAGGAAATATTGCTGTTGTTGTACCTACGTGCTACGCTTGATAATTGTTTACGTGAACAAGAAATCCACGCAAAGATTTCCACGGAAACAAACGAGGAAAGGAGCATCTGCATGATCAAATTCAACATTAAGTCATCAAGTAGAATGGATGCGAGCCAGAAGTGTGTGTGTGTGTGTGTGTGTGTGTGAACAATGAATGAATAAAAAAAATTTTATTTTCGTTTTCTAAATTAAGTAGAATCTAACCTGTTGATAACCCGTCCCAATTAGCCTTAGTAGCACAAAGTGGACGTTTATAAATAACAATAAAAAATATGTATTTAGTAACTTTTATAAGTTTAAAGTAATTTACAAAAGCTTCGGTTAGCTTACCAGCTTGAGTGACAAGTTCTTTCTTTACTTCTTACTTGATACAACAGCTTATAGTTAATATGACATGAGTAGGAGTGGGGGTTTACTGATGGCCGAAAGTTAAAATTTTGAAATATCTCGGTTAACATTCAATATAGAGAAAACACGGATATAACAACATTTATAGAACATGACATTTACAATAAGATTGATTCTATACAATACAAATTTAAAATTCTATACAAATTTTCGAAATTTTCCCCTATAACCCCCCTTCTACTCTTCCGATTTTAGCCGTTAACGAACTTGATTTTTATTTATACATAAAATGATTAAATATCGATTTGTTAACGATCAGACAACTTTTTCGAGCACTGGAGCCTTAACAGACGTACACACACACACACACACACACACACATATATATATATATATATATATATATATATATATATATATATATATATATATATATAACTTCAGGAACTACTAACTAACTTACAAACACAGATGGACAAAGTAATAACTAACCATTGGATACCAGGACATTCACGGAAAATATTTTGGTTGACAAACATGCAAAAGTAGCAACTCAACTTGACATATTACACACTGATCACATTACAGGACACGATGCCATTAAACTCATTAAAAAAAGACGCCAGCCTAAAATGGGAAGCGGATTGGCATACACAAAACTACGAGAAATAAAAAACACTATTCGTGAATGGCTGTCAAGTAATCGGGACACTAGAAGAGAAGAAGTAGTCCTTGCTCGTTTGAGGCACGGCCATTCACGGATAACACACGGACACCTCATGACTAGGACTGAACCACCATTATGTACACTCTGCAATACACAACTGACTATCAAACACTTACTTACAGACTGCAGATAAATAACTGACAAAAACTTACCCACCAACCTGTCTGAACCACTACACGACGACAGCCCATAAATTACAAAAGTCATGAAACCCCTCAAAGACACACACATTTACAACCAGATGTAACATTAAATAACCAAACACTAGACTGCAATAATATCGACTGGAGAAAAAATAAATAACCGTATTTTTACCTACCTCTGTAGATTTTTTAACCTTTTTTATTGGCTTTTATAAGAACAAGAAAATGTGTGAATCGCTTAAATTGCGACACACCTAAATAAATAAAATGTTGAATGGACCTCATTTTCATCATTTCCTGGGTAGGATCGATGGACATTTGAAGACATTTTATGAAAATGTCGTCATGAGTAGAACCTCAATAGCTGATTTCTCATAAGGGAAATGAGACTTGCCGTCCACCACAAAAATATTGATTAAAATCAAATTGTTGAGTAACAGAATACCCATGTGGCTAATTTCAATTATTTTATACCTAGAAAAAAAATTGAACTTTATATTATCTTGTTTTCTAGATTATCCACCTATGTAGCATTAACCGTTTTGAGATAAATAAATTTGAACAAAAATAAGCCTCTAAAGCCGATCTATACACGCATTGGGAAGCCTTGTGAAAGAAAGAAAATATTGGAGGTTATTTATAAGTGTCTGAGACCTTACCTGGAACTCCATTCTGTTACATAATAATGTTTGTTCCTCTAGCACTCAGCCACATTTAATCATATTGTTCAATTTTAGACATTCAGGACAATCAGGAATTGGCTTTTACGGTCAGATTGGTCTGTTTAACTCCATAATTTAACTTTAACATTGCTCTGTTAAGTGTATAGGTGTTATGAGCCTGTTTAGAGTTTTAACACTTGAAAAACCGTCTTGGTTATTACATGTCAAAATTGAGAGCCTAACTATATATGTTTATTATAAACCAAATAAGTGATATATTTTTAGGTTTTTTATATAGTTAGCTGAATTCTGTTACTTAGTGAAATGAATGTAGTTAATAAACACCCTCGTTATTGATAAAATGATAATAAATTAGTGTGTGACGAATAGAAAATAAGTCTGTCAAATATTTTCACAGGTTAAAAGCCGTGAGTGGAAAAGAAAAACGGAGAGCTTTTGAAAAGATAGTCTTGACAAATGTCGCCAATCCATTACTCCGTGGTCCTCACCTATTCTTTACTGTTCTTTGTGGACTTGCTCAAGGCCTCCACGATAGTGATTCAAATGGTTTTGCTGGAATTCTCCTGAAAGCAAAAATATTCACAAAATATATGTAACCAAAATACTCTTTTAATGAAAAAATTCTAAAATATAAATGAATTTACGACCTCGTACTCTCAAGTAACAGAATTAAGGATCGAAACAAATGTAGACGGATATAAAACGAAAATACCATAAAACATGTCAAACATTTAACACAATTTTCTGGAATAACAATATAGTGTTCGTATTGTGTAATAGACATTCCATGCTTTATACTCAAAACTATGAATATGGCTTATTTAATAAATGGATTATTTAGTGTTTCAGAATATACAGTATTTATATTTCGACTGAAAGCTATTATTATATCAACTAATTTCCGGATATCAGCAATTCTAATTATAAATTCATCTAACTGCTTATATCTCGGGTAAAACGAATGAATGGCAGCACGTATACTGTTCATGTTCCGGTGCATTTGTGTTAATTATGAATATCATAGGATGATTTAGGTATCCAATCTTTAAACGATATTTCCAAGGGAAAATATTTCTATTTCAGCCTATCAATGACAAGAAACACTACTAGTGCTAATATTAATAAAATAATAAAATTTGGTAAGCCGAGATCCGGTATGGTCTAGTGGCTAGGATACCTGGCTCTCACCCAGGAGGCTCGGGTTCGATTCCCGGTACCGGAATTAGCTTTTTATTAATTTCATTCTTTGGAGTGATTATCTTGCAGTTTTTTTAATGGATACACTGATAATGTAGTTCACCCTTTAAATATAAATTAAGTATATATAATTCTTAAAATATTTTAATATAATGTGTTATAAGAGAGCCACTAAAAAGCATTTATTTCATTGCACTACTTTGATGATATTTCTTGCGAACCCTCTAAACGATAAGTGAATGTTGGAAAGCATTTTTACCGACATTCCACATCCTGCTTGACTAGATATGGTGGTCTAAATTTTTAATATTGTTTTGCCACCAACGGCCCTTAAAATGTTATAAAAAGGATCTACTAATGAAAATAGTTTATTTATGCTTGACTCTTGAAAACAATCATTTATATGAGAATATATATATATATATATTTCCTCAATGAAGTAGCCCTTCCGATTGAGACTTTATTTCTTACACGTCCCGTACAATATAGTACAAAACATGTATTCGTCGCTAATTAATAAATATCTTATACACCATTTTTTTGTTAAAGTTTTATATATAAATAATTAAACATAACTCTAATAAATAAATAAGAAAATTATTTTACAAAACTGTATAAAATGAAAGAGTTAAAATAGATTATTTAATGTTGTTTATAATAGTATACTATCAATTTGCCCATAATAGCTAGTCCAATAACTTATTTGCTGGTATAATACTTCTGCAAATTTCCTCAGTGCTTTATTGCTCTTATAGATTAAAATTCTATCCTTAACAGGTTTTATATATATATATATATATATATATATATATATATATATAGGTATATTAATGAATATGATGGGTGAATAATTATACTAAAATGTATGTATATAGTTCTAAAAGTTTCTTATCCTTTTTCTTTCTATTTAATACTAATCACATTGAGCACTTAATTTAAAATAATTAACTAATGCTCCACAATATATTCATAAAGTTCATTAACTAACAGTTCGAAGAACGGAGAGGAACTAGCGCAGGATTCCATGTTACATGAAAAGTATTTAGAATAATGGATGTCAACTAGCGTTGTAAAATGGATGTTTTGTTTTTACTCCCTGTTGTTTTGAAGCTGATTAAAACTCGTAAATATTAGGTTTATAAAGTGATTGTAGACAGTTCAGTCGGTTGCTATTGCTTCATATCGTACTTTCTGTCTGCAGTGAATGCTTATTTAATAAAATATTGATTTAATATGGTACTTTACTGATTGTTGGATGTAGACACCGTGCCCTATTGACGGAGCAAGTAAGTCAATTTGCTATTTTTATGAGCTGGACAAACTAAAAATGGAGAAAATTACCTACTGATATACCTCATTGTTTCTCTTATCACTAGTAGGGAGAACATAATATATTCGTATTCTTCATGAAAACTATAAAACGTCCGTCACGCAGGGGCTGCGTAAACTAAGCAGATTTCCCTTGTGAAGTTTTAGAATAGAGAAATTTCAGAATAGAGAGCTGTACAGTTACGCGAACGACCCGAACTAGCTCTTGACGGAAACTCACGAGTGGACCCGAAGTTAGCCGATCTCGTCTCAGAAGCTGAAAACAGAAAAATGCAAATATCTCGGTTAATATTCAAGATAGAGAATAAATGTATATAACACTATTTATAGTAAATTTAATTTTCAATAAGATTGATTCTATATACTTTTTCGATCCGACGTATAGTAACGGAGATATTTTGAATTTTCGAAAATCCTTCCCTCTAAACCCCCCTCCCACTGGTCCGATTTCAGCCATTAACGAACTTGATCTGTCTTTTTACATAAAAGATTTAAATATCGAGTTTGGTAACGATCAAACGAAAATTGCGACCGCTAGAGCGTTAACAGACAAATATATCTATATATATATAAAATTGTAACCTCTGTCTGTACATTGATTTTTTTCGCGAAATTTCACAATAACTTTTCGTTTCACATGTCATAGACACCATATCTGCATTTTGTTTCTTTCGTGTATGTTTGTTTGTTTGTTTGTTTGTTTGTTTGTTTGTTTGTTTGTTTGTTACCTTTTCACGCATAAACGGCTGAACCGAATTTTATGAAACTTGGTATGTATATTACTACTAACCCAACTTAGACTTTAGGCTATATTAAATTTCTCTGAGACGAACAGGAGTGGGGGTTATAAGGGAAGCCTGAAATTAAAAATAGCGATATTTCGTTTTCTATTGGTTTTTCGGTACATATGCACTTAACAAAAGTTGTTTATTTTGTTATTTAGAGTAACTTTTGTTATATACACTTTTGTCGTATACCGATGTTTAAATGTGTTATACACTAAAAACTATAGCAGGAGTCCACAATTTTATTTGGCACAAAAGACTCAACCGAACTAAACCAAACTCGGTATGTGTATTAACAGTGAGGCCTTCATTATAATAAGCCATACCAACATTTCTATGGAGGGGCAGGAGTGGGGGTTATAAGGGAAGCCTGAAATTAAAAATAGCGATATTTCGTTTCCTATTGATTTTTCCGCAAATATAAACATAACAAAAGTTGTTTATTTCTTTATTTGGAGTAACTTGTGTTATATACACTTTTGTCGTATACCTAAGTATGAATGAGTTATAAGCTAAAAACTATAGCGGGAGTCATTAATTTTATTGGGCTCAAAAGACTCAACCGAACTAAATAAAACTCGGTATGTATATTAGTGTTGACGCCATAATTATCATAGGTCATACCAACATTTCTAGGGACGAGCAGAAGTGGGGTTTATAAGGGTGGCCTGAAATTAACATTAGTGATATTTCGTTTCCTATTGGTTTTTCGGCAAACATGCACATAGCAAAAGTTGTTTACTTTGTTATTTAGAGTAACTTTTGTGCGCATTCACTTTTAAAATGAAGTAAACACGGGATATACGCTAAACGGGAGTCAATAATATTAGTACTTATTTAAGGGGTTTTAATAAAGGAATATTATGACAAATGATGTTATGTTTTATATGATAGTTCAAAGTATGATTCGGATTAGTGAGGTAATAAATCTTCGTCACCCCCTCCTAATAACTTTATTATTTATTTCCAATAGAAATATAAACTATAAGAGCATTTCCATTATTTAATTTGTATAATCTACCTTGGTGTTATTGAAACAAATATTTAATATAATATCAATTAAACGTTAATGGTAATGTCATTATGACAAAAAACAATATGCGTTTAAACTCGATATGATATTTTCAGGGTGCCACGGGTTATTTAATTCCATCCGGTAGATAAATTATAAAATAATGTTTTGCATCAATAATATAAGTAGAAGAATGTTGAGAAGTCCCATGCGGGAACGGAAGATGACGGGAGCCTTACACGTTAATTAAGTTTAGTTACTTCCCGTCTGGCATTCCTGGAAGCGATTTCCAGTGAGATTCACTAATACAAATATAATCTTACGTGCAAAACTTTGCCTAGACTATGTGAGCTCGGATTGGCTTTTGAAAGGAAATATGTTTATTATAGATGATATTTAATTGTAATAAATGCTACCCATGATTATGGTTGGAATTATTGAAAAACGGTGAGTCAAAAAGTGTAGAGGGATAGATTAGGAACACATTTTCAGTTATCCTTCAAAAATAAAATTTCTATTCTATTAATCCCCAAAGGTTACTGTTCAGGGTTGGCTATTTCGGAAAATCATTACGTCGTGGAGGGAAGTGTAATTGTACACATTGAAGTCTTACTATCAAAATACCATCATTAGTCAGTCAAGAATGATTTCCCGGGCATCGCCGGGTACCTTAGCTAGTATATATATATATATATATATAATTTTGAACGGACCTCATTTTCGTCATCTCCTGGGTAGGATCGATGGACATTTGAAGAAATTTGTCGAAACTCGCGTCATGAGTACGACCTCAATAGCTGATTTCCCTTAAGGGAAATCTGCTAATAACAAACACAGTTAATTGTTAGTGGCATAAACTGACCCCGCTTCATTCGACTTAAAATTTTAAACGAATTACATGAATTTATGCTCGAAATTGCAGCTCAAAATTTAAATTTTTTTTATTGCTCTTAGTTCTGAATATATTAAGGAAATCCTGGAGGAAAACATATCTCTCTCAAGGACCGAGTAATACTAAATATTTTAACTCGATCTGTTCTTAATATGACCGCTATCGAATCACATAAACGAATAAAGGAATTCCTTGCTGCCTTAACATTTTAGCGTTCTTAAGATCATTATTTTATTTATGGCCCGTAAAATGTAGATTAGTTTTCTTTGTGCTATTCCTTCACATAATCAATCAATTTTGATATATGTACATAAAATGAGATCATTGCCACCAATATCTCAGCCTTCAAATGAAGCACTTATTTAAGTCACCGAAAAATTCAGTTTTTATTGTAAAACATTTTGCGATCTGACATTGTCTGTGTAATCCGGGGTAAAAGGGGCAAAAAATAACACTAGTAAAATGTGAACCAGTGTAAAAAGTAAAGTTTTACCTTTTTACCAAAGCACTAGCAGGAGAAAAGCTGGAAAAAGACAAGTTCTTGAGCAAAAAAAAGAATGGGGGGGGGCGGTTTCAAAAGCAAAATAAAGGAGCCAAAAGAACAATTTCCTGGGCCCAGGTATTGATAAACTGGTGTATGAGATGCCGCAGGTGGCTTGTTAAAAGGGAGTGGAAAGTCATTGAACGAAGGAATACATGCTTAAGGAAACAAACGCCAAATACATTTTCTAGCCAATCTTGGCTAGGATAGATAGAATATACAGGTTCTAGTCCTGACAGACTAGTATAAAAATTATAATTCATAAAGTTGTTGTTTTTTTTTTGAGTAAAAAGTAATTTAATAAGTTCTTTTTTTAACAGGTAAGTGTAGAAAATTTACCTTAATAATTGCAGTATATTTTTATAAAGTAAATGTAACTTGGAGACGGCTCTCTAATCGAAATACGATGGTCGTCAGAATTTTATTGATCAAATTGTTGTTATTGTGATTGTTAATTAAATAAACCACTGAGTTCATTTGGAGACAGTTATAACGACAAAATCTAGATTGACTTAATTCTATTCTCGCAACAGTTTGTTCAACTGCATTAGAGATACACAAAAACGTCAGAAAAACATTCCGACTGTCTAAAAGGACAAAACGGAAGGTGGCTTCCAATGGGAAAGATTTATCCAACTGAATATAAATCCTTTAGTAGATGCGACACAAACAAGAACAATTAATCGGCCAAAGAGATATATCTTGAGATTCTGGTTTATTGAAAGTGTCCACCTCTTTTTCTCTTCTCCCCTTACTGGCAGCAGATTTATTGGTTAGTGGAAGATTTATTTCTCTAACTTCCCTATATTCTACGTCACATGAGGGGGTGAGTCCGCCCTGCTATCTAGGAATATTAGGTTTTTTTTTTTTCTTCCCCCCGTTTAAGTCTCATCGTATAAGTAAAATAAAAGCTGGCCAGTTCACAAAAATTAAACCGCCCCGTAGTAAAACATGAATTGAAATAGCTTAGGTAAGCTTTATCATCAATCAATTTTAATAAAGCTCCGGATAACGAGCAATACGTCCAGGGAATAATAGTAACTGACTACCATATAACCAACTGAACATTCTTATGTCAAAGAAAAAGATAAATAACAAGAAAAATTCATGGTTTTCTATTAAAAGAAAATCTGTTTTTTTTTAATATTAGTTCTACCAGCCTCGAGACTTCTTGTTATATTTTTTAGAGTTCTATTTTATTGATTTTATATATATATATAAATATATACATATATATAAAATTATGTTTTTGTAGAATTAGATGAATTTTTAATCACCAGAAGATCTATAAAAAACACATTTTCTTTAGAACTATTTATTAAACGAAATTTTAATATCATAACAGCGAGATAAACTTCCTTATTTCAAAACTTTACAAAATATTAAACTAGAAAAACTAAATATAGATTGTAATATTAACAAGAACAGTGTAGAAGGCTAAGAGTATATTCGAATGTTAATTATTTATAATTGTTTACGTAGTATTTATTATTTATCCCTCTTAGAATACTAATATGCAGGGGCATTTACATATGTCACTTATCGAGTGAATTAATAAAATTATTGGCTATCATATGACCCGTTTGTGTTAAAAAAAGTCCGTCACGCAGGGGCAGCTTAAACTAAGCAGATTTCCCACGAGAAGTTTTACAATAAAGAAATCTGCCTAATAACAACTGTAGTAGTAAGAAACCTCTAAACCTAAAACATTATTTAGGGCGTAATAACCCAGTAGTTTCTAGCCCCAAAACACAGTTAACCTAACGTCTAAACCTATTAACTAGGGACGAATAGTTATAGAAACGGCCGCCAGAGCTCTCGGCGGAAAGTCCGAACATAGCCTACTGGTGACCACACACAGAATACAAATTCAAATATCTCGCATAATATTCAAGATAAAGAATAAATCTATATAACAATATTTATAGTAAATTTAATTTGCAATAAGATTGATTAATACAATTTTTCGATCCGACGCATAATAACGGAGATATTTTTAATTTTCAAAAATCCCCGCTCAAACCCCCCCCCTCCCACTGGTCCGATTTCAGCCATTAACGAACTTGATCTTCCTTTTTACATATAACGATTAAATTCCGAGTTTGGTAAAGATCAAACAAAAATTGCGACCGCTAGAGCGTTAACAGACAAATATATATATATATATATATATATATATATATATATATATAATTTTGATCGTAGCTCATTTTTGTCATCTCCTGACTAGGATCGATGGACATTTGAAGAAATTTTTCGAAACTCGCATCATGAGTATGACCTCAATAGCTGATTTCCCTTAAGGGAAATCTGCTAACAGGTCTTAATGTACTTGTAAATCGTCGATAGCCCGGTCAAAAATAATTAATTTAGTAATGAAATTCTAAAATACAGATCCCATGCCAACTAACCTAGAAAAAGACCACCATCTAAAATTCCAAAATTGGTGTTAATATCAGCAACGAGATGGAATTTGTTCTTCTTGTTCTACTTCTACCCCCCCCCCTGAGAAATGTCTACCAGTAATTTATTTTGGATATATTTTGACCGTATGACAACACAAAACAAAATTGCGCCTTTTGTTTTTTTTTAGTTTTGGGGAACAATAAAATATTTGTAATATATGGCAATATGGACAAAATTCGGCTAAAATTTCTGTCCAACCTTTTCTATTTTCATAAATGTAAATTTCAAAGAAAACGATTTTTTACAGTTTTAGAAACTTCAATATTTTTAAAAAAGGGGTCCTATATAATTTCCATATATCAATTTAAGGCGTCGAAATTCTGTAATTATAGTTAAGTATTATATTATGATATTTTCTTCTTATGTCAAAATTGCACCCGATGTTCTTAGTCAACTTCCCTTAGATATCACCTGTTCTGGAACTCAATTTGTCCTGTATTTTAGGGATTACCTCTTTCTCAGGGGCGTTTCTTTCAAAAATAAATCTTCTATCACGAAATTATTTTTACTTATTTTCTTTTTAATAAAAGTAAAATCATGTTCAGAACAATCCGGTATGGTCTAGTGGCTAGGATACCTGGCTCTCACCCAGGAGGCTCGGGTTCGATTCCCGGTACCGGAAATGTTTTTTTTCCCTGCATATTTTATAACTTAAAAACTTTGGAAGTAATATTTTTAAATAAGAGAAAAACTCATAAAAATTATTTTCGTAACCTCCGTGCTACTGGACAGTTGAACGAACTGTTAACTCCTTAACATAATATATTATACCTTAGAACAAAGTTTTCCAGGCCTTCAGGGAACTCCAATTTCACAATAGCAGCCATATAAAGAAAAAAAAACTGGAACACACAACTTTAACAACGTGTTGGGAAGATGTGTTAATGCTTTTAAACTCTTTGCAATACGGATTCTTCCTTGATATGAATGCTGACAGTTCCGTTTTCAGAAGGTGGTAAGTTGTATGGTAGGTGAGGAAAATTTCAGTTAATTATTCAGTCTAAGAACTAGTCAGTCTGATAGATCACTCCCAACACTTGACTGCTCCTTCGCCCGGAATATCATCAAGAACTAAATATTCATAAGTCTAGGTATCTCATATTACTTGCAGGCACTGCGCTAGTATTTAAAAAAAAAAAATCTCCTTAATTTAATTTATTACCACTACATGTTTCAACCCCTAATCAGGAGTACATTATCATTAATACTAAAAACAGATCCCGTAAATTCTCTAGAGCAGTGGTCGGCAAACGTTTTAGCCAAAGAGCCAAAAATGAAGATTACAACAAACTCAAAAAAAAAAAAACATTGGGACCCAAATCTGGTTGTTTAGTGCAATTTTACTAAACTAAATAAGTAGTACACTAAATAAAACTAAATTTTATACTTAATAAATATTTATTAATGTGAACAATGTGCTTGCATCTCCTTGGAAAGTTTGAGTAAGGTTTTTATGTTGTTTTTAAATTTAGGCATAATTCCAAGTTCTCATAAATAAGACTATTTCTTATTTTACTCTTGATAATGTTCATGCTGGAAAAAGATTGTTGGAATATATATGTAGAGCTGAAAAGAGAAAGAACAGCAAAACGAGGCCAGCGCCACACTTAAGAAGCCAAAGAGCCAAGTGCGCTCTGGAGCCGCACTTTGCCGACCACTGCTTTAGAGTAACATCCTTTTTCTAGGCCGGCTTCGTCTATACTCTCTATTCTTGTGTATAATAATGTACTCCTGATAATACGTTCAATGTGAAAAATGTGGAGTGCCAACGAAGTGAATGCAGGATAAATGGCGTTAAGTTATTAATTCTGGTGGTAAATTTTGACTTATTACCTGCAAATGATATCGGATTAAGTGTTGTCGGGTCGTTAGTGTACATATTCTTTCGCTGTTTACTAAGGGAAGAATATATAAAGCCAGTAGCTTGAAACAATCCGGTATGGTCTAGTGGCTAGGATACCTGGCTCTCACCCAGGAGGCTCGGGTTCGATTCCTGGTACCGGAATTAGATTTTTATTTAATGCATTTGTCTTAGAGTTTTTTTAGTGGATATACCGATAAAATAGTTCTCTCTTTATATATAAATCAAGTAAAAATAATTCTTAAAATGTTTTAACATAAGGCATTATAAGAGAGCCACTAAATTTAGTTTTTCATTTTCCATTGATTTTAACTGGAGATGAACAAAATATATTTAATTTGAAAGGTAGGTAGATTATAGGAACTTTATATATTTCCTACAAGGTGTTTCACAAACGATATTATCCCAATCCTTCCAATCATACTGAGATATCTGTACTTCTCAGAAAATTCCTTTTAACGTATAACGTTTTCGACTAAAGCTTCAAAAGATGTGGTTTTGTTCGCTATCCTTTGATTGTCGAAGATGGCTAGTTGTTATTTTTATATAAAACATGAGGGTCAGTCGTCACTGTAAGTACACTTTCAGTGAAAGCAAAACACACAATGATTTGGTACCCAAGTCACCATATGGATATACTCTGTTATGGTCTAGTAGCTAGGATACTTGGCTCTCACCCAAGAGGCTCGGGTTCGATTCCCGGTACCGGAAGAAAGTTCATATTTTTTATTTCATCATATACAGTGTGAAAACGTTTCTTACGGAAGACTTAGCAATAGAACAGAAATTTTGGCAAACCAACCCTCAGATCAATTTTAGCAGATTTCCCTTTAGGGAAATCAGCTATTGAGGTCGTACTCATGACGCGAGTTTTGAAAAATTTCCTCAAATGTCCATCGATCCTACCCAGCAGATGACGAAAATGAGGTCCGTTCAAAATTATATGTATATATATATATATATATATATAGATATATATAGTTGTCTGTTAACGATCTAGCGGTCGCAATTTTTGTTTGATCGTTACCAAACTTCATATTTAAGCGTTTTACGTAAAAAAGAGAGATCAAGTTCGTTAATGGCTGAAATCGAGTGGGAGGGGTGGTTTAGAGGGGGGATTTTTGAAAATTCAAAATATCTCCGTTATTATGCGTCGGATCGAAAAATCGTATAGAATCAATCTTATTGTAAATTAAATTTACTATAAATATTGCTATATACATTTACTCTGTATCTTGAATATTAACCGAGATATTTGCATTTGTATTGTGTGTGTGGTCGACGGAACCCCGCCATCTCCGGACTCTCCGCCGAGAGCTCTGGCGGCCGTTTCCAGAACTATTGTCCCTCGTGAATAGATTTAGAGATCCCTTCCTACTACAGCCGTTATTAGGCGGATTTCTCTATTGTAAAATTTCACGTGGGAAATCTGCTTAGTTTACGCAGCCCCTGCGTGACGGACTTTTGATGAAGTCAAGTTGGTGGCGAAAGTTTATCTGGAAAGAATCGCACAATAAGCAATCGATAGTGAAAAACCCAAAGAACATCGACATTGAAGATGGCTATACATTGCTCTAACTTTATAAGCCTGTCATTCCACCTAGAAAAGAGACAGTAAGCAAAGAAGACGAATCACATAGGAACAGTGGCGGAAGAAAGTACCCGAAGTTACATGGAAGAGAGACTACGCCCCTGGCAGAGAACAAGGCAAATACATTACTTGAAACGGATGGATTCTTCAGTCTCAGGAAAGCCATGAAGAGGTAGAGGTATGTCTTGTGAAACGTTGCCCAAAATAATGATACGGTCAATACCCGAAGATCTTGATTGTAATAATGACAAGGACCTTCCAAATCTATGAAAATATTTCAATAAAAGAATGTTTTTGTCGGTCTATCAGTTAAATTCATTAATCCAACCATGGTTAAAAAAAGGGTGGCAATCAGTAAATAACCTATATTTTCTTCAGTGACATAAATTTAATGTTAATTCTACAATTATTTTAGGTGGTGTCTGAAACTCCTCTTGGTACACTCTCTAAAACTTAATTCTGTCTAGGTAACTTATAATAATGTGTTTTACAAAGCGTGGACAGGTTGGGGTTCTGGATGGCACATACTATAAAAAGCATTTACATATCCTCGGCATAGTATTGGACTATGTCCAAGTCCTGCAGGGCTAACCCTCCTTCCATATCTCACGGCAATCACCTACACACCTCCCAGCTCTAAGTTATAAACAGGGAATTATTATGGTCGCGTATTGAACTAGCTAGCCATCTTTAATATTTCCTCTCATGATTCTATAAGTATATGATTCCTAAATCTATGATATGTAACATAATGAAAAATTCTGATAGAAAACGCCATTTCTAGGTGTTGTATGGGTTTTCTTCTTTTCACTTAAGAAACGTCAAATAATAGTTTGTAACAGCTAGCTGTCACCTGGGGACCCCCTGCTTTAAAATTTAATAGTAATTCGGGAGCGAGTGCGGGCTAGTGGCAACACTGCGTGCATAACCTGTACATCGAGGTTAGAAGAAGGACAAAAGAACTGTAAGTGCTTCGTAAGAAACTTCTCCAAAAGCATTGTAAATTGTTGATACACTTATTAAATTGTTTTGTTCACTGCTTTCTTATTATTCTGCACATTAACCACACCAAAAGTTGTTGTCCAGTTAAAAAAATAACCCAGAGAAATTTTCAACCACATCATTCCTAGAATAAGTATCATAGAGCAAATTGTATGCTGGGCTCGAGGAGAAGGATTTCACATGTATTCTAAGAAAGCTCCAAATCAGTATTTTTTGGAACCACAAAAAACAAACTTAAACAGCTGAGAGCTTATTTTCATGGAGTTAAATGCGAAATAGTATTACAACTAAGCACCCCTTATCATCACAGGATGATAACAATAATTTTAAGTTTCTATTGCTAAAAAAGATTATAAAAGAAATTTTCTGCGCGTATAGTGGAAGGACTTTGATAGATGCGGTTGGAAACCCCTTTTAGACAATTTATAAAGCTTCTATAACTTACCTTTAAGCGGATCAGGTTAGCCATGTGAATTAAAGCGTTGGCCATAACCTCACATGGTAAACCTTTGGTGGGAAGTTCGATTCCCGCCTAAGCAATAGGAAGTTATTTAGTGACGAACTCATTAAATAAAATCTTTAGTTCCTCCCTGGCCAGAAAATACTGGTAAGCTGTAGATAATTATCTATGGCTTATAATCCATCCCAAATAGCCATAGTAGCAAAAAGTGGACGTTAATAAATTATAATAATAATTGAAACCTAAAATATTTGGTTCTTGATGTATTAAAAATAACGAAAAAATATGAATCTAATTCCGGTACCGGGAATCGAACCCGAGCCTCCTGGGTGAGAGCCAGGTATCCTAGCCACTAGACCATACCGGATTATATCCATACAATGACTTTATTTATTTTTCCCTGAGTATAATATGTAAGAATGGGAATATTAAATTCTGCGAAAAACCCGTTGTAAGGGATCATTCAAACTAATTAATCGATCCGTCAGTCTGTGATGTTGTTTGGCAGTCTGAGAACTGCCATAAATATACATCAATTTCAACAACTTCTCAGCTTACAATATTTTGAAATCAGCATTCATTTCAAAAGAAAATCGAAATAACAATGGGATCGATTTTAAATCATTAACATATCTTATCGAAGGCTAAAACCCGAAGCTAAATAAAATGTTATTTATTAACATTTGTGTGTTATTTATTAACTTCCACTTTGTGCTACTAAGCTACTGGGACACGTTTTCTTCAGGTTACAACTCTCTCTTCCCAGGAAGGGCTCAAGACTTTCCTAAAGTTAATATATGGAATGAATGAAACATTCTCAAAAAACAGTTCAGTCAGCCTATTTGTGCGTTTATATATATATATCATTTATTTGGCTATTATTGTAAAATTGGTGTTCAATTAAAGTGTGGATCATTGTAGGTTACGATGCGCACGCCACAGTTCCGTTCAACTGAGCAATAATCCGGAGTTTACGAAAAGAGTTTATAAAATGAATAAATAATAATTCTTAAAAATGATTTTTACTAAATTATTAGAATGGTAAAAAAAAAAAGTTTTGAGAAAAAACTTAATTCCCGAAAAAAAACTTCCTTCCGGTACCGGGAATCGAACCCGAGCCTCCTGGGTGAGAGCCAGGTATCCTAGCCACTAGACCATACCGGATTTGCTCTAAATTTTGATTTATTTCTTTAATAAACTATGAAACTACAACCATCTCAATACCTTATATTGAGTTTGCTAACACGTTAATATCATTATTCTATACAATTTAATATAACATATAATATAAATATAACAGACATTATCTATTACATATAATATAAGATTAGTTGTTTATAAATTAAGGAATTACCCAAGCAAAATAATTAAATACCTACACTTTGGAGTCCTCTCTCAACTTGGGGTGAGTCATTGACACTTCTTTTAATAAGTATATAACTTTAAAAATGAACGCCCAGTAATAACAGGCAATGCAGGAATGTTCTTAGTGAAGTGCTTTGAATCCCTTTTGGCCATTCTGTTTTTATAAATAGTTGGGTGTATTATTTATAATATTTACTTGTATTTTAGTCAAAAAAATTCATACCTGCTTAATAATGTGTTTGCATTTTCAAATTAGCAAATTGCATTTTCTGTTAGTGGGACTGCAAGCTGCTATTCTTATTATTATTCAAATTAGTAATAAATACATTTAAATTATATCCCTTGTTTTCATGAAATTAACTCTTGTTTCTCTATTGAATCGATCAGAGTAACAACATATGCATTTCTTGTTAAATTAATACTTCTGAGTATTTAAATTAGATAAATAACTACGAATACTAAATTAAACACAAAATTAAAAAATACAATTAACTATGGAGTTAATAATATCAAGAAAAAAAGTAGTCTAGACTAGTTCATTAAAAATAGGCATTAACACATTTACATTCATAATATATTGAAGTAAATAAAATTAAAGTAAACGCATTTAATAAATATAATATATATGAACTAAAATGACGACAGATAATACTATAATTTAACAATTTATTCCCGTTTGGTTTGTGACGATAACTGTATTTCTAATTAACTAAGAATAAGTTATTTCAGTTAAAATAAGTATTTGGTACTTTATAGTACTTGATATTCCAAAATGATAAGTACTTAATTTAATAATTTCCTTATATGTACTTTTTTAATTCTTTATTGAACACACTTTCTTCAGTTTAAAACGTTTTACATTGAAGAAATTAAAAACATAAAGATTATTGATCGTAAAAGATTAAGAAATCAATATTAGATTTGTAGAATACCTAAAATTAGTTTAAAAAATTCACCTAGAAAAAATGACAAATATATTAAAAATAAATACACTAATTATCATAATTCAATTTCAATAGATTATAAATTATTTCAATAGAAATAAAAAGCTACTGTTTATTTGAGGCGTTAATGCACTTGACTAAAAAAAATTACGATTCCGGTACCGGGAATCGAACCCGAGCCTCCTGGGTGAAAGCCAGGTATCCTAGCCACTAGACCATACCGGACCTTGCAGGAAGAAGAATAGAATTGAATTATACATAGTTGTATAATATATGTATATCATTTACAATATAAAAGTTAAAATGATTCATGAGTCTCTTGAAAAGTTAAGAATATACTTCAGGTGGTTGCTTTCTCTGGTGATCCGTCCCAGCTATGAATATAAGGGTTTATACTACAACAACTGGAAATTTATTACTTACATGAAGTCCTAAAACGAATAAGATAACAGCATTTGATTGGCCTTATTTTAGTAATTTCTCTAAAATATTTTTACAATCAATCTTACCAAGGAGAATACGAAAATGAAATACTTTCATACATGCGTCGGATCGAAAAAAGTTGCATAACATCGACAGTTGCCCTGTAAAATTTACTCTACTCAAAAATATTACGGTTTTACATTTTAGTTTTCTACTGTTCTATAAGCTCACAATCCGGAAAATGAATTTGTAGATGGATGAAAACCTTGTAATCGCGTGGTTTTGAAATGAATTAACTGTATTTCTGTCGTGTGATATATAGAATTATGTTTGAAATTACAAAATAATAATAAAAGTAATAATTTATAGGATTTTATAAATTGATTGATTTAACATATTGAAGAGGAAATGTGCCCTGAAGAAGTGGCGAGAGAAACACGGACCATGATGAGCAAATACGTAATGAAAACAACAAACAGGAAAAGTGATTTTATTTAGTGACCGAGCAGCATAAAAACCTAAAGATTATTGAACATTGGGTCTGAGAAGCATTTCCATAATGAATTTTTTTGATATCTATGTATATTTTTGGGAATAGTAGCAAACTATCAAAAGGAAACTGACGAAAATGCAACCAAATATTCAATGAGAGCTTTCTTAAATGAGTAAGAAAAAACTAAACTAACCTCAGAGGTAGAGGGAGAGAGAGAGGGAGGGAGAGAAAGAGGGAGTTAGAGAAGGTGAGTGGCTTCCAAAAAATGTAATCATCGCGCACTGTCAGCACTCATAAAAATAGCTGACGTATTTTCTATATTTTTCAATGCAGGAGAAAGTTTTAATATGCCTTTTTTTTTACTCTAAGGAAGGGAGGTTGAGAGAGAGTGTGTGTGTGTGTGAGAGAGAGAGAGTGAGTGAGTGAGTGAGTGAGAGAGAGAGAGAGAGTGAGAGAGAGAGAGTGAGAGAGAGAGAGTGAGAGAGAGAGTGAGAGAGAGAGAGAGAGAGAGAGAGAGAGTGAGAGAGAGAGAGAGAGAGAGAGAGAGAGAGAGAGAGAGAGGGGGGATTAAAAGTGACTTTTTAAAATGGCTTGTTAAAGTTAACAGTAAACATACAATGCAAACCGACCTGTAAGACATCTTCATTGTGCTCGGCCTGACTGTCAATAGGTGACTGGCAGAGGGCTTATAGCCACAATCCTGTGTTCTGTATTATCTTGAATTTCCAGTATTTCAGTCTACGTCATAGTCGTATTTATAATAAAGTGTAGGCGAAAAACATTTCCTTCGTCGTTCGTTACAAAACGACGTTATGTAATCCAGTACTAAGTTGAGTTCTCATTGATTATAATAAATGCCTCCCTCCAGAAATGCTCTCAAACTGATGTCATATACAAGTAAAGACTTCCAGAATTTATTTTATACGTGGGTAGGTGCGGGGAAAAGAAGTTCCGACATGGATCAACCTCCCTGCGAAACTGAATTGCGTAATTGGGTTTTATTGTAATTATTTTTAGAACTCTATCCTTGTTTTATAAATAACACGATTGTAGTTGAATAATAATTATAATGTCTCCAAGTGATATCTCATCACAATCTGATATCTCAGTGTACAAACCCCGTACGCCTAGTATAATTCAAAAATAAAAATTAACGCGTGTCTCCTAAGAATCATCATCGGGTATTTGGATTGTAACAAGCAAATTTGAAACGACGTTTTTATGTTTAGCCCATTATACTAATAGTGCCACGTTAAAAAGCAGCAAAAATTAGAGAGAACCATGCTATCCTAAAAATTCCTTCGTTTATACAAGTGCTTTCAAGTGAAGTTGATAACAGCCAATAATAATGCTCCTCGTACTTCCGACTGCATATACCACTTTCAGTATTTTAGTTTGAAATTCGTTTATAGCAATATCAGTCAAAAGCTCCATTCGTTGCATAGGGCCAAAAATGTAATAAAACATAATTTGTAGGGGCTTTTACGGTACCTACTCAAGATAGTTTCTGTATCTGGAATAGGCACAGAGAAATTTACATCTTTCCCTCATCTTTACGTAAACCTTTTTAAACATTAATTTTTCTTTTGCTCAATACTTAATTGATGTTTTTTTTTTTTTTTGGAGAACAAAATACTTTTACTCTTTTAGTTTACCATTTAAATCAGGTATTTAAATAAGCCTTTTTGAGTGGTTTCTACAATTTGAATTTCCTATAGTAAAAATTACTTAAAAATCCTAAAAGAGGCACTTAATCAAGTTGAAAACGGACCCGACGAGAGCGAGAGAGAGGAGGAGGAGGAGGAGGAGGAGAGAGAGAGAGAGAGTGAGAGAGAGAAGAGAGAGTGAGAGGGATTGAGAAGATCCTAGTGTTGGACTAATGAGGGTGGGGCCAGGTGACGTCACAGCCCCGCCTCCACCCCTACCTTGGTATAATTAATGCCAGCACCTCAGGTATATCCCGTATGGGCCACACTGGAAGGCATTCCACCAGCCCTCCGCCATTTAATTCATCCTACACTTCTGAAATTATAACTGAGTAACTCTGGATGATTCTTCCTTCAAAAGAGGTCTAACTTTGGCATGAGCACCACCTAAGTAAGGTTGTTGCCGTTAGCCACATTGTCTTGATGTATAAAAATATCCCATAGTTGGCAGGACTGTAGTCAGATGGAAAAACGTCTACGAAAGGAGTAGGGCTTCGACTTCTACCACTTTTTTCCTTTCTAAACGCGATCTATGTGCCATCTATCGTCTCCCAGATACAATGCTTTAGTTCTATTGACCTAAATGGATGCTTTGATTTAAAATCTATATACTCTTCCCTTCTGTCTGAGCAACTTGTCTGAGAAGAGTTGTGCATATGTCAAATCGTTATCGAGCCTCCAAATAACGACTATCGTATGAAAAATCGTCCGTCTGTGGTGTGAACTCCTTCAACAATAAATTCCATTTAGAGGCTCCAATTTTCTGAAATTATATACCGCACCTCAGTTTCTGTGCACTATATAATGTGTATATATATATCATGCAGTTATAGTGAAAATGTTATGGCCTTTGTTTATCTGAATGTCATGGTCGGTAGTTGCTTCAGGGCCATTTTCAATAGATAAGAACTCAATGAACGGAATATATATTAACATTCCTCATCATCGTCGAAGTGTGGCCTTAATTCAACCTTCGTTGAAGGTGAAATGACGGAAGGTGATTTATTTTTTTTTTCTAAATGTTTCGCGTCCTCCATGTCACCTTTTCGGAGTACCGCACTATTATAAAAAGATTCGATCATACCACCGAACCAAGAACCGTATCAGTAAGGGAGATCATAAGATAAGAAGAATCATATCAGTCTCCCTCTCATTTCTGTGGAAAATTGGCAAATATGATGATATATCACGTTAGGTTTTAAACAAATACAACCATACCATGCCCCCCCCCCCTATGGGCGAATAGTCATGCACAGGACTTCAATATTTGTTGACCTCTCTCACCAAAAACTACTAGTCTAATTTTCAGCACTGTTTGAATAATGGCATATATTTTTTTAATGTAGCAGTTAGGCCTCCTGGCCAGTTCCCTCATTAGAAATTCCAATGTATAAGCATCTGTAATTAGTTTTATTTATACAACAAAAAGAACATGAGAAATATGCAATTAAGAGCTGCAAGCAATGTAAACAAAGCGAAAAAAAAATATCACAAAGAAAAAAAGATATTGACCTATTTCAAATCTATTACGCCCCGGGTGATAACCCCCACGTGTTGTGCTATTATCAATACTGGTGAGCAATAAAGTACAATGTTGTCTAGCACAATGTTATACACTCTTTTATATTATGATATTACATGTTAGATCCAATTCTCTTTATCTAAAGTAATCCTTTGATTACACTCGGATTACCGATAACATGTACGTCACGAGTTTTTCACTTTCTCCTTATTTTTTAAATGAATATAATTATTTTTATAAATAAATATTCAATATTTGTTCTAACACATTTTTGGAAAATCTTACGAAACTTTTTGGATAACTAGTACTTGTATGCTTAATTTCTTTCAAGCGGAAGTCCTAAGTTATTTCCTGACTCAAGTATCAGGTATAAGAACGGTTAGAAATGTTTTATTGCTGTATTAATTTACAGAAAGAAATATTTTCAATGACTATGGAATTTACTTTTATAATTGTAGAGTATAAATGATAGTTCTCACATGATTCCTCACCTTTTCTTAACGCGAAAACCTCTTTTTACAACCTTGCTCGAAGTAAAGGAAGTAATCTAATCGCGAAAGATTTCGGCTGTAGGTTGTACTCATGACGCGAATTTTTAAAAATGTCCTCAAATGTCCATCGATGCTATTTAAGAGACGATTAGAACGACTTCAAATATATATACTTGTCTGTTAAGGCTCTAGAGGTCGGAATGTTTGTCTTATCTTTACCAAACTCAGCATATAAGGGCTTTATCCAAGATTAAAGTTCGTTCCAAAATTAAAGGCCGCTACTATTGATGATCAACAATTGTTGTTCTATTTATTTTTTCTTACTAACTTAAATATTAAGCTAGTTATTTCTACTTTCTGGTTTTCTGCCTTCAATATACCCCCACTGCTACTACTCATTGGATTTTGACTTAGAACTAGAGGATATGTTACGTGATGACATTACTAGTCGATCATTCCAGTACGTGGGATATCTGCTTAGTTTACGTACGCATTTACGCCGGACTTTTCAGTTTTCAACGTAATTTGCTGTTTTTATTCGCCCATAAAACGTTAAATTTCATGTTTAGGACTGTTATAGGAAGTTAAAAATGAAAATAATTGCCAATTTTTCCGTACCTAGGGAAGGAGGTCCCGAATATTTATACAAGACCCGTCATGTTTATCAGAAAAAGAATTGTAAATGATATTTTATGGCAATTTTTGGTCTGATGCATTGGACGAGTGGATTTGGTTTATTCACAATCATTTTAAATGGCTACAATTCTTTTAAAATAATTTTGTTCAATTAATTTTTTTTGGGGAAGGGGGGGGGTCAACTAAAGTCATATAAAAATAAGCAAATATACAGCTCCCACTCCAAATGAAATTTTTGTTCAGTTCATTATAACGTTTTGGGTTTTGTGGCCATCTTCAGATAATCCTTATTTTATAGTCCTAAAATACATTTCTCCTTTATGAGCAGCATGAGCTCCTTTATTCTAGTATATAAGCTCAGCGGTTTTCGTTTTCAGAAAAAGTTATTGTGATTAGTCAAAAGATAACATTCCCTTAAAATGTTCAAACAAATACCAAAACCATAGTTAATGAGTGCCAGATACAGCATTAGTCTCAATTCAAATATTCAGTACTTACCTACCTATACATTGCTAACCTGTTCGCTCTGAAGCGACCGCAAATTTTTAGGTATTGAAACGAAACATCATATTTAAAATTTTGTAGCGAGAAAGGTCTATTTCGTCAAAGGTCTGAATAGGACCGACGAGAGGGGGCTTATAGGGGTAAAATAAAAAATTGAAATATCTCCATTATTATGAGTCGGATTAAAAAAATGATTACTATAAATCTTGTAATGAAAATTTAATTTATATCAATTTTTGATCGATGCATCGTTTTCATAATTTATGTATACAGGAGCACCCGCAACAAGGTGATTTGGCTCAAAATTTAGCAATGTAAAATAAAAATAATATTATAGAAGAATAACAAAAAACTGTACCAACAAAAAATTAAATATGATAAATAAACATTGAATACAAGTAATAAAACAACGAATAAACATTAGACTATTATTACAGACAACAATTTAAAATGGTTGGAAAGAAGTTAAATTTTGTAAAACAACTTCAATTTTTTAAGGTGATTAAGTGTATTGTTGATATGTGGGCTCCTGCCTGTCAGACGTATGTGATTGTTATTTGGGGTCTCTAAGTATTCAATGTTCCTGCGGTCAGTATGTTTTTAATGGTTAATGGTTCATGGCATGTTCTGCAGAGAGGTATTTCTGCGGTATGAGTGCGTTAAATGTGAGTGTCCTATACTAAGTCTCGTTAGTTCAACTTCGCCTCACCTATTGCCATGTCTGCTGGATGGCTACTCGCTTATACAAGGCTTTATTTCTCTCGTATTCATAAAACTAGCGGTTAACCAGGTTTTAGTATTTTTAGAGGTTATTGGTTTTATAACCATTTCGTTTTAAAGGTTTTTTTGAAGTACTGATCAATAGGATTGGTTTAGAAATTATACTGGGTGCTAAAGTGGAATATTGTACCTGCTTTGTTTTATGCTTGTATATATTATTAAGCTGTATTCTGATTTTATTTAACTATTTGCTAGTTATAGCTGTCTTTACAGATCCAATAATCTCTATGCAGTCATGTCTCATTTTGAGATGTTGTCGAAATTTAGGCAGAAATATGATTTATGAAGTTTATGCTAATTAGAAAAACCACTTATGGTTAAGCTCCTCCTTGATGAGGTTTTACAATCTGCTCCAGTATTTTCCTTCTCTGCCTCTGTTTAAATAAGTAATTTAAAAAGAATAAAATCCTATTATTACTAAATAATATTTTTTGATATAAATTCTCATTAAATACGTGGGGAAGGGAGTTGGTTTATTTGATCCGGCGGTCTAAGAAAGATAGAATTAGCAGTAGCCAGTATATCAACTTATCGATATAAAGCTAGTTGCTGGCTGGGCTGTATATTACCAAGGCGGAGATTGGCCAAAGAGATACGCCACCTAATACAGCAGGCTAGCTGTAGATGATATATGGAACACTGCTTCCTCTTCCCAGACCCACTCTTCAAACCGATTCCTTCTGACGAACCATTTAGCAACGTCTCCGGCTCCCTAGGTCTTCCAAGCTCTATTAAATTAAAAAGTCCACCATGCAGGAGCTGCGTAAACTAAGCAGATTTCCCACGTGATGTTTAACAATAGATAAATCTACATACTGGTAACACAATTGTACCGTCAACATCAAATGAATAAATACAAACGATAATAAGAAACCTCCAGACGGGATACACCTGAAACGTAAACAAACAGTTGTGATAATTTCTCACAGGAAAGAAAAACAATTACTGAAATATATCAGAATATAAACATATTAATTTTAATGAAAACTATTTACTATATCTATAGTGCGTTTCACTTCGAGATGGCAGTAGATCTGGTGCGCTGTTGCCAAATCTCACTCAAATCCGCCAAATTTCTGAAAAACTCGGGAAAAATTCTGAAATGTGCAGAATTTAATCTTCTATCGGCCTATACTAAGAATAAATCAACAAAACAAGATACACAATCGAAATAAATTGTATTGTGCCAATTTTTTACCTAAAAAATTTAATGGAAATTCTTGTTTCTCTCGTCACTGCGATCATATTTTTTAAGATATTTGTTTGAAATTCTATACGAAGTTAGTTTATGTTATCTATATTCGTTACAAGGAACAATTTTTTTAAAAATGTCATTCCTTATCATGTTTTTTCCATAATAAAAATAAAAATTGTGAAATCCAATTTTAAAAAAGTAGCCTGCGGGGAATTTTCGTTCTATAATAGTTAATTATGTTTTGTCATAATCCTTTTAAAAAGGACAGTTCAAATTTATTTTTGAGCCTCCTCCGAACATTATGGGTCGATTACAACTGATGCAATTAATGTTTATATGTTGTGCGAGCGTCGCGGACTCGCAAGGAATGAGCGGAGTTGAACCTCTGTCAGACGAAGAAACAAGTACTGATGTTTTTATATAGCGCCTAATATAATATTATATTTTCTTAATATAATATTACATTTTCGTGCTTTTTGTTTTGATTGTTAGGCATGAAGCATACTTAAGATTTTGACTATTTTGGCCAATAATCTAAATGGATAGTTTTTTCTTTAAACGTTAAATTTAATAGGCTTCTTCTCCTTGGCAGATGGGCTAAGAAATTAGATACTCTAAAATTAAGTTGCTTTCAATAGACATTTTTGAAGGTCATTAAAGATTTTTATTAGGAATTTCTTTGATTAAAATGGGTTTATTTTTTAATTATGCAACTATAATTATGATTATAATGAATAATTATTAATGGATTAAAGATATATATTAATATTATTGTTATAAATAATCATCCCAATCCTGTTTGTTCACAGTCCTCTATTGCTCTCAGTTTATAAAAGGCCTTAACTCCAATTTTTGTCGAAAATTACATTTTGAAAGATATATTTAAGTTATTAACTTCAAATCACATTAAAAAGATTAATAAAAAAAGAGCTTCCCAGTAAAATTTACAATTTCTGAGTTGAGGCTTTTTAAATAATCATGGTAGAATAGACAGTTATAAGAAAGAACGGGAGAGCGGGCGGGGGAGAGCCGGGGGGTCCAGCTCTCCTCGTGCCGCGACGCTCCCACAACATATAAACATTAATTGCATCAGTTGTCAGCGTCCCATAATGTTCGGAGGAGGCTCAAAATTAAATTTGAATTGTCCTCTTTAAAAGGAGTTTAACAAAACTTAATAAACAATTATAGAACGGAAATTCCCCGCAGGCTACTTTTTAAAAATAGGATTTCTCAATTTTTATTTTTATTATGGCAAAAACATGGAAAGGAATGTCGTTGAAAAAAAAATTGTTCCTTGCTACGAATAAAGATAATATATACTAACTTCATGTCGAATTTCAAACTAATATCTTAAAAAATAAGATCACAGTGACGAGAGAAACAAGAATTTCCATTAAAAATTTTATGTAAAAAATGGACAAAAAACAATTAATTGCAAAAACAGATTTTATTTTCTTGATACATTTTTAGCATAGGCAGATGGAGCGATAAATTCTGAACTTTGGAGAATTTTTCCCGTAAAAATTGGACAACTTTGAGATATAGCGGCAACGTCGCACGGAGGGAGGAGGACAGAGCTATCTAGCGAGGCATATGCAAGAGGGAGACAGAGCACCCCATTGAAAATACATACTGCCATCTCGAAGTGAAACGCACTATAGTACTGTAATTTATAATGGATCAGAATAATTTTTATCTCTATCAATCAAATTTTAGTAGTCCAAGAACTTAAGAAGGGTGGAGGGGGGTCACCAGTACATATTTGCATTTATCTCGTATAATAAAGGTCTCTTGAATGCAATATTTGGTATTTAAGCTGCTAATAATGTGGTAGGGGAGGGGGGGGGGTGTTAAAGGAGAGGAATTTCGAAATTTTTTAATATCTCTGTTATTATTCATCGGATTAAAAAATTGTATAGAACCAATCTTATTGCAAATGTAATGTTCAATAAATGTTTTTCTATATGTATTTTCACTAGCTTGATTATATACAGAGATACTTTATAGTTTACAGTATTTAGAAGTTTTCCTCCATCAGTAATGCCCTACTCCTACTCATGTCATATTAACAATACGCTGTTATATCACGAAGCGCTTTTTTTGAAGCCTAATTACCAAATGCTGTTCTCATTTAACTTTTACTTCTTGAGATAAATGCAAAAAAGTGGCGCACAAGGGAAATTTGCTTAGTTGACGCAGCACCTTCTTGACGGACGTTTTTGTATTAATGCTAATAGGGGCAGGTTATCTACTGTTTGCCACCCTTATCTAGCCCTGATGGGGCTAAAGATTTTATTTAATGAATTCGCCAATGAATAAATTTCTATTCGAGGTGAGGATCGAACTCATGACTCTAGGGTTACCAAGTGAGATTAGGACCAAGTTCTTAACTCTTATGGCTAACGTAGGACACAGCAACCATTTTCAAGTGAATTGTATTCCTTTTCATTAAATGATAAAAAAGTAATAGTATAAGTCAAATATATTTTGTTTTCTATAACAAATTTACTGATATTATTTCAATTAATTTCTTTACATGTTATTAATCAGCAGACTTATGAAACAAAGTAGTTATAAAATTATCACAAATTCAATGGTTACATTTTATAAAATCTTTCCATTTAATAATTACATGTAAGAAATTAAGTTTGTCAACAATCTACATATATAATAAGCATTTATATATTTTATTCGCTGTCGTAGAATATTGTTTGTTTGACGTGGTGCTTACCCCCAATAAATGAATAAATGTCTTTTTACCCAGCATATATAACACCGTGTAGCTAACATATAGTAGTAGAACATTTTCCTAAGGGGATATTTGCTAAAAAAAAAGTATTAGCCTTTGCCCTAGCCTAAGATTACAAAGCGGTCTTAGAAAGGACACCGCCCGGGCAGGGGTCGGAGGTCGATGCCTAGGGTTAAACGTCCAGTATTTGGGGAGAGAACTGACACCCAATGAAGCCAGACCTATGGAAGCCGTCTCAGTTAAGTAGTTTAGGCCAGGCAATCAATAGCTAGTCTTATTATCATAACCCCAACTCCCTCCTAAGCCCACCCATATACAAACCCACCCAAAAATTGACAACCATATCAATTATTGATAACAAATATGTTAAACATTATTATAATTACTCAATACTTCAGACAATATATATATATATATATATATATATATATATATATATATATATATATATATATATATATATATATATATATATATAAACACACACACCTTCCACAAATCCCCATGAGTTAAAGGCTAAGTTGGGTTATTTCAGAATCTGCTCTTTTCGGATTTACCATTAATCAGTGCACCTTAGTGCCTCATTTCATTTTATTATTGCCTCTTCACTGCACATACTAAACAGAAAAGGTGACAGAGGGCAACCTTTTTTTTTTATTTATTTCCTCTACATAGTAACCCTATGTGGAGGGATTTTATTTTTCTGCACATCCCATTCATATTTGCATTATATGTGCATTTTGTCAAAAATTTTAACAATTTTTATATAATAATACTAGCTCAGATACCCGGCTTCGCCCGGGAATTGATTTGAGGCTGAATGGTGACATGGCTGACAATTTGTTGACATTTACCCATCCCAGTGTTTAGGGTTTATACCCGTTGTTGGCAATTATTTTTTTATGTAAGACTTCACTGTCCTCCATATTGTGATATTTCCCGTTTCCTGTGCATTATGCATAGATTTGAATTATTCAGGAGGAAATATTAACATAGATTTGCATTAATTTTTCCAGGTGAGGTACCTGGCAGTTCATATTGGAAAGAATCTTTGAGCATATCAATATTTCTACGCAAATTACTTGCTTCATACATTGTTCCCAAAATAATATACAAAACAAAAGTTACTCTAAATAACAAAAAAGTCCGTCACGCAGGGGCTGCGTAAACTAAGCAGATTTCCCTCGTGAAGTTTAGTAATAGATAAATATACATACTGCTAACACAACAACACCATGAATAAATACAAACGGAAATAAATGTTTCATCCAATTTCAATAACCTGCCGACAGGAAGCGTTAGGTTAGAATTGTAAACAAACGGGTCGGCCTGCGTCACACCGGAAAGAAAAACAATTACTGAAATATATCAGAATATAACACATTAATTTTATTGAGAACTATTTACTATATCTATTAGTGTAATTTATAATGAGTCAGAATAATTGTTATCTCAATCAATAAAATTTTAGTAGTCCAAAACTTTAAGATGGGGGGGGGGGGAGTCACCAGGGCATATTTGCATGTTTCTCGTATAATAAAAGTCTCTTGAATACAATTTTTGGTATTTAAACTTCCAATAATGTGATTTATTATGTAGCAGAGTATTGTTTACGTAGCATGAGTAGAAGTGGCGGTTTGCTGAAAACTGAAAAATGCAAATATCTCGGTTAATATTCAAGATAGAGAATAAATGTACATAACAATATTTATAGTAAATTTAATTTGTAATAAGATTGATTCTGTACAATTTTTCGATCCGACGAATAGTAACAGAGATATTTCGAATTTTCGAAATTCCTCCCCTCTAAACCCCCCCTCCCCGTGGTCCGATTTCAGCCGTTAACGAACTTGATCTTTCTTTTTACATAAAACGATTAAATATCGAGTTTGGTAACGATAAAACAAAAATTGCGACCGCTAGAGCGGTAACAGACAAATATATAGATAGATAGATAGATAGATAGATAGATATATATATATATATATATAGATATATATATACAGTTTTGAACGGACCTCATTTTCGTCATCTACTAGGTAGGATCGATGGACATTTGAAGAAAAATTTCAAAAATTCCGTCATGAGTACAACCTCAATAGCTGATTTCCCTGAAGGGAAATCTGCTAATAAACAACTTTTGTGATGTGCATGTTAGTCGAAAAACAAATAGACAATGAAATATCGTGAATTTTTATTTCAAGCCTCCCTTATAACCCCCACTCCCGTTCTAACCTAAACATTTTAATATAGCTTATAATCATAGAAGAATTAATGCTAATTGACATACCGAGTTTTGTTAAGTTCAATCTTTAGCGCCCAATAGTTGACTCCCGTTGTAGTTTATAGTGTATATCTCGTTTATACTTTGTTAAAAGAAAAAAATGAATATTACAAAAGTTACTCTAAATAACAAAATAAACAACTTTTGTTATGTTCATATTTGCGTAAAAACGAATAGAAAACGAAATACCGCTATTTTAAATTCAGGTCTCCCTTACAACCCCCACTCCTGCCCGTCCCTAGAAATGTTAGTACGGCTTATTATAATGAAAGCGTTAGTGCTAATACACATACCGAGTTTTATTTATTTCGGTTGGGTCTTTTGTCCCAAATAAAATTGTTCACTTCCGCTATAGGTTTTAGCGTATATCTCGTTTATAATTCAGTATACGAAAAAAGTGTATATAACAAAAGTTACTCTAAATAACAAAATAAACAACCTTTGTTATATGCACATTTCTCCAAAAACCAATATGAACCGAAATATCGCTATTTTTAAATTCAGGCTTCCCTTATAACCCCCACTCCTGTTCGTCTCAGAGAATATTAATATAGCCTAAAGTCTAAGTTGGGTTAGTAGTAATATACATACCAAGTTTTATAAAATTTGGTTCAGCCGTTTATCCATGAAAAGGTAACAAACAAACAAATAAACAAACAAAAAAATAAACAAACACACACGAAAGAAACAAAATGCAGTTATGGTGTCTATGGCATGTGAAACGAAAATTTATCGTGAAAATTCGCGAAAAAAATCAATGTACAGACAGAGGTTACAATTTTATCTATATATATATATATATATATAAATATTAAAATTTAAATAAAATGACAAAAATTAAACTTGATAAAATAAACAAAAAACATTAAATAGTACAACTAAATAACCAATAAAAATTACATAATATTAATTTTATATTATCTTTTCCTCTCTCAGCTTAAGGATATCGTAGGCTATTTCTTTTAATAAATTTATGTGTTTTGAAAATAAAATATCAGGACTGATAGGCCATCCGGGAATATGAGTCTTTAACTGTCTTCGTATGTCTTGAGTCAGTCTACATTCATAAATCAGGTGGGTGAATGTCTGTTAGTGTAATTGTCGCATTTACAAATATTTGAGTCAGTAAGTTTGAATCTGTATAAGTAAGAGTTTGTATTTCCGTGTCCAGTTAGTATTTGTGTGAGATAAAATGTATGTTGGGATAGTGGGTTATTGGTTTTTAAAATAGGGATATATAATTTTAGATGTGATCCTTTGTCTGTTTGATTCCATCTCTGTTGCCACAAATTAATACTTTTTTCTCTCAGTAAAGATTTTAATACAGTTGGAGTAATTTTATTGTAAATTACCTCTTCACTTTTGGCGTGGACATCGACTATTTCATTGCCCATAATTCCTGCGTGTGCCTTGACCCTTTTAAAGTGAATGAAAGCCAGTCTGTTTTTTAATTGCCTTATATTATGGCGTATTTGTTCTATATGTTCGTCGTGGTTTTTCATGTTGTCTCGTTTGTGTAAAAGCATTTGACTGTCCGTGTGTAGTAGAATGTAAGTGTTTGGTGTCAAGACCATTTCATTTACATACTTTAGAGCCTGTAAGACGGCAATAATTTCTGCCTGGTTATTAGAACAATGGTTGCCTAATATAATTTTTTTTACATTTTATAACATCATCAGTTTTATTAACTACAAAAATGGTAAAGGCAGCGCCTGTGTCCTGTCCATTGTATACTGGTGTGAGTGATTTGTATTTTCAGTAATAATTACAATGTCGGGTGTTAGTCCAGCATGTGTCTAATTCATGTAAGGTACCGGATATTCTACTTCTTCTGCATTTATTTTGTTACTAGTTCGGTGCATTTTTAGTATGTTATATCTGTCAGTATATTCTTCCGCTATTATCGTAATAGGGACCAAATTGGACAAGACACATGCAGCTTCAAATGAAATAAATGGATGTAGTCTCGGGTTTCTTGTTTTCTGGGTAGTTCCTCTAGAACGCGCTTAATCCTAGCTCAACATCTTTGGGAAAGTTCTAACGCTACCTCCCAGTTTGGTCCTGGAGATTTTTATACTGTCAGACCTATTTTACTCGTCACAACAAAAGATGATCTTAGTAAAGACGTTGAGAACAGCAGTAGTAGATGAACTGTTGGTCACATAAGTCCAGCAAGACAACTTTTTATTTTCATGTCTCTACAAAATACCACAATTCTTATATTTATATCTGTGTGTGCCTGTAACGCTTAAACGAAATGTCCATTATTCATGAAACGTATACATAAACCTTTCCAAAATTGTTACATCTATAAGTTCGTTAACCTGCAAGATCATTCAAAGAGGAAGGGGGCGGAGGATACAAAAAAAAAAACACTTCTCCATTTCTGTTAAGGATGTAGAAAACATGTATAGAATATTATAAAATGTTCTATTATGAAATGTTCTATAACATTTTTATGGGAACACAGATATTTTATATTTTTGTTAGGCTTCATTACGTATTCACTAATGATGTTCTATGTGGCCAAAAACTGCAAATATTTTAACATATTTGATTAAAAATTTGAATTTTGAGTTCCATTCGTATAAGCCTTAATACCATATATTTTTAAAGCTGTTTCCTGCCAATTTAAGCCATTTTTCAAGATTTATCCAAAGCACTCCACCCCTAAAAAAAATATAGTAGCATGTAAAAACTGAACCACCGGAGATGGTGTATTTTTCCATGAGTTAAAAGTGAATCTTCTCTAATATTATTTGCTTACAAATATATTAAATAAACAGGCAGTTTGCATGAGAAACCAATAAAGAGCTCCAGAATTTACTTAAGCTCTTACGTGTAGAGTGTTGACGTTACATAATATTTACTTTCCCTCCAATAGTACATCTCACCAGCATTTAATTGAACAGGCCGGACCTATTTAAGTTAATACTTTACAAAACGTAACATTATGACGTTTACTGAAGCTATCAAAACTTCGCTATATCAACTTTATTCAACTCGATTGAGTAATATGAATTTAAAAATTAAGCACATGGTTAATAAATCGTCGACTGCTTAATTGTGTTCTGGAGGCTTCGTTTTAATAGCTTTGGTAAACCTAGAGTCATAGGTTCGATTGCCTCCTGGGCAACTGGAAGTTATTAAGTAATGAACTCATTAAATAAAAACCTTATTCTCACCCTGGCTAGAAACGGGTGGCTACCTCAAGATAAACTGTTCCGATTAGCCCTAGCTGCATTAAGTGAACGTAAATAAATAAATAAATCAAAAAGGCAAAACATAGTTTTGCTGTTATACATAAATATCTTAATTATTTGAATTTATTCTCTCAAAAAAAAACTGTAGAGGACTTGGCCTTCTTATTGATCCTGATCAATTGGTTCCTCTACCATCCAGCATATTCCAGAGATATTATTCTCTCAACTTATATTCCAATTATTCTTGACTCCTCAATTTTACAAAAACTACACAAATAATAAATACATGTGTTTTGAAAAAGAGAATTCGAAAATTCTTTTTTTGATTTTAATTAGCTTGACGAATTCCTTCAAGTGAAAAGAAAACCCGCAAGAAATGTTCATTGTTTACTTATTCTCCTATGTTTAATATAAATATAACCCACATTAACCCTTCTCTATTAATTGAATCTATGAATTTTCTTTTCTTAAGACCACTTGAAGAGCCAAGTTGCCATCGTTGTGGAGCCCTATGTAATAAATTAATAACTAAATTAAGACTATATTAATTATGTTTGAATAGTATCATAACACCCAACTAAAACCATTAATGCCCACTGAAACCACTAAAAATTGAAAGTATGGTACCTGAAAATGTAAATAGCAGTTTGCTCAGGTTCCATACAATAAACATTTAATGTATATAAATTAGTCACAATAGTAAAGATAAAGCACTCCAAATGGTATCCTTTTGGAAGTAACGACTTACCAGACTATTCCTCCCAGCCGTACATATTTTCAAATTTTAATGAGATTATTATTGACGAATCTGTTCCAATTTGGCTCCATATCAGCTCTCCTGGAGTGAGTCGAAAGGGTTAATTTAAATCGGGTGGTTTTCAATATGCTCTGAGGAGAATATTCTAATTTTAATTTATTTTCGTTGAACCGAATTAAACCAGTGCCTATTGGATTGCATTCGTCAGCTAAATTTCTGCCTCTTCAGCCAATATATTTCTCTCACGCTTCAAAGTAGGTTGGCCGTTAAGGGCTGGCTGCCATTTCTGCGCCTACTCCAGCAAACAGCAATCACTCTTATAAACATGTTTACATCTACTATTGGAGTATTATCTATTCCAAAGAGTTTATACATAAATTAAAATCTCTATCAATTAGTTATTTAGAAATGGTTCCTTATATATCATTTACTAACATTTTTATATTTTTGTTCTATTCTCCATGTGATTAAATAAGTGCTGTTGTACTCAAGTAAACCTCAGGAATAAATACCTTTATGGCTTGAAATGAAAATTTTTAATATTATTTATTAAGAAGCATTCGCTGCGAGGCGATAAAAATGCTCATCAAAAAACAATAAATATAAACAAAATAAAAAGCGAAAACAGAAACGGGAAAAAAATTAAACACTATAATTAGAACAGAACAGACTAAGAACGCAACCAAAAAACAAAACGCATCCAAATAACAAAATGCAACCAAAAAAATGAATCGACAAATTAAAAAAAAATTAAACAAAAACGAAAACGAAACATTAAATTCAAAAAAATATCTTATAAAGAAACTAGTAATAAAATATAATGTTAATATTATTCTGGGTTTCAAATAAATCCAAGTTTCAAATCGTTCCATGGTCTAAAACAACAACTGCTAATCGTTAAACTTAGTCAAAAATAGTAACCTCGTCCTGAAATGAAAACTGTCGTAACGATGTAGTATTTAATGAACCCAGTATTAAATTATAATCCTGTCCAAATTAAATAGGTTAATTCTGATGGGGAATTAAATAAACCCAGTCACAAATAGAAGCATGACTCTCAAATGAAACCTGAAGAAAATTTTGAAAAATATTACTTTTTCAATAGATGATTGTCCATGGGAAAAAACTACTAAAACATTTTTCATTTGTTCCTGGTTGTTGTATTCTATGACTAGTAAAGAATTAGGAATGGACGAGGCGTCAGATTTATTTATTTTTATTATTTATTTTGATGGCATCATTTATTTAAAAATCCACTAGTTTTTACCAACCTAAATAAAATTTGTCTTAAGCTCTTGTTTTATCTTTAAGCTACTTGGTATATTTACAGTTCATATTCAATAAGTTTATAAGTTTTTTTTTTTCTTTTCCTCTCAACAGAATCTGGAGCAAAGCCTTTGGAATCATCAGAATGACTTTCAGGAATGGTATACTAACTGTATTCTAGTGGATCTCGTTGGTTTCAATTCGGTAATGTATGTCCGGAGAATAAAAGTAGTAGGTCTGGAAACGAAGCTGGATGAATGACAGTCAATTAAAGAATAAAGTTGAGGACAACACGCATCAGAAGAGTTCAGGACATCCAGGGCACCTTGAGAAGCATATAAATATAATAAATCAAAAAAATTCGTATGTACGTGTTAGGGAGTGAATATTATAATGAATGATTGTTGTATTTATATCTCTTTGTAATGGTAAGATATAGGTTAGGTGTAAAACATATGTTTTGTAAATTCATAAGACATGCTTTTGTTTGGCAGTCATGAGTTGAAGAATAAAGAGACACATTCAGATAAAATATGCTAAATCTTTCTTTGTTCTTAAGAACAGTACGGCTCCTGTTTTTCTGACAATGCTATTTGAGCTCCGTTAGCAAGAAGGGGAAATCGTAATTATTAAAGGAAACAAATAAGAGAAGAAAGATACAAGGAACGCAGAGTTTTCCCATTTCCTTCTACATGAAAGTAACTTACAAAAGAGACAACTGGAAGAATGAAAATATATATTAGATAAGAGTAAATTTATATTACATTATTATATTTAATAATAAAAAAAAAAAAACCTCTCAGTAAAAGGGGAAAATCCATTCCCATCCTTAAGAGTAAAGTGACAAGAACACAAGGGGGAAAGGTGGGGGAATTTAAAATGTTTGAGAGCGGAGAGGCAGGACGGCTTGGTTTGACGGGGAGAGAGATGGGGAGTGGAGGTGTCGACCTGAGTTGGGGGAATGAAACTAATTTGCCTTACATTGGCAACAGAGGGTTGACAGTTAAACACGGTCATTAAGCATGCCACTCCGGCTGGCCACGCCCCTTTAGGGCGGCCTTATTATAGTTTGGAAACGTCATAACTAATACGACAGCAAACTCCATCACTCCCCACCTACAGTGATAGAAAGGTTGGGCCAATTAGCAGCACACAATAACTCTCGTGTATCGTCTGATTCTATGCAAAACACAACCTTCATTATAGTTCAGAAACGCCATGCAAATATTTCAATCATGATAGAGGTATTCAACCAATTAACAGGACGAAGTAACTCTACTTTTCCAATTTACTTCTACTTCTACGTAGAACCCACAACATTATTATAGAATAGAAACGTCATAACTAATACGAGAGCAAACTCCGACACCCCCTCCATTCATGAGACAAAGATATTCGACCAATTAACAGGACACAGTAACTCTACTTTTCCAATTTACTTCTGCCTCTACGTAGAACCCATAACATTATTATAGAATAGAAACGTCATAACTAATAAGAGAGCAAACTCCGACACCCCCTCCATTCATGAGACAAAGATATTCGACCAATTAACAGGACAAAGTAACTCTACTTTTCCAATTTACTTCTACTTCTACGTAGAACCCATAACATTATTATAGAATAGAAACGTCATAACTAATACGAGAGCAAACTCCGACACCCCCTCCATTCATGAGACAAAGATATTCGACCAATTAACAGGACAAAGTAACTCTACTTTTCCAATTTACTTCTGCCTCTACGTAGACCCCATAACATTATTATAGAATAGAAACGTCATAACTAATACAAGAGCAAACTCCGACACCCCCTCCATTCATGAGACAAAGATATTCAACCAATTAACAGGACAAAGTAACTCTACTTTTCCAATTTACTTCTGCCTCTACGTAGAACCCATAACATTATTATAGAATAGAAACGTCATAACTAATACGAGAGCAAACTCCGACACCCCCTCCATTCATGAGACAAAGATATTCAACCAATTAACAGGACAAAGTAACTCTACTTTTCCAATTTACTTCTGCCTCTACGTAGAACCCATAACATTATTATAGAATAGAAACGTCATAACTAATACGAGAGCAAACTCCGACACCCCCTCCATTCATGAGACAAAGATATTCGACCAATTAACAGGACAAAGTAACTCTACTTTTCCAATTTACTTCTGCCTCTACGTAGACCCCATAACATTATTATAGAATAGAAACGTCATAACTAATACAAGAGCAAACTCCGACACCCCCTCCATTCATGAGACAAAGATATTCAACCAATTAACAGGACAAAGTAACTCTACTTTTCCAATTTACTTCTGCCTCTACGTAGACCCCATAACATTATTATAGAATAGAAACGTCATAACTAATACAAGAGCAAACTCCGACACCCCCTCCATTCATGAGACAAAGATATTCGACCAATTAACAGGACAAAGTAACTCTACTTTTCCAATTTACTTCTGCCTCTACGTAGACCCCATAACATTATTATAGAATAGAAACGTCATAACTAATACAAGAGCAAACTCCGACACCCCCTCCATTCATGAGACAAAGATATTCGACCAATTAACAGGACAAAGTAACTCTACTTTTCCAATTTACTTCTGCCTCTACGTAGAACCCATAACATTATTATAGAATAGAAACGTCATAACTAATAAGAGAGCAAACTCCGACACCCCCTCCATTCATGAGACAAAGATATTCGACCAATTAACAGGACAAAGTAACTCTACTTTTCCAATTTACTTCTGCCTCTACGTAGACCCCATAACATTATTATAGAATAGAAACGTCATAACTAATACGAGAGCAAACTCCGACACCCCCTCCATTCATGAGACAAAGATATTCAACCAATTAACAGGACAAAGTAACTCTACTTTTCCAATTTTCTTCTGCCTCTACGTAGAACCCATAACATTATTATAGAATAGAAACGTCATAACTAATACGAGAGCAAACTCCGACACCCCCTCCATTCATGAGACAAAGATATTCGACCAATTAACAGGACAAAGTAACTCTACTTTTCCAATTTACTTCTGCCTCTACGTAGAACCCATAACATTATTATAGAATAGAAACGTCATAATTAATACGACAGTAAATTCCGTCACCCCCTCCATTCATTGAGAGAAAGGTATTCGACCAATTAGCAGGCCGAGGTAAGTATAATTTATCAATTTACTTCTGTTGATACTTAGAACCGATAGCATTATTATAGTTTAGAAACGTCATAACTAATGCGACACCAAAAAAACTCTGACTGTCTCGCCCCTCAGTAATACAGGCATTTGTTCGATTGAGTCAATAGAGCAAGCATAATCCAACAATTAGAAACCTGATATATACATATATAAAATTGTGAACGGAACTCATTTTCGTAACTCCTAGGTAAGATCGATGGACATTTGAAGAAAATTTTCGAAAAACGTGTCATGAGTAAAGCCTAAATAGCTGATTTCCCTTAAGAGAAATCTGGTAAAAACAACGATACCTCAACAGACGCTACAAGACTTGGATAGCAGGAAAAAACTAGAGAAATTACCACAAAAGTTTAAAATTGGAAACACACTTGTGATACGTTCATGACGTTTTCCAGGTTTGTTTCAATATGAATCGGATAGATAGGAAAACACTAGCTCAATGCTGTTCGCAAGCGTGTATTCATTAATACCCTGTAATACCCTGGAAAAATCTGTAATTACATTGATAAGGTTCTACGGCCACTTTGAAATATGAGGAGCAATGGATAAGCTCTGTGACTGAACAAAATTGCCAAAACATTCCAAACATTTTTCTAAAGTCAAACAAGGCAACTTACAAATGTTAAGTTTGAGTAGAACCCCCTTGTTAAACCACCACTTGTTTCTATTATAACAATTATAATTTTATACGAAAAGTGTGAAATCTCACTTACATAAAACCATTCCATAATCTCCATTTTACTTGCTGGGTTCTCTCTTTTATAAACTCTTTTATGAAGTTTGTTGAATTCGGATATTTATATTTACTTCTCTCAAGACCTACTTGCTCAAGATGTTTTAGGCTGGAGTATGAACTGTATGGGACGGAGCCTATTTTTATAATTCCGTTCTATCAAAAATGATATAGTAACATTTACTTTTGTTAGCTTAAATCGTACGTGATTGTTACTGAAGTAGCTAGGTAATGACAGCGTCCTGCTAGATTTAGTCCACCATGCTAGGTATAGTCATATTCATATTAGTCCTACTCTCCAAATTGAAGCCTGTCAATTTATGATTTTGGTTAGATAATGTGAATAGACAATCTTATGAATGATTATGTGGTTGGGGTTCAAGTCCTTAAGAACTGCAGCTAGTTGAATTTCTTTTAAGTCCTGAATATTTGACTATTTACATGACTTTGAATTCGTGAACTAGAATTATCCAGTATGTAGACCTTGGGAACAACCAAGACCAACTTCAGGGACAACAAATTTTCCGTCAGTTCCTCAAGAGCCAGGGTAGGCTCTCTGAATACAAAAGTGAAGCCCCTTGTAAAGAATTTAACATATCACGTTCTGCGAGAGCGGACAAAGGCCTGACAGGAGAAGGAGCCTCGGAAGAGATATGCAGGGTCAGTAGCGGGCAGTTAGAGACAAGTGTTACCGCTCCTAGACATTTATTGGCATCCCTTTGTAGGAGCAAACCCTCTGCATATTGGACTCACAATCCAGCTCAGCCTTCACACCATAGCCACAATACTTGGCCACTTACACACATTCTCATCTCATTCCAACAATATCTATGCAGTCACTCCAGCTCCAAGGAAAACCATCTACTGACCTAAATTGGCCTTCTGAATGAACGGTTAAGGGTCCAACTATTGGATAAAATTTGGATTAACAGTTTAAAAAAGTCTTGATTACAAAGTAAAATCCAGTCTTCAAAAATTCTGCATTCCTTTATTAATACTAGATTAGAGATTAGATTTCCTTTGGTAACATCCTCTTAGGGACTGGGAGGGCACAGCAGTCCAAGGTCCTATTGTTAAAGCCTAAAAACTCAAATAGTATGGCCTTATCTTCCTTAGTCAAGGTACTTCTTACCTGCGGCTCACATTCTAATTTTAATTTGGAGCATCTCCGCTTCCAAAGTACCTGAATTTTGAATTCTACAGCATTCCACATTCAAACACAATATGCTTAAGAGTCTCATCTTCACAACATCCAGGTGTTTCACCGTGCTTAATATTCAACATGTGTTAATTCGTCTACCAATGTCCGGAGATGACCTCACGACATCACTTTGTTCCTTCAAATTATATACTTCATTTACACTAAGTAATTAATATATCATTTATACGGCTTTTTAATAACTCAAGAAATGCACGGCCGAATCAATAAACCGGAAATTGAATGCCGAAGATTACTAGTACACATATCTCAAAGATTCCAATGGGCGATTGAACCTTTTTCAGGTCTCAGTATAAAAAAAAAAAACAAAAAAAAAAAACCTAATGCAAAGTTTAAGAGACCCCAACAGAAGTTAATCGATCCCTATCTGCTCATAAGACTCTGGAAGGAATGGTAGAAAAGGGCAATAACATAGAAGTTGCAGGATTGTTGGCTGCAATCATATCCTTCGGAAATTCAACTTAAGCATGTACCAAAACCCGTTATTAGATATGGGTTCATTAAGTGGACTTATCAAAGTGGTGTAACAATAATAATTTGAGGTAACAGTCAGAATCAATGCCTAACATCACTTCTTTTGAAATGAAAACCTGAGTGAGATAATTGAAACACATCATTCTGCCTAATAAGATGTTACATGTTGCTGGAAAACGCAGAAAAAAGTGATAGGTGTAGGCAAAACATATCCTGGAGGACTTATTTCGACAGGGATTCTCAATTCAGGTAGCCTGGTTAGAAATGTCGAGGAACGATAAACGCCGTCAGTGGGTGAGGATCTGGTCCAGCAACGTCTGTAGTGGTAGTAAAGAACTTACTTTTTTTAACAGATATATCTAAGAGGAAACCAAAAATTGAAGTTGTACTCATGGCTAAACTGGAATGTATTGTTGACGGACGAGTACTGTCAAATTGAGTTGAAGAAGATTTTAGCAGATGACGCGATTTCCAAAAATCTTCCTCAAATGCCCATCGATTCTACCCAGGAATTGACGAAAATGAGGTTCGTTCAAAACAGGTATGCCGGCTCGAAAAATTGTATAGAACCAATCTTATTGCAAATTGAATAATCTATAAATGTTCTACTATGCATATTTTCTGTATCATGAATATTAACCGAGATATTTGTATATTTCTTAGTTTTCGTCCCTTAGTAAACCCCCACTTCTACTCATGGCATATTAACAATAAGCCGTTATATTATGAGAAACTTTATTTAAAGCACATGTGGGCAACAACCGGCCGGCTGTAAGATTTGATTCGGCCCGCGAGAGATTTTGAAAAAGTCAATTTAATAAAAATTACTTACTCCAAATGAAGAAGATGAGGAGAGATTTGTGTGTTTGGCAGTACTTATAAATGCGAACAGTTCTTTTCAATGATGAAATAAATCAAAACATCGTACGAGGCTGTCTGACGATAATTTGGAAAATTCTTTACGTCTTTGGATCAGTGCATTAGATTCCCAAATTCAAGCTCAAGTGTCTCATTGATTTCGGTGTCGCCATTTAACTTTTGTTGTTTGTAATAATTCAAAATTTTAGGATTTAATTATAATGTTGAACCTATTAGTTTCATTTCATTTTGTTATTTTAATAAATTGTATTATAATTACGTTGTCGTATAACTTCATGTCTAGTGGCTCAGGTTAGCCATGCGAGTTAAAGCGTTGCCTTTAATCTCACATGGTAGTTCTAGAGTGGCGAGTTCGATTCCCGCCTGGGCTAGGTGACGAAATTCAACTACTTTAAAATGGACTACTTTTAAAAGCGGCCCGCGTACGTATTTGCACACTAAACGTTTGGCCCACAACATGTGAAAGGTTGCCCATTCCTGATTTAATGCTTAAATACCAAATATTGTTCTTATTGAACTTTTACGTTTTGAGATAAATGCAAATACTTGACGTACATGGGAAATCTTCTTAGTTTACGTAGCTCCTGCGAGACGGACTTATTATTTTTTAAGCTGTGACTAGTGGCCAGTCCTCGCCGGCCCATGAGGAAGTGGAATCCCCTAGCTTGGAGTTGATGTAGACATATAGTCTACTGATGGGAAGATTGTGATAATGACCCAAGGGCACTTTTTTGTCGTGCGTTTTAATGTCCGAGAACACAATCGGATCCCTGGACAAATGGTGGCCCGGTGAAAAATCGGTCATGTCCGATTGATAAAATAGCTCATAGATTATACATACGGACGCTGCTGTTCCTCAATATACCCCGAGCCTGCAGAGTTGGGGGGACATCCTGCTCTGCTGATTTATAGCGGAGTATTACGGTATAAGGGGATCTCTCTCTCTCTCTCTCTCTCTCTCTCTCTCTCTCTCTCTCTGACTTTTAATAGAGAAAAATATATTCCTTTTGGAGTTCCAAAGGGACGGCCAGCTGGACATAAGACCTTTCCCAATAGAATTCACATCATGCCTGCCTGTTATATTTGGACTTTTAATGCCCTAAACACGTGTAAGTATCGTAAAAGTACTCATTTTATATTGTAATTACTTAGCTATCATTATGTCTGCAATGTAGTTCATATTACTTCAAGTGGAAGAGCTAGTAGAGTATAGGCCCCATGGCTCAATCATAAACGGCAGTTAAAAACTAATTTAATACTGATTCTAAAGTGATACATTAAGTGCATGACTTTCTTTGAAGCAACGTACACCTTAAGCAAAGCCATAATGAATTTGAAACATCTGAAATTATTGGTTGTTTGTTGTAATGGTTTAGCCTCATTGATGATCATAACTATTGTCTGGCTTATTTATGCGCACATCTAAATGTGCAGTTTCAAGAAGGCAGTTATTACTTCCTTGCACGATGTAAAGGAAGTATTTCACTGATTTCAACGGAATTATTCGTTTCAAACCTCCATGGAACCATTTAGGCTAGTTTCGGTTTGACGTGTGTATCTCCCTTAACTCAAAAACGGCTAGTCTAAGAACGTTTGAATTTAATATTTCGGATTATTGCAATGCCAAGTTGTGCACCACCTCATTTCAACAAAAGTCCGTCACGCAGGGGCTGCGTAAACTAAGTAGATTTCCCACGTGAAGTTTTGCAATAGAGAAATTTCACGAGAGCCGACCCAATCAAGGAAACGGCCGAACTAGCTTTTGGCGGGAAAGTAACTCTCGTTCGTTAGGCTCTAAATTAAAAACAATGCTGCTGTGAATATTAAGTAAACAAATAAAGGGCAAGTCAAATTGTAAGAACTTTCCTGATAGCAAACAGTCTGAGTTGTAAACAATCAGGTTAGCAAGCTTTTACCGGAAATAAAAGCAATTACGGAAATATATTTGAATATAAGTTATAAATTTTATTCATAACTATTTATTATATCTAGTACTGTAATTAATAATAAACCAGAATAATTTTAATCACAACCATTCCAAATTTAGGAATCCGGGAAGTAAATAGAAAGAGGGGGAGGGGAGCAAAATACGGTTCAGACGGTTATGAGATTTTCACATGATTAAGGAACAAGCAGGTTAGCCAGTGAAGGTTTACAATAGATAAATATACATACTGGTAACACTTCCGTGAATATTAGTGAATAATTACAAACAGCAATGAGAAATCATTCAGTGAATTTACAATATAATTTAATAGTCCCTACAACGGAATACAGCCAAATTGTAAACAAACAGGTTAGCCAACCTTGTAGTGCAGTATCGATAGATAGACCGGAAAAACAAACAATTAAAGAAATATATGTAAACATAAAATATTAATTTTATTAGAAACTATTTACTATAGTTAGTGGAGTAATTTGAAATGAATCAAAATCATTTCTATTTAAATCACTCAGATTTTTGTAGTCCAAGAAAAAAAGAAAGGGGGGGGGGAGGGGGTTAACAGTACGAATTTGTTTGTACGTCGTAAAATAAAGCTTTGATGAAAACAATATTTTGTATTTAACCTAATAATGAAGTGGTTCATGATATATCAGCTTGTTATTAATATGTCACTAGTAGGAGTGGGGGTTTACTGAAAGCGGAACTCATTACAATAAATACAAATATCTCGGTTAATACTCATTATACGGAAAATATCTATAAAACAATATTTATAGTACATTTAATAAGATTGATTCTATACAATTTTTCGGTCCGACGTATAGTAACGGAGATTTTTCGAAAATCCTCCCCTCTAAACCCCCCCCTCCCACTGGTCTGATTTCAGCCATTAACGAACTTGATCTGTCTTTTTACATAAAACGACTAAATATCACGTTTGGTAAGGATTAAACAATAATTGCGACCGCTAGAGTGGTAACAGACAAATATATATATATACAGTTTTGAATGGACCTCATTTTCGTCATCTCCTAGGTAGGATCGATGGACATTTGAAGAAAAATTTCGAAAATCGCGTCATGAGTACAACCTCAATAGCTGATTTCCCTAAAGGGAAATCTGCTAAAATCGAATAAGGGGAAGAAGAAGTTCAGAGAAGGGCAAATATATATATATATATATATATATATATATATACGTATATGGAATCATAAATAAAATAAACACCTCACACGTCATGTATGAAATCATATTATTAAAGGTTCATAACTTCCCTAGTTTCTACTTCTTTTAACTGTCTATGTTAATTTAGGAAATTCGGTGTTCAAATTGAGCTTTGCTAGCCTCTTCTTGTATTAATTCTATCACTATACTATATTCAATTAATTCAAAGATCTTTTCTTCATGACCTCACATGGGCTTATATAGTCGTATGTCATGAAATATATTATTACGGCAGATATATATTGGCTATAGTCACTCTGTAGTTTCATATAATACTGAGTGTCACATAAAGCTCCTTCATATAATGTTAAACCAAGTCCAAATTCGTTTTAGCAGATTTCCCTCAAGGGAAATCAACTATTGAGGTCGTACTCATGACGCGAGTTTTGAAAAATTTCCTCAAATCTCCATCGATCCTACCCAGGAGAAGACGAAAATGAGGTCCGTTCAAAATTATACATATATATCTATATCTATATATATATATATATATATATATTTGTCTGTTAACGCTCTAGCAGTCGCAGTTTTTGTTTGATCGTTACCAAACTTCATATTTCATATTTATTTGGGAGGGGGGGTTTAGAGGGGGGATTATCGAAAATTCGAAATATCTCTGTTATTATAAGTCGGATCGAAAAATTGTATAGTATTAATCTTATTGCAAATTAAATTTACTGTAAATTTTGTTCTATGCATTTATTCTGTATTTTGAATATTAACCGAGATATTTGCATTTCTATGCATGTGTATGGTCGGGAGGAGTCGGCTATGTTCGGGACCCTCCGCCGAGATCTAGTGCGGGCCGTTTCGGTAAATACGTCCCTCGTGAACAGGTTTAGGGATTCCCTACTTCTACTGTTGTTATTAGGCGGATTTCTCTATTGTAAAACTTCACGTGGGAAATCTGCTTAGTTTACGCAGCCCCTGCGTGACGGAATTTTCTTCAATTACCTTTCTTCCTATACATAAGTGTGCTCAAATATTTTAATATCCACGACTCCTGGATGTAAGCAATTGTTTGCCTTTGCTTTTTCCTTAAACAATCCATGTCAGTGCTGTAGTCGAACGGTGACTTGCTCAGCGATATACGATATATTATGCTGTTTTACCACTGCCAGGAGTGAGGGGTTACTTGGATGTCAAGGTGCTATATATATCAATATCATCGATAATATTTGTTTTGTCTACAGAGAACATTGCGTTTAGTACGTATTATTAGTTCTATAACGATAAATTTATGACTTTCAATATTCTGTTTTCCAACTTCCTGCTGCCATATAGAATTTATTCATGTTCTATGAAAGTCATTCAATGAAAAGTGAAATTATTTGTATATAAACTAAGGGAATGAATATTAATGAGTATCAATTTTCTCCCAAGATGCTGGACGGTAGAGGAACCAATTAATAAGGACCATTATTGTCAACATATTATGCTGTTCTACCACTGCCACCACAGCTGTTTTTACTCGTACTCTACTGGTTCTCCTGGTGGCCTCTTGAATAAAGAAGTATCTAAAACCCGACTGTAATGCCTCCACAATTAGAAAAATATGCTAACCAATTGACCACACACCACAGCTAATTGGCAGGCCTTCAACTACGGGTTCAACCGAATTTTTTTTAGACATTCTAAACAAAACAAAAATAACAAAATCCCATTTAGAATATATATTTTTTTAGTATTAAACGTTATTTTGTAGCTTGGAATTCAAAATTATTACTTCCGTGATTATATCATTATGGATCCAGTATTCCTAAACCGAATTTTTTCAAGTTTATTAGCCGAATTTATTTTATTAGCTGATGACATTTTTTTATCCAAAAACTTAACTTTATTAAATTCCATTTCTTTCAATGATTTCATCCACAGCTGTTAGGGATATTTTACAGGCTGTCAATGGGGGTTTTAGCAGATTTCCTATAAGGGAAATCAACTATTTGAGGTTATACTCTTGGCGAGATTTTCAAAACATTTCTTCGAATGTCCATTATTTCTACCTAGGAGATGGGGTTCAGAATGATATTTATGCCAGTTAACGCTCCAGCCGTCGCAATATTTGTTTGATCGAACGTAGTGTAAAACGTTTAGCTTGGATGGAAAGTCTTCAACATCTGGACAGACACATAATAACATGAACCGATCTTTTCGAGTTTTGCAAAGACAGCATTATTAATATTTACTCCAAATTTACTTGTAGGGGGTAGTTGATTCAACTGGCCAGAATTTGGAACGTCGCTTCAAAGATGTTCAAACTCTTCCAGAAACAGGATCTTTCACAGTTTTCAGCCAATAAATGAATTTGGAATGATTGAGGCTAGGAGAATTAGTAATGATGAAACACCCGCGTTTACTTTGAACTTATGTAACAAACAGATAAATTTATTTGCCGAAATAGAAGATTTATATCCTAGATGTTTCATCACTTGCATTTATGACAATTTATGGTATTCTGGTATGGTGAGGTGAATGCAACATATGATGTCATTGTAAGGTTATTACCTCCTCATGGACCATGAGCATAATATTTCTGACTATGTGCGGCACCCATGAGTCATCTCATTGGAATCTAGGAATCTGGGGAAATGGAGGTTTAGAAGCAGGAAAATTCAAAAATCTCCGTTTTTATGCGCGGGATCGAAACATTGTATAAAACCCATCTTATTGCAAATTTAATATTCTATAAATGTTTTTATGTATTTGTGAACTGTCTCTATATGGAATATTAACCAAGGTATTTCCATATTTTAGTTGTCGGCCTTCAATAAACCTCTACTCCTACTTCTGTCATATTAATAATAAGCTGTTACGTGTATATAATGACCCATTTTATTTGGATCCTAAATACAAAATATTGCTTTCATTGAATTTTTACTCTTTTAGATAAATGAAAATACGTGAGAAATCTGCTTAGTCAACGGAGCCCCTGCGTGACGTACTTTTCTTCATTTTAGTTGTAGATATGAACAATGAAGTTCATTGATCAGAAGTGTATGTTTGAATCACATTTACTTCGAAAAGCATGGATCCTTTCTCATAGATAAGGCAAGTTATAGCAGACTAATACTAAATAGGTGTGTCATATAAGCTTTTTACAAAACGGAAATAGTGGGAAATAGCTTCACTCATAACCTCGTTCTCTTTACAAAATGAATGTACAATTGCATGCCTGATTTTGAGTCATGAACTAAGTTTTGATGCATTTATTACTACTACTGAATTTAGTAATAACCAAATCAATGACTTTATACCGAGTATGAAAAGGTACTCATTTTGTGAAATGTGAAACCTTCATGAGGAACAGATTATTACAATTATTAGATTACGTTTGTATTTATTTCTCAAAAAGTAATATCACTTTTTTCGATGTTATTCATAAAAACATACCTGTTATAATTTTACTTTCCAGCTTTTACCTGATCTTTAACACTCAACTTCCCATATATATATATATATATATATATATATATATATATATATATATATATATATATATATATATATATATATATAAATAAAAGAATGCACACATTTTTTGAAGTCAATTCATATGTGACTATTAGTACAGGACGGATTTGCTCGCCTTGAAAGGGGTTAGATCGGAAATTGTGTAGGGTTGGGTGGGGGGAGGATCCCCAGAATAGGGAGATCCTAGATATAAGAGGGGTGGGTGGGAAATGTGTAAACAAGCCCATATTTTATCCCAACACATAAAACATCTGCATAGGTAATTTAGGCCCAACAAATAAATAGCCCACATCTAACTACAATAAATCAAATAGGAATATTCCATTATCGACACCGGCAAGTGATCTCTATCGACTTGACACTTTTCTTTTGCTACCACACAATTAGTATGTTTTAAAATGGACAAGTTGAGAGCGATTCTTATCACCCGGTCCAAGAAAAGATGGTTACCAAATAAAAGGCTTGAAATTCCTGTCTATGTTCATTAGTAGTTTTAGTTTTTCTTATTAGAAATTTAATAGAATAATTTACTGTTTTATTGTTGAAATTTATTAATATTCATGACTAACCACCCAGGCTAGAACAGGGTGGTAACCTGTAGACAACCCGTCCCAATTAGCCTTAGTTACAAAAAGTGGGCGTTAATAAGTAATTTAAATTAAATTTCATAGAATTAATTTTGAATGGCATTCTAATTCATTTATATTTCGCAAAAGATTTTATTGGTAACTTCGAATGCACTGCTGACTTCACTCACTTATGCTGTACTGCCAGATGTGATATGCTCGTGTGATCTATCTGAATTTGCGAATGTAATGCTGGACTTTGTTTGTTTTACTTTTACTTAAATTTTTTTAATAAAAATTTTATGTCCATAAATAAGGAGTACAATAAGTGGACAGAACCATTTTCCGAAGACTGTTAGAGCAATCTACAAAATCCTAATAAATTGTAACTTCAAAATTCTAAAAAAAAGCCGATTTTATTCATGTCGCTTTTAGCCGAAGCTCACAATTACTTACCCTTACTACTAATTGTCATAAAAGTGTTTGCACAGATCTGAAACTGTTGCTGGATTTTTTCATAACGAAAATTAAAAATTGAAATTGGGTCCTGAAATTTTAAGCAGAAATCGCAAAACAACTATTTGGAAAAGAGTTTTAAAACATCCAGATGAAGGTAATATGTGAACTATAACGTGTTTTTCTCCTTATAACCTGTAACAACAGTGAGAAAAAAGGAAAAGTTATATTAGATACTTGTTTGCATAAATAATAAAAATGGGAATTCCCCCAAAAATATCATAGCTAATTTATTGAAGGTTATAGAACAATGAAAATAAATATTAAAAAAAGCAAGAGAAGACCATAAAATATCTAATAGCCATCCTTCAGGGCCTGCTACCAACTTAAGGTCGGGAGAGAAGGGAGGGGAAGGCTGTATAATTTAATGTTATGTCCGGCAAAGGGGAGAGAGATTAGACTCACGGCACATTTGGCAGGGCGATAACAGGGGTTAGTCCGGCCACACGCCACCAGGGGGCGCGACCCACAGGCAAAAAAGGCCAAAGAACTACAAAAAGTGTTTAAGGGATCAGTAGGAAACGAGGCTCATTTCACAAGGCTCCTTTGTCAATTATAGTGACTCGACTGCGATCCGCTCCATAGGACTTGGGCTTCAGTTCCGTTAGCTCTCAATTTGGACTTTATCGCCGTTTTTTAGGGATACAACTATTTGCTATTTTAGTCATTGAGTGTTTGCTAAATTTATTAATCTTTTATGTTTTTGTTATCATCTGCGACGATAGCGGTAATAAAATAACAATAGGAATTATGGTAAATATGATGTAATGTCCGTCTTATCTTCGGGCAATTAATATATTTTTTGCACTCAATTTCGTTAAATTATTTACTTTATTTTTTTTAATCTTTCTCCCATACGTTAATGTTTTGTTATCATATAAATAATAAATGCTAATATTTAAACCAGAATATGGAAGCCCGGCAAGCTCAACCTGGCATCAACCATTGGCACACTGTTACTCGGCACTGACGATGATGCACAGCATCGAAAGCGCTTTGCCGTTTCAATAAATTATTATAGTGGAAGTGTAGCCAACAATTTTTTCATCCTACATACATTTGTTGAGAATTTTTTCTTCTTCTAAATTTATACTAAATGAATGCAGGAAACCAATTTTCATCACATTTTTGAAACAGCGTCTTATTGAAAAATGAATTTCCCATAAACGTAATTTCCTAGGTACGTTTTCTCTATCGTGCGTATTAGGACCCAGGTATTTCCATTTTGTTTGTGTGTGTGAAATCTGCAAATATTTTCTGTGTTTCGTCATCATTTATTATTTGAAAAATTAACCGTCTCACAACACTAAAGATCATATCCGTAGATGGCTGAAATTGGATTATTAATAAGGGGGGGGGGGTTATACGAGGAATTCAAAAATTCAAAATATCTTCGATATTATGAGACGGATCAAAGCATGTTATAGAACCAATTTGGTTAAACGTTTAATTTTCAATAATTATTGTTATATACTTTTTGTGTGTCTAGAATACTAATCGAGTTATTAGTATTTTTATGTTCTCAGTCTTCAGTGAACCCTAAGTTCTAATAGTCCGATCTTTAGTTAAATATCACTAGGCGTCTCATGTATAGCGTACATTTGAGTTTCAGTATACATAGGCCTCTTCCTATGAGAAAAATAGAGAATAGATGGTGTGATGAGTTGACCAGTATGTCATTCCAGTGGAAATCTGCTTGGTTTGCGCAGGACCTACGCGGCGGACTTTTTTTTTGTGATGAAGGCTCGCATTTAACCTTGTCTTATTTAAATTGTGCAAAAGTTGCGAGGTTCGGATGTAGCCATTATATATTATGTATACTGAAGTGAGACTGGATAGATTACAGATTCAAGGATGTTAGCTTTAGGACTGTGTCGCTGTTTGTTTGAATGATTGGTGTATCGATAGGGAATTAGGGGAGATTTACAACCACGACCACCTGGTCACTAGGACCATCTGAATGGGTTCTCCGCCACAAATAGACCGCTCTGTTGTTGTAGCTCTCTGTTTGTTGTTCCAACAGCTAAGGGACTCCAGTCAGAACTGACCATCACGCCTCAGAGTAAACACCGCTCAGAAATTAGTCATTAGAGCCCTCCTCCTCTCTTTTTATTTTCTAATCTCACATAGTAAACCTGGAATGGCGAGTTCGATTCCCGCTTGGGCAATAGGAATTTCTTTAGTTACGAACTCAATAAATAAAATCCTGAGACCCTACCTGGTAAGAAAAGGGAGGTAACATGCAGATAGCCCGCCCCAATTATCCACAGTAGCAATAAGTGGGCGTTAATAAATAATATTCTTAATGATGACCGCTGTAAGAGCTATCCTTATGTGATGAGATTGTAGGTCACTAAGGTTGAATACTTAAGTTTGCTGCAGACGTTTTGGAGTAATTTTAACCTTTGTAAAGGACTGCAAAGTTACATTTATAGTTATAAAAAAAAGTATTCATTGCATTAGATTTGCAGATGACATTGGACTGGTGGCTAAGTCCGAAGTAGAGATGATGAGAATGCTGCTGCGAGTCCTTAAAGGTCTTCTAGATCAATTTAAAACTCAAGATAAATGCAAGTATAACAAAAGTTTTGGTAGTTGAGAAGAAAGAAAGCCTAGGAAATATAAATATTATTAGGATTGGAAAAATTACACTTGAAAAGTCCGTCACGCAGGGGCTGCATAAACTAAGCAGATTTCCCACATGAAGTTTTACAATAGAGAAATTTCACGAGAGCCGAACAGTTAAGGAAACGGCCGACTTAGGTTTTGGTGGGAAACTCACTCCGTTATCGACCCAGATTTAATAAAAATTCATATATCTCGGTTAATATTCAAGATAGAGAATAAATGTATATAACAATATTTATTGTAAATTTAATTTTCAACAAGATTGATTCTATACAATGTTTCGATCCGAAGTATTGTAACGGAAATATTTCGAATTTTCGAAAATCCTCCCCTCTAAACCCCCCCCTCCCACCTGTCCGATTTCAGCCGTTAACGAACTTGATCTTTCTTTTTACATAAAACGACTAAAAATCGAGATTGGTAACGATCAAACAAAATTGTGACCGCTAGAGCAGTAACAGAGAAATATATATATATATATATATATATATATATATATATATATATATATATATATACACACACACAGTTTGGAACGGACCTCATTTTCGTCATCTACTAGGTAGGATCGATGGATATTTGTACAAAAATGTCGAAAATTACGTCATGAGTACAACCACAAAAGCTGATTTCTCTAGGGGAAATCTGCTAAAAAAGTGAAGGGGTGTTGTTATCTTGGAAACATCGTCGCTGAAGACATTGATAGCTCCTAGCTCCGAATGGTCTTTTTATAAATGTAAAAAAAAGTAGAAAAGGAAACTAGCCCTGTGCTGAAAAGGGAAGGGGAGAAGAAAGCCCTTCAAATTTGTGTTATTTTTATGCGATGGGGGTTGGTGGTAGGGCTTAGCTTCCTAACGACTAGGTCCTGCTAATGCCATCGCGAGCAGATACGATCGCCCTCATCCCTGGCTATTGTAGCATCAAGATCAACTACGGTCCTTCAACTAATGGCTAGTAAAGTAGGAGTAGTGGGTTGGTTAATGTAGGACTAGTAGTGGATTAGTTAACGTAGGAGTCGTAGAGGGATAGTTAATGTAGGAGTAGTAGGAGGTTGGTTAATGTAGGACTAGTTGTGGGCTTCTTAATGTAGGGCTAGTAGTTGGTTGGTTAGTGTAGGAGTATTAGTGGGTTGGTTAATGTTGGATTAGTAGTGGGTTAGTTAACGTAGGAGTCGTAGAAGGATAGTTAATGTAAGAGTAGTAGGAGGTTGGTTAATGTAGGACTAGTAGTGGGTTGGTTAATACAGGAGTAGTAGTGGGTTGGTTAGTGTAGGAGTAGTAGTGGGTTAGTTAACGTAGGAGTCGTAGAGGGATAGTTAATGTAGGAGTAGTAGGAGGTTGGTTAATGTAGGACTAGTAGTGGGTTAGTTAACGTAGGAGTCGTAGAGGGATAGTTAATGTAGGAGTAGTAGGATGGTTGGATGTAGTGGTTAGTTAAAGTAGGAGTCGTAGAGGGATAGTTAATGTAGGAGTAGTAAGAGGTTGGTTAATGTAGGAGTAGTAGTGGGTTGGTTAATGTAGGGCTAGTAGAGGGTTGGTTAGTGTAGGACTAGTAGTGGGATAGTTAACGTAGGAGTCGTTGAGGGATAGTTAACGTATAGGGATAGTTAATGTAGGAGTAGTATGAGGTTGGTTAATGTAGGACTAGTTGAGGGCTGCTTAATGTAGGGCTAGTAGTGGGTTGGTTAGTGTAGGAGTATTAGTGGGTTGGTTAATGTTGGATTAGTAGTGGGTTGGTTAATGTAGGAGTAGTAGTGGGTTAGTTACGTAGGAGACGTAGATGGATAGTTAATGTAGGAGTAGTAGGAGGTTGGTTAATGTAGGATTAGTTGTGGGCTGCTTAATGTAGGGCAAGTAGTGGGTTGGTTAGTGTAGGAGTATTAGTGGGTTGGTTAATGTTGGATTAGTAGTGGGTTGGTTAATGTAGGACTAGTAGTGGGTTAGTTACGTAGGAGTCGTAGAGGGATAGTTAATGTAGGAGTAGTAGGAGGTTGGTTAATGTAGGACTAGTAGAGGGTTAGTTAACGTAGGAGACGTAGATGGATAGTTAATGTAGGAGTAGTAGGAGGTTGGTTAATGTAGGATTAGTTGTGGGCTGCTTAATGTAGGGCAAGTAGTGGGTTGGTTAGTGTAGGAGTATTAGTGGGTTGGTTAATGTTGGATTAGTAGTGGGTTGGTTAGTGTAGGACTAGTAGTGGGCTAGTTAACGTAGGAGTCGTTGAGGGATAGTTAATGTAGGAGTAGTAGTGGGTTGGTTAATGTAGGGCTAGTAGTGGGTTGGTTAGTGTAGGAGTATTAGTGGGTTGTTTAATGTAGGATTAGTAGTGGGTTAGTTAACGTAGGAGTCGTAGAGGGATAGTTACGTAGGAGTCGTAGATGGATAGTTAATGTAGGAGTAGTAGGAGGTTGGTTATTGTAGGAATATGTGGGCTGCTTAATGTAGGGCAAGTAGTGGGTTGGTTAGTGTAGGAGTATTAGTGGGTTGGTTAATGTTGGATTAGTAGTGGGTTGGTTAATGTAGGAATAGTAGTGGGTTAGTTACGTAGGAGTCGTAGAGGGATAGTTAATGTAGGAGTAGTAGGAGGTTGGTTAATGTAGGCCTAGTAGTGGGTTAGTTAACGTAGGAGTCGTAGAAGGATAGTTAATGTAGGAGTAGTAGGAGGTTGGTTAATGTAGGACTAGTAGTGGGTTAGTTAACGTAGGAGTCGTAGAGGGATAGTTAATGTAGGAGTAGTAGGTGGTTGGTTAATGTAGGACTAGTAGTGGGTTAGTTAAAGTAGGAGTCGTAGAGGGATAGTTAATGTAGGAGTAGTAGGAGGTTGGTTAATGTAGGACTAGTTGAGGGCTGCTTAATGTAGGGCTAGTAGTGGGTTGGTTAGTGTAGGACTAGTAGTGGGCTAGTTAACGTAGGAGTCGTAGAGGGATAGTTAATGTAGGAGTAGTAGGAGGTTGGTTAATGTAGGACTAGTAGAGGGTTAGTTAACGTAGGAGTCGTTGAGGGATAGTTAATGTAGGAGTAGTATGAGGTTGGTTAATGTTGGACTAGTTGTGGGCTTCTTAATGTAGGGCTAGTAGTGGGTTGGTTAGTGTAGGAGTATAATGGTGTTGGTTATTGTTGGATTAGTAGTGGGTTGGTTAACGTAGGAGACGTATATGAATAGTTAATGTAGGAGTAGGAGGAGGTTGGTTAATGTAGGATTAGTTGTGGGCTGCTTAATGTAGGGCAAGTAGTGGGTTGGTTAGTGTAGGAGTATTAGTGGGTTGGTTAATGTTGGATTAGTAGTGGGTTGGTTAATGTAGGACTAGTAGTGGGTTAGTTACGTAGGAGTCGTAGAGTGATAGTTATTGTAGGAGTAGTAGGAGGTTGGTTAATGTAGGGCTAGTAGTGGGTTGGTTAATTCAGGAGTAGTAGTGGGTTGGTTAATGTTGGATTAGTAGTGCGTTGGTTAATGTAGGAGTAGTAGTGGGTTAGTTACGTAGGAGTCGTAGATGGATAGTTAATGTAGGAGTAGTAGGAGGTTGGTTAGTAGGGCTAGTAGTTGGTTGGTTAGTGTAGGAGTATTAGTGGGTTGGTTAATGTTGGATTAGTAGTGGGTTTGTTAATGTAGGAGTAGTAGTGGGTTAGTTACGTACGAGTCGTAGATGGATAGTTAATGTAGGAGTAGTAGGAGGTTGGTTATTGTAGGAATAGTTGTGGGCTGCTTAATGTAGGGCAAGTAGTGGGTTGGTTAGTGTAGGAGTATTAGTGGGTTGGTTAATGTTGGATTAGTAGTGGGTTGGTTAATGTAGGAATAGTAGTGGGTTAGTTACGTAGGAGTCGTAGAGGGATAGTTAATGTAGGAGTAGTAGGAGGTTGGTTAATGTAGGACTAGTAGTGGGTTAGTTAACGTAGGAGTAGTAGGAGGTTGGTTAGTGTAGGAGTATTAGTGGGTTAGTTAACGTAGGAGTCGTAGAGGGATAGTTAATGTAGGAGTAGTAGGTGGTTGGTTAATGTAGGACTAGTTGTGGGCTTCTTAATGTAGGGCTAGTAGTTGGTTGGTTAGTGTAGGAGTATTAGCGGGTTGGTTAATGTTGGATTAGTAGTGGGTTAGTTAACGTAGGAGTCGTAGAAGGATAGTTAATGTAAGAGTAGTAGGAGGTGGGTTAATGTAGGATTAGTTGTGGGCTGCTTAATGTAGGGCAAGTAGTGGGTTAGTTAGTGTAGGAGTATTAGTGGGTTGGTTAATGTTGGATTAGTAGTGGGTTGGTTAATGTAGGAGTAGTAGTGGGTTAGTTACGTAGGAGTCGTAGATGGATAGTTAATGTAGGAGTAGTAGGAGGTTGGTTAACGTAGCTAGTAGTGCGTTGGTTAGTGTAGAAGTATTAGTGGGTTGGTTTTTGTTGGATTAGTAGTGTGTTGGTTAGTGTAGGAGTAGTGGGTTGGTTAATGTAGGACTAGTAGTGGGTTAGTTAACGTAGGAGTCGTAGAGGAATAGTTAATGTAGTAGTAGTAGGAGGTTGGTTAATGTAGGACTAGTTGTGGGTTGGTTAACGTAGGAGTCCTAGAGGGATAGTTAATGTAGGAGTAGTAGGAGGTTGGTTAATGTAGGACTAGTAGTGGGTTAGTTAAAGTAGGAGTCGTAGAGGGATAGTTAATGTAGGAGTAGTAGGAGGTTGGTTATTATTGGATTAGTAGTGGGTTGGTTAACGTAGGAGTCGTAGAGGGATAGTTAATGTAGGAGTAGTAGGAGGTTGGTTAATGTAGGACTAGTTGTGGGCTGCTTAATGTAGGGCTAGTAGTGGGTTGGTTAATGTAGGACTAGTAGTGGGTTGGTTAATACAGGAGTAGTAGTGGGTTGGTTAGTGTAGGAGTAGTAGTGGGTTAGTTAACGTAGGAGTCGTAGAGGGATAGTTAATGTAGGAGTAGTAAAAGGTTGGTCAATGTAGGACTAGTTGTGGGTTGGTTAATGTAGGTGTAATAGTGGGTTGGTTAATGTAGGACTAGTAGTGGGTTGGGTGATGGAGGAGTTGCAGTGGGTTAGTTAACGTAGGAGTAGTAGAGGGATGTTAATGTAGGTGTAGTAGGAGGTTGGTTAATGTAGGACTTGTTGTGGGCTGCTTAATGTAGGGCTAGTAGTGCGTTGGTTAGTGTAGAAGTATTAGTGGGTTGGTTTTTGTTGGATTAGTAGTGTGTTGGTTAGTGTAGGAGTAGTAGTGGGTTAGTTAATGTAGGAGTCGTAGATGGATAGTTAATGTAGAAGTAGTAGGAGGTTGGTTATTGTAGGAATAGTTGTGGGCTGCTTTAGTTAATGTGGAGTTAGTGTAGGAGTATTAGTTAATGTTGGATTAGTAGGTTTGGTTAATGTAGGAATAGTAGTGGGTTAGTAACGTAGGAGTCGTAGAGGGATAGTTAATGTAGGAGTAGTAGGAGGTTGGTTAATGTAGGACTAGTAGTGGGTTAGTTAACGTAGGAGTCGTAGAGGGATAGTTAATGTAGGAGTAGTAAGAGGTTGGTTAATGTAGGAGTAGTAGTGGGTTGGGTGATGGAGGAGTTGCAGTGGGTTAGTTAACGTAGGAGTAGTAGAAGGTTGGTTAATGTAGGACTAGTAGTGGGTTAGTTAACGTAGGAGTCGTAGAGGAATAGTTAATGTAGTAGTAGTAGGAGGTTGGTTAATGTAGGACTAGTTGTGGGCTTCTTAATGTAGGGCTAGTAGTTGGTTGGTTAGTGTAGGAGTATTAGTGGGTTAGTTAACTTAGAGTCGTAGAGGGATAGTTAATGTAGTAGTAGTAGGAGGTTGGTTAATGTAGGACTAGTAGAGGGTTAGTTAACGTAGGAGTCGTAGAGGGATAGTTAATGTAGGAGTAGTAGGAGGTTGGTTAATGTAGGACTAGTTGTGGGCTGCTTAATGTAGGGCTAGTAGTGCGTTGGTTAGTGTAGAAGTATTAGTGGGTTGGTTATTATTGGATTAGTAGTGGGTTGGTTAACGTAGGAGTAGTAATGGGTTAGTTACGTAGAGAGTTAGTTAATGTAGGATAGTAGGAGGTTGTTAATGTAGAATAGTTGTGGGCTGTAATGTAGTAGTTGGGCAAGAGTGGGTTAGGGAGTAGTGGGTTGGTTTAGTGTAGGAGTATTAGTGGGTTGGTTAATGTAGGATTAGTAGTGGGTTAGTTAACGTAGGAGTCGTTGAGGGATAGTTAATGTAGGAGTAGTAAGAGGTTGGTTAATGTAGGAGTAGTAGTGGGTTGGTTAATGTAGGGCTAGTAGTGGGTTGGTTAGTGTAGGACTAGTAGTGGGCTAGTTAACGTAGGAGTCGTTGAGGGATAGTTAATGTAGGAGTAGTAGGAGGTTGGTTAATGTAGGACTAGTTGAGGGCTGCTTAATGTAGGGCTAGTAGTGGGTTGGTTAGTGTAGGAGTATTAGTGGGTTGGTTAATGTAGGAGTAGTAGTGGGTTGGTTAATGTAGGACTAGTAGTGGGTTAGTTAACGTAGGAGTCGTTGAGGGATAGTTAATGTAGGAGTAGTAAGAGGTTGGTTAATGTAGGACTAGTTGTGGGCTGCTTAATGTAGGGCAAGTAGTGGGTTGGTTAGTGTAGGAGTATTAGTGGGTTGGTTAATGTTGGATTAGTAGTGGGTTGGTTAATGTAGGACTAGTAGAGGGTTAGTTAACGTAGGAGACGTAGATGGATAGTTAATGTAGGAGTAGTAGGAGGTTGGTTAATGTAGGATTAGTTGTGGGCTGCTTAATGTAGGGCAAGTAGTGGGTTGGTTAGTGTAGGAGTATTAGTGGGTTGGTTAATTGGTTAGTAGTGGGTTGGTTAATGTAGGACTAGTAGTGGGTTAGTTAACGTAGGAGTCGTTGAGGGATAGTTAATGTAGGAGTAGTAAGAGGTTGGTTAATGTAGGACTAGTTGAGGGCTGCTTAATGTAGGGCTAGTAGTGGGTTGGTTAATGTAGGAGTAGTAGTGGGTTGGTTAATGTTGGATTAGTAGTGGGTTGGTTAATGTAGGAGTAGTAGTGGGTTAGTTACGTAGGAGTCGTAGATGGATAGTTAATGTAGGAGTAGTAGGAGGTTGGTTATTGTAGGAATAGTTGTGGGCTGCTTAATGTAGGGCAAGTAGTGGGTTGGTTAGTGTAGGAGTATTAGTGGGTTGGTTAATGTTGGATTAGTAGTGGTTGGTTAATGTAGGAATAGTAGTGGGTTAGTTACGTAGGAGTCGTAGAGGGATAGTTAATGTAGGAGTAGTAGGAGGTTGGTTAATGTAGGCCTAGTAGTGGGTTAGTTAACGTAGGATAGAGGGATAGTTAATGTGTAGGAGTAGTGGGTTGGTTAATGTAGGGCTAGTAGTGGGTTGGTTAATGTAGGAATAGTAGAAGGTTGGTTAATGTAGGAGTAGTGGGTTGGTTAATGTAGGACTAGTAGTGGGTTGGTTATTGTAGGAGTCGTAGAGGGATAGTTAATGTAGGAGTAGTAGAGGGTTAGTGTAGGAGTCGTTGAGGGATAGTTAATGTAGGAGTAGTAGGAGGTTGGTTAATGTAGGACTAGTTGAGGGCTGCTTAATGTAGGGCTAGTAGTGGGTTGGTTAATGTAGGAGTAGTAGTGGGTTGTTTAATGTAGGACTAGTAGTGGGTTAGTTAACGTAGGAGTCGTAGAGGGATAGTTAATGTAGGAGTAGTAGGAGGTTGGTTAATGTAGGACTAGTTGTGGGCTGATTAAAGTAGGGCTAGTAGTGGGTTGGTTAATGTTGGATTAGTAGTGGGTTGGTTAATGTAGGAGTAGTGGGTTGGCTAATGTAGGACTAGTAGTGGGTTAGTTAACGTAGGAGTCGTAGAAGGATAGTTAATGTAAGAGTAGTAGGAGGTTGGTTAATGTAGGACTAGTAGTGGGTTGGTTAATACAGGAGTAGTAGTGGGTTGGTTAGTGTAGGAGTAGTGGGTTGGTTAATGTAGGACTAGTAGTGGGTTGGTTAACGTAGGAGTCGTAGTTGGTTGGTTAATTTAGGAGTAATAGTGGGTTGGATAATGTAGGGCTAGTAGTGGGTTGGTTAGTTAGTAGTGGGAGTCGTAGAGGGATAGTTAATGTAGGAGTAGTAGGAGGTTGGTTAATGTAGGAATAGTTGTGGGCTGCTTAATGTAGGGCTAGATGGGTTGGTTAGTGTAGGAGTAGTGGATATGTAGGTAAGTAGTAGTGGGTTAGTTACGTAGGAGTCGTAGAGGGATAGTTAATGTAGGAGTAGTAGTGGGTTGGTTAATGTAGGACTAGTAGTGGGTTAGTTAACGTAGGAGTCGTTGAGGGATAGTTAATGTAGGAGTAGTAGGAGGTTGGTTAATGTAGGACTAGTTGAGGGCTGCTTAATGTAGGGCTAGTAGTGGGTTGGTTAGTGTAGGAGTATTAGTGGGTTGGTTAATGTAGGAGTAGTAGTGGGTTGGTTAATGTAGGACTAGTAGTGGGTTAGTTAACGTAGGAGTCGTAGAGGGATAGTTAATGTAGGAGTAGTAGGAGGTTGGTTAATGTAGGACTAGTTGTGGGCTGCTTAATGTAGGAGTAGTGGGGGTTGGTTAGTGTAGGAGTATTAGTGGGTTGGTTGGTTAATGTTGGATTAGTAGTGGGTTGGTTAATGTAGGAGTAGTAGTGGGTTAGTTACGTAGGAGTCGTAGAGGGATAGTTAATGTAGGAGTAGTGGTTAATGTAGCTAGTAGTGGGTTGGTTAGTGTAGGAGTATTAGTGGGTTGGTTAATGTTGGTTAGTAGTAGTGGGTTGGTTAATGTAGGAGTAGTAGTGGGTTAGTTAACGTAGGAGTCGTAGAGGATAGTTAATGTAGGAGTAGTAGTAGGAGGTTGGTTAATGTAGGGCTAGTAGTGGGTTGGTTAGTGTAGGAGTATTAGTGGGTTGGTTAAGTTGTAGGATTAGTAGTGGGTTGGTTAATGTAGGAGTAGTAGTGGGTTAGTTACGTAGGAGTCGTAGATGGATAGTTAATGTAGAGTAGTAGGAGTAGTAGGAGGTTGGTTGTAGGATTAGTTGTGGGTTGGCTTTAATGTAGGGCAAGTAGTTAGTGGTTGGTTCGTGTCGGAGTATTATTGGGTTGGTTAATGTTGGATTAGTAGTGGGTTGGTTAATGTAGGAGTCGTAGAGGGATAGTTAATGTAAGAGTAGTAGGAGGTTGGTTAATGTAGGACTAGTAGTGGGTTGGTTAGTGTAGGAGTCCTAGAGGGAAGTTATTGGTTAATGTAGGATTAGTAGTGGGTTGGTTAATGTAGGACTAGTAGTGGGTTAGTTACGTAGGAGTCGTAGAGGGATAGTTAATGTAGGAGTAGTAGTAGAGGAGTAGTTAGTGTTGGTTAGTGTATGTAGATAGTAGTGGGTTAGTTAATGTAGGAATAGTAGAAGGTTGGTTAATGTAGGAGTAGTGGGTTGGTTAATGTAGGACTAGTAGTGGGTTAGTTACGTAGGAGTCGTTAGGGATAGTTAATGTAGGAGTAGTAGGAGGTTGGTTAATGTAGGACTAGTAGTGGGTTAGTTAACGTAGGAGTCGTAGAGGGATAGTTAATGTAGGAGTAGTAGGAGGTTGGTTAATGTAGGACTAGTTGTGGGCTGCTTAATGTTGGGCTAGTAGTGGGTTAGTTAACGTAGGAGTCGTAGAGGGATAGTTAATGTAGGAGTAGTAGGAGGTTGGTTAATGTTGGATTAGTAGTGGGTTGGTTAATGTAGGAGTAGTGGGTTGGTTAATGTAGGAGTAGTAGGAGGTTGGTTAATGTAGGACTAGTAGTTGTGGGTTGGTTAGGGCAAGTAGTGGGTTGGTTAGGAGTATTAGTGGGTTGGTTAATGTTGGATTAGTAGTGGGTTGGTTAATGTAGGAGTAGTAGTGGGTTAGTTACGTAGGAGTCGTAGAGGGATAGTTAATGTAGGAGTAGTAGGAGGTTGGTTAATGTAGGACTAGTAGTGTGGGTTGGTTAGTGTATTAGTGGGTTGGTTAATGTAGGAGTATTAGTGGGTTGGTTAATGTTGGATTAGTAGTGGGTTGGTTACTGTAGGAGTAGTAGTGGGTTAGTTAACGTAGGAGTCGTAGAGGGATAGTTAATGTAGGAGTAGTAGGAGGTTGGTTAATGTAGGACTTGTTGTGGGCTGCTTAATGTAGGGCTATTAGTGGGTTGGTTAATACAGGAGTAGTAGTGGGTTGGTTAATGTTGGATTAGTAGTGCGTTGGTTTTCTAGGAGTAGTGGGTTGGTTAATGTAGGACTAGTAGTGGGTTAGTTAACGTAGGAGTCGTAGAGGGATAGTTAATGTAGGAGTAGTAGGAGGTTGGTTAATGTAGGACTAGTTGTGGGCTGCTTAATGTAGGGCTAGTAGTGCGTTGGTTAGTGTAGAAGTATTAGTGGGTTGGTTAGTGTAGGAGTAGTGGGTTGGTTAATGTAGGACTAGTAGTGGGTTAGTTAACGTAGGAGTCGTAGAGGATAGTTAATGTAGGAGTAGTAGGAGGTTGGTTAATGTAGGACTAGTTGTGGGCTGCTTAATGTGTAGTGGTAGGGAGTAGTAGTGGGTTGGTTAGTTAACGGTAGGAGTCGTAGTAATGTAGGGATAGTTAAATTAGGATGTAGGATGTAAGTAGGAGGTTGGTTTGTAGGAATAGTAGTTTAGTTAATGTAGGAGTCGTAGTGTAGGATAGTTAATGTATTAGTTGGTTGGTTAATGTAGGATAGTTAATGTAAGGACTAGTAGTGGGTTAGTTTAGACGTATAGGTTGTAATGTAGGAGTAGTAGTGGGTTGGTTAATGTTGGAGTATTATGTAGGAGTAGTAGTGGGGTTGGTTAATGTAAGTAGTAGTGGGTTAGTTGTAGGAGTCGTAGATGGATAGTTGTTAATGTAGGAGTAGTAGGAGGTTGGTTATGTAGGACTAGTAGTGGGTTAGTAGGAGTAGTTGAGGGCTGCTTAATGTAGGAGTATTAGTAGTGGTTAGTGTAGGAATATTAGTGGGTTGGTTAATGTAGGAGTAGTAGTGGGTTGGTTAATGTAGGACTAGTAGTGGGTTAGTTAACGTAGGAGTCGTAGAGGGATAGTTAATGTAGGAGTAGTAGGAGGTTGGTTAATGTAGGACTAGTTGTGGGCTGCTTAATGTAGGGCTAGTAGTGGGTTGGTTAATGTAGGCATATTATAAGGTTGGTTAATGTAGGAGTAGTGGGTTGGTTAATGTAGGACTAGTAGTGGGTTGGTTATTGTAGGAGTCGTAGAGGGATAGTTAATGTAGGAGTAGTAGGAGGTTGGTTAAGGTAGGACTAGTTGTGGGCTGCTTAATGTAGGACTAGTAGTGGGTTAGTTAACGTAGGAGTCGTAGAGGGATAGTTAATGTAGGAGTAGTAGGAGGTTGGTTAATGTAGGACTAGTTGTGGGCTGCTTAATGTAGGGCTAGTAGTGGGTTGGTTAATGTAGGAATAGTAGAAGGTTGGTTAATGTAGGAGTAGTGGGTTGGTTATTGTAGGAGTCGTAGAGGGATAGTTAATGTAGGAGTAGTAGGAGGTTGGTTAAGGTAGGACTAGTTGTGGGCTGCTTAATGTAGGACTAGTAGTGGGTTGGTTAATTTAGGAATATTAGTGGGTTGGTTAATGTTGGATTAGTAGTGGGTTGGGTGATGGAGGATTAGTAGTGGGTTGGTTAACGTAGGAGTCGTAGAGGGATAGTTAATGTAGGAGTAGTAGGAGGTTGGTTAATGTAGGACTTGTTGTGGTCTGCTTAATGTAGGGCTATTAGTGGGTTGGTTAATGTAGGAATAGTAGAAGGTTGGTTAATGTAGGAGTAGTAGGAGGTTGGTTAATGTAGGACTAGTAGTGGGTTAGTTAACGTAGGAGTCGTAGAGGGATAGTTAATGTAGGAGTAGTAGGAGGTTGGTTAATGTAGGACTAGTTGTGGGCTGCTTAATGTAGGGCTAGTAGTTGGTTGGTTAGTGTAGGAGTATTAGTGGGTTGGTTAATGTTGGATTAGTAGTGGGTTGGTTAATGTAGGACTAGTAGTGGGTTGGGTGATGGAGGAGTTGCAGTGGGTTAGTTAACGTAGGAGTAGTAGAGGGATGTTAATGTAGGTGTAGTAGAAGGTTGGTTAATGTAGTAGTAGGAGATTGGTTAATGTAGGACTAGTAGTGGGTTGGTTAATACAGGAGTAGTAGTGGGTTGGTTAGTGTAGGAGTATTAGTGCGTTGGCTAATGTTGGATTAGTAGTGGGTTGGTTAATGTAGGTGTAATAGTGGGTTGGTTAATGGAGGAATAGTAGTGGGTTAGTAATTGTGGAACTAGTAGTGGGCTAAATCGGAATGAATAGAATGGCCTGTTATCCTCTACAATAATTTTATTACGACAAAGTGCACTTTCCGGAGTAGCATCAAATATAATTGTATTCTCATTTTTTGCTTGTTGGTTAATCGAAATATTGTTGTGTGCTTGCCAATCAAGGATTTTTATGTGTACGACAAAGCTGTTGCTCTGAATGTGTACTTTGTGGAATAAACTTATTGTGGAGAATAGACGTGTTCTGTTCAACCAGATTTATCTGTTCCTCTACCACCCAGCATATCTGGATGAACTGGAGGGTTAGTTAAAAAAGTAGTAGTAGTGGGTTAGTTTCTCTTGTTGGGGAGTTCGTCAGATAACATCATATTTGAGGAAGAGCTCAATGTAAGCATGAATCGATAAACCACCTGCAGTCTTGAGATTCTAATAATAACGTATTTTGCCACCTGTGGCAACGACACTCCGATAACAACATCTATATTTCTGCTATATACGTGCGATTCTTACTTGATAACTTAGGAACTTAGTTATGCACATGGCTCAACAACACTGGGGGTAGAACTAATGTGTTCTGAAAAGTAAAAGAAAAACAACTTAAAATCAACTCCGTTAAATTTACCTGGTTTGTACATAGAATATGAATGTAGGTTATTCACAATACACAAGTATACCTCCACATTGATGATGAGTTGCTGAATTCACTGCTTCCAATCTACAGAAAATAGCTAAAAAAATAGGAAAACATATTTCCCATTCTTTAAAAAGAACATGATCATACATAAAACTTTAACTAAACAAATTGCATGTATTTTTTATAGCCGATTTTATCAATGGTCCAGACAGCGGGTATTCAATATAATATTGATTTACTCCTTTGAGACATGAACCATATATTCTTGACTTAATTGCGTTTGTTGTAGTTCAACTGAATTACTGGTGAAACTGTGTTATTGTCAATAGAATGGTCTATATCTCAAAAGAGAGGACCAGATAAAAACTGGCAATAACAGTGACTGTTGTAAGAACAGGTATGGGCATTGCTAAAAATGCATGGAGGAAGCAGCTCAAGAGAGTAGTAAAGCGTGGCAACCAGGAAGAAAACGACGAAGATAACCCAAGGAAAAGTCCGTCACGCAGGGGCTGCGTAAACTAAGCAGATTTCCCACGTGAAGTTTTACAATAGAGAAATTTCGAGAGAGCCGAGCAAGTCAAGGAAACGGCCGAACTAGATTTTGGCGGGAAAGTAACTCTCGTCCGTTAGGCTCCAAGATTAAATTAAAAACAATTCAATCTCAAAAAAACAACAAGAACACAAAAGATGGACTTATCTTTAATGATAGCAGCGCTCTGAACACTTATTACACCAACACTAAATAGTACCACAGAATATCTATTATTTGTAAGACTTAATACTGCTGTGAATATTAAGTAAATAAATAAAGGGCAAGTCAAGTGGTAAGAACCTTCCTGATAGCAAACAGTCTGAGTTGTAAACAATCAGGTTAGCCAGCTTTTACCGGAAATAAAAGCAATTACGGAAATATATTTGACTATAAGTTATAAATTTTATTCATAACTATTTATTATATCTAGTACCGTAATTACTTTTAATCACAACCATTCGAAATTTAGGAATCCGGGAAGAAAATAGAAAGGGGGGGGGCAAAATACGATTCAGACAGTTATGAGATTTTCACATTTTTAAGGAACAAGCAGGTTAGCCAGCGAAGGTTTACAATAGATAAATATACATACAGCTAACACTTCCGTGAATATTAGTGAATAATTACAAACGGCAATGAGAAATCATTCAGTGAATTTACAATATAAGTTAATAGTCCCTACAACGTAATACGGCTGGATTGTAATCAAACAGGTTAGCCAACCTTGTACCGCAGTATCGATAGATAGGCCGCAAAAACAAACAATTAAAGAAATACCTGAAATACCTGAAGAAATATGAATAATATCTGAATATAAAATATTAATTTTATTGGAAACTATTTACTATAGTTAGTGGAGTAATTTGAAATGAATCAAAATAATTTCTATCTCAATCACTCAGATTTTTGTAGTCCAAGAAAAAAAGGGGGGGGGGGTTCAACAGAACGTATTTGTTTGTACCTCGTAAAATAAAGCTTTGTTGAAAACAATATTTTGTATTTAACCTAATAATGAGCTGGTTCATGAGATATCAGCTTCATTATTAATATGTCCCTAGTAGGAGTGGGGGTTTACTGAAAGCGTAACTCATTACAAAAAATACAAATATCTCGGTTAATACTCATTTTACGGAAAATATGTATAGAACAATATTTATAGTAAATGTAATTTTCAATAAGATTGATTCTATACAATTTTTCGATCCGACGTTTAGTAACGCAGATATTTCGAATTTTCGAAAATCCTCCCCTCTAAACCCCCCCTCCCACTGGTCCGATTTCAGCCGTTAACGAACTTGATCTTTCTTTTTACATAAAACGACTAAATTTCGAGTTTCGTAACGATCAAACAATAATTGCGACCGCTAGAGCGGTAACAGACAAATATATATATATATATATATATATATATATATATATATATATATATATATATATATATATACAGTTTTGAACTGACCTCATTTTCGTCATCTACTAAGTAGGATCGATGGACATTTGAAGAAAAATGTCGAAAATTCCGTCATGAGTACAACCTCAATAGTTGATTTCCCTTAAGGGAAATCTGCTAAAAAAAAAATGGATAAGGTAATAATGAGAGATCTGGCTCGAAGAAGTCTCAATGAAGGTTATTTGATGGGCTGGTTGTTATGTAAGGAGTGTCTGTTTTAGATTGACAAGCCTTCTTTCTATACAAGTCGGTCTGACCATACCAAAGAAACTCACAAAACAAAAATTTAACAACACCAAGGTTTTTTTTATATTATTTTTTTATTTGCGAGATCGTTTAATGTTGTCTTGAGAGTTTAAAACTGTTTTGGACAAATGTTAAGCCGTATTTTCTAATCTTCTGGGTAGGCATTTTTCCATAATACCACGAATTATCTTTCATTAGTTTAAAATCCCCATTAATTCTTTACATTCTCAACTTATAGATTATTTAAAAATTATGACGTAATGGCAGAATGAGTTAAATGATGATAACAGACACTTCTCTCATGATTGAAAAAATGGTGGACAAAAATGTGTTTAAATAATTAGTTTTTTGGTGAAAAATGGATACATAATATACAACTTTTATTGGTCGAGAGTAAGACAAACATTTAATTTTTCTAATTTCTAGCCAAGAATCGCCAATGATGGGAAATGTTGAACAAACCATACAACTACAAAGAATTATAGGTCTTTTAGCAATGTAGTCAAAACAAGTTTGAAATGTATAGTCAATCACAGTTTATCTGTATACTAAATCAACTTGGGATCGTCCAGGAAAAAAACAATATTTATCGTCCTATCTCAAAAACATCCGTCAGGCAGGTGCTCCACAAACTGCAGTTTTTACTCGTTCAGCAACGAGCATACATGCATGGTGACGTAGTTCGACAGTCATTTGTGAATTAAATTCCCCATTTTTTTTTTTTTTTGGCGGGGGCTCAGGTTAGCCATCTGAGTTAAAGCGTTGGCCATAACCTCACACGGTAAAGCCTACAGAGACGAGTTCGATTCCTGCCTGGGCAATGGGAATTTACTTAGTGACGAACTCATTAAAGAAAATCCTTAGTCCCACCCTACCTAGAAAAGGGCGGTAACCTGTGCCTCCCAATTAGTCACAGTAGCAAAAAGTGGACGTTAGTAAATAATAATAAAGGCATTCTCTATTTACGCCTTTCTAAGAAACCTTGAACAGCAAGACGTGGATATTTTGCTAGAAATGATATGTTTAATGATATACTTGTTAAAAATAACAACTAACCAAAAGAAGATGAGGTTTATAAAAGCCCGAAAACACAAAGATTCAAGATATAGAAGATTGTCCAGAAGGACAGACATATTTATATTATTTTATTAAGCTTATCGCAGTACTACCATTGATATTATATAGCTATTTCAGCATTAAAATAATTTTTTTTTAAAACAATTTACACATAGTTTCTTAACTCTGGAAATACATAAATGTTTTTAAGAACGTTGACAAATAAAAGGCATATTATAACATTTGATAACTTATGTCTTCATAAATATGATCCAATTCTTAAATATTGAATAGAGCACTTGGCATGATTTTATATTAGGAAAAAAATAATCTTTGTATGTAAAAATGTTAATAATATATAATTAGTTAATTCATAAGTATGCAATTCATACCGTTGAATTTATTGGATATATGACAATAGTGATGGATCTGAAGATTTGTGTTACTGTTTGAAATGTGATTTTATGCATTATTTTAGAATATTCATCCTCTTTTTTAATAATAAATAACTGATTCGGTAATGTAAATCGTAAGTTACTACTACAAACAAACAAAAATATTTATAATGTAGCTGCAATATTTTACAATGTGTTGTGGGCCCTTCCTTAGCCAAGAAATACTATATGATCTAGTATAACTCGTTTCGATAAGATTTGTGAACAGGGTGACCTTACGGGTAGGTGTTTTTTAAATATTTTTTCAACGTTTTTTATTTTTAGATTTGCTGTCAACCCCCAATATATTTGTCTGTTACATCTCTGGTCGCAGCAATACTTATTTGATTGTTTCCAAACTCGATATTTAATTTATCAATATAAAACTGAAGTTGGACAAGTAAAATATGGGATTTTCCAGGGGGGAGTGTAAAATCAAAATTATCTGTGTCACTAGTGCTACTTACTGTACACCTGCAGGATCATATAACAACGCATAGAGCATTATGAGAAATAGGTTCAATCTTATATCTGCCTTGATTGTTGATGACGTCATACGGCGTTAGTAGGAGCCTATTATGATAACATGCTTAGTCACATCGGATAATTCATCTCCTGAGATATGGACGTGTCACCCACTCGTCGACCAGGAGTCAATGTCATTGAACCATTATAAAAGAAAAATAAGCAGGGCTTATGAAGGAACTTACTTTCACGCAAATTATTTATAACCTTCATTTTGTGATACATCAATCAATTTTCATTGTTTCAATTACCTCATCCCGTTTTCAAAGTAATACACCGCTGTATTTTTTTTGCCTTTTAAGTAGTCCAAACTTTGGATACTTTAATTTTTTCAAAGAAAAGTGTTGTTTGGTGGAAGGAATATACCGAACACAATATTTTTCAAACAGACATAGCGCTTACAGGGAAACAGCTTCATTGTCGGTGCTCTGTCTCAAGCAACAAACACAAGCACACAAGCATTTAATATAAAAAATATGAAATTACATCAATGTAACACTCTATATGATACATAATAAACAATTTTTCTTAATCCATAAAAAATTAAAAAGTCTGCACAATAAAAATAGTATAAATTAGTAAATAACCTATTTTCTTAGTTACAAGATAAGAACATCACGGTCTAAAATCGGAACAGAAAACTATATACCCACTGTTTAAAGAAGGCATGTTTTTTTTTGTTTTCTCAGTTCGTTCTGGGGGGGGGACTATGTCTAAATATTCCTCACCCGAGATAATATGCATCTTACGTTTACAATAAAAAAAAGTGTGCATTGCAAATGTAAATTCAGCTATGTAACTAATCTGGTTGTGCCATAAGGAGAAAAATCTTGGAAAGAAATGAGTGAAATTGAAATCACATCTATTAAATATGTTTTCTCACTTTACCAAAAGTTGGCATTATTAAATGAAGCAAACATTTAAAAATAGAAACAGCCATTGTGATTTTGTATATGCTGTTAATTTATAACAAAGCTATAAAATGGACTTCAGCAAAATATATTTAATCATTTTTTAAATATTCATCTAGTAGGAGCTCCATAAACTACTATGAACCTTCCTGTTATAACAAGAATCCAAATTGTCGAAAACATAAGACCTTCTACAACAGAATATTTATTTAAGCTTTATATGATATGTAAGTAATTAATTAGCTACGAGTGCGTATTGAAAAGTAAGGTCTCCTATTATTTTTTTCATAGAAAATTTAATTTATTTACAACTTTGGCTACATCGTTGGAAGGGTTGAATATTTATCTATTTTTCTACATATTCGCCTTGACGATCAATAACTTTTTGCATTCTGTTTACCAGCTTTTTAATGCCGGTGCCGTACCACTCTCCCGCCGCGTCACGAAGCCAACTGACGACTGCTTCTTGAACTTCCTCATCTGACTTGAATTTCTGTCCCCCAAGGTGTTTCTTGAGAGCGGGAAACAATTGGTAGTCGCTGGGGGCAAGGTCCGGGCTGTAAGGAGGGTGGTCGATGATATCCCAGCCGAATCCATTGAGTAGGGTGGTCGTCCCTTGGGGGACAGAAATTCAAGTCAGATGAGGAAGTTCAAGAAGCAGTCGTCATTTGGCTTCGTGACGCGGCGGGAGAGTGGTACGGCACCGGCATTAAAAAGCTGGTAAACAGAATGCAAAAAGTTATTGATCGTCAAGGCGAATATGTAGAAAAATAGGTAAATATTCAACCCTTCCAACGATGTAAAGTTGTAAATAAATTAAATTTTCTATGAAAAAAAAATAGGAGACCTTACTTTTCAATACGCCCTCGTATTTTTCGTAATTAAGTTAATTAAGTAGTAGAATTTTTCCTGATTAAGCATCATATGGTTTAAAAATCATTTTTAATTCTCTACTACTTTTGCGACCATATGACGCCTAATCAGGAGAAGTTCTACTACAAAAAGGCAACTTAACCAACGGTTACATCTTTCTATAGCACCTTCCATTATCCGTGATTTTAATAATCATTTGGGATTTTTATTCGCCATAGATTAGTTAAAATGATAATTTTAGTTATTTTATTCAGATTTCTTATCGTTTTTCTTTATTCAGCTTAGGAGAGATATGAAATTCCTCTACATGCAACAGTCCTAATTATGTTTTAATTATTTTTCTCCTCGTTTAGCCAAGTAGGATTCAGCATATATTTGGAGAGTAGTTACCCCATACCGTTTTTACACTATTGAAAGGATTGAATTGGGTTTCACAAAACCCCTTATATCGAAGGTAGGAGAGCAAGAAGTACCGACAGGTGTAACTAAGGAAACTATAGCATTACCTGAGCGTAAAGCGGGTTAGCATACCTGAGTCCATTAAATAAACTATTAGTGGTATGCTCACAAATTATTAAATGAGTTCATTATTTTTTTGCTAACCCAAATGCCTGTTTTTTCGACTGTATAAGCTGGGGAACTTTTCATGTATTTCATTTTTCATAAAATCAGCTTGCAAACGTATTCTCATAATTCTATGTAGAACTACATTAAGAATGTAGTATTGTTGTCTTTTTACTGTATCTGGGTGGTAAATAAATACACTTTGCCTCCTGCTTACATTACCACACAAAAACTAAATGAAAAACTTGGAAAAGTATTTTAGAAAATAATAAATGGCTTATGTGAATCTTCTTAAGTACGTTTTAGACCAATTTAGTAAAAATTCTATATGTTTTTGTTAAAATGCATATCATTTAAATGCTTTAATACATATATAATATTCTGGCTGATCTACGTTAGAAGTTCAGGCATATCGTGAGTTTTGTCTTTTCGTTAAATGCAGTATGTTAAAATGTGTTTTATTGTTTGGTATTTGTTGCAGTTTTCACATATAGGAGCGATAATCTTTGTCATAAGTGGCAAATGACAGGTATGTTGGCCGATTGAGATCACGATCAGGCTTGAGAGTCTGGCAAGAACAACTTCCTCCCGTATAGTACTTCTCGATAGCCACTCCTTGATTCTTCTTTTTTACTGCGGAGGTGATTGTTAACATTCATCCATTAAAGTTGTCATTTATCTATGAGTCCATTTCTTATATGTCTTAATATGAAAATTTGATTCTGTGTGTTGTGTTTATTCAGTTATTAATTTAGCCAGATGGTCAGCTGTACTACTAAGTCCAAGGTCCTCGTGTCCTGGCAGCCAATATATGGTAATTGTATTTTGGTATGTTTGTTGTTTGTACATTTCTTCTGTTATGTATAGTGCTATTGGGTGAGCGTTATAAACGACTCGAAGAGTTTGCAATAAAACTAGTGTGGCAACCAAATTGCGTAAAGTTCAGCTCCAAGATGTAGTTGGGTGGGAAATTTTCTGAGTAAACTTCTCAGTAAATTCTACAGTTCTGGAATTTTTTAACGGTTTTTGTCCGTTAGAATACGAAATAGAATTAAAGTTTTCCCGTGCTAAAAATGACTAGAAGTCATTTTTGAAAAATATTTTGGATGAAGTGTCTGAATTTTTAACTTTGTTAAAGACAGGTCTATAACGTTCTTCATTAGCCATGATAGGATTTTAGGTAACCTTAGAGGGACCATCTATTGCCATATAAAATAGACCTCTTTATTTGGAAGGCTTAAAAATGATGAGAATATCTGCAAACAAATTCTAGAGCCCAATGAAGAACAAACAACATGCTCAGAAAGACTATAACCCTTTGATTGTGCAAAGTACCCTGCTCTTGGGCAAATGGTGATGTCAAGAAAATTTTGAATTATTTTTTTGTTTGGTTTCTAGAGCGCTTAGGACAGATAACCCTCTTTGAAGGGCAATAAGTAATGACCTGTGAAGTATGTGTCAGCACTGTTTATTTCTCTCTGAATCTAAAGGAGATAACAAATCCTTCTTTTTTTTCTTAGCCGGCTCTTCAAGAGGTCTTTCATCGGCACACGTTAAGTGGTCCAGGCGGAACAAGCGCTCGGCACGTGTCCTAAGAAATAATGTCAATAAACTCTCCAGTCATATTAAACACCTGACTAAGGCCTTACGCCAAAGAGATAATATTGATAAACATTCTACTATAATCATAATGAAAATAAACCTAGAGTTTTCGCCTTGTGTTCTCTACGATTATCAAGTTACATGGACCTTATGTCCTCCAATAAACCAATAATAACAATTTTAAACTTAAAATAATCTTAAAAATGTTTAATACTTAATATGGCTATCCACAAATAAGAATTTGAATTAATAAAACCACTTTTTATATTGTTTGATGACCATATGGGTGTCGTACGTTGTTAAATTGAATGGATTTTTATTCCAACAAATTAAAACAATATCCTTTTATTGAACTATAATCTGACCTCTCTGGTCATACCGAATCCGACATAAAGGTCTATTTAACCGCTGAAAACTAATTCTGAAGTCTTTGACTGATTTTACCTATTAAAATTTTGTTCCTCATTTCTAAGACCTTAAGCAAACATAAAACATTTATTAAATTCAACAGGGTGAGAGGGGGAAAAAACTTATTATATTTAACCATGCCTAATTTTACGGGATCCTTTCACGGATTCTAGTGTGCCACGTATTAGTTGAAATATGGACTGGCCAGTCTTGAGGGAAGTATCTATGAGATGGGAGGTTTCGCTCCTGTTCTTGCCGTCTTCAAGGAATGAGTGGTTACTTTTTTTTACTGCTTCCTCCCCTCCTCGCCTGAATAGCTCTCATTGAGACCCTCTTCGTCATTCAGCTCGCCTCTCCACCTACCCCCGCACATCCCTCCCAGCTATTCCATTTACCCATCGACCCTCCTCACTCGCCAATAGCTGGCTTATCCAATCAGCCCTGATAATTTGTATGAGAAGTGCAACTAAGGACAGTAATTACCCTAACACCTATGGGTATCCAGGGGTTCTCTCTCTCTCTCTCTCTCTCTCTCTCTCTCTCTCTCTCTCTCTCTCTCTCTCTCTCTCTCTCACACACACACACACACACACACACACACACACACACACACACACACACACACACACACGCTCGCACGCTCTCTCTCACCCTCCTCTCCCCTTACTGAAATAATGTCCACCACCAAAGCCTCATACTTTTAACACAAATTAGAAAGAGTTGTCTAATTCTAAATTTTTCAGACATTTCTACTTATTGACACGCGACTATCATGCCCTGGGACAAATTTCATTCAGATAAGTTTTTATGATTTTACCTTCATTCTTTCTGGTCCGACAGTAGTCATTAACGAACTTGATGCTGAGTTTTATCTCAAAATATTTAAGCGTATCATAATGATCAAACAAAAATTGTAAGTGTTTTCTGCAGCTCTGGCGTTTTTCCTATTTTCTTGTCTTCGCTTTCGACGCTGTTGTAGACTCTTTTTATGTTGGTCATATGAAAGATTTCAGTTTCATTTCTTTTCAAAAATATTTTTCCTTTCAATAAACTATTTAGATTTGAATGACGTCCGCTAAATATAACTCATGTAACAGGTCAAGGTCATAGCCAGTAAGATTTGCAAGAAGGGGAAAGACAAGGGTGTCGATGAGAACCATTGACAACAGGATGCCAGGAGTCCAGAAAAAAAAGAAGAGAAAATAAAAAAAGTCCCTCTGCTCGTTTGTGAGATAGGGGCGGAGAGGCGTGGGCATAAAATACAGGAGGGAAGGAAGTCTTTCGGAATTATCTGACCGTCGGTCATAACGCACACTCCCTCCACTCTCCCCCTCTCTAGCCTAATATTTAGGATTTTTATGCTCCTTGGCCATTCGGTGTTTCATCGAGGCCTCTACAGCTGAGGGGAGCCGTCATAGCGCTTCGGTAAATAAGCCTCAATTGTCAATATCCCTTATGATATTAGCCAGGTGCATCTGGATATCTTTAGTCCCTCCAAAGTATAAATGAAAACTTTTCTGGGATAACCATCTCTAGACTGACTACAGCTATCCAGTAATATCTGGAGAACCCCTAGGGTACCATGTATCGTAAACTCACACTGTTCATAGAACATGCTGATGTGTTCATCAAGGACAATATAGCAGAATTAGCAGGTCTGAAAAAGTTCGCAAGGAGAGCGGGAGATTCAAGGTTCAACATACGAATGAAAAGAACAAATAAATGAGAACCTCATTCACTACTCAGAAGAAGACTGATTGGGGAGTTTGGTGGTCTTGCCGAAATGTAGAAGTTCGTGTTTCATAACTGTAGCTCATTCGTGGGATGTATAGTCGCGGAAACCATTTTGGTGGAAACTGAAAGGAAGACCAGTTTGCTCGGAATGAACAGGTCATACTATGCCCTGGAAGCTCTCTTCATCTTATGAAACTATCGAACCAGGCAAAACTGCCGTTGTAGGAAATGGTCATCTGTCCAACAAATAGTCTATGTGTGGGAGTGAAACGTTAGGTCTCCTAGAAAAAGCACATTCCTAGACTGACAAGCAAGTCCCCTAAGGAAAATGGTTGAAGCCGGGAGTGACATGTGACTACTAGATTTAAAAAACAGGAGTGGTTGGTCCAGGCAGTAGTAGCTGGATAACCTGACGAAGGAAACTGGGAATCGGAAGTCATCTGGGTTTTATCAAGGGACGTTGAAAGAAATTTGGGGATCATACAATAGTTTCTTGAGGACAACCCATTTGGGTAAATCTGCTGAAACTATACAACATTATACCTGATCCAAGGGAACATTATATGGCATTCAACATTCTAATTTCCTCATTTACGTCACAATAATGATGACGAATTTCGTAGGTGTGACTATTAATAGTGGAATGCCCAAGTTCATATGCGTTTGCTCGATACAAACGATCATCAGCTTAGCTTAGATAACGGAAAAGTCTCTCTTATAACCAGTGTTACAAATAACATAGAAGAAGAAGCTACGCGACTTCAAACTATATTTTCTGTGGTTAATTTAAACTTAATTGTTAATTTGTTTATTTTGTCGCTTTATGCTACTAAAGCAAATCGTAATCAAATATTTGAAAACCATTATTTATTGCTTAAATTGAGAAACCATCGCATGGCATGTATAAGCGTTTTTTTCAACTATTCTATTGGTAGTAATCAATGCTGCAAAATCCAAGTTAGTGAAAGGCAGTTACAATTTTGTTTATTAAATTGTCATCGCGTCATAAAACTTTCTTGACAACATTCATCCGCATTTTTAATATTTTAATGTTACAACCATACGGTTCATTTTTAGCAGATTTATCTTAAGGGAAATCAGCTGTTGAGCACTCATGACCAAATTACCAAATGTTGTTTTCATCGAACTTTTACTGTGTGAGATAAATGCAAATACGTTGTGTGATGACGTCATCCATTAAGATTTGGCGCTCTTCATTGATATTTAACTGTTTCATTCAACACTAAAGTTCATATTGGTTAATATTTGAAATCGAGCATGGAATGGGGGGGGATATGGAGATGTGGAATACGAAAATTCAAAATATCTCTGTTTTTTTGTGTCCGATCGAGAAAGAAGAGAACAGAATCAATCTTCTTAGGCTTTTTGCACTAAAATTGTTTTCTTGATTCAAATATTAAGCGAGTTATTCGTACTTTCTTATTTTTAACTTATAGTGTATCCCTGGTTCTTCTCATTGAATTTTCGCTTACTAATAGATCATATATGGTATGATAAGATCACAAGTTAGTCTTGGTAGTGAGTAGGAAATCATCTTAATTTATGCAGCCCTGGGTGACAGATTTCTTATTATTCAGGCGGAACAGAAAATCTACACCAACGAACGATGTAACAGATGCATTTCCTAACAGTCAAAGGCACTGAATAAGAAACTTCAACCTTAATGAAATGCACTGTAGGATAATTGTGTGGCATAATATATTCATTACAGCAAAAATTGAGATGGGTTTTCAAAGCCTCTTTGCGAAAGATTAGCGGCGTCCCAGTAAGTTATGGGCCTAAGAGGATTCCTTAGTCCCTCTTGGAATTCAATAGGGAATATTGAATAAGGTAGGTACATAACTAAGGAGTAATCGGAGATAGGTAAGAAAATAGTGTGGGGAATTATAATGAAGGCACTGAGCTTCGGTCCTTATTCACCCTCCTCAGGGGCCAATGTATGCAAATCTTGACATTCAATTTCAGATAGTTCCATCTTCAGGATAAGGAAAGCGGCTCATCGCCCTGGCAGATCCGTTTAAGACTACCAATCAGAAATTAATTGAATCCCGCCTCGCTAATTTTTATTTTATACCAAATATGAAGGAGATATTTTGAGGATTTTTAGAAAAAGAGGGGAGACATTTTTTTATTTTAATAATTGAAAGATTGAATAAATATATTATTTATCAGTTGCAGTAGGAAATAGTTCTAATACATATATGAGTGAAATTAACAAACAGTTAATAATATCACTTTATGAATAATTAAATAACAAAAACGTTCAAAAGGAAAGTTTCTTTCCCATCCAAATATTATTACAAAAAAGGAAAGAAAGTGGGGATCTGTAGATCGGTCCAAGTATTTCGTAATCTTTTAAGTTATCTTTTCTTTTTTATTTAAGTAGACTTCTTTTTAGGGAGATTCAGTTTGTACTCGTAACACGACTTTTGTCAAGTATCAAGGTGATGACAAAAATAAAATCGATTTAATTATATATTTGTTATTTATAGCTAATTAAAGTATTTGTAATTATTATTAATACGAAGGATAATTATTTTTAGGAGGCGATTAAATAGATTCCTTGTAACGTTTGTATAATTTAAATTATCCGCTAATATCGGCTGAGAATGTTCATTCTTCCACGGAAGTAGGTTGTAAGAGGTCAGCCTATTGTGTTACCGCAGTGCCCATGCTCTCTCCTTCCACCTTGTTTGGGATATTTACAGGGACCACCTCTCGTTCGATGGGAAGTCGTTTCCCCTTGACGATACAAACGAAATTTCTCCGGTTATACTCTAGCCCCGATTATCCAGTTCTTACATCTCCAGAGAGCTAAGGCGGTGATTGGTAAGAGTTTCTTAATTCCCTTTGATCTTGTCCGTCATCCTCTTTCCATTCTTTCTCAGCCTTCAGTGTCGTTCTTCTCAGTGTAAACGCTTCAGACGTAAGACTGATTTATGACAATTTTTTTTTTTATTATATACCTATTTTCAAGTAGTCCATGTTTCTCTGATCTGAGCTCACCACAGCCTAATATATATATTTTATTCACCCACTTCACTTGTTTTTATATTTACTGCCTACAATATATATATATATATATATATATATATATATATATATATGTGTGTGTGTGTGTGTGTGTGTGTGTGTGTGTGTGCGCGCGCGCGCGCGCGTGTATGTGTTAAATAGTCAAAAGTAAAGAAGAGTTCTCAACGGATTGTATGGAGGATTTACTGAAACACTACAAATCATGTCAGAGGAGGTTTGGCTTTTCGAAGGTGGCTACAGCACATTCTGGGAACGAAAAAGACACCTGTTAATTGCTCACCTGTGCTTAATATCTACCACAACGCTGGTGGCTTTAAGGAAGAAGCAATATTTAAGTGTTGATAAACGTTTAAACAGATGATCTTGTATTGTGAGTTTCATAGATCACTACATCAAATAGTAACCTCTGCAATTATATTAATAAAAATATGTAGAAAAACAATATGTAGCTTAGTTTAGAGCATCTGATGACTAGAGAAAATGATAATAACTGAAAAGACGTATTTCTGTTCATTAACCATTTAACGAAAAAATATAATTCCTTCAGTTTTTACAATTTTTTGGGGACATGACTCCAGTAACACCTATTAGCGAATCAAGCAGATTTTGTATGAAGTATGCATGAACGATGCAGTTTTTAAGTGTAGCATTCCCCCTGGTTCCTTTGTGATGTTGTCAAGTAAACTTCAACATTTCATTCTACCCCATCGTATAGTTGCTGATATGAGACAGAAAATTCTAAGAAAAAAATAGGAATAAGGAGGAGAGGGAAAGAGGAAACAAAAGTGGTTAACGTAAGAGAGAAATTGAGGAGAATAAGGAAGTTGTATAGAGGATTGGAAAGGAAGAGAGAAAGAAAAGGAGTGATTGAGCGTGCGATATGTGAACGTGTATGAGAGTGTGTGGGATAGAGAGGGAAAGAGGGAGAGGGTGAAAAAGGGAGCGAGAGAGAAAGAAAGAGAGAGAAAGAACGGGAGAGAGAGAGCGCTAGAGAGTCCGAAGGGTGAGGTTAGGACAGTATCTATTTAGATAAGAGATTGAGCCGGTCTGTGTAAGGATTGGTGACACAAAGAGGGTTAGACCGCCAATTAGAGTGGTCTGTATTCAGGGTGGACAGGCAAGGATGTGTCGGGAATACTGCCCTAATCGTATCAGGGCCGCCATGCTCCGTCGCATACCTACTGTCTCTCTCATACCTATTCTACGGGAGAAGGGCTTTATCATTTATAGTAATATCCTCTAGGCTCGTACCAAACTGAGTGACCAGTTTGGCACAATATAGGGTCACTCTGAAAGTTTAATCATATTTGCTCTATGATTGGTCCTGTAAACAACCATCACTTGCTTCTACAGACGGTTTAACACACGACTAAGGAGGTCTAACCTTATAACGTGGACACTGGGACTATTAGAGTTAAAACTGACAAATATCATGTAAATAGCATTTCGGAAAGAGAAGTTCACTCATTCTCATCCCTAAATCTGCAATATTGTGCGCGGATCTCCTTCTATTGCATCGCGAACCTGACACCATATGAATGGCACAATATGATTTATTCTTTTTAAGTTGTATTCTTGTACACAAATCGAAAATGCATTAATCTGTTTTTTCTGAGTTTATTAATTAAATTCAAAGAACCTGATTTCTCCAGTCATGGGTTCATAACTTTAATGTTACAAAAGTTCTTGTTGCTTACTTTTTACACAGTATCTAGTTTTCCAATTGACTTGACACTTGTCTTTTGTATACAGGCAAGCAGCTAATTTATAATTTTAATAACACAGTAAATTATAGTTTTAACACACATCTTGTCCTGAACGTTTTTATAAAAACATCGGGGGGCCCAATTAGCCATTAGTTGGTCTGAACATACTTCATAAGCCTACAGATTCGATTGCCCTGTCAGAAGTAAACATTTACTTAGTAGCGAGCTCATTGGGTAAAATTCGTAGTCCCAGCTCTTTTTAAGTGTGGTAATCTATAGCCAGCTCGTTCCGATAAACCATGGTATCATAAAATGGATTTTGGGTAACTCGGAATTAGTCTGTTGGCTGGAGTTCCAAGCAGCTGTGAGGGTTAGGATCTACATTCTTGTGTATTAACCTGTTATGAAAGGGTACGTACGTATAATCTATGAAGATCAGTTTTATTTATTTGGTTTTGATTTGAGAAGGGGTTAGAATGAATAGGACAAGCTTGTTATATGTTTGATTATAAGCCCATAATTGTAAGAATAAAAGGAATTTCGGTGATTTCAAATTCATTTGGAGACAACTAGATGAAAGTTAAATATTTTTCCTATTCCTTTTACGGATACTAAACAGTAAAAATAACTATCGATTCTTTAGTTTTGGCTTTCTATTATTGCTTCTAGGGACACTTTCCTCTGGTAAATGTTTTTAGCCTGTTTTGTTTTTTTTAAATTAAGTCATAGATATAATTGTATCTTTTAGTGTTCATGTGATCAGTATGTTCTGCATAAATTCTTTCATTAAGTTAATACGTTATTTATTTTAAGCAGTTTTATAATTTTTTACAGGTTTTTAAATGCGGTTAATTATATTTTATAAACGGTAGACTAGCTATGTTTGCTTTTAAGTATTGACTTCCTCCTTTCTTCTGTGACCATTACCATGTATTTTAATTATTACTACTTTCTTTTGTTTTTTTAGGTTAAGATTGTTAATTTAATTACTGTCTGTTATACATGATTTCCATAGGTTTTTGTTTATTCCAACAGGCACTGAAGGTGGAGCTTTCGCTCTGAAAGTGCACTCTGTCAAAAATAGAACGTGCCTATTGTGCACATCCAGATTAAAATCTGATCTGATAAAATCAGATTATCTGTAAAGTGTAGAAAGATTTTTTTTAAGGTCGTAGTCTCCAAGAAGTATATTTAAAAGTCATGTCACAGTATTTTTTTTTTTTTTTAACGTGTTGATATAATACCTTAAATTCGAAAATTGTTGATCCTACTCGTTATAATTGCCACTGTCACTCAAAATCCTTCTGCCATACAATCAGCATGTGACAGGGGATGGAGCTAATTTGTTTGATGTCACGCCATTTTAGCGATTTACACCCTTTATCGCATAACCAAATGGTAAAATGTCTCCAAATTATTCTATCTAGTTATTAAATTTATTGTTGCTGCTCGGCGATAACAATAGTGCAAAATGAAATAAAGTAGGAACTAATAGAAAAAATAAATAAATAAAAATATAAAAAAACTATTAAAACAGAAAAAAATATTGAACGAGGAAAGGTATGAACAGGAAACAGCAAACAAAACATGAATAATTGGTAAAAGAAAAAAACAAAAAAACAAAAAAAAAAACTTAATCAAAACAAAATAATTTATAAAAGTTATTAAAAATATAATTAGTAATTTATAATAAATAAACACACACCACACACACACACACACACGCACTGTTAATTAAACCTTTATGGCTATACTTCACTGGAAATAAGAAGAGGTTGGGTACTATATAAGTGTGTAAATGTGTGCTTGTTTTAAATATGATAATAAAACGTCTAGATGTGTACTCTCTTTGTTCAGCAGTTCATCCAAATTGTAAGGTAAGTCTAAGTTATGTCGTCTTTTGCAGTAAGTCAGTAAGTGTTTTATAGTTAGTAGTCTATTACATAGGGAACAAGTTGGCGGATCAGATTTTACCATAAGGTACTGATGTGTTAGACGTGAATGGCCATGTCGCAATCGAGCAAGAACCAACTCTTCTCTTCTTGAACTTCGATTACTTGATGGCCATTCCACCGTTGTATTTTTGATTTCCCTTAATTTGCAATCTATTGATAACCATTCTTGTTCCCATTTTTGGAAGATGGAGTTAACTTTCCAGTGAAAACATTTAATAGCATTGAATGTTAGTGTCCTATGCAAAAAGTAAAAAAGAAATTTATGTTCATTTTTAAATATTGGAACGACAAGTCCTACTTCTTTTTACAAAATCTTCCAATTACTACTAAAGCATTATGTATATACCAAAAACTGATTTCAATAAACATTTTGCATACTAGTATTCACGATATATGTTCCATTTTACTAGGGAAGGAAGGAAACTCCTCTCATTTTTCATGGGAAGTTCCTTTTCGAAGTCTATAGGAATTTACTTCATAAAAATGCATGAAGCTGAAAAAGAGTTCCTTAAAAACAGTTTAAACTCGAGGAGGGAGGGCTTCAGAGGCGAGGTGGTATAAAAAGGGGAGGCTATAAGTGACTGAATCTCTACCCCCCCCCCTACACTATAAAAGTCTACTGTTAAACCATTTTCTCCCCATGACTCTCTTCTGGCAAGAAGGTAGGCCCCTAGCCAGATCCACCCCTGTACAATTTGTCTCCCGCCGAGGCTCTATATCATATAGAGGTCGATGGAGGAGATCCCCAGTTAAGGGGATCAGGGAAAACATTTTGATAAAATTATCTATAAGTTATATATCGGTAGAAGGGAGGGGCTAGAGTCTCTGCTTTATGCCCCCTTTCCTAAGCCTATATCCGCTCTTATAGCTAAATCTTTCTGAATCAATGAGCCAATGCCTATTTGATGATGCACCTTCTCCTTAAAGGCTCATATTTCCCGACATCAAGTTCGTTATACATTATTACACTTCCGTGGCTTAATAAAATAATTAAATTTAAGTTGTAACTCCGCCAGCACAGAATCTCAATCCATTAAATGAAAACTTGGACATATGGCGTAGGTACGGTCATATGTCTCTTCATGAACAACAATTTCTTTATATAAATTATTTAAGGTAAATTTAACAATTTTCTTTAAAAACTCTATTGAGCCGTTGATACCTCCTTTTAATTAATTAAAGCAGATTTCCCTTAAGGGAAATCAGCTATTGAGGTTGTACTTATGACGGAATTTTTGATTTTTTTCTTCAAATGTCCATCGATCCTACCTAGTAGATGACGAAAATGAGGTCCGTTCAAAACTGTATATATGTATATATATATATATATATATATATATATATATATATATATTTGTCTGTTACCGATCTAGCGGCCGCACTTTTTGTTTGATCGTTACCAAACTCGATATTTAAACGTTTTTTGCAAGAAGACAGATCAAGTTCGTTAACGGCTGAAATCGGACCAGTGGGAGTCGGGATTTTGACGGGAGGATTTTTGAAAATTCAAAATATCTCCGTTACCATACGTCGGATCAAAACATTTTATAGAACCAATCTTATTCTAAATTAAATTTACTATAAATACCGTTCTATACATTTATTCTCTATCTTGAATATTAACCGAGATATTTGCATTTTTATTAAATTTGGGCCGACAATGGATGACAGTTTCCCGCCAAAAGCTAGTTCGGCCCTTTGCCGTAACTGTTCGGCTCTCGTATGGAGATTTCTCTATTGTATAACTTCACGTGGGAAATCTGCTTAGTTTACGCAGCCCCTGCGTGACGGACTTTTTATTATTTTTTTATTAAGAGTTTCTATTTTTGAGTAGAATTTCTCTTATATATACACATATAAGGAGAAATTCAACTCAAATATAGAAACTGTATATAACGTAAATATATGAAACACTAGTACTTATTTTTATATATAACATTCACCAACATAAGTCGAGTGGAGCAGGCCACTATAGCTAAGGACGTCAAAATACCTGCCAAATTACCTGTCTTATTAACTGCTCAGCATAAAAAATCATTGAGTTAACTGTAAATTTTGGAATGAAGCCATTTTTTTTAAATCACGAGTGTAGTAACAGTGGCAGAATCATGCAAGAGGCTTTTATTTCGATAGCTAAATCTTGATATGGTGCTCAGGTTAGCCATGTGAGTGGCTATAATATCACAGGGTAAACCTAGATTGGAGAGTTCGACTCTCTTCTGGACCATAGGAATTTATTTAGTGACGAACTCATTAAATTTTATCCACATTATTATAACTCTGCAAATATCCTGCCACTGCCAATATCTCGCAACCTGCAGTATTACTCTGATTCGATACGTATGTTTTATTCCACATCCTTCTGTATTATCTTTCAGTATGTGGCGTACCTATATAAGGTCGGGTAAAAGTGACTATGTCTTCGATAGCTACTACAAACTCTTCTTTATGAGAGAATAGTTCTCCCAAATTATGCCGCGTCAGAGACATTATTAATTATCAATTTATATGCTGTATATCCTTCATCTAGTTTAGTAATTTCGGTTCTCATATGATCTAGTATAGTTTCTAAAATTCATCTTCTGGGAACGGCATAAATCCTTTATATTAATGAGACCCAGTCTTGCCATTAAAGAACATGGACAATGCATGGGTGCTTTAGTCATTTCGAGTCGCTAAATTTGTCGAATGAGTCATCTGACCACCTAATTATTCCGAAACTATAAAGTAAGGAAGGGACAACCCAAAAATTCATAGCTTTTATTTTGTACCCTCCTTTTAAATTACTATGAAGTTTAAGCCACAGACCGTTAATAAAAATACTTTTAAGCCCCCTTTGATTTTTTTCGGGTTATTTTAAGATGCTGATTCATTCCCCGGTATTTTTATGATTATGTCGTAATGCAGCTTGTTTTGGATAACATTATATTTTCCATTGAAGTTGGCTTTCGACACGAAATGTGAAAAACGGCACGTTTTTTTAGTCTAAAGGATATACCAATACTATTATTGAAATCCTCTACAGTGGTGATCATATTTTTTAATTGATATGAATTCTTTGCGTGGAGTTTTAAGTCATCCTAATAAAAACTAATGTTTGTTACTAATCGGGTAATTGATTTTGGTTACTAATTCTAGTTTCGGAATTATTAAGAGATACTCAGTAACTAAAACTACTTTCTCGAAACAGCATAGTCATGGGGTCCGATACAAAGAAAAACTACAATGGGCGTAGGTAGCCTCCCTGGTAAAATCATGTTTTACATCAGCAATTCACTTGTCGTTTTATTCTGTCCTTTTCCTCTGAACAGGGTGTCTTCCAAGAAAGGATTCATAATCCGAGAAAGAAGTTTTGTTACATTCGTATCAATTTTATAGATGCTTAGTACTTCAATTAACCAAGAATTACGATAGAATCGTACGGTTTTCTTTAATCTATCCACGCCATATGAGTTTTCAACAATAGTTTTATATATATATATATATATATATATATATATATATATATATATATATATATATATATATATATATATATATATATATATATACCTTATTTTCTCACATTAAACACACTCATACCTCGTGACAAAAACAGAAAGACCGCTATGCAGAACTCCCTATGAACCATTAAACACATACTGACTAACTGCAGGAACATTGAATGCTTAGAGACTCCACATGACATGTACCAACTTCTTACTGACAGGAGCCCACACATCGCCTTAAAGAACTGAATTTGTTTTACAAAATTTAACTTCTCTCCTTTTTTGATTTTGATAGTGAAAAATTAAATAAAGTTTTGATCAATTTTAAATAATATAAATATACTAGGATACAGGAATAGCATAATTGTTTTTTATTAAAACCATTTTAAATTGTTGTCTTTAATATTTGTATTTATTTATTTAGTTTAATACTTTATTTATTGGTTCAGTTTTTTTTTCTTTTTCTATAATTTTGTTTTCATTTTACATTGTTAAACTTTGAGCCACATGGCCTATACATTAGTGCTCCTATAGAATAGTAATATATTATTCAGAATTAATTTGTCCAAGGTGATTGGCAATGTATATGTACTTCATTGCCTACTAACCACTGTATTAAAGGAAGAGGGGACCTATCCCTGACCCTCTCTCTCTCTCCCTGGGGACCCTTTGATTGACTATCTCTCATTATGTGTCCACTCCCACCTCTCCCCTTCACTGAATCTCTGCTCCATTTCACAACCTTTCTTACACCTACTCACTTTATCTTGGCTCTCTTTTAAAAGCTCCCATCTTCTGAAAGCCCTCTTCTCCCCTTAACAACTATTTAACCGATTGCCGGCATTAGTTAAGTCAACTAGACTCCGGACTAAAGAACTTGATAAAGGTCATTGACACAATGGCTGAAAGGTACGCGATTCTTGTTAAATGTATGAATATGTGGATACAAGGGAATATGCTTGAGAGATATGTTAGAAATTTCAGAAACTTGGATCCCAAAAATGACTTAATCAAACGACTCCAACACAATCTCAAGTATCATTTCTAAACAGAAATGTCTGACTTGAAGAGAACTGATTAGGAGATCACTATCCAATAGTACGCATAATATATATTAATCGAATTACCATATATTACTCGAATAATACCTATCGTTCATAATATCCTACATTAATCAAACAATATCTATCATTCATAATACCCTAAGCCCAAGAAGTTTCACTCTCCTTTTTTCCAAAACCTTGATAATACTCTTGCCCTCATGTACCTCACTTAGAACATCCAGGTTGGATTTTTTTTGTTCACCTTGTTGTAGTGATTCTACGGCAGATCCAGATTTCCAATGCTTCTAATCTAGTATATTCTCTTTTGTGGAGAGTCCGTAAAGCAATACACTCCATACGAAGACTTAGCAAACATGTTTGGTATCCATGCATATATGCTAATTAGTTAGCATACTCCTTTTGCTTCGGATGTCTTGTTTAGCAAGTGCTGTTCTTCTATCGACATCAGCTCTATTACCATTGTCTTCAGAGATGATGCTTCTTAGGTAACAACGCTACTTCGCTTTTTCATTTATCTTGAGTTTAAACTGATCAAGGACTTGCAGTATTCAATTCATCTCCACTTCGGACTTAGCCACCAGTGAAATGTCACCTGCAAATCTCATGCAATGAAAGGTTCTCCGTTTATCTCTACACCTTGCTTTGTTTCTTTCATTTTCTCTATTGCCTCTTCAATAAACATATTGAACAGATATGGTGACAGCCTATATCTTTGCCAGTCTTAATTCTAGCTTCCCTTTCACATTCATTAATAATGATTTGTGTACTCTGATTTTTGTAAATATTCCAATTTCACCTTCTGTCTTTCCAATCCATTATTATTTTACGGATGCAGTGAACCACCAATTTTTAGTTAACGGTACCAAAACACATTTACCATATCTACAGATGTAACTACCGTTTCTATACTCATGTGTCTCCTTTCCAGGGTAACTCTTGTTTTTCTTCCGGATTAGGATCCAAATTTGTCTTAGTCAACGTAGTGTTCAATTTTATCCCTTAGCCTATTTTTAATTACATTTAAAAATATTTTAGAGGTAATGCGAAATAAGAGAAAAAGTTCTATAATTACTGCAGTTCATTGTATTACGATTTTTAGTTATTACTACTCTTGTAAACCATATTCCGATCACCGAAGTTAAGCAACGTCGGGCGTGGTTAGTACTTGGATGGGTGTAAACCATATTAAAAAAATTTTGTAAATCAATTGTATAACTATCTTTTTGTATTTCATCATAAATTAAAAAAATTGGAAAGCTACTACACTTAATGGAAAATATTTCTACAAATATTAAATTGAGAATGCTAGCAATTTAGATTTGTTTATTTATATTTACACATTATTTAGATATTTGTTTTTGTGATTTTATTTATTGATCCTAGAATATTTTATAGCCTTGTTATGGTTTATATCGATTTTATTGATGTTGATGTTTTTAAGTGTTACTCTGAACATGGAGACAACAGTATTTGAAAACGCTTAGCGCTGAAATAAAAGATTTGTGAAGAATTGAACGTTTTCTTCCTACTATAAATATAATTATTATAGTAGGATGCGCAAAAAAAAAAAGTATTTAGAAGCTTGATTCTTTCTGGTATTTCAAGATGCTGCTCTCATTGGTCGATTGAGAAAAACAGGGGAGAAGGGGAGAAAAGTCTTCCTATTAGGAAATTAAGTTCACCGAGAACAATAGAGAGGAAGGGGGATGACACAGGAAGAGATAAAACCAAACAAGATGCTGTAAATTCAGTGGGACCCCTTGGGGGTATCGATTGGCGAAGCCCCGCGGGTGACATGTGAGCGGTAAGTGGGTGTGTCGTTGGCTCTTTATCGTGTCCCGTTCAGTGTGTTGTCCGGGGTTCGGTTCTAATTTAGCCAAGGAGGGGGAGGGTCCTTCAGGTCTTCTATCGCTCCACGAGGATAGTCGCTGGCCACTTAGGCACGAACTCGCAAGGCCGTTCGCACGACCACCCCTTCCTCCCATCTCCATCCTTATTTTCATCAGGATACCAGAGAAATATTGGAATTTTAAGAGAGTGAAAAAAAATAAATGAGAAAAATATAACTCTAATGTATAAAAAGAAGTCAGTAACGCAAGGGGCTGCAAAACTAAGCAGACATCCGACGAGCAGGTAATGTGAAGTGCTGAGGATCTAAACCATATGTGGGCAACCACCGCAAGACATTTTGAAAAATTAAACAAACATATTACACTACTTACTCCAAAGTAGGAAAATGAGGAGAGGTTTGTTCGTTTGGCAGTGCTTATAAATGCGAACAGTTCTTTTCATTGATAAATGTTAATAAATCAAAACATCATACAAGGCAAACTGACGATAATTTGGAAAATTGTTTTCGTATTTTTATCAGTGGAATTAATCCAAAAATCGATGGATTAGTTTCCCAAATTCAAGGTCATTGATTTCGTTTTGTTATTTTAATAAATTTTATTATAGTTTCATTGTTGTTATAATTTCATGTCTGATATCTATCGTTAAAAATTATGAACACTGCTTGAAAATGCACTACTTTTAACACGTTGTGAGCGGGACCCCAAATTCAAATTTCATGCTAATGGCGCAAAAAAAAAGTTTTTGTTTTCTTCATATTTTATTTCATTGAGAGATTTTATTTATCGGAAAAATAGAAAAAATAAAAATCTGGCTATTATTTTCCGAGAAAAAAAATTTAAAGTGAATTAATTTAAAATATTTACGTGAAATCTAAGAAATCCAAAACACGAACTTTTTTGTATTGAAAAAATTGTAAGCTCAAGGCGCTGTAATGAATTCCATGAAGAAACTAAGTAGAAGCTAAGTGGTGGGGGCTAGTAAAAGGGCTCCAAGATGAGTAAAAGTGCGTAGGAAGGTTGCCCGGAGGCGGGCAATATGCCTGGGGGAAAGTACTATTTGCCCGCCGGAGGGCACCTTAGCACTCAACGTGTTAAAAGTGGCCCACGAACATATTTGCATACTAAACAAGTCAAAGGTTCCCCATACCTGATCTAAACTCTCTATTTATCCCCTAAAAAGAAGCCTAAGTATACAGGAATCATAATAGCAGCTGGATATGAGATGTTATCTAAGTCAATGCGAAAATCGCATTAGTGGGAGTGGGGGGGTTTGCTGTGAGATTACAAAACATTCAGATATCTTGAAAATCTTAAGAAAAAAATGAACCCAATAACATTATAGGTAATTCAATTTTCAATAAGAAAGGTTATCTACAAAGTTCTGATCCGATTCATAATACCTAAGATAATGATAAAGACAGAAATCAGCTGGTTACAATCGATGTATCCCCAAACGATACCATTATACAAAAACCGAAAGTCATGTGTAATCTAAAAAGTTAGGATTTTTTTGTGAGTATGTCGGTCAGAAATGTAATTCTAGTAATTATGAAATCAGATTTACCGATGTTTGGAAAAATATATTTCTTTCATGTAAAAAAAATCATTTTTACAATAATGACACAAGGATAAGAACTGAGTTGAAATTGAGTACAATATAAGGTAGTTAAAGTATATACAAGCAGACTATTGGCAATTGAAGTAAATCATCAGTAGTTTAATGGAACAGGCCACCAACAAGAACCAAAAAATTGTTTAATCTCTGTCTGTGACGAATACGCACTTTTCAAAAATTACTTAACAATTCGATCTTAAAGATAGATTTACGTAAAGAATAGGGGAGTCGTATTTAGTAAAAAGTGGAAAAAGTATATAAAGTAGGGTATTAAACTACTCCGAGGAAGCGTTCACTGAATGAAAACCCCACTTGGCTTTATATGAAAGAAGGGAGTGAAGACAACACTGCCAAAGAGGCAAAGACTAAGAGTTAGAAGAGGTATTGGGCAGAGCACTGAGTGAAGTGAACATGACAGACAAGGACCACCAGGCTTATGGAAGGAACTCACAGACAGACAAACACTTAAGCATGCGTTGGCTTACACACGCACGTTCACAAACGCATACAAAATCGGACACACAATAAAGAGTGATCAATACTGCTTCTTCTACTTCTAAATATCTTACTGTTATTCATAATATAGAAGGAAGTACTGATTATAAACTAGTCGTTACTGAACTCGATTTTTAAACTTTTTATGTACAACTAAAGGTCAAGTTCAAGAATGGATAAAATGTGAGTTCTTAAATATTTGTTATTACGCATAGGATCAAAACAGTTGATACAACCAATTTTTTTTAGTGTTCTACAACTGTTTTTCATTCGTCTGAGTTGATCCGGTATTTCTTCTTATCCATGGGACAACTAATTTGCCATAACTCTTCGGTTACCCTATTCCCTGTGTTATTCTAACTCAAATAAAGTCGGTCACGCGCGGGCTGCGTAAAATAAGCAGATTTCCCACTTATTGGTATAGCACACTTGTGATCTCATCTTAACACATAATCTCTATTTCTAAGAAATAACCGATGAATCGAAGGGGGGGGGGACTAAAGGCTGAAAATAAGAAAGTACAAATAACTCGGTAAGCACTTGAGTTAAAAAAAATGCACAGAAAAAACATTGTAGAATTTCAATAGTTTAACAGTTTAACAAGATTGACTATAATATTTTATGATCCGACTCATTATACCGAGCATATTTTGAATTTTAACCCCCCCCCCTTATTCCTAGTACGATTCAATCACGAATATGATCTTTTGTGTTTAATAAAACGGTTAAATATAAAGTATAGTATAGTTAAATATAAAGTATAGTATACCCGTAGATCAAATAAAGATTTTCGAGATAAGAATGTAAAACCTTAATTGATGACGTCATCGCACAAAGAATTCTCTTGTATCTTGCATATTAAAAGTCCAATAGAAACAATATTTGGGCTTCAAATAAAGTGCTCCATGATATAACAGCTTATTGTTTATATGACATGAATAGGTGTAGGAGTTTACTGAAGGCTGAAAACTAAAAATTCCAAATAACCCGGTTAATATTAACCTTAGAGAAAATATGTGTATAATAAACATTTACAGACAATTAAATTTACAATAATATCAGTTCCATACATTTTAGCAGATTTCCCTTAAGGGAAATCAGCTATTGAGGTCGTACTCATGACGCGATTTTCGAAAAATTTCTTCAAATGTCCATCGATCCTACCCAGGAGATGACGAAAATGAGGTCCGTTCAAAACTATATATATATATATCTATATATATATATCTATATATATATATATATATATATATATTTGTCTGTTAACACTCTAGCGGTCGCAATTTTTGTTTAATCGTCACCAAACTCGGTATTTAATCGTGTAATGTAAAAAGAAAGATCAAGTTCTTTAACGGCTGAAATCGGACCAGTGGGAGTGGGGGTTTAGAGGGGGGCATTTTCGAAAATTCGAAATATCTCCGTTATTATGCATCGGATCGAAAAATTGTATAGAACCAATCTTATTGCAAATAAAATTTACTATAAATATTGTTATATGCATTTATTCTCTATCTTGAATATTAATCGAGATATTTGCATTTGTAATCTGCGTGTGATCACGTAGGCTATGTTCGGACTTTCCGCCGAGAGCTCTGGTGGCCATTTCCATAACTATTCGTCCCTCGTGAATAGGTTTAGAGGTTAGGTTAACTGTTTTTTGGGGCTAGAAACTTCTGGGTTATTACGCCCTAAATAATGTTTTAGGTTTAGAGGTTTCTTACTACTACAGTTGTTATTAGGCAGATTTCTCTATTGTAAAACTTCACGTGGGAAATCTGCTTAGTTTACGCAGCCCCTGCGTGACGACTTTTTTTTTCGATAATAACGGAGGAATTTTGAATTTTCAAAACTCACCACCTCTAAACCCTCCTCCCCTGGTTCAATTTTAGACGTTAACGAACTTCATCTTTAGTTTTACATGAAACGTTATTTATCGAGGTTGGTAACGATATAACAAAAATTGCACTTAAATTCACATTTACCGCTAACGTTTTAGGGGCTTCAAATCTGAAATAGCGAGTATCTATTCTATCTTAAATAGTATTGGAAAGAGCGTCATCTGTGAGTCACTTCAGGAGTTAGGAAATCTGCTATATTCACGCAGCTCTTGGGATAAGGATTTTTTGGTCAATAAATGAGCTGTGCAGAGGGAGGGAATGAGGGCAGCTGTGGTATATATTAGGGAGGTTGTAGGTGATTGGCGCAAAGATGCGGGTAGCCTCTTATCAATCACCTTTTATCTCACATCGTTTGTCTACGCTCTCTCTGATAACCAGTCTACCTTACACCCCCTCTCAATGGCACATCATTTCACTCCGCTTAACGGGAGTCTCCGCGAAAAATTATACGATGCAGAGGATCAAAATAAAATAGAAAGACCGTCAGACAGGTGCTGTGTAAACTCAGCTGATTTCCTTGCTCCTGGAGTGACTCACAAATTACATTGTCTAAGATTATCTCTATTATTCCGATTTATAGCCAGGAAACATCAACAGTAAATTTGATTATAACTGGCTGAATTATTCTCAGTGAAAATCGCTTAAGAACGAAAGAAGTACAGGTTGAAGAAAATAATTCCCTTATTTTTTGAGTTAGAAAAAAAAGGTTAGTTGTAGAACACTAACTCAAGGTTGCTTGTATCAGATATTTAAGAATTCTAAGCAAAATTTCCATATGCTGGCATGCCACTCTAGTGATCTCATCTCACCATCTATTCACTATTTCTAAGTAAAAATTCAATGATTGAAATTGGAGTTTACTAGTGTTTACCGAAATGGTTAAAGTATGGTAAAGGTACTCTTTGATCTTATTCAAGATTCTCATTTTTCGAAGGCCATTGCAGTCTGGGGAACCAGTATGTGAATGGAGCTTCCAAGAAGAACGAGTGATCTGAAGTAGGACACCGAAAAGATTAATAAATTGGAAATCTGCCATTTTTGGTTAGACGTAGATAACCTGGCTCTTTGAGCTGAAAGTATGATATTTCAAATAAGCACTCGAAGGAGTTTAAGATGAATTGAAACATGTAGACATTTGTAATGAATTTGCTGAAGAAGAGATGTGAGAGTTTATACGAATAGACATATTAACTTTTAATTAGCGGTTCGTAGCCAGAGAGAAACAAGTTTTTGTCACTCCTTCCAGCAGAGATTTGAACTTTTGGTGTACTATCTAATTTGTAATCTGGACATCCTTAATATTTGTAATCTGGCTTCCTAGGAGAAAATAGGAAATTATACTCGTAAATGATTTAGATTTCATTATCTTCTAATCCGAAAATCGTATTGAAAGTATGTATAGATGGATACATATTTAATTTCAATTATATAAGTGCAAATTATGTTGTCTCAGGAAATACTAAATATGAAACCATGTTCCCCTGAAAAGAAAATGTTAACCTTATTTTTTCTTTTGATCAATTTAATCCAAGGGAAGATATATGCATATATAAATTATAATTATTTATATATATATATATATTGCACACTTGTGTGATACACACTTATATATGTATGGCAATGAATAGAAAATAAACTTAATGTGAAATTTTCTGTTCTCAGGAAATAGCAAATGTTGCAAATCTTTTCTTGAGGAAATACCCCTCCTAATGAGAAAATGATATTAATTAAAGAACGAAAGAATATAATTAAAATTACATTAAATCTTTTTGGTCATTAATAACAAAGCTTCTCGATTTTATTGATTCGTTTATATAATTAAACGTATTCATTAATGTAGTTTTCAATGATACATAATGAATGAAAACTGTCACTTTCGTAGTACATGATCCGTAAGGTGCGTAAGTGGACCATTCCTCTATAAAGTTAAAAAAAGTCCGTCACGCAGGGGCAGCGTAAACTAAGCAGATTTCCCACGTGAAGTTTTACAATAGAGAAATTTCACGAGAGCCAGTGAAGGAAACCGTCGAACTAGCTTTTGGCGGGAAAGTAACCCTCGCCCGTTAGGCCATTTAATAAAAATGCAAAATCTCGGTTGATATTCACGATAGAGAAAAAATGTATATAACAATATTTATAGTAAATTTAATTTGCAATAAGATTGGTTCTGTACAATTTTTCGATTCGACGTATAGTAACGAAGATATTTCGAATTTTCGAAATTCCCCCTCTAAACCACCTCCCACTTGTCCGTTTTCAGCCGTTAACGAACTTGATCTTTCTTTTTATATAAAACGACTAAATATCAAGTTTGGTACCGATTAAACACTAATTGCGACCGCTAGAGCTGTAACAGACAAATATATATATATAATATATATATATATATATATATATATATATATATATTAATATATACAGTTCTGAACCGACCTCATTTTCGTCATCTACTAGGTAGGATCGATGGACATTTGAAGAAACATTTCGAAAATCCCGTCATGAGTACAACCTCAATAGCTGATTTCCCTTAAGGGAAATCTGCCAATACTGTGATTAATTCACATAAGGTAAAAATTTAAGCTGTCATACTATTATTAGGTATTTCTGTCACAGTTTTCATCGAAGAGATTAAAATCAAATAAGTTTTTTGTTACTAAACACTTTCGTAGAAAGAAGTTGATATAACCATGGAAGTATATGAAATCCAGTTGTTACTTTTCGCCGAGGAGCTTACTTCCTATATATGATTTCGTAACAAGATCAAAAATAATTTTCCAATTTACCTGGCTTACCAAATTCCTTTGGACAAAAATATTTAAGGTGCATTGTCATTGGCTATAACGCCTGGTCTCAAATATTTTTTTCACCATACTACGATGTAATCAGCTGTTTTACACACCTAATTTGCGGTCCGAAAGCTACACTTCGCCGCCCTAGGGCCGAAAATGAAAATTTCATCCTAGGGCCGCAAAATCAGCTGTTTATTATTTTAATTCATTCATTTCATTATATACATTATATTAGTTTGTTTTGCTCGTATTATTGCTAACTTTTTTAGCATTTTGAAATATATCAGTTGTATTAAATGAAACACACATATGTTCATCTCTCTTTATTAACTTACATAATAACATAACGTAAAACAATCCATACATTAAACATTCATCATGTCCCCATAACCACAAGATAACCTTCTAACAAAGAGGTACACTTAACCAAAAGAATATCTTCTTTTTGATTAATGTTATATCGTATTAATATTTATTGTAGTATGGTAAAAAATAGCGTTCGTGCCTCGGGCCAAAGTGCTTTTGCCGGCCCTCGAACTTTTCATGACCTCGACTACGTCTCGGTCAAAAAATATCTCAGGCCGGCAAACGCCCACTTTCGGCCCTTGGTACGAAATATACTATAGTACGCACACTGAAGTCTGGACGCTATAGAGCACCAATCACTAATGCTATCCAGAGAACACTGTCACCTCTAAAAGACAAATTCAGAAAATTATGTATTAGTGTTACAGTACCTTGAAAAGGGCATGTTTTGATGGATTGTATATTGAACAATATTTTATGAATTTCAAAAGGGTATGTTAGTGAATTCTTCAATATACCCATTTGCTAATATGCAATTGTTGGTAATAGAGGAGATTGTGGTTCTAGGAACTAGGTAAGAGTTACTTATGGTTTGCGTTTTTCGTGTCCTTGGACTTTGCATATCTACTCCATGGTTGGAATTTGGGACGTCAGAGTTTCATTATAATCTATGACATTCCTGAGTTGGGTTCTAGGAGAAAGTAACACAACACTCTAAGCTGTAGTGAAAAAATTCTGGTTATCGTCGAGCAAATTCAACAGATTTCGAACCCTCAATCGCTCAATTGATGTCCTAAAAAGAGTCTTATTGGCGAGTTTTTGTTAACGGAAGGAGGATAAACTGTTGATAAGTGTGTGTGAGGTAGAAGGGAAGAAGGTGGGGCAGAAGTGAGAAAAGTAGAAAAAAGGGCGTGGAGTGTGTCAGGGTCTGATTGGATTACATTTAGAGGGTAATGCGGCGACACTCCTCACTCCACCCTAGGGACTCCTTAATGACCTCTCTCTCTCTCTCTCTCTCTCACTCTCTCTCTCTCTCTCTCTCTCTCTCTCTCTCTCTCTCTCTCTCTCTCTCTCTCTCTCTCTCTCTCTCTCTCTCTCTCTCTCTCTCTCTCTCTCTCTCTCTCTCTCTCCCTCTCTCTCTCTCTCGCTCTCTCTTTCACTCTCTCTCTCACTCTCTTTCTTTTCTACTTCCCTACCCCATCCTCGTTCTCTCTCGCACACACAAGCTCGCATTCCCTCCTTCTCTCTCGCCATCTCATCTTCCACTCCCTCTTGCTCATTTCAGTTACAATCATCGAAATTCCTTCCGTATTCTCCTATGACTGTAGAACTATAGCAATAAATTGGATCCTCATCTCCAGTAAAGTCGTACTCAACTAGATGTCCTAGACAATTGGAAAAAATATTGATCAGCTGCCCACAGCTCTTATTCGAAAATCCCTTTTAGGCTTAGTGCAAACTGCAAACCATGTTGGGTTATGTTTTGGCAAGCAGACATTTGGCAAGTCTCTATTTATTTATTCATGACACCACATCGAAGGTGATTTGCCCTTTTAAAAGTCGGAAATTGTACAAAGTTAAATATCATAAGTAAAATGTATAAGGGATTACAAAAAGTAACAACAAAATATACCTTAACAACGAGTAACAATAACAAATGCCTTAACAACGACTATCAAGAACAAAAGCAAAAACCAATGACAAAAGTGTAATAGCTAAACATATTATAAGACACTTCTATTTTTCTTTAAACGAGGAAGTGAGAAAGGAAGATGAGAAGGCAGTGAGGGAGTGAGCATGTGTGCGAGAGATGAGGTTTGGGGTAGGAAAATTGAGAGAGACAGAGAGATTTTATTTCGAGAGTCATTTTTTGATGAGAAACCATGATATGATGTTGATCCCCACCATCTAGCCTTAACAGATATTGTTAATTCAGTTTTCTGGGAAGTAAAATGTTTAAGCTGTCATATCTTTTTGACTTGAAAGCTTATTGTTGTTACCAAGTTTTGGTCGAACGAACATCCATTTATACCTCTTTGGAAGGACACCGTTTCTGGGAATGCGTCGTTCACACCCGTTGTGAAGTTGACAATGTCCATTGTTCTTGCAGAACGAGATCACTCTCTTAATATCTCTAGCGTCAGCTTCGGGGCACAGCTCCTTTACATAAACCACTTATGTAATCTCACAGATTCCAGGATTATTATATTTCACTGTTAATCGTAAGTGTTAATCGTTTATCCCCCATTTATGGGATATTTCAAACATTTGATCTACTGATTTTATTAAACTTCATTAAAATTATTTCATTATCATTATGTGTCTCATAGAATGTAACTACTAGGGTTTTATATATATATATATTTTACATATTTCCTTTACGTAGTAACCCTATGTGGAGGAATTTTATTTTTCTACACATCCTATGCATATTTGCATTATGTGTGCATTTTGCCAAAACTTGTAAGAATTTTTATATAATAATATATATGGATATTAAAAGATGTAAATGGATACTTTACAACAAAAAACCATTAAACATTAACAATTAAGGAAATCAATTAAATTAAATAATAAAAAAATATATATGTAATTTTAATATTATATTATCTTTTCTTCTCTCAGCTTAACCAGGTAAAATGTTATCATTGGCTATTGTTTTTAATAAATTTAAGGGTTAGAGCCATTTAAATATCTGTTTAAGTCATCATACACAAGAATTTAAATTACCTGAATTCTCCGATGACTTCTGTTGTATTCGGTATAACGACAAGGTTTTATCAAATTTACGAATGTATAATAAAACTCTCAATATTGGGCTATTCAAGTGAGTCAAACTACTCAAATTCTAATCCGTGAGTCAACTTCAGGTCTAAGAAATGAATTGATTGAACAAAAACTGGAGCGACCTGGAACTGTTTGTGGCAATTCAGTCAAGATGGTTTGAGTACTAACAATAAGAGGGAGACTCCCGAGATCACTTACGAAACTGTGGTGGTTGGTAACAAACCTGGAATACAATCGTCGAAGAGGCATTTAATTTAGAAAGAGTGGGATGAATGCAACTTAGTAAGTGAAGAAGAATTACTTGCAAGACTAGAATTGATTTCCACATTAGACGTATAAATGGAGTCAAACACTGCGTAAACTGTAAAAGGAGCTACCGTATCAAGAAAGAAAGAGGGGCGTTGGAAAAAACTAAATGTAAAACTGGATGTGCCATTGCTAGACAGAGAATTTCTAGAAATTATTCTATCGCCAGATTTAACTTATATTTTTAATTACAATTCAATCAAGTACTGCAACTGACTTCAGGGGAAATGAGTAGAGAAAAGGAAACTTGAAATTCCAAATAAATACGCAATATTCATCAAATAGTTCAATTTATATTGTACACACTGCTTGGATCGGCGCCTCAGTTTTGGAGATATCATGATTCAAGACTTGGAATTTTCAAGCTTTGTGATAAATGTTTTCAAATGAAATACTAATCGGAAAATTGTATAGAACGTAAGATGCTTATCATTTTGAGCAGAAGGTGTTTGTTTAACCGTAATGGGGTAGCAATTTCAGTAAAAGAGGAAGAAGATATGTTCCAAGTATCGTTTGATCCTACGCTAGAACCGTGTCATAAATATTAGTACAAAATTTGTATTGCTTTGTTATGTTTTAAGTTAACAGCATTAGTGGCTTATTTGATATTTTGAAACATTTCAAATACACTAGAAATTAGACTGAATTACCGATAAAAGTAATTAGACATGTGGACAAACGGATAACATGGATCTCGAACCTACATCTTCAACATAACTCGGCCTATTCAGTGGTTCCAAAGGATTTAGTCACTGTTAGAAAACAAGGGGTTTGCCCTCCCGGTTCGGATTGAAGGAAATTATCCTTAAATTGAAAATGGACTCAAAATCTCAATTCTTCCTAAAGGCTAAGCAGCTTAAAGGAACATAATGAACTTTTATATAGAACAGGAAGGAAGAACATATGTGTATAAATGTGGGGCATATGAGGGGGAAGACGTTGTAAGAGAAGGAGAGGTAGCCGGAGCATATAGAACCAGCTGATCTATATTCGAGGGAGAGGGTGCGGTGTGCTGTGAAATAAACCGTGCAAATTGAAAGTTCCCGCCAGATTTAACATACCCCTCTCTTCCTTTATCATCTCTATAACCGGATTCGCTCTCCTGTCTCCTTCATAAGGTTAGTCCCATCGCTTCCTTTCCACTACTTCTTGTCTTCTTCTCTCTCCGGAGTGTCCTCCCTCCCCCCGCACTTCATCCCCTGCCCATACTCGTTTCTCATTGATCCCGTCGAAAAGAATCCTATCTTCAAATAGGGTAAAATGTTTACTATACGCTCGAGAGGAAAGCTATGCAAGTTATTTGTCAGACTTTTACAATATAGCTACATTTCAATTCTCCGAAAGACTCCGTGCGTCGTGACTGACTCTATCCTCCCAGAGATGTTTTAGCAGATTTCCCTTAAGGGAAATCAGCTATTGATGTTGTACTCATGACGGAATTTTCGAAAATTTTATTTATATAAATATTATTTCGAGGGGGGGGGGTTTAAAGGGGAGGATTTTCGAAAATTCGAGATATCTCCGTTACTATACGTCGGATCGAAAAATTGTACAGAATCAATCTTATTGCTAATTAAATTTACTATAAATATTGTTATATACATTTATTCTCTATCTTGAATATTAACCGAGATATTTGCATTTTTATTAAATCTGGGTGGCTAACGGACGAGTGACTTTCCCACCAAAAGCTAGTTCGGCCGTTTTCTTAACTGCTCGACTCTCGTGAAATTTTTTCTATTCTAAAACGTCACGTGGGAAATCTGCTTAGTTTACGGAGCCCCTGCGTGACGGACTTTTGTTGTTCTTTCAGTCTAGAGGAATCTTCGTTGTCCATTTTAGACAGGAGTTCGGCGGACATGGATGGATTCACTATCCATCAAAACATGCCCTTTTGAAGGTACTGTAACGCTAATCGATAATTTTCTGATTTTTTCTTCTAGAGGCGACAGTATATGCTAGATTTTATTAGTGACATTGGCGTTATATAGTCCCTAGACTTGCGTAATAACAAATTAACATTTTAGTCTAGTCGTAACTGTAAAGACCATCGAAAAGTCCATTACAATGCAACTTAGATATTATAGTCTCTTTACTTCAATCATCGGCTTTTGATTAAGGAAAGGCTACAGGAAACGAATTTAGTAATCCACGTAGATTGGAAAATAATTTTTGATCTCATTACGAAATAATTTCTAGGAAATGAGCAAGACCCACGCCGCAAAGTAGCAACAGGATTTCTTATACTTAAATTATTCGACCAACTTCTTTTTATCAAATTTTTAGTGAGACTTTGGGATTCATTGCTTGGGGTCCATGCTTACGTCCTGGAAAATCCCATCAAGAGATGGATTGGAGGCTTTCCTCTGTTAATTTATCTTATGTTAAAGCTTTCGAATAAGGTTGTTTCACATCAAAGCTCAATCTATAAGTTCCCTGGTCAGTTACTATCTTTTCTAAATCAAATTAATTGTAAAAATCGTTTTTACTCCGATTTTTAATGGTATAGGTCTTAATCCATATTTGGTTTAATCATAAGTTAATTCATCTATTAAATAAGTATTATTTCTGAAATATCGTATAATATTTCAATGAATTTGAATTGTTATTTATTTTATATTTTATGATGGTCGAATATAATTATCTTGATTAGTTTACGTTTGCTGGTAAATTGCTTTGAAAGCCTAGGAAATTATTTATTTAGGACAGAGGTATTTATGGAGATGAAAAGTTAATTTTCATCTTTCGACATTTGTTTGTGTTTTTTTTACATTTTTAAAATTATTTATTCTATATTTTTTAATTACTAGTTATTTATTTGTTTAGGCCCTTCACCAGTATAAAACTATCAAAGGAGGAGGGACTCATTATAGTCTGAGGTATTGGTTCTAAGTTCTGACCTCAGTCGGTGTTTATAGAAGAAAGTATACAGGTATAGATAACTTATATTTTTAATTACAATTCAATCAAGTACTGTAACTGGCTTCTGGGAAAATGAGTAGAGAAAAGGGAACTTGTAATTCTAAATAAATACGCGATGTTCATCAAATAGTTCAATTTATATTGCATGCACTGCTTTCATCGGCAAACTGAGGCGTAGTTTTGGAAAAATCACTTCTCAAATTTTGGAATTTTCAAGTTTTTTGATAAATGTTTTCAAATGAAACACTAATCGGAAAACTGTATAGAACATAAGATGCTTATCATTTTAAGTAGAAAGTGTTTGTTTAACCGTAATGGGGTATCATTTTCATTGAAACTGGAAGAAGATATTATCCAGGTATCGTTTGATCCGACTGATCCTACGCCAGGAGCGTGTCATAAATATTAGAACAAAATTTATATTATATTGTAATTTTTTTTTAGTTAACAGCATTACTGGTTTATTTAATCTTCTGAAACATCTCAAATACACTAGACGTTTTCTTCTCTCTCATGAGATAAGAGAAATTAGAGGTTAAAACTTTTGCACGAAGCTGTGGAGCGTTTCTGTTATAAATATAATAATAAAATTAAATCGCAGTTCTTTATATGATAATGAAGGCTTCAGTAAAAGTTAACATATCAAATCTCCTCTCGTTTTTGTGATTCATAAACAGTGTCTTTCCAAACCTAAACTCTTATTCTGATTAGAAGTGAGGCTAGATGTAAAATTCGATGAAACCTGAACAGGAATCCCATTAATAAGGCGGCATGAACTTGCATATCATCTGCTGACCTCACGTGGCATCTAAAATTTAATCATTTAACGATAGACTCTCAAGATAGGAGAGCATGAGGGCGAAAGGTCTGCGAGGCCACCGTAATGCAGTAGAAGGACTAGGGCAGCTCGTAAAGAGTGACCTAAGCAAAGAGGTATGGAGATTAGGGCAGGGGCAAACAAGCAAGGGATCTATATGGATTTGTACTAGCCACTGACCAGCAGTTAACAATTTAGATAAGGGAACCATAACCATGGGCATACACCGTATACCATCATGCCATCCTATACATACCATCAACACTATCTCTCCCGACTCACCGACCGTTCTCTCCACAATGTTAGCTCTTATGCCCCCCACCCCACTGCATCCCCTTCAAACTCGCCCTTCTCGGGGTTTTTTTTTAATACCCCACCTTTTTTTTTTTTTAATTCCACCGACGGAGAGAGCATTAGCTAAATTGCTCTGATTAAAACTAATGGGGTAATAATTTCAGTGTGTTCTGAGAGTTTGGTGGACACGAGTAAACATGACCCTTAGTATCTGGCAGTGGAGGGTTGGTGTCTGGGAGAAAAAAGTACAGTATGAAAGGGTGTCTGAAGTACGTTCGAACTGATAAAAGTAATATTTTTTAACTCTCTACCACTACATATTTCATGTTTACGTATACCACAGAACAAATAGGGTTTTCTCTATAGGTGGAAAATTCACGCATTTATGGATAAGTACTACTTTAAAAAATTATGCATATACTAGGGAATACTTAAGAGACGACGTGATTAAAATGACATTTTACTATAATATATGGCAATTTTTGTATGGGGTGAATGTAGTAATTTAAAATTTTTATTATTTATTAACGTCCCCTTTTTGCTACTTAGGCTATTTGGGACAGGGTATCTATAGGTTACCACCCTTTTCTAGCCAGGGTGGGATTTTAGGACGTTATTTAATGATTTTCGTCACTAAATAATTTCCTTTGCCCAGGCGAGAATCGAACTCGGCACTCTAGGTTTACCATGTGAGATAATTATAATACTATACAAGATCTTTTTAAAAGCTATTCAATGAATCACAGTTACACACAAAGTCGTAATTATTTATTAACGTCTACTTTTTGCAACTAGGGATAATTGGGACGGGTTATCTACAGGTCACCACCCTTTTCTAGCCAGGGTTGGGCTAAGGATTTTTATTTAATGAATTCCGTCCCTAAATAAATTCATATTCCCAGGCGGGCATCGAACTCACCTCTCTAGGTGAATTGATTTACTAATGCGACTAGCTTCTGAATTTAGAAAACAAATGATTCCTCCATCAAAAGGTTTGAAAAAAAAATAACACGTTTTGTATTATTTCGACTTCATCTTGGCTCAGAATTACCATGTGAGTAAGTCATAGGCCTATACACTTATTAAACCTAACGTTGTGGATTCAAAGGGGGCAGTAGGAATTCATTTTGTGACTAACTCAATAAATAAAAGAGTAGTCCTACCATGGCTACAATCGTTTGGTAATCTGTAGATAACTCACCCCACTTAGCAACACTATTTCAAATCGGAAGTTAAGAAATCTAACACTAATGCTTCAAAAGGAGTTTTTAAAATAATGAAAAAAGTGTTAACATTTAAAAATATCATGGTAGATTTATTTGATTTGAGAAATTTCTTCTCCATTATGGCAAAGACGATAACAAGTTCACTGTGCAGAGTCATCTGCTTACTTCTGATTCTTTGCGTGTTCTGCCCAAAAATAGTATCAAAACTGGATTATCCCTCCGTCACCAGCAGGCCACTCCAGTTTTCCATTGCAATAGTTCAATTTCTTACTTTAATACTTAACAACTAGTTTTATAAACTTTGAACACACCTCCAAAAATTGAGCTTGGAAAAAAAATCAGGAACCAATAAGCATGTTCTCATATCACCCACGACATACTCTGAATAATCCTTACTCTCTCGTCCAATTTTACTATGTCTGTTCTCCCATTTTCTAGAAAACTTATTTTCATCATGTTTTATCATTTGTTATTATTTTTTTTATAATATAAGAATTCAATTTTCTAATTCTACAGACATTGCCAAAAGTGGCAATACATGCAAAACGCCAGAAAATAAAAACATCTACCACTTTTATTTTCGTCTGTATGTACATTCCCTAATGAAAATGAGTCTCGAAATGTTTTTAAAAAGACAAATACTCTTTGAAATTCTTATCAAAAAGATTGGATTCACTGCAACACTCAATCAAATACTATAATACTCTTCTTTATATATGCGTTTGTGTGTCGCTCTAAAATCAGAGATAATACGAGGAGCTACTGAATTTGATATTCTCAGGAGGGATGGCAATTTTTAACTATTTGTAGAATTGTATTCGCATAAATAAATCAGATTTGACAAAACCAAAAAAATCACTTTTACTTTGGGCTCCTATGAAGAAGCTAATTAATTACAGAGAAGAGAAAACTTGAAGAAGAGCAACAAGTATTGCAATTTTAAACAAACCTCCATGTCTTATTATTAGTAATTATTCGAATTAAACAGCTGCAAAAACTGGTGTGAGGAAGAAATAATGCTTATAGCTATATTACTGTAATAATAAAATCTATTTGAATCCGGCATTCAAGTTTCCGCTTTCCACATGAAGAACTAGTCTTCACCAGATTCCAAAGAGATTATTCATTCAATATAGAACTTTACATATACGGTCAGAGAAAGGTGCCTATAAACATAAATTTATTCTGATTACTCAACGGAAATACATTATGAAGCACTGGTTAATATTAATATTTTTTTACGAAGAGCGAAATTTTATGAATTTGCTGTGATTCAAACCGGTGACAATGTCAACCTTTTAAAGAATGTTGCATAGTTGTTATAAACTTAATAATCTTTTTTCGTAGTTTTTTTTAAGCCAATAGCGCGCAAGGGAATAAAATATACTATTGTTGAATACATCAGGAGATATTGTCTTCTGTAGGCTTTTAAAGAACGGAAATCCAGCAATAAGTGTTAATAACCATTGCAAATAAATTGGTCACACCACTTACAACCCAGTATGAGTAATGGGTATAGTTTTTATGTAGTCGTACTTGAGTCTGTTGAGACACTAAACTTAGGTTAATTTCTGGTTCTGGAATAGGATAACTAGAGAATCTAAAGAGGTGGTTGGAAATAGTGTTGAAGACCAGTTCAGTACCTATAGAGCAGTTTTGACACCCTTCCTAAAATTCTAATAATTTGGTCCATAATTCATATTTTCTGGTAGGGAAAATCACAAAAATTTCCCCAATGAAGTTAGAATAAGCGAGCTTTTTTACTTGTGAAACCCAGATAAAGTCAAGATTGAACTTCCTAGTATCCAAGGCTACTATTGTCAAGCATTTTTGAGGCAACCGATGTTCTAAAAATACTGATATTCACATATAGAAATTTTATTAAAATATACCATCAAAATTGGCGCACGCCCAGTCAAATTCGTTACTGACTTCAATTAAACTCTTTTATTATTTTTTGGATTCAGAAAAAAATCAGTATTAAGCAGGAATATTTGTACTCTCATAGCTTTATGTTTATTTAATATACAGACTCCTTTCATATCGTTATCAAGGTACAGATGGTATCTCACCAACTCCCAGCTGCTTTTTAGCAGATTTCCCTTAAGGGAAATCAGCTTTGAGGTTGTACTCATGACGGAATTTTCGAAATTTTTCTTCAAATGTCCATCGATCCTACCTAGTCCTAGTATATGACGAAAATGAGGTCAGTTCAAAACTGTATATATTTATATATATATATATATATATATATATATATATATATATATATATAGATCTATCTATCTATCTATATATTTGTCTGTTACCGCTCTAGCGCTCGTAATTATTGTTTGATCGTTACCAAACTCGATATTTAGTCGTTTTATGTAAAAAGAAAGATCAAGTTCGTTAACGGCTGAAATCGGACCAGTGGGAGGGGGGGTTTAGAGGGGAGGATTTTCGAAAATTCGAAATATCTCCGTTACTGTACGTCGCATCGAAAAATTGCACAGAGACAATCTTATTGCAAATTAAATTTACTATAAATTTCGTTATATACGTTTATTCCCTATCTTGAATATTAACCGAGATGTGTGCATTTTTATTAAATTTGGGCCGATAACGGATTTTTGAATTTCCCGCCAAAATCTAGTTCGGCCCTTTGCCGTAACTGTTCGGCTCTCGTATGGAGATTTCTCTATTGTATAACTTCACGTGGGAAATCTGCTTAGTTTACGCAGCCCCTGCGTGACGGACTTTTTTATTTTCAAAATCATAACGACTTCGTCTAAATGCAAATATTTCATGAAACATAGTTGACAATTTCCAAGAATGTCTGATGTAAAACATTAAGTGAGAAATCTGCTTTGTTTACACATCACCTGTGCGGGGGGAGGGGGGCTTATAAAGAATAGGTAGTAGTAAACAGATCGTTGTAGGAGTAGGAGGGAGAGGTGGGGAATGAAGAGAAGTTTTGCCCTGATTCGATAAGCGAAGGGCGGGAGGCAATCACTGTCCCTTTGATATTTATTACCCTAGCCCAGGGACTCCGGCCCTTTGCACAACTGGAACTAATCAATCCCCCATTAGGGCTATCACAGGCCAACACAGCTCTTCAACGGCTCCCAACCTCGTTTCGCTAACAGATCCGAACAAAACTTCCCCAAGAAGAGTCCCTGGTTCCATATTGTTCCTTTCAAGGACACACAAACAAAATAAAGACAGCTGATTGGATCACATTATTAAAAATTTGAGCTTTGAAGAATATGGCAAAAGAAAGATTTCCATCCACTTTTCAGATCGTTCCATTGAAGATAATGACAGGAGATAATCTCACCATTTTTCCCTAACGTGTTCTTTAATTTTCCAGGAATGGAAAATACCGACTTCGTAAATCATTGAATATTTATTCTTAACTACTTAAAGGCGTTGGTTATCAATAAACCCAAATTAAAACTTATCTTGTCACCTCTACAATGACAATATATCAGAACATATTTTCAATCACGGCAAAAACACATTTTATTTCTTCTATTAGCGAGAGTGCCAAATCGGGTGTGCCAAGTGATTTTTAAGTTGAGTTAGGTTATAAAATAAGACTTTAATGCTATACTGGGCTAGCGAAATTGCCTAGATCTCATTTATTGATTTCCATTTTTTAAAGCAAATATCTTTGGATAAATGTCCATAGAAGTCTCGAAAACCTGCTTTATGTAATAATGTAAACAGAATATATATATATATATATATATATATATATATATATATATATAATATTTGAATTTGTGTGTTTTGTTTTCGCTCTAGCATCCAATTGGTAAAATAGTACGTCGCAAAATGTTGTATTCTCCATATCATTCGGTCAAGTCCCTCACAAAAGAAGAAACATTTGTTGGTCCTCGACAATTAATTTTGAAGTGACGTACAAATGAAATACATAACTCACAGACGTCATCTGTGGCATTCCGGCGATAGAGATACATATTCGACTACAGCTTTATTTTCTTTTTAATGCTGTTTTTTTACATTAAAAAATTATGATGCATGCCCGTTCACGTGATAAGAATGAAAATAGATAAAGAATATCTACAGCAAAATTATACTTGGAAATTTGTCTAGTTTACACTGTTTCTGTAAGAGTCGCAATTTTTTCACTTCCTAGTAGGTAGTAAAAGAAATTTAATAATCGCAAGATTTTTCGGTTTCTGGTTTTAACAAAGTACTGCATTTTGAAACTCTTTTACCCCTCATTTGCTCTTTTTGAAGGTTAAGCTTAACCCTTTCATACATTTCACATAACTCAAATACACAAATTTTTTTGAGTTATGTATTTCTCACGGACTGGAATTTGGTGGTCGTCTAGAAAGCTAAATCCAAAGAAACAGACATTATATTTTACATTCCCTGAAAGTTAAAATAACTTCCGTCACACTGGGGCTGCGTAAAATAAGCAGATTTCCCTCGTGAAGTTTTACAATAGATAAATCTACATACTTGTAACACAATAGCACTGTCAATATCAAGTGAATAAATACAAACGATAATAAGAAATCTCCCGATGTGAAGCGTCTGAAATATACCAAACAGGTCTGCCTATCATTTCCGAAGAGAAAAACATTTACTGAAATATATATGAATATAACAAATTAATTTAAAACTATTTGCTATATCTATTATTGTAATTAATAATGAATCAGAATAATTTTTATATAAGTCACACAAATTGTAGTATTCCAAGAACTTAAAACGGGGATGGGGGATCAACAGAACATATTAGCATGTATCTCGTATAATAAAGATCTCTTGAAAACAACATTTGGTATTTAAGCTTCAAATAAAGTCCTTTATTATATAACATCATTATATAAAAAAGTATTGTTTAAATGACTTGAGTAGAAGTGGTCGTTTGCTGAAGGCTGAAAAATTTAAATATCTCGGTTAATATTCAAGATAGAGAATAATTGCATATAACATTATTTGTAGAATACATTTAATTTGCAATTAGAATAGTTTTATACAATTTTTCAATCCGACGTATAGTAACGGAGGTCCTCTATATCCGCACGCCTTCCACTGGTCTGATTTTTGCCGTTAACGAACTTCGTCTTTAGTTTTGTATGAAACGCTTATATATGGAGTTTGGTAACAATAAAACAATAATCGCGACCGCTAGAGCGGTAACAGACAAATATATAGATACAGTTTTGAAAGGACTTCATTTTCGTCATGTCGTAGGTAGGATCGATGGAAATTTGAAGAATTGTTTCGAAAATCGCATCACGAGTACTACCTCAATAGCTGATTTCCCTTAAGGAAAGTCTGCTAAAAGATCATCTTTAGGTTGAAGTAAGAATAGAAGCAAGCTCTTGGTCATATTTCTCGACGAGCTGCAGATGGAGGAGTGTACTATGACTAGGTATCATATGGTAGTGAAGGGATCTACTTGTTTACCATGGCTGGAGAACTGGCTCAGCACAACCAGAGACTGATAGTGGACTCCATGCTCAGCTTTATTCCAGACACAATTCCCTGGAACTATATCGCCACCACCACCGACCCCCCCCCCTCCCTCCCCACTTACTCATTCTAAGTCTTCGTCTTAACATTGCGCCTCTCATTAAAAGTACACGGGGGCTGGGTAGACCAAGCAGGTTTCCCACCTGTTGGAATGGCGCACTGGTGATCTCATCTTTCAATCTATTCTCTATAACAAGAAGAGTTAGACATTTAGAATTCAAAATCATAAATACCACGTCCCACCGAAAAATAATTGTACATATCTGACACAGTAAATGTTCAAAACAAAAATTATTAAGATTTTAAGCTTCGAGTGATGTAATTCATGGTTAAACCGTTTATAATTAATATGACATTAAGTAGGGAAGGTGGTTTCCTGAGAGCTGAAAACTAATAAATGAAAATATCTCGGTTACTATCCAAATATAACATCTATACGGACTTAAATTAACAATAAGATTGGTTCCCAATACAATAATTTTTTCGATCTGAAGCATAATAACGGAGATATTTCGAATTTTCAATATCCCCTATCTATACTTTCCTTCCCCTGCTGTCAGCCCTTAACAAACTTAATCTTTAGAAATATAGACTTTGGTGAATACTAAACAATAATTGCGACGGCTGGAGCTTTAACAGACAACTATGTATATGTATATAAATATATTTACATATATGCATAGCCTGTTGATAACCCGTCCCAATTAGCTTGAAAAAAACTTTAACAAATAATATATGTATAGGATCGATGGATATTTGAAGTATTCTTTGATCTGAGGTTCTTAAAACATGATATTTATAACAATCTTAAACTAGCTTTTTATTCAGTCCATCTTAAGCTAGCGATTTTGGTCACCAATAATGACAATTTCAAATATTCAATTTCCAAAGACTCAGCACATCTAGTCAGTGGTTTGAAGAGGAGCAACTCCTTTTCTATAATACAACTGAATACTAGACGCTCCACTGGTAATGTTGAAGTAAAAGTGGTGGCTTAGCACTCTGGAGAAGGAACACAAGTCAAGATATTCGTTTATCACACAATATAAAATACTAGGAGGCTAGGGTAGGCGAGATATGTGCTAGAAGTAACTCAAACGGCACTAGATACAATGACAATGAATGTGATAGTGGGGAGTTGCCACCGAGGAATAGACGTGGTAATGATGAAATGATGGACACTACTGACATCCACGCACTAGATAGGAAAATAATCCCACGAGATAAAGACAAGAGGAGAAGAAGAATAGTGGCTACAGAAAATGAAAAAGGAATTACCTTGGTCTCTGGTTTAATTTTAGCAGATTTTCTTTAAGTGTAATCAGCCATTAAAATATATATAAACAACACAAAATAAGCTGATGCTGACCTCTTTCTGAGGGTACACTTGTATGTATGGTCAGCCTATTCACTTTCTTGGAAATATTTTTTTTTTTTTTTTTTAATTTTGTTTATATGGCATTTGAAAATTTGGAATCTTATAAATTGAATGACACAAATTTGGGAGGTACCTCAGGTGAAAGTGCAGCTTAATATTTCATGTTTATTTTTTATATAAATTATGATTGACATTTCTTATCGATGATTTTAGGATTAATTTTGATAAGTCCTTGAGATCATCTTTTGCCAGTCCATTTTCTATTAATGTCTTCGCTGTTTTTTGATGGCGGATTCCTCTTGAGTCGAACAATAGCCCCATAACCGGCCAGTCTTGGATTTCATATTTTTCTGAGAAATAGAGCCAACGTGGTTCGTATCCCATCTTCCTTCTCTTGGTCCACCTCTTCAGCTTGATTTTTGTTCATCTCAAAATGGCCGGTACAATCCAGAATTAAGCCCTTCTTTTCATTTTTCTTGATGGCTACAATGTCTGCTCTTCTCGGAATGCCGTCTAACGAATTGTAAGTCACCTCTTCCAATATATCCCAATTTAGGTGCTTCTTTAGTGCTCTATAGGTTGCAAGTTTTGATTAATCGTTATCAAACTCGATATTTGAATAATATGAACGGCACAGTTTCTGACTACGAGCTAAATTTTCAGTGTCATCTTAGAGAGAACCTCTCAGGACCAGAGATTCTTTGATACATCTTCTTCCTTAAAATATTTGTAGTTGAGATGTAAGTAAAATCTACGAGGAGATTATCTCTCACACTGCAAAACCTTGTCAAACGTTCATCACTCGCCAATGGAGAAGGTTATGCAATAAGTGATTTTTTTGAATTGAGTTTTTTTTTTTAATAATTAGTAAAACCTGACTAAATACAAAAAGGTAGAAACTAAACACGGGATGATACAATTAAGAGCTATCCGAGGCAGAGATATCCTTAAGAACCTAAGGTAGGTTGAGGTGATGGCCTTCTTAATACTAAACAATAATTTAGGGACTGAAGTAGGGAGACTTTGCATAAGATAGGGCTGCTAAAAACCCGGCAGAGAGGTTGCCCCCAGCTGATAAGGCGGCGGCAAATAATAAAAACTCATTCCGCCGCCCCCTCCCTCACTCCCGCCTCCAACCTCAGCCAAATTAAATGCCCTTTATACGCTCTCTATAACTTTATTTGTCCTCTCTTTATTGGAGCTCTTCAGAGGGAGCACGGCTCTTAAGAGGACACTCTTAAGCTCTTAAGCAGATTTGGGTATGGACGAGTCTCTCACAACCCTCTTCTGAGTGGCAGTAATTTCCGTAAGGTTAATTATTTTTCAAAGCTTGTTTATATACAAGTCAATGTAAATCCAACCTTGGAGTGGAGAAAGAAGAATATCTGCTGGGCATCTTTCTTAATCTTTATTTCATTTTAGTAAATGTAAAGGATATCGGAAGGATATGGAAGGATTTCAAGACACACTTTATTTTGTTTGTTTTTAAAATTTCCTCTCACTTGAAAAGAACAATATGTTCTATTTTTGAGGCTGCATTGCTGGGGAGTATTTTCATTGTGAGGACTCGCCTATCTGCCCAAGCGGTTTGAATTTTTGTTGTTATGCAAATTTTCGATGGAAATGCGTCCCCAATTTTTCGGGAAGGACAAAAATTGGAAGACACGCAATTTTTACAAGATAGTGGATTTTATATGATACCATGTGATTGCGGTAAAGTTTATGTGGGAGAGACATGTAAGAAAACTGCTACAAGAGTCAACAAACACATAGCTGATCTGAAACACCAGGGAACAAAGGCATCCACCATAGCTAGACACGCAAGTATTTGTTCTCACCAAATTAAATTCGATGAGACAAAAGTTCTACATAGAGAACACCACCTCGGTAAAAGATTGGTCCTGGAAGCTCTCGAAATTAACAAGAGGACAAATAAATAAACGGCGTGGACAGTGTCATACTCTCTGAAACGTGGAAAGCCATATTAAAATAAAATCCAAGAAATACATATGATTGAATGAAGTAGCTGTTCATATTAAATTAATGTCCGACGAAGATGGACGCATTTCCATCAAAAATTTGCATAACAACCAAAATTCAAACGCTGAAGCAGATAGCAGAACTCCTCACGTTAAAAATATTTTCATTTATATAAAGAAAAAACAGGCAGGTAGACCGAGGATTGAGAGAGAGAGAGAGAGAGAGAGAGAGAGAGAGAGAGAGATGCTTTATTGTCATTGGACCAGAGGTTCTCTCATACAGACAATCGGAATTAAAACATAAACATTAAAATATACATAAAAATTTAAAACTAATATAAAAATGGTTTTGTCGTATCCCCATTTCGTTAAAATGATTATTGCAGGCCCATCTAAATGATGATGCTGCTTATATTAGAGATAGGTAAAGCGTTTAACTCCCTTGCAGCAACAGCTGAGAAAGACAGGCGATATATTTTGGTTCTGCAGGCTGTCAGTTGGAAATTATTTACCAATCTTTCGCTATTCACAAAGAACGAAACCTTCATAAAGATTTCTGTGCACTCCAAGTTCCAGAGTCTTCAAGTACTCTGCAAGTCGATATATATATATATATATATATATATATATATATATATATATATAGAGAGAGAGAGAGAGAGAGAGAGAGAGAGAGAGAGAGAGAGAGAGAGAGAGAGAGAGAGAGAGAGAGAGAGAGAGGAAGAGGGAAAAAGAAATAGATTTATGATTATCATACATGTGAATATTGGAATATTTTTGTGTATTGTGATGCAATAGTATTTGGTTTTATGTTCTTTGACAAGCCTTGCTATAACAGTGAAGAAGCTCTATAGGCATGGAAGAACATTTGCAAGAAAAATGAAGAAGAGTTTAAAGAGTAATTTGAAACATTTATTTATTTGTTTAAAGAAATATAATTTAATTTTCTCATGCATGAATCAATAAAAATTCATTTCACTTGCATTCCATTATTACAAGGAAACAAAAATATAATTACCAAAATGGAAAGTATGCACGTCTCATTTCACAGCTATTTTTTAAAAGCGTTTTGTTTGTCGTGATAAGTAGATTTATACTTCATAGATAGAAGTGATAAGTAGATTTATACTTCATAGACTATCTATTCATTCGTAAGTGAAAGTTGAGAAGTTGTTTATATTTACTGGATCAGGGGAGGTGGGGAAACTGGTCACGCCTGGAGCTGGTAATCGAGCAAAAACAAATAAGGTCAGCCAAAAAAAAAAGTATGGAAAAAAAATTAGGCGAGTCTGGAGATGGTTGAAGAGACTTATGGTGACGCATTCTACCCTCAGAAAGCTCTCTGTCTGTCCCTGCACAGCGGTCCTTTCACGGAGACCTGCCCGGAGAGAAAAAAAAATATCAGACGCTCTCCAACTGACATATTTATTAAGATTTCAAACTTATTGGGCTCATATTGTATAGCAAGGGGGCAATTTGTTTTTCTTTGGAGGTCTGAGAGATAGAAAAGGGATTAGGCAAGTATTCTGACTAAAGCTGACAGGACTGGTAAACACATAATTCTGAGTTTTTGTTGGAGTCTTAGAACTAATTCTCGGAAGAGTTAGTAACGCACAGCTCAACAGTCCGTCAGCTAGGACACATGCTAATTGAAATTCACAAAATATATGAACTTATAAATTAGGCATAGTAGCAAGAGGTGGACGTTAATAAATAATAATAAGAAATAAAATCAAAACAGATGGTAAGGCATTATTTTTATGAACTGAGAAAGAAAAAAATTGAATTAAACATCAACAACAAACAAATCAAATTTTAAAAAATTAATAAAAGAAATAAATGATTCTATGTAAATTTAATATGTAAAAGTATAATGACTAAGAAAAAATATTCCAAAGAAATACGGTATAATAAACCTAAAAAGAAGCCCTGGATGGCAAATTGATATTCCACCCACTCACTAACCTATAGTATTAATACTAATGAGTGCTTTATGGAGTGCTCAACTTTTAATTACAGAGAATGAATGGGTCACTCCGAGAAGAATATAGTAATAAACTGTCTTGTAATAAAGAAAATCAGTGCCAACGTTTAAAAAAAAAAATGTACTTTTGCTCAAAGGAAAAACTAAAGACGTTCAAAAATCGTTGATTAATATGAGAATGTATACAGGCGTGCAGTTGGTAGCTGCTTTAGTGTAAAGGGAGTCTTAATGTTTCAAGAAAAAGTACACCATATTCTATTTTTTAGGGAATCAAAATTAACAATAAGAGAAAGGCCTAAATTCTTTATTGTGGGGACTTGAGTATAATAAAATATTTAGATCAACAGGTTTCAAAAATACATATGGTATAGACTTGAATATCCATCCATGGATTCAGAGCTGTATTAATTACTGTCACTAGTAATCCGTACTATGGAATGGCTCAAAGCGGATTTCCTTGAAGAGGCTACAGTTTGTACTTTCCACTCACTATCGAGTAGAACTCCATAGTGGTAAAAGTTCATATTAACTATTTTTTAATTAAAAAACTGATTCCCACTCTTCTGTATACAGTCAGCCTTTATATACAAAGTAAATATAAGAAATTTAGAGAGGTCCTCCTTTGCAGCCCTCAAAACAGCGGTTCTGTTTTCCGTTGGGCTTATCTGCTTCATTCTTGTAGGATCTCCTGTTTACACGACCTAGGTTTAACAGCTACTGGTGTTGAGTGGGAGGAAGGTATGTGTGTGGAGATGGACGAGAGCTAGACGAGATACTGGGCACCCCGTTCAAGGTGTAAGTGGCTCCGAGGAGAAAAAACTCCAGTTATGCTAAGAGCGTTCGTCCTGAGGGCTGCCCTGATGGCCAAGATAGGGCATGGCCTAGTCTCAACCCTTCTCTGCCCCCATCCCTGTCTCTCTAGGGGATGATGTAATTTAAACTTTCAGTATAAACATAACCATTACCATAAGCGAGAAACTAAGTCATGGCTGCCAACCATTGAAAGTGGGAATAGAAGAGGGCTATTTCCAAAATGTAAAGAAAATTTTTATTACATACATGCAAATAAAAAACAAATGGGTTTAATTCGATTTTAATCAAAATATTTGTATTTTCTTAATCGGTAAATGTCCACAATATAATTCATGTCAGTGAGTTATGCCGGCAAATCAGTGCCACACAAATATAAAGAAAAATTTTAGCAATAACTTCGAAAAACTTATTGATACTCCCCATCCACTCCACAGTTCTACTATTGTATATAGTCTCTTTGTAGTGTATTGTCATTTCAGGATGAAAAAATTATTTTATCATCATACAACTATTACTTACAGCCAAAGGAATAAATTTCATTGACTGAATTATTTTAAAGGAAATAAGTTTATTTTATTTCAAAGGACTTTGTACAATTTTTGACTTCTGAAAGGGCAAATCACCTGTGATGTCCATAAATAAATGAATAAATAAATGTTCAATGGAAAAGTATGTTGTTGTAGATCAGATGTTTAGTAGTTCAGTTGTTTGGAGAGATCAGATGGTTGTAGGTTGATGTATGAGAACATGACGTTAATATAAAGTTTGTGGTTAAAAGTAGAAAGTGTATAAAGTATTACAATTAAGTTATTTGCAAACATAACAGTTTTCCTAATTTTTTTTCCTTAAATTTTGCTACACAGTCCTTATAGGTCTTTATTTTCAATATTTCCTCATTTAGCTCTCATCTCTACTAAAATAAGACAATGCTTACTATATTAAATTTTGAGACCATTAGGTGCAGGTTTATCTCAGAAAAGAATCAAGTCTTGATTTTCCCTGAATTTTCTGTTATGAATATTATTCATTATACCTTTCATTATATTCGAAATATTAATTATCTATATGGATTTTTGATTAATATAATTTAATATATTTGTGTTATAATTTCATATATATATATATATATACATATGATGCTTTAAGTCATAAAACAGGTGAGACATATTAATTTCTTCCAGCCAAAATCGTTTATGGTTAAACTACACGAACCGCAACAATGAATCCATTTGATACCCTCATAAATACAAAATGCCCTACTTATAAGTACAAATAAAAAAGTCCGTCACGCGGGGGTTGCGTTAACAAAGCAGATTTCCAACGTGAGTCACGTTTTTGTCTTTATCTCAAAACATAAAAGTTCAATGAGAACAATACTTGGTATTTAAGTTCCAAATAACGTGCTTCATAATATAACAGCTTATTATTAATATGACATGAGTAGGAGTGGGGGTTTACTGAGTGCCAAAAACTAAAAAAATGCAAATATCTCGGTTAATAGTCAAGATAATGAACATAAGCACATATCAACATTTATAGAACATTTCATTTGCAATAAGATTGGTTATATACAAATTTTCGATCCCACGCACAATAACGGAGATTTTGAGAATTTTCGAAATTCCACCCTCCCACTGGTCCGATTTCAACCGGCTCAAGAAATCTTTATTCTTCATTTTTACATAAAACGTATAAATATCGTGTTTCATATCTATCAGACTATTATTGCGACCGCTAGAGCCAGGATAGTAAGAAAATTCCTCAACGTCTAATGAAGTAACAATTTTTAAAGGTTTCAAGGAAACTCAGAGTAAGTACTGTCATAATTATTACTATTATTTATTTTTCCTGGGTATTACAGGCCAATGTAGCTTACTTTCACCAATTTTCATCGCCAAGAGGTGGTGGTCTTTAAAAGAAAGTGAGCTGGACTAACACAAAGACAGGGCGCCAAGAAGGGATACGACAGCCATTTGATCGTTGGCCGCTACCTGGGCAAGGGAGGGAATGTTCGACAAGGGGAGAACCAAAAGGAATTGATCCCGACAGAACGTGCCCGGGCCCAGGAACCTCCAGCTTCTAACAAGGGATGTAAATGCCCCCACTCCTACAACAAGGCCAATCATACACACCCCTCAGTCAACATACACCTTTTTCTCTTTCCCTTTACATACGAAACACGCTCTAACACGCAAACACACAACGCTAGTTCAATCCTCAAAATATAGCCACAGTTCAAATCATTTTTATAATACAAAAAAGTGTTTAGTGATTTATTCTATTCAAGGAGTGGTGTTGAACATGATACTAAAAGTCGATTTATTTCTTTATTGACAGAAAAATAATTTACTTTTAAAGAAGGTAGAAACTAATGTTTCTAAGAAAAATATAGTTATACACAAACCCGGCTGAAAATTCTCAAGTGGATGATGAATGGGTGGATGGCTCTACAAGAAAAGTCGGCAGATGACCCGTCAAAACCTGTGCCTAAAGGAATTATCTGCCAATTATTCAATGCTTTAAAAGGTGTCTTGGGCGCATAAGAGGAATCTTGGTGGAATTGGAAAGGGCGGAAAAAATAAATACTTATTTAGAGGATCTCGAGAACCATTTAATTTCTTTAGAAAATTGAAAGGGCTATAAGCAGCAAATATAGCTAATACTTTAGAAGAATTAGCTGTTTTGGCAGAGGCGAGGAGTACCTGTACCTAAAAGTGTCATTCTATAAGACCAAGGTTATATCTCAAATTCACTTATTAGGTACTGAAACTCAAAGATTGATAGTTGGCAAGACAATTTACACATTCAGCCCAGAAGAGCCATGTCCCCTTTACGAAAATAGTCAGGAATCCGTTACTCACTTCATCCTTAAATGTCCTGTTTTAGAAGAGAGAAGAACTCAATCTCCTGAAAAGTCTCAACATTCCACAGCACCCCATGGATAATCTTTTTGACCTTACGGGCATGAATAAAATAAACTGCATATATGCTTTCCTACTTAGAAGTCTTTATGTCAGAGGGAAAAGAATGCAAACAATATAATTATTAAAAAATGTGAATGTTTTATGGGGTTCTTAGTAATTATTGTATATTGTATATTAAAATTAATTCTCTGTTTATGTTTACAAAAAGAAAAGAAAAATGCAATCATAAAAATATGGCTAAACCCTTGCTATAAAATTGTATAATCTTAAAAGCAGTAAAATTATTTATTCATTCATTCATGCATTCAACATAATTATTAGTGGTAAAAAAAAAGCCTACTATAAAAGTAAAATACTCCTATAATCCTTTAATTTTGCTATGAAAATACCCCAAAGAAATCGGTTGTGAATTACTGACTCTAGAGCTCATATGATTAGAATATTTTAAAAAGATTCTCAGGACACCTCATAGCGCACGTTATTAGAGTGAGTTAGAGCGAAATCACATTTGAATGATAGTAATACTATAATCCTTTAGGGAAATCAGCTATTGAGGTCGTAATCTTGAATTTCGAAATATGTAAATGTCCACCGATCCTACCTAGCAGATGACAAAGATATGGACCATTTGTATTTATGTACAACACACACAAACTAAGTTTAAACTTTACTATACTCGGTATTTAAACGTTTTATTTAAAGCTGAAGATCAAGATAGGTAACGGCTGAAATTGGACCAACAGGAAGGGGGGGTGGTTTTAGAAATAAGAGGGTATAATTAAAACTTTTAATTATTTATGTAATGATGAGTTAGATCAGAAACTGATTTTTTTTTTCTTTTTAGGGGAGAATTTAATATTTTAAAATCCTTAGTTTTCCCTAACTGCAATATTTACCGCGTTAATTGTATTTTTGTTCCAGTAAAACCTACTCACCGTGAAGCATTCCGGAATAATGCATTCGTCTTCATAGTCACAACGTGATGGACTTTTTTACTATCCATTTCAAGAGGGCATAGGGTCGACGGAATCAACTCTTCTTTTCTGTAAATCATTTATTTCAAATACTGCCTTCTAAATTGTTTATCATTGTATCATAATTGTTTAAGAGCTGTACATAATGTCTTAATTTCATAAGTAATTGATTTACAGTGTATTAAATTGCTAATAAAAAAAAAATTGTAAAAGCTATTTTTTAAATAAGCCACAACAAATATATAACAAGAAATATTACATTACACTATGTTACAAGGCAATTTAATCCTTCATATTTTAAATATTATATTGGTGATTTTGAAATATTCAATCCCGCTTCGGTCAAACAAGATGGACAAATACTCATTTTGTGTTCACCACAAATAGATTTTTGGCAAAGCTGACAGCTGGAATTGCTTATTCGATCCTTGTTCCAGGGACAGAAACTGCACCTAGCTCGTTTTGAAGTTTCTGAAGATTTTGTAGGCCCTGGTTCTACCATTTCCTTTTTTAAAAAATTGGTTATTGCCAATTTTAGACCTCCTGGAATGGGCTTGGACATCCGTTGTTCTAGGTGCGGAGTGACGAGAGCGATGGCTAGCGTTTTCAGAAATTGCGACCGATATTTGTTAGTATTTGGTAACTGGTTCAATAAGGCTCAGAACATATTGAGATGGTAGTAATAAATCTCTTTAGCTTCCCCTTTTGGGCCTGGCAAATGAGTAATTATGTTTTTTTGGGAGTTCTGGAGTACTTAGTGCTTATAGGTTTGTTAGCCCAAATAGTTTCCAGATCCTTCCCGAGTACAAAATTTACTTCATCATTTTCTTCTCCAGGGGAAAAAGGTAAAACATCATCTCCCTGGTCGGAAGTATATTCTTCATCGTCATCATTGGCGATAATTTCGTCGCCAGGTTCACTAGACTCGCCGCTTGGGTCTAAACCGTCTTCTTCCTCCATCTGCCGGGACAATTCCTCTCGAATTTCATCATCAGTAATTAAAATGCGTCGTTCGGCCATCTTTACTGCAGAAGAAAACAAAATAATTAGACCAGACAGAAGAAAACAGTTTAGAATATTCATGACACATAAGCTACCCCTGGGTCGTATGCGACCCACACTTGCAGATTTTTCTAGAAAAATACTAGAATAAAGGTTAGAAAAGCAACCACACTTACCTTATCGCTAGTACAGCTTCCAGAGGACTTACTGGGAGGGTAATTGACCCCCTCCCCCCTACCCACCTTGCACAGGTGCGTACAAGCGCCGACAAAGCAGCTCTGGGTCGCCCACGACCCAGTGGGTAGGGGAGGAGGGTTAAGAAAATGAAAACAAATAAATACATTAAACAAATATCTATAAATTTGTTTGAAAAAAACAATTTAAGAAATGAACGTATGATTAATAATAATTAATAGTGAATCCTTGAAGAGAACGCTGAGGAACTCAAAACATCTAGATCTTTTCAATAAAAGGGGGGGTGATCACTATAGATAACAAAATTTTATTAGTTCTATGTTGTACCAGATGGAAACAAGGAATAATTTAGCAAAGAAAACAAAACAAAACACCAGATCTATTCTCATGAATTGTTCCTCGGTTATCATTTTCGTTTCTCATGTTGCACGAAGTACCCATATGAGAATATGTTATTGCTGCAGTAAAACCATTCTGCTTATGACATCCAACCGCATTCTCCCGTGGGGAACAAATCAACCTTCCACGGATGGGAATTCGCCACTTACGGAAAACCTCGTAGGCCATTCCCAGAGGAAGGGCGAATCAAATTGCTGGCCGTCACCCTAAGGCAAAACTAAAAAAAAGAGACAATAACAACCATTAGGGATAAAGAAACAAATAGTTTCATCGGTGCTGATAATAGGGACGGCAATAAAGGAAGGGCGTCAGTGAGGGGAGGCAGTATAGTGTACAGTGACGTCATCATGACCCTCCTTCAGTTGGTGGTAGTTTAGCTCCTGAGGGGGACACCTTGCCCCATTCATAGTAGGACTGTCTGTTAGTGAGTGGATACAGGCTGAAAGTTAATTCTGCACCATAGAACTGCATCACAGCCTCTTTTATCTACTATAACAATTTTTTTTAATTATGTATTTTTTTACATCCAAATTAAATAAGACTATTTGTATGATAAAAAAAGTCCGTCACGCAGGGGCTGCGTAAACTAAGCAGATTTCCCATGTGAAGTTTTACAATAGAGAAATCTGCATACTGGTAGCACAATACCACCGTGATTAAATACAAACGGTAATGAGAAATCTTTCAGTTAATTAAAATAAATTCCCAACTGAAACGTCTTCTGAATTGTAAGGATAATTTATATTTTAATAACTCAAATTTTTATTTATTTCCTTTTTGTGTTTGCATAAATCTCACAAAGTAACGAAGGTAAGGTAAGGTTAGAAACGACAGGTAAAGTTAGAAGAAGACTCCTACCTGAGCCGAGCAATGACGGAAATGGCCGACCTAATCCGAACTATACCCAACCGCAGACTTCATAAAAATGCAAATAGCTCGGTTAATATTCAAGATAGAGAATAAATACCAATATTTATAGTAAATTTAATTTGCAATAAGATTGGTTCTATACAATTTTTCGATCCAATGCATAATAGCGGAGATATCTTGAATTTTCGAAAATCCCCCCTCTAAACCCCTCTTCAACTGGTCCGATTTCAGCCATTAACGAACTTGATCTGTCTTTTTGCATAAAACGTTTAAATATCGAGTTTGGTAACGATCAACCAAAAATTACTACCGCTAGAGCTTTAACAGACAAATAAATATATATATACAGTTTTGAACGGACCTCATTTACGTCATCTCCTGGGTTGGATCGATGGACATTTGAAGAAAAATTCCGAAAATCGCGTCATGAGTACAACCTCAATAGCTAATTTCCCTTAAGGGAAATCTGCTAACATATTTACAATATATACTATTTAATGATTTAGTACCATATAATATAGTATAATATGTAAATAAAATAAAAATAGAATGAAATAATAAAATAAAGTACTATAAAAGCATGAAATAATCAAGATAATTACTAATAAAATTAATAAATGGAAATGAAAAATAAAGTTTAACTCAACCAATTTTACGGGATTTCTCTTGTTTAATTAGCGAGTCTATATAAGGCAAAAATATAGAAATATAATTCTCTTTCCTCATAATCAACTTTACATTCTAATATATTTTTGCTACATCCATATCTATACTTTTGATAAACTTTATGAGTTCTTTATTATATTTATTAAATGATACTTCTTACCTCCTTTTAAAATTATGTTCATTATTAAGTTTGATCTATTTTGATTATATGTTGAACAGTCATAGATTATTTGTAAAAGCGTTTGTGTTGTCTGTGTGTCGCAAGTACATTTGTCTTTGTCTTGAATTTTAAATCTTATTAAATAATGTCCTGTCTGTCCATGTTCCGTTAGAAATTGTGTGCATTTGTGATGGTGACTCTTAATTGTGGTGTAGTTGTTGTGAGTTACATTTGGTATGTATTGGTGTAAGGTATAAGATTTGTTACATGTCGTCCATTCTCTGTTCCATAGTAGCAAAAGAGTTCATGTGAAATAATATAATTTTTCTTTGTAAAAATAAAAAAGGACCTGGTTACTGGGAACCCAACCGTGTGTAATACAGTTCTCATAACGATGTGTACTTATAGATACAGATATAAATAATCAAGCCGGGATGGTTTACAATGATGAAATGATCTGTGTAATAATATGCTATAAGTCCGGATCATTCCACATAAGTAGTTTATTATTATCGGCATAATCATAAATCCTGACATGTGTTTTAAAAAAGTCCGTCACGCAGGGGCAGCGTAAACTAAGCAGATTTCCCACGTAAAGTTTTACAATAGAGAAATTTCACGAGAGCCGATCCAGTGGAGGAAACGGCCGAACTAATATTTGGCGGGAAAGTAACTCTCGTCCGTTAGGCGCCCCGATTTAATAAAAATGCAAATATCTCGGTTAATATTCAAGATAGAGAAAAGATGTATATGACAATATTTATAGTAAATTTAATTTGCAATAAGATTGGTTCTGTACAATTTTTCGATCCGACGTATAGTAACGGAGATATTTCGAATTTTCGAAAATCCTCCCCTCTAACCCCCCCCCCCCTCCCACTGGTCCGATTTCAGCCGTTAACGAACTTGATCTTTCTTTTTACGTAAAACGAGTAAATATCGAGTTTGGTAATGAATAAACAAAAATTGCGACCGCTACAGCGGTAACAGACAAATATATATATATATATATATATATATATATAGGTTTTGAACGAACCTCATTTTCGTCATCTACGAGGTAGGATCGATGGACATTTGAAGAAAAATTTCGAAAATTCCGTCATGAGTACAACCTCAATAGCTGATTTCCCTTAAGGGAAATCTGCTAAAATGCAAATATCTCGGTTAATATTCAAGATAGAGAATAAATTTATATAACAATATTTATGGTAAATTTAATTTTCAATAAGATTGGCTTTATCCAATTGTTGGATCCGAGGTATGGCCACGGAGAAATGATTAATAAAATTTGCTTTCTTTGGATGTGGCTAATGCTGGATGAAAAAAGGGCAACTTTACGATTGGAAAGGGTATTGTTTTTATTTCTTGGCTTCGGCAAGGAAAGAGAAGCTTGAAGCTTTTCCAATTCTATTGGCCTCATTGTTTATTCGTGAAGGCGGAAAAAGGAGAATCCGAAATCGGAGCTGGGACCCTCGAAAAGCCCTAAACTAGCCGAGGAAAGGGAAAGACTTTGGCGACATTTATAGGAGGCCGTCCGGAGCACGCAGGGTTATAGGAGCATAAGGGCTGGCCGCAGATAGGATTTAAACATAAGGGTTGCCGACGATTGTCAATACAATTAAGGGCTACATCAAAAGGGAGGTTCTCAATCTTGGTGGGACCTTGGCAATTTGCTCCCCTAGCTAGCCCAGATGTTGGGCCACGCCTACCGCACAACTCGTCATTCGTTCTCAGCCGCAAGTCTACTTTTAATAATGGGCTAGGTTATGTGGAGCTATTGGTCAGCTCTGGTCATCACAAATAAATAAAAAAAGTCCATCACGCGGCGGCTGCGTAAACTTGAAGTTACTCAATAGAACTTCCCCCACGTGAAGTTATTCAATAGAGAAATTTCACGAGAGTCGAACAGTTACGGAAGCGGTAGTTCGGCCGAACTAGCTTTTGACGGAAACTCACTACTAGACCCGAAGTTAGCCGATCTCATTTCGTCCGTTACAATTTATAAAAAGTCCGTCACGCAGGGGCTGCGTAAACTAAGCAGATTTCCCACGTGAAGTTTTACAATAGAGAAATCTGCCTAGTAATAACCTATTCTCACGAGGACGAATAGTTAGTGAAACTGCCACACTAGCGCTAGTGCGCTCGGCGAAAACTCCCGAACATAGCCGACCATACTCACAATACAAATCCAAATATCTCGGTTAATATTAAAGATACCGAATAAATGTATAGAACAATATTTATAGTAAATTTAATTTGCAATAAGATTGGTTCTATACAATTTTTTGATCCGACGTATGGTAACGGAGATATTTCGAATTTTCGAAAATCCCCCCCTCTAAACCCCCTCTCCCACTGGTCCGATTTCAGCCATTAACGAACTTGATCTTCCTTTTTACATAAAACGATTAAATTCCGAGTTTGGTAACGATCAAACAAAAATTGCGACCGCTAGAGCGTTAACAGACAAATATATATATCTATATATATATATACATACATATATATACATATATAGATAGATATATATATATAATTTTGAACGGACCTCATTTTCGTCATCTCCTGGGTAGGATCGATAGACATTTGAAGAAATTTTTCGAAACTCGCGCCATGAGTACGACCTCAATAGTTGATTTCCCTTAAGGGAAATTTGCTAAAATGCAAATATCTCGGTTAATATTCAAGGTAGAGAATAAATGTATAGAAGAATATTTAGAGTAAATTTAATTTTCAATAAGATTGGCTTTATACAATTTTTGGATCCGAGGTATGGCAACGGAGAAATTTCGAATTTCAAAAATTGCCCCCTCTAAACCACCCTCCCACCCCCTGGTCCGATTTCAGCCGTTAGCGAACTTGATCTTTCTTTTTACATAAAACAACTAAATATCGAGCTTGGTAACGATTAAACAATAATTGCGACTGCTAGAGCGGTAACAGACAAATATATATATATATATATATATATATATATATATATATATATAAATATCATTTTGAACGGACCTCATTTTCGTCATCTCCTGGGTAGGATCAATGGACATTTGAAGAAATTTTTGAAAATCGCGTCATGAGTACGACCTCAATAGCTGATTTCCCTTAATGGAAATCTGCTAAAAATGTCCGTCACTCAGGGGCTGTGTAACTAAGAAGATTTCCAACGTGAAGTTTTACAATAGACAAATCTACATAATGACAACAATTAATACCACCGTGAATATTAAGTGAACAAATACAAACGGTAATGAGAAATCATCGACAATTTTAATAAACACAGCAGCGTCTGAATTGTAAAAAGGACGGCCAACCCCACAGCGATAGAAACGATAGAAATATTCTTCACCGGAAAGAAAACAATTACTGAAATATATCTGAATAAAGCATATTAATTTTATTGAAAACTCTTTACTATATTCAGTACTGAAAATAATTTTTATCTGAGTCACTCAAATTGTAGTGTTCTAAGAACTTAAGACATGTGGGGGCAACAGAACATATTTTCTTGTATCTCGTATAATAAAGGTCTCTTAAATACAATATTTTGTATTTAAGCTTCGAATAATGTGGTTTATTATATAAGAGATTATTGTTTATGTAACAAGACGAGAAGTGGGGGATTGCTGAAGGCTGAAAACCAAAAATTTCAAATATCTCAGTCAATATTAATCTTAGAGAAAATGTGTATATAACAAAATATATAGGCAACTACATTTACAATAAGATTAGTTCTATTCACTTTTTCGGGGCTCAGGTTAGCCATGTGAGTTAAAGCGTTGACCTTTATCTCACATGGTAAACCTAGAGTGGCGAGTTCGATTCTTGCCTGGGCATAGGAAATTATTTAGTGACGAAATTCAATAAATAACATCCTAAAATCCCACCCTGGCTAGAAAAGGGTGGTCACCTGTAGATAACCGGTCCCAATTAGCCTGAGTTGCAAAAAGTGGACGTTAATAAATAATAACAAATATTCACTTTTTCGACCCAAGGTATAATTACGGAGAATTTAGAATATTCGAAATATATGGACGGAGCTCCAACTCAGGTTTATTAGAAATGAGCTTTTAATGTACGGGTTTATATAACGTACAATAACAAAACTTGAAAGTAATAAGGCACTATAATTTATAAAAAAACAAACAACTGGTCGAAAAATAAAAGATTGAAGAACACAAAATGCAATAAATAATAACAATCGGTCTTTGGATAGATAACAACAAAATAGTACGGAGCAGAGTTCACAAAAACACAACTGCAAGAGTAAGCGGTCAATTTTACACACTAACAGACAGGATATTATGAGGTTGCTCGCAGTGTAGCCACCTTAAAATTAGATTAATTGTTTTAGGTTAAATAGTTCCAGGCAACACTGTCACTGAGACCACGTGGCAGCTAGTAGGGGTTAGGTTAAGGGTTGCTACAAGCTGTTACAAGATGAACCACTTTATTCAAAGCTTAAATAATAAATATTGTTTCTATTGAACATTGGTGTGTGAGATTCATGCAAATACGTAGTGTCGTGACGTCTCATTGAGACTTCGGGGTCGTGAATCGAAAACAATTATTTCTTCTATACCAATCTCGATATTTAACTGTTTCGTTCCACTCTAAAAATCGTTTAATGGCTGAAATCGGAGGTAGAATAGGGGGGGGGTTAGAGGGAGAATTATATAAACTCAAAATATCGCCGTTACTATGACTCGAAATGCAAATGTTATAATACCAATCTTGTTAAGCTAGTGATGCTCTACAATTGCAGTTCTATACATTTTTTCGCAACTAAGGTTTTAAACGAGTTATTTGTACTTTCTTGTTTTTTGCCTTCAGAACCCCCCCCCCATTTCTACTCATCGGCTTGTTACATATAAATAGAGAATATGTGAGTTGAAATCACAAGTGTGTTATACCAACCCTCAGGAAATCTGCTTAGTTTACGCAGCCCCTGCGTGACAGAGTCTTTGTTGTCTTCATTAAGTAGCAGATTTTAGAATGGTGAAGGGAAGGTTGGAAGTAGGAGGTCTGAAGAGAGGGAAATACTTTTTTTTCGGGGGGAGATGAGAAACGAACGGAGACAAAAGTGATGACGTAGTTCAATAGCAAAATGGAAAAAAAAATGAGAGAGTGAGAGAGATAAAGAGAAAGAAAGAGAGAGTGAGAAGTCATAGCAATATGACTAGCCTTGGCTGTTTGCAGTGCTCTTGGTTCAGCCACAATACCCAACATTGTAGGTTATTACACCCACCGACTGTATACATATATTCCAGCAACCCGTCTTCCCTCATGTTCCACTAAATGAATGTCATGGAATACCAATAATATAAGACTTTGCCAAATGCTATAGCCATTGATTTACATAATCATTTTAGCAGATTTCCCCTTGAGGGAAATGAGCTTTTGAAGTTGTACACAGAACGCGACTTTCGAAACATTTCCTCAAATACCTATCGATTTTACCTAGGAGATTGCAAAATTTGCACGCGATATAAGATTTTATTATGTTCACATATTTATTTTTTTATAATCATTCGGAACCCCCATTTTAAGATTTATGTTGTCGCATCCCAACTTTAAAGAAAATTGCTATTGAGAGTTTTTCTTCTTGTATACTGATTGTTATTTTGCAACCAATTTTTTATGGCATTGTAATTGTTTGTGATTTCCAGCATGACACTGATGGCGAATGGCATTGAAAGCACTCTGCCGCTTAGATTAAATCTTTGAGAAGTATAGATACCTTTTTATACCGACATTAACAGAACTCAGAAATACTCAATGCATAATATAAAGCACAATAAATAGTCTATAAATACACTGTAAAGAAATACAATTACAGTTTGATATAGAAAAATTTGAGTGGTTCATTATACATATTGTTACGTTTTATATTACCAAAACCAGTAATAAACGTTTTTAATAAGAGTTCTTTTTGGATTGCGAAATACTCGCAAGTTTCACAGTTTTTATCACTGCACAATTTATTTCACAATGCACAATACACTTGGTAATTATTCTTAATTACTACTTACAGTATACACTGATAGCGTCACTGTTCATCAGATTACACAGTCCAACAATACACTCACGGTCACTGAAATTCACAAGACGGCACTGCACGGTCCTTGACTACGCGGCACTTCACTATCCTTTACTTCGCGGCACTGCACTGTCTTAAACACGGCACTAAACTGTTACTTACAGTCACGGCACAACACTGTTCTTCTTCTAAAAACACTTTACCGCACTGCACTAAGTCGCACTGTAGCACTGATGTGACCATCAAGATCGCTGAGCATAAAACTGACTCGCTCGCGGCTGGCCCTTCTTTATATAGCTTGTCGGCATACATCAAAGGGGAATTGTCTGGACCCCTCGACGTCTGGCTGGAAGGTACTGGTAGGACCTAGGACATTCTATCGGCTTCTTTGATCTACGTCACACTTTCCAAATACGCGACTCTCTCTCTGAAGGATTATTCATGTATTTAATTTTCGCAACAATATTATTAGAAAAAGAACAGTTCACATTTAACAACAATACCATCAACTAAAGGGCTTCCTCTAAAAAGTTTTCATTTTAAAAAAAAATGTACAAATGCATTTTTCAACTTTTCGAAGTAATTAACCTAATTCTGTTCTGATCGTCGAACTCTAGATTAATCAAATGTTGATATTGTATACTCGTATATATTGTATTAAGGATAACTATTAATTCATCCCATAGTTTTAACCATATAGCCTCAATAAAAAAAAGATCACTTACTAGTTCACAAGAAATGAATCTTTATTCACACTTTGCTCCTCCTCGAGGTGTAGGAGTAAAACAACTTCAAACTAATATTATTTTTTTATTTGAGATACCGCTATAATGGCGATTCATCTTTTAACATGTTAGAATTTAATTTTACAAAATTAAATAAATATTAAAAATTTACAAAACTAAATTTTACAAATGTACAAAATAAATAAAATGCACTTACATGTTTAATAAAATTAAATATAAAATGTTAGAATATTTACAATAGGAGGTAACAAAAAAAAAACTATAAACAGTTCAATTTAAGGAGGCAAACCTTATATTCCACTTACAGTCATATATAATATACTTTTCATAATGATGACTTCCAATGGCTTTTAGCAGATTTTTTATTTCATCAAATAATCCATTATTTCTTAAATGCTTAAAAACACCATCTATAAATTGGCTACTGTCGGTTAGTAGTTCATATAAATTTCAGGGCCATGGCTACGTTATTACTTGTCACCAGTCAGTTAGTGTTTTACAGTCAGCGTGCTGTTGCAGTAGCGACACACAGTTTCATCTTCCCTGCTCTTTAGATATGAATATGCGTAGGCGTGTAAGTACAATTTCTTCTCTTCTAGAGTTCTATTACCTGAAGTCCAGATGAGCGTATTTGCTTTGATTTCTCTATGTTTAATGTCAGAGTTATACCATAAATTATTCCAATCATTATTCACGAGTTTTCTTATTTCAGAGATTCAAACTCATAGAAAGGTCTTAAGTGTTCCCAATGCCTAATAAATAGAATGACGTTTGTATATTTTGTGGCGAATCCTTACCTAGCTCCTCGACACAAAACATTACTTTGGCTATAGAATATCATCGAGGTTTGACAAATAAAATAAAAAAGGTCGTCTAAGACGACAAAGATTGCTTCCTTAGACCAGTTCCCCTAAAGAAGTTTGGAGGCTATTATGCGGAAGATGGTAGAGGAGTAGGCGGAAACTGCATTCAAGAGGACGTGCCGAACTGAAATTTCAGGAGGACTAATCGATTCAAACGGTGGGTAGAGATCGAGTCCTCCAGTCGAGTGCCTCCTTCCAACTCGTTCGCCAATGAATAATTCAACAGTTTAAAAAGCTGCGGGTAGACCTGTAATCGGTTGTGGGGACATGTTTATCTTTAACCCATTTAACTTTTAAACAGTTCACCCTAGACAGTATAAAAATAAATCAGCGCGAAAAGTGAGGGTGAATTCTCCCATCTAGATTATGGCGAATTACTCGGTGCTTCACCAATGGGTAGAACAAGAATTTTTTGGGGATAGCCAAACCCAGGCGGCAAGACATTTAACATGGCTTAGATATTAGATTATTTTTAGAAAATTATTTACTTGCGTCCACAACTAGTGGTTATAAAAAATAAAAAAGTCAGTCAATAACTAATCAACTGATTTAACAATCGATTTTCATTATTTTTTAATATACTAACCAAGTATATGAAATCCACTTTAAAAATAAAAATTTAAAAACAAAATAAAAATAATTCAACACTGGAGTTTGTTTGAAATTTTTAATTAGAAATTACGGGTCTCAAGGTTAGCCATTAAAGGTTAAAGCGTTTACCTTAAATCTCACATGGTAAACCTAGAACGGCGAGTTCCGCCTGGGCAATAGGAATTTATTTAGTGACTTAATTCATTAAATAAAATCCTTAGTCCCACCCTGGCTAAAAAAGGGTGGTAACCTGTAGATAACCCGTCCCAATTAGCCTAAGTAGCAAAACGTGGACGATAATAAATAATTTGAATTTAAATTAATTGTAAATGAACATCCTACTCAAGAATGAGATACAGATGACGACAACAGTTATTAAAGAAAATATATAAAGACTTTGTAACATTCCACTGAAATTTAAAAACTGTAGAAATTAGAATTTATAGTCTTATTGGCAAAGTAAAATTCTCATTATTAAAAGTTCATGTCTTTGAGGAGTAAAGACTTCAAGTAGCTTTTTAGATTTTTTAAATTAGAAAGTGACAGAGATATGGACAACTTCACTTGCCATTTCCCTTTCCCCTCTTTTATCTTTGGCCTATTGGAAATAAATTTCGGAAAATGTCACACTCAATAAAGCACATCAAGAGTATATCGAGCTTAACATATTTTAAGTTCATTATTTTTTTTTTTAATTTTTAAAAATTTGAGTTTAAACCATTTTCAATCGTTTGTAAATTTTATCCCAGTTTTTCATATATAATTACTTTATGCTAAACTGGAAGCCAATTCAACATAAATTAAAAGTATTTTAAATGAATTGGTGATTATGAACGTGTCAGACTAAAGATTCCATAGACTCCCTTTGAAGAGAAATATTGAAATGGATGTTTAGAGAAATTTTATAGTTTACTTACTAAACTTTTTGATACAGGAAAATAATGAAGGCAAGCCGTTTGTGGAAATGTTTTTACATGACCCGCTTACTATTGTAATATTCCCAAAAACATAAGTATATTTTTGAAATGTTATGGCAACGGAGCCTCCTAATCTCGATTTTATTCTCAGAAGTACTTGGCTGATTACTTTTATTTTTCACATGAACCAGCACCAGATGTGTGAGACAACATAGTGATGATGTGCGGAAGGAGTTCAAAACAGAAGTTGTACAAACTAAATGATAAATGTAGGTAATATGTTGCACTTGGCGATTTTATAATATATATCATTGGCTTATTGATTCTTCCCCTTCAGGAAATAGGGGTTTAAACTGTGTCGAAATATTTCACTGGCGAACTAGACCCCCGCTTGTTCACTTCATAACCCTCAGGCTAAAGGACCTCTACCCTCCAACAAGGCCACTTTATCATTCTAAAATAGATTTATCCCCTCTTATTAATTTATTACTCAACACTACTTAATTATCCTTTGAAGATCAAATTTTATCTAACACATCTTATTTCTGAAGTTTCAACTCAGAAGGGACTACCTTGTTTACACCACGTGACTAGGCGTAACCATGAGTGATAGACTTCACTACATTTTGCTAAGTTTCCCTCATTTCCACTAACTGAGTACCCAAAAAAATATTGCATAAACATCAAGGGGGTAGAGGGGGATTTAGAGTTTCTATAATACTATCCTACAGATGTTTTCGCATCTTTCCTACTGATCAAGTAATTTGAATTTTCTTTTGGTTTTTACCTTCAGTAAACTACTTTTTACTCATCCGATTTTCACTTTGACTAACTGAGCCAATAAACATCATATCCAGCTAATATTTCAAATCCTGTTCGCAACATACAATCTGCTTAGTTTGCGCAGCTGCTGATTGACGACTTTTTATGTAAGCAATAATACTTCTTATCATCTAGTTTCACCAGAAAACATTTAAAGGCTTAGAGCAAGAGACGTTTGATGTTTGTTTGTTTTGTTTATTATTATTTACGTCCTTAATGCTAATATGGCTAATCGGGACGGGTTATCTACAGGTCACCACCCTTTTTAGCCAGGGTGGTACTAAGGATTTTATTTATTGAGTCTGCCACTAAATAAATTTCTACTGCCCAGGGCGGGAATCGAACCCGCCACTCTAGGTCTACCACGCGAGATTAATACCAACGCCTTAACTCGCACGGCCAATCTGAGCCCCCGACGTTTGGAGTTATAACTCAATGTTAAGAGGAGTTTATAGGGAGGGAAGTCTTTGCTGATATTCCGTAATAATGTAGCTCCCCTCGTGGTTTTAATGCTCTCTTGTTAGCTTATCACTCGTGATCGCCGTCCTCCCTGTCAACACATTAAAATTCAATAGTGGCGAGGAAGAGTTAGGGTGAGCGAGAGGTGGGGGCATTCAAGCCCGCTGGGGCGAGTATGTCAATTTATGCATATTAATGAAGAGACATTTTATCTTTGGGGGGTCGGCGGCTGTAAGCCATCCATCAGGCATTGAGAGAGCTGGCGCGCTGTCTCGTATCTGGCCCGTTAATGAGGCAAGGTGTCTGGGTCGTCTTCGTCAGTGCTTCAAGTGTCCCAGACATCGGGAAGGAGGAGGGTACCCTTCAGAGGAACAACCTCTCTCAAAAGACCAGACACCATTCATCGGCTATCGGCGAATCTGCCCCTAATCTCCAGACAAGCGGAGTAAGCCCAGGCTAGGATGAAGTGCCAGCAATGTCTACGATCTAGTTTACCCTTAAGCAAATATTCAATCCATCGTCCGATTACTTATATCAGCTCTAATAAATAACTCATACAGGCTCGTGCATCAAGAATTCTTTATCGATCAAAATGTCTCAACGAGATTTAAATATTAATTCAATAAAATTCCATCTTCTTCCTCTTGAGTATTTCTTTCTTTATCCGATCCTTGGGTTCCTCTAAGATTTTTCCTGGCGACCGCATTTTCCCGCACTTGTTGATGGTTCTCCTTTGTTCCGGCTTCCTCTTTAGGTTGAAACTCTGCTTCAACATCTAGCCATGATGCATTTTTTAGCACAAAACGTTTCTTTGAGGAGCAGACTTTTCTCTGTCTAAATAAATAATTATGGTTTAATTCGCTCAGTTGTCTCTTTATGTCTTCGTTTTCCGACAAATTGTATTTAATAAGAAGTTGGTTGTAAAATACACAACTAGAATTTGAATTCAAAATCTAATGTCCCAAATCACTTCTTGTCAGTATTTTATTTTTCCTACCCAAATAATTGATAAATGAATAATTATAGCTCAAGAATATTTCTTTACTAAACAAAAAATAAAATGCATGCTCATAAATTTCAGTTATTGATCTACTAATTGTTCCATACAGTTCTAAGTGCAAGTATTATACTTATCTGTATGACTGTAAACGTAACGTTGAATAATAATACCTACCAAAACAATTGACTTCATACTCGTTCCCCTTAGTTCACCCAAAACCGATATTTAATACACTTCCAGGATGAAATATTCAAGTGTGTACGATATAATTGGTAAAACAATACTGAATGTTGAAAAGAAAGGTTTACCCTAGGAGTTGGAGAGGAGATACCAGATAGCGGTCCCTTGGAGCCGTTTTCTCATGGGTTTCCCTAGATACTTCCCTATTGATCCTACGACTGACATTTTCCGACTTTGAACATTACACCATTCGATTCTCAGATAGTTCCACTGATAGATGGGTTTTGAACATTTGGTTTAAAAACCATCGTGAGGATTGGTGAGCTAACTTTTTCACACCTTCCCAAATATGAGTATTATGTGTTAAAAGTGTTTATTAATATAAATATAAAGTATAAAAATATACTAGTTCATAAGTATGGATATTATAACTGTTAGGATTTGGGAACAGGTCTTAATAACAAAAAGTCCGTCACGCAGGGGCTGCGTAAACTAAGCAGATTTCCCCCGTGAAGTTTTACAATAGAGAAATCTGCACACTGGTAACACAATGCCATCGTGATTAGGTAATGAGAAATCTTTCAGTTAATTAAAATAAATTCCCAACTGAAACGGCTTCTCAATTGTAAGAATAATTTATATTTTAATAACTCAAATTTTAGTAGTCCAAGAACTAAAGACGGGGGGGGGCGCGGATGAACAGGACGTATTTGCATAAATCTCAGGTCATGTAAGGTTAAAAACGGCAAGTTAGAAGAAGCTTCCGCCTGAGCCGAGAAATGACGAAGATTGCCGACGTAATCCGAACTATACCCAACCACAGACTTCATAAAAATGCAAATAGCTCGGTTAATATTCAAGACAGAGAATAAATACCAATATTTATAGTAAATTTAATTTGCAATAAGCTTGGTTCTATGTAATTTTTCGATCCGATGCATAATAACGGGGATATTTTGAATTTTCGAAAATCCCCCCTCTAAACCCCCCTCCCTCTGGTCCGATTTCAGCCATTAACGAACTTGATCTGTCTTTTTACATAAAACGGTTAAATATCGAGTTTCGTAACGATCAAACAAAAATTGCGACCGCTAGAGCGTTAACAGACAAATATATATATATATATATATATATATATATATATATATATATATATATATATATATATATAATTTTGAACGGACCTCATTTTCGTCATCTCCTGGGTAGGATCGATGGACATTTGAAGAAAATTTTCGAAAATCGCGTCATGAGTACGACCTCAATAGCTGATTTCCCTTAAGGGAAATCTGCTAAAAGTCTACCAACCAATTTCTGTTATTAAGGACTGTTCCCAGATCAGCCTTCCCACATTCAACAATATGAATTATGTTAGGATTTCCCTGCATTGTGTATTCCATGTACAATCAGAGACATAAATTAAAACTGATATATATATATATATATATATATATATATATATATATATATATATATATATACATATATTATATGTCGTTTGATAGGAACGTTCATAACATGAATCAAAAATTGTCCGGATCGAAATGTTGGAAACAAGCAACTTTGAATAAACGTAGCTCTCAAAGGAGTCCCCTTATTAATTATTTAACTATATTTTCAATGTTCAGGATTAATGTAGAGACGAAGAAAATATAATAGGTTCAGAAAAAAAAAAAGTAGTTGATTTTCGGATTTCTTGCACCATTGTCGGGAATACTGCTTCACAAAACAAGCTTCCGTCAACGAGTCTGCGGTTGTAATTGTGCCGCTAAATAGGAACTAGTATATGGAAATATGAATTGTACTTCCTCTGAAATATATACAAATATATTATAATAGTAATTCTATTACAAAATCCTGGAGGTATGTATTACTCTGTCAAAATTATTAACGATTAATAACGTCATTATAATTGAAATTTAATTAATAATTGCAAATCGTAATCGTTCTTAAAAATGTACATGCTTATTATTATTTACTGGTCATAATTGAATCACGGATCAATCTCGATTTGAGAATCATTGCATACTCTCGTCTCTTGAGATGACAGCCTCTGGCTGAACATTACAGACAATCAAACATATTCTTTCATTCAATGAAGATAAATTTACTATTTTATTATACTAAGTGATTAGTCTACTTTTTAAATCTAGGATAGCCCATTTATAAACAGTATACTCGAATACTTAGTCTCTCTCTCTCTCTCTCTCTCTCTCTCTCTCTCTCTCTCTATATATATATATATATATATATATATATATATATATATATACCTACATATATACCATTCAGTGCGCTCCCTAGCTATGATCCTCCAATGTTGGAGGCCCTAGCCCCCACAACTTTTCCGTATGTCATCCTCTCGAGGAACTTTGCTGGGCCTGCCACTGTTCCTGATCCATCCAGGTGTAACATAAAAATTTTTCTGGTTAATCTGTTAACGCACATTCTCTCGTGGTGGTCGTGCCCCATCAGTGTAATCTTAGGTATATGAATAATTTAAAAAAAAAATTGTATTTGCTTCTAATTTTTACTAATGAATAAAATTAATGTGAAACGTTGTTGCGTAACGCTATATGTCGTTATATCAAGTTAAAAAATATTTTTGGCCAATAAACTGTGTATGAATATTTTTTTTACCCACTGTATATAGTTTTGAACGGACCTCATTTTCGATATCTGGTTAGAATCGATGGGCATTTGAAGAAATTGTTCGTAAATCGCGGCAAAAGAGCAAACTCAATAGCTGATTTCCTTAAAGGCAAATTTGCAAAAAAACAAGTGTGAATGTATTTCATTGCAAGAAACACTATACCCAAACTATTTACATTTTCTGTTTCAGTATTTACTTTTATATGTAACCTCTATAGCTCTTTGGGATTTATGGGGAATAGATATACTATTGTAGAGTCTGGAAGGATAAATCACTATTCGCGATTTTCACTTAAAGCGATCGTCTTATAATTGTCTCATGTAAGGCTTAAATTTCTATTTACATAGTCATTTTATTGTGGAGAAAATTAGTGAATTGAATGTGGGATGGCGCCATCAGTGTGAGATTGCAGCAGATGGGAAATCGGCTTGGCTAAATAACGCAGCAACTTAATTTCACTATAAGAAGCACTTCAATGATGGACTTAAATCAATTACTTTATTGGCCAATCCCACCTTTGTTCAGTTCAGATGTACGCAGACGTAAAATTATTATCTCTTTGGAATAGTAGTTGTAATCCTCCCTGGTTTGTTTTCTAGAATTGTCAAGCTTTTTAAAAGCGCTCATTCATTCCGATAGTTTCTACCATTTTGGTCGGGAAGTTTGGTCTGTACCGCTTTTTCTAACAGCCGCTTACAGTAAACTAAATCTAGAGTTTACACTATGGGGTTTATGATATGGTGTGCTGCTATTCCCGTAGTTTTATACTTAGTAAGAAAATACAGAACCAGTCAATGGGGATGGTTCAATGAAGATACCCCCTTACCCAATAAATGCTTCATTGTCACTGGTGCTAGTTCCGGAATAGGAAAAGAAACGGTTAAAGGTTTGGCAAAGAGAAAGGCCAGAGTTATAATGGCTTGCAGGGACATGGAGAAGGCAAAGAAAGTTATCCGTGAAATCAGATCATCTGTTAAAACTGGTGAATTGGTAAGCACTAATACTCTTTTAAAATGATTAGAGATATAACCATTTCAGTTTTCAACTGCAAGTTCTCGTCTATCAGGATAAAGAAACTGTAACTATGACAGTTGTCAATATTTCTTTTCACACTAATGTGTTTTTGGAAGGCCCCATGTCATCAGGATAGTTTAACGGAGAAATACCAGTGAGTTGGACCAAGCTCTGAGTTGAGCTCCATCCCTCACAGTCCTAATTTATTTGTGTGAAAAGAAATAAAGACATTTGAGACATATACATTTTTTATTGTGACATCTCAATGCAAAACTACCGTACCATATTAAAAATCTCATCTATTGGTAGTGGTATTAGGTAAATTGTAAGTTGGTTTGTTCTTTGAGAAATATATAAATGCATGTAGGTATGTATGTATTCACAGAGAAGATATATTTCAATTGTAAATTTCAAAGGATGTTGTTCAGGAAATAGATGTTGGTGAATTTGCAATTCATGCCTACATTTTCAGTTTATTGTCTCGTCTTCCCTGTTTAAATGCAGTTTACTAGAATGAGATGGATGCATGCTAAGGCATTACTTTGTCTAAAGTAAAAAGAAACAAAACAAAATGTGTTCACTAAATTTCTTTGTCCACATTCGACCTGTTCAATTTAATAGGGTAATACAGGATCATGGTGTGTTCTTCAGAACATGGCTATATTTATTGATATATTGAATATTTTATACATGCAGCATTTAATACTGAATGATGATATTTATCATCAGATTCTTTTTCTCTCTGCTGCTTGTGAAGTGTGAGGATAATTTTTATAGATTCGGTACCATGAGCATCTGTCCTTCATTAATTCATTCTTTATAAGCTAGCTTTTTTTCAATTCTTTTTCTCAGGTGAGCATTGTCTTCCTTCAAATTTTGATTAGTATCTTTTCTTAAAGATTTTATTAGCATTCATAGAAAACAAATGTCCAGCCCACCTTTACTTTAATCTAATACCTCTAAGCCTGATTCGATAATGATGACCTGACCTTTTACCTTTATTTCATATCCAATCTTTTCTAGAATTTTCATTTTCCCAAATTTATTGCTCTATATATATATAACATATACTAGCTGAGGGGCCTGGCTCCGCTAGGGAAATCACAATGACTGCGTTGCTCGGAGAGTGTGAATAATGATTGTAATTTCTTTTGGCTTTACAATCCAGTCACAAGTCTTTAGGTTACTATTTATCCTAGTAACTATAACAAACTTATTGAATTTTTTAGTCTCAAAGAATAAAAAAAAAAAAATGAGTTCCTGATCAATCCGTCTCCATTAAGGCCAATGCGCTAACTCACATGGCTAACCTTAGCCCCAATGAGTCATTTGCTTATTTCAATTGGTCATAATACTTTATGGCTCAGAATAGCCACGTGGGTTATGTCTGTTGTAGTGAAATCACTAAACTTACTATCTTAGACCCAGTTTGGCTAAAACGAGATGGTTACTTATACCTCATCTCAATTATTCACCGTAGCATGTAATACCATTAATTAATTAATAAAAAAAATTGTTTCAGATTCCAATGGAGTTAGATTTGGCTTCTTTTAAATCCATCAGAAATTTTGTAAAAGATGTCTTGAAAGATTTTCCTCAGATTCATGTATTGATAAATAATGCTGGTCTCTCAATTCCTGTTAAAGAAAAAGAGAAGACTAAAGATGGATTTGAAATAAATTTTGGTGTTAATCACCTGGGGCATTTCTATCTAACTAAGCTACTTATGGACAGATTGAAGAGCTCTGCACCTAGCAGGTATAATTTTTTTGTATTTTTCTTTCAGTTTCTCTTTAATGGTTTTGTATAATATAAGGTAATATCATTTTAATAATTTATTATTGATGGCTGATAGTCTCGCTGAAATTACTAATTTAAATAAACATCATTGCGTTCTCAATTAACCACAAATAAAATTATAACATCCAATGCAGCCTGCTGTTTAAATAATTAATTTATCTTTTTCTGTAATTGTTTCAACTCTAAATACAAATTGCCTATAATTATATGTAGCCATATTCAAATGGATTAATAATGGATGAGATTCAGACTGGGAGAAGAAAGTTAAAATTCAAATTCTTTTAAATGCTATTGAATACATCCTGAGTTCAATTTATATATTTTCCCCCTATATAATCAGTGGTAACTTATGTATTAATGAATTTAAGTTTACATATTATCTTTTAATTCTTCACAGTACTTTTCTAATGAAAGGAAATTGTTCATGCCTCAATTATAGAGTATAACCATAAGTCATTTTTCTAGAATTTTTTCGCTGATTTTTATGAACACCTGACTTTTATCGAGTATTAATTGCCTCTGGCTAGGGGCCCAAAAGTTTTGCCGCTGTGCTATGTAAGTAATTACACTTCTACATCTTAAAGACGAGAAGACATAAATTCAAAAAAATGTTCTTATCTCCCTCTTAAGGAGGTACATTACTGAGGGGAAAAGAACACTTATGAGATTACTTTTATTCTGATGAGTTCTTAAAAAAACAAAATAAGTACAAGAACTCCTATTGAATGTTGTTTGTTTTTTATTTTTTTACATTCTTTCAGTTAGTATACCATTGTAGGATATTGTGTAAATGATAAATTAATTCCTTTATTTTATTACTTATTAAAAATTTAAGGAAAATAAAGTTTGAATTCCCCATGGCTTTTGATATATTATTGCAGATTTCCCTACAGGAAAATTTGCTAAAACAGAAATAAAAACAAAAATTTTATGAAATCTTTTTGTTGTTTGTTGTTTTCAAAGATGGAAGGATTGATCAGAATTGTATGCTTTTGTGCCATTTTCATGTTATTAATCTATTAATAAACTTGAACTAACACAAATTGAATATAATTACACTGGTCAACAGTGGTTTTGGTGCCAAAGATTTTGGAGGTGATTTCTTATGAATTTGATGCCCTGAATTCAAATATGCTATTAGTTTTTGCCCATCAGCTCGAATTTTTAAGATATCAACATTTTAGTGAATTATACATTAAACTATTTTAAAAGAAAAACCATGGTTTAAAAAAACAAATTAAACAAGAAATTTTTATTATATTACACAGATATTATTTATGATATACAAAAGAAACCAGTAAAAGTCATCATTTAAACCAATTACTCACTGAACATTTCGGAAACTTCTATTGCGTGACATTCTTGAATGTACTTTAGAACAATCACGTTTTAAAGTCCAGCAGTAATCTGCCATCATGTGAGTATCCTTCCTTGATATTGATCCGCCATACATTTTATATCTTGGTGAAATCGTTCACCTTGCTCCTCACTAATGTCTCCTAAATTTTCATGAAAAAGGTCTAAATGGCTGTGTAAATAGTGCACCTTAATAGCTCATGTTACACCCAAGTGATCTGAAATTATTCAGCATCTCATTGACTAATTCAACATAGTTTTCAGCTTTGTGTTTACCCAGAAAATTTTGGACAACTGAAACAAAGGAATTCCAGGCTTTTTGTCCAATCTCAATCATTGAATTTATGAAGTTAGGGTCTTTAATCAGCTGTCTTATTTGTGGGCCATCAAATATTCCTGCTTTAATTTTTTCCATACTCAGCTAAGTCATTCCCCCCCCCCCCCCTATATATGCAATGCATGATCCATTCTTATCAAGAGGCTTTACAAACTGCTTCATTAGACCCAGCTTGAAATGCAATGGTGGAAAGATGATTTTCTCTCATGGAACTAAAGGATCATTAATGATATTCTTTTCCCCAACATCCATTTTCTCTCCTAGGCCACTCTTTTCTAACCCAGTGTTGTGTGTCTCTCCTATTCCAGAGGCACAAGAAACAAGGATACTTGGTGTGGCCACTTTGCTGTCCAAGGAGAAAGTCATCTGGAAAATATTCAGGAGTCATTTTTACCAGGAGTTCTGTAATATCATGACAAAATACAAAATTTTATTCTTCAGAGAAAAGAGATAGCAGATCTTTCTCCCTTGTGCGATAAAATGTAATTTTCGTTCCTGGTTCAAGTAAATTATTTTCCTTCAACCTGGAAGCCAGTAATTCAGAAGCTTCTTTCGACAGGTTGAGATCTCTAGTGAGGTCATTTAACTCATCTTGGTTGAAACATTGAGGAATTGATGATATGGTTTCAAAATCACTGTCACCTTCAGTAGTATCAGAATTTTGATCAGAGAGACAATATGCGTCCTCACAGAGTTCTGGTAGCTGATGAAAAGTTGGAATTGGCACTTCTTCTGAGTGAGGGATAGGGCGTCTTGCAGAGATTAAATCTGATAGATAAGTGAATTTATCTAAAAATCTGGAGCTGATACAGAAAAACTGCTTTCATATTTAGATTCAGCAATAAAAATATAGTTAAAATCTGCTCAAAAATCCTAGGCACCACAAAAAAATTTTTTTTGTAGGCCTGTGTTAATTCTATTTAATTACATATATTGCCTAAAGAAAAGCAAATGTTTAAGTTGATTATGTTATTTTCATTATAGGATTGTTATAGTTGCTTCATCACTTCACGAAAAGGGCTTTATTGATTTTGATAGTTTGCAAGGTGAAAAGGGATACAGGAACAGTCGTTTAAGAAATCCTGCTTACAACAATTCAAAATTAGCTAACGTCTACTTCTGCCGAGAGCTAGCCAAAAGGCTCCCAAAAGGAGTACAAACATTTGCTGTTTGCCCAGGGTTTTGCTACACTAATTTAATGAGGAGTGCCACTATAAAGTGGTATCAGTTTCTTATTTTTTCACCAATAGTCTTTTTGTTCATGAGGACAGCTGAACAGGTAAATAATAACAATGATCATTTATTATCACTAAATTTATGCATCTGCTTGGTTTAGTATATCCATACTTCAAAATTTATAGTAATAAGACTTTTAGAATTCGAAAATGAAAAAAATATCTAGATGTGAAAACAAACGCAAGTAAGTATAAAAATACTTTATAATTTAACGGAAATCTGCTAAAAAAATGTGATGAGTAGAAGAAGGCAGTCAATAAAACCTTAATTGATGACGCCATGACACTAACTATACCAACTGTACTGCTACTGTACTCATGACATGATTTTTGAAATTTTTCTTCAAATGTACATTGATCCTACCCAGGAGCTGACGAAAATGAGGTCCGTTCGAAACTGTATATATATATATATATTTGTCTGTTACCACTCTAGCAGTTACTATTATTGTTTAATTGTTACCAAACTCGATATTTAGTTGTTTTATGTTTAAAGAAAGATCAAGTTCGTTAACGGCTGAAATCGGACCAGGGGGTGGGGTTTAGAGGGGGAGAATTTTGAAAATTCGAAATATTTCTGTTACTATAAGTCTGATCGAAAAAATGTATTGAATCAATCTTATAGCAAATTAAATGTACTATAAATATTTTTATATGCATTTATTCTTTATCTTGAATATTAACCGAAATATTTTCAGCCTTCAGCAAACCCCCATTTCTACTCATGTTACATAAACAATACTTGGTTATGTAATAAACAACATAATTCGAAGCTTAAATACCAAATATTGTTTTCAAGATACATTTATTATAAGAGATAAACGTAAATATGTTCTGGTGCCCCCCCCCACTTCTTAAGTTTTTGGACTACATAAATTTGATTGATTGATATAAAAATTATTCTGATTCATTATAGATTATAGTACTAAATATAGTAAATAGTTTCCATTCAAATTAATACGTTATATTCTGTTATATTTCAGTAATTGTTTTAGTAGATTTCCGAGACTTTGCGTGACTGACTTTCTAGTATACACAGACATTCAGGACCTCCTTAGTTTTTTTTGGGGAGTGGGAAATCTATATATTTTGGAATAAATAAAATGCAGAATATTTTACAAATTAAATTTTAATATAACAGTAGTACATGAAATAACACAGTTTTAGAGCAAAATGATTTAAACATCATAAATAGAAGAACTTTCATTAATATGGATAATCCCATTTTTCCCATTACATAATCCATGGTAGTAAACTTATATATACATATAATATGTTAAGTTTATATCATAGTTTGTTTCATTCTGTCTATTTATTATTCTTCCTCTTGTATTTAATTCAACAAGCTGGTTTGACAACATGGGACAAATCTAATTATTATTTATTTCTAATTATTATTTTATTCTATTCTGAACAGCAATGAAAAGTATTACATAGTATAATATGATCATTTCCAATCAATATTTACTTTCCAGGGTGCTCAGGCTGTGCTCCATTGTGCTATATCCAATGAAGTTGATGGCCTTTCTGGTGAAATTTTTAAAGATCTGAAGCCATACCAGTCTCATTATCCATTTCAAGACGAGGTTCAAGAGAAGTTGTGGAAAGCCAGTGAAGAGCTTATTTCTAAAATCCGTTAAGACATGTTTGATGAAGCTAGCATGTATTTTTGAATATTCAATTTTTTCTTCATGTGTGTTTAAAAAAATTAATGCTATTTCTTCTTAGTGTTTTCATGAATCTTTTAGCATTATAACCTGTTCTCTAGAGTCTCTTTGTCTCCTTGAATCTTAATCAAATATCTATGTATACAGTTACCGTCATGTTTCTTCCTATAAATAGGAACTTCAGTAGTTTATACTGAAAAATCAAATGTTATTGTTATTATATTTTAATGTATTTTTATGAATGGAATGTCTATAATATATCATTACTATTTATTTTATTATATTAGAGAGAAATTTTATTGGTTTATTCTCAATAAGAGTAAGTTCAGATATTCAATTGTCTCTTCATCAAACCACGGACATGGGACACTGAATTTTTCAAGGTTAGCTTATTATTTATATATATATATAAAAGACTGGTTCAGTTAGTTTGAATAAGAAGTCCTTGACTTTGTTTGTAGAACATTGGCCTAGATCACCAGAAAACCAGTTGATTCAATCGATTTTTCTTTGTAAATATCAAAAACAGTGATTCTTAATTTAAAGAATTTATTTTTATATCTTTTATAATTATATATATTCATTTCTTGATTTTTCTACAGGCTTAAAGTGAATAGTGAATGTTAGTAAGTTTATTCAGTGGTCAAGTCATAAAACGTTTTAAACCTAAACGTTTAAAATAGTATATTATTGTCCCGTGTCCTATTAGTACCCAAGTTGTATAAAAATTTAAGGTGGTAGATTCGCTAAAGTATTTAATAATAATGGGTGCAAACATTTCTTATTGTTGACCTATTGTTGTTAATTTTCACTATTGTTAACATGTGTGAATTAAGTTTTTAGTAATTGTTTTTTAAGTACAGGGATCGAGAATAATGTCTTCCTGCAATGAAGACTTCCATGTTTTTTAAGTGTAGTTAAGTTGTATAACTCTGGAATTTTATTGTCTTGAGATACAGATTTTACTGCTTTATGGACTATGCCATTTCCTATAATTCCAGAATGAAATTGATTGAAAAAATAAATACGAGTGTCAATCTGCTCAATTTATTTAAATGTGATTTTTATTTGTACTGTTTGAGGACTGTGGATGGTGTAGTTTCAAATTTCTATTGGAATAGATTTATTATTTGTATATATGTTTATGTTATTTGGCTGTATATGCTTACTATAAGTATATTGTAAACTTTTTAGTAAACCAATTTTCTGCGTGGTTGTAAGTACAAATTCGTCCGTCAGTATTTTTGTATGTCTGTTAGTTCCTCTCTTTTAAAAACCGCAAGAGCACAATTAGCATGTTCTTTATTTTGACTGCCACTTATTTAAATATTCACTTCTGCATTTTCGAATGCACCTGCCAGACGAATTTAAGCATTGTAACTTATTGTTCTTTCAATGGCTTCAACAATATCATAGCATTGGAGTGTGGTGTTTTCAAAGGAGAATATTTTGTTACTAATTGCTTTTCCGTGAGATCAATTGGAGCTAATTATTTGTGCTAAAATACATGATGCATCTGAAGACTGTTTTAAATCCTTTATAATGTTAAGGAACATTAGTTATAGTCTATTGTCTGATCGGTCCAGAATACCATTTATAAAGTCTGTAAGTTAGAGATGGTAGAATTGCCTCTTTATACAGGGCAAAGCTTTAGATGTTAGTCCCCAATATGTCTTTGCTACTGTAGAAACATGATATATTAGTTTAAGATATTTAGTAATTGATCTATATGTATACTCCATCTTGATTTACAGTCAAATGTCACTCTAAAACATTTTAAACTAGTCTCATATCTTATTAAACTCCCCTTTATTTGTACATTAAATGTATTTGCCTAAAAAAGTAATATGAATTTAAATATGTTACGAGTCTGTCTAAGATCTTTAGCTTAACTATCAATGATTTGTGCAATTTTGCACTTGTATTTCTATGAAGAGCTTAAATTTAATGAGTATAATTAGGTTATTTGCAAAGTAAGGTTTCTAAATTATGAAGTAATTCTTTTATTAATAAGTTGTTCATCATCAAATTCTGCAATAAAGAAGAAATTTTTGGGCTATTCGGTCTGCCAAGTGTTAGAATATATGTATATTTGGTGTTATAATATAGGTATTCCTATTGTTAAAGAAATGTTTAAGTAGTTTGTAGGCGTTTGCCTAATATCTGCACAATGTTATCAAATGCCCTTTTATGTCTAGAGATATAAGCACAGGATGGCATCTAAAGAGGACATTATTTGCGTTGCACACCATGCTTTATAGCATGAAGTAAAAAACTAGAATGTAAAAAGTAAAGGTTTTTATAGATCAGTTTTTATAATACTTTGCTCATATTAAGTTGCATTGTTAATGCCAGTGTAAATGTTTTGTCACAATTACCTCAATCTTATAGTTTTATTTTGAGTATAAAACCATAATAAATGTTGCTATTTATACTATTTGGTATGATATTTCTAAAGTCAGAGTTAAACAATCGAAATATATAATGCTACTCTACACTTTTGGTCCATCAAATGCGGGTAAATACTGGTATTCATTGACAATAATTAAGTTGCTAGATATTATAAATTCCTCTAGCCTTTGGCCTATGGCATTAGTTTGAACTTCGTGCCATGATGTAGACCTTCATACATGTATGGTCCAAGTATTATTTATGGTTTCTATAAATTGTAAATTCCGGTATAAATTTAAAATATCTGGAGTAGTATTTGTGGTTATATCAAAATATTTTTAATCTTAATTTATCAACTGTTATGCCTTTGTTACTTAAATTAGAGATTATCATGGTGTTTCTTGTTTCAAATTACTGTTTGAACAGTGTTGGGGCACCTTGGAATATTTTTGTTTTGTAGAAATTAGTTTAGGAACTATATACAGTTCATGAAAACAGCTATTTCTACACTGTGATATTTCTCAGTGTAATTTAACATTCTCATGAGCATTTTTACCGAATTTCGAATAGAGCTGTGAAAACATAAATTTGATATTTGAAATGTTTTGATTTACATACTATGATGAAACTAAAAAATATATTTTACATGATTAAGTATATATAAGACAATTATATTTTTTTAGGGTTTATATAATGTATTTGGCATATCAACTAGACGGAAGAGTAATCTCGAAACACGTGTGATAATTGTTAACAGGGAAGTACTTATATTTTCTTTATAACTGAATAAGTTACTTATATTTTGTAAAGATATGTTGACAACGGCCTCATTAATTTCATGAAATAAATGGTAATTATAGATTTTTATTTTAGAAAAAGGCATTTGATAATCGCTTAGAAATAATAAATATTGTTTGATATCATAAAAAGTTAGATGTAAACTGTATTTTGAATTAAAGTGTTGAGGAAAAATTTGTAAGATGGGCACACCTGGCTGAACGCTGAGTAGCATCTTTCATACAGGGTTTGCAAAAGCTGCTGGACCTTGTACTATTGATGCACAGGTTTCTATCTGTTGTTTTTTGGCCAATCCTGGGATCGAGATAGGTTTAAGAAGCTGCTGTACTTATGTCCAGATCTAAATCTGAAATATTTTTCTCAGTGACTCACAGCAACATCATTTTCTGAGTAGAAACTGTGTAACATAACTTTAGTTTGGACTAATAAAATGCTTTGGGCTCTTGGAGACTCATGAACTGCATACCTCCTGCTTGAGTTTATTTCTCTTAAGGAGGTTGTACTCAACACATGAATTGGAAAGTTACTCCAAATGTCCATTGATCCTTCTTAGGAAATGTTTATATATATATATATATATATATATATATATATATATATATATATATATATATATATGAAATTACAACCAGGAGGAGTGAGAGGAAGGGTTAAAATTAAAAGTTAGAAATAGTTCCATTATTATGAGTAGGTTTGAAAAGTGTTATGTAACCCGTAGATTTGATAAGTCTCATAATGTTCTTGATTTTGGAATATTTTGCAAATTGTAATATATATACTCACGGGCAATGTATACATATACCCACTCACACTCTCTCATACCCATCTATCTGTGTGTAATTTCCTCAATCTTTTTCTCTAGATATGTAGTAGACTCATTAAATCAAACTTGGAAAGAAGTCAATTTTACTTTAATAGAAGGTACTTTAAGTTAAGGTTATCCTGAATCATTGTCTGTTACATTTAGTTAAATGGAAAGAGCTTTCTTTTTAGAATTCTATATGAATAAATGACTTATTATATATTTATTTAGTATATTAATTAGTTATCACAGCTATTGGAATCTTTTTAAATAGAGGTAAAGATATAATTGGGTATGCTATTTTGACAACAAAATGTAAACAAAATCAATCTAAAACAAAGTCATCACTATTTGCATCTGGTTGAATCCACAATTCTTAGTTCTATTTTACCTATAATGTTTTAAAGCAATGGAGAAAAACATTAAAATAATGTTAAATGTCAATTTGAATAAAGCAAATTAAAAATCTACCAAATAGTGATGGCAAAACTAATCTCTTTCCATTGAAATAAAGAATTTTTTAATATATTTACTGCAAGTTTTAGCAAAACTAGTCATAATATATTTATTGAACAATATTCTGAATGTGTAATAGTTGTTCAGTTTTTATGTAGAGTATATTGTTCTATGTGTGTATCTAGTTATATATTAGTAGTCAATAATAATCACTTCAACATGTATGTTAAACTTTAAAAAAATGAAATAAAAAATTTTCATTTTCTTTGCATCTACTTTTCAAACTTCTTATTTTAGTCTCTATAGATTAATATCAGTGTAGGAATGCTTTTTATTGGTCTATGTTCAGGATTTCTATACCAGAAAAAGCTATTATTACATTTTTGTTTGCACCTTGATATTTTTAAGCAATATGTTTTTGAATTAATTTTTATTTTTACACTGTGAAAAAAAAACATTTAGACTAGGAAAAAAAGGATTTTACTATTGGCACACTTGTCTTCAGAGTCTGCTCAATTCTTCATTGGCTTTTGACAGACTTCTGATTACTGCCGACAATACAGTTAGTGATATTTTTAGCAAGTTTAGATTGAAGAGGATGACTTAAGAACCTCCGCTTTGTAAGGTCAAAACCAGAGTTGGAGCCTTTGATGGTTTTGAAGTTATAATTGGTTTAAGATAAGGAGATCCTCCATTAACCATCTCTCTAGTGAGGCAATAGAAATATTTATTGCATATAATTTAATGTTCAAATAAATGCATTGCATAGGGCTTATATTGAGGTACAGTCTATCAATTCAATAAGGAAAAAGGTCGGGGAACTCCTGTAACAAATTCTTTATTGCATGGTTGACTTTTGACTCACAAAAAGATACTAACGAATGTCGAATAATCAGAATATTCATTGAGTACGTTTAAAGCCTTGAAAAGCTGTGAGAACTAACAAAACTCTTGTGTCAGATTCATGATAAGAAAATTGTGTCTACCACAAGAATCTACATTTTTCTTTACCACAAGCATGTCGGGAGAGCTTGTCCCATCAGCAGGTGCTCTTACTTTAGAAGAGATGACAGAGGTGCATGGAACTGAGCACTAAACACAAGAGAACAGATTGGAGCAGCAACTGCCAAAAAGTCTGTCATGCAGGGGATGCATTAGCTAAGATTTCCCACTTCCGTCACGTATTTGTATTTATCTGAAAACGTAAAAGTTCAATTCGAACAATATTTGGTATTTAAGCTTCAAAGAAACTGGTTCATGACATAACAGCTTCTTGTTGATATGACATGAGTAGGAGTGGGGGTTTTCTGAAGGCCAAAAACTAAAAAAAAAAATGCAAATATCTCGGTTAATAATCAAGATAGTGAAAAAAAACATAAGTAACAACTTCAGAACATAACTTGCATTAAGATTAGTTCTATAGAGTTTTTTGATCCGACGCATAATAATAGAGATATTAAGAATTTTTGAAATCACAGCGGCATCTTGCGCTTCCTGACTCTTGTAACAGCATCTTCTCTTTCTTCTTTTCTTTATTATCTCCTCTACTGCTATCCCTATCCCCTCTCCTTCACAACCCGCCCTGTACTTCTAGTTGCTGGGTAACCTATAATCCCAAGTTCCATTACACCCTCAAAATGAAACTAGAGAGTTCAGTAGAAGGGGAACTGTCAGTACAACCCTGACAAATCACTCTGCCTACTTGCAATAAAAATATTATCAAACTGATTCTTAGATAAAAAAAAATACATGTCATCATTTAATATTTTACTTCTTGACTCGGAAATGTTTTATCTGATTTATACCATACTCAACATTTAACCTGTTCCATTGATCTCTAAACATCATATTCTTTCATGGCTGAAACTGGACCAGGAATAGGAGAGGGTTTACAGGAATCCTAGAAATCTCCGTTGTTATAGAACCAATCTTGTTAAACTATTGATGCTTTACAATTATTGTTCTAATTTTTTCTTAACTCAAATATTAAGCAAGTTATTCCGTGCTTTCCTGTTTTCAATCTTCAGTAAGCCCCCAATTCTACTCATCAAATGTTTATTTAGAAATAGAGAATATCTGGTGAGGTGAGGTCAGTAGTGGGACATACCAGTTTGTTGGGAATTTTACGCAGCCCCATTTGACAGACTTTTTTAAATAAAGACCAGAATTTATCTCGTGAAACTGGTAGTTAAAAATAAAGATTTAATGCAGGAAGACTATACATTTCTTATTCTGAAGTGCCTGGATCCTGTAACATCGGTCACTCAACATTAAACTGGAAATCAGGTCTCATTCTTTTCCAGAGGCAGATTTATTTTTTCCGATTTTCTTTCAGCCCTTATACCAGCAAATTATCCCATTCTTCTGTGCTGGATGGACGTCTTCAAAAATGATTTTCTAGACTTCCTCTGTCCCTATGGCCAATAGCCTTTTCCTTCAAGCACATTTATTGAATAGAAAATATGTGGACTGAAGAAAAATACTTGCTAATGGTTTCTTCTTTAGACAAAATTTCCTTCATCAGCAATAATGTCTCTTGAACAGTTATTCTAGAAACAAGTGACTTGATGTCTAAGCAGTAAATGTCAAAAGTGTTGGAATCAGATAGTTGTTTCAGATGGCACCTCGAAGAATGGTCTCATCTCTATAAACAGGTGTGAAAGACTATAGAAGTCAGAATAAGCACTCTTACTCCTATATATATCTGCATTTTGGGGGCTGACCTTTTACCAAAGCTGGTTTTCATGCTAGATAAATGAAATGGCCTTTCTGCTATCATTCTTCTTATTCTAGAGGGGATTAGAATCGACCCCCTCTCCACCCGCTTCCCTGCATTAGAGAAAAAAAAGTCATACTACCAAAGCTGAAACTTAAATTATTCATAAAAATGAAAGATGAAAAATGACGTCTAACCGAAAAAATGTGAAACATTTGTTAGCTTTATGTATATAACCACTGGGGGAATATTTAACAGCTTTGAAGTCTCTGTGGTGAGCAGGTATAGGTGAGACTCTTAAAATGAATGTTATAGATATAGTGTTCAATTTTGAAAATATACCACAAAAAGAGTTATTTAATATCACCAAGCTTAAATTTTTTTAAAATCAGTTCTGTGCATAGTATTAACAAAAAATAACAAGCTGGCCTTTTGCAGGAGATAAGTTTTGAGAAAAACAATAAAATTGATGAAAATGAATGGGTCTATTGCAACCTAGATAAAGGTTAGCCGCCGCAGTTGCCCCCTATACTGAGCTGAACTTGTTCTCATAGCGCATCCAAAATATTGTTTGGAAAATGTTACCAGGCCTTGCCATTAACATTATTAATTCAGAAAAAAACTTCATGCCAAATGGTCCCTAATAATGAAATCTCAAATAAAAATTTGGTTCATTGTAACAATTTACAGGTAAAGGGTAATTTTAAGTCCCTCTCCCTCCCATGTACCACACAGTCAAATTCTAACAAATACTATAAATATATTTTTTGAATTACTTATAAATATTTTCTGGTGGGATGGTTGATGCTTGACCCGTGATTTTAATTTGGTAATTTTTTGAAGCAACTAAAACAATATCAACAAATGTGGTTTTTAATGATAAAATTCTAAAAGTGAATGGATTCAAAAAATGAGGATAATAAGTTAACAAATATACATTTATAAAAAATACTTGCAAAGCTTACAAGTACCAGGGAGCCAAAGATATAGAGCAACTATTAAATTACACGCTATGGACAGTAAAATGTAGATAGGTTCTATATTAACCCTTTCATTGCGCAAAGCCACTATAGTGGCTTTGGTCGTCCTCCATCTGATTTCGCTAAACCACTGTTGTGGCTCGGAAGGGAATCATCTGTTGGCAAATAGAGGAACTAGTAACTACCTGTAGGCTCACTAGATCGCATCATCAGTACGTTTTGCTGCATTTGTGTGGATCTGTAGGGTGTAAGGGAGGCGGACCCTACCCTCATCCAAGGCCCTCATCAAATTAGTTGACAGCTTTATACCTCTAATTGCCCCTGGCACTGTTTACAGTTTTGCTTTGTGTATCTTTGTGCATACACGTTCTCTGTGCTATTTGCAGCAGAAAGCTTAATTTATTTATAATTTTTTTCATTTATAAATTGTTTAACTTGTGGGATAGATACGAAGCTATATACCATTGAAGAAGTGAGGGACATGCTAATGCATAGGGTTTTCGAAGATGATGGTGGATCCAGTTCAGACGATTTTGATGAATTCAGTATTGACCGTGCTGAAACTACACAAATTCCAGATTTAGGCACTTCAGGAACTACCACAGTTATGGATATATTTTATTCATTGATTAGTTTTCATTTCTTTCTGTTTGCACTACAATATAATATGTAATAACATCTGTTTACATAAAAAAAATGATGCATTTTTGACGGGCAGACTTGAACTAACATTGAAAAAATTAACATACATCTTCAATACGTAACTAATATCTTCAACAACATCTACAATATATAATTAATAGACTTGAATGCGAAAAAAATCCTGAATATTTCCCAAAATTAGGGAAACAACCAACAAATAGGCGAGGGGGCAACCGGGAGGAGGGCCGGGAATCCCGCGCACAGAGGGGTGGCTGAACTTGGAACGGCCAGCGACCCTCGTCACTCACCCTCCACTAGGGACCTTGCGATACTGGATTCGATCCGATATCTGGTATCGATACCATACTGGTATAAAAGTATCGATACTCCGATAATATCGCATTAAAAGTATCGATACCAAAGGTATCGGTATCGAAACACCTCTGATTATTAACCCTCGTCTCCTACGGTGGTTCTTCCTCCCACATTTCCTACGGTGGGTCGGATCCGACCATGCTGACTCCTGAAGGGCGTAATAATTGAAGAAATATATTAATTAAAAGGATAAATATTGATTAAAAACTAAAAAAAAAATATTTTTATTTACTTTAATGTTTAAAAAAGTTAACATTGATGCTTATATCAGTCTTCATTGTCTTTTGACTAAATTTTGACAGTCTCTTAAAGCTATATACTTAAATTATAAAAAAAAATACAAAATAAAGGAACAAAAGTGAGAATTAAATTCAAGAAAACTTGTAGTCTTGTCGTCAAACCTGCATTTCTCGAGGATAAATTCAAATCGTGCTCGGGACATAGTAAATCGAAACATGGGTGGACCATAAATTTGGGAAAACATTTCCTTGGTATTCAGGGTGGAATTTTTCAATGTGTCACTCAAATAAAGGAGGCCAAGAAAGGCTTTAAATTCTTCATTATTTGTAATGAAATATACGAAACATCGCCGGTAAATAAATGCTGCGTCCGTTCGATTTTTTCGTTTGTGTGCTTTACATCACTTATCATTTCTTCACCAATGAAAAGTAAAAACAGTTTCAAAATATCCGTGATACCTCTTGCTTCTCCTCTTGGGCCAGGATTTCTTCTGACCACATTGATTGGAGGAGCTCTGGAAAATTTTGATTGCCTTGCCGAAATCGAAATTTCTCTCATCATCGTCAAAAACCTGGACATTTTTCAATCCACACTCATCATCACTTTCATCAGCATCAAATACATCATCAACGTTGTGTAATATCTCATCTTCCTGCTCGGATGTACTATCCTCGTTTTCTTCCAATATGTCTTCATTCTCTTGGCGTCGAAACTCCTCCAAAATTTCTTCCGGGGTTTTGAAAATTTTATTGAACGCCATTCTAAAATTTTATTGCCTGCATTCTTATGGGAATGTAGAAATAATCATGAAAACATCTAAAGCATAGAACCTACGGTGGGTCAGATCCGACCCCTAACTTATTTCCTATGGTGGGTCGGATCTAACCGAATAGTTAATAATGAGGAGAGGACACTTACATGAGCGAAGTGGACTTGTCAGCCCCCCAGGTACAACTGCAGAGGAGGGTACCTAGGACCATGGAGTTAGTCAGGGAAGCCAGGCGATTTTTAGACAAGGGGAACCAGCGCCCCAGTCGGATCCGACCCAACCGTAGGAGATGAGGGTTAAATCAGGTTTTTAGAAAAAAAAATTGTGATTTATTACTGTTATAAAACGTCCGTTTTATCTCTTTAAAAACGTATTCTTGTTTCTTAAAATAAAAAAAAAAATTGTATTTTTTTTGTTTCATTATGGAAATTGATGAAGATTGTAGGTAATCCTCAATTGGCGGTTATCCTTTATCCCCTGCCTTTGAAATATCTTACTATGGCATAATTCGATTTATTACTCATTATCACGTATTTTATTTACTTTAAATTCGAAATTTTTATTAATTTACTTTTAATGTAATTAGTTGATATTAAATTATCAAACGTTCGATACCGATACTCATCTTTTTGTTGCGATACCGTTGAAATATCGGAAGCAAAGTATCGATACCAATACTCCTAGTATCGAAACAAAAGTATCGATACCTACCCATATCGGTAGTATCGCAACGTCCCTACCCTCCACTACCTGTGCCGCAGTTAAAGGGTTAACAATAGTGGTGTATAAGAGATCCCTGATGATGAAGTGAAGTGGATTCAGTGAGAGTAATGGGAATCAAAGATGAACCAGTGAGTGAAGAGGGCTATTTCATAGGATAAACAAAAAAATGTCCACCTCAAACTCAAACCATCGGTTTGTGTCATTAGACATTAACAAAGCTCTCTCCAGACCATATTTTGATTGTACCAACACTTGTCATTCAATAGCTTTCAATACTTTCCATTTAAACCAATTATCATCAGTTAACTAACGTCTAGCTAATTAGCCCAATATTGTTAAATACATTTTATTTACCTTTAACAATCGATCCATTGTTTGATAGTTTGTTGTCCTGTTTTTTTATTTTTATTTTATCTTTTTGAGTTGCCAAAATTAACAAAGAAAAACTCAATGGCCTGTGAAGGCCCAGATGGTTCCAGAATGTGGTGGCATTACAAACCAATGATCGCTTCTTTTTAAGCTATTCAATTGCCTCATGATGCTGAGAGGGCACCAGGAGGACAATTAGAAGTCCCACCTCGAAGCCTGGTAACCGCATAACTAAATAACATTTAGCATGCAAATCCCCAGCCTAGAACTTGACATTTTTAACTAGTGGACATAATAGTACTGTTTTCCATTATGGCATCAGTGAATTTTAGCCGTAGGATATGAAATATAGTTCAATAAATTTATAGCAAGCGATCATCTGCTTCGTCAAGGCAGTCTCATGCAGAGTGATTGTATTGTTTATGTTATTAAAATCATTTGTTTTTAATCTTCTAATTAGATGTTCTAGCCCAAGGTTAAAAGTATCATTTAAAATAAATTTACAAAGAAAGCAATAAAGAATAAACTTTATTTGATAATTCCGTCATTAATGATAAATGAACACCATGTGCATGCTACATGAGACAAGGAATACAATTTCTGCATTTACCCCCAATTTCTCTATTTCGTGTAGCTAACATTTACCCAAACTGCTTTGTGTTCTCCGAACTACTAGTGGACTAGAAAATCGCTAGGCCTATCAGAACACATATCTCACACTTTGTGTTTGATACATACTTGAAACTTAAAAATATTCTCCAATGGAGATGACACTTGGAGTCCATCCTATCAATATTAAATCCCTTACTCATATTTGAATTTAAAACTTCATATTTATAATAAGATGTAAATGAGTGGATTAATTATGCCAAAAAATACAAGGCTCACTCTCCTATCTAATTGATATATAACTTGCATGCTGATCATTTTCAAAATTTGTAGATGCACTAATGCAGCCATTCAGAAATTCCACTTAAGGTACCTTAAAAAGGTTTGGAGACTAGTTGTATATCAAAATAAAGTAGATACCTGTGCTGTAACCACACCCTTATATTTAAGAAATATCATTCCTATAAAAAGCCCAGGCAAATAAATGTTTCCTGCAGTGAATCAACAAATTTTCAGTATTTGAAAGATCTATCCCTGTCTTATTATGCAAGTGTAATTCTACTGCTAGCTGTGGGCTTCTTGTAAATGTAAGACAGCACAATCCTGCCAAAAGCTACTTTTTCTAAACCCCAGCAATTGCAGCTTCACTATTATTACAACCAATATATTAATGATTTTATTGCCAGCCATATCTACAATGAAATACTCAGAGCAGTGGGTTTAAATAACCGAGTCTTAATGAAACATTAGTTAATTTAAATTTTATTACAAAGTCTTTAACACTACAGTATTTTGTTTACCTTCACCTTCCATCAAGAAGTTATTAAAAACAAATCACAAAATGCATTTAATAATATATATTTATATAACGATTCAGTATTTAAAAAGAAAAAAAAAAACAAACAAAAACTGTACAAGAGCCACATTTTTATTTTCTAAAAGTGGCAAGAGTATCTACATAATTTTGCTAGTTTTGTTAATAACAAGTTTCATCAGAGATAGAACTTAGTGATTCAGAGATCTTGCCCACTGAGGACCTGCTCATTAAAAAAGAAATCTTCGTTTGGTAACAAATTTAAATTAATAATGTGAGAAGTAACAGCACTTATTCTATTGGTGTAATAAGATTTTTTTATTTTTTTGTAAAGCAATTATAATAATTTTGTGAATAGTGATGTTGAAATAAACAAAATTAGATAGCAAATCCTCAAAAACAGCAGAAGGATACAAAATATAGCCTTGAGCCTTACTTATAAAAAAGAAGACTAATTTAAATAAATTGTATATTTTAGTTAAAAGACAAGTTCTGTGTGACAATTTAACAGTTTTACTTCAACACTTTCTGAATTTTTAGTTTTTAACACATTAGTTCATTATCAATAACAAATACTGCTTTGTTTCCCAAACCATAATTACAAATATCATATAAATATAATCACAATGCTTTAAAATGCTCAGACAGAAATTTAAAGGAGCAAAGTTAAAAAATATGTATAATAATGAAAATATAATGATTGATAAGCTAAAATCACATTGGTTTTGTTTTGTGAAGCGAACTAAATACATAAATTTGGCACCAGACAAGGCTTTGGATTTGAAAAGGCAATATAATAAATTTATTTCAATAACAATTATATTATAAATAAAAATAAAAAGTAAACAAAGTTTTTTGTACAAGGCCATTAAAAAAAATATAGAATAGGCATTCAAACTTCATACTGAAACAGCATGACCAAACAATTTATTGTCCTTACTGATTAGCATATACAACAAATTAATTTGAAGCTAATAAAAAAAATAATAATAAATAATATCTGAAATACCATTAGAAAAAAAGGAGTTAATAAAAACAAAAGCATCAAATTTGTCAAATGGCAAGTGACATTTCAATTATTTTTTTTTCTTTTTAATAATTTGTTTATATAAACAACCTCTTACTTTCATTCATTTTAATTATATCCTATGTTTGTATATATTAATCTTTCCAGTTTATAAGAAAAACAATAGGTATCCTAAATAGGCTGATGAAGAAGTATAAAAGTAGACTCAGTGTGAAGAATTACAATTTATATACAATTTCTTTCTCACTTTACTTTTATGAAAAGTGAACACAACGGGTACTAGAGCATATTAAAATTAAATGGAAACTATATATTTTCTTATTTCTAAATTAAAGCCTTGTTTAGAAACTATTCATTGGAAAGAATAGTAATGTGGTCAGAGTAATAATTTTTTGTTCTCACTAGTAGACAAAAATATATTTAGGTTTAGATACATAAAATAAAATAAATAAGCTTGTGAAAAGAATGTGTGGTAGAAAATTGCTTTTACCCGACCCTGAGAGCATTGTATTCATACTTTTCAAAACAAAAAGCAACTAATGAATGTATTTTTTATAGACAAAATTCGTGCTTTATATTCTCACATTTTTTAACAATATAATTAAATATATGTGCAAATTTACATATTAAACAAGGGTTACAATAATATAATTAGCAATAGCATCAATAATAAAAACAATAACTAATATTACACAGTTGAGGTGAGTTGATATTTATGATAATTTATTTATTTTTTTAACAGTAAAAATAAATCACTATGATACAAACCCCCCTGACACTCCCCTCATTATTTTACAGTTCTTCCTGCTCTCACTAATTAAGTACAACTAAATAATAAAGTTCAAAAATTCGTTTATGGGAACAATCTTTTTTCCTGAGGGGGCAGACATTCCGCAGTCCTCTTATTGGACCCGTTTATCCACAAGGAGAATAGCACAAGTTTTATAAATACTGTATATTACCTAAATATATATTTATAAAATGTCCACAATCCATTTTTCTTCGCACTTGTTCCTCTTTTTTTTTATTATTTTATTTTACTTTTTTTTTAGTATTTTTTAATAATTTATATAATTATACTCTTTAATATACATTTTTAATTATAACATAGATGAACCGATTCTCAGCTACCAAGGTGTAATACCTCTGTTCTCTCTCTCTTTTTCTTATTCACTTAATGAATTGAAATCTCATCTTCTGCTTCATCTTTAAAATCGTTTTCGTTTAATTTTTGTTGTTTTTTCCATGACCACTTATCTCTAAATCTTATTTACAGAGTGCATAGAGAGATTCACCACTCGAATCGTGAGTCGTAGTTAGTCGTTGGAGGCATGTCACAGCACACATATACTTCAATATATGTGAAGCATAGCAGGGATTGAGTGTCTCCCGGAGAGAGGGAAGAGCGCAGCCGTCAGGGAGGGCTAGATGACTGAGTGTAGGGAAGGGGGAAAGGCCGAAAGTCATAGCTTCAGCTCGTTTGCTATCTTTGAAGCAATATTCTTGAACCCTATTGAAGTGCCAGAGATCCTCTTGAACCGGACTCCATTGAGCGAAAGGCGGGGAAGCTTGCAAACCTCTATTTCCCACTGAACAAGTGAGTCTGTATTTGGGTCACCATGCACACAAAGTAGAAGAAACCTTTCTCTCTGTTCATAATCACAGTTGTTAGCATCTAATACCTAAAGGGAAAGAGAGAGAAAAAAAACAATGTATTAATAAGATCAAATCATGAAAAACATATTAAATGTAATTTTATAACATCCAATAATGCTACTAATTAGGATAGGTATACGCAGGCTTCCATATTTTTTCTAGTGAAGATAACCAAGGATTTCATTTAGTGAGTTAATGTAAATTCCAGCTGTCATATATGCAGGTTACTCTATGCTCATGAATCCATGGTTATAGGTTAACCAAGTGTATTAGGACCTGAGCTACCACCTCTTAAAAATACACATTAATATGAATAAATGCCATTGTAAGCATCAACTACAAACTACCTACTTCACTAATAAATATCTAATTCCAAGAGTAATTACATACTAGTCAAGGAGATTGAAAGAAGCACATATTTTTATCTGTTGAGGACAGATCAAAGGTTTAAAATACTATGATGAGGCTAAAGTTCTTGAAGACAATACAGTCACTGGAAATACTCACAAACTTATCTGATTGGTGAGGATGACATCCAAATGGACATTTGTAAAGTTAAAACTGGAATATGGATCATGGATAGCTTCGAGTAACTTAAGGCATAACCTTTATCACCAATATTGCACAATCTCAGAAAAATGTTAGTAGTACTTCAGTGAAAAGGTGGCTTATATAAAAGGTTGATTGATATAGACCATAGCTTAGTATTAACTTAGATAAATTAACTACAAAAGAAAATGTAAACTGATCAGTTATCAGTTAAATAACAGTGAGCACAAGTCAAATTGAAATGAGAATTAAAGCTATAGGAGTAACCAGAAATTCTCTGTCTTTAATAATCAATCTGTTTTAAAATAAAAATTCCTGGGAAAGCAATTCTCTTGATACATACAATGGTGATTAGTTCAGAGGTTATGCATGGTGGACATGTGTGGACTCTCATAATAAAATTATTAAAGCCCAGTGACCTGAGAAAGGAGTCATAAAACAATAATAATAATAAAAGTAGTCTGCAGAGGATAGGGCATGTGGAGAAACACCCCTTATCGCCCACTCCAGCAGTCAGCTGGGAAAACATTGAATCTTTGATCTGGATTTTAACAAGTAAGATGCTTACTCTTATCAGATTGTTTTCTGAGTTTCCAAAATAAAGTTCAGTTGGATATTAGGCTTTGTTACATAAATATCAAATTTCATTTGCAATTGGAAAGTATGAAAAGTCTCAATCAATTTCTGCATAAGATTACTCAAGTAGGACATCCACTTTACTATCAGCTGTGAAAAATACGAATAACACCAAAAACAATATGTCATTTTCACTTTTGCTGTAGAGTATCCATGTATTAAATGAAAGTAGATAACCGAATAAAATAAAATAAACAAAAAAGTAACAGAAACATTCAGGAACTTGCAAAAAATATACTGTAAAATCTCTTGTCTTCCTGAATGTTTCTGACCAAAACACTGCTGGTGCGTAGTAATGTTACACACTTCTCTACCAGTCACCCCCCCCCCCCCACGATTACTAAAATTTTTGAAATGCAATATATTGGATTCTGAATCAATTAGAAGCATTTTCCAATTGATGACATGGTTCCTCCTCTGAATAATCCTACTGTCATTGGTCATTTGGGTTTTGAAGTGTGCCATTCAGTTTAAGTGTAAATAACTAATGGTTTTACTTTATCAAATTTGTCTATTTTCTGTATAAAATGTTTTGCAGGGAGTTATTCTTCATTACATTAACATGAAGTAAAGTGCAGGCAAAAATGGTTTTGTTCATTTTAAAAGTGGTGATTTTGAGAAGAAGAATTAGAGCCATTGCTTGATGAAGATCCATACCAAATGCTTCAAGATTCGGCTGAATCATTGGGAGTTGACTTTTCAACAGTCAGAGCAAACATCTTAAAGCCACGAGACTGGTCCCTCTATTTTCGGAAAAATTTGCTACAAATAAATTCAAACACTCAATATTCATCATATGAATGAAAAAAAAAAAAAAGTAAAAACTCACTGGAGTAGTAATTTGGACCAACTAGTATTATTAGGAAGGATGTATGTTTGGTGTAGAGGGGAGAGAATAAATAAATCTATATCTGTAATGAAGATATGAACTGTGACATAGGTGTATGGATAGGGTAGAATGAGACAATAAAGATTAGAAAAAATTGTAAAGATTTCATAATGACCTTTCTGATTTCAGACATTATTTCTACTGGGTCCCTCGATGACGTTGTCTTCATACTCCATGTAAATCGGAGAGATCTTGGTTTAACTTGATCATCATTCACAGCACTACTGCAAAAAATAAATTAAAGTTTTATTTACACTTGACTAATACATAAATTATGCTTTCTGACACACTTAATTGGTTCCATTACTTTCAATGTAGTACTAATAACGATGAATTGAGGAATTAATTATACAATTTAGAAATAAAAAGTACAATAAAAAAGTAAAAATTTACATAGATTATGTGTTCAGGTTTATCTGCCAGCAAACCCCACAAAAGAGTCCCCATAATTATAAATTTAAATTATGATTCAAGATATTAAATTTGTAATGAAAAGAGTTTTATACTTACAAAAAGAAAAGAAGAGAGAAAAAAAAAAACAAATATTTCATAAATAGATATTAAATTTCTTGTAGTACATTTGTTGTCATTTGATATATTTTTCAGCAGGATTAGAATTTAAAAAATCTATTATTTATAATGGGCTGAAGCACAGTAAAACCATTTAGAATTATTTTTATAACAAAATTGTAAATAATTGTCATTAGAACATTGTTTTGTATAATCGAAAAAATAGTTATGCAATAAGAGCTTAAAAATGACCCATCATTTTCCCCATTCCTCACTTTTTATCACCAAAGAATCGCGATAAAAAGTCTGTCACGCAGGGGCTGTATTAACTAAGCAGATTTCCCAAGTTCGTTGCATTTCTGCATTTATCTTAAAACGTAAAACTTCAATGAGAATAGTAATTGGTATTTATGATTCAAATAATATGACAGCTTATTGTTAATATGACATGAGTAGGAGTGGAGGTTTACTGAAGACTGAAGTCTAAAAAAATGCAAACATCTCTGTTAATAATCAAGATAGTGAAAAACGTTCATAACAACATTTATAAAACATTAATATGATTGATCCTATACAATTTCAATTCAATCCGACGCATAATAAGGGAGATATTATGAACATTCGAAATTCTCCTCTAAACCCCCGCCCCTCACACTGGTCAGATTTCAGCCATTAACGAACTTCATCTATAGTTTTACATAAAACGCTTATATATTGAGTTTGGTAATGATAAAACAATAATTGTGACGACTAGAGCAGTAACAGATAAATAAATATATATACAGTTTTGAGCGGACCTCATTTTTGTCATATTTGGGGTAGGGCCAATGGAAATTAGAGGAATCTTTTCAAAAATCATGTTATGAGTGCAACTTCAATAACCTTAAGGGAAATCTGAAGAATTTTTTTCAAAAACACATGACGAATAACAACTTCAATAACTTTTTTGGGGGGGGAGGGATCTTCTAAAAAAGATTTTTTTAAAGAAACTAAAAATGTGTTAAAAAAAAATTCGTCAATTTCAAAGGAGTTTTGGGTGTTAGATTCTTAGGAACTGAAAATTGGGACTGTAGTTGTGGTGAAGCTGACATGGATTCCTATTCCTTGTATTGGTAAGCAATATTCAATATTTGCTACTTACGATGGCCTTCCTTAACAAAATATGACCCATTCCTTTCCAACCTTTCTTAAAGGAATTTACCACCACAAATACTGAGTATACCACCAAGTCAAGTTCCTCAGGTACTCGTTAAATCAATTGAGGCGTTGGCAAAACTTTAATAAGTTGAGCACAGAACTTGATTGTTTGTCTATGTTACAACAAGTTATATTTGTTCATTACATAACAATTACAATTTTGCGAAGACAAATATGAGCACCAGGATAAAAATTCATTATTTTTATTGATTCAGAAAAGTCAGTTTTTGTGTAATGTCAATAAGATAAAAATAACAAATTATGGACACATTTTCTAACATACTTCAATGTTTTAGTAATTAATGAAAAGCTTTTCCTAGCGTGAAACTTTGATACCCGCTCCCTCCCTTGTAACATGTGGTAAAAACGGTCAACTAAAGCCATGAAGCATGACACTGATTAAGGGGCTTTTTTTTTAGTAGATTTTTATCTACTTATGAAGAATACCAGGCAAAACTTTCTTTTACTTTCAATAATTAATGAATAAGCTAACATAACATTGAAATAGAATAATTTATAGTGATAGCATTAGGAAATGTCAGAAAGAGTTGGAGGAATGATCATTACAACCAGTAATATTTTCATGGTTAGATTTTTAATACAATAAAAAAACTGGTCACTATATTTGCAGGAACATTAGAATCAATTTAAGATTTATCAATGAATTACATCACGTAGTTATGAAAAAAGAAAAAAAAATGTGGCACACATAGTACTAGCTATAAGCATATTTATTTCAAAAAATAAGTATATTATATAATAACATATCGTAAAAATTGTTGTGCTATACAACATTTAGCTGTGATTGATAAGTAACCTAAGGAAAAGGAAAAGAACTTAGGTGCAAATCATGTGGCAGGAAAAAAAATAAAATAAATAAAATTAAGTGAATACATTTAAAATTAATTTTAATATAAATTCAAAAATTTGTACTCAGAAAAAGAAAATTGTTAAATGTGATTAGTAATAAAGTAGCATTCAATGAAAAGCAGCCAATCAATATCAAATATCTAATATAGTTTTATTTTACTTTTAGGAAGAATGAATGCTATAAAAATATCTATCAATGAATTCCCACCAATGAACAGTTTTCTGGAACACATAGATAAACAATATTTATTTCAAAATAAATACTATAAGAGTCAATTTTAAGTTTTTGAACAGAAACTTTGAATTTTTAGGAATTTGGATTAATTCATGTTTCATAAAAAAAATATTTGTCCAATTTCATCTAACTAACTCATCTCAGATAAGTAAATTACATCAAAATAGTATTCATTTATTATTTAGAAATAGGAAGGTTAAAAACAAAAAATCAGGCCACAAAAGATGTTAAATTATTTTTCAACCAGAGATGAAAACAAAGTAGATTGCATTAATAAAACCAGTTTAATAAATAATAAAATCGGATAAGATGCCATGCAATGCTTATAGAGGATTAAATTTAAATTTAATTTAAATTTAGACAGAAATAAGGGATACTTTTGAAATTGAAAAAATACATTTATAATCTAAAAATTTTATATGTTCTGTTTGAAGAGTTTTAAGAGAATAATTAGGTTATCTATGTATCAGAAAACTAATTCTCGGCCAGGAAATTTATCATTATTATTATATGTCTGTTTAAAATAGATTGGGGATATTATTAAGCTCCATATTAATTCATTTAAACATACCTAACAACATGTTTTGGTACTGGATCCATAGGTCTGAAAAAAGAAAAAAAAAACAAAGTAGAATAAAAAAAATCCTGAATACAGATATAAACAAAAGAGGAATTAGGAGAAAAGGATATGAAGAAGTTAACAAAAAATTAGAAATTAGGAAATAAAAAACAAAAAAAAGCTCAAATATAAAGGACTAGAGGATTGAGGGTATAAATTAGAGATTAGATAATTTTTCTAAAAGTTAGAATTTTGAGCATTTAGTATTATTGCATTATAGTAGCAATAAAAAAAAATGAAAGTACTAAAAAGAAAATAGCTTGTTTTGTGAAAACTAACCCAATTATCACAGAATCTTGTTTATAAACAATAAAACATGTAAGGCACCAATACAAGACAGAAACATAAAAAGAAAAAAAATCTATTAGTGTATTAAATTTGGAGTTGGAAGTATTTTTTTAAAAATATTCCAAAAAAAATAAAATTTAAAAATGTTTTTCATATGTCTATGTATTTGGGACCTTTGATGATATACCTTTTTTTTATCTACTCAGAGTTATCCAACCTTTCAGGAGTTATAAAAATAAGGATAATACAAAGCTATAAAAATAAGTTATAGAGGCAAGCCTTAAAAAGCAAGAAGTTAATTTCAAAAAGGTCTTTCCTTACCTATTATGGTATGATGAGATTTTCTAAGCTAAATCATTTAGAAAGATGTTTTCATTAGCAAACATCTTGACAAATCACTTCGATGACACTTCTGCATTATCAGTCGCAAATATAAGTAAAAGGAGTATAGATTAAATACGTTATACATTTTATTTTCACACTAAAATGGAAAAAATAAATGCAGATGTCTCTTTGGCACCGACCACAATGAAATCTTAAATTTTAATTTGTCCTTGAAAAGTAAAATTTTCAATGATCTAACATTTTTATATTAGTTTGCTTTAAAATTTTGAAACACCAAGTAACCTTCTACTTCCTTTGTAACAGGCCAATAATAATGGTTAATATTACTTAGCAAAATATTGGTAGACATTGCATCAACTAATTAGAAAAAGAAAACTATTTTAGTTGAATAAAATGTCATGAAAAATATTTGTTGTATTTATTTTATAGAGTAAAATGACATATTGAAGGGCATTGATTTAGGCTTTCTGAGATATATGGTAACAGCATTTTTCACATAAAAAAATAAATCCTGCCTAGAGAATAGTATCTCCTTAGAATTCAGAAAATTCATGAGGCTTATTGCTTAAACATTACCTCAGAATTCATTAAATTAGTAACTGTACTTACAATTTTTAATGCTTCAATATTCAAGTGGAAATTTGCTAATATGAATGTAGTGCCAATAATTTTAGTCTTAAATTTGAATGAAACTAGATATTTAAATGATTAGTAAAATGTATACAGTTCGGTGACCATATAGAACAAATGGGTGTTTGTTCTCAACTCCCTCAAAAATCCCAACTTCCTTCTCCCTTAAATGATAAAGATGTCTAACAAACTTACACTTATAAATTTTGACAAAGATTTATATCCCAATGTTTTGAGTATAAAAAAATTCTGGTAACATGTTAAAGGATAAGCAACTACATAACAAGCACATACATAAACAACCATTTACACATTTCAAGAATGTTATCATCTAGGGCCATCAAATGAAACATTATCTTGATCCTTAATCTGGCCATGTGACCTACAATAATAGTGCATTCTGGAAATTCAATAACGTTTCATTTTTTGATTAAAGTGACTTATTTAGATTTAGAATTTGTTCTAATATGTATTCTTCTGTTTATATATATATATGAATGGCTGATTTAAACAATATTTGCAATAGAAGATGTGCTTGTATTTTTGCCCCAAAACATTCCAAACTACTCTGGAAATTCAATAACAATTCATTGTGTGACCAAAGTAATTTAGAAATTGTTCTTATATACGTATATTCTTCTGTTTCCTTATATGTGTGAAAGGCAATGGATTATTTAAAAAATATATGCAATGAAAGATGTGTCTGTATTTTTGTACCAAAAAATTCTTTACTATTTGGGAACCACTCATTTAAAATATTGAAGTAAAATAAACACTCATTGAATTGTTAGAAAACAAAGAAAGACATATTTATTTAGTCTGTTAAGGTGGTTAAAAAAACATATTACAAGCAATATTTTAATATAAATATGTAATGTTCAACATGTAACATACAGATCACTAAAACTGTGAAAACAAATACCAAAATTGATACAAAATTTACACTATCTAGAAGACAAGTCTTCCTTTTGTCAGTTAATTTACAAAATAATGGACATTTTTTATTAGTAGGAAGAATAATGATAATAAACTTTTGCATAAAATATGCTTCATGACAAATAAAGAATATGTTCTAATATAGTAATTAAAATATAACTGAAGTAATTCACTTAATGGTAATCATGTGTGATAAAGCAAAATACATTGGAAGTATGATAATGATTTATCTACAAATGGACACAATTGATGAACACATAGTTTTACTGATTCTTAAAAAGAAATGGCATGTTGACTAGTGATTACCATCAGTGCCCCTATGTTAACACGATCTGTGACCCACAATCTTCATTTTTGACATTACCTTTAAAGAATGAAAAGAAAAAAGTAAATATCGAGGGAATCCTTCCTCATCTATTACAGAAAATAGCATTAATTAACAATTGAATAAAAGGATTAAATGGAAGGTAGAGAAGCGTACAAAATAGAAGGAAGCTAAGGCACAAAGCTTACCTACTCACAATTAAAAAATAACAGATTTAATTGTTTCATATTTACTTACTCAATTCTAAAACTCTATAGAGTTTGAAAATTTGTACATGTATCACCCACAAGGTTCAATGCTAACTTATAATTAAATGTAAAACACAAAATATATTGATTTCCTTTCTTTAAGTGGTATAACAATTAGGTGTAAATAATAGAAGTAGGAAGTCAAGTCAGATAAATTGATATGGAATGGAAAAAAAGAAAATAATTATTTACTTTAGTAAAAATAAAAGGGCTGCTGTACATTACAGATAAATAAATACTACTGAAAATAGTGCTGGGGGAAGTGATTATAAACGAAAATATACAATAAATTTGTGTAATTTTGTAAGTGCAAATATCATAATCTTAACCTAAATTTATTGGAAAAACACGAATTAAGCTTTTACATTAAGAACAATTCACTTGTTTTATTAATGCAATAAAGGGGGATAAACTTTTCTTTCAGGCTTTAAGCACATTTCATTCCAATATAAAAAGTTAAACTATTAAAAAAATTAAGAACAATAAAACAGCCATAATTCCTAATTCTCAGAAAATCTAAAAGTTTGCATTGTGCTAAAGACAATTGTCATATATATTAGTATAACGTGCATAGGTCACACCAATTTTTCTTTAACTTGTGCTGATTGACTGTATATAGCATATTCATATTTCATCATATTACGATATATATTTAAACTTTTTAAAAATAAGATTTGGCACATTTATAATGTAACTACTTTCTTGGGTTTGTTTTGTTTTGCCTTAGGAAGCTCCTCAATGTAAAATAAGATGGCTTATATTTTTTTTCCCCTTGTTTATCAATAAAACAAATTGAACATACACATATTTCCTAAGAATTTTCAGAAAATATGGAAACACACACAAATTAACTAATAAAACAAAAGCTAAAGAATGAATTTGTTGATTTTTTTAAAAAATGAATGATTTAATGCTGGCATTATACTTGAGGCATCATTTTATTATATTTCCATTGACACCTTAAGCATTTGGCCAAATTCATTTATACCACTTTGAAGGAATAATAAGGTATGAAACAAATTATTGTAACTAAAATATGAAATCATATTTTAATTAAAACATTATCACAAGTTTTGCATTATTATTAGCATTTTTAATTCCTCTTAGTCTTATATTTTTTTCCCTAAACGTGATAAATCTTTGGTTTCAAAAAAATACTTTAAAAAGAAATCTTACAATATAAAATTAATATTGAGCCACCGTACTCTCGAATCAATTATCAATAATCTAAATAATTTCATTTTTATTAAGTTCTGCTAAATGTTTTTAGACGGATTTCAAATATGCAAAGGGAAAAATACAGACATGTGATATTAAAAAGTGTTGTTGTTCCATAAATAATTATAAATATACATGTACAACCTTCTTTATCCATACGATATAAGACATGCTTGAATCTTAAGGCACCTTATCACAGTAACTTTAAATGACAAGGAATTCACTAAATAAATTAAAGAACACCTTCAAATTAAGTTAATATACATTAAATTAAATAAGCTCTGAGATTTATGAGCTCAGCAATATGGAACAACAATCATTAAATATATTTGTCACATTTAAAAAATTACAACCTTTTATAATATACACCTAAACATCTAGTTACTAAACAGATAAAACAATACAAGTAAAATAAATGTTCTACAAGTATGAAGAGTGATTCCTTAAAATAACAAGTTCTAACACTTGAAGAAATAGTTCAATATGATAAACAAAAAAGGGTAAAATGCATTAATACTCTTGTTTACACATGTAAGAATTGGAAAAGAAGCTTTCCGAGGGCGAGGCTCTCGATGGTTCGAATCAGCTGGCTTCCCTATATCCATTTATCATTTTGTGGCCTAAAAGAGTAAAAGGAAAAAAGATAAGCTATCAAGGTACCAAGGTATAAACCCTTGCACGACCCTATGTGAAAGCCTCGCTCCTCGATCAATCATTTTGCCCTTTTTTGAATTAATTGATCTAACTTAGAAATATAGTTTTATCAACATTAATAACTGGTTTATCTTACATATGGGTATTGTTTTAGAAAATAAAACTTCCATCCTAAAAAAATGTATAATATAGATGCAAAAGGATGCACAATGTCATCAAGTATGTTAAAAATTTGGTTTTTAAAACATCGTTTGTAATTTGTATATAAAAAAAACAAACCAAAAAACAAGAAGACGTGATAATGTCCATGTCGACTACAAACTAATGGTTTTTTTTAGGGAGTGAACAAAAATAAATAATAATTAAAAAAATAAGAATCAAGTAGAAAAGCTTTCACAAACGGTCTCTGCTAAGTGTTTTAAAAATGAAACAGAAAAGGTATCCTGGATTTGGGACAGGATAAAATATAAGAGGAAGCCAAATATAAAGTACATTGTGCACCCGCATTCAAACATTTATATCTAATTTGCGACTAGGCATGCAACATGTCGCTGCCCAAAAAAAAAATATATATATATATTAACATGCAATCAACAAAATTCAATCAAAATATGTGAAGAGAAAGAACAGAAAAGGAAACACACACCCAACACATGTTTTAGACATTAATTAAATTTAAAAATTGTGTTTAAGTAGTAAGATATGGTATTAGTTAAATTGAGAAAATAAAATAAAAAATGGCAAGGCAATTTAAAGAAATGGTTTCCTATATCAAGAAATGAAACTAAAAAGTTTTGAGAAAAACTGTTCCTAATATTAATTTAAAAAAAAAAAATAGAACTTAAAGCCAATGTGTCAAATAAGACCTCCTTTATTTCACAGCACTTCCAAAATAAATCATAATGTTGATACTTAATTTTATCAATTATTGTTAAACAGAAAATTGCTTTCTTCAATTTACATTTACACTTGAATTACTAAATTATTCTTCATGTTAGCTGTGGAGTTGAAAATTTCGAGTTGTTAGTCTGAAGAATTGGGTCAATACTATAGCTCTTGTCATTTTAGGCATTTTTGAAGCCAAGTAATAAAAAGGTTCCAGAAGAACTTGAAGAATTAAGATTGATGGAAATCTCCCTTTCCAGGTAATTAAACATCATTCAGAAACTAGGTCAATTCATTTAACCTAATATTTATTGCCTGTAAACTAACATACTATCATGTAATATTTATATTACAGGTTAATTAAGTATACAGCCTCAATGAGCAACATAAAATGTTTTTTATTCTTAAGAAATTATGTTTTTTGAATAAATGAACCAGTAAAATATCAATATTTCAACTGTCCATTAATAAAGATGAATATTTTTTTTTTTTAATTATCAGAAAAAAATACAAATTATGACATTTATTACATTAATTTGGTACTTATCGGTTATCGGGAGGCCATCCATTTAAAGACGATTATAAAAGAAAATCATTTTATTATTTAAAATAACACTTCTAGAATTTATAAATGACAAAATGGTTAATGGGAGATCACTCATTATTTACAGATAAAATATTTATTGGTTCAAAACCTGGCTAGGCTACCTTAGTCATTCTGTTTCTTTTGTTAACAGGAAATGAGAGGTTGTTTATTAACACCATTTGGTGAATATCACTTGGTGATCATTTACTATTTATTACACCACTTGCAACAGCTACCTTGCAGAGTTCATGTGGCAGACGAAGGCTGAGGACGACTGTTTTATGCAGCTACATCATCCAGTTTTGAGCAAACTCTAATTTATAATTAAATTTTGTCAAATAAATTCTAGAAGTGTTATTTTAAATAATAAAGTGATTTTCTTTTAATTATGATTTAATAATCATCTTTAAATGGGTAGGGACTCAGGTTAGCCATGTGAGTTAACGCGTCGACCCTAATCTCACATGGTAAACCTAGAGTGGCGAGTTCGATTCCCGCCCTGGGCAATAGGAGTTTATTTAGTGACGGAATTCACTAAATAAAATCCTTAGTCCCACCCTGGCTAGAAAAGGGTGGCAACCTGTAAATAACCCGCCCCAATTAGCCTTAGTTGCAAAAAGTGGACGTTAATAAATAATTTAAAAATTTAATTTAAATGGGTAGTCTCCTGATAACCGATAAGTACCATTACTTTATTTGTAACACTTTCCAAATGTGAAACAGAGAGAGCTGCTCTAAATGCAGGTTTAGATTATAAAAAAATAGCTAGGTCATTTATTTTATTCTATTTCAAGTGAAAATATAATATCTGAATTGATAATGACAATAGTGAGTTATCTGACAATACAATTAGTATCGTTTTTAGCACTTCAAAATTAATTAATGAAATCATTATCAGCAATATATATATATATATATATATATATATATATATATAATATAAAAGCACATATAATAAACAAAAAGCCATAAGAGAAAAAGTCAGACTTACGAGGTTCTAATCAAACTTGCAAAATGCATTGGAATTAAAATGTTTAGAAAATAAAAAAACTTAAGATATTATTCTCACCCATGAATGATTAATAAAAATAATAATAAAATAAAAACATCAAAATTATTTTCAAAATTGATAAGTCCAAGGGGGTTAAAAATTAGCTGTGAAATTGAGAAAAAAAAAACTTAATATTCAAAGGAAAATTAAGAAGATGTCTTCCAGCAAAAATATTAGTCTATAAAGAGAATATGCCCTCTTAATTTTCTTTTGACCGAGTTGGACCCTTTACACCACCTACACAACATTTAACTTTAATAATAATCTTTAATTATAATAGCTACAGTAGATACATTTCAACTGTATAGAAAAATATAGATATAAATCTTCGAGAGATATGTAACGAGTCAATATGAACCCTTACAATAATAACGAGAGGGAAGAATGGATGTCTTAGATCAAACATGAGAAACCCGCTGAACCAAATAATGTAGTTATTAAAGTCTTTACTATTATTTTAATTTAAGGAAAGTGTAATATTTAGGTAGCTTATATCAGTAAGCTTCCTAAAACAGCTAATTTCAGTAATAACATTTCAGGCAAGAAAAAATTATCAATCTAAATCTTTAATTGATCATGGTTTTTATCTTTGGTTAAATCAATAATTTAAATAGCTGGCCACAACAGTAGAAAAATAAATTTATGAAACTATTTGCTTATTTGTTTTCTTTATTCAGTTATGAATATCTTCTCAATATATGGATATAAATTTAACAAACAAAAAAAATAAACATGTTACATAAAAAGAAACACAAGGAATATAAATAATAGCACAACTCACTACTAACATTTCAACAAAATAACACAAACATTGATTTGAAGTTTCTCTCAAAAGTAGGTGGTACATATTCTTCTAGATAATCTCTTCTCTTCAAAGTTTAGTTGTTCAATTATTGTAGAAACGTACCGTTAGGTCTAAACTATTTCTATCATAGACAGAAGAATTTGACATACTTCATTGCTAAAATAAATAATAAAAGTTCACTGGCATTGGTGGGAGGTCGTCATCAGCTCTTTATCCAGTCCGTGTCATACTGTGGTGGTATTACACACCAAAGATTAGTGCTTTATTATTAAAGTAGCAAATCAATTGCCTTTTGATGTTCAGTGGAAATCTGTAGATGGTTAGAAGCCTAAGTTTGGAGTCATAATAGTACATCTAAATAACATTTAGTATGGAATCTGCAGCCACAAACTTGGCACTTCTAATTAAACATCATAATGCATTTATTCACTAAAACAATTTCCTAAAATAAGAATAGTTGAAAGAAATTCACTAGAATACGAAATGAATGTTGTAAAGTGCATTGTTAGAATAATTATCAATACTTAAAAAAGTAGTCCAATATTATGAAAAATTGCAATGCCAAGAAATATGGAATGGAAAAGTAACACGTCACCTGTTTTTTTGCAAGTATGATTGGCTATCCTAATTTTATAAACTATTTGTTTCTTACCCAAACCAGCCTTAATCAACCAAAAAGAACTTATTTGGACAATATTTATTTTCAAAAGTCAGCCAAGCAGGGGATGTGCAATCTCCTGCAAACAGATTTTGCACGTTGTAATCTCTAGTTCTTCCTTGTTAACTATCCTACATAAATGAGACTTCAAATCAAAGCTGGACATAAATTTACTAATACAGTGCAAATAAGGAAAAACCACATTGGTAGGAGAGAGAATTTTCTGCAGGCTGAAAATAATGTAACTCTATTAACATTAGAGACAGTTAATATTTCTCATTTAGAGAAAAAAGTACAAGACAAAAATGGTAGTGCATTGCATTATTGAGAAGTTCGGTTATATGACATTTTTTGATCCAACTAATAACAATGGATTTCATGTTTCTTTTATAGAACTCCTACTCCCCTGGTCTGATTTTGGTCATTAATAAAGTTGATAGATCTTTTGTTTTACATAAAACAATTAATATCCTTTGCTAATAATCAAACAAATGCTTCAGGGGCAAGAACATTAAATCACACACACACATCTGCACACACAACAAACACACTATATACTTGATTGATGAAATTCTTAAGAATTTCTTTTTATGTAGAAATTTCATACTCGCAGGCTTTAAAAATGAATTCTTATAATTCTGATCTTTAGATTATCTTTTCTTGGTTCACCAAAATTCTTAAATATTCAATTATAATTTTCCAAGCTTAAAATGTTTTTCTAGAAGAAAATCTATCATCAGGATGAGAAACACATCACAGCACAGCACTGGTTGAAATAAAAATTAAACATATAAATAATGGAGAACATAATTTTGAATTGGTGGAATAGACTAACCTTGTATTTATTTTTATTTTGAAACCATTAAATCTTTACAATGTAATTATTTACAACAATTCTTCAATAACTTGTCGAAACCCTTAGATGAATTGTGTTTGAACATGTTTCCGCAAAAAACTATTAAAATAAAAGGCATATATCAAAAATTAATAACAAATATGCGTCGCGAGAAATGTCATAAATAAGATTGTGGCACAGAAGAAAAGAATTTATTTTATTTTTTTTCTACAGGAATAATATAAATTAAAATTACACAGATAGGATTGCCTAATTATAATTATATACTAATTACTGTCTTATAAAAATCCTGAATCACTTCCAAAAAAAAAAAAAGAATTAAAGAATACATGGAAAAAGAATGAAAATGACATGCTAACTTAACTGCCAGAGCAAAATTGGTAATAACTACAGGAAATAACACATCAAACAGGAAAAGGAAAGAGGAAAGTTTTGTTAAAGCATGCTATAACATAACAACAACAATTAATATCAGCAAGGTATTAACTGAAATCAGTAGGTTGTTGATACATAAACTATAGATGATTGAGCACAACATATTAAAATATAAAACAATATTGGTGGCCAATGGTTGAACAATTAGAGTAATTTATAGTATTAAGCAGCACAATTTATGTTTTCTTTGAAGGAACAAAATAATAAAAAGAAACAGAAAAAAGGGACTATACTTTAATATCAAAATTAACTTTTTTACTCATGTATAAAGAAATAAGAGTTCTTTTATAGCACTCCTAAAAACAGAAGAAATTGTTATAAACTGCTTATTCCATTTTTTTGTTTAAATAACAAATATAATAATTATAGTATTTAAAAGAATAAGTTCAGAAGTTAATGAATTATTAAATACTTTTTATGAAATATAAAGCACTAAGTACCGTAATAATATTTATTTATTCATCCACTGCTAATTTAACATGTTGAGCTCTGTTCTTATTTAAGGGGAAGAAATTTGGAACCCACCGTTTAGAAAACCTTGATGACAATTTTGAGAAAAAGCTGGTTCGAGAAGAATCTGTAGGTGAGGGAGCACCTCCAGTATATGGTCGCTGTCTATTTTGACCAGAGTGAAATGTAGATCTTGACGGCACATTCCTTGGAAATGGTTGAGCTGGAGCTCCTGTAGTCGTTCGGTTGGTCCCACCACCAACAGCTGAGCTAGGCACACCACTGGTTGTACGACAAGTACCACTAAGCACAAAGAGAAGAAATACCATTTTAAAAAATATATAATAATAATAAATAGTTTATTGCATGAGACTGCTTATTTATACATTGAATCCAATTGGTCTCCTATTCAAAGCCTAACTGATTCTGATTTAATGCACACTGATTCTTTAAATATCCATTTTCATCTAAAAAAAAATAAACTCACACATGTTATGGAATTTGATGCAATGAGCTACATACGGAAAGAAGAAAACCAACTCCTGGTTTTATCACTTTACCAAATTTGGGTTAATTGATTTTCAGATAACTGGACTAACCCTTAGGACCTATGGACACTCCTTTGGTCTTTTATGTATTTTCAATATTGCTTCTTTAGTTTTTCTTCATAGAAACAAAAGAAATTGTTTTACTGAGTTTTTAGTACTTGATAAATTGGGCATAGGCTTCATGCTTTTGGTGAACTAAACCTATTTATTTATTATTTTTTGAGCTTGATCGAACTAATTACATTGGCAGACTTGGGGAAGATTGGTTGTAAAATTATCATATATTGTGGGAAAGGAGGCAGTGACATGTAAATCATAAAGATTATCAATTATTATAAAATACCTCCACTTTGTCCCTAGAACCTACATTTCCCAAATACTATGTTAGAAGATGAATTACAAGAACATTTATAACATGAGAAATAACAATATTGACCATTATTAAAATCCACAATGTAATAATGAGGTTATCAGCAAAATGAAAAATAAATTGTAACAACCCTTTGTCTTTGCCTTTCAGAAAAATGTATCCCCTGTAATAAGTAGGACTACTAGTTCAAACCACTATGTATTTATGGAAATACACAGTGAACAGTGAAACACTTACTGAGTAGTTAATGACAATCGAAGGAAGGACTTTATTGTAAGCAATCTAGGCAGACTGGTATTACAGTCAATGAGGATCCAAGCTCATTAGATTAACAAGGATGAATCAGGAAGGGTCTTGTAATTCATCTTCTGAACATAGAATATGGGAAATGTAGGTTCTGGGACAAAGTGGAAATGATAATCTTGATGATTTATATGTTACTTCCTCCTTTCCCACAATGTATGGTAATTTTAAAACAAATCTTCCTTAAGTCAGCCAATGCAAATAATTCGATCAAGCTTAAAAAAAATAACAATAAATAGGTTTAGTTTAGTTAGCCAGGTAGGCCCATACTTTGGCAATAAATGAAGTGACATAAAACTGACAATATATAAATATAAATCTAGCCGGAAACTAATAGGAATAAACATAGTCTAAATGTTATTGATTAGGGCTAGCTGAAATATTGTACTATTGATTAGTGCTGGCTGAAATATTGTACTATTGATTAGGGCTGTCTGAAATATTGTACTATTGATTAGGGCTGGCTGAAATATTGTACTATTGATTAGGGCAGGCTGAAATATTGTACTATTGATTAGGGCAGGCTGAAATATTGTACTATTGATTAGGGCAGGCTGAAATATTGTACTATTGATTAGTGCTGGCTGAAATATTGTAATATTGATTAGGGCAGGCTGAAATATTGTACTATTGATTAGGGCTGGCTGAAATATTGTACTATTGATTAGGGCAGGCTGAAATATTGTACTATTGATTAGGGCAGGCTGAAATATTGTACTATTGATTAGGGCAGGCTGAAATATTGTACTATTGATTAGGGCAGGCTGAAATATTGTACTATTGATTAGGGCAGGCTGAAATATTGTACTATTGATTAGGGCAGGCTGAAATATTGTACTATTGATTAGTGCTGGCTGAAATATTGTACTATTGATTAGGGCTTGCTGAAATATTGTACTATTGATTAGGGCAGGCTGAAATATTGTACTATTGATTAGGGCAGGCTGAAATATTGTACTATTGATTAGGGCAGGCTGAAATATTGTACTATTGATTAGGGCAGGCTGAAATATTGTACTATTGATTAGGGCAGGCTGAAATATTGTACTATTGATTAGGGCAGGCTGAAATATTGTACTATTGATTCTGAAATATTGTACTATGGCTGAAATATTGTACTATTGATTAGTGCTGGCTGAAATATTGTATTGATTAGGGCTAGCTGAAATATTGTACTATTGATTAGGGCAGGCTGAAATATTGTACTATTGATTAGGGCAGGCTGAAATATTGTACTATTGATTAGGGCAGGCTGAAATATTGTACTATTGATTAGGGCAGGCTGAAATATTGTACTATTGATTAGGGCAGGCTGAAATATTGTACTATTGATTAGGGCAGGCTGAAATATTGTACTATTGATTAGGGCAGGCTGAAATATTGTACTATTGATTAGGGCAGGCTGAAATATTGTACTATTGATTAGGGCAGGCTGAAATATTGTACTATTGATTAGGGCAGGCTGAAATATTGTACTATTGATTAGGGCAGGCTGAAATATTGTACTATTGATTAGTGGTGGCTGAAATATTGTAATATTGATTAGGGCTAGCTGAAATATTGTACTATTGATTAGGGCAGGCTGAAATATTGTACTATTGACTAGGGCTGGCTGAAATATTGTACTATTGATTAGTGCTGGCTGAAATATGTACTATTAGGTTAGATTAGGGCTAGCTGAAATATTGTGTTCACTGCAAAATAGAAAAGAGTAGGGTTTGAATAGTGCTGCCTCACTCCAACGTCTTCAATGTGATAATTCTCACTCCTGAGTATACCTCACGGCCAGGCCATTCATGCCTGTAAAGTTGGAAACTTGACCAGTGTATAGTAACAATCATCTTACTTACTTCTCATCTTTAAGTGAGTGGAAGAGATGAGATCCTTACAATTAATTGCCTCCTTGTTACTTCATAAGTTATAGTAAGTTTGGATTATTTATATAACTTGTAACTCGTTGCATTTATCAAATATTTATAATTACAAATTTTTGACCACTAGGCACAAATAACTCTCACGAATTCAACGCCTTTTTACAATAAAATAAATAAATTACAAATTTCAGTTCTTAAATTTATAGAACTTCCAGCTTATATTTAGCAAAAGAAATAAAAGGAATCAGTAAGTGACCATGTAATTTACCAGGAAAAATAAAAATGGCTTCTAGGTTCTTCACTGCTTACCACTTCAGTTTTTAATACTGTAAATACTGTAATTAATTGAATATTTCCAACTTCATCAAAGTAATAATAAGCTATATATATGTTAACCAATTTTAAAATATTGATCATGCAGAAAATATTATTTAAGTAATAAGAAAAACATGTAGAAAGGAATCCTTAGCTAGAAGTAACTTTAATGTTTACAGTTTATTCTAATTGTTGAGTACTTGCTGTAATAAATGACATTATATATAAAAAATTAAGTGTAAATAATTACTTTTGTAAATTAATAATATTGCTGAAAAATGTATTAATTTTTAAAATAGAGTCAGTTAAATGAAAATTATATTATCTTCATTTTATAAGTTTGGTATACCATGAATAAAAGAAATGAAAACAGAAATAGGACATCAAAGTTTATCTAAATCCACTTTGCAACAGAAAGCAAAGGAAAATAATAAATAAGACGAAACAAATATGCTGTCACATATCAAAGCCTCATTCAATGAATAACAATGTCGATGGTGAGAATGTCAATGATGGATATGCAAAAGGAATGAATATTTTAACGGGTTTCCGTAATCATAATTTGTGACTAAATGAACACTATTAAGATAATCAAAAATGTCACTTTCGATGAAAATTATGAAAAAATTAAATAATTTCATAAGATATAAGCTTATTTTTAAGATTATATATCTCATAAGTTCATTGGATATAGTAATATGAAAAGTTTAGGTTCAGAAAAAAATTAAAACCAATTGCCTTTAAATTTTTATAAAGAATCGAAAACCCGTCAAAGTTTAGGAAAATTCATGGAATGAGCTAAAAAAACTAAATCACAGAACATACAGGAAATTCTAAGACACTTTCACAGTTTCAAAAGTGAAGCGTTGATATCATTCAGAATAATCACTCTCATGTAAGTGTTTTATCATTAAATATATTGAAGTACCTTATATATTCATAAAAAAAATGAAGATAGATGACCACAACATAAAAGAGATATATAATAAAAGCTCAATGTTAATTACGTCTTGTCAATAATAACCTATTTTTTCTATGAATTATAGTAAAAACCTCCCCCCTCCTCTTCTTTCTATAAAATTTATATTTAAGGGATTTATTCATAAAAAATTGAAGGAATTAGAAATTCGATAACAATCCAGGACAGCTTTTTAGAATAAGTATTTAAGAGAAAAATAATTATATTCTCTTTAGAAATCAATTTTATAAATCATATAAGTAAGGTTTAAGAAAAAACACAATATCTGAAACTTGTTAGGAAAAATAAATGTGTCCTAGCATGCCACTATCCTCTTTTATTAGAAAAATATATTTAAAAAAAAAAAAAAAAAAAAACTAAGATAGTATATAGTCACTACTACCATTGAAATTAAAATAAAAGGACGAGTGGTATGCAATCAAACTCATTGAAACAGAAATTTTACACAATCCTAATTAACAGGACTAAACAATTGTAGTTTCATTATATTTCAGAATTCTCACAAAAACTTTCCATACTCGAAAATATTATTACTTAAATAAGTCAACTTTTACAGCCATGTTGACACTAATATGTATCCGGAGAACCCTCAAGTCTTGCACTAGCCCATATGAGAGTTAGTCTCCCTACAACTATTTGGTGCATTTTATGCACAATGAAAACTAAACTTATCCTGTATTTTACTGCCTTAGTGTTAGGTCTATATCAAAGATTATCATCTACAATTTAGAATTGTGTTCACATCACCACATTCATCTTTACCCTACCTCATTCCCTTTTATGGTGTCTCTGGATCTATGAACTGCAAGCATTTATTTTCACTTTCATACATTATACCTATTAATCACATAATCTAATTACACCTTCTATATTTTAACTACAACTAATATATTACAGAATACTGGAGTACTCCAAAAATAAAATTTTCTTATTAAATCCTCATATTCCCCCCCTCCCCATCGATTTATGCAACAGATTTCTAATTTTTTAATGTTTCTACACCTTTCTCATCCCTTGACATTCTAATGTGGATGAAACCAGTTTTTTACTCTGACATAGCCAAAGAGTTGGCCCAAGGGATGTCAGATAATGCCGCATCAAACTACTTACTTTTATCTTATATGATATTCTATATTATTGTGAGGGTTTAACTGAACTGGTTTTATTAGATTTATATTAATAAATGTTTTTTCGAATCTAACTATTTTTAGAATGCCCTTATCTAAAAAATTAGTTTCTACACCTTCCCAAAATATTACAAATTTACAGGGAAGTACCTATTCGCCCACAAAGAAATCTACCCAAGTGAATTGTTTTTTTCTCATCGAAGCCCAGAGAGTTACAAAGCGTAAAAGGTAAAGGAGATACAAGGTACAACTGATGAACAATAAGGAATGCATTACACCAGTTAGTCAAAATTACACCAACCTACGAGTAACACTCTCAAGACCCCTCCCAAAACCAACCTCCTTTATATTTAATATAAATTTAAAAAATATAAATATTAAAAATACCGACAATCAACTATACTAGACAAATACAGAGTCTGAAACAATGGAAATCTATGAGGGCATGTGAGAAGAGAATAAAGCAAATATTAAATAATTGTTAGTTTTGAAAATATAGCTGCTGATAGTGGCTGAAAAAAAAAACAAAAACACTGGTACCTATCTAGCTAAGGATACCACAGGTTGCTTTCGTACCTGGGCCTCAGAGGGTCTATCATGGATGAGGGGAGACCGTCTGGGGTCCTCTGGGTTGAGGTCGAGATCGAAGCGGACTTGACGTGGCCTTTTGAACCTCCGCAACGACCAAGTGTATCAGCACCTCCAAGGCTAGCGGACAACAACAATACAACAATTACTAAGCCACAAATTGGGTGGAGCAAGCGTGACGCGAAAACATGATAGGTATGGTGAAAGAAAAAATGAAGAGTGCAGACAAGGTACTGAAATAACTGAAGCAATCAACAAGGTAAGCCACAGCAATACAAAATACTAAACTGCCTCAATGAAAAAAATATAAATAAAACCCAAAAATAGGAACTAAATAAATTCAGGCAACTACTAAGTGCTACACATGACAAAATGTGTTTTGGTGCTACACAATGAAAAGTGAAGTAAAACTCTACAAACTCAAAAGTAAAATAAAATAAAACCAAACTTGAAAAATGAGAGTCAACAAAAATTACAGTATAGTAATGAAAGAACAGCTGAAACATTGTAAGAAGATACATTAATATTACTAATTACAAATTTGGTACTTTGAAAAACCAAAAAACATATTAGACAAATTTTAATGTTTTATTTTTTTCAATAAAACCATTATTATGGAAGTGTAAAATACTAGTTGGGAGTTTTATTTTTGGCAAAAGCAATGTTTTTAATATTTGTCAGTTAATTTTTAAAACTTTGAAAATTCTTGTTTGTTGTAATAAGTAATCAGCTGTTCTATTGACAAGATGCAGAAAAAAGATGGATCAAGATTTTTAAGTTGCCAAGGTTGGAAGCCAAAAGAATGAAGATCTATAAAACACAATCACACAAAATAAAAATACCTACCTTGGAAGTTCACCAGCAGTATTTGTTTTCTCATTGGATGATGCTTTTGCATCATAACTAATTGTGGAACGCCTGGCAACTGATCCTCCACCACTTGTAGGTGCAAGAGACCTATTACCTCCACTCATTGTATTAGACTTCGTAACACCTCTCGGCTTACCAGGACTCGAAACATCAGCTTAAAAGAAAAAAAATGTTTTGTGTTTTTTGCTTTGAAAAATTTATTTAAAATTATATTAATTATAATGTTTATATATAAAACCTTATGTTCGAAATAAATAACCTAAAATCACTTGTAGGCAAAGGGTCAGAATTTATGGCTACACTCTATTTCTCCTTCATTCACTTTATTATTAACTCTACACTTTTCACATCCTTAACTTCAATGCCCCATCAGGAGTACAATACCCTTACTACTAAAATCGGTATCAGGCCATGACTAGAGAGACATCCTTTTTCTAGAACTATATAGGGAGGGGGGGGGAGGCCCCTGAAAGATATAAACTATTCATACACTTTTCACTTCTATTCTTTTACTTTCTCTTGAATACTTTTGAGATTCTCACATTCTAATTCCTTGACTTTAATAGTTTAAGTAAATTTACGTAATACATTGGGTAAACCAAAATCAATGGTCACGATTGTTATATGGAAAATAGAAATTTATTTAGCGATGAATTCGCTAAATAAAAGCCTTAGTTCTACTCTGGCTAGAAAAGTGTAATAACGTAGATAACGGTAACCACACCCTATTATATAAATTATATGTATTGTATGGCGTTTGTTTGATTTTTCATTAATTGTTACAGAACTTTTGTTTCTGATTTGTTCCAAAATGAGTACTGAAGTTGAGGACACCTCACAAATTTGGTTTTGCACTAAATAGCTTAAAGACAGTTATATTCATTTGACATTCAATCCTTCGCATTTCAACACCAATAGACTGTGAATCTTAGTTAAAGAAAATATCACAAGAAAGAGTCTTAATTATTTTTTATCTTATTTCATAAACCCATAAAAAGCCAATTGGATATATTTTAATGTAACCTATATTTATTTATTTTGTTTTTATATAATCATTTTAATCATATATTTTGTAAATATTACAGATTGATGGAAAATAACTCTTCCACATACTTCTTCATTTAAAAATGATCCATTTAAGCAACACTAAAATAAATAAATGTTCCAATCAGAAGGGAATCCTTTATTGATTTTTTGCCAATTGTCATGTATATATTATGTAACACAAATTAATTATTGAATAGACACTAAAATTAAATTTAAAATTCTTTGAAGTTACTTACTAGATGTTTCAAGTACTGGAAGTGCACTATTAGTGTTCTTTGCAGGGACTCTCGATGTGAGACGTGCTGTATTCTCCTTAATTGTTGCAGTATCCACTGTGTTTTGTCGTTTGAAGTTGCTACCTTGACTGTTACCGCTACCGCCTCCTGTATGGTTATGGTTAACTGTTGAATTAGCCGTGCTAGGGACACCTCCTAAAGAAAGTATCCAATACATGACATGAAGGTAAATTTAACTAAAAAGGCCACCAATTGAAGCAGAAATGTAAAGCAAAACGATTTAGACTGCTAAAATATTACAAACACTCCAAAAATAAGTTGTATCTAAGCATCATTATGCACGAATAAATAAAAAACTAATATCACAATTAGAAAATTACTAAGCAGTAAGAAATTTGGTATAAAAGACATTAATAAGCAAGAAAACAAAATTTGAAAAGAAAAAGACATTTAGATTAAAAAATTGAAATTATACATTACGGAGTATAACACAGAGAAAAAAAAAATAACACTTGAGGAAAGTAATGTATGACACAAAATAATGAAACGTCACAATTTAGGGCCACATATAAAACTCATTCAAAAAGAAAATTAATATATGAGTATATACAACATATGACTATATATATATATATATATATATATATATATATATATATATATATATATATATATATATATATATATATATATATTCATCTTCAATAAAACTTAATTAATTATATCCAAATATGTAGATTAAAAGTGAACCACCTTACTTGAAATATGCGTTCACACAAAAACTAATGAAATTCATACTAATTGTCAAAAAATTAAATTACAAGATATGTACATTTTTAAAAATTATCCTTCAGTTTAATCATGAAACAGAATAAGTAATGAAAATAATCCTAACATTAAGAAATTACTTAATTATTTGAAATGTATCATACACTCTTCTTAAAATGTCAAATACTTACCCTTAAATAAAAGAAAGCACAAATAGTAGATCTCAGTGCTTTCATATATTTCTATAAACCTTTACAACTTACAAATTATCTATAGAAGGGGATTACGAATATTTGACTTATGTAAATAGTAAAATATTAAATTATAAACATAAACTATGTACAATATTGTAATTTTAATGAAAAATGCATAAAAAAATGTGTATAAGTAATATATAATAGAAATCAATAAGTATTAAGACGGCTGAACCATATAAGTGGAGCTACTTTCAAATAGTGAGGCCTCAGATTGTCTTACTAAAAAAATTCACTGAGATCTACTAGCAGCAACAAAATTAGTCTCAAATACTTTTTAAAAAATCAGAATGAATTAGTACAATTTTATAATTTACCAAATACTATAAATAATTTAAAAAACTACAGAAATATGGAGACTAAAAGGTTACACAGTTATTGGTACTTCAAAGACTACTTCTATAAAGTATTTCATACTGTAATGCATGAAGGTGCAATGTCTATCAAAGGAATTATTCCACTGTCAAAAGGAATGGTACCAAAATTTACCAGTCATTATAAAAATTAGATGACACAGTTAAGAATGAAATAAAATAAAACTTAAATGAAGTGTGAAGTGAAATGCAAGAATTAATAATAAAGAAAAAAATGTTTAATTAGAGGTTGGCTAATAAGGGAAAAAAAATCAGCTTTGAATTAAATACAAAAATAAAGGGAATTTGAATTCTAAAATAGATTAGTGTGATAGTCTTAACCAAACAAGAAAATATTAAAAAAAAAAAAAAAAAAAAAAACCTTAATGTCTAGAAATATGTCGGGGAATAGAACATATTAGCAACCTGTAAAGGAGAGTGTGATGTTACTCATCTTTTATGAAGGAACATTAATCTAACCATATGCAAAAACTGTCTTTAAACACTTCGAGTAGCTAATACAGCACAAACTCAACAAAGCACTGTGCAGTATTTGCATTAAGTGACAAATTTTATGTCGAGAAGGATGTATGAAATTACAGAAGTTGAAGAGGAAAGAAAATATCAAAATAGGTAAGTTAAAGACTGTGTTTCAAAACCCATTACCTTATGGAAGCCACAAAATCAGGCCATTTTCCAAACAAAAAGAGATTTTAAAATGCAGATAGGAAACATAATAGGCAAAGTTATGTATACAAATATTTAAATGCCAGCAAATTTTAAGGACAACATACATGTTATAGAGGACAAAAGATATCACAGAAGGATAATAGAATTTATCTGTACCCTAAAAACAAACCCATCAAAGCGATGTGGTAAAATAAGAATTCCATTTTATAGTATAACAGTGCTAACTTGTACCTAAAGTTTTGTTTGGACATGTGTAGATCAAATAATTTAACTGTGATTTCTTCGTCAAAATGTAAACTGCTAATTTTCAGTAGTGCTTCAGCTACCTTCTTCAGAGTACACGTAGCCGCTAGTCTTGATCTGGTTAGGTCATAGCTCAGGGAATATTTGCTGACGCCTAGGTTCCCACAGTAGCGGCAATGATTACCCAGAAGAAGTTAGCCGAAGAGCTACAGAAAATTACATTCTGATGAAGAAAACACTGGATAGCTGAAGGCATTGGAGTAAAAGAACATTTCACCCAGCGAGGAAGTCTATGGAATCAGATAATTTATTTATTAGAGTAATAATAAATCGGGTTTTGTTCTTTATTATAGCAGCATGGTATAGGTGATGAGTGTTTTTATTAATCACCATTAAAAAAAAAAGTACTGAAACTTGAAATATGAAAATCACTGAAAAATGTGTCACTTAGTTTTGTAAAGTTTTGTACTCTAAAAGAGAGGTAAAAAGATTAGTTTTAGTGAGAAATTGTTTTCTTTACCAAAATAATTCTTAACAAGAGCATAGGAACAAAACAAGTAAAACTGACTTGGAAACTCATGGAATAATTCCTTCTAAACGATAATTATATCTAAGGTGTAATTTTAATTATGATGCTAAATGCCTGTCATAATTTGGCATCCAAAATTTGTAAGTGCTGAATAGTGCAGAGATAAAATGCAATGAGTGCTAAGAATAAAACATACAAAATGCCTAAAGTTAAAAATAAAATTGTAGAATAACCAAATGATTAGTCATGAATAACATTTCATTCAAACTGTCAAAAAACAGAGATGGATATAATAAAATGCAGGAATAGAATATTTTTTTAAAACATAATGTCATGCATACTGTGTAATATTGTGTATCCCTTGGATACAATTACGTTGACTAGTATACTAAAAGATATACTGGCTTAAATACTTAAGGGTATCGTTATAAAATTTGAGGAAACAAAAGATTTGGCAAAATTTTATTTTACTTAAATTTAAATTAATCCTCATTTATAAATTAAAGAACATTTTAATGTTCAATATGAAGATTTACAGCCAATTATTATTAGGGAAAATGACTCTTATCTTATTTCTTCTTAACGTTATTTAATGAAATATGTAATTTATCGTGTATTAATTAAAAGAAACCTTTCAGAAAAATATATTTTACCACAGACAATTGATGTATAAGCAAAGACTATATAAAGTTCAGCTTATTTTCAAAGTACCAATAACTGGAAAACTTTGACTTGATAGTTGTCTAATTGGGGAAAATTAGTCTTTTTACAATATTTTCTGCAAGTTCATATTGATGAAACCAATTCATGCTTATATATTTATAACATTGCAGAAAATTTCAATTTTCTATAAAGAAGATTAGTGAGTAAATTATTTCTAATTTTAAAAATAGAGCAGAAAACCAAGTCAAATAAATTCTAAGCCAGACATATTGAATTGTTTTTCCTAATTTCATACATAACTAATAATACTTTACATTATAAAATTTACATTTCGTAAATTAATGTTTATGTAAATAAACATTTCTGAAATAGAATACTTATATAAAAAAAAATGTTTAAAACAAACAATATATCTGGATTAAAATATGAAATAAAATTAATTTAACTATAGTCAACTAAACATCTAATTAAATTAAATCCAAATTATTTCAACATAACAGGATGAAATCATATCAACACTTCTACAAGTAAACAAACCACTTAAACAAACAAAGGTAAGCAAAATGTTAAAAAAAGAAAAAGCGAGCAAGCGAAAACATATTTCAAAAGAAAACATGAAAGATTAGCGACAAACAAAGGAGCTACAGCAAGCATTATAGACTTGTGTGCCAATACATGAATAACAGACAGATCAAAAGGTTTAGTGGGCTAATTTATTTTGGTTTGCAGGGTTGCATAAAGAACAAATTTAAACAAACAACACAAATAAATATTAAATGTATGACCACAAAATAAGTGTGTCAGGGAATTTGTGGATGAAGTGGATGTACCCTCTGTTAAAGACGCCCGATGAGTGTTTCAGACAGGACGAGATTATTGAAATGTTAGCTTACTTCTCGTTAACCAGAACATCTTTTCTTGCGATCCATGAGATGAAATTTTCTTCCTATGTCCGGACTTAGTAAGTTAACAGCCATTAGTACTCACCCATTTTAGTCATAGATAAGATGCATTTTAAAAATGAAGCCCTTCTATCAAAAATAATAGATTAATGAATAGATTGAATTATATGTTTACTTTCTCTCTACTTCTCTAAAGCATCACTCAACAGGAGAAAAAGATGGAAAAAAAAAAAAAAAGAAATGCACAGATTATGCAAAAGAGGAAATTTGTTGTTATTTTCAAATGATTTTAACATAAGCTGGCACTGGTAAGGACCACTAGAAATCTATGTGGTTCTTAATTTGACTTAATTATTAGAAAGAAATGATTACAAAATTGGCAAAAAAAAAAAAAAAAAAAAGCTAAAATAGAAGTCTAAAAATTCTCACTCCGGAAATAAGATAATTCAGCTGAAAACTAAAAATAAAACCAAAAGTACATATATATAAAGTGAAAACATATACACAAGTATGTAGAATTAGAAAAATTCAAAACAACAGGAATCACTTTTATTTTGCTTTTAAAAATTTATTGTAGGTGGACACTAAATGATTTAATCTCTCATTTTTAGTTAACATACCAATGAGAATAGGTGATCAAAATTCACATGGGTATAAAATTAGTTTAATATTTAAATAAAATTTACCAAAGAATAATGGATAGTTTACATAAAATATATCAGGAATCAGAATTGCTGACTTTAAATGGGTAAAACTACCCCCCCCCCCCAAATTAAGTGCAATTTTGTTTTATTGTCATTTTCTGAATTGGTATTCTGGCAGGTGGAAGTGACTTCTAATGTAGGTTGGATGAAAAAATTGGCTACGCTTCCACTATAACAATTTTTTCATCCTACCTATATTGTCATTTTTATGAGAGAATGATATCAGGCTTCCATAAACTTTTCGCTCGTTAGCACAATGTAGTTGGTACCAACTCCATTTGGTGAGCCTTCCCCCCCTCCTCCCAAGTATTTGTTCTTCAGATATTATTAGAAATTTATCTTCGTGTTATTAATAGTGAGATTGGTCTATCAATTAAGGAGACCTGGTTCTTGTGCTGCTACTCTTTTATAATGGTCTATTTAGAATTGGTGGCTTTTGCTGTTACCAAACCTTAAAATTATGATTTTAAGGTAGTTTTGTCAGGAGAAGAAACTAGTTTTCTTGTCTAATTCTCCAGACTACCTAAAGATAATCTCCATTGTTCCGGAAGACTTTAAGACTATTTTACTTTTCTATTTTAATTAGTCTTCTTCTATTGTGTTGCTAATGATGTTTCCTCCTTATTTCCACTTTGCCTTAACTTATAAAGATGATATAACAATCATCATCAGGCACCCAAAGCAAAAAAGATATCAATGTTCTCTCAGTTTAGAAAAATATCAATGTAGAAGATTTTTTTTTAAAAATGAGAGATAAACATTCTTTTATCGTCCAGCACATACTGGGGATATCTATTAATTAAAATTCACAATGAGAAAATAAGAGAATATTCTGATAAGAGAAAGCAAGCAAAGTGATGATAAACAAATTAGTGAATTTCACACCTTTTTATCATAATGTGCAATTTTTTATAATTGAAATATTAATCACAATAGTGGCGAGTAAAGGCATGTGATGAAATCAGGTGATGTTAATGCACTTTAATATCTATAACATTTATATGTGTAAATTACTTTGAATAAAATATCTAAATATAAAAGTTAGTAGAAAGCAAATTAGGTTGATGACCACCTGCACCAAAGTTACATAACATCTCTTTAATCAATTATATAGAAAAATAAATCATTATAAAGAAGACTTTAATTTTAAAGAGAAAGTTATTTTTCAGACAATGTTTACTATTGGTAGCTTAAAAGTTACTCGCAATTAAAGGGTTAATTAAGTAGTTACTGAGTTAAGACAAATTTGAAATATATAATTTTTATCATTACAAAAAAAACAACAAAACAACTGATTTTTAAATAAATAAAATACACCTAAATAAATTGAGTTCTTGTTAATATAACATTATTAAAATACTTATTCATGAAAATTTCAAAAATAGAAATTGGTCAGATTTTAAACATAACTGGAGCCTGCCTGATATTAATTAAAAAAGAAAAGTACAAGAAACCGAAAAAACTCTGAGAAATCAGTTATTTTGGGTATATAAAATTATCAGTATAAAAATCACTTCATTGATAGTATTTAATGAATTTTCTATTTTGTTAATTTGGTTACCCAATCACCAAGAGAGCGCACAGACTTTATGATTACTAATTGTCCACTGCTATAAACAGAGAGATAACCAACAGATTTTGTATGATTGAGGAGATACCAAATATAAATGCATTTATAAAAAAAAAATATAAAAGATAATAACAAAAAGAAATGTTTAAAAATGCTGTAATAATTTTCAATAATAAAAACTAGTTGGCACAAGTTAAAATATATCTTCAATAAAATGACATAAATGATTCAATTATTTCAAATACAAATATAACTTCCATATAAATTAATTTTCAAAAAAAAAGAGATCGATACAAATCCAATTAAGAGTAACAAATATTGAACTATTTTAAATGTTATGTACTTCAGTTAGGTCATCAATCTTGAAACTAGTAAACAAAAAATAGTAATAAAAATGAAAATTCTACATACAAGGTACATGAAAAATATGTCATTTAATAGTTAATATTATTCAAATCTACAACACAACAATCTGTTAATAAGAATTCGAGAGAGTGAGCAGCAGAGAAGAGAAAGAAAGAAAGAAAGAAACTTAAAAGTCCCGAGTAAACAAAAAATAAAATAAATAAACTTAAAACAGCAACGACCCGAATGCAGCAAAGGCAAAAACCATACTCGATAATACCATTTATATGTAATTTATGACAAATAAAACTTAAAAAGAATTAACTTAAATCAAAATAAGAATGATTTAGTACCGGCTGTTGTTTGATTGGCGACTGTGGGGGGTATGAGTGTGTGATAGTGGAGGGCTAGAGCTAATGACTCACGGAGGGTGTCGGCAGCACCAGAGGATGCCCGACGGGAGGGTTTGGTTGCTGTAGCTGAAACTGATCGGTGTACTGATCGAGCTGGTGATGATGCACCACCTCCTCCGCCTCCAGATACCACTCCAGTATTGCCTCGTAAAGAAAGTGATGAGCCAGATCGAGATCCATCACTCTCAGGCTAAAAAAAGACCATAAAATAACGTTTGAGATAAATATATATAAAACAAGTTCACAGTTTAATGACAACATTACATTCTTAACAGTACATACTTCTCATTCTAGAGGGTAGAGAAATACTTTGGTGAACCATAAATGCTGAATGATCAGTTCTGAACTAAAATAAGAGGAACTAATGGATCACCTTGTTTTAAGCCAATGGTAACCTGAAGCCTATCATAGGTGCCAAATCCGGTTTTGGCCTATCAAACCAAGAGTTCTTTGCAGTCACCCTTGTTGATCTGATAAGGTTATTAGGTAATCCCACCAACCTAATAGCAGGAAACAACAAAGAAATACAGTGAAAAATTATAGTATTAAGTTCAGAAAACCCCTCAAAAATGAATACTTCTGCAAAAGATCAATTTAGTAGAGTGTTTTCATGATCAAAGACACAAGAATAGTATTCTTCGACAGTGTTCAGAGAGAGAAAACTCGGTAATAAATATATAAAATATCGAATCCATTTTGAGATAAAGGTTGGTTAAAGTGAATAAGAAAAATCCACTATTCAGGGACTGTATAAACAAAGCATATGATAAGCAGATGACAATCATTTCACATTTTACTCTCTACTTCTCCCTAAGTAAGACCTCTATGTAATAAAGGAATTGAAATTTCAGCTGAACACCAGATAAATTGAGATACAAGCATGTCTTGGTTTTAGGGTTTACTGAAAAGGATGAGCTAAAAATAAATAATTCATAAGAACAATTTAATACATGGAGGGAAAAATGGTCTTTTCTCTCTCTCAGTTCTACGAATGTTATCATTAGAGCCATTTTTATTGGTAAACTTTTACTTCTAATACTACCACAGATACAATCCTTAGGAAGTATATATGACAGGTGAACAAGGCTCCAACAATTTGGATCCATTTTTTAACACACCTAGTTAATCTGAATACCAAAACATTTCATATAATACAACTAATTTGTACAAGTATAAAAATGCCATGATCAGAAAAACAAACTTCGTTTAATTCCAAGTGATTTTTGAACAAAATTATGAATAACTAATATTTTAAATGTAGGGTTCTGAATGTATTTTGTTTTAAATTCTTTAAAACTCTTAATTTCAAAAGTAAAGTAACTGAAAGGAAACGTACATCTGTAGATTTTCTTCCTAAGAGGAGGTATGTAGCGAAAACATCATCATATTTCGCTTGAGTTAGGCTGTCTTCAATTTCACTTCGTGAGTAACCCATTCCAACAAGGGCTTCTGTATAAAAAACAAAACAAAACAATACAGTCATTTCAATAAAATGATCATATGAATAGTAACAATTAATTTAAGTGCTTCAACATGCATACATTAAAAGTAATAAATGCTACATTTATTAGGAGGGGTGGTGGGAAATAAAACAACGAAAGCTATACTAACAGACAGTTTAAAACATTTCCAAAGGACATTTATTGTGTGTCCAAAAAAATGAGAGTGAAAATGGAATCAAAAGAAGGTTAGCTACTTTTGAAGTATTACATAGAGACAGATTCTTCCAACTGAAAGCTTACCTGTACCAACACCTTCACCATCGAGACAACAACGCATGGAAAAAGAAAACACCAATTCAATTTCAAAGAAATGTCAAAACATTTAAAAGTTTTTCATACTCAGTGTTCACTAAACGGCAACATGCGCATAACAGGTAAGCTATCAGAGTCAAAGTATAACTTTCATACCATTTTACTCTATACAACAGTCAAAAAATAACATCTCTACTTAAAAGGAACTTAATGTACTGCAACTTTAATATTGTATAGAGCTCAACGGTGAAATGCCATCTTTAGACTGTAGCATGCTGTACATTCACTGATTATACAGGTTTTGAAATAAATCAAATTGGAGGGAGGAAATACAGTCATAAATCATCTAAAGTAGAAATAATCAACAGAATGGTACTTCCATTAAAAATAACAGTTTTAACAACTGTATGCCATTAAATATAATTCTATTTGTTTATGGTCTTATAAACCCTAATATGTTAAATAGGAGGTTTAACTAAGTAAATCAAATTGTTTTGAAGCCAACATTATGATTGACAATATATGTCAATATTGCAGGTAGAAACAAACTTTCTGAAATTAGCTTTTTTACAGAATTCTTGTGTACAAGTTTTGAATGTGAATATATCTTTATCAAAATTCTCTGTAGAATAAATCCTTTACAGAAAGCACAGTGGAGGGATTCCTAAATAGTGATTAAAGACTTTAAAACCGCCTATTTAAGGTAATCAAAATATCTTCAACTTCTTATTTGTTAAGAAATATTTTACATTTACATTTTACAAATGTAGGAGAAAAAGAGTAATTAATATTTATTTATTTTATCATTGTCAGAAAATTCATCTACTGGCTCCATAAATAATATTTTCTTATTTTATTTAATGCTTAATGTTCTAATTAATTTCTGTTCAACATGTATAATACTATTACATCACAATTATGGAAAGTCGCTACATGCGTTTATAATTCGCACAAAATACTAATTCACAAGTGGAAGCTTCATATTAATAGTAACAAAACCTAAATACAAACATTTACACAAAATCATTCTTAACTTAATATTCAGACTATTTGGAAATAAATCTTTCCACAAGGAATACTACTACTACTAAATTAACATTGCATATTAATGACAATAATAAACGATAAACATATTTATATAGGAACAAACGACTTAATGAAAATATGAAACTAATTATATGGAATCTAAATTAGTCTCCTACCAGTTTCACTGAAGTAACGGAATAATGTGAAAACAACTGACTCCACATAAATTACTCTTTCTAACTGAAATATAGTAAAACATTTTGTCTTAACTACAAACAAAATAAACTAAAGAGTTTATGTAAAAAATATGAAAATATATTGGGATGGCAAAATGATAACTATTCAAACTGACATTCATAAAAAAGCAGATATTTTCTCATCATTAGTATGCAAGAAAAAGTCTGTTGTGATAATTTAGTGCCGCTTATGATAACAATTTTCGGAAATTTTACACCAAAAAACTTTGAAAATATCAAGAATTAGTAGTGGAGCTTGATGAAATGTACAAATTAATAACACTGACACCACAATTATTATTAGCACTAATGGATTTTTTTTTCTTCAAAAAAAACAACAATAAATGTAACTAAGAATTTGAAGCTGTGCCCAGAAAGAAGCTCAACAAGCAGTAATACGAGGTACTGGAAGAACTGCAATACAATTCTTAAATGGCTGTGAATCTGGTGTCCTTATCAAAACCAAGAACTCCAGATTCTGTGTTCATGAATACTGAGTTCCTTAGCTCAATGTTTTTTATTTGATTATATTTTATAATATGTAAAAAGATATTCTAAATGTATCACCTGCGATTTTGAAGCAGCCACAGAATCTCTTATGTAAACATAAGAAAAGAATTTATCCTAAATTTTTATTTTTGAAATTTCCTAATATTTAAAAAAAAAAAAAAACAACTTAAAGGAGTAAACCTCCAATGTACTTAGTTTTGAGTCATATTCATATCTTAAGTGCTCCACGAACCTTCAGTAAATAATATTCATTAACAATACGAGTAAAATTTATATGTTTCAAAATAAAATTGAATTAGAAAATGATGAAGTTATAAAATATGATAAGGTAAAGATTAAATCCCTCCCCTAACACAGTTAATAAATTATAAAAACAATATATCTTGCACCAAATGGAAAATAATTCTACATTTTAACAGGATGTCTTCAGAGAGAAAATAAACTGTTGAATGTTTGTGTTGTTATTACAAACTTCAACAAAAGTCAGTGATATCCAAGTAGGAACTTAGTTATATAAGTAATTCTATATTGTACCAGTAGTTTCAAGAAATACAAGAAGCCCTCAGAGGAATAACTCTGAATTTAAAAATATAAAATACCCCTGTGGAACAAATAGATCAAATTTATATATTAAGCAGACTTAAGAGTCTTTAACTCATGAGTATCACTGACACAGAAATATTGCATACACTTATTTTAAACATTATAAAATATATTAATCCGAGATAAGACAAGAGTACTACAACAATACATAATATGAGCACAACAAGGGAAACAAAACAACAAACTGCATAGGGATATACTAGCACAAATCTAATACAATATAGAAAATCTGAACAATGAATATGAGGTTTTATTAAGTGCAGAGGTTAAACTACTCATGCCAATAATAATGTTTCAACACACCTATCCTCTTGAGATCCTTGTAGTCAGGTTCGGGTTCAAGGTATGGCTTCAGTTCATCATCTTCATAGCCCATGTTCATCCATCTGTCCTTCATGATAGTCTGAAAATATATCAGTTTTAAAAACGAGATTTCTATTGGCAAGATATAAAATACAATAACATTAACGGAAGGATCAAAAAGGTCAAACACCTCCAATCTTAATACTTCTTTTATTACAAACAAAGTACTTTCGGGGCGAACCGTCCCATCTTCAGTGCTCTAGAGCTGGTCCTTATTGAGCTGACATCTCCGGCGAGACCCACCCTGGGTATTTTACAAACAAAAACAATACTCTCTGCAAATAGCTCCTAATTTGTAGCAAGTAAGGAACCCAGTTACAAGAAGGTTGAAAAACACCTTCACAATAAAATTTATCTTGGAGTGCTTCCAAAAATGCTTGCATCCATTTCCTTAGTTCTTTAGTAATCTTACTATTTTAGTTTAGTAAACTTCCCACTCTCCTCATATCCGCCCCCCTTGCCCTGAAGATGGGTACAGACATTTTCCTAAGCTCCCTTAACTTAAAATAAATTATATTTTAAAGGAACAAAGAAATTGTTTAAACTATGTACACACATTATTAAAAGAACTGTACATTACCTCCAGTGACGCTCTCTTTGCCGGATTGAGAACAAGGAACTTTTTGAGGAGGTTTTCACAATCCGTAGACATATAGAAAGGGATCCGATATTTTCCACGTAACACACGTTCTCTAAGTTCTCGAAGTGTTGACCCGTCGAACGGGAGCGAGCCAGACACTAAGGTATAAAGAATTACACCTAACGACCAGACGTCAACTTCAGGACCATCATATTTCTTTCCTGAAATTAAGATTAAAAATGAATAAATAAAAATACAGTAAGCTTAATTCAATATGATCAAATATTAATTAAACTACAAGGTATTGTAATTATTGAGTGACTAAATAAAGTTCTTACTCATAACTTGCCAATTACTCATTTCAATTAGACATAGCTTTAAAAAGTAGAAGGTAATAAACAACACTAGTACATTATAAGATAAAAAAAAGGAAAAAAAATTAATATTATCCTAATATTTCTCCCAATTATTGACACAGGGTCCCAATTATTTTAACAGTCGTTGATTAAGGTTGGTGGGAATTAAGAAATGAGCTCTATTATTGATAAATAACTCCATAACTTGGGATAGGGGTAAAAAGTCCATCGCATATCTGCTGTATTAATAAAGCAGATACCCACTTCCTGCAAAGCATGGCTATCATGTCATGCCACATTCTAATCTTTATTTCCAATGTACTTCACACAGGAAATGCCTGAAGAAAACAATACGTATATAAACTTGAAATAAGAAGTTTTGTTAAATATCAGCTAATTGCTACTGAGAAATGAGTATGAGAGAGGGTTTTACTGGAAACTAAAAAGTGCAAATAATTTAATTTTTGAGTTAGAGGAAAAAATTAATAGAAAATCAATTACAGAAAATTAAATTTACAACAAGATATATTCTTTTATCCTATTTAAAATAACAGATATTTTGAATGTTTGATTTTACCTCCACAAACAAATCCAATTAATAAATAATGGACTGGCTCTCATTTTTGTATTTCCTAGATAGGATTGTAAGAAATTTGAAAAAATTCTTCTAAAATTGTCAAACTCAAAACCTGATTTTCCTAGGGGATTTGCTAGGAGATCCAAGGAGATTTGAGTCTTGTAGGGTTAAGTTCCAAATACCATAACAAAAGTATTTAATTATTAAAACTACATAAGGTTTTTCTTCTTGATCAATGAAGAATGTTAACAATACAATAATGGCTAAAAAAAGAAATCCTCAGTCATTATCCCATATACCTTCTTTACTTGATCCGAAACTCTTTACAGAAACGTTAAAAAAAAAAAAAAAAAAAAAAAAAAAAAAAAAAAAAAAAAAAAAATGGCCTGGGGTAAAAGGAAATTATCCCATTCCCAAATCACAGATTAAAACACTATAACGTCCATGATAATTAGTAAGTTAGTAAATCAAAGCAGTAAAGATCTACATGTATTAATTTCTCATATTATTAAGATATTAGAGAGTATTTAAGTACACTTACCCTGAAATAGCTCTGGTGCTGCATAGGGTGGGCTGCCACAAAAGGTATCTAATTTATTTCCAGGGGTAAATTCATTACTAAACCCAAAGTCGGCTATCTTAATGTTCATCTCACTATCTAGAAGGAGATTCTCAGCCTAGGGAACAATTGGAAAGGGAGATTACATTTTAGACAAAAAACACATTCAATTTCAGGCAACAGGACTTTCAATGTAAAACCATTACCTTTAAGTCTCTATGGATTATTTTCTTTTGGTGACAGTACTGAACTGCAGATACAATCTGTAACAACACAAAATATCACTAAATGTGGCATTATTATTTACATATTCATAATACCAGTTTATCTTTATTCTAATGTAATTAGATATCTGATATGGAAAGGCTACTATATTTCTAGATTAAACTTTTTTATAAACCCACCTGTCTAAATTTTGCCCTGGCCTCCTTCTCCTTCATCCTACCATGGAGGACAAGGTAATCAAAAACTTCTCCGCCACTGGCATACTCCATCACAAGGTAAAGTGTCTTTTCAGTCTCTATAACTTGGAAAAGTTTAACTGAAAAAGAAAAACAAAACAAAAATAATAGTTGTAGTTTAATAGTATAAAAATAAAGAAAAGATGAAGTGAAGTTCTGTCAAGAAAGTGAAGAAAAAGTCAAGGAAGAGAGTATCTCCGTTATTATATGTTAAATCAAAAAATTGTATAGAATCAATCTTATTGTAAATATAATTAGCTATAAATATGTTGTTATATACATATTTTCTCTAATACGAATATTAACTGAAATATTTGAATTTTTTACTTTTCAGCCTTCAGTAAACTCTAGTTATGTCATATTAACAAATATTGTTTTTATGAGACCAATTGTTTTTGTTCGATGATGTCATCAATTACAGTTTTACATTCTTGTCTTGTATATTTAAATTTGATCTATACCATACTCGATATTTAATCGCTTCAATGAACACTAATGATTGTATTTGTTATTGGCAGAATTTGACATGGAATAAGGGGGGTTTATAGAGGACGGGATTAGAAAATTCTAAATTCTTGAGTTATGATGAGTCAGATTGAAAAATGTCATAGAACCAATCTTGTTCAAATATTGATGCGCTACAATTGTTCTATTCATTTTTTCATTACTCAAATATAAAGCGAATAATTCATACTTTCTCGTTTTCAAGCCTAAGTAACACCCCCCCCCCCATCCCTTTTACTCATCTGTTTTATACATAAAATAGAGAATACTTGTTGAGTTGAGGTCACAAGTATGCTATAACAAGCACCTTGGAAATCTGCTTAGTTTATGCACCCTTTGAGTGACACACTTTTTTGTCTTTTTCTTAAATATGGTCAAAATCCCCAAAGTTAATTTTTTTCTTTGGCTGGTACTCCCGACTCATTGTCATAAATATATTTACACTTTTAGTCATGAAGGTATCATTTCTAAAATTGTATTCTGAGAGAATTAATTATTGAGATGTTACAATGTTTAAATGTAGCAATGGTTATACAGTCTTAAAGTAAAAAAATAATAACAATAAAAAAGTAAAAAACAATTTTCTTATAAATGTATTTATTAATTTTATAATAAGGGGAATTATGAATAGTTACCTATATTCGGATGATCTAACATCTTCATTATCCTAACTTCCCTAAAAAGCTAGAAACAAAACAAAAAATTAACAGTGATGTGTATGATAAAATTCTGCTAAGAATAAGATAAATATGAAAAAAAAAATATTACCTTTTGTAAACTTCCTGGATTTAATTGAGTTTTATCAATAATTTTAATGGCAACCTAAAAAATATGAAACATATTATTTAATTATTCTTAAAAAAAGCATTTAACTAGTTTCTGATTTAATATTTCAAATTTAATTAATTTATTTTCTTTAATTTAAAACTAAAAAATAGAACAACAAAGGGTGACCATAGTTTATTGTCTGAACTTGTGACAAGGAGATAGTATAGTTTAGAGAAACATGGTGTTAATTGGCAAGATCAATTAAAGCCGAACTCCTTCATAAAATTGACAGTTATACCCTCAGTGCTAAAAGTTGGTTAAGAACTTATACCTATAAATTTACTTCTGAAAACAGCAAATATGAGTCTTAAGAGTGGTAATGGTCAAAGTGAATATACTGTAATCAGGGGCAGGGGTAATGCAACATAATACACCAAAAAAAAAAATTCATAGGATACATATTACAAACAGAGGAGGAATGCTAAAAGTCTGCTGTACAATGACAAAAGAGCTTTTGGAGCAAAGAAACTCATGACTTTTGAAGCTAAAATGAGCATTTTAAGGGTGTTAATAAATCAAGCAGGGATTTAATTGGCAAATTTAATACTGTCATGGCAACAAGGAGACCTTTCTCACTGAGAATGAACAATTTGAGCGTAGGTGGATCCAATACATCAAAAAAGTATGAGAATATTCCACGTTTAAAACTCATAAGTCGACCCAATAATGATAATATTGAGAAATCTATACCAACTGACAAGGAGATTAATGAAATAATCACACCTCATAGAAACAATAAGTCTTCTGGGCCTTTGGAACTACTGAAGCATGAAGGGGACACCGTTTTGGGAGAAGATTTGTCTGAGACATGGGAGATTTGGTCTAAAAAACTGAACGTGATCGACTAAAATTACAACAGGCACTGAATATCTTACTGAAAAATCAAAATCAGTCTCGAAGAGCTTTGAGCTACTATGGGCCACGGGAAAGAAGGCCTACTATCAACTGAGCTTTTTGACCTTCGCCTTGAAGAAAGAATCTGAGAAATAAAAACTAATCCTTGTGGAACCATAATCATAGGCTTACAGAGCATATGATATATGCCAATGATGTGTTGATTACTATAAGAAGTATCACATTAACTGGTGCAATCAGAGTTTCTGTGAGAAACGTACAATTTAGGACTCAGTACAAATAAGTACATGATATCGTTCAGACAAATCCGAGAGACAATCCTTTTATTTTATAGGAGTATATGTTTCCTACTTGTACATATTTTTTATTTTTTATCTAGCATTTTCAAAATGAAAAGTTATCCCAGGCTTAGGTCATCCTCTCCTGCGGCAACTTGTAAAGCACCTTTCCCTAAAGAAAATTTTGCTAATAATCAATTTGGCCTTAAGCACTTTTATTTTTTAACGAATAGGTTCTCAAATATCAAAGGTGGAAAAATTGAATCACAAGGAAGGTCACAGAGACATATCTGACCCAAAATAACTTCTTTTTGATTCTTCTAAAAAGTACATTTAAGTGAAAGTTCTATACATGAAATAAATAAAATTATTCAATGTCCTGACTAAATATATAAAAACGTACCTCTTTGCCAGTAGGGACATGCTTCGCTAGTTTCACCTTGGCAAAGTTGCCTTTCCCGATGGTTTTAAGGAGCTTGTACTTGCCGATGTGAGGCTCGTCTGAGGCCCGCCCCCGGCTGGAGGCTGACCGCCGCTCCGGCCCCGCCCCGGAGTTTTCGCTTCCCTGTGAACACAATTTATATTAGTCAGAAATTTTATTAAAAACATCACAAATATATGTACATGATTAAAATAAATGCACAGCTCATCAGAAATACTTCACTCCTATGTAAGATATTGTCCCACACATGTTGCATAAGCCAAACAGATTTTCTGGGACAATTCTGAAATAAATATTGATATAACAATCAAAAAGTGCAGGTCCAAATGCAATTCCATCACCGAAATGGCACACAGATGACAACATATTATAGGGCTAACAGAAACTGCCTTTAATTCATTGTTTTCAACTTAATAAAGACTCAACGTAAGTGATAAATGATATTTAGCTCTCCCAAACACATTTTGTGATATAAACCACTTGAACATGGGAAGATGTAAAAGGGAAAAAAGGCAGATGTTAAGGACAGACACACGCACAAACACACTCTAGGTACGATCGGTGGATATTTGAGAAAACGTTCTGCTGGAATTCTTGAATATTCATTATGATATAAATTAAATTATTTATAACCATCAACGTTTTGCTAATTGGGACTGGTTATCTATAGGTTCCACCCTTTTCTAGCCAGGGTGGGTCTACGGATTTTATTTAATGAATTCCGTCACTAAATAAATTCCTTTGAGGCGGGAATCGAACTCACCACTCTAGGTTTACCATGTGACATTAAGGTTAACATTAACTCACATGGCTAACCTCTGTCCCAAATAATACTTAAAACTTTTTGGCTGTTATTTTCATGTCACATCCATCTCATCATATCTTTTATAGTAAATAAATTCGGTGTTTGATATTAAAAATCCCATACAATTGCATTTGAGGTGTAGGGCATGAAGGACTAGATCCTGCCATGATATTGTGGTGATATTAGGGGTCAAAGATCAATCATGTATCTCACTGGCTCATTTATAATGAGTGAAGTGACACAAATGAATAGAAGCCGAAGATCAAATCCAACACCTCTTACGAAACAGTGTTTGGGCATAGTTAAGTAATTTTTTAGTTGAATAAAATTATATATATAATTTTTTAGTTGAATTGTAGTTGGCAGAAACAGACACTAGTGTATGTAAAATTACAATTCCTCATTGGACCTCATTTTCATTTTCGTTTTCTAATATGTAGGTTCCATGGACATTTGAGGAAATTTTCAGAAATCGTGTTATTAGTACAACCTCAATAACTGATTTAACTTAGGAGAAATCAGCTAAAAAATGTTTAAAGCTCAATAACTAAATTATATTCCAGATGTTAGATTGGTTAATTATTTGGTTAGGTTTAGAAGAATATTATTATTTCTATCAATTAGACCCCTTGTGTTCTAAGCTCCTGATTTCTAGTAAATAGACTCCCAATGCTGTCTAAGAATGCAGTTTAACATTATGACAACGATTCTGAAATTATGTAAATCTAATTGAAATTAATTAATTCTACCAAATGGCTAAACAATAGCAAGCTATGCATATATACCTTTCCAATGATAATTTCAAAGCTCAGTAATGAGTCACTTAATACAGTGATATTTATGTATTTAATAACTAATGGGTACTCTGTAGTGATTACAGTTCTCCAGAGAAAGTGTTCAAGTAACGGTGAGTGATTTTGTCCAGGTAAGTGAAATCCAAGACAATTAGTTCCTTTAGTACACGTTTCCATTTTGTAACATCATACGAAAGGGAATTAACCCATCGCTGAACATATCTTCAAGGACTAATAAGAAAATTCATATGACTAAGGTGACTTTTGGAGAGATTTTTTTGTGAATCTACCAGGAAGGACAGTAATATTACACCCGCAGGAGAGGAATTACTGAATAACTGGAATTTCATCAAGAGAGGGAATGAATAAAATGAGGCAATGCAATATTTAATTGGATACGATTTAAGAGCAGGCCGATTCAGTAGAATTTATTTTTCAGGGAAAATGTTTTCAGGCATCGAGACAATGGATTCATATTTAGTCGGGTACAGTATAAGAGCAGAAATATATTGTATCACAAAAATGCTTAAATAACAGAATATATATATATATATATATATATATATATATATATATATATATATATATACATATATATAAAACAGAGCTTATAAGATAGGTATGGGCCATCTGCTTTAGTGTTACTTCCCAAATCCAGACATTTGTTACAGTTTACAACAGTTAATGTATACTCAACTTCCAATGAAATAATAGATCTTCCTTTAGAACAGTCTAAATGCAACCACCCCTGTTAAATAGGTGAACTAACATATCGTTAGCAAAAGAGTTCGTCTACATTAAGATCACCGTTGCCAGATAGTTGTGGCTGTCTTTCTACAGGAAACGAACTTTAATGAAATAACAATGTTAAGAACAGTATATTTATTTGTGGAAGATTCATAGCCAGAAAAGAATAAATAGTTTGTATCATAACGCCATCCATAATATTAGGAATACTAGAAAACAGCTAGTTTCAGTTCAAACAGCAAGTAAACGAAGTAGTTATGCCGTTTGTTTATTATTTTAAAATAAATTGCCAAGTAGGTATTGCCCCTGTGTGAACAGAGCCAAACAAAAAGAATGAAAAAAATAATATATCTCATTAAAGCCACGAGTTAAGGAAATCATAAAGAAAATTTTTAATCATAATCAACTTACTACAACAACGGATACGATGACTATGGACAACAGATATTTATTTTTAAACCTTTGGAACGCTACTATTGGTAACCCTTTATATTTTGCAAGGTCTCAATAATTTTACTACTGTAACATATTATCAAGGAGAATATACAATGTCGATACATGCACTGCAACGGTGTTTAGTAAGATTGCAAAGCAAATGCGCCTGTATGTCTTCTGGGGCCATTCTGAAGTATGTCTATAGCTATAAAAAATGAATAGACCTTGATCGAATTAAATGCAAAAATTCTGAACCTTATCAGCTGAGTCAAACCGGATTAGCACATTAATTGCATGTTTTTTTTTTCTTCTTTCATTTTTCTCCCCTTTTCGAAGAAATATCAACAGGTCTTTACAAAGACGTATTCTTTGAATATTAATAAGTTCCGAGTAAGTCGATTGACTGATTCTAGAAAAATATTTATACAAATTCGTAATACATTTTTCAAAGCGTGTTTCATAACTTAATACTTAGACATATTTAGATTCAAAAATCTCAAATGATTTATCGCGTCCTTCGAAATTCTAGGAATGTAAAAATTTAGAGGAAAAAGCTAGTAATAAGAAAGGAAAAGAAACACCTAAATAAGAGCAGAGAGAGAACTCGTTGAGGGAAGAAATTCCAGGAAGACAGTTTCACTTTTTTTTGATAGACAGTTGCATTGACGGATATGATGTAAGGCAGCTTTAGATATCGAAATCTCTCTTGTTACTACACCCACACTACTAGACAATTTTTTACTAACTCATTCTCACAACCTAGTATCATCCAACTACACATAAATACATCTTACTAAAGTCGATATAGTAGATTACGAAATGGAGATTCAAAATTAAATATGACTGGTAGTAGAAGTGCAGGAGTCCACACTCAAGAAAGAAAAGTTTGTCACGTAGGGGCTGTGTTAACTAAGCAATTTTCCACGAACTACACATATTTGCATTGATCTCAAAAAGTAAAAGTTCAATGAGACCAATACTCGGTATTTAAGCTTAGAATAAAGTATTTCATTATATAAGAGTTTATTGTTAATATGACATGAGTTGAAGTGAGTGTTTGCTGAAGGCTGAAAACTAAAAAATACAAATATCTCGGCTAATATTCATGATAGAGAAAATATTTATATCAACATTTATAGGTAATTACATTTGTCATAATATTGTCTCTATACACTTTTTCGACTTATAATAAGGAAGATATTTCGAAATTCCTGCCCCCTCTCACCGCAGTCCGATTTCAGCCGTTAACAAACTGATCTTTCTTTTTTACATAAAACACTTATATATCGAGTTTGGTAACGATAAAACAATAATTACGACTGCTAGAGCGTTAACAGATATATATATTTCTCTTAAGGGAAATCTGCTAAAAAAGGAATGATATGGAGACATGTTAACTTCTTTGTATTCACATCAAATTAAATAAACAAAATGTTTAGGAACACTTGCTAGTCGTGTTTTGGGTTACAAACAAATGTAAAAACACGGGATACAGAAAAACGTCAGCCAAGCAGAGATTGCGTAGACTAAGCAGATTTCTGATCTGGCACAGTTTACTCTGGAATTTTCCTGTAATAAGAGCCTTATGTAAACGGCCCTTGTAATTTAAGCTAGACATAGGAGTTTACAGAAAATTTTCTTAACACTGGTCAATAATCGAATTTAAACTTAGTCTATATCAAACACTTTTCATTACATCTACTTTTTATTTCCTTTCTAATGTTATAGTCCTCAAAGTGAGTTAATTTAAGTTTACATACATATATAAGCATAAATACATAGATGAATGTATATATTTTCATCTCTAATGCCCACGTTGTTATACATCCCTGAATGGCCATTTCTACTCAAGTTGCGTGGTGGGATAGATGGCTACAAAAACTAGCATGGGAGGACAATGCGGTCCTACCTCAAAACTCTTTCCTCTCTGCATCGTCCATAATTATACCTAGTCCAAACTAAATAGAGAATCACTATTAATTGCTGTCCCAAAACATTTTTTTGCCTCGTAATTATTTAAAGCATACAGAAATGAATAAGGTAAAAACCGGAACACAAATCTATTTTGTCACGCGAGAGGTAATTATATGTGAAGACAAGGGTCTTTTTTTTCCTCAGAGCAATCTGAAATTTACTATTTAAAAAATTATTTCCATTGAATTGCAGAGAAAAATAAGGCCATATTATATATAAGTTTAATAATTGTGCGATTTTTCAAAAGGCAAGAAGATAAATTAATGTAAGAAATAAATCTAAGTTCAAATATGACAAGCTGAGGGGTAAGAAGGTTACCCTACATTAGAAGTCACTTCCACCTGCCAGAATACCAACTCAGAAGTAAGAAGGTTAATTTCGGCTTACATAATTGAAGCTAGTTTTGGGATTGGGTTGTTAGCTACGGTTTTACTATATTTTGTTTGTGTGAATGCAAAATACATTTATTCAGTTGTCCTGATAACTAAGATCACTTGGAATGATATACTGATAATATCATACCGCATACTATTCTCAGTGTTTCCCTTAACAAGACATGTTCCCCTATGCCAAATATAAGAAATTTAAACAGGAATATTCACTATCTTCTTAAAATTGATAGAACATTACGCCTCGTGTTCAGAGAGCTAGGTCAAAGCCTTACATAGCTGCTAGTTTCCCTCATATCAGGGTAGAACTCACACACCATACCACTCTGCCAATTGTCATTTATTTGGAATTGCTGCCTCTTGCTCATCTCGAAAGTGCCTTGTCGCTTGCATAGTCTGAGGATCTTTAATATTTTACTCTTTTTCCCCCTGGAGATACTTCCCTGTAAGCCATTTCTTGAGCTGAAGTTTTTCTGTTCTCGAATACCTCCTGAATCACCCTATGCCATTATTGCTGGGTGTGCCATGGAAGCTTCTATTTTTGGTTATAACTCAGGCGAGCTTATTGTTTAAGTACTATACTACTAATACTATTTTAACGCTATTCCGTTGAATGTCGACATATGACTCGCCCATAGAAGTGATGTTTTTAAGTGCCGGGTCCTCCGTAAGCATATGCATTAATGATCCCATCGATTATGATGAACGCTATATTCAATCATTGCCCCGCTTTCTTAACTCACTAATTAGGCCGTAGCCTGAATAAAAAACTTAAGATAGATTTCCTATTTCTGAAAATTGCCATGCAGACAGTTCCTCCTGTGTAATTCAGCTTATTCCTTCATCTGCAGAAAGTACTATGTGTCTATCATTATTACTATTATTATCATCATTATCATTTCCGGACCATCTCTGAACTTCATTTACCACCGCTTAGGTGGATCCTGTTCTGCATGAGCTTCTAACATTCCATAAGGCAAGAAGTCCTTTTTAAAAAGACAAGGTAGAAATCCTATTTAGATCATGAGTTAAGTGATAGATGTACTTATTATATAAAGTTGTCGGGTTAACCTAACGCAGAACACCCATGAGCATTAGGTGACCTATAACGAAACGTACCCAGAAAATCCCCGAGCATTGGGTGACCTATAATGAAACGTACCCAGAAAACCCACGAGCATTGGGGACCTATAATGAAAAGTACCAAGAAACCCCACGAGCATTGGGTGACCTATAATGAAACGTACCCAGAAAACCCACGAGCATTGGGGACCTATAATGAAACGTACCAAGAAACCCCACGAGCATTGGGTGACCTATAATGAAACGTACCCAGAAAACCCACGAGCATTGGGGGCCTATAATGAAACGTACCAAGAAAACCCACGAGCATTGGGTGACCGATAATGAAACGTACGCAGAAAACCCACGAGCATTGGGGACCTATAATGAAACATACCAAGAATCCCGACGAGCATTGGGTGACATATAATGAAGCGTACCCAGAAACCCGACGAGCATTGGGTGACCTATAATGAAACGTACCCAGAAAACCCACGAGCATTGGGTGACCTATAATGAAACGTACCCAGAAAACCCACGAGCATTGGGGACCTATAATGAAACGTACCAAGAAACCCCACGAGCATTGGGTGACCTATAATGAAACGTACCCAGAAAACCCACGAGCATTGGGTGACCTATAATGAAACGTATCCAGAAAACCCACGAGCATTGGGGACCTATAATGAAACTTACCAAGAAACCCCACGAGCATTGGGTGACCTATATGAAACGTGCTCAGAAAATCCACGAGTATCATTACCCCCCTCCCCTCTGACTGGACCGACTCGATTTTTAAAACGACGCTAGCACGTCCCGGTAGGCCATTGGGGCCTTTCTTTCATTTTCAGTAATCACCCGTTCAAGTACCGATTATGCACGTTAGTGATTGGTGATCGGAAATTGGACACCCAGCAACATTGAGGATATGCAGACATTGTAAATGCATTTTGCACCTGGGATGCAGTGATGTTTCAATAATAATGATAGTTCCACAGAATGGAGCAGAGCTGGGCGTGAGTCAGTGCAATGAGACAGGTGGGTGTGGCCCCTCGGGTTTCCTTGCCTCTATACCGCCTCATTATTGCCTTCCAGGGCTTTTATTAAAATATTTACCGCTCACAAACAACTCTTGCGAAATCAAAATTATTCCTGGACCATCTTTCAGATTGATGCTTTTTTTTTAACGTTGCTATTCAACAACTATTTATTATAACCCACTTTTAATTTAACATTCCGTAGTTTGAATTAAAATAATTAAGGTCTTAAGGAATATGGAATTGGAATTTACAATGTCGTAAGAATTAACACCTCATGCAATCATATCTTGTGACCATGTTTTGTCATCGGGCTAATAATTTCATTATCTTACTGGAATGATTGCCGTATTTCAAAAATGATACCGCAATCTACTGATGACTCACTAAAGAACAACAATCAACATAATGTCAATAACTAGTAAAAGAAGAACAAAACATTTAAGCCAATAAATGATATATCATTTGGTACCAAGAATAAATGGTATATTTAATTTAAGAACAAATTATATTACAAGAAGGCAAGTAAATCATAAAAAGGGGCTCAGGTTCGCCGTGTGAGTTAAGGCGTTGGTCTTATTCTCGCGTGGTAGACTTAGAGTGGCGGGTTCGATTCCCGCCCTGGGCAGTAGACGGACTCATTAAATAAACTCTTTAGGCCCACCCTGGCTAGAAAAGAGTGGTAAACAATAGATAACCCATCCCGATTGGCCATAGTAGCATAAAGTGAACGTAAATAATAATAAACGAAAACAAACAAATCATAAAGAACCCAGCATGCCTACAATCTCATCTCGAGGGAATGAATATGCGAAGAAAATTCATTACTACTTTCACTTAGAAAATAAAATGTCCCTGTCATGAATGAATTGGTCTATTAACTAAAACTCAGGATGATTAGCTGAATCAGAGATGAAACACTTATGGGAAATGGAGATCCGCTATTGAGGTTGTAGTATTGACGCGATTTTTGACCACTTTCCTCCAACGTTCATCGTTCCTACTAAGTGAAAACGAGACCCGTTCAAAAGTTTTATATATATATAGATGCTTTCGTAAAGAGCAGTCTATATTCAGAAATAATTATAAATTAAAATCCGCTCTACATGCTTTCACTGTTCCGCAAAACGCTATAAAGACTGTTGTTTGTATTTTTTTGTTGGTAGAAGTGGGAGCTATATTTCAAAAGCTGCTATGATAATTTTAGGTGTGAGTGATCAGTAACAACAATGGAAGCCGAATAAGCTGCAATTGGAGACCTTAGCTGAAACTGTACGCTGTCCTTTCACAAGTAGAAAATTACGTAAGGTAACGGAGAACCAAGCGGCCTTGGTTTCCTTGGTAAAAAGAACACTGCACCACCTCAACCTTCCTTTATTCAGTATATAAATATAGCATACTGGAATTATTGAAATACTTTAATTTTGGCTAAAAATAAAGATGATGGAAAACTTAGCCCTAGAGAGAGAGAAGATTGAAATCTAAAAAAATAGGCAATGTTCTTTGGGGTGAATTCATAACTTCAACGTACGTGTATTCAATATTATTCTGGAATTCAAAAGAGCATGCTAAAAAGACATGATAGAGGTTCACTTCATAACAGTAGCAAATGGTTGCTGTCTTTAGAATTATTTCCTTATGACCGGCCACAGTGGAAGGTAACAGCGAGGATACGTGAAAACGGAAAGACGTGTGTTGAAGAATATATATTTCTTTTGGTCTAAAATAATTAGTTCATTTTGATAAATAAATTTATGTTTTTCAAAAATATAACTGGTATTTTTTTGGGTTGTTCAGTGGAGCAAATCTTGAGATAAGAGTGGGGGTTTGAGAGGTCGACTAAGCTAGTCCACTAAGAAGGCGGAAACTGCTTTTGAAACTGTAGACGACTGTGGCTCAGAAGGGGCTAATGTAGATATTCTTCCATTTAAGTATTATCAAGCTCTAGTCCTATTGGATTGGCTAATCAACTAACAACAATCAAAACAAATGTATGATACTAAATTCATGGCAGAAATCTTGGTTTGCCACTGTTGACAACAAATTCGAGAAATTAAACACGTTCTTCATGAATGGCCTTCCTCAAAAAGGCTATTTAGAAGAGAAGGAGTAAACTTAACAAGATTAAGAATTGGCCATTCACGTTTACAGGAAAAGGGACGAAGGATGTTGGGGGGAGGAATATTTTGAAGAAGATCAAATCACATATGTTTAATTGGCACCTAGGAAAGTGTAGCGCAGAATGGTGATTCGTCTTGTAAAATTGTGTTTAGACATCTATAGCCATTTTTATTATTGACATCAACCAAAACAATAGTTACCAATTAAATATGTTTTTAAAATCATGGATAATCAATTCAAGGCCTGGGAATCGATAAGCGAATACAAGTTGCAAAGTCTGTATCTAACAGAGACGACCTATCTAAATGTAACACTAGAGGAGCAGCTGAGGAAACTTCTTTGTTTTCATATTATTCATTACTTTTTTAATTCTTCTCTTTACTGTTATTGATACACCTACTATGATGCTGCGTTCTTAGTTATCTGAAGCTAAGAGATGAGGCAGTCCTTTTATGCATGTCATATAAATATTTTATCCATTCAGGAATTTGATTAGTGAGTGTCGTCGATTTTTAATACCAATAGCTTTCAAATATCGAGCCTATAACTGATGTTATTCGCTGTTTTAGGGTCTACCATAACTAAATAAAACTACTTCTGTGAAAATATTCGTGAAGAAATCGTTTATTCCGGGTTTATTATGTCTAGAACACGCTAGATGGAATATCTGTTGATGATTCAGAGCCTGGTGTTTTAATTTTAGTTGATAGTCCATTAATCTTTCAGTAGAAGCAAAAATTATTTATTCATCGGGACGTGTTGTTACCCACTAGCCGTATAGTTTTGTCAATATTCTCAAACATTCGGTCTGTCCCTTCAAGATATTATCTATTGTTTGAATAACATCATTATATTTATGATCTAAAAGTTATTGCGTTCGTCCACTTTAAGCTAATATGTCTAACTGATTACCTACAAATCACACCTTTTCTAGGAAGGGAGGGGCTGAGAATTTTGTTTAGCGAGTTTGTCACTAAATAATTTCCTTCTGACCAAGCGGAAATCCGACCCATGTCTGCCTTGCCTGAGCCCTAGCGTTTTATAAATAAAATAATTTTCTTATTGCTTTGATAGATTTTTAACAGAGGGGGAATTCCAAAAACTCGAAATATCTCCGTTATTATAAATAGATCGAACATTTTCACAGAACCATTCTTCTGATTAGTATGAATGTTAGCCATGTAATTTTAGTAAAACATACGTCGAGGTGACAATTTCTTTAATAGGGTTTACATGTCCCACACTTTAACATAATTCAAGACTTACTTGTCATTTAAAGCACAATTCGATAGCTTAAATATTAATAATACCAAGCTTATTTCTGGAGGGAGCTTCTAAAATTCCGAAACTGTCACTTATAGGAAAATAATTTACAGTTTGAATGCTGTATTTCATAATTATAAAATTTAGCAGCCTCACTTGCTTAGCGGTCGGTCTCCCTAAAATGATTGAATATGTGTTGTCCTTGGCCTACATACTCTTCAGACAAATGGCATGAATATCGGTCAAGATGGTTTCCAATTATGTTGGGATCGGTTTCCCTTTCATTCAAGTAATAGGCCTCAACTTGGGAAGACTCTCCCTCCTCAAAAGTGGTTATGGGCGATCTGTATACACACTCACCCCCTCCTGTCGCAACAGGTTCCAGACCTCACCTAACCGGGTTACCCCCACTGCCTCTCCTAATACCTAATTCAGGGAAAGTAAAAAAAATACATATATAGTCACACCATCCCAATGAGTGAAAGTCATAATATTTATTTCATAACAGCTCCTCATTTGCCAAAACTTTCAAATATGCTTTATCGTGTAATTTCCTTCTCTTGTGTACATTCGACGGTCATATGCGAGAGTTTGATCGTTCTGAGATGGAACAACTGATATGCAAGACGTCTTGTCTAAAGAAAAAGTTTCCTTAAGTTTTTTCTTACTTCAGCATTTATTATTATTACTGATAATAATCAACACACATATTTAGCATAACTAGAATTCCAGTGATATATAAATTCTGCTAAACTCATAGTGACATTTGTGAGGAAATCAAGACAAATACTATTCCCCACAAATAACAACTAATTTTAAGTGAGTTAACATGCCTCTAATTCTAAGAAATCTTAAATAAAATGATAATTATTGCAAAGGTTTCAGATAGTAAAATAAAAAGGCAATAAGGCTGAGCGGACGTCAAGAATATTTGAACAAATAAACAAATAATGGGAAACTGCAGCCAAAAAATAAAAAAGATCACCGATACATAAATAAACTTCTAATTAAATAAAACTAATTTTTAACAGAAAGACCTCTGTTTACTTATCTCAATTTCCCCTTACAAATTGTTACAGGCAAAATTGGAACAAACAATACATCCCGACATAAGTTGTTTGGTAATAAAGGCTTGATAACACGGTTACGTTGTTTAGGCCTGATTGCTAAATCCGACATGTATAATGAACCAGTAGGCAAAACCAAATAACAATGATGGCTAAGGGAGGTGAATAATTTAAGTTACCGTTAAAGATAAGAGGTTGAGTAAGAGGGAAATAGAGCGAGACAACGAGGAAGTTATCATCTTGGGGATTGAGTAACACTCACATTTCCAGTAATGAGTAATTGTTCCATCAAATGTTAACGCACAGCACTAATAACATTGTCAATAATGTTGACCGATCCACCAGTACCAGTATGCTTGGCAAGATATTTCGATGGGACAACAAAGATCCAAGCCTGCCCATTGTAGTGTTACTAAAAGTAGTGTGTGACACTACTTCATATGCCCAACCCTAAAAAAACTTTCATAAAATTTCGGCGGTACATTTCTACTGTTTATTTTATTAAGGGCATTGAACATCCAATAGTACGTCCCTGTCAGACCTATATCCGAATCCCAATGTTTTCAATCACGAAGAACCGAAGTTCAAATTAATAATCCATTCATGTCATGTTTCAGCAAAAACCTTCAGATCTTGATAATGAATAAACGTAAACTACATTTGATAAATACGCATACATATTAAACGTTTAAGAATTATGAAATTCATCATCGTTGTAACCGGGTTACAGATACCATTTTCAAAAATAACTAAGAAAAAACAAGAAACAAATAAATTTCCCCCCTCAAAAATTAGATGATTTTTTATAGTCGTTAATATCTTAGAAATGATATTTTTACCCAAACAAATTTTATTCATGATCATAAGAAATTAAGAATAACATCAGTACGTAAAATGTAATATTATTATTCAGATTACAATCTTTCGTAACTAGTGAATGTTATTTTTATCCAACTTATCAAATGTTTAAAAGACAGTATATCTGCCATTCTCATCCCAGGGGGAGCCAAAATAATTTTTATAGGCCAATATAATAGAGTAACTTGGTTATTTCCCAGAAGTAGAAGTAATAAAATTTTCTTTTTTAATCCTTTTTATACCCTTATTGTAAATTAGTCACGTCTGGATATTAAAAGAACCTGTTACACAAGGTTGATTACTTTAGTAAAACTCGTTTCAATGGCTCTTCTAGTTTAATATTAGATACACACACAAGATAATAAGTTATCACACACCACGCGCAGCAAAAGTGCCCGGAGAGGAAGATAAGCACTAGAATAACTTTTAGGCGAGGTTACCACTTACGAAATTAATTTCCCCACAACTATTTTATAAGCAGATTTCCTTTAAGGAAAATCAGGTACTAAGATCGTGCTACAATTTTTCAAAGCTTTCAAGTGTCCTATGAGGTTACACAGTTAATGGCGAAAATGAGGTCTCCCCCAATTGATATACTATAAGTAGGATATTAATTAAAGCTCAGACTTTCAAATCATAAAATAAAAAACAATTTAATCAGAACCCTGATTTAATAGGTAATTATAATTTATTATCCTAACATTCTTAAAAATACTAACAGACTATCCAAACCGCTGGAGACTTGTAATTCAAGAGCACCGATATATGAAACTAGTATAACAACTGGTGAGCACTTCATAAGCACCATTGCACATAAACTGCAAGAGGAAGACCTTGAATTGAATAAGATCCATTGATACAAACAACTATTAGGTTTGAAAATAAATCATATCATAACAGCAACATTATTGACAAGAGTGAGCTGAGTGGAATCTACCTTCAATCGTCGGTGAGGAATACAAAAGAGGTTTTAGATTATGGCCGCTTGGTGGAAATAAAAGTCCATACTATTGACATGCTAATGGAGGTATTGATAATATTTGTCCGCTTCTGATTTTTTTCAATATATATATAATCCATACTTTTTCTACTTCACTTCATTCCATGGTTATTTAGATCAACTGTTATTTAATCAGTAACTGATTGTTACTGGAATTATATGGTTACTAATGAAAACATGAATCAACATGGCCTCTGTTTATCTGTTAAAAATTGAAATAGTTTCAAGACATATTTGTTGTCATTATTATTTATTTATTAAAGATCTTTGAATGGTCATTGTTACTGGTGTATGAAATAAATACAAAAAACGGTCCTTTGGTCTGCTGGGAGGGAGGGGTTGAACGGCAAGGCAGGTGTCAGGGAATAAGATAAGATATTGAAGCAACTCTCGAAAGGACATTTTACGAGATAAGAAAAAAGATAGAATGCTAAAAAAAAGATAAAAGAAAGAAGTTAAAGAGTTAATGTGCCTTTAGTTTGTAGGTGACCGTTCACCCCAAATATCTCATCTACAAATCACAGCTGAAACAACTAACACAATGTTAAATCAGCAATGAGATATAAGACAAATCAAGGTAGCGAAATCAAAATGAACACTAGGAACTTTACGAAACGAGTTGTCATTCACATTTTCATAGTTAAATACGCAGAACTTAAGATAAATTCTTAGTAGAAACGTTCTAAATCAAGGAAGAAAAAAAATCATTTATAATTATGTAAAGAATTAAGAGACGAGCCAAAATCACTGATAATTTGAGAACCTAATGATGAAGACGTAAATCCATCTTTAGTATCGTAAATACTAAAACTAGTAATGCATCCACCTAAATTCAAAGGAGTTGATAAAGCATTTAATTTTATATAGATGTGGCAGAAAGACAACAATGACACTTGTATGCAAATATGTTTCTATTAAGAGCTTGGAAAAATCATTCTTCTTTTTTTCATTAAACTAAATTATTATTATTTATTAACGTCCACTTTTGCTACTGTGACTAATTGAGACTAGTCTCCTACAGGTTACCACACTTTTCTAACAAGTCCAGGACTAAGGAAGTTATGAGGAAAAATGAGTTTTTCACTAAATAAATTCCTATTGCCCTGGCGGGAATCGAAGCCGCGCCATTTAAGATTAAACTAAAGAAAAAAAATCATTTCATTTGGAGCTACTTTATCACAGGCATACGTAACAGTGGAATAACCTCTGAGTTGTATAAATAGGAACAATATCAGCTAATGTATGATGCAAGGTCATGCTCCGTCAAACATATATTAAGCGTTATTGTAAGATTGGAATGTGAATGTGTTTGTGGATGGATATGTGCAAAAAAACTATATAGAAAATCTGTACATATTTTAAGAATAATCTTTGAAAAGGGGTTTACATCCGAACTAAAAGCAGCAGTGTAGACATTTTGATAAATGTTTAATGTGAAGAACATCCAAAACTACGAGTAATAAAAAAATATTAAATAATATGGAGAGCTAAGGTCAGTGATTAGCTCAATCACTGTAAATATCCATTCTTCGTAATTAAATATACTTAAATAATACATTTAATTTGGGGCTCAGGATGGCCGTGTGAGTTAAGGCGTTGGTCTAAATCTCACGTGGTAAACTTAGAATGGCAAGTTCGATTACCGCCATGGGCAATAGGAATTTTTATTTGGTGACGAACTTATAGATTCCTAAGTTCCACCCTGGCTAGAATAAGGTTGGTAACCTGTAGATAACCTGTCCCAATTAGCCATAGTAGCATAAAGTGGACTTAAATAAATAAAAAAAGGACATTCCATTACATAAAGCTGAAAATCCGATATTCATCCCATGAAAATTAAAACTCCCTGTTCATGGAAATGGATTGTAGATACTATAAAAACCAATAACCGCTAAAGAAGAACAAATCTACATTGTGAACATATGTGGGAAAATATCTGCTCTTTCATAGAGTCGTGGAACACAATGCTGACTATTTGTCAGAGTTGGACCACACAGTGCGGAGAAGTATCTCAATGGAAGCCAAATATTCATTCTTATCGTCAACTTCAAATATTGTCCTGTCAACTTCGGAAAAGCTCTTATCTAATAGCAGCTGTGAGGCCGCCTCACCAACTTCCTTTTATCGCTCCTTGTGCTCGCCAAACAGTAAACCAGAATGCTGCCTGAATAGAGAAATGAATTTCAGGCAAAATATCACTCCACTAAAGAATGAAAAACAATATCTAGACATTAAAACTCAAAGTAAATTGATTTTTTTTCTTCAAATAAACGCTCTAGTACACTCAATTTGGATTTTAAAATAATAAAAGGTAATATAAATATAAAACATCTCTGGACAAAAATTCCGGCAAACTCCGTTTGAATTAATTACTTTTAATATTCTTATATTAAGGAGAACAATAAAATTCCTAATAACAATTTAATGCCAACAACAAACCGTATTATCGCAGTGGATATAAATATATAGGGAAGGTGTGAATAACGGGATTTATACATTTGATGCTTCTAGCAGATTTTCCTTCAGGGAAATCAGCTACTGAGGTTGTACTCATGACGAGATTTTCGAAATTTTTCTTCAAATGTCCATCGATCCTACCCAGGGGATGACGAAAATGAAGTCCGTTCAAAATTATATATATATATATATATATATATATATATATATATATATATATATATATATATTTGTCTGTTACCTCTCTATCGGTCGCAATTTTTGTTTTATCGTTACGAAACTTGATATATAATCGTTTTATACAAAAAGAAAGACCAAGTTCGTTAATGGCTGAAATCGGACCAGGGGGAGGGGGGGGTTTAGAGGGGGAGAATTTCGAAAATTCTTAATATCTCCGTTATTAAGCGTCGGATCGAAAAATTGAATAAAACCAATCGTATTGCAAATGTAATGTTCTATAAATGTTGTTATGTACATTTTTTCACTATCTTGTTTATTAACTATGATATTTGCATTTTTTAGTTTTCGGTCTTCAGTAAAGGCTCACTCATACTCATCTCTTATTTTCATTATTCTATTATGTTATGAAGCACTTCATTTGAAGCTTAAATACCAAATATTGTTCTCATTGAACTTTTAAGTGTTGAGATAAATGCAAATACGTGGCGCACGTGGGAAATCTGCTTAGTTAACGCAGCCCATGCGTGACGGACTTTTAACATTTGGAGATATGTAATATACTCAATATTTCTAGACAATGGGTCCTGTAGAAAAGAAAATGTTTGATTATAAATTTTATAACTAATTATTTCTAGCTAATAATTCAGTAGCACATTAGCCCAGGTGAAAAATCAGTCCCACTAGGCTTTTAGAAAACGGTTCTTGATCAAGATACATACAGCGCCAGTGCGTTGGTAACCACAGCTAGTTTCCCACATTTAAAATTGACTTCTTCATTTCATAAATGCATTCCCAAAGTCCGGAAAATGGGTACCATAGGAAAGAGTTCCGATAATCTACTGCTTAATCTCGCAGCAAAAGACAGTAGGAGCCACATTTGGAGAGGTTCAGACTGACAGCAATGATGTTTCTCAGTCACTACCTCAATACTGATTTTGAAAATATTAATGGAGCTCTCTGCAAGTAGGGACAGTGTAGTCTTCACTGAGACTTTTAAAGCGCAAGGATAAAATGGCGGAAACAGGCAAGAGTGCTTTAGCTATAGCAATACCAAGTTGTAAGACACGGCCCTTGAGAGAACTTGTACTTAGTCTCCCCAGAACAAGGTTAACGACTCAGCTGTTAAGCCTCTCTTTAAGTTGCCAACTCTCACTTCTCACAACACCCTCCTATTTCAAGGAAACTCATAAACCAACTAAATGCATAAATCAGCCGGTTAACTCAATTTTAACTCACTAATACCAGGATAAAGAATTAAAAGTTTATTAAGGAGAATACAAAAGAAACTCTTTAAAATAAAAATTATATAATTTGCATATTGCTAATTTTTTTATAGTTCCATATTACCATAATTGGCAATGACAACAAAAAAATTAGAACAAGATAGTATAAATAATTCATTTCAATCAAATCGACAGTAGTGAGGAGAGCTAGAGGTACCAAAAGTCCTTTCTACTTTCTATTGTACTATACTAGTTTGTGAGTTGATTTACGTATAAATTATTTATTTACTTTTCATTTACGTCAATTTTATGTTAATAAAGACTGATCAAGACTTGCTATTTACAAGTTGTCTGCTATAGTGCCAAAAGCTTCTTTTTAGATCAGGGAAGGGAGGAGGGGTCATCTAAAATGGTTGGATTTACCAACACACTTTTTGAAACAGGAATATATCGTTGTCAAAATGGAGCTATCTGTATGCCAATTTTTTAAAAAAAAAAAAAAAAAAAAAAAAAAAAGTAACAAAAGTGACAAAGACAATTTAAGAAGAATGTTATAAATAATCTTGATAAGATAATCCCATTTACCTTTCCCTTTTACGCAATCATGTCTAATAATAGATTAGAAACTACAATGTTAAATTCTGTTACTAAAGGTGGAATTAGTAACTCCCTTTTCTTTGTTGAAGTTCAGACTGTCTTATAATTTTAAATATTAAAAAAATACAAACGGTGGTAGTTACATCCTCTCAAATGGAAGGAAAAAAAACAACAGAAATCTCATTAATGAATAACGAAACAAATTTTAATCTTTTTACAATTTTCTATTAAAACAACTATCAAAATTGCATTAAAGTTTTAACAATTGCATTACCCAAAAAGTTATGTAAATACTGTATAAAATATTAGCGTATTAATAATAAAAAAAAAAAAAAAAAAGTATGAAATATTATATTTAGGCTATTCCTTTGAAATAATGGGTTACATAAAGAAAAAGCTACGTTGAGAAAGAGTATGGCAACACTTTCTGATTTAGCGTAAAATCCGTAAAATTGGCTATTAAGAAACAATCTATATTACATAAAAGGTTCTTATCCTTACCAAAGTTTTTTCTTACAACTATCAAGGTTCAAAAGATATGATTTCCCTATAAAATATAAATGATTATTACGCCATTATGAACCTGATGAATTAATTAAGAATTAAATTGTAAATTAAAAAAATAATTGTTAATATTTTGAAACTTTTCAATTTATTGTTACGTGAATTCATAATTTACTTCAGAGTTTTAAATCATAAATTCTGACTTAGAGTAAGTCAATCCAAACAAGCTAATAACTCCTGTCTTATATAATAGTATTGTTCGTAATTTTCCATTTGAGTTTAATTAACTCTTAATATAATTGATGTTATGACCTAAAAGAGGTGATGAGAGTTGATGCCCTTTGTGTAGATTAATAGTAAAATATGGATAATTAACTTTCACATATTTACAGAATAAAAATATACATGTAGTTTTTGTTTCGAAAACTGGCAGTTTCTGGCATATGTTTATTAGGTTTGTCAGTGAGTGTGCGTCTGTCACCTGTCCATAGTTAAGTTGTGTCGTATTGTATTTCTAAGTTGTATTGTGATTCTAAGTTATTCTAAGTCTTTTAATAATTCACAGTTAGTAATTAAATGTTAAACTCTCAGTTCAGCATTAAAAGTTTGGTTAGCAGTTCTTGGTACCACGTACGCGTCAGTTAAATTGGTATCGCCATTTCTGATATATGATAATAAATGATTTACGTCTAGGATTTCTGAATCCTGATTGCTAAGCGCAAATTGTTTTTTTAATATAACGTAGTTTATCGTCAGCGTTTGTGTTCAGCCCTGTCAGTCTGTTTTTTTAGTAAAATGAGTTTATTTTTTTAGAAACAGATGAAATTATTATTCCTATTCTGGAATATGTTCTTCATAGTGTTCATGGCACCAATAAAAATCATTTTTTCCCAAGCTTTATTGATACTGCCCTGTATGTTTCGAGGCTTACATACCATCTCTTCAGGCCCATCCCTTTGCAAAAAAAATAATAACATTAATTTAGCAAACCCCTATGATACTTCTTTGCTAGATATTAAATTAATAAGTGCGTAGGCACATGATATATTAAGTAAGTAATTAGTTTCATGATATATTTACTAAATCTAATTACAGACTGCTACTTACATTTCTGATGTGCTCGTTCAATGCGACTGTTCGTTCCTCATCGGGGAGTTCATTGGTACTGAGATTCCCGAAGCAGGGATTATGGAATAGATTTAATAAATAAATCATGTATGTAGGCACTTATTAATACAATATCTAGCAAAGAATTATCATTGAGTTTCGTTAAATTAATGTTATTATTTTATTGAAAAGGGGTAGCCCCTGAAGAGATGGTATGTAAGCCAGGAAACATGTAGGACAGTATCAATAAAGTTTGCACGCAAAAAAAAAAAATGTTTTTTATTGATGACCCTAGCCATGTACACTGATGAATTATTAGTGTACGTCAGGAATTTGACGACACTCGCAAGGACCTTTCTTAAGTATGGAGGGGGTCCTCAGGGACTACATTAGATTAGTGATTATTTGTATTCATAATAATAATGAGACTGGTAGTGTTTTAAATAAGGAATATAATATTAAACTGAATGAAGATCAACAATAAACTGAATAAATGTTGTGGTCACTATTACAAAATACAGTAGTGAATCCTATATATTGCCCCTAAATGAATTGGTTAAAGTAATATATAGTTACCAGTGGAGGCATGAGTATCCTGTGATGATGAGATATGGTAGGCGGTGCTGCTGGAGGGTGGTGGTGCGGTAGATAGCAGGGCGGCGGCGGGCCCGCGGTGTGGGAGACCCACGTCATATAACTCACCATACCGGCCGTCATAGTCCGCCACCGGCACTTTCTTCAAACACCTGATCCATAATGCTATTCGTTACACATACGGCCAGTCGGCCATTGGTACACACTGTCCCAGCTCAGAGCAAAAAGCACGATTTACTACTGTCTCTAGACAACTTTTGGCTCTCTGTGATTTTTAAAGATGAAAAAATATATAGAATAGCTATGACGGATAACTTTAGAAAAACTGGGAAACTGGAATAAAGAGAACCTTGAAAACGGCTCTGACATGACTGATGTATTTGAGAACTTGATCTTAGATTTTACGAAACGATCAAACGCTGACTATGGAGCGGTTAAACAAAAAACATTCCGTCACGCAGGGGCTAAGTAAACTAAGTAGATTTCTCAAGTGAAAGTTTACATTTAATAAATCGCATATTGGTAACACTTAACGCCATCGTGAATAAATTACAATCGGTAATGAGAAATCTCTGTCAATTTTAATAACCTCCCAACGGAAAGCGTCACTCACAAAAAAATTGATAGATAGAAATATATCTGAATATAACATACAAAATATACTGAAAACTTTTAACTAGATCTAATACTGTAATTTATAAGGAATAAGAATAATTTTTATCCCAATCACTCAAATTTCAGTAATCCAAAAAGTAAAGACGGGGCCAATCAACAGAACGTATTTGCACGAATTTCGTATAATAAAGGTCTCTTGAAACAACGTTTGGTATTTAAGCTTGGTAAATTGGTTTATTATATAACAGTGTATTGTTTATGTAACATGAGCAGGAGTGGGGGATTGTTGAAGGCTGAAAACTCCAAATACCTCGGTTAATATTTAAGATAGAGAATAAATGTATATACGAATATTCATAGTACATTTAATTTTCAATAAGATTGCATCTATACAATTTTTCAATCCGGCGTATACCTAAGCACGGAGATATTTTGAATTTTCAAAATTCTTCCCCCTAAGCCCCCCCCCCACTGGTCCGATTTCAGCCGTTAGCTCTTTAGTTTTACATAAAACGTTTAAATATAGAGTTTGGTAACGATCAAACAAAAATTGAGACCGATAGGGCGATAACAAACATTTATATACAGTTTCGAACATACCTTATTTCGTCATCTACTGGTTGGATAGAGATGGAGATTTGAGGAAATTTGTCAAAAATCGCGTCATGAGTACGAATAGATGATTTCCCTCAGGGGAAATTTGCTAATTAGGGCATCTAGATCATTATGTAACTAGGATGTTCATAGATACGTCAATTCTTATGTTTCATAATCGTAGAGAAGGCCCGATAAAATAATTCTAGGTATTAAAGCTTGGAATATACGTTCCTTGATATACAAGGGAATCTCACTAATTCGAAATTTAGGCGTTAGTCAATTTACTTCGAACTAAGGGAAGTTTGAATATATAGGCTAGTTTGAATGATATTCCTTTGTGGAAGCCCAGTTTTATTTAGAAACATACAGAACGAACGCAACACATCGAACAATTAACTAAGCACTATTAGCAATGAATTCAGGTCTGTAGGAAACAGTACATGCACTAGTTCAAACTTTTACGGACTTTCTTATTACGAGTTTCAAAGGCTTACAGTAACATAGTTGTAGAGCTCATTTTTGAGGCAGCATAATTCTTTATAAACACTTCAAATAATCGTATATTTATTTTTCGGATTACTTATGCTCGAATTAGTGAGGTAGCTGCTATGAGCCTTAGCTTATAGTAAAGTTGAATATTACAGAAGTAACATTTTTCACAGTTATAACAACGGACATATAGGATTTTTACCCTATCCTCCTGTGCCTTGTGACATTAAATAACTCGATCTTTAGTTTTTGTTCAAATGCAGTGCTACAGTAATAAAATTAAACGATATATCACAGAAACTATAAATCGGGTCACCTTTGTATTTAAGTAATTCCATAAATACATGTAAAGTCCTTTAAACCCAGGCTAAGATAGAAAGTGTTTTTTGAAAACTGCACAAAGGACTTTGACTAATAACTCAGCTTTGGCTTTGATTAATACCTCTTGGAATTGAATAATAGTAATTTAAATATTTTAGTATCAAACCTCTAATGTCCTGGTTAGTCACGATAATTTCAGTCATGATAATGTCATGCCATAAATGTTAACACAGTAGTAATCTGTGGCGTAGAAACGAGATTTTCCCCCAAAGTGACACGACAAAATGTCCTATTTTAGTTGAGAAAACTAATATTCGTTCTATCTACCTTCTCGCTTGAGCTTCTTCACAGTCTGACTTTGTTATGATTTTGTTGCCTTAAACAAACACGAGAAGATAGGAAATTAGATAGGATTGAGAGTACACTCATGTGGAATTCCTATCTGTAATCCAATCCGGCAGTCAGTTGGTCGTTCGTAATTCGATATATTATTATGCAAACTCCAATCTCCCCCAAGGTTGGCCAAGGATCCTTGGCACACCATAAAATTTTTGATCTTACACATAAAATTATGAAAGTCAAAATGTTTATGTAGTTAAGAGGGCAACTAAGCTCCAAACAAAGCAGTGAAGAGAAAAGGAGAGTGCGTCAAGAAATCGTAGGATGAAATAAAATTAGCGAGTGAAAGCAGCTGGGGCTGACTCCAGCAGAGAAAGTGTAAAGTTGTCCAGCCTAAGAGAGGAAGTAGTCAAATCGACGTCATAGCGTACAATCTAATTTTGTCGTCCATTTCCTCTAATCTCTAATTGATCCAATTTTCATTATTATGATTCATTTTTGAAAATGCTGACAACAGCTATAAAAGCATAAAATTAATAAATGACTTTATAAGACAATTAATTTGGGAATTCATGAACAACATACAATGTTATGTAATGTATGAATCATTTGAGGGCGAGCCAAGTTTCGACATATTTAGAGTCCTTCTTCTGTCCAATTGTAAGTCAACTAGGATCTAGACGAAAGTAGCCCACGCCATTAAAACAAGGAGGCATATTAAACTTTAAATGTCTCCAATGGCCTCCTTTTCTCTCTCGATTTAGGAAGAGATAGCGAAAGTTAAAACTCTCTTTTCCATGGCCGTTATCAAGAGCAAAATCACAATACAATGTCAGACCAATAACTATTCTAGAGGGAGTCTAGGAGTCATCTGCATACAGAATAGCTTTGTTTATCTAAGACAGGACAAACCAAAAAAAACATCTTCGTTGACTTAGGGAATATCACAACCTTTCCAACCACAGATCATGTACCTTCAAAACTTAATCAAAATCTACAAGTCATAAATGTTCACGGCTTCGAAAATCAAATAAATATGTTTAGGGATTAAGTATTATAACTAATACAATCATCAATACACTGAAATATAAAAATGACACGATAATGAGAACCTAACAATGAGCAATACATTTTAACATGTTTCATTCAAAGAAAAAAAGTATTGAAAATGTTCCCAAATGTTTTTCCTAATAAAATAATATCGACCGAATATAATTTAAGACAAAAATAAAATTTAACAGAAAGGAGGCCTAAGTACGCAATAAATACATTTTTTCCGAACGACAATTTTATGATTTCCCTCCGGCTTATATATCCATCCGGTACCTACTCCGAATTATGGGATTATCGAGGATCACCTTTAACCACGCATTAACTTTAGCACGTTTTTCCAGTTGCATGAACAACATAGTCCATTGGTTCTTAATGCTGAATGTTATTCAATTAGTGAATATGAACAACTTTCTTGGGCATCTGCCCCTTTTATTTTCATTAGAAGTTCCTCCCTCCGTAACTGCTGATTTACTAAGTGCTGTACAATTTTGCCAAAAAGTAGTGTTAGGATTAAAAGCCAGCCAATTTCTAAATTGCAATAACGATAACATCCTCTTCCGGTGCACTTAAGACGGTTAAAAACAACGGCAACACATTAAGTTTTAATGATAATAATGTCCCATTACTACTGGAATTGTACGGCTTAATGAGAATTATCCATCCTACACCTTCCAGAATTTCCATTAATGATACAACAAAAAATAGTTGGAAATGTAATGTATATTCCTCAACTTATAATAGGGCTTCGCCATGCGGACTGGTGTATAAGTTTGCCTGGTGAGCCAGATGTATTTGGCCGTCTTATATCTAAAAGAATTACCAAGTACATTAAATCGAAGAAGCCAGCGGGATAGCCAAAGGGTAGAGGAAGATAATAGATTTCGTTTGAGGACTGAAAATATAGTTCCAAATCAATACACCCAAGCAGACTTCAGGTAAAGTTAATTCGTGCCATAGAAATTTAAATTGTTGCTAGTTGATGAAGGTGGCAGTAGATAGAAGCCATGGATCAGCCCGACTCTCGTCAGCTGGAATTAAATTTCCTCCCGGTTAGCCCAGCACTTCTCCCGCTGTCACTCAATCACACCCTCGTCACCCGAGATCGGCCCAGTACACTCCGTCCCAACTATACAGCTGCAATGAGAATTTAGTGAGAAAGGAAATTTAAAGGCGTGACACTAAGTTAGTAAACTGACAGTATAGGCAGTATTCCTTTGATTCAATTACGGACTTATGTAGTCAACAAAACCACTTGAGTGAAATTTATAAAATTAATTAATATGAGGTAATTATATTTTCTCCAAGTCTCCTAACTCTCACATCAATAAACACAGAATCAAGGAACATGAATAATGAAAACCACGTAAAGACCGCTTATGTTTCAGGAAATTTCTCCGAAGGATCACGCTCAAATTAACAACAAAGCAAACCATTCTAAAAGATACGTTTAAAGTTTCAAAATTCACTACTTTACTAAACCCTAAAGGAGTACTTTTTTCGATTTAGACCATAACTTGACTTAAATTTTATTTGAAATCCATATACGTTTATATATTTCTACATATACGGAATGTTCCGGTTAAATGAAAGATTTTCATAACTACACCCATATACGCCTAGGGGAAGGGGCAAACCACAATGATGGGTCTGGGAGAATTGGCATAAAACAGCTTCCAGGTTCCAGGTAATTGGGTTCGCTAAAATCTTTGAAGGTCTGGCACTCGCCCAAAAGACTGTCTGGGGAAAGAAGTGTAAACACCAATACTAAGAAAACTAATTTTAGAGAAAATTAAGGAAGAAATGCCTTAACAAATTAATCTCTCTGAAGGAAATATTTTCAAACTAGATTACAGGAAATGGTAAGATGCTAAGATTGAAAAGATGTTAGTTTAAAATAATCAGAGATCCAAGAAGAAAAAAAGTTTTTTTTTCCAGAATGTTTTGAGGAAAACCGTTCTGAGCAATTTCGAGATTCATTTTCCTGACAGACATTTAGACTGCAAATCTGCAAATAATAGAAAAAAATATTGCAGGCATTTGCTATGGTTATTTTACCTTTTGACAGAAAGAATCAAGACTTCGGTCTCTTCATAACTTTTAAGGTCTCATTTGATAATAGAATTTCTCTACAGCGGAATATATTAAGAATAAGTTATTGAGGTAAATTGTTTTCTTTTAACAACATTTATTAGTACCTTAAAACCAGTAGTTTGTTTATAATACATCTAAAATTAACTAATACAATATTTAAATATTTAATTAATTACAAGGATCTTAATATGTCATAGCTTAGTTTGGGAGGAAAAATGGAAATTCGATTGCCAGTGCAAACAAGTGTCAATAATGTTAATAGTTTGTTCATATTTGCTTTAATTGTTTCGCTTACGCGAAAATGTATTATACATGAGTGCATAGATAATTAATTACCTACTCAGTACCAGAGCTTTATAACATGTATTGTAAAACAATTACACGGAATAACTTATAAGATCACAGCTCAGTTAATAAAGAATATACTTGGTGGGGAGACCAAAAATAGTAACTTTAATAGTTGGACAAGATGTGTTGGATTTGATATTTTGTCTTTTTCAGAGAAACAATTTTCATTGAATTTAAATTCCTTCCCTATGATGGCATGAAAGTGAGAAATGATATTAAAAATAGAGTAAAAATACGGTTAGGACCAGAGGGGGAAACTAAGGCGGGAGGAAGAAAAGAAAACTTACGAGGAGGGGAGCGGACTGAGGTAGACCGCAACACATGATACTACCAACAACCGGACAAGAGGCAGCCAAACACCGGCTGACACCCAATACCCTTTCATGCCTAGTTTAATTAGTATATCTCTATACGTCATCTCCTTTCCTTAAGTTTCTTTTGGCTCGGTCATAACTGTTACGGTTATTAAACCAAGAGGAAGAATGGTTAATAGAATCACTTCAAGATGTACGTCTGAACATAAATATATGAACTCAATGAACAGTTTAGTAGACCTTGATCCAGTCCTAAAGAGTTTCCAAAATTCCATCAAAGTTAAAAAAAAAATGGTAGTCATTGATATAAGCGACAAATATTGTGTTGAATAAATACATTTAAGCAGATACTATGTAAAATAAAGAAACTAAAATATGTTCATCGTTTCTAAGCAGATTTTCTTTAAGGGAAATCAGGCTATTAAGGTTGTCTTCAATTTTCAAACACTTTCCTGAAATGTCCATCGATTGTACCTAGTATATGACGAATTCATTAAGACTTTTTTTCATGCTTAATCAAATTTGTCGAACTACTTTCTTCATTATAAATCTTATGTTTTTCGCTTGCTCAAAGTTTTGACACGGTGCATTAATTACTAATTTTATCGACACTGAATTGGAAACAGTTTTTCAACAATAAATACATGGCCATTAACAGATATTGACAGCATACTATATGTCTATCTTACTCATTCCAAGATCACTAAGTCCTATAGTATATAGAGTTTTTAAGTTTAAAATTTTCAATAGTAGTATTTAAATTGAAGCAATCATGTTTAACTAAAATGAAATGATGAGTAAAACAGAACATACCACGATAATAAAACTGTTGATCGTAAAATAGAAAGAAAGGAATTTTGCTGTTCGATAACAGAATAAAACTAGAATGAGGATTAAAATAAATCCCTTCCAAAAGCCTATTTAAATAAATTCATTAATGACAAGATGAAGTAACAGCTGGGCGATGCTTCCTACACTAAGCCAGTAGGCGGGCTCGTCCTCCAGCTGGCCTTGCTATGCTAGACCACAGCCTGTGAGACAATGCAACTACAAGGAGACTATCACGGTAATATCTTTTCTTATATACCCAGAGACTAACAACAAAGCTCATTATTAAATTCGCCCAATCTGTCTCTAAATTCTGTTTTCTTAACAATGAACCATTAACACCAACTAACTATACAAATGTACAACCGGAAATATTCAGTAGATTTGAGAAGCTAGATGAGATTAGTCACTAAACGCCCGTATTGATCTGATTCTTCTACACAGCTTCTTATGGTGACGGACCATAGTTCACTTCTTGACCCGTTATGTTGGCTAATTTGTCTAACATCATTGCCTGCTATTACCTCTGAAAGGAGATCCCTCTATTTATATTCCATACTTTTTTATTTACTAGAACTATTACTAATTTACGCCACCATGAGTACATGACTGAAAATAATCGAAGGAAAACTAATGTTAAGCGGATATAACACTTTTACTTGCTACTGAGGTAGTACTCATGACGAAATTGTAGAAAAATGTCTTCAAATATCCATCAATCCTACTCAGGAGATTACGTAAATGAGGTCCGTTCAAGACTATATAAATACAATCTAGGCATCGCGATTATTGTTTGATCATTACCAAACTCAATATATAAGCGTTTTATATCAAATTAAAGATCAAGTTCGTAAATTGCTTAAATCCTGCTATTGTATTTCTTTTTAACCGTTAGTTAACGTCACTTCTACTCATCGGAGTTTTACTTAGAAATATAAAATAAATAATGAGATGAGATCGAATGTCATCTCACATCCGCACGTGAGAAATCTTCTTAGTTTACACTATGCAACCCCTGCATGATGGACTTTTTCTTTTCCGTAAACATAAGTTTTACACTGATGTATATTTGCAATTAGTAAATAAAAATTAAAACTGTAATGATTAAATTTTATTTTACACGTAGGGAACAAGGAGGAATTCGTATCCATAGTTACTATCAAGAATTATAAACATTATCACAAATGTGAGTCGACTATCAGTGACAAAACTTCCGGGCATCAGAAAGATAAAAACAGGCGAGGATAGGAGTCAAGGATAGTTAAGGAGTTCATAATCAACAAATAAAATAAATATCCACTCTCCTAAAACCATTGGCTCAACAGCACAATAAGGACCAAGGCCTGGCACACGGCGTCAGTTTGATGCCACGCGGTCAGCTTAAAGCATTCCATAAACTATTGGTGACGTTGCATATCAAAAATCGCTATTTTATTTAATCTAGTACCACAAAATTGCCTCCAGATACGAGTTGACATGGATCCAGGGGAACGAATATAAGACCAACCTCGAAGCTCAAGAACCCCACAAATTTTAGCTACAGTGCTAGCACGTGGGTTGAACTTGACACCTCTCGTACAGTAATCCAGTGCTATTACCCACTGAACCATCGCCTCTCAAAATGATTAGTCTTAATTTTTTCAATATTATAAATGCTGTACAATAATAAAGAATTTTTGATTTCACTTAGAAAACTATAAAAATGAAAAACGAATTGAACGTATTTAAGAAATCCATAGCTCACCCCCTAGCTAGTGCCTAGAAATAAAAATTCAACCTTATTTATTATCTGTTGCCTACCATCAAAAGAATAATACATATAAAACAAAAGGAGGTGAACAAGAATGCCAAAGTGAAAGGCTACTAGACAAAATGCTAATGTCCTCTTTCAGAGTGTGCATTAGGAAATGAAGAAAGTATCAAGACTCCAAAGAAATAAAGAGACTAGCCTGAGGAAAAAGACAATTTGGATTAAGGAGGTATGTGGAAAAAATTCAAGAACGTTTGGTATCCTTGACGAACGTCAGGGAAGTCCTAAAGTTGTGAGTGAAAGGATTTTATCTATTTGACAGAAATTCCATAGCGAACGCAGTAATGGTCGTATTGGCTATAAATTCGTTAAATGCTTGTCATATATATAGTTTTAAATTTGTCAACCTACAGAATCAATTGAGGGGTATGTGGGCGATAATAAAATAATCGTAAATGAACATTTTTTTCTTAGTTATAAAAATAAAAACCTAAATTTATGCTCTAAAATATTTTTGAAATCATACATGGGATACGAGATGTTTAGGATATTGCAAATCAAAAATTGAAATACAGGAAACAGTAAATGCAGCAGAAATTAAATGATTACGTAGATTTGCTTCGATATGTTTTATTAAACTTTTTGACTACTGGTAAAGAAGTAATCAGTTGTTGATGTAAGCAATGCTTGGTGATTTTAATTTATTAGGCTCATAACAAAGACCAAAGTTCTTCTATTATTTCTGTGGTGTGTACATTAAAAAACATGAATAAATCATTTACAGTCACATGACTTCATGAAATGGGTGCGCAGTGACATCTGAAGGACAAGAAGCAAGTCACAACACATTCACTCTCACCTTTGGATCGTTAATCGACATTATATTTTTTTAAAAATCAGCAGCATATGTTTAAACTACTATAAATGTATAAACAGTGAATTAGCCCGTTGTTGCTGCGTTGTTTTCTTTTGCAAGGGATTTCAGTCACCCAGCATAACTTTGCGGCAAGTCTGCTGAGCCGAGACTCCACTAGTAATAATTATTTATTAATTATAAATGTTTTAGGGTTTTTGTTTATGAAATGGAGGCTCCCATTGGATAGGTCATGTCCCTTAAACCCCACCCCTTCGCACCACCTGGGTCCTTGCCTTCACTAGCCCAGGCCTATCTCTGCTCAAGGCTATAGCCCCTCACTACTTCCAATCTTGTTGCCCTTCAATCTTATAGATAAACTCACCCTCCGCCTTTGATTACTGGTGAAACACCCAAAAATAATAACAAGTACAAGGAGATGGCAAACAAAAAATTGCAGCCATACCTAAAAAAAGCTAACACGATACCTACAGTAATTGAGCAATTGTTTATTTAATATAAAGATAAACGACCAAGTATCCTTCTCTGCTAACACCTATATAAATACCGGTATTTAAGAATGTAATAACACACCTAATTAGTATTATATTTTAAATATATAACTGAGTAATGAGTTTGTTCCACGCAATTATCCCTTTACTTCCTGAAAATTAACCTAGAGGTTGACTTGTTTGCGAGGGAAACCGAGAAGAATCAACAACGAATGAATCCATAACTCGTTCTCCAAATCCATAACAGGAAATCGCAACTGCAACTCAAAGCTGGCCAGAATATAATTCGAACTGGTAAATGATATGATGTTTAATTTATTAAGACAAAAATATATTCAGGTACGAGACGATTTATGCAATTGAAAGTCCGTCAGCCAGAGGCTGTTTCGATATATGGACTTTGGAAAACTGTTCAAGGTCAAATTTAGCTACAAAACGAATTAATATATTTCAGAATATCTAATATTTCACAGAGTTTCTAATTAAAAATTATCTTATCCTATTGATAATTTAATTTTTGACTGTCTACTCATTTATTCTCTAAATCTAACATTACCCTAGGTATTTGTATATTTTGTTGAAAAAACACACTCTTACTTATTTCACATTAGCAATAAGCTAAAATGTAGCCAATCTTGTGGCAAATTTAATGCTCTTAATTGTTGGTTGCATTATTTTCTCTTTAAATCGAATATTAACCAAAAAATTTCAATTTTTTTTTACTTTTCATATAAAGTAGGCATATTATTATTTCAAGCTTATTAATGATGTAATGTATTCATCGGACTAGGATGGGTATTTAGAGGAGAGGTAATATAAGAAATTCAAATTATCTCTTCTTATGGGTCAGATTTAAAAATATTACTTAGCCATTCTTGTAATAAACTTAAATTCACATATTAATATTGGAAAATTCCAATCATTAATGGGATAGCATTTCCCTCCACTTTTTTTGGAGTCCTCATTTTTTGAAACCCTTAGGTAGAAGGCAACGCGAAAACAGTTCAGCGACTCGCGTCCACTTCCTGGGACCCTCTTCCGATGTTCGTTTCCAGCAAACAGCAACATCTATCCCCATTTACCTGTACTAAGAACGTGGTAAAACAGTTTCCCTGTGAACTTGAAGTAGTACTGTAAAACGAAGTAGCTATAAAAATAGCGTATTGCGTTTGAAAGTGGAGCATGGATCAGAGGCGAGAGGGCGAGTGAGGGTGTAGCTGACCTTAGCTTTCTCCAGAGCGAGGCTTGTCATATCCAGGCTCTGCCAGGATAACGGACCTTCTTCCTCACTCACAGATGGTCTGCTCTCACAAACCACCTTCTAAAAGGAACCATCTATGCAAACCAACAAAACAGTTCAGCTTATGTCTTTCTCGCGACACCGATTCCTTAATTAATTACAATGAAATGGTAACAAAGTTCGTGCGTTAACTAAGCAGATTTCCCACATTCGTCACGCATTTGCATTTATCTCAATACTTAAAAGTTCAATGAGGAAAATATTTGGAATTTAGGCTTCAAATAAAGTGCTTCATGACATAACAGCTTATTACTAATATGACATGAGTAGAAGTGGGAGCTCACTCACTCTCTCTCTCTTTCTCTCTCTCTCTCTCTCTCTCTCTCTCTCTCTATATATATATATATATATATATATATATATATATATATATATATATATATATGAGACGAAAATCGTCTCATGAGTTCGACCTCAAAAGCTGATTTCCGTTGGGTGAAATCTGCTAAAACCTGAATTTAGTTCGAGATAAAATTTGAAATAGTTGAACAGGAGGCATCCGCGTCCTTCTCATGACATTGTTTCTTTCGTTGTCCTTTCCTCCTACTTTGGTTGTGCTCATTTATGATTTTAATTCCTTTAAGTTTATCAGTATTTGTATAGCAAAGAGGAAACATCAGAAAGGATTTTCAATTTCGTATTTGTTTTTTAACTTTTATCCAATTATAGTTTTATAAAGTTATATCACACCTTACTTTAAAAAGAAATGTAATTATTGGCGATTCTTTTTTCTCCATGAGCATTTGTTTCCACCTTACTGGATAAAATAATAATTTCAATACTTAAAATTAGCGTTAGACTATGGTTCCTAATGTAATGTAACACTTCATTAAACATTCAGTACACTGGTTGAATGCATTTCAATAACCACTATCAATTTATAAGTGATGGGTAATACTTGATATTTGTCCATATTATTAGGATCAAAGCTACGGAGCCTCCTCACTGGAATTAGCTAATTAATTATTTGTGTCATACGATTAATGCGAGGGTCCATTCTCGAAGGGTCAGAAGTGAAAGGAAATGCATAAACCAATTATAAACTGCATTAGCCCCTCCAGAGCGGACATGACTGGTACTCCCCTAAATCGTGTAATGATGAGTAACATGGTTTTAGATGTAGGCGATGAGTTTGACAAGAGCAGGATAGAGACAAGCTGCAGCACGGGGAAAGTGCAGGGAGCCATGCAAGATTCAGGTTAGTGACCCCTTTACTTTATGTAACCTCTACGGGAACCGGAACTGGATCTTAACAAAATTGCCTATACTTATAATAATAACTAACCTACATCCTGTTTAAATATTAGTAATTAAAAATAATAGTGAGACATACAGACCATCTCAACAGAGGTTCATTTTCAACAAATTAATTTCAAGGCAAATGATTAGTTGATATTGAGTGGAGGAAAGAAATAACGATTCGTTTTAGTGGCAATGAAAATGTGAAGGCTTATTTTGTCGATGATGCTTGGAGAGTGGTTTCCATCAACGCGAAGACCCAAAAAATTCAAAAAACGAACGGAAGAAAAAGAAGATCCGAGGAAATGCAGTGGATTTTCCGTTATCGCCTTAAGACACAAGCTAACAACAAAGGGGCCAGAAAGAGTGAAGGGAAATTTAATTGTGATCAAACTTGTTTACGATGTTCTCAACTCAGTAGTCTGCGTAAGACCACAAATGACAAGCACTGGACATATAACTTTAGTACAACTATAGTATTTAACTTTCTGACAAGCGACGTATCAATAAGGAGGACAAATAAGTAATATAAATTAAAACAAATAGAAGTAGAATAATCAAAATATAGATGAAGAAAACAATTCACACCATATTCTCTACTTATTGTATGTATTGTGATTACCTCAAAAACAGAACTGTTACATACTAAGGAAATCTTTTGCAAATGATGAAATCAAATGTTTTTTCTAATACATGAAGGTGTTTGAGGGGAGTTAGAAAGGAGAGCCGCAAGTTAGGAAGTAGTAAGCAAGACGTAAGTGCCGCCCCATGCCTACACACTGTCCTAGCTGGGGAAATCTCCATAGCTTTCTAGAGTGAAACATCAGGGGAAAGGAGAAACCGCGCCATTCTCCGTCTCTTCTCTTAACAAATATTTAAATTCCTTAAAATTCTATTGACAAATGTTCAAAAACTTATCTTACTTCAATACCATTAACATGAAATAATATATACACCTCTCTTAGTATAACTGAAAAAAAAAATCGGTTTTAGTAAACTATATCCCACATGGGTTTTTGCTGAACACTTTAATAAAGGGGAAAAGTTGCACAAGAATCCAACCATCATGAACATTACGATTTTATTGGCATATCTCATTTTATTTCTTTTTTAAATAATGTTTGTAACCTTTTAAACATAAAAATGACTTTTGTTATTTAACTTGAGCATGTGAGGTTTGTCAATACATTGCCTTGTCAATCGTAAAAAAAGGTTTAAATGAATTTGATATTTTTGAAATTAATGTCCACTTTGTGGCTTATCTACATGTTGTGATCCTATTCCAGCCACAGATAGTCCAATACTAAATACGGTCCTATGCCCAAACGGCAATTGAATCTACGGCTCAATGTTATCAGTGTAATAATTTTAATAGTTTAACATGTATCACCTACAAAGATATTCTCACCAGCATATTCATTTCTACTAACTACTAAGAAAATTGTTCTCTCCAAAATGTAAATAACTAGTCTTATTCGCTTGCGTTTAAAATTGTAGACTTATTTTACATTACTATCAGCAAATTATCTTCTGATTATTGAATACTATGAACATCGAAAAATATTCGCTTGAGATTTTCTGGGGCGATATTTATTTATTTAGTAAGGATTTTTATTAAGTGAACTTTCTCCAACTAAATTCCCATACACAAATGTGAACGAAACTCAAGAATCAATCATATTAAACTGAATTTATTCATTACTAGCCCGCTTTAAGAGAAGTATGAAATTATTTAAGACAAAATGAATTGGCATTCAACGATTTATTATTATTATCTAATAAAGGACTCTGTCTACTTATTATAGAAACCGATGAAGATAGAAGATTTGCATGACAAAATCATTGAGTGCATATAAATTGGAAAAACAATATAGGCGCATGTAATATTTTGCAAAGATGAATGCAAAGTGGATGATGAGGAAAGCACCCGTAATCGCAAGATTACAAATAGGTCCTGGATATAAAAGTATTCTCTAATAAGTATTTATGAGACATTACATAACAACGAGTGTTATTTAAAACTAATATCTAACCGATTGTGATACAAAACCTGCATTTGGAACATATGGGATTAACGGGGCTATAGACGAATGGAACCGTTACTAAGAATAAGTCAACATACAATGTTGGTTAATTAATCTACTTCTAAGAAACATCCTAAGAGAATGCTCGTCTAACAATACAATCAACTGTCAATGAATACGCCGCACGTCTGAATCATAGGAAACACCTGTTTCTTCGAGCTTAAAATAAAATAAAAAAAAACAGGCAGCAGGTACTGAACAAAAAAAAAAGATTCCCACGTGCAATATTACAAAAGAAATCCTTGATCCATTGCAAAGCCAAGCGCATGCTAAGATGGACTCCCGTAATCGAAATAATATCAGGGGTCTTTCACAAATATCTTCAATCATTGTTTCGAGGTGGGAATTGCTGCGCACATAGCTCTCCTAGAGATTCTACACTCCCATGTCCTCCCAAAAAAAAAAAAAAAGATGTGGAGATGTGGCACGTCATCAGTGAAACTGTAACTTGATCTGATTTGCTTCCTATAGCATCTTATTACGAATCCCCCGCTGACTGAATCACGTTCTAAATAACGTAACAATGTAAATAAAATGACAGTTTGAACAGCAGCTGGTATGTGAGATACTTTGTGCTGTGCAATATCTCCTTTTCATTAGCATTAATGATATCATGAGCACATTACTTATTCAACACGCAGTTGTGTAACAACAGCTTATCTTGATGGTCCGAGTTAACAACCTAACCGTTTCAGTAGCAATCCCACTAGTAATAATTACAAGAGAATATGCTGTAATTTACAATCAACCCAAAGTGGGCCAAGGAAATCATTAACTACTTTCAATGTACGTGATGTTTAACAAAAAATAGTAATATGTATGTTTTGCAAATGTTCTATAGAATGATTGGTAATTGCAAATAACTAAATATCCCGCCTTGGGGCAATGAAAAGGAATTTACGAGAAATTGCACAATCGAAGAAAATCACAAGAACCATGCTTCTTGAGGGAGTTCAAATATAAGAAATGCAAAAGGAAGAAATATACAACAATAACCGTGGACTTTTCAGAGACTTTTTAGAATAGGACTTGATAGAATGAGAAGAGACTAAGGATTTTATTCAACAAAGCCTCGTACTCAGTGAATTTAGTTTAATGCTCCCAACATCCATCACCGTATTATAATGATATTTACAAAGAAATTCGCTTGTAATGATTTTCTGGTTAAGGAGCTTTATACAGGGGAGTATGCCGTTTTCTAGTGGGATGGGACTAAGGATTTTATTTAATGACTAGCTCAGATACCCGGCTTCGCCCGGGAATTCATCTGAGGCTGAATGGTGATGGTATTTTTTAGCAGGCTTTACATTGCACAATATTTTGACATTTACCCATCCCAGTTTTTAGGATTGATACCCATCTTTGCCGTGGATTTGCTAATAATAGAATTATTTGTTCGATAAGGCTTCACAGTCTTCGATATTTTTATATTTCCCGTCTCTTATACATGTAAATATGGTGAATTTTTATTTCAGGCCTCCCTTTTAACCCCCCCTCCCGTTCGAACCTAAAAATTTTAATATAACTTATAATCATGAAAGAATTAATGCTAATTGACATACCGAGTTTTGTTAAGTTCGGTTCAGCCGTTAGTGCCCGCTAAAGTTTTAACGTATAACTCATTTATACTTAGGTATGCAACAAAAGTGTATATAACAAAAGTTACTCCAAATAATAAAATAAACAACTTTTGTTATGTTTATATTTGCGGAAAAACCAATAGGAAACGAAATATGGCTATTTTTAATTTCAGGCTTCCCTTATAACCCCCACTCCTGCCCGTCCATAGAAATGTTGGTATGGCTTATTATAATGAAGGCCTCACTGCTAATACACATACCGAGTTTTATTTAGTTCGGTTGAGTCTTTTTTGGCAAATAATATTGTTGACTCCCGCTATAATTTTTAGCGTATAACGCATTTAAACTTCGGTATACGACAAAAGTGTATATAACAAAAGTTACTCTAAATAACAAAATAAACAACTTTTGTTATGTGCATATGTACCGGAAAACCAATAGAAAACGAAATATCGCTATTTTTAATTTCATGCTTCCCTTATAACCCCCACTCCTGTTCGTCTCAGAGAAAATTAATATAGCCTAAAGTCTAAGTTGGGTTAGTAGTAATATACATACCAAGTTTCATAAAATTCGGTTCAGCCGTTTATGCGTGAAAAGGTAACAAACAAACAAACAAACACGAAAGAAACAAAATGCAGATATGGTGTCTATGACATGTGAAACGAAAAGTTATAGTGAAATTTCGCGAAAAAAATCAATGTACAGACAGAGGTTACAATTTTATATATATATATATATATATATATATATATATATATATATATATATAGATATTTCTAGATAAGGAACATTCAAAAGTTCTCATGTTAGGGTACACACTCATGTCCACGAAATGACGCCCGTGCAAAATAAATAATTTTTAATAAATGACGGCTTAAGTACCATCCAATCTACAATAATATGTAAAGAGAAAATCTCTAAAAATCATGGTTTAAGAGCTCAGTTGTTGCCCCGTTAGATAGTTGTAGTTAGAGTGAAGCTACAATGATCACTACTATTAAGGCTAACGAGATAGCTGCTGCGATATTATGAACGAGTACCTACCGAAACAGAAGTCAACAACCTTACCGCTACGGGAGCGTGCGCAGACAAACCTGCTCCTATACAAGCAATAAGAGGATGTCTCTTTATCAAGGAGTCATCATATCTTCTTTCCAATGTAATGCAATAACAAAGCAATTTGATCATGCCTTCAACAAACATCACCACTTAAATGCCAACAACGGTATAGGAGCAATGTTTTGATCACGAATTGTACCTACGCATAAAATTAACTTCAGTGCAATATGTACAATTTATAATGTTATGTTATTTATTAGCGCCCACTTCCTGATGTTATGGCTAATTGGGACGGATGATTACAGATTACCAGCCTTATCTATCCAGTTTGGGGCCCACCACTTAAACCCACCACTCTAGGTTTACTAAATGACATTAAGACCAAAGCCTTAACTCACATGGCTAACTCCAACCCATTTATATTAGCATATATCCCTTAATCCCCCCCAGCTATTGAAGTCGTACATTGATCCTACCAAGTAGGTGAATTATATTTCGTAATTATAATTTGGAAAAACTAACGAAAAGACATAAAGAAAACATTCAAATTGTATAAATAGTAAACTATTTTCATATGAATCGTGGAAATATAATTTTCGATGTTAAACTAATATATATCTAAAATATGGAAAATATATCTAAGTTTTCATTTGAAGGGTTATAAATATCCTCTCGCCTAAATACTTCCTGTAATGACTTAACATGTCCTCCCCTCGCAGAAATGTATAAAGTAATCTTTTGAAAAACAGATTAAAAAAAAGCTGCAAGGTTATATGAAGAACCATCTATTATGGAAATTTCAGAATTTCGTAATATATTAATAATTATCAACCACTACATCATCAAGATAACTAATTTTTTTAATGAAATTATCATGGACCTTTGACCTATCGTTACATCATTTTAGCTCTGAATTATTTCCATGTTAGATTAGATCGCTTACGGCTATTATCACTATCAGCAGAGAGTATTTTAGGGGGGGGGGATTCTTTACATATTACACTTGGTAAACACACAATCTTGGATTCGATTCGAGGACAATAGGAATTTATTTCGAGGCGAACGAAATAAATAAAAAGATGAATCCTGGTCTGGGATTAAAGGAGTCGGTGTTCTGTAGACAACTGCCCCCGATAAGCCATAACAGCGATATGTGGATGCGGTGTAAATAATATACTTTACAACAAATAAAACTTAAATAATCAAATTCTTTTATTGGCTTTTAAACCTAAATGAGCAATTTTCTAAAAGATCTTGATCAACCAGATAAAGCACGGAATCTTCCAATAGAGATGGAAAGATACCGACGAAAAGAAATATTTCCACTATTATTAATCGAGATACAAGGCAGTGAAATGTAATGTTCAAGGCAATAAACAGAATCTTGTACCACAACAGCCTAAAGATAATTTATTGCTGATATAATCAATTTAGCCCAATCACTCAAGACCTTCTAGGCTATCAAATTAAGATAGAGAAGTATTTGAAGGATGACGCCAATAAAAAAAAACATTGGAAAGATAAAGATAAACAAAAAGAGAAGGATTTATTTGTTAACATTGATTAATTTCAAGATAAACATTTATACACCATCAATTACAATAGAATTAAAAAAAAGTTCGCCATGCAAGGGCTGCATTGACTTCGTACATTTTTCGATAATGTTATATATATATAAAAGGAATATCTGCATAACATACAAGAGCTTCAAGGAAATGAGCTAACTGTTCACAAGGCAACACCTGCAAGAAAACATGATGAAACAATCGAGCACGCTTTTCCCACCAGAGTAACAACACTTAAGAGACCGTTGACAATAAATGTTCAATAAGATGTAGAGGAACTAAGTGCTGTTCTCTTTTGAATCAGAAATATTTGCCCTTTGTTGTTAGATAGAAAAACTGGTTGCACTGAATACCATGAACGACTTATGGTTCTCGAGAAGAGTAATACTCCCTAGTATTCCCTAATCGAGCTTATTAGCTAAAACATTACTAGCAACATTAGTAGTGTAAAAGCATAGCAATGCGAAAGAGTTAGATGGTAAGTAGGTGTTCGACCAACCGACCAATGACGGTATACACTGAAAACCCGTTACAACAGCTCCTCTACAGTCTACTAGTTAACCATGCCAACAATAACACTATCTGTTAAAAACTAAGGCTTCATACGTTCAGAATTAACCATTAAGCGGTCAACTCTACCGTTTAGTATATTCTTGTTTGAAGGATGACTACATGAGTAGCTACAGTGTTTTTAACATATAGTGGAAGAAAGTAGCATTATAATGGCCAATTAACACCTTAAAATGGAGAAAAGTAATAAATAATTCTTTATCTCGCAAAAACCCTCAAATACATAATAGGACGAAACTAAATGAATATGCCGAAAGGACGATTTCCTCTCAAAACTATTCAAACTAAATGATCGACTTAAAACTGTTATAATTATACGAATTGTGCGCGTGTGTGTGTGTGTGTGTGTGTGTGTGTGTGTGTGTGTGTGTGCGTGTGTGTGTGTGTGTGTGTGTATGTTAGGGGTGGTTATAACAACGAATATAAGAGAGAAGCCAGCACTTCAGAAATGGATAGACGAAACAAGCAGGGCAGTATCAATAAATTTCGCGCCGAAAAAAGTGTAACTTTTTTTTATTGGTGACCCTTGCCTTAAATTATGAAAAATACGTATATATACACACTCACACCCTCCCCCACCGCTGATCTGTCCCACAACGGTCGTCTTAGAATTTGCAGTGGGAAAACAAGCAGAAGGACCAACAGAACAAAATAAGTAACAATATGAACTCGTTATAACAATCGTTTGAGGAAATAATCACCAATCCCGCTTGAACAATACTAATTAAAATCCATTAATTGTATGTTAATTAATTGCTTAATTTCCTCTAAAATTATATTTGTTTGCGTTCAATTACCACGGGATGGGATAAAGAAAAAAAAAAAAGAAATGTTTTTAATACATGACAGAATAAGAAAAATTAGCCGATCACAAATTTCCTTCCTAAAGTATATTGTCGGGGCGTTGTAGAGATGGGAGCAAGTAGCGGAAGAGTGTGATAAGAGGTGAGGTTTGGTAGTCACCGCAAACCCAAGCTGCCCTAAAACCTCAAAGTTCTCTTCGGCAGTGACCACCAAGGCGTGAAGGTTCGTAAATGACAAGCCAACAACATTAGGTGTTATCATCCTAGCCTCTACCAAACAAGCTGAACATAAACTAAAGGTTTTCCGTTTTTTAAAGATATGGGTATTGAGGTAGAATCTGAATGAATTATAGACATGATCTTTGGCGAATGGGTGGGTTTAAGATTTCAACAGTAATCCTTTTCGGCTAAATAAATGTTTTAATGAATTTCTAAGTCATTAAGAGTATCACTCTTTTTGTACTGAATTCCATCTTACATTTTGAAGGTAGAAGCATACGTACATATAATGCCGGAAGAATTGATCAAGTACTGGGAAAATTGCCACCTATCTAACTCAAAATCTACATTAACGACTAACAATTTAGGATAAGCACCAACTCTAATTTTGTTATTTTACTTGTGTTTAATGAGGAATTGAGCAAGTTGAATAGGTTTGAATTCCTTTTTTATCACAAGACACGGATAAGTTAAATGTTGTCTTGTGATGAGCCCTCCTGAGAGGTAAGTGTAATAGGTAGAGCCGATAATTGTACAAGAATAAGATAAGGCAAGTGGACTATACCGGAGCCAAGTGGTGCAGCGGCCTTGCTCCGTTAGACGGACACTATACCGAGAACTAAATGTCAACTCCAACCCTGCCTTCCGACATCACCTTCTATGTGCCTTGTCTAGGCCGCTCCCTATATACAATCCTCCAAGAACAGTTATTCACGAGAGAGGATGCTCTTATTAGAACAAGCTTGTCTCTCATAGTGCATCCTTCGTCGTTTTTCTTATCATTCACATTCCAACACAAAATTGGCATTAATCACCTGTCGAAATTAGCATGCAAGGTAAAAATTGTAAGTCAAAGCATTCAGCACCAAAAGGTGGAATTACTAAATTAACAATAAAAAATGTCATTAATTGTTTCTAAACATTGGGGGCAACTCCAGAGATCTATTGTCTGTAAGAATAATCCGTAAAGTGTACTCAAAGTCTATGATTAATAAACTGCATTACCAAAAAAAAAAAAAAAAAAGGATATTCTAAATTAAGAACACAACAAAAACAGCCCCGTGATTTAATAATACATAGCATGGCGAGGAGATAAATGTATATTATGGTTTTATGACCATGAGGTTCCTAAAGTTTTTAGATATATTCTTAAATTATATTACTGTAAATTGTTCAATGATGGCTTGTATTCGCATTTATCCTGGATTAATGTGTTTTTAATGAATTATAAATCGAAATTAAAATCTTTTGGAATGTCTGAATTAAATACCAACATTACCTAATTCAACAAATAATATTATTATTATATCAACTAATTTCAGAATAACAGCCATTATAATCATAAATTAGTAATACAACTGCATATATCTCGGGTAGAACAACTTTAACTGTTTATGTTACATGGCATTCGTGCTATTGGATGAAGTGCTACTTTCAAAGGCGGGTAACACGGCTAGTAGGAAATATAATTGCATTCTAAACAAAGAGCGTTAATGCTTCAACAAATAAGATAAATGTACAGTTCGAAGCTCCTAATTTATTTCCTTAATAAATATATAGTAACTATTAAAAAAATCGTTTCCTTATACAATAAGAATAAGCTTCAAACTACACTTAAAAGAGAAACATGAAAGTCAATGGCCGTGAAGTGCTAGGATATTCTAGAGACACAGTTTTAGTGGCGGGCAAATTATCAGCGCGACGAACCCGACAACTCAAATGCAGTAATTGAGTGATAAAACAATCCACGCCCGCAAGAAATTGTAGAGGGATATTATTAAAACTGTTTAATTACAAACAACGATATATTACGGTCACATATAATATAATTAATATATTAAAACAAATACTGAAATAAGAAGTCATAAAACTCTTATTGCACGTTGGACCAATCTAAAAACAAAAAGAGAATTTAGGTATATATTATGTTATAATTAAAAACATATAAATATAATAAGGAATACAGAAACCTTAGACACTTTCTACTTCTTTTTTGGGTAGATTAAAAATACGTATGGATCATTCGGAAGTTTGCGGAAGAGGAAGGGGATCAATGGAAGTTAGTGACTCAATACTTTTCACCGAGATGAGAAGCCCATTTTCAACTTTTTCTATCGGATAACTTTCCTTCTCTGTCCCATAGCGTCTAAACAATCAAAGAATGTAATACAGCCCTTCTGATTCAAATTAACACTTGATTCAACTAATAGAATATACGAAGTGTTCCCTCTAAAGGATCTATGATCAGGTCTAACGGCTGGTTCAAACTTTTCATGAATAAGAACAATTCTCAGTTTTACCATAAGACGCAACTTTCTTCCACGGACTCTTTAACTCTCTCCATCTAAACAATTCGAAAATTGTCTAACTCAAAACATAGTTCTTCGTTAAGGGCCATTTTCAAGGCGGAAAATGCAATAATAAAATTTTGTAACTTGGAAACATCCAGGAGGGAAAATAAAGCATTTAATGGGTAAATACACGACCAAAATATAAATATTTAAAATAAAACATGAGCTTATGGGGAAGGGAAGGCGTATTAGTGGACCGCGAGAAAAAAATGAAACACTATAATATAATGTCCTAAAAAAATAATTAAATGACTCTTTAATGAAAATACCAATACAAAGTTATTGCGTAAATAAAAAAACAAAACAATGACATGTTTGCATGTACATTTACTTTTAGAGTTGTAATACCCAATGCCCAAACCGAAGACGATTTTTGGTGCCTCCTCCAAGAGGGATCTTAATAGGGGGGGGGGATTATAAACCCTGAACATGTTAATGTATTGAAATAGAGATCTACAAACCTTGTCGGAAAGAGAATAGAAAGAACCTTCTAGTGGGAGTTGTTTTGGGGCGTTTAACGATTCATGATAAAAGAAACTAGTAGATAAGAGAGTTAGCAAACAGAGACCATTGTTGGCCGTGTGAAATTCCCGAGAAGAGAGGACACAGGAACCAGTCACAGGGGCATTACGCTTTGTTGCAACAGGGCTTCATTAGTCCGTCATAACATTCCCTTTCCTTCGATTCAGAGCCACTCCCCCTGCTCCACTTCCCACAGCCATGCCAAAACTCACATATATTAAATAACTATAAAAACAGCTCAGAGCAATAGCTCACGAAAACAGCGGAAAATTTAATAATATATTTTACAATGCTCACTTTAAAAACGACCTAAAAGTTTAGCCAATTGTGGAAACCCATGGATTAAAATCACAGGCAATATCAACGATTTAGGAAAAAATAATTCCTAAGTTTATACTTCCTAACGAGTCCGTTAAATCAAATTAAATATTTAGAAAGATCAAAATATAACAAGAAGTGGGATATCCAAATACAAATGATAATCAGGAGCCACCTAATTTACAAGCATAAAAAAATACTTCATAGTGATAGTATTTTTCTTGATTTCCAGATTATGGATTAGTATCGACAAAATCTAAGAGCTAAATTCAAATCCGTCTCCGAGCATCCAGTACGAGAGGGCTTTAAAAAACCATCATACATTTACCATAACTATACTTTATATTAAAACAAACAATTTCGCTAACCAAGGGCAGTTATAGGAGAGGAATACTGAGTTTCAGACACTTCTTAAGAAAGGAACTGTATAATTAACGAAACCACCAAAAGCTAGTGCCCTCTAGATTTTTAGTTTGCCCAAGGTAAAGCCCAGGATGACATTTGTTGCATGCAAATGTCATAAAATACAATACATGCACAAAACCAAGCCCTATAATCAATTTAATAAGGAAACATTAAATAAAACTAAAGGGTTAATATCTAGGGTACTTTTTAATGTGACAAAACTGTATAGTATAGTTTCCTTTTCCTGATAAAACTGTATACGGTTTTTATGCAATACTCTATAACAGGCATGGAGGATTATATATCCCGACATGACTTTAGAATGATTTTTCACATTTCTACATTCGTTTTCTTTTCGGTGAATATAAAACAATATAGCTATTAACATTGTAGACAGATATCCATAGCTATTAAAAAAAAAAAAAAAAAGTTAGTCATATGGGAAACTGACTTCCATATCAAATTCAGAGCTATTACTGGTTTTTATCACACTAATGGTCACTGTTTGATTTAGGTTGACAGGCTTTACAAGTGTGTGACAAAACGAAATCAAACACGTTTTTGGAAGAAAAAACTGCTAACGGCAACAAACGCCAATTTCAAAACCATTAGAAATGGGGTTTACTATAAAATAGAAAGAGAAATTTATAAATTTCCTAAATATCATTACACTGAAATTAAATCAATTTAAAATAAATTACTCCTAAACGATTATTATTAGAATATAATTTCGTACAATAAAATTCGAAATTTTTCGTTTTAATACCGGGCACTGGCTTTCCATAATTTTTATTCCAATGTCGATAAAATTTCTACCTCAATTAATTTGGTTACAGTTAACCCTTCTTAAATACCTTTCTGAGGATGTTCAGACCTACACTCTAAATCCCCGAACTTCTTCCACTACCTATGATTTTTCGTTTCTTTTTTTGCAGGAACTATAGTTTAAAGAAACGTTACCATTTGATGTGTTTCCTTGAATAAACACAAATGCCAAGGAGTCATAATGTCTCAGAAAGGCGAGGTATTTATATTCAAGAGCTTTTGAATCTCAAAGGACATTTTCTTTGACAACTAGGGAATTCATAAACCATACCGACGTTGAAGATAAAGATATAATGATGAATTAAATAATTCTCAAGTACATTAGTTAAATAATTTTGATAAATGCATGCATATATTTGCACATTTCTTTTCCCAATAGAAGGGACCTATTCACGGGTATGTTCGGCTTTGATTTTAAATGATGAAATCAGTAAACTGCCTTTTGAAAATGTCCATAAAATCTTAACACCGTCGTAAAAAAATGAGTCATAATTCTGTTTTACATTGTATACTGTTTTCATAGGAAACTAATAAACGATTAAACACAAAGAGCAAGTGGTACAATAAGTTAAGGAGAGCCACAAGGTAATAATTATCATAACAACTAAAAGTGTGGTATATCTAAACCAGGAGGGGGCATGAATGCTGGTAGAAGCTCACCACCAGACATTTATTTAAAAATAATTGTCTACAATCAAATTTTTTCCCCTCTAATAATAGAAAGACTGGCGGAAATTCCGGGTTTTTTAACATTTAGCATAGATACGAAATGGCATACAATAGGAAGGGGAAATATGCGGGCTAAAATCACTGAAAATATCAGTGACTTTTGGGAAAACAATATACGGAACTACAAATGGGCGAAACATGCTAAAGAAAACGAACGAGGGGGCAGATAATTTGGTGATCCTCAATTAGGGAAACCTTAAATCGGTAGGTAAGGTTACAAATAAAAATTTGTAAAACAACTTTATTTGTTGAAACAAATCAGTACCACGGACTGTTAATTAAAAATGACAACCGATGTGTTGTCTCAAATACTAACCCACATTTCATTTCACTGCATGAGGCTGGGTATATTTATGAATTACGTCAACTTATAAAGTGATTATATCAAATGATCAACTTATTTGCCAGTAATCAGTTATCAAGATAGGAAAACAATTTTAAGCACATCATAAAACATCAATATATGCAGAGCAAAAACAAATGTTTAAGTGAAGAAGACTTGAGAAAAAAATGCTGAGACCCGGTATATTATATAAATATATTTATTTGTTCTGCAACAATATACGAAGAGAACCAATTTACCTATGTATAAGTGGATATAATAGCATGCTCAAAATCTTGAACTTTAAATGACGCTGAGCTAGGACATAAAGTACCAATGGGTATAATACAACTTCAAACTTTAAAGAAGAATTAAAATACCTGCAGAAGTATATAAATCCAAATATACTGAGAAGTAATAATAAATGAAAACGTTGAAGAGTTGATGACACAAGACAGCAACCGGGAAGAGAGCAACCACTAGACTGATTCAGGAGGGAGGGGGAGTGCAATACCCGAGACATGCAAGGTTAGGGTGGGGAGCCGACCGGAGTTGGCCGAACACTCACGATGAATAACGAGGGCCTTACCACTACAAAAGGGCACAATCATAAAGTTCAAGACAAAGGCTTGCCAACAACACAATCCTTATTCAATCAACTGAAATGATGATATGTTCTTATACAGTCTTCTGATATGAAATATCAAATCGTCACGTTCTAATACATTAGACCATGAAAAATAGTCAGGTAAATGCTAGAAAATATAAATCCACGATTTGCTTCCCAGATATTACTCTATTACTGTGATTCGAAGCAAAGCAATTTATGGTGGGGATGGGGGCTATAATAAAACTAATTTTACTTCAATACATTGCAATCAATGGTGGGGGGGGGCAATAATAAAACCAATTATAGTTCAATACAGAAAATTAAAATACTGATCAAAATGAAGAAACATTTTCCACTGACTCCACTAAAGAAACTCGAGTATGCATGTAAACATAAATTTCAAACAGAATTTTGGGAATTCAAGGGCGTTTATGGGTATAAATTGAATTTATGGATTCAACTGAATATTGTATTAAACAGAAATCATCCACTTTAAAAAAGGTTATATGAAAATTGATATTCTGTACATCGTAACTCTATGTCTCAAAGGTTTTTATTGTTTAGCTAACAGAGATCAATAAATTGGAAAGAAAAATTTTATTATCTGAATCCAAGTATAGTGGTTATAACAAAAGTTATCACATTATCCATTTGTATAAATCACACACGCGTTAACGCGAACAAGCATATAATACAATTTGAACGAATAGTTTTTTGTCCTTAAATACATCAAAATGAAAAGTTAAGTTAGTGCCCAAGTTCTACGTCTTTTTATGCAACCTATAGTAATAGCGTATTCCCTCAAATGAAATTCGATAATGGTGTTGCAAAATATAACTGGTTTATATATATATATATATATATATATATATATATATATATATATATATATATATATATCAAAACAGAAAAATAAAATAGTAGGCAAACATACATTAGTATGAAATTCAGAGCTAAAAAAATTAAGCTTAATGTAATAACTACAATCAAAAGTAACTAAGTAAGAGGCATGTAGCATCTTTTTATCTATTTTAAGAATAATGAGGATGGAATTATCTTTTAGAGGTATTATAAAAACCTTTATATATTTATGAGTTATTATATATTTCCTGGTAGTATCCGAAAAAGTTCATTGCACTGTTTTAAGGAATTTTCCAAGTCCAGAAAAACATGCGAACGACAGATGTGTCATACAATCACAGATGACACATTGTATTTTTATGCCCTCATAAGCACCCATTGAAAAAAAAAAAAATTAAAAAAATGTGTATTTTTAATATATTAAGTTTTACTGTATAACTATTTTTGCTCAAACTTAATAAAACAGGTCCTGGGATTTTACCCCTCCTTTAGACATACAATACTCTTAGTAAGACATCGACTATTGACGTAGAAAGAAATATAAAGAGATGGTGGCAATTAAATAAAAGTCGCTGGTACTAGACCATCCCTCATGCCCACGCACATTTCAACGGGCAGTTTTGTAGCTTAATAGTTAATTATCAATGGGCATTTGAAACGAAAAGAGAGAAAAACATAAGAATAAAATTGCTTCATCGGTTACAACTTCAATAGCTGATTTACCCAAGCTGCTAAGAAAGCTATGCAAATGACTTGTGAAACATCATCTGATGAGTACGAAATCAATATCAACAAAGTATGAAGCAGAAATGTATGACTGATAAAAGGCGATACCGAGAGACCAAATATTCATAACGCAAGCTTATTAGCATATGATATATTAACTATTGGTTTCCTATCATCAGAGAAATAAAAACTAGATATTTCTAAGTGACACGAGTAGTATAAACAAACAGCTGCAGAAGTGTATGAGAATAAATAACAATGATATCATAGAGAACACAATCCAGTCATCACTCCCCCATTATACACACAAAGCACCCATTACGTAATGCAATAACACAATGCAACTTAATTACATTATTCTTATTTTCGAACACGGGAAAAATATAGATGTGTTAGATACATTTTTAAACTATCTTTAGATATATACCTTGATAGGCACAAGAAAGCTGAAATGTAATGTTGAACGTATAAATCAGGAAATCAATAAAAAATGAAATATGAAGTCCGAAAGTATATAAAGAGGAGCTCTGGCCTCGAAATAGATCTTACCAGCAATAGTTTCTGAGATCCACTTCTAACAAAGCTGCAATTATCTTAAATAAGAATCGTAGACATTTATGTACAGGAAACACCCATCTTGACAAATTACTTAGTTTATGTAGTTGAGAACACAAAACCACTTCGAGACTGCGTTATAAATTAGATGATGCCAAGTCCTAAAAAAGTCAGCAAAAGTAACAGAAGATGAGCTTTGGAGAGAGAGGAACAACGAAAAATAGGGGCTAAAATCATGCGCAAGATTCAAGATTGGTGATATCAGGCCCGTTTGAAGACAGTCACATAATTGTGGGACTGGCCACTTCTACCAAAAATGTTTTACTAAATGATACATGTAATTTATAATGAATAGAATATGTATAATTTAATATACATAAAATAAAGTATTATAATCTAAATTTGTCCAAAATCAAATCATTGTTGAAAGGTAAAATCAAGTAATGTAGTCAGGTAAGATAACATAGTGTAAGTCAAGTATGTTCAAAAGATTAAAAACACTGAAATCACGTTCTCTTATATTTTTCTCTCAACATATTTCGTGTCGTGTATGAAGCTTCTTCAAGCGCTGAACACAAATAAAAAGACCGCCACAATGGTAAGATTAAATCTCTTTATATTGGTGCAGAACACCTGAAAAAGCGTCGACATATGGGAGGTGAAGCAAGTAGAGAGGAACATTTTTAAGTGAAAGGACTTTAGTGTTTATCATCTTTTGACCTTCTGCCATGTTACCTTTCAATATAATAAAAGCACTTTTTCTATAAAATAAACAGCTAATTCCAACTAAAAGAAATAATGTTAGTAATACAACTGAAAAGCGGGCTATGAAGCAGCTCCAAAGATCTCGTTTCTTATTCTTATTTCGGTTTTCTTCCAATGTTCATTTTAAATTCTATAAATTTGTTGGGTGCCGGGGAAATCCCCAAATGGAAATGGTTCCCAATTCCGATGCGACGATTCGTAAACGGAAATGAAAGGGACCCTTTTCGATCGATCAGTTGTTAATGGTTCTACTTCCCTGAGGCAGTATACCTAAAATAAAAAGTGCGATAATGATTATTGGGACTTCGTGTGTTGGCGGTTTTAAGACTCATTAAAAAACTAGTTAAAATGAACCCTTTATTTGCTATTAAAATTTGAAATTAGGTTTGACAGAGAGTAATACAAAACATCTATTGAGAAAGTAGCTGAATAGACAATAGTCCCCTACCTGTAGCTAATGACTACTAAAAGACAGCAGGTAAACACAAGTGTTTAGAAAGCATAAGTTTCCTTTACTACTGCTAAAAAAGCCTTCCTTTCTAGTCTAGTTGTTTCTCTGTCTTTCACTTCCTCTCGCTTTGCTCCAATACCATCCATCACTGTCGAGTCAGCACACTCTCAACATATTTTTCACGATAAGGCCCGTGGAAGCTGTTTTAAATCAGTCGTTTAGCTATATTTAGTGATCGGGAGCCTGAATATAAACAAGCCAGCGGTGTACAACAGATGATGCCCCACATGAGTGTCTAAAATTAGGAAAGCTATGTAACTTAAAATGTACCTTATATAACATTAGTTCCATTGCAGTTTTTCTGAAATGGAAAAATATAATAGTCAACGTGGTTAAATATTACACCCCCCCCCCCAAACAGTATTCCCTTTTTGAAAGTACATTTTTTTTTCTGAAACTAAAACAAAAATAGACAAATGTTAATAAAACTAATAGGCCGAAATTCAAGTAAAACTATGAAAACAACAAATTCAATTAACTTACAAGACACGGGTTGTTCCACATTATAGAAAAACATAAAACTAACTACAATTCGTTAAGCGTTTACTCCTGTCACAACAAATCTGCAGACTACAAAGTTCCTAATTTCCTACCCATGGGTATAACCAGTAATTTTCAAAAAATTGGAACTCCCAGTAGATTAAAATGGTTGGTTGAAGCCCCAAGGCTGGGCACATGGAAGCAAAGGCTTAGCAGAGGAGGTAATATAAACCTTCTATGATTATTGCAAAAGAAAAGGTGAACTGAATAAAATATGATAAGTTTGGTCATTACAATTAGTCTGGTTAATACAAGTTCATTTTTTGTGATGAATTTATGATATAACAATTAATGAAAACTAAAATAAGAATTTACGTAACTATAAAGGTTTTTGCATTTGATATTATTATTAGTGGTAGTTCATTTCTCTACAGAATGAAATACAGAAACTGAAAAGTAGTCACATAGGATAGCTGTGTACAATAAACAGTTTCTCTGCTTGAAGGATTTGAAGCACAAGTGACGTAAATGTAATATCAGCAAAGTTGATGACATCTAAACATTCTATATTTTATTTTCCACTTTCGATGAACCCTATGATAACAAGACATGAAACTTAATCACGATAAAATATGTTAAGTTATTAAGCATCGCAAGGATAAAGATTGAGGAAAAAGTAACATAAATATTAATAAATACTGGAAATTAACAATTTATAACATTAAATAACAAAATTGTAGGGCATTAAACGATTGATTATTACCATTTTTCTAGGAATTTAAAAAATAAAAATACTGCATCCCCCCCCCACCCAAACAATTCACCTAGAAAAGCTGTTTGGATGGACCAGGATACAATAAGAACAATACAAATAATTTTCTAATACAGACGATACAGTTACTATGTATATCTGGACAGCGTTACCAGATAGAATTGGTGTCAAAGAAAATTAAAGTTATGTAATGGCTCCCTAAAGTGGATGCTCAACAACGGAAATTTTTAAATGTAATCTTTCCTATGATGTCAACTGTACTAATTGATGGAATTGCTAGACAATTACATCAGTAGAGGCACAATTTCAATAATAGAAATATCACCTAATATACTGCTTCAATATCAACTGCTCCCAGAATCAATATAGGTTTCCGTATAAAGACCGAAACGCTAGTTCCAAGAGAGAAATAGTTGATTTTTACTTTTAGTTCAATAAATACATATTATGCTAGAGACATTTGTTTATTTCTAATAATTGCTATAGATTAATCCAATTTATACAAACAAGGTTAATAAGGACAGGTTTTCACTCTTTCTAGTCACAATGGAATGAGACATTTCATTCAGTTCGTCAGTAAATAAATTTCTATAACCAAGTGGGAATCAAACCACAGGACAGTAGGTGTTCAATGTAATTAGGACCAACGCCGTAAAACGACTAAACAGACCGATAAATACAATAAAGACAAATGGGATCATGCGATCCCATCTACATATCTACATTGTATTTATCTGAAATGCAAGTACTTACATGCGAACAATTATACGTTTTAAGACAAGTGTCCAGAAAATATAAACTTCTTTTCCATCTCATAATAACATCAAGAGTTCTGCTATCATATGTTATAATTGCGTGAACTCTTCCTATATTCAAAAATGAACAAAAAGAGTGTACATATGCTCCGAAATATCTGCTTATCTTAGACTAGGCTCAATTTTAGGATAAACCTACAAAACTATAACAACCACTCACAACAAAACACAATAGTCTGGATAATTGATACCTCAACTTTGTACAATTGCAGCAAAATAGTTAAGAAAATACAACATACCAAAAGCAGTAGCTACAGTAACGATGCATTGCGAAATTCTTACCTGAAAAATAAAACAAATTAGTTGATAGGGATTTTATGTACATACATATAATAATAAAATTTTTATCAATTATCACATATTACATTTTGTGCAGCACGCTTCGTAAGACACTGGAATAACTCTACTACAGAATGAAAACATAACAATATAATTTTAATAGGATATATACTTTTTGTATTAAGAAATACTATGGTAAATCAAATAAAGGGTTGGAACCACCAGAATAGATGATACTGTTGTCATACCTGTCGGTGCAGACCGTCGCGACGCGTCGTCACTGGCTGATGGTCGAGTACAGTTGGCAAGCGTGGTACCATCTTCAAGCCGTGTACAGTAAAACTCTAGACGGCTTGAAGATGGTGCCTTTGTATCGAAAGTGCTTGAAGATGGTTCCACGCTTGCCAACTGTACTCGACCATCAGCCATTGACGACGGTCCGCACGGACAGATATGACAACAATAAATACTATGATTGCAACGACGAATGTAAAAAGGCTAGCTAAGATGAAAGGACAGATTTATATAGAATATATAGCTGGCAGTAGACTTTATGTGTAAATAACCTGAAGTTATAATAAAACTAGAATTTAAAATTGTCTGATTTATTTTCCACTAGTCCAAACTAAAATAATATAAGAGAGTAGAGAATAATAGATTAGTTTCTGATAAAGAAAGAATTTTCTTAGGCATCATAGATAAATAAAACACAACTATTTAATGTGAATGTAAATAATTATTTTTGATTCCTAAATTCATTTTCACTTCAGCTGATTTATTCTATTTGAGTAATAAATTGGAGTTGCCTGTTTGAATAATCCAAAAACTTATTAAAGTACATATTATTACCGCGTGGAAAACACAAGATTATTTTAATAAGTTCCACGAAGGAAGAAGTATGAAGTCACTCAAAGCTTAAGGAAATTAGTGACCAAGCCTTACATACATCACGAAAATAGAACTAAAATTCACGAGGGTGACACAACACAACATTTTCAATCCGGCGTGGGTGTCTAGGAAACAGATCTAATGTTAATTTATTTTAGCCGATGTGTCTTACATATTAGATACATTTTCTTTTGCATAATTCTAGTCTTGTGCTATTATTAAATACAGTTTTATTTGTTTTACTTTTCTGTTTTTTAAATAAATGTGATGAAAGTTGAAGTAGGAATATAAATGTGCTTAAGTATTATATGTTCACCTTAAGATATATATTATCGTCATTATGTTTGTAGATAGAAACGGCAAATTCAGGAAAAAAACAAAAAAACATGCAAAATATTAAAATGCATTTTTAAAAAAATAAATAAATGCAAGGAGACAGAAAATATAATATAGCTTTCCAGTTAAAATAATTTAAAACTAATTGTAGTTTACGAAGATTAATAATTTATCAATATAAATTCTAACTGGGCATATAAAACTTTGAGGATTATCAACATTAAATGGAATAAATAAAAGATACAATTTTTGATTAAAAATGAATTACAATAATTTATAATTATTATATTAATGTATTTACAATGATTGGAAAGCTTTGAAAACCGAATATAATGATGATCTACAGATTTCACGTAACCCTTGCGCTATTTTCGCATGTCAAATGAACAAGAGGACAATAAGAATTTAAATGTTCACTATATGCTTTAAAATTCCAGTATGTATACATGCATAATGAAAATTTTGAAAAGAAAAAAGTCTGTCACGCGGGGCAGCGTTAACTAAGCAGATTTACTTCAAAACGTTTAATGAGAAAAATATTTGGTATTTAGACTTCAAATGTAGTGCTTCATAATATAACAGCTTATTGTTAAGCTTGTTATGACATGAGTAGGAGCGGGTGTTTACTGAAACCAAAAACTAAAAATGCAAATATCTCGGTTAATGATTAATATTAATATAGTGAAAAATCGGTCATACCAACGTTTACGGAATATTACATTTACAATAAGATTGGTTCTATACAATTTTCCGATCCAAGGCATAACAACGAAGATATTAAGAATTTTCGAAGTTCCTCTCCCTGGTCCGATTTCAGCCGTTAATGAACTCGGCACTTATTTTTGAATAAAAGGCTTAAATATCTAGTTTGGTAACGATTAAACATAATTGCGACCACTATATCGTTAACAGATAAATATATATATATATATAAATATATATATATATATATATATATATATATATATATATTATGTTTTAAAATGTCTTCATTTTCGTTATCTCCTGGGTAGAAATTTTTCGAAAACCGCATCACGAGTACAACCTCAATCGCTAAAAAAGGGAAAATAAGAACAATTATTAATATGATTATATGAGTATGAAGTGAAATGACAGTCCGACCTTGGAGACGGGGAAAGACTTATACCATTCGCCACCGGAATCCACAGCCTGTAATCCATCCGATTCGCACGAGTTGGCCCTACACCGAATCACGGTCCCTTCCTTTTCACTCCAATCAATACACGCTCGTCATAAGGAAGCCACCACTCTCACCTACACCGGATGAAAAGTCACCTCTAGTTTCTATTAAAGGAAAATCTCTTCTTCAATTGTTACTCCGAGTTGGGGAAAAATGACAGCCACATCTACAAAAAAAAGTCCGTCACGCAGGGGCTGCGTAAGCTAAGCAGATTTCCCACGCGGAGGAATACAATAGATAAATCCATATACTGGCAACACCACCGTGAATATGTACAAACGATAATAACAAATCTTTCAGTCAAATTACAAGTAATCTCTACTACTGAAAACGTCTGAGTTATAAAATAACAGGCCAGCCAAACTCGCAGAGCTGAATAGATAGATAGAAATATTCTAGACCCTAAACAAAAACAAAACAAGGGGGGGGGGGACACAACATACTTGCGTATACCTCACAAAGTAAAAGTTCAATGAAAAGAATATTTTGTATTTAACCTTGTAATGAAGTGATTCATGATATAACAGTTCTACATCAGATGTGAAGGGGAGAGCCACCAGTCACCAGAGTGATTCCATTTTTAATAAATTAAACTAGATGATTGAAAAGAAAATGTTTATCATTATTCGGAACCATTTCGGAAGCTCGACAAAATGAAAAACCTCAAATGACTATTAAAACTATGTTTATTTCACAACTATACTAATACAATATCAAGAAGTTTAATAGATATATGCTTTCTGTTAATACAAAGAAATTACTCCAGTGAAGTGCTCTAGCTACTGGTGTTTGTATATATATTCTTTATACATTGTCATGCGATAGAAATGTATATGATTAAAAGTTACTCCAAGAAGCAGAATAAATAACTTTTTAAAAGTGAAAGTTTACCGAAAAATGAACAGAACGAAAACGTAATCTCGTGATATTTAATTTCTTTCAAAGTTTTCATCCCCCGCAGCCAATTCGGCTGAACTTAGGTATGAATTATAAATGGTAGGTAGCATACTATCCAAGTTGAGTTCCCCCCTAAAACTCATGAAGATTTCATTTCAACCCAGTTGGTGTAAGAAATATTTTCCCAACAAAAAAAATAAAGAGTAGACGCGCTTGAATGAGTATGTGTAGCATTTTCCAGAGTGATTAGCGATTATATATATTCCATACACGGCATATATTGGGTACCGGGAGATAAAAAGTATATATATGAAATTGTTTCAAGGTCTAGATGCTCACCTTCCCTTTTGTTTCAAACCAAGTAGGGAGGGGGTGGGGGAGTTAAAGTCCTCCGTACGTATTAAAGATACAAGGAATATTTATGGTACCGTTTTTGTTATCATGAAAAATCTATAAATCATGTCATTTTTTGAACTGATGCATTGGAACGGAAATAACGTATAACATTTCCAGTGAAAAGCAATCAAAATTTATTGAAAGAGGGGCACATGAAAATCATGTGGAGCCCCATCAGATTTCTTAACCGGGAAATCCTCAAGTATAGGCTTTCTAAGGATCGTGCTCACATAAGCGATTTGGGAGGATGGGGGGGGGGGCGCAATTCGTCCAGGAAATCAATTGTGAGAGTTAAGAGGGAAACATAGAATGTAGCGTGCTAAGCGAAATCCCGAGAGGTTTAGTCGTATCTGGAGAAGACAAGCCTTGAGTTAGCTGGCTGAAAGATACCTGAGAAGTACTTGTGAAGAGGAGCAGTGTTCTGGGAGTGGTAGCATTATTCGTCGTCACGTTCTGTTAACCAGGGGCCTATCTCATTCAATCCTCTACAATACAGTCAGCCATTTCCTCTTCGCTCATCTTACAATTGTCTTTCCTCTTACATTTAACAGGCTACCATATATGATAAAGAAATCATTAATGTTACAAGGAAGTAAAATCATTTTTTAAATAAATTAGTTTTTTGTTTTTTTTTACAAGAAAATTTATTAACACGACTAAGTTAGATTGGGAACTGTAACATAGCTGGCAGGTTTCCAAACACATGCACATAAAAATGCCTATATGCCGTTTCCTGGGAAGACCCATGATACGTGGTATTCTAAAGGACATGAAGGTGTCCCCTCTTGCCTTTTCGCAAGAAAAGTAAACATCAGGACCTCGTTAGCGAGGCGCCTGAGGGGTAGCATAACTAACATGGAAATTTACGATCAGCGAAAATTAAATTGAGGCATTTTCAAAGAAAAACTCCTTAACCCAAGCTCGGGTACAATGGTCTAGTCATTCATCAGACGTACATGCAAGGGAATGTTTAGAAAGAACCCAGTTTGATCATAATATAGTTGTCGATTTAACAGGATATATTTTAAACTTCCGTAAACTTGTGGATTGTTGTTTGTAACCCAAGCCGTGAAATTTGTGAAATAGCAAAAAGAGTATACAAAACACAAACACAATTTACTTATATCAAACTAAATCAGAATATGTCCTGACGGGCTTAAAATATACGCGCACGCGTGTGTTTGTGTGTATGAGTTCGTGTGTGTAATATTTACAAATGAAAAGACGGATGATACTGCATACTTTTTCATCAAAATGCACGGTGGATATCGGTAATTAAAAGGCTAAGGAACGGTCCATCTCGCAATTATTGGCCGGTTTGTTTAAGTCATTTATAAACCCCTCTGTGACATCTCCGGGAGGTAAAGACAGCAAACGCAACAGGGGGTGAGATCGTCCTTGTCCTACAGAGATACTCAATTCCCACAACAATGAGTCTTAATGTAAGGACAAGGATATCAATTTTTCACTTCGGGATCATATTTGACTGCACTTAGTAAGTAGAAACTAATTAGTAAACTTAATTATTTTATTAGAATTTATAACAAAACGTTTTAAAGTTTTTAGATAACTTAAACCAACAGGCAACCTTCTACATGTTTTTATCGCAATAGAAACTGAAAATATTTCATTTTCATAGAAACAGATAGCAACGATTGCCACTCAAAGAATTTTTTTCCGGATCGCTGTGATGTATGGATACAAACGGGAAATGCTAGAAGAAGAAAGTTACCAGACTCCAGAAGAAGCGAAGAAATTGTAAATTGGCCTTTCTTGTCTTAATTAGGAGTACCAACGAAAACTACAACGAATTTTAAGGAGAAAGAAAACAGACAGTGGTTTTAGGAGAAGGTCAAATTAAAAATGATTTCTAAGTACTTTCAAAAATCCTATAAAAATTGAAGACCAATTAGAGCTCTATAAGATGAAATGATACATTGGTGGGCTTACTGTGTGAACATGGTGTAATTAGGGTGACAGGGACATTTACAAAAAAAAAAAATAATTATTATTCAACTATCCTGGAACCAAACCAAATATAAGCGATGGATAAAAAAATGTATCAGTTGCCAGGATCAGTAAGAGACTACGAAGAAGCTAAAATAAATAAAACAGGAGCGATGAAACTTTCAATATATTTACGTGGCAATGGTATACCAGCGCAATAACCATCCCTCATTATTAGGCAGTAATTCCTCAATATCTCAGTCACATTTTTTTTCAACCAAAAACATTTAAATAATAAATTAGCTACTCAAAATTAAAAAAAAAAAAACTCAATATAAAAGAAACTCGAGGAATAAAACTAATTATTTTAATTTATATGTACATTTTGCGTTTGAAAACTCCACTAGCACATAGGGAAATAATTCAGAGTTGGGGCTCATCGGGGCGTTTTTAACTCATTCAGAGCATATCACGCGACAGTTGCGTCATCCGATATTTCAAGTTGCAAGTGTCACGTCTGTTCCCTGCTCAGAATGTCTCCCTATACCACACAAAGTAGACAAGTAAATGAGACCAGCAAAGAATGGGTTAATGTAGAAAGGTTTTATTAGTTTAATTGTACAATGGAATATTTTACACCTAAAAATAAATTCCCGAGAACTAATAGTTGATGTTTCACTAGGTATAGAATGTATGAAATTACTACTTCATCAAAGGCAACACTAGTCATAAGCCAGTCAGAAAAGGCTGAAGATAAATACTAGGTTCATACACAGACTACCTAACTATAATCGTAAGTAAGTTTATATTGTAGATTCTTCTGAGGTATAACAATTTTCCTCTTCGACGCAGAGGAACTCTCTTGTTTCTTCTTCACAAGTTTAACAAGAGTGACAAACGAATTATGAGTGGAAAATCATAAGACAAAAGATTAAAAGGGAATGAAAATAAGAGTGAAGGTCTAACGGAAGAGAGAGAAGGTACTGTAAGACTTGAGTTGTTGCAACAACAAGCAGAACGCTTTCCCAAGCTGCTATCTCCCTGGCTCTGAGAGCTCCTTTAGCCGAGGCTATGGTCGACAGGAAATGTAATTGCGTATCCCAGCTATGTCTAATGACCACTTCCTCCAGCTAATCCTACAAGGGGAAGTTACACTTCCTACCCACGGTCAACGAGTTAACAATAGAGCACATCTCAAACACTCCTTTCACACTTTTATTGGGACCCAGGACAATTCAAAAATATAGAGGAGACTGATAAAATACATAGCTTTCAAACACTAAAACCTCACACATGTCCAAAAAAAGTTCGTCACGCAGGGGCTGCGTAAACTAAACAGATTTCCCACGTAAAGTTTTACGGTAGAGAAATCTGCCCAATAACAAGTGTAGTAGTAAGGGAACGACCGCCAGAGCTCTCTCGGAAAGTACCGAACAGCCGACTCCTGCCGACCACACACAGAATACAAATGCAAATATCTCGGTTAATATTCAAGATACAGAATAAATGTATAGAACAATATTTATAGTAAATTTAATTTGCAATAAGATTGATTCTATACAATTTTTCCGATGCATAATAACGGAGATATTTTGAATTTTCAAAAATCCCTCCTCTAAATCCCCCCTCCCACTGGTCCGATTTCAGCCATTAACGAACTTGATCTTCCTTTTTACATAAAACGATTAAATTCCGAGTTTGGTAACGATCAAACAAAAATTGCGACCGCTAGAGCGTTAACGGTCTAATATATATATATCTGGAAAATATCCCTCTTTCCGGTAGTTAGCGAGAACATAAATATACATACATACATGCATGCGGTCTCACACTTAGTCTGTCAGATCGTTCTCAAGCGCTCAAACATTTTGAAGATATTGAAATCAAATTTCATATTTCCGCTTTTAACAAAAAATCCTTGAATCATGGAGTGCAGAATGTGACAAAGAAATTTCTCACGTACGGGGATGACTCACGATGATGTATGTCATAGGGAGTCATCCCAGCACAGATGACGTCATCTACGTATTGTAAACTCTATTTCTCCCTTTCTGAGTACCTTGTGTTAACATGACTTCAAAATTTCCATTAAATTAAAAAAAAAAAAACAGGAAAGTGTTTTTTAAAGGACGCAATTATAAAAATAAATATAACTCAGTCAATAGTCATCCTAAATAAAAAACTAGAGCCAGTGATAGAACAAAGAATCGTCATAGGCAATGAAACATAAAGAATGTAACAATTTATTTCACATACTAAAAGTGTGATTTAAAAGAATACTAGGCCTTTAGGCATTAAAGAAGACGTGATAATTTGGATTTATATTAGGTTTATGATATTGTGAGATGAGCAGGACTTAAAAAAAAAAAAAAAAAAATTCAATTAAATAGGATAATATTCGAGAAAAACGAGGAAAACATCAAGAGCAACACTTAAATTAAATTTGGAAAATATTGCACATACAATTATATTTTTCGGTCAACTTATAAGAATGCAGATACGTATCTCTATTTTCTATTAGCCCTTTCTTAACCCCAACTCTCTCCAGGTCCGATTTCAGCCATTTAAAAAACACGATTTTTATTTTAACATGAATCGGTTATCAACTTCAGGTAATGATTATACTAAATTTCCACTACTAAGACGTTCACAAACTAATATATGTTTCAGTATGAAACTAGATAGAGGACAAAATTACAATAAATCAATATGAACGAATCTCTTTTTGGTCATCTCATAGGTACAATTGAGGGATATTTTAAAAGACAACTTCAATAGCTGTATTCCCTTAAGGGAAATTTGTTGAATCCCAAAACGTAAATCAAGTTTAATTAATGTAAATTAAAAAACCCTTTTATTTAGACCTGTTTGTAATTATAGAACTACGAAACATTCTACAGGATAATAACTTAAATAATTAAGGAAGGGAATCAGATGATTAGCAAACCTTGGCTAAGGCTAAGAACAAAATCTACCGAGAGTAAGAGGATCTAGTTAAGACACGAGATGACGGCAGGGGAGGGGAGAAGGTTTTGCAAGAGGCAACAAGGTCTTTGAGTCATCAAGCTGTGAGTCATAACTAACAACCCCTATAACTCTGCATCTAATAAAAGATAGCAGGTACTGCGTGAACAAAGCAGATTTCCACGTGCTGGACTGGCACGCTGATGGTATCATCCTAAAGTGTATTTTCTATTTGTGTCGTATGGAGAAGTCTAGTGCAGCAAAAAATTATATCAGGCATGAGATGCTCAATGATACAGTGAAATTAAGCAAAAATTGCTTAAGCAGAAATCGGGATTAACTCTGAACGCAGAAAAAAAAAAATAATAACTCTCCTAATGTTCTATCTAGCGAAAACAAATGAGAATGCATAACTCCAGAACATTGAATGTTTGTTCTAAGATTGATTACTGCATTTTACGAAGTGACTCAAAATAATGGAGGTAATTAGAATTATTTATTTCACCTTCTCGGGGCCTAAACTACTTCTGGTATAATATCAGCCATTTACGAACTTTATAGTTTTACATAAAACATGCTAATATTTAAAATGTTTAAATGAAGTTCGGTAACGGTCACACAGAAATTGCGAGCGCTAAAGCGTAAACAGGTATATATGCATGTATGCGCATATAACCAATTTGAACGGTCCTCATTTTCGTAATGCTATTGATGGGATTGAATGGCATTTGAAGGAATTCCTTAAGGGAAATCTCTAAATTAATTCATGCAAATGGGAAAGAAGGAAAGTGAGTACATAGTAGACTTGATTTTCAATATATATATATATATATATATATATATATATATATATATATATATATATATATATATATAAAATTCATCAGGTAACCTTTTATTTGAACTCTTTGTATTTTCCATAAAGGAGCCATGATTCGCATATTACTCTTGTATTACTGGAACACTCTTTATTTTATATTATAGTGTGTGTGTGTGTACATAATTAATTAAAATATTTTATAATTGGAGGGAATACAAAGAGTCCAAATAAAAGGTTAACTGATTAAATACCGTCACACCTGAGTGACATTTGAAAGGAAGAGCAATATACTAAAACCTATTAGAGATGCGGAAAAGGTTCCCCATCCAATAGCGCAGAAAAGGTCAATATTTTTTATTGCTTTGCCACTGAACGGGAGTCAAGGAAACACGCTGCCACAAGGTTCTACCGAATGAAGGTGCGAGAGAACAATCCTAATCGATTATAAATAACCCCCAGCCAACCATAGATTAAAGGAAGTATAAACTTCCTCAAATAATGGGTAGTATACAACAGAAATGGTTTTCACCTCACAGACTTATCGTTATTTTAATTTATTTATTAGTTATAACTCAGGTTCTTCAAATTCATAGTTCACCCGTCTTCTAAGTACAGTTATCACATTTACATTTCTGTTCGGAAATCTGCTAAAATTACAGTAGGTAGATCAAAAGAAGAAGAAAAAACTGTAGCCATAAGTACTTTGAATACGCCTTTTCTAAGGCACAAAAAGGGCTCAGGATAGCCATGTGAGTTAAAGCATTGGCTTTAATCCTACATGGTAAACCTAGAGTCCCACCCTCGCTAGAAAAGGGGTGGTAACCTGTAGATAACCCGTTCCAATTAGCCTTAGTTGCAAAAAGTGGACGTTAATAAATAATTTAATTTAAGGCACAAAAAATGTTTATAGCCGTTTCATTTTAAAAATAGCCCCCCAGATATTCTTAACATAGCAATTCTATGGAATTGCATTAGGACGAGAAAATTGAAGTGAATGAATGAAGTGATGGGTATTATCCCATCGGGTTGACTAAAATGAACCATGACGGGTTCCATATCTGATAAGTAATTAGCCAATATTATCCAGGAATATTTTATATTTATTAACGTCCACTTTGTGCTACAATGGCTAATTGGGATGGGTTATCTATAGGTGACCAGCCTTTTCTAGCCAGAGATTTTCTTTCATGAGTTCGTCACTAAATAAATTGCTCTTTGCCCAGGCAGAAATCGAACTCGCCACTCTATGTTTACCATGTGAGAATAAAGCCAACACTTTAACTCATATGGCTAACCTGAGCCCCTATCCAGGAATATAACTCATCAATATTTAAGGTTTTAAAGAAAAATGTATTGAAAAAGGATGAGACAAGATGGACGAAGGCACCAATGATATTCACAAGGATTAGGTAAGGAAGGGGAGAGCTTAGGAACCCCTGTGACGGATTACGACATGGGAACACCTAAAGAGACAATATGGGGAGGGGGGACACAAAGGCCATTCGTGTCCAGTCTCAATGTATCTGCTGATGAAAGCATGACTACAGCTTCTTGCATATCACGTAATACCAATATCAGATCAATGAAAGGAAAATAACCCATTGCGTAACGCGATGGTTAAAACCGTCACAACTAATGAGATTTAAAATTCATTTTAATGAAATAGCTTGAGGTGACACTGATCTAATTAATGTACTGAAAAATTAATGATGAAAGCCAATTAATGTTTCTAGACATCCGTGCTTACGTATTACAAGTCAATTAGAATAAATAATAACTACAATTTTAGCTCCGTGGATGGCACGCAACAACATAAATAAATAATTCAGCTCAAGATACTTAAAAGAGTAAAATACATGGTCAAAAAATGTTAGTGTACTAACAGTATTATTCTTTTAATATGCGAACAAGATTAGTATTTAAATAAGGTGTACTATAGGGATTTACAAATTAGTACTTTCAATAATGTGTGCTATTAAAGAGAAGTCATTTTTAAGCTAGCTAATTAATTACTACTCTTAACGATCTTGCATCGAATTTTGAAGGAAACAATGTTTGTAGTTACGTAATACTGAATAATAATAAACACCATCTATGATTATCATATATACAACGCACAATGTTATAAATATTGAGAAAGGATTGATCAGGGACCGATTTAAGTTTATTTTTTGACAAAGTTCGCCCAAATCCCAATGCACGATATGAAGGCAAACTATTTTGGTCTTGAGGGGTAAAATAATGACAATGTGTATGATAAAGTTCAATGAAGTTAATCTAAAAATTAAGTTAACAATGGCGGCTATCACCTTGTAGGGCTTGGGTTGCCTTTTGCTGGAAAAAAAGTTCGATATTTTTATAATAAGGGGTTGATAACGGATTCGAGTCATCATTATAGTATATGATTTAAACAATCAAACGGGAAGGAAGTTTATTAAGTGCCCATATTGCTATGAAAGCAAAAAATAGAACTAGTAAACCAGAAAATGAGTCTGCCATAAACTAACTCGAGCAAAGCCCTCAGTGAACCACATAAAAGTTTACATTAGTACGAACTGAATATTGAGTCCATAACAGGCCTTGTCTTAGACAAAGTACCCTTGAAAACAGTCCATCTGGGAGGGAAAAAACGTTCAGAAAAACTAATCAATTAAAAAAAAGTCCGTCACGCAGGGGCTGCGTAAACTAAGCAGATTTCCAACGTGAAGTTTTACAATAGAGACACCTGCCTAATAATATCAGTAGTAGTAACCTATTCTCACGAGGACGAATAGTTAGTGAAACGGCCGCACTAGCGCTCGGCGGAAACTCCCGAACATAGCCGACCACACTCACAATACAAATGCAAATATCTCGGTTAATATTAAAGATACAGAATAAATGTATAGAACAATATTTATAGTAAATTTAATTTGCAATAAGATTGGTTCAATACAATTTTTTGATCCGACGTATGGTAACGGAGATATTTTGAATTTTCGAAAATCCCCCCCTCCCGCTGGTCCGATTTCAGCCATTAACGAACTTGATCTTAATTTTTACATAAAACGATTAAATTCCGAGTTTGGTAACGATCAAACAAAAATTGCTACCGCTAGAGCGTTAACAGACAAATATATATATATATATATATATATATATATATATATATATATATATATATATACATATATAATTTTGAACGGACTTCATTTTCGTCATCTCCTGGGTAGGATCGATGGACAATTGAAGAAATTTTTCGAAACTCGCGTCATGAGCACGATCTCAATAGCTGATTTCCCTTAAGGGAAATCTGCTAATAAAAACGAAGATAACACTTTTTTTCTATAAAATGAAGACTGCTAACAGTAGGTATACATTCGGGAATGAATGTGAGCGTTTACAGGTTATTGCTGAAGCAGAAATATATGGAATAGTTAGAATTATATTAAAGATAATGTAGTTGTGTTGATGGTGGTTTTGTTTTGTTAAAAAAAAAAAGAAGCCTAAATGAAACAATAATTTTCCATATTTTAGGAAGATGAGGTGGGCCGTGATTTGCCCCATGTATTAGCACCAATAGAAAAACTACTATTCTCCAAACAATTCTAATTTAGGCTAAACGTTCATCAAGCTAATGCCCTACGATGGGGCACAAATACTCCAGCCGACATCCCTGACCTACTATTTCAAATCTAAATACCAGTTACAAGTTGTCTTCTAGTATATACTTACTTAACAGCCATTGGATCCTTTTGCAACCTAGCTCATGGGTTAGGTCTTAATTAGTTTGTCTGTCAATTTTTTAACAAAGGAAAATGAAAAACCACTCTATTAAATACTCCTCGATGAAAGCACAAAATAGGTTTCAAGCAAATCTTTTATAGGAGTAACATAATAACAAATTAATTACAAGGGGGAAAATATATTAAACTCAAAATGGAAGGATGAATACAAACATGGCGATTTGGACAAGAACAATTTGTTTACAATACAACGATTGCCAGATTGAATTTAATATATGAGCCCCCCCCCCAAAAAAAAGGGGAGTAAAAAGAATAAATGAAATCTCACCATTTGGTTTCTTAATTAGGCTCTTCCATGATCTTACCTGAAACAAAACAAAACAAAAATTATAAACTTAATTCTTCAGACTGAAACTGTACAATATTGAGTATAAATTAGAATAGAATAATTATAGCAATTGTAAATTCAATTTAGTAAACTATAAAGACAAAAATTGGTATTTGCCCTTTTGAATCCAAAATATAAAACGTATGTAATATGTTGATAGAATGGGGTGTCCAGGGAAAAGTTATAAGGTTCCAGGATAACTATCTGTATGAACGATTTTTCAGAGTGGGGCTTTACCTAAAGCATTTCTACAAGAATGGAGTGCTTCAGGGAGGTGTGCTGAGTACAATCTTGTTCAACATAGCTGTAAATTCTGTTATAAAGTACATTTCTGCAGAAGTATCTTACTGCCTGGTTGCTGATGACCTTATCTTATTTATCACGTACGCATCATTAAGAAATGCTCAAAATATCACACAGAACGCACTTAATCCACTTCAAAAACGGTGTAACCTGTTTTAAGATCTCTCTCTCTCTCGCACGCACACACATACACCTGCAAATCTAATAGTAGTATATGCAGAACAGAAGGAGCATTTAGAAGACAAAGCCCATAACTAAAGTGTTCCTAAGTCATGCTATGTAGAGATTGGAAAACGAAGTTCATAACGTGGTGTCGGGAACCCCCGTAGGTAGTCAGTAGCAAACACCAGGACTAAAAGGGAGTACGGCAGTACTACATCAAGTGAGGGCACTTTTGAAGTAATAGCAAAACACAAAGGAGTCTTTAGCAGGGCAGTAGCAAGGGGGCTTACCAAGAAGCAAGACGAATGGTAGGTTTTGTTGAGAGTATGACGACATGAGATCAAGAGGCGCACAGATAAAACCTGTCCTTCATGGAGCTTACCTTGCCTCCCCCATGTTGATCCACTTTGCACGCTCTGTCTCACTCACCAGACAAAGACTATCCTCTCAATTAATTCAAAGGCACGAATGTGTTATAACCTCAATATAGAGAGGTTTAATAAGGCATACACTCTAGACTCTAAATACGTCTACTAACAGAAACAAGTAACACAGAATTTCAGCGGATAATAAAACGGGTTATACTTTGGAAGTATCAAACCAGCAAAAGAAATAGAAACTATTTAAATACAAGATTTATGTCACGTGTTAAATGTAAAGAGTTCCGCTAGAATGAAGGGCTTCACAAGGAAACACATAAAAACATATTCATTTTATTTCCATCGCTTTTCTTCTGCAAATAGTATAAAAACCAAATCTTTATTTCTTACAACTCGTATAAATTTAGCTTCCTTGGTTTTTTTTAGCGTTTATAATTTATAAACATTATTAATATACTGAACCAAATTTGTAATTAACATTTATATGAGTTGACTTTATAAAGGTAAGATATCCAAAATCTCGTACCAAACAATATGAGAATATGGTTATAAATTATTACAATACTTCTTTTATTTAATAAAATAAAAGTCTTCTTTTACTTAATAAAGTCAACAGGAGTCAGGAAGATGTCAACTTCGGCTGAATATGCCACAAGAACTTTCCTACCATATACCCCGATAAAAAGTGATCTGGGTTCATTGATAAACTATAAACACAAATGTATAATAAGACTGTTTGTTTTTTATTGTTCATTGAACAAGATAAAATTTTCAAATTATTTATTGAACGGTCGCGTGAGATAATTCCAATGTTTTCCCCCGTAATTCGGTTACTCAGCACTTGTTGAAAGATTTTGACAATATCGTCTTTAAGATGAAACTCAATTCTTAAGATTTGAGACCCTTTTCCGATAAATTATCTTTTAATACTGAACTGAACAAGCTAAACGATAAAGAAAATGCCCAAAGCACCACCACAATCACAAAATCTTAACCAGATCGAACATTTATTGGAGTTTAAAAACCCAAAACATAGAAGTACTTCATGTTAAAGAATTGCTTAGTAAGTGTATAAATAACTTTTTGCCTTCAAAAATTCAAATTTAAATGTTTAAAAAAATTGTATTTATTTTTCCTAACGAATAAAATTAATGGGAGACGTTGTTGCCTATCTGATGTGATATCAAGTTGTTATAATATCAAATTTTATTAAAAATTGATAAAAAATATTTTTGGTCAATTAAATAAGTGTATGAATAATACTTTAAGGCACTGTATATATTTGGCTGATTTAGATGTTGAAGGATATGTAGTAGGTTGTGGAGCACAGTTGGCTCGAAGGTAATTGACAAGATCCCCGGTAGAGAGAGGCAGCTGCAAGACTAGGTAACTCTCTCAGTACCAGTCCGCTCCGCTAGATGGCACCACTAGCCCCTCTACAAAGGTTAATCCCGTGCTCCTTAAATATATTTTGTTACGTTGTTGAAACGTTTATCAAATGAAATGAATCAATGCATCTAATAATATAATTTGACTTTCAAAGAGACTTCCTATTATTTAGGCTTCCTTATAATTATACTGTACGAATATGATCTTTAGCGTTGAATGAAACGGTTAATAAGGATTATGGTATAAAACAAATATACAAACATTTTCGAGTAGAGAAATAAAATCTTAATTAATGACATTATCATAAAACGTATTATAAATTCGTCTGTTGAAAACAATATTTAATTTATGTAATAAGATGCTTCATGATATATTCCTTTGTTATTAAAGTGCGATGACTAAAGGGACTGTTCACTGAAGATTGAAAATTTAAAAATACAAAAATCTTGGTTAACATTCAAAAAAGACAAAACTTGCCTAGAACAACTCTTGTCGTAAATACAATTAGTAACAAGATCGGTACATACGATTTTACACTCCGGCTCATAGTAACGGAGATATTTTGAATTTTCTACTCCCCCTCTAACGTAGACAAGCAAGGACTATTTAAAAAAAATATATATATGTTTTTTCTATATTTCTTAGATTAGCTAAGAAAAATATCTGATGTAAAAGCGCTTTAAAAAGAAAAAAAGAATTTTTAAAGAAATGAATAAAAATATAAAAAGAAGATAAGCCTTTAGTACATGTAGTAAAATGAATCAAGAGATGTTGGAATATAGGGTGAATTGTACGAGAAATATGAATGGATCTGCCAACACGGGGAAAAGGGTTAGTTGAAATGAATAAGAGAACAAAGGTCCCAGTTAATGAAATCCTCTTTGGAATACCGGCTGGCGCTGGGCAATATTGAACTCAAATAACTAGTACTACTCAATCCCTTCCAAGAAAAACAATATTTATAAAGCCTTTGAAACGGGCTGTTGATTTTTCCTTCCTTGTTCAAAGTAAAGGAAGTATTGTAATCGCGAAAAATGTCAGGCTTCAACGGTTATAATAGAAGTACAACGAGTCGTTTAGTGTCCATATAAAATTTTTCATAAATTAATGAATGCAAAACGATTTCCTTCTCTTAAGTCCAAAGCGATAGCAGACACAGGAAGGACATATTCATTCATCCGCTATTATTTTCCCCTTTGAACCCTGGCCAAAGTTACACTACTGCACTAAGTTAAATCATATTGCCGAACCAGTTTGTAGGAAATTATATATCCACGTACAACTAATGGCCAGAGTTATGAAAAATCACAAAAATGGATACGAACCGAAGTCATAGATGACAAAAATAAGCCCGGTTCAAATATCCCTACCTCTCACACGCTTGAGTATGTTAAAAACTATAGACGTCGTATTATGTGATCTGATAGTTAAGACTTGATTATTCAAACAATTCATGTAAAACAAAAGATCAAACTCTTTAATATGCCGAAATTGAACCAGGAAAAGTTTAAGGCGGTTTAAAAAGGGAAATAGGAAATGTTTCTATTATTTGATCGCGGTTTCCCCCCCTTACAATTTACGTTCTTTAATTTTTGCTGAGAATAACTTTTTAGTTTTCAGAATACCAACCAACACATTTCCATTTTCACCTAAAGCCATTATATCACTAAACACCCCATTCTCAGTTTTAGTTTTAAAGTCTTTGTTACGAATGATCATTACTAAAAGAGAGAATATAGATGACGTAATTTGGGTCATTTCCAGGTTTGTGAAATCTGCCTAGTCTAAGTAGGTACTTATGTCTATGTACATTTAAACATTACTTTAAAACACCCGTCCTTACTTATTTAATGGATGAAAAAAAAATTTATCGTGGTGCCGGAAGCCTCAACTACATCGGTCTTAAGAGTTATACAGAAAACCTTTTTTGCTATACCTCTTTCCGTCCCCGTGAGATAACCATCTTGAGGTTTCAAAATAATTATCATTTTAAGATACTTGTAGTACTTGTAAAGATATTGATATACGCTAATATCCCAATATACGCTTTTCTTAATAACAGCTATCTTACATTTGATATTTCCTCAGTGCGTTGATTTGGCGTGACTCATAATGTAACTTGAGGGTTTTAATTCGGTGCGACAATTTAATCAGTTCTATGTAGAAAATGCGAATAATATTACTACAACGAATACCTTCCTCCTTCTATCAGAAGCAATATTGAAAGAGTATATTGGCTGAGAATATAAATGAAATGATGAGGCAATGACTTGGAAATCCTCTTGTATAGAATGAAGAGAGGGAAGCCAATATAGCTAAGAGACGAGAGGGAAGAGCAAAAACGGGGGTGCGCACTGTAGCAACAGTCCCCTCCCACGAGAGCTATTACTCTTTCCTCCATCAATAATAATTCACTTTTACAGTCCTATATCCAATATAGAAGGGACTACCATCCAGGTAGGTAGATATGAGGGAGCAAAGCCATCCTTTCATACTATAACATCTTGGGATCAGTAGTCTCACGTCTCAAGGCCAATACATTTTCACAATAATGTTCTAGTTCAACCCTCTAAACACACAGGACATAAATCATCCTCGACTATGAGTCCTTCTTATTTACAAAAACCATAGACCATAAGACCTTGGGGTCTTTCTACGACACCAAGGTATAAGGCGGGTACCTTGTCCTTAGATACGGATTTCACAATTCAACATATCAGAGGGGCAAAGTACCTGATCTATGTGAGCACTTCAGGCATATTCCTATATATATAGAAATGAACTTCTGCGGCAAAGAGAACTTGAAATTACGACCGGTCATTAATAACTGGCACCTTCTTTTAATTATTTTTTATTTGAAGAGACAGCAAAATGTGCCAGGATAGTATATTTTAAAACAAAATAAACTGAATCTAGCAAAAGATCTAATAATCACGTGAGCAAGCCCCACAGAACTAAATGACTAAGAGCGATATATTCTATTTACACCATCGTGTTCTAATCTTAAATGTGAGCTGTCGTATTCAATAAATGCCAGCTATAATCTTTGTACTGCATGTAACACTGAAGAAAATCAATGATTATTATTGATTTATTAATATCACATTACACCAGATTACGGGAGTGCAATTGAAAGGCTTTATTTCTCAATCTTTTTCTTTAAAATTTGATGTTAGTGAAGTTCGCAGAGTTTTTATAAAAATATGTGAAAACAATCGGGTTCAAGATTCTGTTTACATTACTCGTACAATTGGTAAAAAGATTAGCTTCCCAAAACGACACTCCCCCCCCCCCCATAGAATTTCGAGTTTTACTGAATTTATGGTTTACTGTATTTTACGGAACCGTGATACCCCTCTGGCTAAGATGAAATGATAAAGGACATCAACAACCCACGGGAACAATTGCCTACATTACGCTAAAGCCAATGTACTGATGATTTGGTCAAGGGAACATTTATGACAATTGTTGCCTTTCTTCTCATACTTTGCTTTTACCATTTACTGTTTCTAATTTTTAATAACAAACTATTCCCGAATATACAGAATAAATGCAATTTAATTGTCTCCACACGCAATAAGGGAAATAATAATGTGCTTATCATAGAAATAGAATGAAAACGAAACACTTTGCATTTATTCCTTAGTTCCTTAACAATAACAAACAGTACCTCTCATTTAAATTATCGACTTATGTTCATCCTGATTCTCAGATATTACTACACATCAACATGTCAAATTTCATAAAGGTAAAAATCCGTCAAAAGTTAAGTCAGACACATAAAAAACCTTGATCACGCCTCTATATATATAATTTCAAGTAGAAATAATACATACTAATTATTATATTCCCAATTAGCCTTAGTTGCAAAAAGTGGACGTTAATAAATAAAAATTATTATATTAATATATTAATCGCGACGAGATCCTAACATTGTGTAGCTCACGGAACTCAGTACTTGAAATGAGTCCAGACATTATAATTATGCTTAACTCTATTAGAAATACGGTGGTCTTAGCAAACATTGACAAAGTTAAAATCAGGAAATAAGCATTACAGGGGATTTGCTTATTGCCAAAGTGCAATAAGTACACAAGAAAGGTTGATGTGTTAGGAAATGCAAGAAGACAATAATGACAAGAATAAGTGAGTCCTGTTTCAGTAAAAATTTTCTGTCCCTGTATACAATTTAAAATGTGAATCACAAGAAGATTTTGTCAACCAGAAAACCTGAAATAAATCAATTCTGATCATAGAGACAAAATGAGGTAAAGATAGGGAACAGCACTCCTCATATATATCTATATAATTTAATTATTATATATAGTATTTATTTAGTTACAAAGCTAATTTTAATTACGAAAAATGAATATAATTTGAAATTATTTTTGTGATTTACCACCATGTACCAGAGAGGTACATCAACGGAAGAAAAAAAAACGCCTTCAATGTACAGCTAGGCAAACCCGCAATACACCTATGTCTTCAAGAAAGAGACATGAGTATTTGAAAGGAGCACAATCCCGGTAGGTATGATTCTTTGTTTGCTTTACTCATCAGTGTAAAAGCAGTAGGGCGAAGAAATATATAAAGGTTACCACCTATTGTGAGCAGTACATCAATAAAGAAAATCATTTCAACACTCCAAATAATAAGAATTTTTTTATACTTGTACTGACATGTTTCATTTTTTTATCAAGTTGTTATGATTTTTAATATAAAACAGATACGAGTTCCTTGAAGTATTTGATAGGAAAAATGGTACCTATTTTTCTTAGTGTACACGCTCAACCTAGCAGTTGCTACCGTGAAAGAATTCCTCATTTTCACATAAAGAATCATGTGAGAACAAGAAACATATAGATTACTCGGTTTCATGCTGCCTTTTGCATAAGACTATCCAACAAGATAGGAATAAGAAACAGTGGAGGGCTCTCATCAATGAATCTATAGGGTTGCCTTACTGACAATGGATTCAGACCTGGTTATTCTAGTAACACCATGATATATGATACAATACTCTCCACTAAAACTGTTTACTACTTATATTTCCTAATGGAACCATTAGAATTAGTTTCGTCCAAATTTCTAGTAAGGTCTAAATTTGTATTTCCTGAAAACATTCATACCACGTTTTTCATTACAAACGTATTACATGTACATTTAAAACGTTCTTAACCTGAAATTTTTCTTAATGTTAGTACTTTCAATAATGTTTAATAAATAGTCTCTATTTTACACTAGTGATCAATGATAATAAATAGACTATGTAATGCATTATCACCTGTTAATTATAGTAAATAGTGTAAAGTACGAGTAGATATAATGGAATACTTAAGTCACCACTACTAACAATGCATGTTTCAAATTTTAAGAGCTAACTATAATATATACATAATAAGATCAATGGCATAAGTAATCGAAATAAGACTGATGCAAAAAAATCACTATAGAAAATGTTAAAAGTTAGAAATATGAGTACTATTTTCGAACGGGAAACTATTTTTACGCTTAAAGTCAATAAGACTGGATTCTTTATGAGAGCTTTAGTTAGAAATTCTCAATTGAGGTTATGATCGAAGGGATTGGAGAAGATTACACCTACCTGACCTAAAGGTTTGAGAAAGAGAGGCAGAACTGGTCTCATGACTACCAGGAAAACAATTGGCCAAACAAGTAAAAACATACTAAGCAGATAAAAAAAATAGATACTAAGTAAAAAAAAAAACTAAGCAGACTTCCCACTTGCTGGTACACTGATGTTACCATTTGAATTAAGAGTTTCTATTTTTCTATTTTTATTACGATGTCGAAACATAAAATTTAAGTTGGCCATTAGAGTCGGAGTGCGGGTCGACAGAATGAAAACAACATATACAAATAATTCAAATACAAATAAGATTTTGCCTTCACTAAACCCAGACTTTTAGTCATCGCACTTTAAAAATAAAAAATATATCATGAAACATCTTATTTCAAGCATAAATAACCAAATATTATTTTCAATGGACCTTTATTATATGAGATACATGCAAGTATTTAGTGCGATTACGTCATTAATTAAGATTTTACTAACTGCCCACTTTTACTCATGGGATTTTTTTTTTGTAACTGTTCAATAAATCAATTTAATTTGATATGCTACTCCGCTGATGGAATTACAAGAATTATAATTATAAAAAGGCCAAGTTATGTTCTGCAGAGATTAATTCGGTAGTTAAAGAAGTTTTTAAAAGTTTGAAGGGGGCGAAGAAAATAACAATTTTCATTTTTTAAATAGTATATTCTGAACAGTAACAATCATTTTTGATATATGTCTAAAATAATTATTAATTCATATTGTGTGCCTGCCAATTGATGGACCTTCAGCTGTAACAAACCTCCTGCTTTAAGGAGCAGGAACTATGAGATTTTTCTCGTTCTTGGATATATTTTCAATGATGGCTTATTTTGCAACATTTCATTGGACTAACTACTCTTATCAAGTATTTATTCGACTTGGAAAAGAATATAAAATACGAATTAGTTGAGTATAATAGAAAAATGCAGTACGTAATATCACAAGTTTGGTTGCTAGAGGGGTTCTTGTAAATCTGAAGAAATATCTTTCTGCTTATATCCTTGTATAATGATTACTCATTTCGAAAATTGAATATTGTAGTGATGGAAATCTGGTAAACTTAAATTTGTTTACGCTTTAGTTGTCTATAAATTGATATATGAGTGTGTAGGATATATATATATATATATATAAACTTATTATTTTTAAAAGATGTGGATAGTTCGTGCATTATTCTAAAATGGTTACTACATGCTGAATGAATCTTCCTCTTCATTTCTCTCCCTCTTCTTCACTTTTCATTCATAAAATCGTTTGACCTTCGAAGGCTCTGTCGGGTTTAAGGTTTTTAGGTTGTTAATCACTCGACTCATTGACCCCTTAATATTGAAATACTTTGTTAAGAAAAGTTTTCGGTCTAATAGGTAATAAGGAAGCCAAACACATATTTTGCTTTCCTATTATCTGTAACAATGTTATTTTTGTAGTATTAGCATTATATAAAATATTCCTAACTTTGAACTCCAATCGTTTTTGAACCTTTGCGGTTTGGCATAAATGAGGAATGTTTGTATCCCTTTTTTATTCTTTTAAATTAGAATTAGAGCTCCATGTGTAATTTGAATGCATATTTTTCAATTTAGTATTCATTAATTTTTTGAAGAGGCCCAGAGTGGTAAGTTAAAGCGTTGGTCTTAATACGCTTCAAACCAGAAATCGTGTGTTTGAATCCCACCTAAACAATATGAATTTATGTGGTTAATTGATTTAATTTATCGCTAAATAAACTTTTAGTCCCGCATTTTGGCTAGAGATAACCTGATGCAATGAGCTATGAGTTGTATTTGCATAAAGTGGGCCTTCTCCCCCTCCCCCCCCCACCATCGCTCGATTTCAGCCGTTCACGAACTTGATCTTTATTTTTACGTAAAACGTTTAAATATTGAGCTTCGTAACGATCAAACAAACCTTCCGAGCGCTAGACCGTTAACAGGTATGTGAATATATATACCATTTTCGTCATCTCCTGGGAAGGATCTATGGATATTTGAGGAAATTCTTGGAAAATCGCGTCATGAGTACAACCTCCATAGATGATTTTCCGTAAGAAAAATAAACCGTAGCTGCTCCTTCTAAATGGATTGTAATAACCTCCAGTAGTCAATATATAAGCGTTTACTTTATTGTTTAATCGAATGTATAAAAAGGCTCCAATCGAAATCAACAGGAGTATTTCCAAACAGATATTTATCGTAAATCTAGACTATTGTACGAGAGACTTTTCGGAATGTGGTCTAAAACATAATTATTTAAATATCAATTAATAACAAAAACACAACTCTTCCGCACGGGGAGAACTTCAGGAATATTAGTGTAGAAGATAAAAGCTCCTCAATAAGAACAAAAGACCAAATTTAAAGAAAGATGAAAAGAGGTTTTGACCGGTAGATTGTCCCGATAACAGTGAAGTTATGAAGGATAGGGAGAGGAGAGTGCAGAATTGGTTGGAGCATCAGGTGTTGGGAGAATCAGAAGCAGTGCCGAGCTGATTTATCTGCTAAGCAAACCTATGTTCTTTGGTGTTTTGAAAGAAAAGATAATACAGTCACTAGGGCAACTTGAATATTTGTAACAAAGAGGCATTTCCAATTACAGATAGCGAATCGTGGATACTAGACAAAAGTTTATCAGTAAGTATATAATTATTTAAGAACAACTAATTTAAAAAGATATGTCTTATTTATTTTTATCTTCAATGTGATGTTTAAATTTTAAACGTTGTGTTTCAGTTCACTGTAAAACATTACATTCGTTAGATGACGCAAAGAATTAGGAAAATTCGTTGCTTTCCATTTTGGATCAAGCATAACATGCAATGGTCAAATTCAGTTTTCTGTCAACTCCTCCCTCTCAAAAAAAAAAACTACCCAGAATTCGTGTATGTACATTGAATCACGCAGATACAGCTACACTTACTTAAATGACGTTCGGTATTTAGTAAGAACGAGAAAAATGTTCAGTGTTTCAGTAATGAGGACTGAAACTCGTGTTATCATTAGCATGAACAGAATGGGAATATACGGAATATTGTCATAACGTATGAACATTAATACATATTAGCAACACTTGATTTATGCAGCGTATTTAGCAAAATAATTGTACTACAATACCAGTAATTACAAAATCCTTTTATATTGTACACCAGGGGAGTTCACATTCGTGTCAAAATATGTGAATAATATATTAGGGCTATCGAGAAAATTCGCTTTTCATTATAAATTTCGCCACTCGATGTTTTAAAAACTTCAAGTACTAATTGTCAAGCATCACAGGACGTCCAAAAGTAATAAATTATGATGCTATTGGTTGGTTAGTTCATCTTTAGTTGGGGTTCCAATTAAACTTAAAACTTAATCAACATTCAATTAACTCCACCACCATTAAGTCTTATAGAAGGACAGTAATTTGTATCACACTTTTAACTTAATATATCAACGTGTCTGTAGGTAAACTGGTTATCAAATTATTACCATTATCCATAAAGATGGTAGAAGGAAAATAAAGTTTTGAAATCACAATTTTGATGTAAGATCTTCGGATTATTTTAAGCAACAGATTTTAAAAGTATGACGAAAAGTACTAATATTGAATTAACGTACATTTTATCATCCTGTCAGTTAATTTTGTTTTTATAAAAGCATGATCGAGACTGGTATTTACAGGCTGTGACTGTACAGGGTTTAATAATTACTGGGAAAAGCCATTTAGAAATCAAATCAGCCAAACCTGAGAGTGGCTGATATCAACTTTTTTTTTATACAGAAAACAGGAAGTTCAAAAGGATGGTGAATCATTTCATCAGTTGATAAAATAAATATGGGTGGAAATGACATTTTAGCAGTTTTGTGAGATGTACAATTATTCAAGGAATGAGAAGTATAATTTATACTGATGGTAAAATAGCTCTAGGAATATCGATAATTTTGTTTGTTGCGTACGTGGCACGAAGAATGTAAGTACTCAGCTAAAATGAATATATTTTTATACATCTAAACCCTATTTGTTGTTCGTATTCATGCCTTATAAATTGAGTATTTTATAATAAGTTTCGTATACATCTTGTAAAAAATAAATAAATAAATAAGTAAATACATTTTTATTTGATGATGTGTGTTTTTGAAATGGATGCCTTAATGGTAATTACATTTTTGGAGTGGAGTGGCTATAGTTGTTGGGTGCTAATTGATGAAGAAGGAGAAGTGAGAGGAGATAAGTGATAAGAGGTTGATTTAAGGAATGGAGGAAGGGTGTGGGGAGAAGAGGACTCCGCCCAGAGAGGTAGATAATAGCGGGTAGCCAAAGAACCTCCATGGTAATAGAGCCAAGAGGAGAGCTTAGAGTAATACTGCTATAAGTACTCACAGCTATCGAGAGCCTAACTGGGAGGTAGGGGTCCCGTCTCTTCCCTGTAGCTACATCACAACAGAGCCTCCAACAGCTCCCGCTCCTTCCCTCTCTGCTCCGAGATCAATACTATACTCAACCTCCTCCCCTCCATGTCCGCTCCTCCCACCCTCACTTCCCACCCCCGCTAAGGCTAATTCAACCCAAAATTTCACCCGAATTATAATACAGCCACTACAAAATCGGCACAGGGAGAAACGTAATTATTTAAAACTTTCTCAGGGGGATAATACAGGTGGTATAACCGCCAAAAAATATTTTCCTCCTAAAGAAGTGGAGATTAGCTACAGGTATCCGGATTCTTGAGCCACCCCACCTTTCCAACATCAATGCCATAGAAAAAGAGAAACTTTCCCAATTTATCTTAAAGATTAACTTGTGTAGAACCAGCAAATCACGAACTTTATATGCCCAGATATTATAGCTAATAATAAATAGAAAAAAATTACTTCAACCAGTAATGTCTTTCAGAGACTAACAGGGGAAAAAACATGACATACGAAAATAAGAAGATTGATGGAAATAACTGAAATCCAATACCCTTTCCCAACAATAAAAGTCTGTCACTTATTTGCATTTATCTCAAAATGTAAAACTTCAATGATGTAAAAAAAAATGATTTATAATATAACAGCGTTTTGTTAATGTGACATGAGTAGTAGTGGGGGTTTACTAATAATCGAAAACTAAAATATGGAAATATCTCGGTTAGTATTCCATTTAGAGAAAACATGTATATAACAAAAATTATATTTGCAAGAAGATCATAGACATATATATAGTTTGTCATCTCCTGGGTAGGATCGATGGACATTTGAGGAAATGTTTCGAAAATCACGTCATGAGTACGACCTCAATAGCTGATTTCCCTCAGGGGAAATCTGCTAAAATGTAACCCAAGGTAAAATGTAAAATGCTGCGGCAGTTATTATTATAATATTATTATCATTATTAGACATTAGGTCTGTGTGTATAATAAATACAAAGTGGCATTTCAGACGTACTAAGTAATTAAATGTAAAGAACAGATATCCTCACATAAACATAAAAAATATATTTCCTATGGAAATTGTCGCATTTATACGATTAAACCGTCAACGTGTTGGAATTCGAAACATGAAATAAAATTAAGATTCTTTTTAAGTTAAATGGAATAAATGCACAAAACACATGTAAAAACAAGAATAGAATAAAAGTCCGTCACGCAGGGGTTGCGTTAACTAAGCAGATTTCCGACGTGCGCCACGTATTTGCATTTATCTCAAAACTTAAAGGTTCAATGAGAACAATATTTGGTATTTAAGCTCTAAATAAAGTGCTTCATAACATAATAGAATATTGAAAATATGATATGAGTAGGAGTGGGGCTTTACTGAAGACCGAAAACTAAAAAATGCAAATATCTCAGTTAATAATCAAGATAGTGAAAAAATGTACATAGCAACATTTATAGAACATTACATTTGCAATAAGATTGGTTCTATACAATTTTTCGATCCGACGCATAATAACGGAGATATTAAGAATTTTAGAAATTCTCCCCCTCTAACCCCCCCCCTCCCCCTTGACCGATTTTAGCCATTAACGAACTTGATCTTTCTTTTTACATAAAACGATTATATATCAAGTTTGGTAACGATAAGACAAAAATTGCGGCCGCTAGAGCGGTAACAGACTAATATATATAAATATATATATATATATATATATATACACAGTTTTGAACGGACCTCATTTTCGTCATCTACTAGGTAGGATCGATGGACATTTGAAGAAAAATTTCGAAAATTCCTTCATGAGTACAACCTCAATAGCTGATTTCCCTTAAGGGAAATCTGCTAAAATGTAAAATGGGCAATCACAGTCCATTTTTCCTTTGGTTAGAATATGAACGATTATTGAAATTCTAGCGATCACAAAAAAAGACAGTATTTGAGGAAAGTTTTTACTGATTATTTATTACTTGAAAGCCAAATGTAAATGAAGGCCAACTTGGAAAGTGGTAATCTTGATATTTTTCGAATCTGAAATTGCAATAATTAGAGTTTAGAATGGTTAAAACTGATGAGTTGTTGCTGGTTTATATCTCCTGAAGAGATGCTCGTACGGCTAGAAACATGAAAGCTGAATATGAATAAACCCAATTTTATTATTTGTTAACGTCAATTATTAATATTCTCAGTAAGGTAATTTATTAGCATTTGAATGTCATTATTTGAAAACAAATTATATCTTTAGTAGCTTCTTTAATAACCACAGTAGTGTTCAGGATGAAAAAGCCAGTCTAAGACTGAAGAAGGCAAAACACGGTTTAACTTTTTTTATTTCGACTTTGGTAACACATTCACGGACGCTAACGTTTGTGGGTCCCATCTAGTGAACCAGCGTAGGAAAGGTTTGTCGCGCAGGGGCCAACATGGACTTCGTAGATTTCGCAAGTTCTGATATGATATATAAATGGAAATATATTAAATTCTATTCTTTATTTCCCCCTTAGTTAAACCTGTTATAACAACTATTAAAATAGCAGGACTTTAAATTTATTTCTATAACATTTTTCAATTTTAAAAAAATCGTAAAATCCTTCCTATTATAATATTAAAACATTCAAAAACATGAATCTGTCATATAAAATGTGATGATCGGCAGTGGGATTGATAATTAGTTTTAAAACGCCTTTCGGACATGGTTAAAGATTTTTAGTGCTGACGTCAAATAGGGAGCGCCAGGCCTGTTATTTATATTTTTAAATTAGAATTAGTGGAATAGGAATTCGTAAGTTAGGCCCGGGCATTAATAACTCTATATTTGATATTGTTGCCAAAAGAAAACCTCAGAGTGAACCCAACCCTCGAGTCGAACCTATACGACTTTAAACTGATAAATTGTAATAACCCTATTAATACATAAAAATAGATAAGAATAGTTACTTTTCTTAAATTTCTATAATCTACCTATGGATATAACTGCATTGGAATTGGAAAGAAAATTAAAATGTTAGGCTAAAGAAAACAACATTACACAACTTGGCTAACTGCCACTTCCGACTCGTGCCTTTTGCCACTTTATACTCAACCACAAATACAATCTATAATTAAAAATATTCCTATTAGTTAGAATTCGAAAGGAAAGTGATAAAATGATCGTAAATGCTAAACAGGCTATAAATTGGCTAAACTGCTTTTTAGTCAGAAATTAAACGAAGGTATAAACTATTAACAAGAAATGCATAGCATTCCTCCGCATTTATCACTTCTAATCGACTTGTTGTTTATTAAAATATTTCAATTATATATTATGTAACGTTTGAACCTCATATTCCTTATTAACAGCATCCTGTTCTTGTCTTCAGGTGGTCGATGTGATCAGCTGTTATGTATTTGTCCTGTTCTATCTTCTTCGTTTCAACTAATATTGCACTGTGTTTACATTTCGACTACATACAATTTTGAGGAAATAAATTATGGAGATAATATATATATATATATATATATATATATATATATATATATATATATATATATATAGAAGAAATTACGTAGAAGCATGAACAGTATGGCTTCATTATCAGGTGCACACATGCCCTCTTAGACAAGGAAGTGAAATAAACTGGGAATGGACACAAGACAGAAGTTTCTAAAGGGGTCAGGTTACCCAAGTGAGTTAACGCGGTCTTAACACGCTTGGTTAATGTACAGTCGTGGCTTCAATTCCGGTCTGAGCAATCAATAGGGATTCATTTAGTGAATAACCCGACAAATAAAACCCTTAGGTTGGCTAGAAAAGAGTGAAAACCCATGGCCATTAGCCATAGTAGCATAAAGTGGACTTTAATAATTATCCACAAGAAGCTTCTATTAAGGTGTCTTTTGGGCGTGAGTTGTAGTGTCACCTATAAATACTTGGGGTCTTGAAGAGGGACAAGGTTCTAGCCGACGAATCTACACGTGGGCAAGCCATAAATAGCTCATCTCTCGTCATAAACTCAAAGGGTTTCTATTGCACAGCTTCAAGTTCTCAAATACATTATTTATTTTTTTTAGATAGCTCTAAAATCTATATTTCTTTCGCAAGGAAGGTTTGGCAAATATAGAGCTCTGTGTTCAATTCTCACGACATTAGGAATTCAGTTTGTGATGAACACACTATATAAAATCCTTAGACCCCGACGGTCAATAATCTATCCCAAATATCCAGTGTAGCTTAGTGGACATAAGAACACACAAAAGTTAACTTAGTAATACAGTGTATATCCATTCAATTATCAGTTCAGTTATTGAAAACCTAAAGCCTTTTATTTTTATTTTATTTTAAAGTCCAAAACATTGCAGGTAATGCTAATAAGAGCGTGCGGCATATCTCCTAACCAAAAAACGTATCTAGCCAGCGTGAGACAAGGTATTTTATTCAGTGAAAAAGTTCCATTCTAATGTAATCCAGAAAAAACATCTCCCTCATCCATAGAATGCATGTACCGAAATCGTGGTACATCATAATGTACATAAAAAAGGCGAAGAAGACTGATGGATTACTTAGGAAAAGAATTCTGCTTAACCGGACGCCGATTGTTCATTGCAGACTTGAAATATTAGAGGTTGTTCACGCAGGAGCTCTTTCAACTAATACCATTTTTTTCACATACCGATGTAAAAATTTAGCTAAACATGATGTGATTCAGTAGCTGCAATTGGAACTCGCATAAATAGAAGTGCTGTATGGAGGAGGTTAACTAGAAGCTGAAAACGTAAATATACAATTAATGTAGTTCATATTTGTACTAGAGAATAAAGTATTAGTAGGGTACAGTTTCATCTGCACGATTGCTTAATTAACAATTTTCAATCGGACATAAAATAACAAGATTTTTATGGAGTCCTATTATATCCAGCTTCTAGACCACTATGATTCGGATATTAATACACATGCTCTTTAGCATTATATAAAATGATGAATAACGACAAAGAACAATTTTATAATAATAGAGGCCCCTAGAATGCAACGTAATAAGATTTACATTGTTTACGTCGTAAACTCATCCACGTTTCTCACATCGTTACGCTCCGATAAAAACAATAGTTGTCATTTTCCTAAATACAATGTATCGCGATAAATGAGTTCATTGTTAGAGGGGAATGAGGAGCAGAGCAGATTTATTTTCAACTCACAAGGAAAAAAAAAGCTCCGTTAGATTTTAGGTTAGAGAAAATCGTGCAAAATAATAATTGTAGGGGTCACATTAAAAATACGATTGTCAATGTAACATTTTTCAACAAATGCATAGGATCGGAGATATCTAGGATTATGAATTGTAACTTATGTTTAAATCTGTCAAGGAAAACGTGAAGAAAGCGGCAAAAAGTGCAGAAAGCGTCCGATTAAATGCAATAACACAATCGTCATCTAAAAAATAAAGTAATGCCAGAAAACGCTGGTCCATTTTATTAATAGAGAAGGAAAAAATGAGATAATAATGGACGTCATCCATACATATACAAGATACAGAAAGTTACTAAAACTCTAATAAACCATGAGATTAGAAAATCGTGCAATTTCATTTATTAGTCATAATAACAAAGCAATTACCTCATTAAAGGAATTACGGGTAATACGAAACGCTCAGAACTGAACAAACAACTCAGACCCTGGTTTTATTCCACTTCTAAACGGAATATAGTCCAAAATAGATACTGAACCAGCACCCAGTATAATGCGTTTTAATTAGCAGAAATAGGGGAAAAAAGAAAAAAAAAACCACAGGACTTAGTATATTTCCCTAGTGCAAATTACAATAGTTTGCTAATTACAATGTAATACCAATAATTATACATTAATGTGAATAATTACGGTATTCTAGCATTATAGAAGAAATAATGTAGATTTAATAATATAGAATGTGTAATGTGGTGTCCAGAGGGGTTGTAAGGTAGGTGAAAAACAGAATCTTAACTATCTTCGTTCCTATGAATATGGTCATAAAGCATTTAACGCGTAGGTTCTTTTTTAAAATAGTAATTTTATACAAAGAAATGTTTATTTTCTTTTTTTCAAAATAGGTAACGATAAATGAGCTATATTATATTTTTGTCTATCTCTAAACTAACAACCACTGCTTAGACCAATTTTTCAGGCTACTTAACTTCGTTCTACATTTTTTAAATTTATATTTTATTATGTTTTAATTATTATTTTGATTAAAAAGTAAATAATACAATTTGACTTTCAAGGATAATGAGCATTCCGTTCGAAATTACTATTTTAACGGACAAAAATACAACTTTATTAAAACACACCCTACTTATTTATTTAAGAAGAATTGAAAAGGGAAATCAAACAGTGGTAGTGACAATTGTACAAATCATTAAGGTGCAAAACATATTCTAGCATTAAATGTGACGATAAACTATTTCGTTTTGCAAAGCCTACTTAAGCTAAGGAGGTTTCCCAGATCCTTAGATAATACAGATAATGTCAGTCATTTGATATTCTATTATCCATTTTTCTTTTAGAAATAACCCGATGTTAGCAAGACTTTAAGTTAGGCCTGATATATTTGATGATATTAGCATAGGAATTAGAGAGAAACACTTGTAATCTAATTGAAGCACAATGAACTATCACCCAGGTTAGCAATATGAGTTAAAGCGTTGGGTTTAATTTCTCATAGATAACCTTGAGTAGCGAGTTGGATTCCCGCCTGGGCAATAGGAATTTATTTAGTGATGGATTCAAAAATAAAAATCGTAGTCCCACCCTGGTTAGAAATGGGTGGTAACCTGTAGAAAACCCCCCCCAATTAGCCATAGTAGCCAAAAAGTGAACCGTAATAAATCATTTTTTTTTTACATTAGTACCAACATCAAACACCAAATGTTTCAATAAAAAACATGTTTACGAGTTTATTCTTCACTAGCGATCGCGAGAGCACTCGAGGGTAGGAGAGAGAGAGAGAGAGGGGAGAGAGAGAGAGAGAGAGAGAGAGAGAGAGAGAGAGAGAGAGAGAGAGAGAGAGAGAGAGAGAGGGGAGAGAGAGAGAGAGAGAGAGAGAGAGAGAGAGAGAGAGAGAGCGAGAGAGAGACATATACCAATGAAGGTATTCCTGTCATTTGATTGAAGAGGAACAATTCAATTCTGCATGAATTAGAAATAAGTCCAAATTAAAGCCAAATCCCCGAAGGCTGAAGAGATCTCTACAGGGTTAAACTTAAAACAACTAGCCCAATAGCCTGCTACTCCTACATAAATAACAGTTCTCAAACGAACGCTTTCATTCCTAACCCACGAATAATTAATAAACTTACCTATTCTCTGAACTAATTAACTCCTACAATAGCTTTTAGCTCCATTTAACTTACGAAATACTCCAATAACAGAGTAAGTACGTGAGGTTAAACAAGGAAAATACTATACTTTAATTAAAACTAAGTGGATATGGGTGAACACCTATTGAAGATCTCGTAAAATCGAAAGATGTGTAAATTCGAGATTTTTGTCAATGCAACAATCTCAATAGTGAACTTAATGCAGTAGATTTCCCAATCTTTGTTCTGTTAGAACTCTAAAAATCTACATGGGGATCTTACTAAAAAAAAATCAGATTTACCATTAAAAACTATCACGAGATTGACCATCCGGAGGTTTAGAGAGGAGGGTACTTTCATTTTTTCGCTAACTCGAATGTGAGCTGTTCACGTCCCCCCCCCCCCTAAGGCTCCCGATCGACGTTTAAATTAAGCATCTTAGTGCCTAACGTAAACTTCAAGTGGTGTTTTACATAGGCTTCATTTAGGGAGAAATAGAAAATCAATTTTGAGATGACGTTATCGCTAAGCATTTATTAAGTCTGATATCTGCTTAGTTTGTACAGCACCAGCGTGAGGGTTTAATCGTTTATAATAACTTAATATAAATCATCTACAGTTACGTAAATGAATTTTAGTTTTTAATCTGATAATACTTGGCAAAAGTCAACTCAATTACTCTTCCTAAAAAGGATAAATAGAGCTAATTCAGGATTTATTTGAAGCTGCCCTGTGCCAAAAGTTTTTTTAATCAGTTCCTAAACGTAAAAATAAAACTTTTCAATCCTATTTAAAGACTTCATTTAGACCTCCATTCATAATAAACTAAAGGACTAATTAAAACAGCGAAGTGTGATATTTAAATAACTTTCAATAGAAATGCATGTAGTTGCTGATGATTGATGGATCTAGCGGTGAATGATTAGTCGCAATCACTTTTCAGAAGAATGATAGCATACAAAAATAAATAAAAACCTAAGAACTTAACACTCCAGAAAGCAAAAATGTGAACGAACACACATTAAACACCACAGCAGAACAAAGAAAGGCTTCTTTTCTTTTCTGAAATGGAATTGGAATTCAATGTGATAATCATGGTAAATAATTCCGTATTATTTATAGACTAAATTCAATTTCTACTAGTTCTCAGCATAGTAAAATCGAATGAACCCAAAGTAGTTTTCGAAGTAACTTTCCCGAAATGTATTTTATTATTTAAGCCTGTGAATATGGCCCTTAACGAAGTTGCAATTGCTGTCTGTGAGTTCATCAAAGGATCACGTAATAAAAGCTCTAAACAACCTATTACGTTGATAACTAAGAGCTGAGTCAAAGGTAATCCAACTGCGATAACCACAGGGCAAACTGAGGAATAACATCATTAAACTAATACAAAGAAATGGGGGACGCAGACTTGTTGCTAAGAAAGAGCAGAGAATATTATTTTTGTATAACAGTACAAGAAAGGTATAGTGAATTAGAAAGGTAGAGTAATTGAAAACAAATAACCAGGAGCAGCGTTGAAATAAGTGGTAAGTGACAAGAGGACTAAATAGGTTGGATTCCTAGAAGAGAGAGAGAGGGTATGGCTCCCCCAATGCACAGTTCACTAACTACACACTAACTAGCTAATTCCCTACACCAACAAACATGGCGCACACCCTCTCGCTCCAGTAAACAGCCTCCCATACAAGCTTTGTCCTGTCTTTAAATTGGCCTTCAGGGCATAAACACATTTCAAATTGTCAAAAACTACAATAATGACTGTATTTGGGGTAAATTGAAATTCATTTCATCACTAGCATACAGATATGATTATGAATAATCCGTGCAAAACATTTCAACTGAACAATAAAAAAAGCCCGTCACGCAGGGGCTGCGTAAACTAAGCAGATTTCCCACGTGAAGTTTTACAATAGAGAAATTTCACGAGAGCCGAGCAGTTAAGGAAACGGCCGAACTAGCTTTTGGCGGGAGTCACTCGTCCAGATTTAATAAAAATGCAAATATCTCGGTTAATATTCAAGATAGAGAATAAATGTATATAACAATATTTATAGTAAATTTAATGTGCAATAAAATTGATTCTGTACAATTTTTCGATCCAACGTATAGTAACGAAGATATTTCGAATTTTCGAAAATCCTCCCTTTTTAACTCCCCCTCCCACTGGTCCGATTTCAGCCGTTAACGAACTTAATCTTTCTTTTTACATAAAATGACTAGATATCGAGTTTGGTAACGATCAAACAAAAATTGCGACCGCTAGAGCGGTAACAGACAAATATATAGATAGATATATATATATATATATATATATATATATATACAGTTTTGAACGGACCTCATTTTCGTCATCTACTAGGTAGGATCGATGGACATTTGATGAAAAATGTCGAAAATTCCGTCATGAGTACAACCTCAATAGCTGATTTTCCTTAAGGAAAATCTGCTAATATTTCTTAATGAATAATGTGAGATGGACAACTTAAGCATGTGTATTAAGAGGTTAACACTCTTCTTGGATAACTTTGAGATTCAAGTTCATTTCCCGCATGGCCAAAAGACTAAGGACGTCTTCCTTCACACATTAAAATCCCTAGGAGCTACTACTAGCCTAGCTGGTAACTTGTAGATAACCCCTCCCCGTTCGTATCAATTGAATAAAATATAGTTAATTTTTAATTAAAAATAATAAAATGTGAAATGTATTTGTATTTTGGGAAGAGGGGAAAGAGGGGAGGAGTACTAATGCATTATTAATGGATTATTTACAAAATAATCCATGCTGGAACGACATATAGATGATTTCAACACAATATATGTCCAACTAAACAAGGAATCCTATATATACCAAAAGCACATAATATGGAGAGAAGTAATAATTTATTGTAAACATTGTACTACCCAAGACTGGAAATGAAAAAAATACAAATTATTTTTTGCTTCGACATAAGTTCAACCCACGTTGAACGGGTGAAGTAATAGGCTACGCAGAAACATGTTGTACGGTAGATTAAGAGTAGCGAAGGAGTAGGACACAGGCTAAAGGGGCTTTATGACGAAGAAGGACGTGCGGAGGCTTAGGGGACTGAAATTAGAACCCAACTACAGAACGCACGAATTTTTTTAAGGTGGTCTCAAAGGTCTTGGTCCTCTATAGACTGTAAAACCTTGTATTTAGCACGAATTCCACATAACGCAGCTCATGCATCATGAGAACAGAAAAAAGGAAAATCATGGGAGTAAATACGGGGGAAAATAAATACCTTTGCTTATGTTTGAAATACAAAAACATGTATAGTTCACAAATTGTATGAAACTACTTTTAATTAGGTAATACATAATCGATGTATCTCATTATAAGGAAACATTTAAGAAATAATACTTTTCGCCAACTCTACTACCACTCGTGAGTGACCTATACCGCTAAATGTGCTAAAATGTAATCTCAGAGAAAGGTAAATAAAAAAATGACTAGTTAGTGGTTTTCCAGGGACGAGTTATGCAAAACTTGTGAGGCCACAATTAATGTTCAAATTAGCTGCTAAGGCCTTGGTACAAATAGTCTTAAGGTAACTGGCCTCCAAAAACTATCATCACAACTACATCGATGCTACTTACTTTATGATTTAGGGTTGAGTTAAGTTTCCTTCAGGATAAACAACAGATTGGTATATAAAGCCAAGAGAGGAGCAACAAGATGCAACTTGTAACATGTCAGCTTAATTACCGGCTCTGTGTCTATATCTAACAGCCTTATCTTAATACTTCCTTACTAAGATACCAAAAGACCTCCGAATTATCATTTCTAAAGCATGTTACAACTAAAAAAAAAAAGTTATTTTTGCAAAAGAAATGCAGGAGTATATTTAACAATATTTCAAAAATATTTAATGTTTTTACTAAATTAAATTATACTTATTTTTTTCAATAAAATGAAAACACTAAATATAGAAATAAAAAGTGTTAGTACATAGTTTTCCAGATATACCCTATTCAACTTTAATAACTGCTTTCACAAAGATCTTGATGCTTAGGAGGTTAGTTTGAGAGGGTGGTTAAGAGGGAGATGTTTATGCTAGGCTGTTGCTCCAGCTGAAAGCATATGTGAAGGGACCAACTAGAAGTCGATGAAATCCGAAATTATTGTCTAATTAACAACTTATCTCACAATTCAGATCAGGTACGACATTACACTATTATACCAATAAAAAGGAGTGAAGGATTTCACATCAAGAGTAATAAAACAATTTTCCATTCTTCCATGTAAATTGTGTTCAACCCTTAATCTTAATTCTTATGATCTTCAGAGTTTCAGATGTAAAATTTGGTTACGATTTTTAAAATTTTCATATTTAAAAGCTTTGATGATGGTGATAAAAACTGCCCAAAGTTGCCAGGGATTAAATAAAACTGGTGTGAAGGAAACGATTATTCTATCAACATTCGTAGAGAATGATTATGTTCAAAATGACCTTCATAAACCATAAAAATAATATGATTTAAAAGAGCTAGCAGAAGAATAAAATTATATTTTATAAATCTAAGATTCTTCTACATAAATCGTACTTTTTATTCCCAAAGAATCTAATTGTTCCCAACGATATTGCCTGCAGGTATAAAATAACTATATTGATCAGAGCACTCGATTCCTTCCTTCCCACAATTTAATAAGTACATCAATAGCATCAGGGGACTTTCTGAAAGGTTTCTCCTCTCTTGGCAAAGGGCAAGTTAAGACCTAAAAATAATGACCATCACTCAGAGGGTGCGTTAAATAATCACATTTCCCACGTGTATCACGTATTCGCATTTATCTCAAAACGTAGAAGTTCTATGAGGACAATATTTAGTATTTAGGCTTCAATTGAAGTGCTTTATAATATAACATCTTATTGTTAATATAACGAAAGTAGGAGTGGGGGTTTACTGAAGGCTGAAAACTAAAAAATGCAATTATCTCGAATAATAATCAAGATAATGAAAAGCTATACATAACAACATTCTTAATCATTAAATTTGCAATAAGATTCACTTTATCGATCCGACGTATAATAACGGATATATTTATAATTTTCACACGCGGCTTCAAACATCTTGATTACAAGAATCCCGATGATGATACAGATAGGAGAAAATGGTATGAGATGGCGGCAGACCACAAAGAACACTTTATTAAAGTAGTATATGTAGCTGGTCACGGATGGTGGAAAAATAATAAATGTAAATGTTAATAAAATAAAAATTGAATTAAAATAAATAGCAAAACATAATTCGTATCTGGATAAAAAAAAAATTACTAAATTTTTTTCAGTCCAATTTCTAAATCATTTGCAGTTAAAAAATAGTTGAGGTTAAAATACGGTAGGGAATCACAATAATATTAACACGAATAACAAGATGAAGTAGATCAGTAACAAAAACAAAGGTAATTATTTCAAGCTTAAAGAATAATACATTTATCTACGTTTTAAAGGGCGAGTCAAGGGAAAAAGTACGTTAAAATATCTGCAATTTGACGATGTAATATACACAAATAAAATTAACCAAAGACCGTTTCAACTGAACTGGAATGAAGAAATAACGCATTGCATGATGTTAATACCACAGAAGCTACTGTAAGGGGAATATTCTTTAAAAACACGGTGATTTATTTGCTCATAGGGAAACCTTCCAGAATTGTAAATGTTCCTAGAGAGAGACTGGTCCCCGTTGTAGTTTCCATATGAATAAACATAGGGATAGGGGAAGAGTGGAATTTTCAGACTACTGGAGTGCGGAACAAGCGCCCGCCATGAAATGTACACACAGGCTATGGAATCCAAGGATCAGTGGATTCGTGTTATGAGTTGAACGATTCCGGGGGACTATAAATACGAACAACCTAAACAGAAACAACCCATTAATTAATGAAAATAAAAACATAGTTATAGGAAAGTTTAGGAGTGACAGGAGGGTTAAGTAAGGGTTTACAGTTTTCAAGAATCTACAAGTCATAGATTACTTACATTAGCATTATTGCTTTATTATTGGTCAACAAATAATAATACAAAATATACCCCTATTCTTCCTGAGACTCTAAAAAGCTATACCATACACGTTTCTGGTATTACATATTGTTCTTTCCTTAACTCCCTTATTTGGGTTGATTAGTCATCGTGGTGTAATTTGAGTTTACGTTTTTCGGGTCGAGAAACATCATATGTCAAATCTTCGATGTTCTGTAACCATTAGTTCTCTAGATAACAAGACAACTTATCACTGTGTCTTTCTCCTTCTTTCAATATTAATCAAAAACTATAACAACGACGATGTATGGTGCACTGGATATGCATAACGAATTCAAACACGATTGAGACAGGTAGCAAAATTCCTTCAACTCTTAACAACCAGGACTCGGGAATTAATGGCGTAACACCTAAGAAACGTGACTTGTGGAAGAATACTGGAGAGTTTACGAAAGAGTCCCTGAACAGTATCTGCATTATTAAAGAACCACGCTATACAACGAACGAAAAGAAAAAGAAATCTCAATCTTCAACAACCATGAGCTTTTTAGTAATTGAGAAAATTGTGGGCCAAGTTTTACACTACATACAGCGCTCATGATGAAATTGTAAATAAAAATGTTTAACTAATACATTAAAACAGGTCAACGCAAAATCCATCTCAATATATTATAACGCTCTGGTTTCCCAATATAAGACAATGATGAATAAGAATTACATTGTTTCTTCAATGGATTGTTAAACTGAGCCGTAATGTGAGGATATTAAAATGATACTTGGAGATTAAGGAACGGAAAAAGCATTAACTATTAATGGATTGGATATGTACTCAAAAGTTGAAGAATATAGACATCAATAAATTTTTAACTCTAAATGATAAACAACAATAATAATAACACAATACTGCACAGTAGTGATGCCACTCTTCAATAACATAGAAGCTGCATTAAAAATAGTGGCATGTTGCATAATTGCTAAATACGCTCAGAAATTATTTTAAAACCGACCGCAAGAATAGGCACTGGCGGCAACTGCTGATTCACACTTATTTTATGTGATTATTTCTACAGAGCACAATGCGAGAATGGCCCTTAAATGATGGTGTCAGCAGCTTAACGCAGAATTATCAATGAATCACCAACTATTGGTCAAGCGTAACTAAATAACTAGAAGAAATACGAAAGATAAATTGCGCCTCGTGTCACAAGGTAATATTCAAGTTAAAATTGAGCATTATTAGGAAATGAGAAATATGAAAATAAATCAATATAATGAATATGAACACTTAAATACTTAATAAATAATGAAAAGGGTTGGTCCTTCAAAGTCACAAATTTGCCTGAACCTTTATTTCAAAGAGAAGGCATTTTCTTATCTATCGAGAATATGATTCCCTATTCAGTGCCAGCATGATAAGAAATGAAGAAAAGTGTTAACATTAATAAATTATTATGTTCAAATTGATGGGTTTCTCTTAAAACAGCTGAGAATATTTTGAGTATTTGGGCGGCTTTAAATTCAAATTAATATACTCGTAACAACTTCACTCAGTAATAAATATAAAGTTACTTGAACAAAGAAATATTTTGTAAATATGTTATTGTCACGGTTATGAGGCAGCTTAAAGATTCTGAACTGTTCAAAGATGTTACACCTCCTGTGGCCCAAAATATAAAAGTTGAAGAAAACAATCAATTACATATGGTAGGTGGGGTAAAAAAAGTTTGATCTGAATGGCCTATAGAGGAGTGTGAGGGGGAGAGCTGACCGGACTAAACGAGAACAGATAATTATAGAATGACAAGTCACCCCCACGTCGCATCGTCTGCCACTGACTTACTAATGTCCCTCTCATAGCTATTGCAATAATAGACTCAATGCTAACCCTATTCGAGGTTAAGCCTTTAATTATAGATACTTACAACATCCCATTGTTCTAATACAACTACAACAATTGGTCTTTAGGCGACAACGGAGTAGGCTAAAGTTGATAATAATATGAGTCAGTATATTCATGTATGATATTTCATGACACTCCATACGCCCCCCCCCCATCTTGGCGATGACGATAGATACAACCCCACTCGCTATAACCCCGAAGAGAATGATGGCTGAAACCAGTGAGTGGTAACGAAGCATCATTTCTGAAGTCGATAGAAGAACTGATCTTGCTAAACAATAAACAAGCCCTTCAAAGCAAAAGGAGTATTTTAACCAATAAGCATATAATCATTGAAACCAAAAAAAAAAAAATGTTTCCTATGACGTTCGTTTGATTTACAAAAGGGAATATAATTGATTGGAGCTATGGAAATTTGGAGTTGACGCAGAATCACCAGAACAAGTTGGACTCGAAACAAATCGAACGCGGAAGTTCTAAATGAGGTAAGTGAAAATAAAAGTCTTATCAAGGCGATGGACAAAGAAGAGCGTGAAACGTCTTGGGCACAACAATGGCATAGTGTTCAAAGAAACATTTGACATAGGAGAGGCTTAGAAAATCCTATTATGTAGACATCAAACATCTTATGGTTTTCGGTGGGATAAGTAACATAAAAAGAGCATCTTCCGAAAAAACACATCGGTTGCAACTTCAAGGGATGATGATACGAATCCTCGCCCTACCTTCTTGAATATACAACAAACACGGTTTAACATTTGATATCGGAAACTGGTATTATCCTGCAAGTACCGAGTCTGATCAGCCCTTCTTCTATTATTTAAAGAAAAGAAATTTTATCGAAGGAAAGAATAGAGAGAAAAAAGAAAGAAAATGTTCAAGCATTTGTAAATTAAAATTTAAAACTAAATCGAGAAAGAGTAAATTTGTTTAAACTTTAATATAAACGAACTACCCATGAGTTTGGTTGAACTTATTACAGAAATTTAATTTGGTCTTTAGAAGGTGAAGCAAGGTAACGACAACCAACTAATTAATTTCTTCTCCTTTACTTAATAACCTCCCTTTCCTATTAAAATCTTGTCAAAGTTTTCACTTTATGAATAAAGTAAAGCATACAGACGCGAAAAAACACAAATTAATTTGACTTTTCTTTAAATTGACATATAAACCTAGAGTAGCCGCCTGGGTAAGAGAAATTTATTTAGTGGCAATCCCAGTAAATAAAATCCTAAGTCCCACCCTGGCTAGAAATCGGTGGTAACTTGTACATAACCCGTCACAATTAGCCTTAGTAGCAAAAATTGGGCATTAACAACAACAAATGGATACTTTTTTTATTTTTAGTACATGTCAAAATTTTGAAACATTTGGAATAAAAAAACCAAGGAAATATATTCCTTGGTTATCTACAATTCTTAAGTAAATTACTGAAATGAAATGCACCTGATATTATGCTCTCAGAATAGGTAAGGGTTTCTCCGACCTTGAACATGGACACGTGATTTCACATGGAACACAAACACACGAGCGTAAGCACGCACACAAAAACATATATAAGTATATATTCGAACGATCCTTAATTATGGTCGTCTACTACCAAGACTTGAAGAAATTTGTCAGAAATCGGACTATGAGTACAACATCAATGTCTGAACCCGAAATCTTCTATTGGTGTCAAGAGGAAATTAAATTCCATTTGGTATTGAGTAAACAAGGAGCAGCTGTGGTAGTGACGTAAATCCTTTCATCTTTAAATATATAAGATTCCTAAATCAATTATCGGCGGTTAATAGAAAACAATCGACCGAAAATTGTATTTAAGAAAAGGAATATTTCCCTCTAACTGATTCCTCCAGCTCTCCCTAATTTATTAATGGAATCTAGTTTAAGAGCTCAATTTCATTTACAAGGCTTCAAAGATTATTCCTCCCAAGGCCAGGCTAAATTAAAGAGCTTCAACTACTGCTTTTTTATATTACATCTATACAAACTGGAGTACTCCCTGATAAAATATAGTTATAACTGAGAACACTAAAATAATGATTCTAAAATTAAATAAAAGCAGAAGTGAACATCTCTCTGAAGATGTATAAGCCAAGACACGAACAGCATATTACCTACAACAGGTCTTGAGATAAAGAAAGGGTGGCCACTTTTCTACCGCTAAAGTTTTTAAATATTAAAACTACCATTTTCCAAGAGTAGTCAAAGAGTGCTTGCCAACGTTGTAATATAAAAGGAGAGGGGAAAGATTTATTATTTATTTCGGATCTCTTCGGCACATTTTATCCCCGGCCGTAAGTCAGTACTTTTATTTAGCTGTTCCAACACCGGACTTCTATCCGTTTCGCTAGGCCTTATTTAGCACTAAAAGACAGGGAGCACCATATGAAAACATCACTTGTACACTAAATAAATATACAAGCCTAATTCTGAATTTTAAAAAGGCAGGTGCTATTATTGAATAATTAATAGTATACCTTTAACTAGAATATTCAATTTAATTCATATATGATAGTATTATGTAAATAAGAGCCACTGGAAGAACAGAACTCGTACCACTCTGCTTCTGGAAGCCAGTGCTTCTTCATATGGATTTTCATATATTAGCAGATTTCCTTTAAGGCTATTGAGGTTCTACTCATGAGACATTTTCGAAAAATTCGCAAATTTCGTTTGATCGGTACAAAATTATATATTATACGTTTTAAGTAAAACTAAACATCAAGTTTGTTATCAAGGCAAATCTGACCAGAGAGAGGTGAGGGATTTAAATGAGGGGAAATTTGAAAGTCGAAATATCTCTGTTACGTCAGATTGAAAAAGTGTATAGAATCAACCTTATTGAAAATGCAATGTTCTATTATTCTAATATTAATTGATATTATATATATTTTCTCACTACCTCGATTAATAACCAAGATATTGCATTTTTAAGTTTTCAACCTACCGTAACACCCACTTCTACTCATGTCTTATTAGTAATATTTTTAATAGATATTGATTATACATAATATGCTTATTTGATCTGTACCACACTCAATATTCAACTGTTTAATTGAACTCTAATGCTCAAAATCGTTTATCGTTTAGAGGGGGTGGATTCAAAAACTCTTAATATCTCCGTTATTAGGAGCAGTAACGAAAAATCCTTTAGAGCCAATCTTGTTAAACTATTGATTCCCAACACTTTTGTTCTATTCATTCTTTCGTTGCTCAAATATTAAGCGTATTTTATTCGGGGATTGATATGAATATAGAAACTACACTTCAATAAATCGGCATCTGTGAAAATAAAATTACTCCTCAAATATAAGTAATAATTTCATTTTCACTGATGTTGGTTATTCTCTTAAAATAAATTATTCCTCCAAAATATGAGGGCTCAGGTCTCAAATGGTAAAGCTAGAGTGGTGAGTTCGACTTTAGCCTGGGCAACAGGAATTTATTTAGTGACGAACTCATTAAATGAAATGCTTAGTCCCACTCTGACAAGAAAGGGGTATTAATCTATAGATAATTCGTCCCAATTAGCCGTAGTAGCGAAACGTGGATGTTAATAAATAATTTAATTTTTTTTTTCAAATATAAGAAGTCAGTTATATATAAAATGCAAATGAAAGGAAGATAAAGGTTCACGTAAAATATCCTTGACTTTAATATAGGAAATGACTCTGAGTTAACAGCTCTAAATATTCAGTTAAACGACACAATGTGTAATAGGCTCAACTTTCAACAAACAATTAAAACAAAAAATTTTAAAATCCTTTGATTATAATTTTATTAGATACAAAAATGTTAATTTTTTGAAAGCTACCATTGGGTTTAATGATAGGGTATTTAACAATATTAATGTGATAATAATATAATGTAATGATATCTATAAATTGTGTCCAATGCACGAGACATAGAAATTAAATTCTCCATGAACACAAGCATTCTAAGAATTCTCTAAATCGTAGGGTAATCATTTATTAAAGTAATTATCTCGTTATTTAAATTCAATGCATCACAAAACTTACCTTCTAATTGAAGCATATGAATGAAATGTAATCATACCTGGAAAAAAAAAAAAAAAAATTCAGAATTAAATGAGTGTTTAAACTACATAATTAAAATCTACATTATCTGACATTGATAAACACAGAAGTAAGAAATAATAGCCATATTCCAGTCTCTGGTAAATAATGGAATTTACCAGATACTGGAAGATAATAATAATGAAATAATTGTCAGCATTATACTTTTCCTTTTTTAAATTTAATATATTTATTTATAAATTCACGCCACATGCTGAATAACAACAGCTATGGATCATCCTCACACGTATTAATGGAACACATACAAAATATTGTATAACAAAATACTTCTTTTTTGGAAGGGGAGACAGAAATTGTTGAATAAGAGAACAAGTGCACTCAACTAGATAATTGTAAAGTACTTATGGACGGATAAAAAAAAATACTATATAGACATAACTGTAAAACAATTCAGCATCAACAGTTATCAGGAGATGACATGCTTCTATCATTACGATTCCCCGTGCATGTCGTGAACTTCTCGAAGTTCCTAACTTATTCCTTAAAATAGTAAAAATGTGCTAAAAGACGCATTCGAAAAAAAAAGAAGAAAAATAACGGTTATTTAGCTCTTTCAGAGTATGTGCTCAAGAGTTTTTTTTTGGAGCATAATTGAGTCGGGTTTCGTCTCTTTCCTAATACCAGAATCAAATTCATTTCAGTTAGCTGTTCCATCACAAACTGCATTACTATTCGCCTATTTCAACTCTCCGGTGTTCAACAGCTCAAGCAGATTCTTAATAGATTACATGTATACATTTTATGAACATGGACATCACGGCAGTTCCATTTGATTTCAAAACGAGGATCTATTTCGTAACTATTTACAATAGACTGGTGTGTTAGGAATGGGAAGATAATTTACCAGTCCGACAGAGAATAAAAGCAGAGGATGACAATGGAAATGGTGATTAGTGTTAAGTATGATGGTAATTCACGGGCCAACAGAAACGGTCCCTCTCTACATCTCTATTTTCCCTTGTGATACGGATGCATGTAATTATGAAAACGTCCTGTCTCTCTAACGAGACACCTCACTAGAAAACATTTCCATTTATTTATTGACGAGGGAAATGTATAAACCTGAATAGCGAGATAGGCAGGAATTCGTGGTTTGTCATTACAATAACAAACAAATCTAAGAATGGCAAATTTTCTTCACACTCAACATTATAGGACTTATGAGGTTGAACTAATGGTGCAATTTTCGAAATATTTTATTTACTTCCATCTATCATAAATAACAGATGCCAGTATGATGTCCGATCATAATTGTTATATTCATAAATATACTTTTTTCATTGTGAACAGATAGGCTATCTGTTCCAGCGGTCTGATTTTATATTTTTTGTTAATAGACAAATTTTCAATGGAAATAATCAGATCACTCTTGCAGATAGCCGATCTCTTCATATTGAAAATCTTTCCCAGCGATGTAGCTTAAAAATAGAATACATATAAAACGTTTCACGCAAAACACGGAAAAGATAAAAGAGGGTTTAGGGAAGGGGTAACCAATACAAACACAAATAGCTCAGTTAAAATTCTTTTAATCTATAAATGGTGTAGTATGACTAACCTCGATTATTAAGCATTGTCCAAAAATTGCCGCCTAAACTTTTCTCAAACTTAACATTAACAGAGCCATTAGATTTAATTAGCATAAAACCAAATAAGATGAGTTTAGTTATTTAATTTAATCACTATAACCAGTCAGAATGTGGAAAAGCTATAAATGAAATGGATGAACATATTACTAAATGTATTGTATTACACACATTCTGCCCACAAGCGGTTCCAAAAACAAAAGGTCCCCTTCAACAAAACTAAACACACACCTTATTTTGCCTGAAAGTAATAAGAAAAATAAACAAAACACATAGCCCGAAAAAATAAAACTTTATAAAACACAAACTCTAAGCTAATGTAAGAAACCTTATAAAACAGAAAAAGAAGAACTGGCATTAAATGTGGATTATATAGACCCCATTAATAACGAACACTTATTAAACAGGTTTGCGGAAAATGAAACTAGATAGAGCAAAATAAATAAAACCTCTTGAAAACACTGGGCGCAGGCGAAATTTTTTACGAGTCATTTTGCAGATATTATAATCATATTGACCATCCAGATGAAGTGCACTTATATTAGATATAGAGGAGGCTTAAACCAAACCCGAAACTACTAAAATAGTCCATATGGAAATTCCATATAGCAATCGAAGGTCTTAAGATCTTCAACTTCAAGACACAATGAAGTGCACAATTAAATGATTATAAAACTAGCGCATGGAGATAAAACCATGCTAGTATGAGTTAAATAAAATAAGAGAAAAACAGCAATAAATCCTCAAGTCCATAATCAACTCCATTATCATAACAGATAAAAAAGAAATACTGTTCCGATAGCTGCATATAGATATCTTTGACCAACAGTTGATCAAAACTGTTAGAAAAAATGGAATCAGCGACAAACGGTAGCCAATTCAAATTCTTATCTCCTATACAATGTGGGTTCACAAAGAGGAGGTCTAAAGGTAAAACAATTAGACAATGTGGAATCAGAAATATGGGGGAAAAAAGAAAAGAAAAAAGAAGAACCCATTGGTACACTGTTCGACTTCTAAAAAGCGTTAGATACTGTGAACATCATAAAACCACTGGGCATTCCAATGAGCATTGACAATTTTCCTGAATAGTTGTTTGACTGAGATAAACGATAAACATCAGGGTATGTGCGAGAGATTATGTATCTGTCCGGAGAAGACGTATCTAATGACATTCCTCAAGAAATTGTTGGGTTGGATTCTCCTAAACTCTCAAGTACAAGGAATTTTTAAACCAGCCAAAGTATGTTTTATTTGGATGTTCTGATATTTCTTTTACATGAAGGTGTTGTAATTGGATGAGAAGAGCGCTCAGGAATGGATCGAAGAGAAAAAAAAAACAGGCGTATTATTTAAAAATGTTTAAAGATTTTGAACTATTTAAGGATCTTTAAAAATCCGTACAAATTGTGACTCTTCGTACATTTCGAATTGTGCGCTAGTTTTTTCAAAATATTTTCGGAAATTGCGTCATGAGTACTATCTAAAATAGATGATTTCCCTTTGGGGAAATTTGCCAAAAAGGAATTACTGAAGTTTATTCTACTAATGAGTAAATGAAGCTATTTCTTGGATGGCGGAAGGCGATTAAAGTTAAGTAGGGGGGAGAGAGAATGAGTGGGCACAATCTGGAGGGATGAGATTAAAGGGAGAAGATTATGTAGAAAATGAATACTTCCTTCCAACTGAAGAGGGTAAACCAATCGGATCTCTCTACTTTGCATAATACCATCCAAAGCCGTTACGGACCAACAGGGCTAAAACCATTCGCCTTTTATTCAACATCCTCATGTAATTATAAATAGGGGCTTTAAAGAAACACTCAAATTAGTTTAAGAATCCATTCAAATTAAACAATATCGTAAGTCGGAAATTAATCAAAACTTAAAACAAACCAAACGGAGGAATTCGTTAATACGGATGAAATTATTAAAACGTCCGTCAATCGGGGCTGAAATTCATCCTCTCCACCGGTCCGATTTTAGCCGTTAACGAACTTTATCTTTAATTGTACATAAAAAGCTTTTAAATCTTACTTGTTAATGACAAGGCTATATGTATATATTTCTATATAAATATATACACATATGTTTTATGTGTATGCAACGGTAATTTTGAAAGACCTCATATCCGTGATATCCTAGGTATCCAGGTAGGATCAATGAACATCTGAGGAGATTTCTCGAAAATCGCGTCATGAGTAATCTTAATAGCAGAGAAATCTTCCAAAATTTACTCATAATGCAAAAAGCTTCATTCAAGTATGTATAAGATATGATATGTCGTTCGAAGGTTGTACGTAAAACCAATTTGATTTTCCAGTTATTATTTTGAGGAAGCTTATTTTCAGAAAAATAGGACCAAATACACACCGGGGGGGGGGATCCAACCTATTTGAAGCTTGTTATTCGAGGAAAACATATTTGAAAGGCAATTTAAACAGTTTCCACACAATTCTCGCAGTATCATGAAGTACTCTTGATGGGCTTCTTTTATTTCGTTTATTGGCATATTTAAATTCTTGGTGCATATTATTGATGTTTTAAGCAAGATTCCACTTGAACCTGCGTAAATAAACTTCAGAATGTCAGGCTTGCTATCACCTTTATTAATTAAGTGACACTATAAATACCAGCTAATTTAATTTATGGAACGATGCAACAGTTCAATAATACTTCTGTCTCTCACAGAATGATGTATTTTAAAAAGAAAGGCATTTTTAACATGTGTGTGTGTGTGTGCGCGCGCGTGATAATGGGAACGAACGTTAGGACTGAGCATACTTACCAAAAACCGACGAGACACAAATATCGTGATTCCGATCTTTTTGAGGTATACACACGACAAGATCCTATCTTGTAAATTCAAACATAAGGCCTATTCAAAATTGTATGTATGTATTATATATTTTACATATAAATGTGTGTCCACGCGCTGGGTTTGATTTAGTAAGCGCGGATGTTAACAATGAACATATTGGTCCTAATTCTTGTTTGAACGCTCGCCAATGAATGAAAACTAACGATTAAGTTAGTTAATATGATTTGTGTGATTTTCGAATAAATTTGTCATCGACTGTAATATCTTTTTTTCCTAAAACTAATTCACTAAAAGCTATTACAAGAATCTGCAGCCAAAAAAATGATCCGACAGATGCCAGGCGGTTCATCATCAAACCGGACTTCAAGGGAGCAATTACACATGATTGCAACTCCAACTTGGCATTTTGGCATCACTTCACTGACGTTGTTGCCTACGAAGGACGACGCATGCCTAGGCTTATTGCCTGGCATTACAAGCACCTAAGAAAGTAAGATCTGATAATGCTCAAAATTGTTATTAAAAATAAAACATCACTCAGAAGTCAAGAAGTGAGCCGATTCGCTAAACTAAATGTCCGACTTAATAAATTTAAATGACACTTAACATAAAATGCAAAGTTATTTTAAAAAATAGTGTAAGTAATGAATTAATTATCTCATAATGATGGGATTTTTAGAGGTCTTTGTCACAAGGAACCTAATTGACGTTGTACAACTCCCTTCATGAAGATTGTACAATATATTCTTAATAAAATGTAACTCTTTCCACAAGCCTATTAACCTAAATGACGGTTTTGCCTTTGACCTATAATCATAGTAATGTTTTCTTTAAATAATACAGATAATGATTATCTGGTTCGATAGAATTGGCAACGTGTCAAATCAGAAGAAAAAGAAAGCGTGTCAGATCAGTATTGTTCTTACAGACATGAATGCAGAGGAGAAGGTCAAGCATGAACTAACATAACTTTGTACATTGGAAATGCAAAATTAATTCAAATGCCAAAGGTTCAGAATAAAACCTGTTTGACCAGCATGTAATGCCAAATTCCTAATGAAGGTTGCATTTTTCTTATCTTCGACTAGCTACAACAGGGATATCCATGTTTCTTCTAATACTTCATTTCCAACATTTCTAGTTCTTATACAAAACGTATGTATAATGGGTTAGTAGCTAATTACTAATTAATACGTGTCTTTTTTTCCATTTTTCTAATCCCCTCTTCTTCCTACCCCGAATAGCCTCCACTCCTATTGATGTATTTCAAGAGAAAGGTTTAAAACTTTTTAAACCATGGGAGAATTTGCTTAAGATCAAGAGGTGAAAGGCTAACTGAATTAAAGAGACATTCTTAAAACTTCATAAGAGAACCACTTAGTTTGTAATTTCGAAAAAAATAAACTCGCCAAGGCTTTAAGCAACAAATTGTGCTTCGGTTTTCTAGCATTACGGCCGAAACGGCGTAGAGGAATTCGCTGATTACGAATACGTATCTAAATCATTAGCCTGAATGCGATTAGTGAAGGCAGCCCTCCTCCCCACCCTGAACCCCCTATTACTACTTTTGAAGTCTGTACCTATCGTTCAAAAACGACTAAGGGGAAAGGGAAGGAGTTAGAGAAGGTCAAAAATAAATTTCGAATATCTCCGAATTAATCAGAGACTAGAAAAATTCTCATCATGAAATGATCTATAAATTATATTTTATGACATTTTTCGTTGCGATGCGCTGGTTTAGAGAGATATCACTTTCAAATCAAAAAAATTAAAATGAAATTCAACCATAAAGTTCGTCAGTTATAAAAGTTAGTTCAGATGTTTAGTTAATTCAATAGCAGTGCAAAGGTATGTGTTGCTAATATCAAGCTTTTTAGCAGATTTCCCTTAAGTAAATATGACGCAATTTTCGAAAATTTTCTTCAAATGTCCATCGATCCTACCCAGGAGATGACGAAAATGAGGTCCGTTCAAATATATATATATATATATATATATATATATATATATATATATATATATATATATATATATATATATATATTTGTCTGTTAACGCTCTAGCGGTTACCAAACTCGATATTTAAACGTTTTATGCAAAAAGACAGATCAAGTTCGTTAATGGCTGAAATCGGACCAGTGGCAGGGGGGGTTTAGAGGAGGGATTTTCGAAAATTCGAAATATCTCCGTTACCATACGTCGGATGAAAACATTGTATAGAACCAATTTTATTGCAAATTACATTTACTATAAATATTGTTCTATACATTTATTCTCTATCTTGAATATTAACCGAAATATTTGCATTTTTATTAATTGAGGGCCGATAACGGATGACTGACTTTCCCACCAAAAGCTAGTTCGGCCCTTTGCCGTAAATGTTCGACTCTCGTATGGAGATTTCTCTATTGCATAATTTCACGTGGGAAATCTGCTTAGTTTACGCAGCACCTGCGTGACTGACTTTTAATTGAAAGAAGTGCATTTTATTTCTAAAAAGTACTATAATTACTAATTACTTAATGACTGTATACTACACGTCCATAAAAGTAATGTCTATACAGTGTGAAGGAGAAATACTGATTACATAATGGTAACAGATATCATGATTTTAGTGAATAGCTAAAAAGCGATGAAGTGGGCCTACTTACTAAGGGCCTTAATAACTTACACGTGTTTTATTATCAGTAGGAGAGGACTGCTGATATGAGAAACTAGGGCAGCAAACTGGCCATAGCTAGTTGCTGTGGTTACATAATGATAAGTTTAAAGTGGGGTTGATAAGTTTCATATACGACAATGATTGAAGAGCCTGCTGACATGGAGTGTGCTCCCCTCTCCTCGGAGATATCTGCTGAGTTGACAATTAAAAAAACGAGTCGTCGTCTAGAGTGGAGGATTCCATTCGGCCATAGCAAGGTCTATACAACACGGCCCACTCTCGTGTCCCTATTCACGATTATTTGTGTCAAAGGGGTTCCAAGGCTGGACCTACTCCAATTATCACCACCATATAAACAAATAAAGAAATAATTTATTCAACTATTAAAACCTACGACGGTCTTGGACCGATAGCACTCACAGGTTTACAAATTCATGCCTTAGAGCTTAATAATGATTTTTCTTTGATAATAAGGAGCTCACTTAGCCATATGAGTTTAAGGTTGGCTGGAGTTAAGTATTGGCCTTAATTTAACATGGTAAACCTAGAGAGGCGAGTTCGATTCCCGCCTAAGCAAATAGGAATATATTAAGTGACGAACTCATTAAATAAAATCCTTAGTCCCACCATGACTAGAAAACGGTGGTAACCTGTAGATAACAAGCCCTAATTCTAATTAGCCTTAGTAGGAAAACGTAAACGTTAATAAATAAATAATAACAATAATATGATAATAAAAAGCATTATTAAGCTTCATATGTAAACCAAATTTAAACTAATAAAATCATTCAATTCTTCTCATTGTTCAGGGAATTCAATGCTTATCCATTAACCTCTCAAGCATTAAATGAGTATTTAAACGTTACAGAGCCTATGTTTTTAAAAATCGAAAATATTAGATGCTACAATACCATGAATGGAAAAATTTATTATCTATAGAAAAATAAAATAAAAAGCCCCAAAAATATTAGTACCCCTACAAATAGTAGTTATCCAAAGTAATTAATATTACTACGGGGTCTTACTCTGAACACATTCTTATAAGTGAGATCGGCTATTGAGGTTCTAGTCGTGTCAACATTTTGTGAACACTTTTTAAATATTCCAACGATCCTAGCTTGGTATAAAGAAAATGAGAGATATTTAATTTTATAAATAATAAATTGCAAGTTTTCAAGCAGGCTATGTACTTTATAAACAGGCAACAGTGCTTTCTCGATAATTTTTGTTCAGCCGGAGATGAAATTGGTTTATTTAGTGAAAACACAGTTTATGTGCAGGTGATAGCCAAGATTTTTAGTTCGTTGGTAAACGGTGTGAGTACGTTGTGTTGGTTTCATTAAATAATAATATTAAGAAATACAAACAGTTCTAAACCTGGAGAGGTGCAATAACCTCTAAATAGCTTGGCAGGGAACCATAAAACGAACATATAAATCAACGATAAACAAAAACATTAATGAGAATTAAAAAAATAATTACATCCACATTAATGATAATATGTAAAGATATGGATAGGGGAGAGATAAGAAGAAGAGAGAGGAGTAATATACCTAACAATTTCCTCTAGCCTTGGCAGAGTTACACCAGTGCTATTTCCATGGCCCTAATGTAATCACAGGAGTTTGTAAAAACTAACAGACACAGTGGATGCTTAACTTATCACATCAAGGAAAACCCAATTCGACTTTGTAAGTAACATGGCAGCATTGATTAGAAGGATTTAGTTAAGTGCTTAATTCAAATAGTAATACAAAGAGTTAAACAGCAAAGCTCAAAAAGGCAATACTAACTACATTTAGGATACAAGGACATTAAAGGTAGTTTACTTACTAGCAATAGGAGAGCACCCTCCATGCATCCATTGTCAGTATATTGTCGAACTTGCAAATCGTTTAACTCTATTTGGCCCAAGATTAAATTTCCTCAAAAACTCTTCAATTTGTTTTCTTGAAACGTGGCCCGACAAGTTTAAAACCATTGGGACAATATTTGATTTCAAAAGATGGGCTCAATAAGAAACGTTGTACGAGTATAAGATAAAAGGCGTACTAAAAGTAAAACCTAGAAAAAATGGTGTGGACTCGAGAAAACTATGACAGAAAATATAATCAGTTTTGTTAATTTCAAGTTTTCCGCTCGTTTCATTATAACTTAGTACACAGAAGTTAAAAGGAAAGTCCGTCACGCAGGGGCTGCGTTAACTAAGCAGATTTCCCACTTGCGTCTCATATTTGCATTTACCTCATGACGTAGAAGTTCAATGGGAACAATATTTGGTATTTTAGCTTCCAAAAAAGAGCCTAATAATATAACGGCTTATTGTTGATATGACTTTAGTAGAGGGGGTTTACTGAATGGCAAAAACTAAAAAACGTAAATATCTGGGCTAATATTAAACATAATGAAAACATGTACATAACACCATTAATGGAGCATTTAATTTGCAATAAGATTGGACCTATACAATTTTTCGATCCGACGTACAGTAACGGAGATATTTCGTATTTTCGAAATGCCCCCCTATAAAACCCCCCCCCCCTCCCAATGGTCCGATTACTGCCGTTAACGAATTTGATCTGTCTTTTTATATAAAATTTTTAAATTTCGAGTCTGGTAACGATCAAACAAAAATTGCGACCGCTAGAGCGACAACAGACAAATATATCTAGTTTTGAACAGACCTCATTTTAGTCATCTACTGGGTAGAATCGATGGACATTAGAAGACATTTTTTGAAAATCGCGTCATGAGTACGACCTCAATAGCTGATTTCCCTTAGGGGAAATCTACCAAAAAAAAAATCGTTTACTTGGCCATATAGAAATATTTTAATACTGACTCTCATGATTACCATCTTAATATCAATTAAAAGAAAAAAAACATGCTTTTGTCTTACAATTAAATAGTTTGCTTTGAAGAAGGTAAAGTATATGTCTCATCGAAGAGTAGGCGGAATCGAAATACTAATGTTTTATAACACTCAACTGACAGACAGCCACAAAAAGGCATTGTTTGGTGAGATTTTTTAACTGTGGACTTTAAAAAAAAAGAGATAGGCCCAATGAAAGGTACAGTTTTTTTTTTTTAAGAAAAAGGTAAAGTTATACAGTATACTTCGTTAGTATTTCTGGTCTCAACGTAAACAATACTAATAAAAATATAAAACAATATATTGTAATATACAAAACAAACAGGAGCTTATTTTAAATTGGCTGTTTCGTATAATTCTAACAGTTTCTTAATCAATTTTGTATATATTTTTATCACATTAGCACTAAGCTGTTGTTTCACAGAGTGTCTTATACGAAGCTTAAATCGGACAAATTGTTATTGTCGGGCAAGTAGTAGTGTGTGTATAGAGAAGGGGAAATTTCCAAAATTCAAATTTCTACGTTATTATGAGTTTGATTGTAATATGTTATAGAACCAAACTCGTTGAAAAAATGATGTTCTACAATTGTTATATACATTTTTACGCTAATTCGATGTTCAGAAGAGTTATTTATTGTTGAAGAAGTGTGCGGATAACGGACGAGATGAGATCAGCTATTGTCGGTTTTGCTCTTGCGATTCCACTGAAAGTTAGTTTGTCATTTCCGTACCTGTTCGGCTCTCGTCAAATTGGTTTAGAGACTGGTGTTAAGCTTCTACTTGCGAGATATATGCAAATAATTCCCCCTTCTTTAGTTCTTGGACTACTTAAATTTGAGTGATTGAGATAAAAAGTATTCTGATTCATTATCAATTACAGTACTAGATACAGAAGTTTCCAATAAAATTAAGATATATTCAGATATATTTCAGAGATATTCTGAGTTGTTTGCAGACCAGTTTCTTTAGAATTCAAACGCTTTCCGTTCGGAGCTTATTAAAATTAACTGAAAGATTTCTCATCACCGTTTGTATTTATTCAAGGTGGTGTTACCAATATGCAAATTTATATATTGTAAAATTGCACGTGGGAAATCTGCTTAGTTTACGAAGCCCCTGCATGACGGACTTTTTTTCAATTGGTATGTAGGCTTTAGAAATATTCAGCCGACCCCGAGTGATTACAGTTTTACGGTGAGTGGTGAACTCGATGTACAAATCCCATTAACCCAGGAGGACATGGATTGAGGCTCCACAGAGTTGACTGGCCTCATTATACCGGAGGGTCAGTGGTCAGGTCGCTCGGTGTTAGCTTGATTATCGGAAGCTGAAGAACTCATAAACCATAGTCATGGGGGTGGGTGTGCCAGACGTACATATTCTCTAGACCTCTGTCATTCCTCAAGCGCAACCTGGTAGCAAATCTTGAACTAATGTTCTCCCAAGGCGGAGATAGAACCTACACCTATTATTTCCTTCAGCTTACTGAGGGCAGTGCCAGACAGCCCCTCCCCCCCCCCCCCAATTTATTTAAACTATTTTCTAACGGGCTCCCGCTCTTCTTGCCCGATTTTGACCTTTATTTCTACAAAAAAACTTTTAAAAATCAATTTTAGTAACGATCAAATCAACTATACTACCATTGAGGCGTTACGTAAGCACTACGTGATGAACTACTACAAAAAGTGTAAACAACATTTGCGGGGAAACAACTTGAACAAGATGAGTTACGTAAAATTATCCCAAAGGAATACATTATAACAAATATATATGCATGTATGTTTTACCCCTTCTCTAAACTCAAGTAGGATAGGGTTTAGGCAATTAATGAGCCATCAACTCATAGTAACAATTAAATAAAATGAGACACCACAAGAAGGCTGAGCTGATTATTGTCGTCTGCTAGGTAGGATCGACGAATATTTGAAGACATTATTTAAAGTGTAAGAGACAATGAAGAATAATGGGCATCCTCAGGGCCAGAGAGACAAAGGTTAATGTCTAATTTGTTGAAAATATAATATATAACTCATTGTTCCCGTCATTGTTGTTAGATAGAATAGTGGGATATTCAGATATAAATGATTCTCCAGTAGGTGGTGACGTAGACGCAGATAAAAGAGGCATCTAAGGACAGGGAGATCTCTGGGCCCATCAAAACATTACGTCAAACACTCCTCTCGGACCAACACGCCCACCGGCCTATCGGATATTTCAAACTCGTCATACACGAGAAGGCTAGTAGGGCGAGAAAAGGTAAACTAGTAAGGAAAAATACAGTTAAAATAGAGAATATATTTTACAGAGGTCAAATTTAGGTCGCTATATAGTCAATATATAGGACGCAATATATATATATATATACGGTGTGTTATTCTTTTTGGAGTTTTGGTCAATGTTGGTGAAATAAATCTTAGTTTATACCGATATTTCGAGAATCTTTATTTTAAGACCACATTTTAAAAGAATAAATAAAGAAAAAAAATTGTATTATTTAGACTGTAACAATGATTAATATGGGTAACTTAGGCATAGCGTTAAGTTAGCAGATTTCCCACGTTATAACATGCTAACTAATGATGTAATCCCATTTTCTAATCTCTGTTTCTTCAGAATAAAAAGCCCATACGAACAGGAGTTCAATTTTAATTAAGACATGAAAAGTTCACTGATTTAGTTGCTTTAAAAAGAAATCGCATGACTGGAAGAGGAAACTAAAAAATAAGAAGAACTCAGCTAATTTTAGAGTTACGGGGGAAATACAACAATTATAGAATTGTATATTTAAATCATCAGCTAAACAAATATTGGGATGAAAGATATCAGGTCACTGTGCCTGCTTATATTGATATATGGGCACAAAACTCGCAGTTAGTGTCTGAATTCATGAAAATTTCTAATAATCAGTCCAATAAATAAGACATCCAACAAATCCATTTTTTTAAGTAATATCAGATTTTAATGAATGTTAATTTACAAATAAATAAATATTCGGGAACAAGAAGCCCTAATTTTTAAGGAAACGAAGGAAGAGAAGGAAAGTCATTACTGCTTTCCGTGGTTTTCCATTATGAAACATATAATCATCATCATCTCAAGGCTATGTCATGTAGTAGGAACTATTGCGTTCTTTCCGTAGCTACACTTTTCTTACTACTATATCCACCGAAATCCTTAAGATGTTTGATGTATTCACAATTAGATTTTAAAGGCTTTTAAAGGTTAAAGAAGTTTCAACCTTCTTTTTCCATGGTCTTGAGAAGACTTTTGCTTTCACTTAAATCCTTTAGAACTTTGACTTGGGGTGTTTTTGAGTCCAACTTGTTCTGGTCATTCTGCACCAACCCCCCCCCCTTTCCCACTGCTTCCAATCTACTAAATTCTCTTTCGTGGAGTACTACTTATGCTCTCGTAAAGTAGAACACTATCCGAAAGACTTAACAATAATTTTTTTAGGAAACATGCTTATGAGTTACAATACTCATTTTGCTTTGAAAGGCTTTTGCTTCGCATGTGATATTATTCTACCGACTTTAGCTCTACTATTATTGTCTTCAGGGGATAGTGCGATTATTAATCTAATAAAGGCAATATCTAGCTATCACACTATTTCAAAAAGATGAAATCCTACTATAGGCCAGAATCCTAAGAAATCAATCTCTTAGTGACCTGTAGTATCAATAAACTGACTGATGATAGAAAGGTAGGTTGACCCTTGTATGAGTATAGGTAAAGGAAACTACTTATGTATTTCCAGTGTTGCCAATAATATGGTGTAATTAAGACTACATACGAGGAGCCATACCAAGAAATAAAATACGGTATGAAATTCTATGACAAAATAGGATAATTAAATGTAATGATATAATTTGTTACTCACATGTAATCTTTTACTTTTTTAAGAACTCGATTTGTACCGTCCATCAAGAAACTATCCTGGGTGTTACTAAGATGTAACCCGAAATCGCGTCATATCTACATTTGCAGATTTCCCTTGTTAGGAAGGGCTTTAAATTGGCATACATTACAAAGTAATTAATTTGTAATGATGTCAGCAGAAGAAAATAAAGCTGAGGCAAGAATAGGACATAATGGGATTCAGTGACCCCAGTAGTTAGAGAATGAATAATTCCTAGTTATCAACCGGAGGGAAACAATGCCTAAATAAATGTAACTTAACAAGCTCATTTCCCTACTAACTACAATCTCCTTCATTTAGCCATGAGAGGGAGGGACGATTCAGGGGACCGGTACAAGTTGTAGAAAATTGGTGAATAATGCATTCGCTCCTTTCATGGGACACAATATACTTTCATTATATAGCAATATCAAAGAAAAGAATATTCTAAATATAATCTCATAAATAAAGAGTACGTTATACAACTACACAAATACGACTAAGACGTAATCAGACACTCAAACCAAGGTTATGTCAATTCAAATAAAATCCTGCGCCATTCTGTTATCAACAATTCATGAAGAAACCTAATCTTATTCATTCAAATATTCGCCCGCAAATTTGTTCACATTATAAGACACGCATAATATGGATGATAACACTTAGATAATTCCCTCTGGGTCTAGCGGGGACAATTCATTCCAGGTGCCTCCTTGTTGACGGCGGTTGTTAAGTCAAGTTGATCACTCTCTTCGAAAGACTCTTGATCACGAATTATTCGAGTCTCGCGCGAGGAAGACGAAAGATCTCATAAACCTATAATGCATACCGAAAAAAAATATATAGGCTTATCTATGCATAAACTTCGTTTCTTGTAGACAGATGTTACCCATAAATAAATTAGCTTTGGTTACTAGTATTGAAAAAAAAAGTCCATCACGCAGGGGCTGCGTAAACTAAGCAGATTTCCCACGATATGTTTTACAATAGAGAAATTTCACGAGAGCCGAGCAGTTAAGGAAACGGCCGAACTAGCTTTTGGCGGGAAAGTCACTCGTCCGTTAGCCGCCCAGATTTAATAAAAATGCAAATATCACGGTTAATATTCAAGATAGAGAATAAATGTATATAACAATATTTATAGTAACTTTAATTTGCAATAAGATCAATTCTATACAATTTTTCCTGCACATAATAACGGAGATATTTCGAATTTTCAAATATCCCCCCTCTAAACCCCCCTCCCACTAGTCCAAATTCACCATTAACGAACTTGATCTTTCTTTTTACATAAAACGACTAAATATCGAGTTTGGTAACGATCAAACAAAAATTGCGACCGCTAGAGCGGTAACAGACAAATATATATATATATATATATATATATATATATATATACAGTTTTGAACGGACCTCATTTTCGTCATCTCCTGGGTAGGATCGATGGACATTAAAGGAAAATTTCGAAAATTCCGTTATGAGTACAACCTCAATAGCTGATTTCCCTTAAGAGAAATCTACTAATATCAGGGAGAGTGCGCCATATTCGAAAGTGTGTTTATTTCATTGTCCGAAATAATTTTAAACTGTAAGACTCAAAACTCCTGAATTTTAGGTAACTGAATAAAACTGGTGTCTCTACCAGATGTTTTATGGCTATATAGTTCGTTAGCTTTATAACATTTAAAAATAATGACTTTTAAAACTTACTAACTTGAACTCCAGAAAAAGTTTCAGGCGAGTAGAATTTCCTCTTAACTCTCTTTGCTTACGCTCATGTCTTTTAGTTTATTACTTTCAAACTGTTTTTTTAGTTTAATAGCTCTGGCCTAAATGTAAAGATATAATAGCTGCCACATGCACGTAGATCGCTTCATGCAGCAAGTATTCGACAGTATAATCTAAGATAATTTCCTCTATGGCGTATCACAGCCTGCATCATAACTAATTAAAGTTATCGACAAGCAAACCTCTCTGCCGTTCAATTAACTGAATGTTGCCAGAGGAGAGGCAAAGTAATTAGTAGCACTGGATAAGGCAATCGTACCATCTGGCTTCCGCGAGTCCGTTCAAAGTTATGGCATTCGGATCTCGGCGGGGGAAAGATCACTCGTGAACATTGCCTGCATTGTAATAATTTTATTAGAGAACAATGTTCTCTTACTCCCTTTCTTTCTCTTCGGTTCAAGTGTGTAACAAATTGTGCAGCAGTAAATGGGAAAATAATACGGCACAATGCCTGTTAAACAGTAGTTTATGTAATTGTTTTCATCATGGCGGTAGTAATACTTTTCCAAAATATTTCGCACATTCGACAAATATATTTTTTTACGGAATGAGGAAACTTCTTTTGACTTTTCACCTCTAGTTAATGCACCCATGTACCGTAACTTTTGTGCAATAAATAACATTTCTGAAGTAAAGCAGTTCACAGGTATAAATGAAACTATTGCAGACATCTTAATCGACCGAGCCGTACTGGGCATGTTCAGATAACTTCGTCATAATCACAACCCATCAGCTTCTTTTCTCTTATTACAAACCGTCGGCAAAATCACATGAACAAATAAATACATGTGATCGATTGTTTTAAGAGGCATATGATTTTACTATTAAGAGTTACGTTTTTTTTTTTCCACCTTTACTAATATTAAACTGGATTATTCGTTAAGTACAGAGACATTCTTATAATATCAGCACATTGTATTCTCTACAATCCGTTAATTTAAAACCTTGAAACCAAACTTTTGATATTAAGGCAGAATGATATGATTAGAGAATCTCATGAGTGCAAGTGGAAGGAAATTACAGAAGACTAAAAAAACAAAAATACACACCATTTTACTAATAAAAATGATTGTATAATATTTTTCGTTCCCATGTACAAGGAAAATACGTACAATTATATATTCGTACTAGAGCATTGTTTGTTTTCTGCTATAAAGAAAAATTATCTCTAGTTTTTTGTTTGAGTGATTAATGATTTAGCAAACTTGTGGTTGTACTTGTATCCATGAATACATGTATTTTTAGTAATAAAAATTAAATCAAATTACATGTTTTAATAAAAACAATTGGATGAACCTGATAAATGTTAGAATTAGTAAAATCAAATATTCTATCCAAGATGATGTTCGACATATTATATGAAATCTCAACTTCAGTTTCTTAAGTTCAGTTTATGGTAATTCCTTTTATTAAAAAAGGCTCAGGTTAGCCATGTGAGTTAAAGCGTTGCCTTTAACCTCACATGGTAGTCCTAGAGTGGCGAGTTCGATTCCCGTCTGGGAAAGATAATTTATTTAGTGACGGAATTCATTAAATAAAATCCTTAGTCCCACCTTGGCTAGAAAAGGGTGGTAACCTGTAGATAACCCGTCCCAATTAGCCTTAGTTGCAAAAAGTGGACGTTAATAAATAAGTCTTTTTTATTAAAAATGTATGACATATGTCAATAAATAGTTATTAAAGATTCATATGCATCCAGAATTATAAAATTAATTATTTCATATGAGAGGGAACTGGCAATGTAATCTATATAAATAAAACTCGACGGTTTGCCAGATTTTCTATTTAAATTCGGCGGGGATCATTTTTTTTTTTTTTTTTTTTTCAAGTTTCAAACCATTCTAAGAACAATGGCATCAAAATAAAAATAAAAATGTTCTCTGTATTTCGGCCTTTAATTTGTTACTCAATCGCCCAAAACGGCTCGGAAGATTTCCAAGGACGTTTACATTTTTGAATCATATGACCCAAGTAATAGCACTAGCCCCTCCCCAGAAAGTATGATGGCTTAAATGGAAGAAAAAGGAACATTAAATGGATACACCCAACAGTAATAGGTCCAAAATAAAATAAATTACCGTTAAAGTATTTCAAGAAAAACTGCAAAGGAAAAGAAAATGGAGAAGAGGAAGAGATGCTAGAGGAAATGAGCAAGGTGGTAGAATATTTAAATAGTCTATATCGGGAGAGGAAGGCACTGCCTTCCATGAGTTGGGACCCCCGCTCAATAACCCAACTTCTATAAAGGCCTGCCCTCGCCTATACCATCACCTTTATATTTATTAATACTCTTCAGCTATCAATGCTTCTCACATATTAAAACTAGATATTTAGCCTGAAAACTATCACTCCAATGTTGGCGTCTGATATTGGTGATAGGAATCTTCCGAACAAGATCTCTCTACTCCCTTTCCTACGTACCAGCAATGAATGCCACCAGCTACCACTGATCGTAAAGAAAACACCATTACGTATCTATCTCACATATTTCATGGTACCATGTTACTAAGTAAAATAACTATAGCTGATATTACCTTTTTATTTACACCGAAACAATAATCTCTTTGTGCAGATAAACGACTTCCTACAAAATTATAAAAAACATCACATGATTTCTCCAGAAATACAGTTTTGCTACGGATCAGAGAAACAAGGAAATAATTTATATACATTTAACAGTACAATAATTTGTTTATGTCAGTTATATATTAATTATTTTGTTAATACTTTAATTACCAAGTTATGATGAAGTTAATTAATAGTTAATTACTAATCGAATTAATAATCCATAAAAGTGACACTCCTAATTTGAATAAAAATATGTTATATTGTCCTCATCATTAAAACATAATTATCAAGTCTAGAAGCTTGCGTAGGTTATACCAATAAAGAAAAGACTTATACTTTTCAACCGACCGTCCTTCATGCCTTAAATTATTCACAAGTTATTAAGATGCGAAAAGATAATAATATATTAAAGAATAGTACATCCAGCTAAAATTCAATGCCTTATTAGTTTCAGATATCACACAATAAAAATGTGAGCATCACAAAACTTAAAGGAATTTTCTCTTAATTTTTGTATAGACGAGGAAACCTTCTTAAAGCCTGACTGAATAAACACAGAAAGAAAATGTAATTATTTGTAACAGTATTTGCTATCTCACCAAATATTCCACTGAGATACCCGCAATAAATCTCGCGGATTTCTTCTATAATACTCTTGTTACCCAACCCAGGTCACGTATGATAAGATAAGACTACAGCCCAAGAGTATAATTTAATCAAATCAATTATAATAATTCCTTTTCTTGCTGTTGACCTGAACCCATGAAATTATTGGTAAGATAGAAAGGTTAAATTTAAAACATCTTACAGTACCACTCTGCCTGAAATTTAGTGCTTCACCTCTGGAAAGACAACGTGCCGAATTATTTTAGCACACTTCGTAGACCAAACAATAACATTGGGGCGTTGAAGCCGTCGCTCATGTATCTGTTGTTTTCAGAAATTGTTTATTAAATTGCTCTTCAAATGGAAACTTTTTTCTTTTAAGAATAAAATGTTGCAATAAGTATCAAACCTTTGAAGCAGAAACGTTGCCCAATTGAACGTAGGCAGGCTCCTTAAATACCTCCACTAGTTGAATAATTTATGCTTTAAGACCTAAGTCTTGGTTTAATAGTAAATGCAGGACTTAGTTCAATGCTTCACTTCTCGCACGAACAAACAATATTGGATTTCACTTGTTGCATGTCGGAAACGTTCGATCGTTTCTCCAAATCTGACGGCACGCAGGCGACCAGTATTTTGAATAGTAACTGTTATCACGTCGATCCAAACACTAATCCATTACCGAACGATGAGGCGGAGTTGTGATTTCATAATGAGTAGTTACCAATGCTGTGCAGTAAAGATAGAATTCCGGTAATACATTCAAACACGGAAGCAGTCGGACGACTACAGCATTACTGAATTTCTACGAACCGAGCTTTTTAGGGATTGATACTCACCCTCAGCTCAGGCCTTCGACTGCGCGTCTCTGTCATTTCAAACACACCACTCAATGTTCCTGGTCACTTTGCGCAATTCTTCCTCAAAATCATAAGTAATTAAATTAAATATTCTCTTTACTATCTTAATTCTGCCTATGAATTCGTTTTAGTTAGTTTTTATCCCCCAGTTAATATTCCCCTCTCTTATTATTCATGAAATACAAATTTAATATCTTGTATTTTAGCCTTGAAAAGGTCTTAAAGAAGACGATTTAAGTAATTCAATAACTTTTTTATACAATAGCTAAGTAGGTTTCGGAAATAAGAATGCCAACGAACGAAGTACAGGGGCTGTTTGCTATTTCTTTTTTTATTTCTCCATTTTTATTTTAAATAAACCAATTATATAGTAAATTTGATAATAGTAATTATCACACAGGGCTCCAACTGTGATGGTCTAGTGCCACGACCATACAGGGTGTACAGCTGATAGTAGTGACAAAGATCACCACCATAAGACTGGTCTATAGAATAGAATGGAAGGCATGATCTACCATCCATGGGACCAGGGAGGAAGATGATAACCCCTAACCAATCGACCATTAAACCACATCATTCTGTGCAATGAGCAGCGATAGCCCCCATAAATGCCAAATTCCTACAAGAGATTTAATTAAAGCACCCCAGAAAAAAAGCCACCTTAATGGAGTGAAAGGGTAAAAACCATAATTGTAATAGTTGACTGCATCACAGGTCAGTGTTCTGAGATAGCTACTGGGCAAATATTCAGAATATATTACTAATATAAGATATCTAGCACAAAACAACAATACCTAGTCATTTGCATATCATATATTAGATGTAGCACTGAAAATGGCATGGGAAATAAATATACATTGCAATTATATTTTAACCGTATTTTAATTATATTGTAAAAGAAATTATTTCACCCCAAACATGGCAATATCCAGTCAAACATACTTCCACCAAAAGTAATATTTTAAATTAAATCGCAAAAGTAATATGAAATGAACCAATATATAAATGAATGTATCAACACTTAAATTTAAGCTAGACGTGTAATATATAGCGCTATAATAACTCAACGTGAAAATCGAATAAGGAAGGGTAGGAATAATTTACTAAAGACTGCAACTTAAGAAATAAAAATAATCTCAGTTAATATTAAAGTTTAAAAAAAAAAAAAAAAAAAAAAAAATACTGAATGGTTCAGCAATTATAGGACATTACTTCATTATGATGATAAAGTTTTACTTTTTGATAACGCAAAATAACAGAGGCATTCCCGATTTTACGTTTTACTCGTTAGCTAAAACCCATTCCTGATGGACTGAACTAGACCACAACACCACAAACGTGATTTTCAATTTTACACGAAAAGTTGAAATGTTGGGTATGATAGTAATCAATAACTGTATGATCCACTAGAGCGTTACCAATAAATTTTACACGCAAAAATACAATTTATTTGGTTTCCTCCGTGCGCGTTGGTGTATATATAACAAAAAATTAGAGTTAAATGATTTTAATTCTATGTGCAAATTCAGGTTTGCAATATATAAAATAATGCTTTTAAGAGCGTTTAGTGATTATGTATCGTTCATATTGGAAAACGAAGAAAAATAAGTTTTAACGTAGAATGAAAACTTATGACTCTAATTTCTGAAAGATTAAATATTTTAGCATAGTGTGTAGGATGGGTAAAGGTTTGAAGTAATATTCCAAAAATTATCCCATGAATACGGACTACAATAGATGATTTACCTAAGAAAAAAATAAAATAAATATTAAGAGGAATATTGGTAATATTATGGGCACATTTATCACTACCATATTGACTTCATTTCAATGTGTAAAATATGGAGACTGCACTTAGTAGGAGTACCCTACTTTCATCCATAAATATAAATTATTGTCCTAATGTGAGAAGTAATATTTACTTCAATTTTCACTCAAAACTACATTTAAAAAATTAACGCAGAAACTAGCCATCCAAAAAAAAATGTTGGAGCATTCTCAATATTAAAATCATAAAAATCTACTAGATGAAATTGTTATATTCTACAACTTATTTATAAATACTTACCGACAAGACATAATTTTAGATTTATTTCAGAATCAGCTTACCTGAAATGAAAAAAAAAAATCAAATCAAACTAGGTCATTGGAAAATTGAATTAATTTGTATATATTTTCTGTTTTAAAAAATAATAATTTTATATAGTTTTATGAGTATAATATACTTATCTAATATGAATGACTTAAAAGTATAATAAAAACAAAAGGAAAAATAAACTGTTTCCTATAATTCTGACCAAATGTTATTTGTAACCGTTTTAATATATTTATTTCTCGAATCATGCAATAAATGAGTTCTGAATGAAATCAGTTATGGAGGCAGATGGGATCAATCAATCTTATTCAAAACAATAAGAAAGCAATGAGATGGAGAACAGAGTTTCTAGCTAAGGAAAATAATAATAAGGGGGGGGGCAGAGGAAGAAAAGTAAAACAATTAACTCAAACTATTTGGAGACCTATGGAAATTATAGATTAAGACAAAAGTACCTATTGTACCACTGAAATTTAGGAAGTACACGAAACGCGATATCACCTTGAATTATTTTCAAAATGTGTGCATAAATATAGATAGTTAGAAATTTAAAAACATTTCTCGCTAAAAAAAAAAAATGTTGATGGCAGTGATGCATATTTCAAAATAAGAAATTCAAAAAATTACAGGAGTAATTATTTAGATGGGACATGATATTTTCGGTATGTTAGTAAAAGATTTGTTCAAAGTTGATAAAATAATAATAAACATTAAAAAGTTGATCATTTAATGCTCCACTCATTCCCATCAAAACATTAAATGAAAATCTATATTGTTCAAAACTTCTGTATTTTTAAAACTATGAAGTGAAACTGAAAATTAGTTAAAAATAGATTAACGACAAAAAATTTATTTACGGGAAATACAGTACATAAAAACGTTCTTACAAACTTAAGTTCCCATATAAAACATGTCTCCATGTCTGAATATTAGAATGTAATACGACGATAGAAAGAATGTACAGACAACAATAACAAAACACTAAAAATTTGCAATAAATAAATCTTAAATAGATACAAGAGTACTTGTGTAAAAAAGAAATTTCCATAAGTTGATAAGTCAATTTTTAATTAAAAATGAAATACCCAACTTCTGCCATTTGTCAAATAACAGTAGTAGAAAGCAAATTAATTTCCTCAATTTGAAAATAACTGAAACACTTTTTATTAAGCTCGTAACAGTGAGAGGTACTGTAAAATTGAGGCCAGTATAAGGAAAGTAAAAATATTTAAAAAATTAACAGTTGAATTGAGTGTCTGATTCAGATTGATTTCTAATCCTTGTTGAGTTCTGAAAACTGATTTCAAGTTCAATATGATTAGTAAATTAGATAAACAGCTTATCGGTCGTAAGCACTCGAATACTAAATTCAAATGGATTTAAATAAAATTACTACACAAAACATAACTTGCTGTTGCTGATTAAACTGCATAAATACTCCTAATGAAAATACTTTAAAGATTAAGGTAGGGACATAAAATAAAATTGGAAATACTGATTTTCCCTTATACCAGTTAATTTACTAAATTTAGCTAATATGTTTCAGGTATTGTTTTACCTTTGTTGATAGATAGTCTCATGCAGAAAGGATTAGAAAACCAAAAGAGGCTTCGTACGCACATATATAAAGAACATGAAGAGTAAAATTTGTAAATAACGACTATGAAAAAATGAGGAATTTTCTTTACTACAAATGTTCAAAAACGTTTAAAGAGATTTGACGGGATTAAAAATCAACAAAAAATATTTTGTAAGAATATAATTTGTGTATTTCTATTGCAAAATGTTCCTCTAGTTAGAAAAGTACGACAAATAAATGTCATATAAGGAATTGCCTATTCTCTCTGACGTAACTTAACTAAAACAATGATACAGTGAAACCTGATTTAAGAATACAAACAGGAAGAAGTGGGAAATATTCAACACTTCTTCACGCTGACGGAATACAAAGCTCTCCTTGTAGCTTTTCTTGGCAAGGTCAAACGACCTATTATGCAATGGCATACCTCTTTCTATTCACTCATTCAAACAAGTACATTATCTCAACATGTAAAACAAAGTAGATTTACATATAGTACAGAGGAGAAAATTCGGAAAACGAGTATTGAGCGGCTCATGTCATTTTTAGCAGATTTCCTTTAAGGAGGATAATCATCTATTCACGTTGTGTGGCACGATTTTACTTAAAAAAAAAAAAAAATCAAATATCCATAAAAAAATCTTCAAATATCCAGTGTTCGCAGCTAAGAAATCACGAAATTGAGATCCTATCATATACATAATGTTATCGCCCTAAACTTTTATTTTTTATTTCGATACGTAAAACCAAATAAATCTACAAAGTATTATTCCAACACGTTTTTCATTAACTGGCACCCCACTCATACGAATTTCACTTAAAGGAACTGTATCACTAAATATCTTACCTCCACGTTAAATTTAGAATTGTGTTTAAAAAGGTTAATTTTTTTTTAAATTTTTGGGGAAGTAGTGAATAGAGGCACCAATACCGTGTCATTACAGCTCGTGTGAAATCTGCTAAGTTTATAGTACCTCTGCCAAATTTTGACTAATTGCAAATAACTAGAATGCCAATAGCAGATATGTTCATAAATTATTGTACGTATTCACACAATTAAAAGTTTTTTTGAAGAATGGTAATTTACGTTAAACTGCAATTGAAATACATTCATCTAAATACATCGGAAATAAATATTTTAAAATTACCTTCAAAAATCAATTGAAAATAATAATGGGTCCAGTTTCGTTCAACTGCTTTAAGTTTAAACGCTCACATTTTTATAATACCAATGCTTATTTTTTAAATCATTTGTCTGATGAAGTATTTTACTACATTTCCATGAAGTCCTAAATAAATTGGATGGTTCCCCCATTGAAATGATACAATATTCCTTCGTGTGTGCTTCAGAAAAAGGGCGTGCAAAATTGGTCAATGTGAAGGAAGAAACGAATTCCTTTAAAGAACGTAGGGTGTATACAAGAATCGTATATGAATAGGATGATGCCAAAGCAACGATAATACGTAAATCGTATAATGGATGCCAGATGATTAATGACGATAGACATGTTGATGTAAGGAGAATGAAGTAGCCTAGTTGAGCTCAGTATGGAATCGATGCTATGGATGTAATTCTAACCTCTTAACCTGGAATGACCGAAAGGAAAGCAGGAGAGTTCCCTCATCACTAGAACAGAAATAACTAGAATAAACAGATCACCTTCAAGAATAACTAGATCAGAAACTTTCCTCAGCCTGTTCAAATATTACGGGCAGCATTCTTAATTGCGAGAAATAGTTTCGGGAACTATAAGCTTTTAGGCCTTTGATTAAAAATAATCATGGTAATTCCTATCAAAATTTGAAATCCAATTCTGACTAATTCCAATAAAATGATAAATGGATGATAGCCCAAATCAGTTTTACCACATCATTTATAATCATAACCACAACTCAAATTACACAAGCAAGAATGAGAAAAAACAATATGCTCTCACATAACAGGTAATATAAAGAAGCTTAAAAGGAAAGACGGTTTGCTAGTTTTAAAAAATTCACGACTTCAACTCTTAAAAAGTGCCACTGATGTAACTAACTACAAGACGTGATGGTGAAGAGTAGTTAGTATTCTTAATTAAAATGGAAGGCCAATTAAACGATGTATTAATGAATTCTAGTAACAGAATACTCTCAAATGAGAAAATTATGAGAACACTCGTAACAGGATAATATGCGTCTAATTCATGAGGGCATACGTCACTTAGAACGTTCCGACAGTTAATTGTCCTTGATCTCGTGATAAACGATAACAGGAGAAATTCCACAAAATCAAATTTTACAACTAATTTCATAATAGTTTCTTAAAATTCTCATCCAAGACAGAATGAGGAAAAGTATTTCACTGAAATACTCCAGAGTAAAATTAAGCAACTAATACCAACAACAAAAAAAAACAAACAAAGGAGCTGCATAAATTTGGGTACCAAATGACATCTCACATTTCCGCAAGTGTAAGAATTCTATGAAAATTGGCATAGCGATTCATGCTGGACTTAAGTCTTTCTTATACAATAGCTACCAGTAAAACTCGAAGACCAGAAATAGGGATTCGCTAATGACCAAAACAAAAAACAGAAAATGGGAACAAACAACTGAAATTTTACATTTCTCTAAACTACTGTTCGTCCTTTTCTGTGATTAACGATTAATCTAAGATTTATTGTATAAATGATGGCAATCACCAGACTTCACGTACTAGCTTAGAATATGCTGAAAGAATAGACAAGTCAGACTCCCAGAATATATGATATATGGTACACCCGGGCCTCCGTAATGGAGAAGTTTGTCTGGAAGCATCAGGAAATGTTTCATGGTGGATAGTCGAAAGATTTCAAAACTCGGTTGATGAACATTACTTCAATAACTGCTGATCTTAGAGAAATCTGTTAAAATGAAAAGTCTCATTCTTTCAATAGGATCAATGTAGAAGATAGATCTATAAACGATATAACATGCAAAACCCTTTTAAAAAATTAAATTGTATGAAAATTTCTTTGTTAAACCATTTGTAGGTCTTGGGAGGTCTGCATATTTCAAAATGGAAGTTAATTAAGAAATCAATTTCACTAGATAAATAAGAATAAACAAGTAAACTTATGATGAAGAAGAAAATGAAATATGGTATAAGTGATTGTGCTAAAAATATGAGATTATTCATAGAGGTTCTGACTGGGTCAAAACTATAAAGATGATATATTTATTAATACTAAAGAAAGAGCTATATTCATTGAACATAAATACCACGAACATTTAAAACGAGGAAGATAACAAAGCCTTCCACCTAAACCCCACCTTCATAAAATAAAACAATGTGTTCTTCAATAAAGTAAATTGAGGGATAAAATTGACTTTGTTATTTATTTATCATCTACAAGAGTTGCAGACTCGCATCTATGGCAGTAAAAAATGGCAATATTAAAACGGACAGAATTTCAGCAACTTAATAATCCTGATTATTTAAAAATATTGAAAACTGAAATTCGTCCCCAATCGGTCTAATTTATTTTAGGTTTTCGTAGTTAGCATACATACTTTTCAATATAAAAACAATTCCTAAGAAAACTATGCTATTTTAGTAGAATCCTTAAAAAAGCAAATAATAATAAAAATACACATAAAATAAAATCTAATAAGTGAATAATAAATACCCATGACGTAGGTATAAGAGAATTAAATACATAAATAAATTATTGGGGAGGAAATATGAATATTAGCAAACCAAAGGCATAGTTGTTAAGCCAATGAAGACTAATTCAATTACTAATAAACATGTAAATGATGACATACCTGTACAACAATGATCCTGGGCGCCGGGGAGCTGTAGGTATGATGCCTCTTGGGGGCGGTAGCTCTGCCTCCAGATGTGGCTGCTGCTCTCGTACTTGCACGTGCAACCACCTGTTTCTTCGGCACTGTCTGCTGTTGTGGTTCTTGACTCGACGCTCGAGGAGGAGGCGTTGATGACTTTTTCTTGAAGATAGACAGCCAACCAAGACCACCTTTCCCTTTGCCCTCCGATTTATTGTCATCCAAATCCAGCTTAAGAGGTCTCATCTTCAGAGCTTCAGATCCACCCTTCAACTTTTTGAGCTGCGACTCCACCATGGTGAGCTGATTTAGATGAGACTCGATCATAGTCATGGGATCTCCGCACACCATCTCCTCACTCTCGTCCTGCTTCGGCTCCCAGACATCGACGGCAGGTATCACCTTAAACCTCGTACTCTTAATGACCACTTTTGGCGAATCTTCATCTCCGATTTTGATTTTGGCCATTGAAGACTTAGGAGGTTTGGCTTCCTCATCTTCTTCTTCCAATATGGTGTTGAGACTTAGATGTTGGTTGGGTAGTAGCGGTTGAAGCTGTTGCTGTGGCTGCGGTTCAGGCTGGGGCTCAGGTTGGACCTCGGGCTCAGGTTGAACCTCTGGCTCAGGTTGGACCTCCGGCACAGGTTGGACCTCCGGCACAAGTTGGACCTCCGGCACAGGTTGGACCTCCGGCACAAGTTGGACCTCCGGCACAGGTTGGACCTCCACCGGCTCAGGTTCGACGGCTGCTACCTCAACCACCTCCTGCTCTACGACAACGATCTCCTCCTTTTCTGCCACGGCTGCGACGAGCTCCGGCGGCTGGGGCTCCTTCTTGATCCACTCGTCCCACGTCTTAGGGCTCGAGATGCCGATCAGCCGCGGCGACGTCTTGCTCTCCTCCATCACATGGCACCTGTGTCACCAGACTGAGCCTTGGCATCGGGTACTCAAATGGAGGGGGCTCCCCACCACCTCTCCAATACAAACACGCTCCCACTCTCCTATCTCGCACACTGATACTCTCTTATCGACACAGCCAAATGCATTCATTCCATTCAAATCATACCAAACTAACCTCAAAAATACTAAATACTCATCAATTAGACCCCGCGAGTGGGAAAAATTAGTTTCTCAAATGAAAATAACTAAATTCTCGTGAATGTACATGAAAGATTTCTGTGCTATTTATTTGTTGCGGTTTTTGTAAGCACATTAAATATTTTAAAATAGTCTAAAATTAAATCATCAAAACAATGACTAATAACAGAAAAAAAAGATAAAATAATCAACCTGTTGTTTAAATAAATAGTTCGACTGAGAAAAAAAAAGTTCCTCAGTTAAAAAATAAATTTCTCGAGCTTCAGGGGATAAAAATAATAAGTAAAAGTTCCGAAATTTCAAATTCTTGAGAACATTTCATATTTAAAAATTAATAAATTGTCATGAAGCAATAGAAGGCCAATTAAAATTAAGGAAAACTAATACCGCAGACTTGACGGAGAATGTTTATTCTAAAACATTGGTGTTGAATATAATTAAAAATAAATGTACGATGAAATGTTCGCTTAAAATTACTTGAATACATAAATTGTTGTCTGTAAGGCTTCAGACAATGCACAAGCTCACCACTAGACTCCCCCCCCCCTATACCTAAGCCGTGTGTGTTTCATAGGCCTTTCAAAACAAAATATTTTCAGTTTCCATTTGTTTTAAAAATCTAAAATTATTCAGAACGCAGAAACAGTAGATAAATCTTTAATTGAAAATTCCACTGTAGATAAGAAAAATTAGGAGTGATAACGAATTTAAGTAAACAAATTGAAATGATAAATGGTGCCCAGGTTCAATTGACTCTTAATTCATTGGCCTCCTTTTCTCACTAAAATATTTTTAATTCATTGCCCTATTTAAGTCAAAACAACTCTTCTAAAAGTGATTCAATTCCGCACAATTATTTTCATTATTTCAAAAGTTGTTGAATAAAATTTCTAAACTAGTTCAAGAAGATTGAAAACGAAAATAGGAAAAGAGATTTATTCCCTTTAGGAGATTACATGAAGAGGGCTCATAAATAAATAGAATACATTTACTACATTCATAAATAGCAGAAACAAGGTCTGTTCAATATAAAGTAACTAACTATATGCACATAAATTCAAAGTGGCATGGATAAGTTTTCGGTTAATTATTTTGAAATGAATTAATCTATAAAATGTGAAGATTGGAAACAAAATATATAGTATCTTAAAAGTACTTTTAAGAAAGCAATACAAAGAATGATTTAAAAATCTGAGCAACGATAAATATTTCTATATAATAAAAATAATAGTTTTCACTTCTGCTAGTCAAAGTCCAATCAGCTATAATATCATGTATAAGTCGCTCTTTTTTTTTATGTTATCGATACTAGGATCCATATCAAGATGCCGAAAACACGAGAAATAGCAGATCTTTTAGCTACAGAAAAATCGACAGTAACGATGCAATTAATAAATGAAAACCACAGGCACTTTAAAAGAAAAACCTCGCCCTGAATAACCTAGAAAAACAACTAACAGTATTGATACAAGTTATTAGGAGAAAGGCTGACGTAGATGAAATATGCTGCTATTATGGTACGTGATGTACCTAATGAAAATTTGGATGACATTAGTCTAAAGTTCTATTTCATGCAGACTTAAACAGGTAGGGCTTCTTGGAATTAAGAAACTACTAGAATTAATAAGATGGCAAGATTAGAATGTGGAGGGGGGGGGGGATCAGAGCTGGACAGTTGAACATTAGAAGTTCTATATTCTGACGACAATAAAATTAATTTGTTTGGAAATGACGGGAGATGATAAGTTAGGCTATTACAAGCCACTAGAAATGGTTTTTGATATAAAATACAAACGGTGAATTACGGTGGCAGTAGTACATTAGTACGAGTTAGTAATATTGAGGGTCAAATCAGAAGACGTAGATAACAGAGTAACTAATTAACTGCAACTCTGGGAAATTAATATCTAGAGAAAACGAATATCAGTAGGAAGAGAAGCTTTGATAATACATTTTTAGATATTAAACCTTCATGTTATATAACCCTTGACAAAAAAGTATACCTATTAAAAACTAGAATAATAATATATAAGAACACATGTATACTCCAGCCGAAGTTAGAGATGAAAATCTTTGGCTCAACAAACCAAAGGAGGAAGGGCCAAGCCCTGCCACAATGCTTTGGTCAGAGGACGGAATTTAGAGATGGATTAGTTAATCACAGATACTGTTGTAATTGTCCTAATCGAAAAACACAACTGAACCCCTTACCGAACTTCATGTCATAATTTCCCACTGTTCAAACCTAAACATTGAATCAAATAAACGATACAAGGAAAAAGCAAATCATAGCCATCAAGGCAACAAATTTCAATTTAACTATATCCATTCAAAAGGTAAACTTCTCATAAGGCTATTTATTCTGAGGAGAGAATATTTATACCTTCTGCAAACCCGTAATCCTACATGACATCGCATGCCCAGCCACAAAGAAGAACTAAGACAGCAATGAAAAGGGAGGAGAGCAGTTAAATATATCATATCAGTTAGAGATATTGAGGCTCTGTCGAGATATGCGCGCGCATAAGATAATAAAATCAATTTATATTTTCCTCTATTTATAATTTCAAAAATAAAATCAGTATTAACTAAAACTACCAAAATAACTCAATCCAACCACAACGATTAAAAAAAAAAAGTTAAGCTAATAGGACCCATATCATCCCAACCACATGATAAAAGAAATTAAAGAAGCTACAACGCTATCAATTATTGTGGTTCTAAATATGATAAACACGTGATACCACAGATGCTACTCCATAAAGCATTCAAAGGAAAGACATTTACGTTTGCAGAGTAAATAGGCATATATAAAGACGTTTAAAAGGAGACTCCTGTGTAGGAAGTTCTTACATAACTAACGATAAACTAACTATGCATGAAGTATAGCTTGCAAGATGTGCAAAATCTTTATGTTATCCGTATAATAATCAGTGAATTCTTAATAAATTATATTTTTATTATGATTGTTATATATTAAAAACCATTTTGTGCTACTGTGACTAATTAGGTTGGGTAATGTCCAAGATATCACCTTTTTCTATCCAGGATGGGAGTTAGGCGTTTATTTGATGAGTTCATCACTAAATGAATTCTTACCCACGAAGGGAATCGAACCCACCACTCTAGGATGAGATTATGGCTAACCTGAGCTCTGTAATATTTTTTACATTTAATTAACTTTGCAAGATTTTATCTATATTTATAATCAGTATTTTGAACCTTTAACATTATTACTAAATGTTTTAAGGGGGGATTTAATCTAAGAGATTCCATATTGGCGGAACGTTTATGATAAAATAAATAGTAACTAAATTACTTGAATGACAGTTGATAATAGTAGGACATAAGTCAATAAATGGGAGGAATTTAATTTTGAAGGAAGTTAAGAATTAGGGTAGATCATTTTCTCGCGTTAGATATTCAAGAAACTCTCACCTATGTAAAATAATAGATCGAATTGAGAACAGTCAATACAATTATTTTATAAAACAAATTTGTTATCCGGAATTCATTTCTTTTATTCATTAATGAAGCTCAATATTAACAATAACAAAACACATAGGTATCCAGTGTGTGCATAAAGCTTTCTCTGGACTCTCGTCCTCATAAACCTTCGAAAATGAAGGAGAACCTAGTAAATCATCCGTTTTCATTTATGAAAGAAAATAGTATACAACCATCGTTCCCACAGTGATGACCTTGTCCTATCACCACTACAACATTAATGCAATGAAGACGCGGAAAGGAAGTAGGTAGGAAGAGTGAAGATAATGTTTCATTAGAAGGACGTGAGGAAAGCCCGGCAGTGAACCAAAAGGGGGATAAATTCACCTTAACCTAATTACCCACCGGAGATGGAATCTAATATGGCTGCCCCTCCACTCCCTCCTCTCTCATCCAATAAACCCCCAATCAATTTATAAATTAACATTACTTCAATCAATTCATATAAAATTATTAAAACTTTCTTTAAAAATTCGAAATATATCCATTATAATGTCCAGAAATGAAAAGGTCATCGCTGTTTAAACTCAGATGATTTACCACAACCTGTTATGACACTACTCATCTCATCTAACCATATATTATCTTATTTCTAAATATACATCCGAAGATTAGAATTGGAATGAAAACAAAAACAAGGAAGTACGAATAACTCAATATTACGGAGTTAAGAAAAATATATATAGAAAAACAACTGTAGAGCATAAAATAGCTTAATAAGATCGGTTTTATAAGATTTTTCGACCCAGGTCAAAACAAGAGAGAAATGTCCCAATTTTACTTCCCTGTAACCTCTTCACCTATTCCGATTCATCCCTAAACGAAATGATGTGGGTATATGAATATGGTAAAGATCAAATAAATATTTTTGATTCAAAAACGTAAGACCCTAATTGGTAATTAGCATGTATCTCAAATAATAAAATTCCGTTGAAAGCAATATTTGGTATTTATACGTGATATTTCATGATATATTGGATTATTGTTAACGTGCTAAGACTAAAAGTGGGGATTTATTGAAGCCTGAAAATTTAAAAATTGAATAATCTCGATAACTATGCAAAGTGGGGAAAATATTTATAAAATAATATGTTTATAAAATTAAATTAAGAACAAGATGGATTCTATACAATGTTTCGATTCGACATATAATAATGGAGATATATCAAAATTTCCGCTCTATCCTAAAGTCCGATTTCAGCCTTCAACGAACATGATCTTTGGTTTTACATGAAACTCTTATATGACAAGTTTACGACCACTAGAGCGTGTAAAAGGCAAGTATATATATATATATATATATATATATATATATATATATATATAAAGGGAGGGTGTGTCTAAATAAATAAAAAGGGAGGAATAGATTGGTAGAGTACAATAGGATAAATGAGAAAATACGACGGATAATTTAAACGACTACGTCATTTTGCAGATTCATGCGAGGATATACATCTGCAAAGTTCAAGAAGGAAAAACAACAATTAATTATTGAATTTATATGAGCCCGTAAGGTTTCAGACAAATGAGCATGGCAATAAAAGTATCTAAACCAATGATCTTTCGGAGTATTATTAATTTAAACGTAGTGCACCGAGGACCTTGTAAAATATGCAGAACTAAAACTCACTATTACACGTTGTAGTCATACCAATTTAATAAAGTTTACATACTACAAAATAAAGCTTATACCACATAAGTATATTTATAATCGTACAGAGGATTCCCTAAACCTTATCATTGATATTTCCCCAAATTAAACCAGAGAACAGACAATTTCCACAAAGAGACAATCAGAACAAAAATAATACATTTAGAAGCCAAAAATAAATTGTTAAAAGGAAAAAAAAAGTAATAAGTTTCATGCAGTCAGGTGTAACAATGATGATAAAAAGAATGGAGGGGGGGGGGCAATATCTTAGGCACCAATAACAAAAAACTCATTGTATTATTATCTGATTTTCCTCCCTTTTTTATATAAAAGACGTATAACTTACACTTCGAAATCCTCAGTTGAACAAAATGACTCAAATAACTAAGTCAGAAATTGGTGTGAAAACTTTAATACACGTCACACTTCAATTCATTTCTTTTCAACTCTGAGAGAGAATGGAATTAGCGGCTTATAAGCTCAGGTGAGAAAATAAGCCAAATGTTTTTAGAATATTATGAAACTCAACACTGTCCTCTCCAAAATTTAAAAAAATTGAAAAATGAATAGCAAAAATACGAAATACACTTGATTTAGAACTATCCAATAAAAAAACATGTCGGATTTTTTTTTGTTTCGACGAATTATAAAATCAAGCAAAGTATTGATTTCCGTCAAAAAGCAACCAATAATTCAACCTGGAGGAATGGTTCTATAACCTTCTTCAATACGATTGAGTAATTACGGAGATATTATGAATATTCGTATTCTCCACCGCTCTTACCCCCCCCCCCATTTTCCGGGTCCGATTAATTAACTAACTTGATCTTTAGTGTTCAATGAAACAGTTAAATATCGAATATGGTGTAAAACGTAAAATGGTGACGTCATCACAAAACAACGTATTTACATGTACCTCGCATAGGAAAAGTTCAATGAAAAGAATATTTGGTATTTGATATTTAAATAATTCATGATAAAACAGGTTATTGCTAATATGAAACGAGTAGGGTTGGGGTTTACTATAGGCTGAAAACTATAAACTGCAAGCAAATTTGACGGTTAATATTCATGATAGAAAAAAAATATGAATAAATCAAAATCAAAAGGCATTCTATTTTCAATAAGATAGATTCTTACAATTTTTCGATCTTACGTATAATAACGGAAATATTTTGATTTTTTGACACTATCCCTCTAAACCCCGCCCTCCCCCAGACATTAACCAAGTAGGAGTGATAGGCATTTTAAGACATTTTTTGAAAACCGCGTGAAATTAAGGGATATCTGCTAATGCGAGTTATTCTTCTGAAAGCATTGGCATTCACATTCGAATATACACCAATGAATAAACCCACTTGAAGAACTCATGGGATATATAAAGCAATCGGTAGGAAGAAGCCATAGGATAGAAAATACAAGCTATATAGACGTCAGTGGGTTAGTGTTGCGTCATTACTAAGTATTCCGAAGACATCTTATTAATGGGTTTTACTCAGAGAAACAGTCGGCTTAATACAATTATCGAATCGTCCAATGAGCCTCAAGACAGTCATTGAAGTTACGGTGTATATTTCCCGATGGAGTACCACAAGAACTTATATTATACGGCTACAGACTGATAAAAAATAGAAATTTCAAACTTTAATTGGACAAAGATTCTAGTTATATGAAAATAATAGACCTAATGTGAATTGAAGACGTGATGTGAAGTATAGTTTACAAACGGTATAAATAAAGAATTTCATGAAATACAGTTCTCCATAGTCTAAAATAAAAAAAGTTGATTAATTTGTTTCTGAAGAATGTGTGACATCAATCCAGTTTTTGGAAACTCGATAACACAGTTGACTATGGAGTTAATTGTCATATCCATTATAATAAACTCGCCCCAGGCCTACTCCAAAAAAACTTCTACATTACTGCTCATTGAAAAAGAAACAATTTGTAAACACAGAGAATAAATAAAAGTATTAAAATACTTTTTGTCGAATGAGACATCGAAGAAGAAAAATCTTTTGGTTTTAATCTATCCGTTCAAATTTCTTTTAAGTATTAAGGAAGTTATGAAAAATTGATTGGGATGAGTAAAACCTCAATAGCCGAATCCCCTGAAATTATTTTTAAAAAATTAGCATTAATTTTTCAATTTACTATTATTACATGATAAACAGTTTATTGTAGAATAGAAAATCAAAATGTCTTAAATAAAGAAATAATAACAAATTAAATCCGGTCTCAGGTATAACACTAAGTATTATTTTCATTTAAATTAAGTAATTTCTCTAAAAGACCAAAGGAAAGAATATTATTTAAAACGTTTCCTAAACTATAAGGGGAAAACTAGAAGGAACTATGGGACGTGAAATATAATTCTTAAAGAATGAAAATTAGAAAAGGAAAGCTCCAGAGGAAAAGAAAGCGGAAAATGAGCATTGCTCGTAGGCTCATTGGGAAGAAAAAACTAAAACTAGGCAAGCCCGCAGCACATCGAAGCATTGCCAACAGGTATACTCTTAGTGATGTAGGAATTTTTTTTTTTTTTTAAATTTCAATAGCGATCTTGATAATAATAATAAACATAAGATTTATTTATTGTATTAATTGAAGCTGCAGAATTGAAAGATCTGAATAAATTGGAATAAGTGAGTGACACTGGCAATATTATTTTAACAAATAGACTGTCATAATATTCAAATTTAGAAGATGATATTTTGTATTCAATAAAATCTGTTTTATAAGACACTGTCACGATAGCCCATGATACCCAACCACTCCAAGCAACCAAGGAGAGCATGGAGTAAGTTGTCTACAGAAGGCTACCTGGCCACATTGTATCCGGGGTGTCTGAGATCAGTCCACGCTGCCACCCTGGCTGTGGACGGAATTTAAGAGACTCATAATCGTTAGTAATCACGAGAGGCAGACAGAAGTAAGCGCGCTCTGATTTTGAACCCGTGAGTTAATGTTTTTCTTTGGCGGCAGTAGGACCTGCTCATACTTTTACGTTCAACTTACTGAGCGTAGTGGTACATGAACCCACGCTAAGGTGTGATGACCCACCCGCACGGCTATCGGCAGTAGATAAAATGTTTATTTTATCAATATTATACTCGATATTTATGCGTTTCATGCAACTCCAAAGGTTATACTCATAATGGCTGAAATTGTATAAAAAAGAGGGGGCTCGAAAATTCATAATATATCACTTGTGGGGCTCAAACATTTTATAATAAAAAAAATAATTCTCTACGATTGCCATTTTAAACATTTTTCCTCGCCGGATTGTTACGCGAGATACTCGTATTTCCTTGTTTTCAGCACGCATTTAACCCCTGTTTTTATTTATCAAATTTTTACTTTAAATAACTGTGTCATTGAAAACTTCATGGCCAGCGGTAGAAACTCTGTTTTTTTTTTCAGGACATTCCTGTTTACACTTTCTACTACGGGAGTGTAGTCCGGTAAAAAGATTCCCATTCAACTGAAAACCAAACCCTAACAGATTAATAACAGAAACTAGTAATGTAAGGATTGAATCAACAACCACTAGTGTTCTCAGGCAATTTTTCTTTCAAATTTAATTTGTCTGATGCTCTATACATCATAAGATAATATAAGCTGAACATATTTGCATATACGCTAGTTTACCTGTGGCTAGTGCATTGAAATAAAAATACCTTCCCGTGGAAGAATAAAAATTAACTTATGCTCAAATTAACAGCTTCGTTTTTATCTGAATTCACAAACTTCTTTTCAGATAACCCATTTCATATGATTATTATTATACCGAGAAAAAAAAAAAGTTGAGACAGGACGAATATCAAAGAATTCAAATTAAGAATTACTGTACTAAAACAAAATAAAAGAAACTAAAGATTTGATGAATTAATGTCCTGATTTTTAAAAATTATCTTTCTCCCCAGTTATCATCAGGTTTTACGCTTGAAGCATGAAAAAGCTGTGGGATGAATATTGACGAATTTATGATTGTTCATAGATTCAAATAAGTAAAGTTTCCCATCAAAATATAACGATGAAAGTTAAAATATTGAACTTTTATTAATTAATCCAAGCAACGTTTCAGAGCTTAAAATGTATTGTAAACACAACGTTTTCTTCCAAATCACACACACACACACACAGAGAGAGAGAGAGAACTCCATCCCTAATAGTACAAATTTCGATGAATATCCTTAATAACCGTCGTTAAATCTCTCCTATTTTTGGATGGTTGTCGGTCACGTACGGTTAAATTAAACTACCTTAGTTTTGCAGACATAAAGGCATTTTTATAGCCAGAATCAAGCCAAACAATTCTGCTGTTATGTAAGAAATACAATATTTCAGACAAAGTGCTAAAAAGTGTAAAAAAAAAAAACCACATGGAAAGTAGAGAGGGAGGCAGTACACCTACGAAATGAGGTGGGTAATAAAAAAGGGAGAGTCTACAAACACATACAAATAAGAAAGGTCCAAACAGGATTTAAGAAGAGAGAAGAACATTTTCATTATGATGATAGATTATGGCCGAGATGGTTGCCTAAGGCAAATGATGTCTTCAAGAAAAATGTGCAATGTGTAAATGATTACACATTGATGAGTACTGATGACAGCTTGCTAAAAGGGCGCTGCATTCGTGTAATTCTATATTGTAATTTTACAATATGAGTTAAAGAGTATCTGGGAACGCTCGGAATAAAGTCTAATTATCCGTATCAGTAAGGCCATATCTTATCGACAGTTAACGAGTGTTTACCTGCGATTGTGTACTGCGAAAAACTGGCAAATGGCAATAAAACGGTAAGAAAGAAGTGGCAGCAAAAACGAAAGATGAAATCAAACAATTTATTATAAATGCCCGTGATAAATAATCCAAAACTAAATTGCAACCTGAATGCTCAGTGCATAGTTATACAACAGAGATTCAAATGGACCAACAGATGACAATTCAAGCGTATGAGAGTATGTTTCCTTTTCAAAAAGCACTTTGTACTTGAACACCTATATTAATTATTATATATTAACGACCACTTTATGCAACTACGGCTAATTGGGACGGGTTATATAAAGGTTACCACCCTTTTCTAGCCAGGGAGGGACTTAGGATTTTATTTAATGAATTCATATGGCCTAGGCGGGCATCGAACTAGCCACTCTAGGTTTACGATGTGAGATTAACGTCAACGCTTTAACTTACATGGCTAACCCGAGCCCCTGAACATCTATAACCAATAAATTCATCACCATACAACATATTCTCTTTGGCAGGTGATTTGACGGCAAACCAAGCACGGACGTATTCACAGTTCACAACATAGGGACTAGTATTGCAGTGATTTTATTCTTGAAATAAATGCGAAGACATTGCATAATGGTTAATTTAAAAGACTATTCACTATAAAATAACAAAGGAACTTATTCAACTCAACCCTACTAATTTATAGTGATAACTAGAACGCATTCTTCAAATAACAATGTATTAATTTCTTCTTAACAAAAAATAGGAAGCGCAATTAACATAATAACTATATAAATTAATACAGGGCGTATAGGAAACATTATGAATTGTTTTATACAGACAATAGAGAGATTTATGGGAAAAAGTAGATACAACTCCGAGGAACATGTATAATGAGAATGAGAAAGCGACTTGGGTGCTATCTGGTAGATGTTGGAAGCGTGAGAGAAATGTTTTCGAGTTCCACCACTAGATAGCAGGAGAGGCATACAACCCATCCCAGGACACGTGCTTTATATGACCCGCCCATTTTACGTCGGGGTTAGTCACCAAGCTGCCAAGCACCGTTTACATTGCTTTATAACCACATGTCAGCTCGATTCATTAGTAAAGTTATACTTAATCCTCAAGGCGCTATAGATCACGTTGACCTGGTCATCTATTACAGGGACTATATGGCTGAAAATAGTCATAAATAATTCTATAGGTCCCCATGCTTGTTGACAAGGACTGGATATATTTGTTTGATATGTCATGGATTTTGTATTCCTCAAAACAATAAGAGGGTTCCCAAAAATAACACAAGTCATATCACTACAAAAGTTTCACCACTCTTGGATGAAAACAAAGTTCTTTTTCGAATTCAACACATACCCTATTTATTTTAAACCATTGTGTTAGTGATTTTACATAAAAGTTTAATATATTTCATCCCTTCCAATCCTATAATAATTACAATGTATATTAAAAACACGAAATGAAATGAACAATGCTAACATTATCAATAACATGAAGTTCAATAGCATAACGAGATTTTAAAGGACAGATTACAATTAGTGGCATCCAGTTATTGCAGAAATATAAAACTCATGACTCATATATTTTACAAGGTCTAACTTCATATGGTTATTACTTCATTAACCTGATCAACTGTATTCATAATAATAATTAAAAGGTTACTATCATCAAAGCATAACCGCGTTATTCTAAATTCTTAAAGTAATCCCTTCTTTTTTGTTTTGATAAATAATAAATTATTTTTAATTACTACTTAATTTTATCTAATTAATTTTAACTAATTTATCTAAGGATAGACATTGTCTTTGTGTAACTGAAGAGAAGCTTTACTGAAAATTCAAAATTTATGTTATAGAATCTCAGATATTTTTGAAAAAAGTTATATTTTTTTTTTATCTTGTAAAATAGTTGTCACGCAATTCATTAAATAAATGGATATAAAGTAATTAATGCTCCAAATTTCAATAATTCTAAGGAAAGTGAACACATTTTTGTTAAAGCTTTTAACGCAATGCAAGTAGCAAGGTCATTTTGAGGAAATCTCATAAATGAAAATTATTATTATTAACGTCCACTTTTTGCAACTTAGGCTAATCGGGACGGGTTATCTACAGGTTACCACCCTTCTTTAGCCAGGGTGGGATTTTGGGATGTTATTTAATGAATCTCGTCACTAAATAATTTCCATTGCCAAGGCGAGAATCGAACTCGCCACTCTAGGTTTACCATGTGAGATAAAGGTCAACGCTTTAACTCGCATGGCTAACCTGAGCCCCACACTCTCAAGTCAGAGATTTAGTTTATTGAAATTGAATATCAATAAACCCATCTATGAATAAATATCATGATGTCGGACCTCTTTGTTGAAGATGGGTTAACAACCTGCAACCCCACAACAAATCCTGGGCAAATGTCCGAATAGCATGCTGTTTATCTTTAGACGATATCACAAGAGAAAACGTTAAATAATGGGCAGACAAAATTTTAGTGCCTAAAGGGAAATGACTCATAGGCATCATCAGAGACTGTGAAAAATATTGTCTGATCGTGAACAACATTGTTATGTTAGTTCAAATTTTACGAAAAAAGATAAACAAATTTGTATGTGGGAACAATATATAGGGTTGCAGATAGCAAGAGTTTGTTCAAGGCTGGCATATACTGCGACAAATGTCAAGAAGAAAAGGGCAACCTATCACAAGTAAGGACCCTCGTCTAAATACCAAATCAATAGCCACAAATAGCAATTAAGCAAAAAAAAAAAATCAATTGAAATTAACTATTTAAATTCATCAATGGCTAACAAGTAATTTAAATACTAATGAGACAGAGGATAGAAAGGTACCAAAGTCGAACTAGGACTGCAATGACAAAATAGTAAGACGAGTAATACCTCAGTGTATATCAACAGACAATACAAGGATAGTAATAACAATGAAAATTTTTGCTAGAGAAAAAAAAAATCATTTTCAAAAAGGAAAACATGAATGAGAACTCACAAGGCCACTCCACTCCATTCTCCAAATATAAAGTTGCTATTAAAGAGCATTTATTCTATATCGCACTTTATTATAACTAACATTTTTTCATTAATCTCACATGGTAAACATAGAGTGGCGAGTTTGATTCCCGCCTGGGTAAATGAATTTATTTAGTGACTGAATTCATTAATAAATAATATCCTAAGTCCCTCCCTAGCTAGAAAAGGGTGGTAACCTGCAGATAGCCCATGTTGCAAAAAGTGGACGTTAATAAATAATATAATTTAATAGTGCAATTTCATATCGATTGACTAAAGCTAATCAATCAAATGTCCACGATTAGTCAGAGATCGCGTAAAATAAATTATATGCGACATTCTAAAGCAATTCGAAGGGGTTAAATGTTAATTAAGAGAATGATTGGTTTTTAACACAACGTTTCTTATTTCCGAGCGTCAATTTCATGTTATCTCGACCTGATGAGACATATTATTTTCTTGAATGTTATTACCTACAAAATTTTCAAATGATCAAAGATGCAGTTAGAGGCCTTCCTAAAACGAGTGAAAAAAATAATTCATGCCCAAAAATCGGATAAAATGCTTCCGGAAAGTATTCACGAGTCAGCGACAGAACACAATAGGAATGAATATTGTTGTTATTACAAAAATAAATTTTCGTTTCTTCTTTTTGTATTAATTATCTGCCAATGTATACAACTAAGTTGAATCGAGCCAGGTTATATACAGAATACCAACCAAAGGCAAGTCGTCTCAAAGCCACAACAGATTCTGGGGAAGGTCAACAGAGGATGTCTTTAGAGTTAAATGACAGTACTGATTCTGAGTACATAATGCAGAACCAAGGGAAGAAAAAAAATGTTACATGTAATATCAATGGATTATAAAAAACAAGGTTAATCGTGTGACGTGGTAAACAATGCTGTTGTAGGATTGATTTCATCCTGGCAAGAATAGGTTGGAAACCAGTGGATAAACCGTTTCTTTTAGTCAAATTATCAAAAACTGGCCATTAATGAAAAATATTTTATTTCTATTAGATGTGTTAAAAACGAAATTCAAACGAATTGGAGTCTTTCTGTCTAAATCTAAAAAATAGTGGTATGAGTAGATAACTATTACATAACGAATGTTATTTCACTATATAAGAAACGCCACATTTCTTTCAATCCTACATTCATACATCAAACACCACGTTAGATTTATATGCATAAATAACTGAATTACCTGAAGTGAAATTTATAACTCCAACAATAAGGTTCATTTTCAATTCATGATGCATTCACAAAACATCCAGGAGCACACGTTTTATATTGCTATCTATTTAAAACTCAACCGTCAAGGTTGTTCATCTTTTTACTTATCATGTAATCGAATAACGAACTAGAATAGCGAAACAAATAAAACTTTATTGCTTCAATTTCTTATTCATATGGACCCTTCCAATTGTAATACTGAGGCTAAAAATAGCTTTTCTGCGACATATATAGATCATATGTTTTACTGTTATAACATTTAACTTAAAATAGGAATTAAAGAACTACTTAAGTAAAATCCTTAATTCCATCCTGGCCAGAAAGAGGTGGTAACCTGTAAAGAATTCACCTCTATTTGACGTAGTAGTTCACAGTGGACTTTAGTAAATAACATTAAATTAAAAGAAGGTATTCAGGTTAGACATGTGACTTAAGACGTTTGTCTTAACACACCTGGTGAAACTACTCTTAGGTTCGCCTAAGGAGACGGCAACAGCAATTTATATAGAGACGAACATTTTAAGTAGTTTCTTAGACGGTCCATTGCAAGAAAAGTTTTACCATGAATATAATTCGTCACGATTGCCTGCAGTGCTTATAAATATTAAATTCATAACAATCATATACTGCTAAGGTCTATGTATAGTTTACCTTTTAGCAGATTTCCCTTAAGGGAAATCAGCTATTGAGGTTGTACTCATGACGGAAATTTCGAAATTTTTCTTCAAATGTCCATCGATCATACCTAGTAGATGACGAAAATGTGGCCCGTTCAAAACTGTATATATATATATATATATTTGTCTGTTACCGCTCTAGCGGTCGATATTTAGTCGTTTTATGTAAAAAGAAAGATTAAGTTCGTTAACGGCTGGAATCGGACCAGTAGGAGAGGGGGGGATTTTCGAAAATTCGAAATATCTCCGTTACTATACGTCGGATCAAAAACTTGCACAGAGTCAATCTTATTGCAAATTAAATTTAGTATAAATATTGTTATATACATTTATTCTCTATCTTGAATATTAACCGAGATATTTGCATTTTTATTAAATCTGGGCAGCTAACGGACGTGACTTTCCCGCCAAAAGCTAGTTTGGCCCGTTTCCTTAACTAACTCGTGAAATTTCTCTATTGTAAAACATCACGTGGGAAATCTGTTTAGTTTACGCAGCCCCTGCGTGACGGATTTTTTTATTTCGAACTACGGTAGGAATAGAATTTTATCCTGGGGGTATCGAACCCACGATTTTATGCAGTCGAATACAGAGTATCTGATTGTGAAGGCAGACAGGTTCCTGAGGAACAATATTCTTTTCTATTATAGCAAACTCTGTGACCAAAAGTTGGCACGGGGATCAGTCTGAGAAGAGCTGGAGAAATAAGGCAGGTCCCTGGAGAAAGCCTAAAAATAGTGACTATCCGACTGGCTTTCAAGGGGGCGGCCAATAGCCCAAAGGGTCTTTACGGCCAAACACAATTCAATAGTTCACGCAGGATTAGGCCAACAGGAAAACCAGATTTGGCAGGGTTTGGAAAACCACTGCAATAGTCATACTCTATTCCAACAATCACCAATGTCACCCAACATATAAAAAGCGAGTTATAATTGGAAACATCAATTAAATAAAGAACTAATTCGTTAATTAATCATTTTCCTAACGTACATCACATCAAGAAGAGGGACTACTCTTTGGAAATAACAACTAACGATAATTTCATTAAGCTAAATTACTATACAGGGAGTATCTTATCCTGCTTCCGTGTGAAACTTGTTTGTTGAAAACATGTAAGCCAACTTTGAAAAAGAAATATTTGCTGTTAGATTACATTATTTTGAACAAATTTTAAATATTTACACTACGATTATTTCGAGAAAGACTTCTTAACCCTCAGGAAGAGTTTTAGTTAAAAAAAAATATTGCTTTACCAATTCCTCTGACCGCCCGCACATAATTACATAACCCCAACATAATAATTCAAGATCTGTTAAAGATAATTTTAGGAAATTCAACAAAACATTACAATACGGTATTTTGACTCCAACTAACAGTCAACATCATGTTTTGATGCAGTCTCAAGAGTAGAGGGTTTTCACCCGTTATAACTAATAGAACCTCAATTTGTGTATCATTATCATAACATGAATGATATAATTAAATGAGCTAATAGTTTATGTTTTAGTGAAATAATACCAAATTAAATACATAATTAAACATAGTTTAACAGGAACTCCGGGATGGAGAGTGACAAGAGAGAGGGGTGAGAGTTTTGAAAATAGAATTATAATGCAGTAGAGAGGATGGAGAGAGAGAGAGCAGAGTGGTGTGTGAATATGGAGTTATGCAAGGGCTGGCTAATTCCTTTTAAATGACATAAAGGCCAGATGATGACCAGCTGAGACAATAGACCCTGCTCTGATAGCTTATTGTCTTATGGCCGACCAATATCCAGCACATTACCAGCTATGCCATTGACAATCACTCCAATTATATCAGTCACGGGCCCATCAATATCTCCCTATCATTCCCTTCATGCATTCCTAAACCGGAAGGGAAAAGCTATTTTATGGACTACATAATTAAGGTTACATGAAATTCAACCTCAGACCATCCGATTTCTGTTTACTACAGACAGTCAAAAATAACCTAATTTCTTCCAAAATATCCTTGAGAGAAATTGGAAACAGAAAAAAAAGAGCTCATCAGGAAATTAGGCTCGACAATATACACTATGGTGCAGTTATAAATGCAGCATTCAGCTGTAGAAATCTTTGTTGATGTCCTCGGATTCAGTAACACTCAAGGAAACGTTTAAAAAGTTGGGAATTCGTGATGCGGTGGGAACGTGATTTCGCGATCAAATTAAAACCTTCTTGAAGGCCATTCTTATACTTGCTATTCACTAGGCAAATGAACTACAGAAAGATACTATCCTCCTTCACTGATACTATCCTCAGTTCTGTTAATCATTTTCTTACTGACATTTGGCTCCTTGTGGGTACCAAGAAACTAAGGAATGAGGGGAAGCTATTCCGATGTTTATATTTTGCTTCCAATTCTTCCTTACTGAGTTTAATCGGGTTGAATAAATAAATATTAATAGGCTTTAAAGACCGGTAAAAAAACAAATGATTTTAGAAACAGTACAACAATCTGCAGTTGAAATGGTCGATCAGATTGCCAACAGACAATTAGTTCGGACTAAAAATAGGTCTACAACGTAACTTTTACTTTAACACTTTTAATATATTCTAATAGACTAAGCACGGATATAAGAAAGCTTCAGATATTTAGACTATTTTCAAAATGAATAAAAAGTCCGTCACCCAGTGGCGGCGTATAGGCACTAAGCAGATTTCCTCTAAAGCCCTTAATACCTGGTCCAATATCAGCCATTAACGAATATGAAAATAAGAGTTCAATTAAACATCGAGTATGTTATAGATCACCATGTTAAACATTTTCTAGTCAAAACAGGAAAATGTATCGATGGTTGTAAACGGCCCTTATTTTCGCCATCTCCTGGGTAGGATAGATGGACATTTGAGGAAACTTTTCGAAAATCGAGTCATGATTACAATCTCAATAGCTGATTTCCGGTAAGGGAAATATGCTAAAATTTAAAAAATCTATCAGAAAAGAATCAAATTTAAGTGCAAGTTATGTGCATGATAATAACTTAACTAAATAGGACCTGAGATGAAATAACTCTTCCTACTTTACTTGTCCTGCTAAAATAAAACAATTTTAAATTGAAATTACTATAATTCATGGCGCACTAGAGAATGTGCAGATGTTGAAACACCGTAACTAGGAAGAGGAAAGTAACCAGAAAAGCAAGTTCATCTAATGAGATACGTTTGAATGAACACAAGAACAGAACCATTCGAATCGACCACTGGTGAATGAAGGCGCCTGGAGGTCTTTAACCTCTAGCCTTTCTTTCCCAAACACTATAGGGCAAAAATTACCTTCTGGGCATAACTCAGAGCTAGCAAACAGCGAAAATAATAATTATACCATCAGCAGGTACCTCAACCAAAATATTTGTTTAAGGCTAAGAGATCTGGTAATATTATATGGCTAGTATTTAATTCTAGGCCATCGAATAGATAAAATAGGTGTTTAGGGTCCGTATCCAGAACTCCAACAAGGGTCTTATAATCTCGCCTGAATGTATGTCACTCTTTAACATTTTTACGAGAAAATGTAAATATGGAGGCACACACAAAACTTAACAATTTTAATTTTTCTCCAGAAAAACTCACTGAATGACATAAATCTATGCGATATTAACACAATATACTCTCTTAATAGAATTATAAAAAGGTTTCAAAGAACCCACAAACGACAGTTATTCTAAACAATTAACACGCTGGTGTACTGGAAAAGTTCGACAAAAATGACTAGATTCAACCCAAATGGACGAGAATAAGACCAAAACAATAAACTTTATAACAGTTAAATTTAATTTTCGTTACCCCCCCCCCTCCAATCAGAATATTTTAGTGCCCTGATAATAAGAAATAATGAAACAAAGAACATAATAAAAAGCAGAATCTATTGATTATGACGATTGAAAATTCAATGCCTTTTATAGCTGACAATTGCTGAGTAGATTACAAGGCTATCTTCCTTCTTGAGAAAGTCATTCCTCATTATGTGTTCAATGGTATATCATATTTGTTAGTACTTAACAATCCAGCAATAAATTAATAAAATTACAGACGAATAAAAGCTGAATGATGTTTGTGAACGATGGGCCAAATAGACAGGAGTGGCGACTGGAAGGCATTACGAGAAAACGGGAAGTATGTCATGAAGACGATCCCATGGTCATTACCCACACTTGCTAGTCTCCCCACAGGAAATCTAGCAGCCAAGGACTTATCACTCATCAGCGTTTTATATATAATCCAATCCCAACAAGTATACAAAATAAATACATTCAGAATAAAAAAAATTCAAAACAACGAAATATAAACATCTGTAAATAGCACAGAACTCCGCAAAATGCTTTTATTTATGTAATGCCTTAAAAGTTCTTGTATCTAATAAAGAATTCACGCGCATGGGCGACGTAAACTAAGCAGATTTAGCACGAGCAATTCAAAAATAAATATCCTTGAAAAAGGAGTGCTTGGGATCAAGAACAAGTAAATGTGGAGTTGAGGCGCTGCAATGATTAACAGATGGCCAGGGATGAACATCAAAAAAGGTTTTAAAAATATAAAGTTCTAGTTAATAAAAGTTGTAAAAGCTTTTGTAGTAGAGAAGAACGAAAATATAAATATAAAAAAATAGAAAACACCATAACTGGAAATATTTGAAACAATTAAATGTTCTAGGCACTAATTAAATCACCCGTCAAATAAATAATGTACCTGGACTAAAATAATTTAATAATCTTTACAGAAACAGAGAAGAGATTGAACATTTGAACGTGTACACACTCTTCTCTGAAACACCTTTCTACCAATATGAAGCCGGGAGACAGAATACAAAGTAGGACTGAGATTAGCCTTGAAAAGACACCTGGCGATTCCATTAGAAAAATCTTTTATAAAATGGTCACCTACGGAAAGCTGGCTCCCCTGGCCAACAGCAGGTTCATCTACCCACCTGTTCAGGACAACCTGACCCTTGAGTCAGCATATTATACAATATGCATAACCTAGCCATACACCACGAAGCACAAAACCCCACCTTCAAGAATTCCATAGGGTACTCACTAATTCCCTTATTCATACATTTTAAAGAAAACTAGTTAATAACAGTTTACGACAGAATTTCAAAACATTTCTGAAAAAAAAACAAAAAAAACACGATATTTTAAATGTTATAGGAATAATTTCATATATAAAACTTGCTGACCTATGGGATGGACTGTGGAAGTTGTAAGGAAGTCAAAAAAGAAAAATCCTAATATCTCTGTTCCTATGCACAAGTTCAAAAAATGTTAAAGAATTTAATTTACAGGATTTAAATAAACAAACTACAAGGAGCACCATGAATTTTACATATCACTACTCGGTAGGCATTTTCTGTTCTGTATTTTGTTTCCCTCTGAACCCGATAAACTATTTTACTTGTTAAAAAGCTGAGCTCCATTTAGAAATTCCAAATAAAAGCTGATATTTCGAGTTTCTAAGACAATACGTTATATGTTCAAATGGTAACACATACACACACACACCGTGCACACAGGTATGAAATAAATGAAATTGTTTTACGCATCCAAAAATTACCTTAATCCCCTTCCTAGGCCGTAAGGTTAAATAGTTTATTCACTAACGAGTAATTTACTAAATATGAAGAATTTTCTGGAAGTATTAACTTTTCAGACACAAATACAACTAATAACAATAACAATAAAAATCCTTCACGCAAGGACTGCATAAACAATACAAATTTCCCACGTGCACCAATAACATACAGATGTTGTCCTCTCACTTTCAATTCTATATTCTCCCTTAGTAAAAAAACCTATAAACAATAGTTGAAGTCAGAGGTAAGATGTGTGGGGACGTAGTAAAAATCACATGAGAAAAAGATAGGAAACCGAAAATGCGACACTACTCATGTTCTACAAATTGGGGTTAGAGCAAAATGCAGAGAAGAACAATTACACATCAGTTGATAATTTATACTGTGGACATTATATTATGAAGATGTTTGGTTAAATAACACCTTTCGATCCAACAAATGAAAACGTATATGTTATAATTTTACAATTTGCACCTTCCTAGGCTGATTTCAGTCTTTAACAAATTCCATCTTCATTTTTATATGGAATGTTTAAATGTCGATTTAAGAAACAATCGAACAACATCTGCAGCAATTGGAACATTAATAGGCATGACCCGATGCATATAAACTGAGACATTTACGATTTTGTTATTTGACCTACATACTACTCCCACCCCACTTTGGACGGATAAGCCAGGTCTGGGAATTGCACATATTTTACTGCTATTTAAGACGCCCAAACAGGGAGTTTTATAAATATAAATCTAATGTCGTAGGAGTAAATTCCTAATATCCTTCTATATCTGGATGTATTGAAGTCTTATTACTACACTGCGACAAGATTATTACTCCAAATATACAAATGACAAAATATATTCCCTGGAAAATCTCTTTTCCCCGAGTTTAACTCTTCCTCCTCCATTATCTACATAGGGGACCGACGGTTTTCCGGTTGGAAAACCCCATCAGTCATTTCCTAGCAAGCTGTTTATAAACACAAACTTTTACCATGATACGTGCATAGATAATTTATCACAAAATAGATATTAAAGAGCTACTTCATGGTAGGACAGAGCAAAAGGCCATGAAAATAGGGAGCTGCCACTAAACGTGCTTGTGGTCAATACTAGAGGCTATAGCAATATCCTGCCATACATTAGTACAAGGCAGGAAGTGGAAGTAGTCCAGTTTCCAGGTAATTACCCCATTGTGTCCAGCCTACAAGCCTATACATAGGGGAAACATAGCCATTCAATCAGCTTTTTATGAACAATATAATGAAAACTTGTATAATCGGTCAAAAAGTTTAGACATTGTGAGTTACTTCAGGCTACCGAGACGATAGGGCTCCGCATTAATCTTCTAATTTCATATGAATGCATTTTATCAGCATAAAATACACCTACGTTGGAGTCGAAATAGCAGTTATACACAGTTAACTTGCTCCAGCACCAATGTGCTGTGTCATACGAAATAGCTGAATGAAAACTGGTGATCATCATATTGGTAAAGATGGCGTCATGTGCAGTATCCATTATGCGGATTATGAAGTGCTTGAGTTAATTAAATCTTATGTTTTATAATATGTCGACTAGTAAACACTTTTATTTCAACCCGTCAACTAGTATTATAGAACATAAAAAAAGGAACAAACGAAAAAAAAAGAGTAATAATCAATAAAAGTATCAGACCATACACTCTTAAAGAGAGATTGATTAATTAAGAGGTGTCTAGAGTTGAAACAATATTTGTCAAGGTACTTCAACGAAGAAAATAAAATTGTGTGGGCTATAGTGAGGGCACACTGACCCACATCCAAGCAAGGCTTCACTTAAAATAAACACAACTAGACCGACTTCACACCCAAAATGTTTTACAGGTTAGTTTACTTTCCTCAAGTTACTTCACTGAAAAATTTTTAATGCTTGAGAAGCTCATTGAAGAATTGACATTAGGAATATTAAAAAGACGAATTATTGATTAAACTGAGATAGGTTTATGCCCAGCACGTAGATTAACCAGACTAGAATAAAAGAATTTTGTTTTATAATAGGCTGAAATAAAGATAAGCTTGTTTTTTCAGAGAGGGATACGATTACTAAATTAAATCTGGACATGGAGGGAGAATGTTCTTTATCCATATCATTTAACGTGCTGTGATCGACACTTAATTTAATTATAATGTGCGCTGTTATCCAAAAGGTAATCAATCAACTAATTGTATTTTATATATCCTGTATAACCCGAGCAATTCCTTGCTGCAAAATTTATCTCACAATTTCGCAGAAATGTTTCTTACACATTCTGAATTTTAAGAATTGATAAGCAACTGATTTTTTGCAAAGAAAAATACTCCTCAAAGTGATAAGCCTAATATGTTTTAATAACATCCGTAAAATTGAGATATATATACTTAACTCCAAACATTCCAATACGTTAAGGTTCTTGAAATATATTAATAGAACACAGGGCTGGGAAAAAAATAATGAACCTAATCCTAATATACACATAATATATAACTTATGGGGAAAAAATCCTAAAGTATTATCAGGGAGCGTGACCCTTGGTACCCTTGTGTGGTGAAAGCGAATGAGCACATCAGCTTCTTGTGATAAAAGGAGAAAGTAGTGATAAAAGAATAAAAAGAAAGAAAAAAAGAAGAAGGTCCAACGAGAATGATGTTTGAAAAAAAAGAGAGGGGATAATGCAATCTGTAGGGTGCCTTTGTGTTAGAGTAAATAAAGGCGAGCGATTTCATACAAAGGGGCAAGATGTAAATGAACTGACAAAAGAAAAAGTCTCTTTCTAAAATATGTGCAGAGATGAACAAGCGAGATAGAAGCTACGAAATTATAAGAAAACCTCCAAACCCTTAGAAAGTATGTACTAGCCAGTGAATATATGAGTGGTTATGTCATTCTGAATGTCTTCTTATGTCGATGAAAACAATCGTATGGCAATTGGATGACAGTTTCGATAGATAAATAAAAACGTCCGTCACACAGAACTTATGCAACCGAAGCATAAACCTTTTGCTGAATTAATCCGAACATGACGTCTCACTTTTCTCTATTTCTACCTTAGTATGCCTATATGTAGAAAAACACTTGAAATTTAAAGTGAACATTAATGTTAGGGATGTGGCGCAGCTCAATTGTCTTATGGAAACCAATCCCAGACCAAGGATTGCACACTAGATGTTATTATTGCACAGTAGTGTCGTTAAAAGTGAAGTATAGTATATACTTGGACTAGAGCGCTGTGCGATTAAATAAAAACTTGTGAAGGATTGGATGTATTATTCTCCAAGTAAAAGTTATTAAGCTGTAATCTTCATTATTGAGGGGATCGAGTAGTTATTTCCATAAAGAACTATCTAACTATCTTTGGTGTCTAATGTCAATTCAATGCTGCAGGGAATGCTGAGCCAAGATGCCTAACACCGTGTGGCAGGCCCATCATTGGCTATAGAGCCAAAATATTCATTTTCAGTGGTTAGTGGAATAATTACTTAAACAGTAAATCATATACGTTAGGTGTTAGTAAAGAATAAAAATAGTGACAAGAACTCCGGTCAATATTAGGGTGGGAGAAAACCTACAGACCAACGATTATAATTGTGCTGATAATTTGCTAGATATTAAGATTCAGCAAGATGCCAAAGGCAGTGACTGTACTGATGCTAAGAGCCCACTCTCCAGCGTAGGAAGACACTGGAATTAGTCATTTCTGAAAAATGTCACTATGTTTCGTCACCGTTTCGTCCAAGTTAGTCGGCAACCTTTTACACTAATCAAAAAAAAAAAAAAATGTTACTTTTTTCTGTTTAGCCATAGCGAATGTAAATATCGGAATGACGTCGGCGACTATTTACGGGAACATTCAGTGATTACCCCCTAGAGGGCTCTAAGAAACCTAATTACTCAGCATTATAAAATGTAGCACATAAATCATGTTATGACTGCTTCCCAAAAACTAATAATCTTATAACGTCATTTCACTTACTTGGTATGGTGATGGGATTTAGGAACATAGAACTGGCGTCTTACAAAAAGGAAAAAGGTACCTACCAACATACATTCGTCAGCATTAGGCCTTTCAGTACTAATGGGTCACATCATGTTTTTACAAAAAGAAAAGAGCATGGACAGAATTAAAACTGCACCTAGATTGGTTATATAAAATTTTTCGATCTGATTTTTAATAATTTGAGATATTTCGAATTTTTCATTTTACCATCCTCCTGGAAGATTTCAGCTAACGAACCCGAATTTTAAATTTGCATGAATAGCTAAGGGAAGAACTACAAAGTTACTTCATTTTATGATAAATACACTAATTAACCTTGATATAATATTTTAAGTTTACCCACGGGTCTATATCACAGACTCAATAAGATCATTATCGTTATCTCACCAAACAAGAGCATAATATACCTTAATGAAGGTCAAATAAACTGCAGAGGTCAGTAAATCCAAAAAAAAAAAAACAACATAATTCCTCATGAATGTTGAATTTCGACAACGAAAGAAAGAATGAAAGAAATGCGGAAACACGTAAATTGAAAATGCTTGAATTTAAGTGTTCATAGTATTACTGTAAAAATAATAATGATAACATTTAGTTTACCTTATGAAATTTAATTAGTTGACTGTAAAACAGTGTTGGGGAATTATTACCTAAATCCTCAAATTGTGGGCTCTTAATGTCATACAAGGGTAAACTGATAAGAATGTTGTTTCTTTTTATAAATTACTTGAGGTGGAGAGACAAACTACGTAGGTGAGTACCATAAATCAAGGTAAATAATGAACGTCTACGTCTTAACACAAGGTAAGAAAGAAAAAAAATAGGCTTATTCATGTTCTTTAGTGAGATTAGCGAATATAAAATTGGAAGGATGCTATAACATAAAAAAAATGATTCATTAAAAAAATAATATAAAATGAGGGAGGTGCAGCAAAGTATAAAATCGAACACTGTGGGCATATCAATTATTCCTTGCTCGAGATACTAATCCCTAGGTATGGTAACAAACTGGATCTTTGGTATTACATGAAATGAATAAATATCAATTTCAGTAACGCGGTTAATGTGTTAGACCATCAGAGCTTTAGCCTTAAGAAGTTTTATAGATATATTGACATATAGACACACACAATGATTTTACGCACCTCATTTTCGTATCACCATGGCAGGATCAATGGATGATATTAATCAAAAATCGAGGCTTCAGCTCAACCTCAATAGCTGATTTCTCTTAAGGAAATTCTGCCAACCCAAATTCATCAATAATTTACGTATTGTGATTATGTCGATAAAATAAACGTAACACATTTTGTTATAATAGGTTTTTCAGTTTAAAGTAATTATGTTATTTAAAAAAAAATCAACAATTACATACGACCTGCAGTCACTGCTACCTGCATTGGTATTGTGAGCGTTAGTACAATAATAAATGAATAGGCAAGTTGTTATCACTATTGTGAGGTAGCCCATATATTTGGAGTTTTAGCATGGGGTTGGTAATAGGAAGCCATAAAAGTGAACATGAAATGGATGATGTGATAAAAAAAGGATTATAAGTGTGTGTGGGTATTCCGGGTCACATGTCCCATAAAGGTTTAACTTACGGTAATGGCATTTATTTTCGCATGCTTTAGAAACTGGCCAAATGATAGAATCCCGTAAACATTTCATTAAAAATCCAAAAAGTCCGTCACGCAGGGACTGCGTAAACTAAGCAGATTTCCCATGAGAAGTTTTACAATAGAGAAATCTGCCTAATAACAACTGTAGTAGTAAGAAACCTCTAAACCTAAAACATTATTTAGGGCGTAATAACCCAGTAGTTTCTAGCCCCAAAAAACAGTTAACTTAACCTCTAAACCTATTCACGAGGGACGAATAGCCGCCAGAGCTTTCGGCGGAAAGTCCGAACATAGCCTACTGGTGACCACACGCAGAATACAAATGCAAATATCTCGGTTAATATTCAAGATACAGAATAAATGTATAGAACAATATTTATAGTAAATTTAATTTGCAATAAGATTTATTCTATACAATTGTTCGATCCGACGCATAATAACGGAGATATTTTGAATTTTCAAAAATCCCCCTCTAAACCCCCCCTCCCACTGGTCCGATTTTAGCCATTAACGAACTTGAACTTCCGTTTTACATAAAACGATTAAATTCCGAGTTTGGTAAAAATCAAACAAAAATTGCGACCGCTAGAGCGTTAACAGACAAATATATATATATATATATATATATATATATATATATATAAATATATATAATTTTGAACGGACCTCATTTTCGTCATCTCCTGGGTAGGATCGATGGACATTTGAAGAAATTTTTCGAAACTAGCATCATGAGTACGACCTCAATAGCTGATTTCCCTTAAGGGAAATCTGCTAAAAAGTTGAATGAGAATGTAAAATAGGACCATCTTCTATTTGCTGAAGAGTATAAAAAAATATATATATAGATATAAAAAAAATCTTAAAGTAACTCTTTTCACTTAACACAATTTGTTTAACAAATTTCTGAATAGTTGCTTTTTTNCCTAGTTATGTATTCTGAAGAGGGCTATAGATTGACCAAAACATATAAGATCAGGGGTGAATAATGCATTTATTCACCCCTGATCTTATATGTTTTGGTCTATCTATAGCCCTCTTCAGAATACATAACTACGAAAAAAGCAACTATTCAGAAATTTGTTAAACACTATTAAAATATAATGCGAAATCAATAATATAATAATGAAAAATATAGTAAACTCATAAATAATTAAAAAAAATACGAAAAATAAATAAATGACAAACATATTTCGATTATGTAAGCATTAAATAAATCATAGCCTTCAAATGCTTTGAATACAAAGAGAGAAAAAAACTCTCAGCTTGTGGTAGTATCCACTTCAGTAAATTGTTACAAGGTTGAAGTAATTACTCAATAATTAACAGGAATTTGCATGCATTAGCAATATCACTGTAGCGGCATAGTTGCACATGGTCAATGCTAAATAGACGTGACAGAGGATATATTTGATAATACACAAGATACTTTAACAAAATAAATACATAATGAAAGGAATAAAAAAAATCTGCTAATAATGGGCATAGTTTTAGACTCGTTATAAATAAAGATCATAAATTTCCCATTCATTTGAAGACGTTGTTCACCTAATGTAAACAAATAGAACCAAGAGTCTTGGTGATGAGAAAAAATAAAATTGAAAAGTGAATGAAAACTATAGGTTAATTCATTTGGAATCTGTTGTTGACAATGATCGAATCGTTGCATTTTTCGTCTAATTTCTTTCTCACGTCATGCTAAGCTAGTGGGCTAAGGCACACTCATCAGTAAGTAACATTTAAGTGCCACCGTATTGATTCCTGCTAATAAAGACAACCAGTTTATGCAATAGGGATTTCTCTAACAAAGTTGAACTCGAATTTTGTTCATCCCGTTTTCCAAGAACTCTTTATTGATGAATATTGTCATACAGACGGCAAAGTGAAACCACTGAAGTTCAGTAATTCACACTCACAACCAACCAGCAGGCACATCCAGCCGATACAAGCACTGCACTGTCTGGACTGCCGTTGGACGTAGTGACTTTTTCCACAGAAATGGTTTGAAATATCAACTTGAAACTGCTCATATTTGCCCCAGATAAGTAAACATCCATTAAGGCGGGTAAATGTGTAACGAACAAACGTTTGGAAAGGTGCATAGAATAAAGCCACACCCTACCCTCCGCCTACAGGTGGAAGAGAAAGGCCCACCTGTGATGAGAAATCTCGTCCCTTCATTCATTCCCTTTTATACAGCAATCTACACATATGGCAGTTCTCCCTTCTGAGGAGAAATGATAAGGCAGAAGGGAAGCAAGTCCACAAAAAGATATCCGGAGTCAGAAACCATTGGTAACTGAAGTTAACAATATATACCTTCGCTGTAGCAAATATCCATACTCAGTAAATTTCTTGCTATCCTTACCTCTTTTAATACTTTTAAGGAAATCTCTATTAGCAATCTGATTCAATAACGATATACTTACATAAATGCTATTAAATATTTCAATATCTTAAAGAACAAATAAGTGTATATCGTTGGCCGACCATATAAAACCGTCCTTAGTGGGAATTGTAGGACAAAAAAAAAAATAAAATGCTAAATTTCTGTTTCTATGCAATGGATCGAAGAAGCTTGATAAGATTTATTTTGTAGATATCATTATGGTAAAAAATAAAACCAGCTGTTGGAGAAGTTGCAATTTTTCGTCGGCCTCCCCTCCCCGTAACCAATAATGTTCATCAATGAACTGATACTTAAAAATTTCCGTTTTCGTCAAAAATCGATATTAATTTTCATGTATAATTGGCATTCCATTCAAAATAGTGTCAGACTCACTGTTAAACACTCTAGCTAAAAAGGGAGTTGTCCTGTAGAGATAACCGTAGCGGTAAATTTGACATTATCTCCAACCATAGTGGGATAAGTATTTTATTTAGGGAGCCCAGTGTCAATGTGCGTGTAAACTGATTGGCCAAGACTCGGTGAGATGACCCACCACAACCTAGATGGAGCCATGAAATAAATATGATCCCTAAATATATCCCGAAAAAAGTCTGATACTACAGACAATTTCATCAACGAAAGTTTATTATCAAGAGTAGCCTACTACGAATTAACGCGCATGACAATCTAGAGTCACTATTTTTTTTTTTTTTTTTTTTTTTTTTAAAGTAAAACTCTACTTACATAGGACCCAACCGTACATGATGTTCAATGAATCGTTACAACAACTTCAAACATTTTGAGTAAATGAAATAGCCTGTTCAACAAAAACTACCGACAAATTCTGAAACATAAAATTAATCGATACCCATTAGACAGTATCCTAACATATAATAGGGGTGGGGGAGAGAATTTGTAATATTATTTATTTAAGAAATAATAATGGAAGAACATGAATGCTTTCTATGGTGATCATTTATAGCAACGACCGCCTTAATTGATTTCCCCCTGCCAGGAATGGGAAAGAAGCCAATATCAAACTCATCATCTGCAATCACAACAGACGGCAGAACTAAGGGTTCAGGAAGCAGTATAAAATAAGTTAGAAAGCTAAGAGAGTCAAACAATGACAGGCGTACAAATGGCCGAGGAGCAGACTGTTTTTGCCCAAGAACGACTGAAAGAGAAGTCCCTATAAAAAAGATAGGTCGCCCAGCTGATGACTGACACGGCCTACTGACCCAAAGACGGCGGCTTTCTACACGTCCTGTACCAAAGCCTCTCCTCTTTCCTTTAAATGACAGTTTTAATATCCTCCTGAGATTTATCAGAAAGCAGAACAGATTTAACATTCGAAGATGGTTCCAAGTAAGTAAACAACAGGCATTAGATGGAAGGCATTAAGATGAACAAATGAAACGCACCATAACAAAATCCCTAAATGTAAACAGAAACAGAACAAATCAGGGGGAAAGTAGCCCCTTACTAATAGAAATTAAACCACGTATCGTTTACATAACAATTAAATAAATTAAACAATTATCACATTATATTTTTTACTTAAAATTAAAGATAACTACATAAACAAATTTTGTTTTAGCAGATTTCCCTTTAGGGGAATCAGTTATTGAGGTCGTACTCATGAAGCGAGTTTTGAAACATTTCCTCAAATGTACATCGATCATGCCCAGGAGACGACGAAAATGAGGTCCGTTCAAAATCATATATATATATATATATATATATATATATATATATATTTGTCTGTTAACGCTCTAGCAGTTTCAATTTTTGTTTGATCAGTACCAAACTCGATATTTAATTGTTTTATGTAAAAAGAAAGATCCAGTTCGTTAATGGCTGAAATCGGACCAGTGGGAGGGGGGAGTTTTGAATATTCGAAATATCTCCGTTATTAATATCTGCTTCGATCGAAAAATTGTATAGAATCAATCGTATTGCAAATTAAATTTACTATAAATTTTGCTCTATACATTTATTCGCTATCTTGAATATTAACCGAGATATTTGCATTTGTATTCTGTGTGTGGTCGGCAAAAGTCGGCTATGTTCGGGACTTTCCGACGAAAGCTAGTACGCCCGTTTCCGTAACTGTTAGTCCTACTGAATTGGTTTAGAGACTCGTTACTACTACTGTTATTAGTAGGCAGATTTCTCTATTGTAAAACTTCACATGTGAAATCTGCTTAGTTTACGCAGCCCCTGCGTGACGGACTTTTTAATTATTTTAGGAAATGGAATTTGTTCTGACAATATTTTATCTTATATCTTGCTTTGAGTGTTGTACTGTTTACTTTGTATTTTTATGAATGCTATTCTTTAACAGAGCACTGAAGATGAATCTGGCCTCTGAATTAACGAAAAAATTAAACCAGTAGAAGTCCCACCCATGGAAATACATATAGACTTCCATCAGATCAGTCATGAGATCAAAGGTGTAAAAATATACAACTACCCTTTACTCATTCCATACGTATTGCAACAGTATTAACAGTTCACAAATAAAATTAAACATTTATAATGAGATTGTTACAATATGAGTAGAAGAAATAATAATAAAATTTATAACTTTTATAAATAAGGTGGACAGCGACGTTATTGGCAGGATGTGGGACAAGCCATTTCAATGGGAGGGTTACACCTCAAAAACAGTTCAACTGTAGAACTGTTAAATCCTCTTAACTGAAGGGACATTGGACCATTATACCTTCAGATAAAAGAAGGAATAAGTACACAGTTCAAAGGTTGAAAACAATACATGATAATGCATTTACACGCTATAAGCAGCTTAACGGGTAGAAATGGTGATAACTTCTATCACATGAAGGGTATTCTATTGTCTTGTTACATGAACTAATATACATCCATATTAACATTCTTAGAATTGAAATCAGTATGTAACAAATCTAGTAATAATGGTAAGAGTGTCAAGGAATTTTAAACTTTTTTTTTCATTTTTTAGTGATAAAAGGGATTGCAAAAACGGCAGAAAGCAATTTCATACATTGCATCATCAACCATTAAAGTACTTTAAAACACTTTTCAAAGTAATGGTTGTTATTAAATGACAAACCAGTCAAGTGCCTACATATGTAATTCCATAAACAAAAGTGTAATGATAAGAAATCTACATTCTATCTACATTGAAGTATTAAAAAAATACATCATATAGTCAGTTAAAATTTAACACTTTCTTTTATAGAGAACGAATAAGGAATATATCAGAGTATTCCAATTTAAACTAACTTGTTGTTATACTAGATTTCCAGCCATAAAAGTCAGACCTTAGAGGAAAAACATTAATTTCTTATAGCCAAAGAGGTGCCATATAACCTCGACATGTTTTATATTTACACTATAAATTTTTTTTTAACCCTGTAAAAGATTTTAGTGCCTGGGATAAAAACGTTTGTTCGATTCTTTTAAGTCTACTGACAAAAAAAACTGCAATAATACCCGTGGAGTCCACAGGACACCGATTCGTCGCTACTTTACACACTAAAATTCGTATGTCTAGACCGATGGCAAAAACTCCAAAGTCAAATTTATGAGTCAAACGAAATGACGTTAAAACTTTCCCTCGTCTTCTCTTTCAGCCTCCTCTCTCCTTTTCTATCCTTCTTTTTTGAGGGGTTTTATAGGGATTATCTTCTTTTATAGATCCAAGTAATCCAGGAAAAGTAGCTGGGCTAAGAGGAATATTAGATCCCTAGGATGATGACCTGAGAAAATAATGAATGAGTGACGAATGAACCCGAAGAGCCTTTCTGCCAAATGAAAAACATATATTTTCATTAAATGTAAGAACGTAAACTAAGCAGATTTCCCACGTGAAGTTTTACTCTCATCCGTTATCCGCCCCGATTTCATAAAAATGCAAATATCTCAGTTAATATTCAAGATAGATAATAAATGTATATAACAATATTTATAGTAAATTTAATTTGCAATAAGATTGATTCTATACAATTTTTTGATCCGACGTATAGTAACGGAAATATTTCGAATTTTAGAAAATCCTCCCCTGTAAACTCCCCCTCCCACTAGACCGATTTCAGCCATTAACGAACTTGATCTTTCTTTTTACATAAAACGACTAAATATCGAGTTTAGTAACGATTGAACAAAAATTGCGACCGCTAGAGCGGTAACAGACAAAAATATATATATATATATATATATATATATATATATATATATATATATACAGTTTTGAACGGACCTCATTTTCGTCATCTACTAGGTAGGATCGATGGACATTTGAAGAAAAAGTTCGAAAATTCCGCCATGAGTGCAACCTCAATAGCTGATTTCCCTTAAGGGAAATCTGCTAAAATATTCGTGTACTTATTCTGATTGTTTAAATTAGTACTTCTGTACCGGTCTTAAACCAATAATCAAATTTGAAACACTGAGTTAAAAATGAAACAAGCTATAGCGAGTTAAGGTGTTCGTCTTAATATTACTTTGTAACCTTTAGTGGTGGAAAACCGCAGATAACCCTCCTAATTAGGCATAGCAGTTAATACATTAACATAATTAAAACTAAAACAATTTTGAAAAAATACATAAAATAAAGAATATTCTCGAAATTCTAAACCCACTGTGATCATTTGCTAGAAAAAATAAGCAGGTATTTGGTAGGAGTGATGTAATTAATATAGAAAGCGAAAGGCAATAAAGAGTATAAGATAGTTTGGTTCCGGGCTAGAGAGTGAGCTAGAAAAACATTGGAAGGAGTCCAAAGGGTAGGCCAACCTCATCCACAATCACATCTTGCAATCTTCTAATCCCCCTTGACTCATCCATCCACATGCAAAATATATTCCCTGCTCTTTGGGAATAAGCCATCCCATACTCTCAGAGTTTCCACTTATCTTAAACCTCTACTTACAAAACGAAGACACGTCCTGTCTATAAGTGCTCAGGGCATGTGTTATAGCAGATTTCCATTAAGGGAAATCAGCTATTGTGGTAGCACTCATGACGCGATTTTCGAAATTTGTCTTCAAAAGTCCATCGATCTTACTTAGGAGATGATGAAAATGAGGTCCGTTCAAAATTACTTATATATATATATATATATATATATATATATATATATATATATATATATATAGAGAGAGAGAGAGAGAGAGAGAGAGAGAGAGAGAGATATCTATATATTTGTCTGTTCGCTCTAGCCGTCGCAATATTTGTCTTAAAGTTACCAAACGTCATATATAATCGTTTTATATAAAAAGAAAGATCAAGTTCGTTAATGGCCGAAATCGGACTAGGAGAAGTGGTTTAGAGGGGGGCAAATTTTGAAAATTACTAATATATCCGTTACTATGCAATGGATCGAAAAATTGTATAGAACCAATCGTATTACAAATGTAATGTTCTATAAATGTTGTTATGTACATTTTTTTTTATATCTCAATTATTAACCGAGATATTTGCTTTTTATAGTTTTTGGTCTTTAGTAAACTCTCATTCGTACTCATCTCATATTAACAATATGCATTTATGTTATGAAGCACCTGCGTGACGGACTTTTATTTCCTAAATCAACATTATTCCCGCTATATGTCAAGTTGGAAATTTCTTCTTCTTTTAATTACAATTCCCTTCGAAATCACACAAAACAAGAATGAATTTCCTTATCATAAGAACTTGATTGTCCACTGCATTCTATTAATTTAACATAAATACCAAAACTCATGATGACATTCTAAATCCATTCATTATTTGATTGATAAATTCTATATTACAGAATGAAAGTAAAGAGGACTCGCAGAAAATCGAAACCCAACAGGATTTATACTTCCCCAATTATGATTCTGCTAACACGTATGTGTGTGTGTGTGTGTAACGTCTCGCCCGGAGTGCAGCTTCAACTGCTGGTTTCTTTTAAGGGAAATCTGCTAAAATCGAGTGAGAGCAGAAGAAAAACCAGCTGATAGGGTGACGAAAAGGAAGGAATGAAGGGAGTCTATAAGATAAGAGATAGGGCCCTGAGACAGGCCTAGATAAAGGGTAGAAAGGTGTAGTAGATAGCCCCCGGGCCAATTTCCGATATATTTTCTACCTGCCTTCCACCCAGAGCAGGTTCTCTGCCTTGTGTAAGAGACGAGGATTGTCTGCATGCTCTCCTCATGGGAGGGGGAAGGAACCGGTTAGGCTACCAATCGCATTCCCATTACGTCACTCTCTACGTACACTCCTAGTCCTACCCAATCTCTAATTACGGCATTTAAACAGAATAGTATGACACTCAGGATATGTATAAACTAAACAGATTACACAAATTTCTGGAATGACTCACCAATGGCGTAATCCCGCAATCTATTCTAAATTTAAATCTTTGAAAGAACAGTCCAAACGTAGGTTGGACATAAGATGACTAATAATTCAGTAGCTTGTGAGAGGGAGGCACGACTTGGAGTCGGTGTTTCCAGTATTTGAAAAGACAAATAAACTCATTCATATCCCAGACAGGAGAAAAATGTACAGAGCAACAATTCTAGAGCATTATTGAATTAAGATTAATTAAATAACATTTTTTGGTCTAGCTCACAATAACAGATATATTTGCTGTTGCACCGTACCTGTAACCATTACTTACAACAGTCAATATAATTAAGAATCGAAGGACATTCAAAGGCATTTTTTGAAAACTGCCTCAATAGCTAAAATGATGAATTTCAATACACAATCAATTCCAAATAAAAATAAATTAAAACAATAGTAGTACTAATATGAAAATTGATTACGATACTAGTAGAGCGCATTTTTAAGAATTGGGGAGAGTCTCATAAAAAATCTTTGATGTAAGAGGACAAAGGAAAATAGCATTTACAAATCGTTAAACTCACCTTCCGTTTTCTTTTGTTTAAGTTCTAATACATTACGTACTGGTGTCTATTATATTTTAATTAACTACATATCAACAATGAAGAGTATTAATTCTAGTAGCTATTGCACAGTTTGCTTTGCGTACCACTAGGCTGTAAATGGTTCAGAAAATAATATTAAGAAATAAAAAACACAAGGAGTACAAGCACAAATGTGAAGGCAACCAAGTTAAACAGCTTAAAACATGTGAACCAAAAAAAAAAAAAAGAAGAGAGAGAACAGTTATAACAGAATACTACACTGACGTCATTGTGGTATTTTCGGTAGGAAATAGAAGGAACCAAATAGTTACTAGGTTGCGCAAGGAAAGCTACACCATTCAATAGCAGGAAGTGATAGCCGAAGGGTCCGTGTCGTAATCTAAGACTGGTATTCATCCTTGGTCAATCATTTGCTTGCTCAGCAACCATTCCTTGAAAAGCAAGTAAATGCTCACTTAGTCATGGAAAGGCAGCTACACACAGCCTGGTAGGACTGAGGAAACAGGACAGGTGCGTGCTCCATCTGACAACCTCTCGCAACATTTGACTTCTACATCACCATTATCTATATCGAAAGATACACAATAACTACGTAAGATTCATTATAGTACACATGAAATTCCAATAGTAGGAAAACTTCATGTCAGTAAAGCAAAACTAAGTTGGAATATATCATTAAATGCCTAAACGCAAACAATAAGATAGGCTTCATATTTCTTAGAAAAAGAGGTACTGAGAAGTTATTCCTAAATTAACATATACAAATTAATAATAAATGTTTTAAAAATCCTTGTTTCGTTTTAAAAATTGTGATTAGAGTCTAACGTTTGCGAAATTATCGCCTAAGTCTCTAAAATTGTGGGGTCGAAAAGAAAATATAAAAATACATTCAGTAAAATTGGAGATGAATTGGCCAATTTCATATGTCACTGGAGAAATATAGGAATACGAAATAAGGTATAGATGTTCGGGAGTAGATATTCAATTGAGTTAAACCTTCCACCTTCCTCCCTCCAATTTACAAAGCAGCTGACATATTTCCAGAATGACCTATTCAGGAGGCATTTTATAAGATATGTGTAATGCAAGGACACATGGAGAGCTATGAAGAAACTAGCGAATCCAATAAAGTACCAACATATAATCGTACAGGCAACAATAGCAAATGATTTAAAAGAACTTTATCCAAGATGACCAGAATGTTGCAGCAACACAATGAATTCATGGATACAGTCATGTTTATTCTATGCTGGAAAACTACCAGGACGGAAAATCACAAAAATGTCACCCTCTTCGCCATGGTGAGAGATACTTAATGAAAAATCCGAAAGGAAGATGAAGGATATGACGCAGGGCAAACAAATCGATATTCAAAAGACATACTAGATCAGTATGCATAGGCTAAAGCAGGAAGATGACAGCTTGCCGAGTACTTCCAAGGAGCCAAGGACTTTATATCAAGATGGTCAACAGTTTATTTACTTTCAAACTACTCCATAAGAAATAAATACTTGTACTAGATAAATCTTGGAACTGGGTTCAAAGGAGGTCATGCATTTATGAAAGGCAAAGAGCCAAGTTAGTCATTTTCTCAGATAACTGTCTTAAAATTACATTGGCCAAATTATGTTTGTGTCATTCTTGCTAAACTCAAATTCTCCCTTCTTTTAAATGCCTACAACTCCCATATTTATGGTGAAATATGTTCCATTTAATCGGATAAATGAAAACACCCATTTAAGACGTTCACTATTCATAACCATTGACAAAAAAATTAATTTTTTGAAAGAAGGATGGGATTTAAGAAATAGGTGAACACCAATATTTATTAGTGTACATCTATTTCTTAAATGCCCGCAGAAGTCAACAATGCCAATTTTGTTTTCTTTGCTGTACTATACACAACAAGAATTATTGAATAATAAAAAAATGATATTGAAAAAAAAGAGCCATGTATAGTGGAAGAGCAGGTGTGTACATAAGGCGGGGCACAGTATATAGTAACCCCACTCTTATTACACACAACAAAAGGTCTATTGAAAAATGCAATAAAACGAAAATGAAAACAAGGGGAATGACCACAGAACTCCTGGAAGGAGTGACCTTGGTGACCCATAATGGAAAGGACATGAGGAAGGACTTGTAAAGTATAATTAAACTCTTCCGCACTTATGATGAACAAGAATAGTATAATAAAAGTACTACCTAAACTATTTCACGTATAAAAGGCATAAAAAACATTATAGATATACTTCCATGAATGAATCATTAAATATAATGTTTAATACACACTGTTATCATCCATGGGATTATATATATATACAAATAAGCTCATTATTCATAAGCATCATGATTCATAATAGTTGTAGGGGACGATAAGAATATAAGGCAGTTAGTATTAAAGGAATTATCCAATAAATATAATCTTTATCTTCTCTTCTAATAAGGCAAGACCATGTTCCGATAATCTGCTATCTTAATAAAACAGCAATTATCCTGATTAAACAAATTCTTTTTCATTGAAATTTCAGATCGGGATGTAAGAAGAGATCGTCGATTCATGTAACATGAAACCCCTTTCCAGATAATATATATCTTCATATGGTCGGGTGTATTCCTTAATGAAATTAATACGACATTTATATCTTATTTCCACATCAATGACGATTGATAATAATAAAAAAATAACTACCAAAGGAAAGTAGGGATCTTTTAAAATAGAGAGAATGGCAATTGGAATTCCCCTCATTCGTTGTCATGACACGGAGCCACGGAATCATAAGTTAAAAGAACACCCAGGAAACATTCATTATAGTATTTCAGTTTCATGAAAATTTATAGTGTTAATCAAAGTTGATTCGAAGATATAGAAACATGATATTCATGGAAATCATCTAAACTACGTTCTTAAATAATATATTGATATATCTTTTTAAAATTGTCAAATACAAGTGAGATGAAGGTTTTCACAGCTGGGGTTGTTTGGGTCCTCTATTGTCGTATTTGATGAAACATAGAAAATCAAGTTCATAAATATAAATAATGGTTTCATGAAAGTCATCACGTAAGAAGTAAGCGAGTTCTCATTATGCCCAGAATAGATTCTGACACGAATGATGTTCTAGATTCATAAATAACAATACCTATTGTCAATACACAGGGAGAAAGGATACTCCCAAATAATATATAGACGAATAACACAAATGAACGATTGATAAGTCTCACAATGAATGTGGATTGTAAGTGAAGTTGGAGTATGGGAACCTACCTGATGATGTCCATTCCTCCTAGAGGCCTGGCTTCGATGCCGAAGTCCCTCGCGCATTTTGGCTGTAGGCTTCCTGACCGCGGGCTGTGGTGGCTGGGACGGATCAGGCTGTGGCTCGACAGCTGAGAACCTCTTGTTGGTGATGACGACGGGTGCAGGAGGTTCTCCTCTTGTGCTCTTACTCCTCACGAGCAGCTTGAGCATTGGGCCAGGTCTCATCGCGGGCACCGAACACAGCACCAAAACAACCAACTCACCAGGCGGCACAATCAGCCGCCACTGATGCTCCAGTCCACAGGGCCGCTGGTGGTGGGGGTCTCCCCTCCACTAGCCACAACCCCGCAACCCCTCCTTGCTCATTCATATATTCAAATAGCAGCACGAGCAAATATTAGCAGATTTCTCTTAAGAAAAATCAGCTATTGAGGTCGTACTCATGACACTATTTTCGAAAAATGTCCTCAAATGTCCATCGATCCTACCCAGGAGATGACGAAAATGAGGTCCGTTCAAAAATGCATGTATGTGTATGTGTGTATGTATGTATATATATATATATATATATATATATATATACATATTGTGTGTGTGTGTGTGTGTGTGTGTGTGTGTGTGTGTGTGTGTGTGTTTGCCTGTTGACCTAGCGGCCGCAATTATTATTTGATCGTTACCAAACTCAATATTTAAACGTTTTATTTAAACTAAAGATGAAGTTAATGGCTGAAATCCGACAAGTGGGAGAGGGGTGTAGAGGGGGAATTTCGAAAATTGTATAGAACCAATCTTTTTGCAAATGTAATGTTCTATAAATTTTGTAATGTACGGTTTTTCACTATCTTGATTCTTAACGGAGATATTTGCATTTTTTAAATTTTCGACCTTCAGACCACTCCTAATCATGTCATATTAAAAATAAGCTGTTTTATTATGAACCACTTTATTTCAAGTCTAAATTCGAAATATTGTCCTTTGAACTTTTACGTTTTGGGAGAAATGTATAAAGTACATGCCGCACTTTGGAAATGTGCATAGTTAATAGTTTTGATTAATTTGTTATATGGCTTACAAAGGCTCAATAGATACGGAGAAATGTCAACGCACGACCACTGGACCCCCCTGTAATATGATGCACAGTGATCAAGTAAAGGACATTTATACAGTACGGCGCGAAAAGTAAATGGAAAAAGTATGAGGAAATAATTTAGTTAACTGCCGGGTTTCTTTATTATTTACGCTTCCTTATAAAGAGTTCACATTCGCATCAAATTAATTCCCATTCAGAATTATGCACAACTAGATCAAGCATTCATTGACCATGGAGTCTTCAAATTCGTAAAATACGGCAATGTGGCTCCAAATAAAAATAACTGTGTCAATCAAATATGTCAAAGCGTTAATGTCAGTACAAATAAAAACTAAGAACAACTAATCCAAATACATCATGATATTGTAAAAGCTGGACTTCTTTAAAAATATAAACTCGAGTAAGAGAAAGATCCCTTATTTTAAGAATTTGTAGAAAATTGTGTCTTCACCAAAAATAATTACGACTACATTGCCTTTTTTGTGTTCCTAACGTCAAATAGTAATTTAATAAGCTTTTTTGATTTATAAATGAACCAACCAACTAAATAAAGGTTAGTTATAACTAATCAAATGTGCACAACTGATAAACACTAAACTAAACACAAAGAAATATTTACACAATGTCAATAATGACCTTTAAGGGGGTAAACTCTATGTAGACAGAGTAAACAATAACCTTATAGAAAATTATAAAGAAATTGGAACCGATATGCAACGTACAGCCATAGACCTCGGGACAGAACCAATCGCTGGAACAACAGAATATGCCAAATTCAATTTAGCAAAACGAAGACAAACAGAATCAGTGTATGGCCATGTCCCCTCCCCTCTCAGGAGTCACAAAAAAAAAAGACCCAGGACAAAATTAAAAGGGTTCTACCATCTCTCGAATAAAGTACCAGATGATGGTTCGAAGAGCATGTCTTAGAAAAAAAGTGATTATTGTAACTTTTTATCAACGAGTGCGTAAATTAAGAGTTAGATTACAATCTCTCATTGTTAAAAATCTACTAGTACATTTCTAATTATATTATTTCTTTAAGGTAGATGACAATCTATAACATTTGTTCAGATTCAAAAGGAGAATTTTCATGAGTATCATACTGAATGGCACCATATTCCATTCAGAAGATATGCTGTATTCGTTGTTTGTGGCCGGCAGGCGACAGGCAAGATGAGATTTCCATTTATATGTGAGAATACATTATGAGTATCTAGGATCCGGACATGACATGATCACATACGTACATGACATAGTTTACTTTAATGAAGAAAAAATATCCATAGAAATGTAATGATGCGGAGGCAGAAGATAGGATTATGAGTGCGAACCTTTAACCTGTTGACTGGAAGAAGGGCTGGAGACATAGGAGAAAGTTGTGAATGTCAAAGGAGAGCCAATCGGGATGAGAGATATATATGGATCAAAGGTAAAAATAGAGGGAAGAAGAGAGCTCGCGTGATAGAGGGATCGATCAACACCGGTAGAGGCCTCCGCCGTTCACCTGCTTCAAAATCCTTGCTCAGAAGGCAAACTCAATCAACTACAATGGGGTCAGCCAGTAACAAATACACCTATACCTCGTTCCTTTATTAGTTTTCAATAATAAACCACAATGGTAAAAAAAATAAAGTAATAGGTTCTCATGTTAGACACTGAGATAAGGCTTGTTGCTATTAATATACAGTTGGTAAACCTAGAATAATGCGTTAGAATCCCAACTGAGCAATAGAAATTTATTTAGTGTCCAACTCATTCTTTAGTCCCGCCCTGGCTAAAAAAGTGAGGAAACTTGTAGACAATTTGTCCCATTTAGCGTTTGCGGCAAACAGTGGATATTAATAAAACGGCAAGAGAATTTTATTAAAAATTAATCGGCGGCACACTTTTCAATTTATAAAACATGCAATATCCTATTAACCAATTCTTACATCTAGGCTCAACGAATGGTAACTAGAATTACCTCAAAGATTCAGGGGCACGGTCTTCGTGAACAGATTTCCCTCTAACAGAAATCACACAAGATAATCATTCAGAGTGCAATAGGTATATTTTAATACCTATTGCACTCTATGTAAGAACTCTCAGTTTACATGACTTAAAAAACGGACTGATATGTTCAGTGATGTAATAGCTTAAAAGGAAATACAAATAACGCAATAAGTAGTTAGGAATAACAACTTTAGCACGTTATCACAAGTGATTTTGTAACATTTGATCAGAGTGAAAATAACTGTGATATCTGTTATGGTAAAGTCAACTTCATATCTAAAACCCTAGGCCTGATCCAATTTTGATTATTAATTAGCACCTTTCGCTATAATGCCCCCTCATAATAGGAGAAGAGAAACTATCCTGTTCACAGCTGACACAGTCCGCTTTTCTTTGCAATCAATCAATTGCTAGGGATGACAGCTGTTAGTGAAGAATCAAAATAGTACAGTCAACCGTCAACACAATATTCATGTCCTATCTAAAAATGAAGCTACACATACCAAAAACAACTTTAGACTCTTCCTCACATAAGGATTATAAAAACTCGATTGAGAATGAGGAGTATAATAAGGGAAATAAAAGTAAAAACCAGAAGCTGTTCCACTCACAAAATTACTTATTTGAGCCAGTGCATCTTGTGGGAAGGAGGACTTTTATTTCTATTTTCATTCGGTATGAACTATTATTTCTTATGGTAAACAACCCCCAGAGAGAAAGATATGATGAAATTTTTAATTAAGAAAAAAAAAAAGATCTATTCCCGAGACTACTGATAAAGTATTTACAAGATTGACAAACGTGGAGGGATGAGAATGTAAGAGACCATAATGTATTCTGGAGAGAAATAAGGAATATGTTAAATAAGAGAGAGCCTACACCTTGGAGTTGGTACAAGGCAGGCAAGGAGAGACAAGGCGACATTGGCTCAGCCTTCTAAGGGCATCCCAGCCCCTACACACGCCTCTACATCTCCTATAAAATAGCGCGTCTAGCCTAAATCCAAAGCTCACCTCACGTTGTTCCTCTTTTTTTATATATACATATAATATATAATATACTATATTATTATTATTATACTACATATGTTTTCAAAAATAAATAACCTATTAGTTGTTGGTTAGCCGTTGATTATTGAATGATAGTAAAGGATTGTTGGGTATCGGCTATACAAATTCTCAATTTATCAAATAGAGGAGTTTATTAAATATTTTCTGGTGCCATTGGTTCCCTTCTTCAGAGCTAACATTGAACAAAAACCAAAAAGTGTAAGAAATTTGTCAAAAATAGAATTTTTTAACAATGGCCATAAATATTAAAGATTTTTTAAAAAAACTGTATGTCTAGAGCTAGATAATTTTTTATATCTTTATTTATTGTGGTGCGTATAATAAGTAATTTCGGTTGAGTCTAATACTACAAGAAATACCCTTGATCCTTTAAGATGGCCATACTCAGGTTCTTGCACGTTCACCAAAGGCCCCATGAAAAAATAAGTGGTATCATGAACAATTTAGCTTCATGTAAAAATTAGAGTAATAGTAAGAAAACTATAAACCCTAAAAGAACAACAAATGCACAAAACAAATTTTATAACAACAGGAATAGTTATGAAACCATACTTCAACAATACACATATTAATTATAATCTTTTGAAGTGTTTTCATATATTACTTATATATAGGAAAATCAATTACACATATTGAAAATCGACTAAAGTGGTTGTCCCCTGTTACAAACTCTAGCTCAATAGTTGATTTCCTTACGAAAATTTGTTTAACGAAGTAATTATTAATATTTTATTTTTTATATTCCACTACATGTAATTAAAGGCACACCATGTGGACCAGCTGCTGCTATCCCAGCGAGGCTAGTGATTTCATTTAAAGGTTGCTTGAATAAAGACTAGATGTGTGAATAGTGATTTCGACAATCGTCTTAGTAATAAATAACAAAATGTTTTACACTTAAAATGAATAACTTTGACAATTCTCTAATATTTTTAACTTTGGTATCTACCACTTAACTTGAAATAATAGCGTTAATAGTTTTAAAGGATAAATTATGCTATCTTATTATAGTAATTAAATTTATTTATTATTAGTGATGTCGGCAAACCCGCCCGACTACGAATTAACAGTATAAAGTTACCACCGATAACCGCTGTGGTAAATGTATTATTTAATTGATCCATTGCTATTTGCAGGCTTATTAAAAATGGAAGGGATTCACATGAGAGAAGAGTGGCTTTGAATTGCCAATTACATTGGTTTTTATATTAGTCTGTTATGATCAGATGTTTTTATTAAATAAACCAAATATTAAATACATCACTATCGAACACTATGAAAAGTTTGCATTCTGATTCCAATTAAAAAATATGACTATTGCTTCTTGTTCCATGACTCTGAGAGAACTATTTGATAATGGCTGAAATATCTCACTGCGTAGAGGAACCCTAGCTGATATCATGAAGGACTGTTTCCTCTTCCGCCTCACAATATTAGCGCATCTCTCCATATCACCCGCAGAACGCGTTGACGACTAGAGTCGGGAGAATCAAGATAGATTGAGATGAAGGATTCAGATTTACCAGTTTCGAAAGGTGTTTCACTTCATTAAATACACCTGGGTTTTTTTAAACCAAAACATTAGTACTGTTAAGAATATGAAAACGAGAGATATCAAAATTGGACTCATTTCCACATAGTGCGAGTAAATTTCTTTTATCAGACTCTGCTTGCCCGAAGTAAGCTCTTTAGGTTGTTCTAATGACAACATATTAAATACTTACACCGAGAAACTGAATTATTTCCAGAAACTAGGTATCCTCGATAATATTGGTTTAGACTAAGATTTGCTTTTGTTTAGGGGCTGGCCAAAATTGTTGAGAATAAAAGAAGCGAATATATCTCATAACGCTCTAGCGTTTTCCAGTTGGTTTACATTTTAGTCTGATACTTCCATACACAATATTTAAATGTTTCATGGATTGGGAGGGTGGGGAAATTATAGAATTCATAACATTTAAATCGTTTAATACAAGTTATAACAGTAAGCTATTCAACAAATCTTATTTAATTAATTTCTTTGATAAGGTAATGTCCTACAATTACACTTACATGATTTTCCTCTATTTCCAATATCAATGAATTTGTTTGTATTTTTAGCACCAAGTAATCCTCCTACTCATTTGAATTTCACTAAATGCTAATATCAACTAAATCTCTGACGCCTAGCATTAATTGTGAGCTACATAGGCTCAGCCCAAAATTATTATATTTTTATTACAAAAAAAATATGCGTGAGACTATTTATAACTCGTTAGGAGAAAGACTAAATTTCAAGCGAACGAATTCTCAAATGGCTTTGAAACGATCTTTTAATGAAGTGTTTTATTTATCAGATAAATTGAAATGATATGATAATTAATATTAATAGAAAAAAAAACATGCTATGAAATAAACATCTAGTCGAACTGCTGGCCTATCCACAAAAGAAGAAGCCCGACCAGTGGAGGTGGAAAATGAAAGTAGAGAATATTTTTGGAGAGAGGAAGGCCAATCAATCAGGTGGCAGAGAAAACTTTGATGACACAGCTACAACCTTTTAGGAGGGCAAGGGGAATCGCCCTCTCGGTCACGGCTTCACTACTCCTCAACAATAGGGAGCCACTTATACAGTGGAAACCCAAATCTTTTGATCCATTCAGTTAAATGGTACATAAATTATAGGAAAGTGCAAAATGTCAGACAGTGTTAATGATTCACACGCACACGCACACAGTATGCACTATTTTATTAAATTGAAAAAGCAGAGGGTTCGCGAATATATAAGTGAATATCCACTGGAGTGCTAATTTTGGCCTGCTATCCCTCAATGTGCTAAATATTATATACAAATAACATACTCGTCTCCCAAAATATATAGACTTCATAAATTAACGCACTATAAATATCGTCTAAAATGACAGAAATAACAAGTGTCAACTACTGTAACATAAGAGGAATGTAACAAATATAGTTTATAGATTGTGAAAAACTTCACTTCTCAACACAAGGCTATATAAAATAAGCAGAAATAACGGCATCACAAAAATAGAGAATATGTTGTTGTTTTTTTTTTAATATTCATTTATTATTTCGAAATACGAAGTACCAGGCGTAAATTATTTATTTTATTAAAATACAAAATTCACAAATGGAAGACCAAAGAAGTATATCAAAATGGGAAATAGCCTAAAATAGAAGGATATATAAAATGATTTAGGGGATGGTTATTGATATTGTTGTGGGTGTAGGGCCTAATAAGTATTGCATAATCTCGGAAAGTAAGGTGCAGGAAAAGCTCTTCATAAATTTCATTAGTTGCTTTCCCTTCCAGAACGGTTTACTATTTTTCATCTTTATTAATTAGCCGCCTGGAGAACTTATTCTATATCACAATGCATATCAATACTCCCAACGCTCCAATGTATATGTCAGTAGCAGGTTTATTATATAGCACCGGGTTTAAGTGACACAAAGAGATAATAAATTACATTACAAGATTAAGATCTTCCCTCCTCATAAAAGCAATAAAAAAATAATGAGTGTCGTAAATCCTGTGATAATAATACTAATTTTAAGCGCATTCCCAAGAATGATGATATTGAGAAATATCGGAAGATTTTTCTGACGAATGTAAGTGAGGTCACATTTAATCACCTTTGATCTTGAATTTTGGCGGCATGGATGTTGTGCAAAAAAGCACTTTTATAAATAATGCCAGAGAAAAACTATATCTTCTCCAGCAACAAAATTTAGACAATTTTAAATAACTGATAAAATATGGCAATTAATATTGCGACTGACCATGGCAAATAATATATTTTATTAATGTATGGGGAGGATGAAGCTAGCCTGTGATATGTAGGCTACAGGCTGGGTCCTCTATTGGGCCGCCTATCGATTTATCCCCAAGTCTGCCTCAATTTCTTGCTCTCTGCTCCTTTACACCACCTCGTCTTCAAATAATAAGCCTTGAAACTTCTAACAACAAAGGAACCCTTTTTGTACTTGACAGTATTTCAATAGAAGGAGGTTTCTGTAGTTCTAAAACATTTTAAGCCAAAGAGAATATGACAACCTCAGTTAGTTATAATATAAAAAGTCACATCCAATGGTGGTCCTGGACTTGTCAACTGAGACTTTTATCATAATTGGTTCAAAGGTAATACCAACTCTAGAACGGAAAAACACTAAAATTCTATAAAAATGTACACTGGCTTTAGCCATGACAGTTAAGACGTTGGTCTTGATTTCACATGTCAAACCTAGAGTCGGGTGCTCGATTCTCTCCTGGGCCTTAGGCATTTATTTAGTGGCTAATTCATTAAATACAATTCTTAGTCCCACCCTGGCTAGAAAAGAGTGGTAACATGCACGATAGCCAGTCCCAATTAGCCTTAGTATCACAAAATGGATGTTAAAAAACAACATTTAATATTTTAAAATATCCAAACTTTCAAAATTAATATTTAACAAATTCCAATGATTAGTGTTTCTCTGTTCAGAGTTGTAGGAAGTGTTGACCTCGGAAATGTTCCGGACAAAATAAATAATATGCGGAAGTCTTCGAAAGTATAATTTCTACCATGCATTAATCATTTACTATCTACCGTACGAGAACAATTTTAAATTATGGATTTGTGAGTACAGCATTTAGGGAGTATAACAAAATATTAAATCGACAAATAACTGAAAGAACGTCCAAGTAACTCCATGTCGACAAACCTTTACTGTAGTTTTATGAAACAAGGTTAAGTCAAATCCACATCATCATCAGCTGCCATGATATTATGTTATTTATTTACGTCCACCATGTGCTACTTTGGCTACTTAGGACGTCATAGCTTGGTTTGTCTACAGTTTACCACCCTTTTCTAGCCAGGGTGGTACTAAGGATTTTCTTCAATGCGCTCGTTACTAAATACGTTTCTGTTGCCTAAGTGGGAATCCACTCTAGGTTTAAACGTGTGAAGTTAAGACCAATGCCATAAATCACACAACTTACCTGAGCCCCGTTACTATATCATGATATTAGAAAATTGCATTTTGTGTAAAGGAGAATTAACGTGATGTCCAACCTTTCCTTTATTTACGTGGGTAGATGTTGTTAGTCTGGAGGCTAAATCACAAAGTTCTTCTCAATTACAGATAGGTACTCTTGATTTTAGAAATAGATAGACAACAGACAAGGGATACAAATAAAAGAACATAAAATAATTTCCCGCACTTACAGCATGATACTATTCTAGAATAAAGGCAGAAACAATAGAGGATAAAATGTCGACGAGACCCATTCTACAATAGCCTGTATAGGGAAAAATTATTTCATTCTTATCGAATCAGGAATTTGATAAGAAGGAAATAATTTTAACGAAATTAAAATGCTAAAATAGAGAGAGCAAGGAGAGGCGTATATAAGGAAGTATGATGATGATGAGCCTCGGGCATAGAGCTGGTACAGGGGGAATCCTAGCCCAACCACCCTACTAATTTACAACGAGGATTTAATCAAACCACCACTCTATACCAACAGATTAGAACAGCCCCCTCTCATAATCTGCTACTCAACACTACTACCTACTAGCTAAGCAGCAAGGCGTCTAGTAAATTAGTTTACATATATGGTTTAGTTATTTTATTTATTCATTATGGTTTATTTATTATGTTATTTATTAGTTTACATATATTATTGTACAAAAATGAAATATACCACATTAATATGACAAGACGACCTGGTGTATGCAAAACATGTTAACACAATGTGAAAATAGTGTCTGAACTAGTAACTAAGAGATTCGGATTCGCGCAACAGCGCTTGGATTTGCCACCTTAGCTTACTACGAGCCTTTGAGTAACTGCTTGAGGAAATAAATGTTAGTGCATACACTGGAGGAAGCATTAATTAACAGAAGTCCATCCACCAAATACTTCGTCAGCCCTTGGCCCATTAAAGTCAGGGAAACTAATGAAACACATTTTTCCTCCTATTAAATGTTATAGATATTGACATCACATATATAAAATAATACTTATAAAAATTTCTATAATAATAATGTACTTGAATCTCAAATATAACAAAGAAAGAAAACAAATATAAATTTGCAATCGTATAAGAAATATTCTCTGATATTTGGAGAAAACGAATTCCATAAAATTGTGAAAAGATTTTATGTGTTCAGCAATCAGACATAATACCAGCAAGATGGTTGCAGCCATTATGATCGTGTTCGTGTTATATCTTATCTGTAGACTATGTTACGAGTGGCACAGACGGAGCTATACACTTTATTACAGGCGGGGAGAATTGGCTACTGTACGTTTTGATAAAAAACAGAATATTCTTCAGGTGTCCTACATTTGTTTATATATTTTGTTGTAATTTTATTAATAATTAATTAATCAGTTACAACTCGAATGCATTGACGTTGTGGAGAATACACTTCAATGATTTACAAAATTATATAAAAAGTTCATGACGAAATGCAAACTGAACAATCACTATACTGAATAAAAGAGCTATCTTGACTTAATTATTTCTTATCATGTTTCACACTTTTGACTAATTGTCGTAGTCAACTAATGAATTTCAATCTACAAATAAGAAAATTTGAGCGTGCAATGCCCCGCCCTTCAAGGGCTGAGCTAGAGATGCACATAAATATTAAAAACATCAAAGATTATAATACAATAAGAAATAATATCTAATTGAACGCAGCAATGTATTCTGACGGAAGAAATCATAGTAATAAGACAGTCAGAATTTCAAGAACATAGGTAAAATTCAAAAATAGACCGAAATATTTTCGCGTAAAGTAAAGGTGGCGTGGGGAAATTAGTCTGTAATAAATTAAATTATATCGTAGAATTTTGGGAGAACTTTTGATTACATTTTTGTTAAAAGGTTTTTATTCTCAATACTCCACAGTTCCAGGATAATAATAAAACTGAGCAATGGGAAAATGTTTCAAACAAAGAATTGCCTGTCTCCAATGGAAGAGCTGAATGCAACCCACAAATCATCATGATTTGTTTGAAGCATTGTACTCTCAATCAATTACAACAATAAAGCATCCCCATTCCAGCACAGTACAATTCATCAAAATTAATTGAAATTAAATATTTACAAACATCGATGTCGGGGTGTAGTATTAATGTAATAAAAAGTCCGTCACGCAATAATACGAAATCTTTTAGTCAATTTTATTAACCTCCCCAAGGAAAGCGTCTGAAATGTAAACGAGCCGGTCACCAACCTCTTACCCGAAAGAAAAACAATGAAATACATCAGAGTATAACATATCAATTTTATTTAAAACTATTTACTATATCTAGTATTGTAATTTATAATGAATCGGAATAATTTTTATCTCAATCGCCCAAATTTTTGTTATCCAAGAACTTAAGACTGGGGGAGGGGATCACCAGAACATTTTTGCATGTAACACGTATAATAAAGGTCTCTTGAAAACAATATCTGGTATTTAAGCTTCAAATAATGTGGTTTATTACATAACAGAGTATTGTTTATGTAACATGAGTAGAAGTGAGGGTTTGCTGAAGGCTGAAAACTAAAAATGCAAATATCTCGGTTAATATTCAAGATAGAGAAGAAACGTATAGAACAATATTTATAGTAAATTTAATTTACAATAAGATTGGTTTTATACAATTTTTTGATCCGACGTATGGTAACGGAGATATTTTGAATTTTCGAAAATTCCCTCTCCCTGGTCCGATTTCAGCCATTAACGAACTAGATTTCCCATAAGGGAAATCTGCTACAACAATGGCCATCGTCGGTCATCAAATTGAAGAAGTCGGCCATCCATACTCAACCTGTTAAATATAATCTTCTATTATCAGGACCCTGCCTTAGAGGAGTCATAAAAACAAACAAAATATTCTGGCAATTGGCGACAGTAGAAAGAAGAGGAAAGCGACCACTGGATTAGGCAATGATTTACGAAATAGAACCAATTTGACAAGCGGCCCTTGTTGGATTGGGAACATATGAATCAGGTTGGTATTGGGTATATAGGCAATTAATCACCGCTAGACATGGAATGGCGGTTCGAATAGCGGTATAGGTTCTATAAGTCGATAAGGGAGCGGATATAGAGACCGGAAGAGAGGCCGTTGACAGGTGCCGGGGCTCTTCCTACATTCACTCTGCCTATGTATTATACGTCAAAAAGATTATATTTCTCATATAACATATGTAAACTGAGCTTATTTCAATAACTCCAACATCTAAACTGGTTCTCGCCACAGTAGCAGGGGAAAAAATCCGAGTTATTTGAACTCTGCCATGCTTGGATGTCAGTCGTGTACGTAATTGTATGAAAGACTCTCAATAACACAACTGTCCGCAATTAGCCGTAGTTGCAAAAAGTGGACGTTAATAAATCATTTAAAATTTTAACACAACTGTCATAATATAGCCCTGATGTAGGCAATAAATAAGCTATTATTTACTCTTTTGGAATGACGTAGTACTGGGACCAATAAGTTATCATTTATGCCTCTAGATATCAAAAACACCGTCCGTTCAAACTAATATGCACGGGAGTGCGCGCGTGTGTTTTGTGAGGGAGACTACAGAACGCTTATCATATTAACTTGTTACGCATTTACCCATGTAATTTCTGGATCTCGATTCCTTCCTGTCTATGAAAAAAAAGAGTGCTATTTTTCGTACAAATGCAATGAAAATTGCAAGTGTTATTCCTATAAAAATACTGAAATAATATGTTTTTTTTCTGTTTTTGTTTTTTGCGAGTGTGTTAAATCTTAATTCAATTGTATTAAAAAAAAAAGATCTTGGAGGAATCTTGTAGGAAGATTAAATTCGTCCAATATTAGGCAATACTCAAAACGTCACCATCTATTATTACATTATTAGCAACTTCACATTTAAAAACTCTAGGCAATTTTGGGATATACCTCACTCGAGCTTAGGGTTTGAAGTGCTTAAACGTTTGGAGAAATCAGGTAAATGAGAATCGCTGATGAGGCGACTTTCGCATCAATTTTTGAAATAACCATTGATCATACCAAGTAGATGATGATTATTCATACATAACGACAGATAAAATCACAGAAACAAACACAAGACATTATATGACTACTTGATTTGAGAAAGTAATATGCTTTAACTAATCCAATTTTTCTCTTAGATATTGGTAATTTCAAAATTCATTTAACCTACTCCTACTATTACCCCTAGTCATATTCATAAAGAAGGCATTATTTTAGGTCATTATATTATTCAACATTTTATATTCTGCTTCAATTTCAACTCTGGTTTACATAAGAGCTCTTAATGAGAGACTAAAAAGAAGACTAAGAGGGAAATGTGCTTAATTAGCAAAGTCACGAGGACTGAGTTTTTATTTCAATTTTGAGGGTCTCCAAATCAGTTTTCTAAATTACAACGCTCATAAAATCTCTTTATAACGAAAGGTAAAATAAATTAAATCATCTCGTAATTTAAATGTAAATATTTTTCATGAAAAATATATTTTTACAACATGCTTATATTTATAATATCTTAAAACATACAGCATTAATATTAGCATTAACGATTTAAACGTTCGCAAATTGTTGAAGAGTACCCTTAGAAAAAGCAAAATAAATGCAGAAAAGGATATGATAATGTTCTGCAGCCTGGAGAAGAATAAATACTAATAAGGTTCATACACCATTGAACATGTTAAGTATAGAATGAACGAGGGTAGTTTAGAAAGACGAAATAAAAGTTTAAACAATTTTAGCTAAATGGGTATAGGAGTGGAGCGTAAAGTAGGGCGGAGAGAATAAATATTTTGGCTAGAGCAGAGAGACCAACAGACCTGTGTTTAGCAACAACCTAATCCCTGAGCTAGGCGGCTCGGCGAAATCACAGCAATAAGCAAGACACGCAAAGGGGCTCATTGTCTGTCACTTAATATTACAGAAAGATATATTATCTTGTATTTCAATGTCAATTTTCAAGCGAGTGTTCGCTCTCAAAAATAACCAGTGAATATCCGGTCCAGAATAGTGTTAGCAAGATGAAGTGGAAGTCATGGAATTATCAATGACACCATGTGAATGGTGCAAGCCTGGAAATAGTAGTCTGTATTTTCATATTCGCAATGTTTCTTGAGCAAGGACTGATCTTATGATAGCTTCGAGTAGAACTATATCCTACGTTTTTATTGGCGAAAGTCTCACGCAGAAGACCTCAGGAACCAACCATTGGATATCTTTGCTGCCCTCCTCCGCCTCTTGCTAAATACCACACAAATTACAGCTTATACTCATTTTATTCACTCGACAGCTATTACAGTTTATACTCATCTTATTCACTCGAAAGCTATTGCTACTCATATTCATCTTATTCACTCGAAAGCTATTGCAACTTATACTCTTCTTATTCACTCGACAGCTATTAGAGCTTATACTCAATCACGCGACAGTTATTACAGCTTATACTCATTTTATTCACTTCACAGCTATTACAGCTTATACTCAATCACGCGACAGTTATTACAGCTTATACTCATTTTATTCACTTCACAGCTATTACAGCTTATACTCAATCACGCGACAGTTATTACAGCTTATACTCATTTTATTCACTCGACAGCTATTACAGCTTATACTCATCTTATTTACTCGGCAGCTATTACAGCTTATACTCATCTTATTCACTCGACAGTTATTACAGCTTATACTCATTTTATTCACTCGACAGCTATTACAGCTTATACTCATCTTATTCACTCGACAGCTATTACAGCTTATACTCGCCCACTTCACTCGACAGCTATTACAGACAATACTCATTTTATTCACTCGGCAGCTTTTACAACTTACACTCATTCACTCAACAGCAACTACAGCTTATATACGTCTTATTCACTCAACAGCTATTACAGCTTATACCCTTCTTTTTCACTCAACAGTAACTACAGCTTATACTCATCTTATTCACTCGACAGTTATTACAGATTATACTCATTTTATTCACTCGAAAGCTTTTACAACTTATACTCTTCTTATTCGCTCAACTGCAACTACACCTTACACACGTCTTATTCACTCAACAGCAACTACAGCTTATACTCGTCTTATTCATTTAACAGCAACTACAGCTCGTCTGAGTCACTCGACCAGCACTTAGTTTCAAAAATTGTCTTTATTTCATGTTGCCACAAACATTTGTCTTATACTCATTATACAAACTGGTCTTGATGTCTAAAAGGAGCACAAAGTGGCCCCGAAATAAATAAAAAAATTGTGTGAATCATTTAATTTATTTATTGTGGAGCGTTCGCTGCGAGACATTTTAAGGAATGCATGAAAATACATGCAAGTCAGACACTGTTTTCACACCGATTATGTATGTAGCAATAAAAAATTAACCCACTGGAATTCGATTTGGAAAAAAAAGTCCTCCAAATTCAGGATTTTGGTCAAAACTTAGAAAATATTCTAAATGTTTAACTTTGCAATAGTACTTGTAAAACTAATAGAAAAAACACTAGTTAGTTATTATTTAAATACAATATATATATATATATATATATATATATATATATATAAATATAAAGTGTATCTTGTCCTATTCCTCCGATAGATAAGACACGTAAAAAGAGAATGTGACGTGGCCCGGCAATGCGTCAGTCGAAGACGGTAGAACAGGAAGCACGTATTATATATCCATCTAAATATAATATCATAGAGGCCGATTCTAATCAACCGAAGTGCTCCTCAGCCTAACACAATATACCAAAAAGCATACTACCTTTTACCACTCCAAACCAAAAATAAATTCAATTTTTCGTCTTCACACAAGGCTGTCAATTTATCGTGTAATATATATGTGAAATCTCAAGTTAATTTGACGTTTTACAAGTATATGAAATCTTTTCACAGCTTCGGTGCGTAATGGTTTTTCGTGCATAAATTACAAACAAGTTCAAGGGGTATTAATGCCGTAAACGTTCTACACTTCGTAATAACTTTGTTTTGGTAAACTTGCTATTCTCAGGATTAAAATATTTAAAATTATATTTTCAATATATGTAAACTAAAGACGCTAATCAAGATTAAATCACATTCCTTGTAAAAAACGAAAATAAATAATCCAGTGATGATTTACTAAATTTTATGGCAAAAATATTATAAAAAACTAATGCCATTAAATGATAATTGCATAATAGAATAAATGGTGAAAACATGCGTATTTAAATGGAATATTTGAACATAGGGGAAAAAAGAAGGATTTTTCCACAACAAAGACAGAGCAAAAATATTCATCGATTTCAAACCCCACTGAAAGTTATTTCTGTTTGAAGCCATAAGAATAAAATAAAACCTGAAAAGAAATAGGCTTGGAGGAAGCCAAACATCACTGAATACCAAATAATTTGGCAGAAAAAAAAAAAATATATATATATATATATATATATATATATTTAAATGAGCAATTATATCATCACTACACTATAAGACACCAACAAGCATTTAATTATCACATTTTGCATAACCAAGTACAAAATAAAAGCATCAATGAACAAGTAAATGATTACGAGATAAAGAGGCTTTTTTTAATACCTGTTAGAGCAAGAGGGTTTTAAGAACAATTACTTCCGCGTTCTTAACGGCGAATATCATTAATTTCTATTCCATAATGACAATGTTTTTATTTTAGTCTTGACAGCCGCAATTGCATGTAAAATGACAATGCATATTACCCCAATATCGATGAATGTATACAATGTCCTAAATCGGTTAACAAAGCAGCCTTAAAATCATTGACAGAAATATCTCATGTTATACTGGTGATGTGGAGAGATCGCACTAGCAGCGTAGGATCTGTAGTTTGAGACGAATATGGTAAAACTTCGTAAACTAAGATGAAGTCATCACACATTATATTTTCTAGGTACAAATCGTATTTATAGCACGATTTTAAGCATTCAAGTTTGATTTTAGATATTCAATAAGGTACTCGCTTAATGTGGGAACCATATTAGCAGGAGCGAAGGTTTGCTGAATGTTAAAAACCACAACACACAAATAGCTCGTCTACTATTCGATTTACACCAATAAATGTTGTAAAATAATAGTTAATGAGGGCATTACAGACATGATATTGGTGAGAGTGTACGTGCTAATGAGATCAGGATAGTATCTCTCTCAGCATAAGTAGAAAGAAAAATAGAAGTTGAGATTGTTCCTGGTGAGGAACCGTGAGTGGGGCATCGCTTAGGGTGAATCAGTAATAAATTCATTTACTGGGAAATGTGTTTTAATCTTTGGCCTTCAGCTTATATACGTGAGTGAAGTTTTAATTCTTACTCGCTAACAAGTATATAATTAAGATTATTTGTATGGATGTATATATGTTTATGAATTTACATGGAATAAGCGTAGCTTCGATATCGTAAGTTTTGAAAAAAACATTCCAGGTAACTTTTTCTTCGGGGAAAATACCATTCGAAATTGCTCTGCTTTTTAAACTAGATTTTGGTACTGGGAATCACATTCCTAGGCCATATTCACATCCCTGATACATATTAAAAAACTCGCCTTTATTTGTAGGTAAATTACATGGAACACTAATGAATTCTATTTAGAAATCGCAAATCAAAATTTAAAAATGCATAAAAATAATATCTTTTAGGACCTTGAAAAGTTTTTTAAATACAACTTATTCTCTACATTTTCCCAACAAAATCAATATTATCATAGATATTAACGAATACATGTTTTGACTTCGAAGTAAACCCTCAATCCAGAGGGTGTTAGTAAATTATCAAATCTGCCTGATTAACAATACTAAATTCCTCTAATACATTTATAATCAATTTCCCAATTCAGGCATTTTAAATGAGACACTAATAACGTCTTAGGCACACGTAAGGCGGAAGTCAAAATTTTATAATTCATAAATGTTAAATATTAGGGTGCAAATCGTTATTCTAAGCACAATTCGTTCAAAACATTTTTTAGTTAAAACAATATAAACGAACTATTTTTGACGTACGTAAAGGGATTTGATATCTCAGGTAAGGAACGGAAGTCCCCGTTCCTTTACAGTTATTTATTCTATATGATAGAGGGCTATCAGAGCATAGGCTGCAGAACATACGGAACCAAGGATTCCCTGGTAAATCCCCCTAAACCCCACCGAGTTTAGTATAAATCAGACAAATATTAAATTTTTATTTATTCATATAGATATATGACAGATATATTCTTATTATTTGAATGTTTGCAATATGAGAAAGTAATAAAAAAATAAACAGTAATAGTACATAAATGTTTATAAAAATAAACAGTAATCACGTATCTAGTAGCGCTATAACTTATTTTTGGTAAAAATGGCAGAGAAATGATAAAAAAGTAAAGTAAAACTAAACAAATTAAAACTGAAATGGAAAATCGATCGAATTAAATGGTGTGTTACTAAAATTAAAAAATGAATATATAAAACGTTTAAAAATAGTCAGGGAAAATAAAAATAAAAAACAATTTAGGAAATAGTAGTTTTTATAACTTTAAACAGTTTAACGCAATCCATTAATCAATTTCCATTATACACAATCCATTCACACACATTGCCACTATTCATACATAACCTACCAGTGCAGCGCTCCTCCGCTTAGCGAAATTATAACTTTCAAATATGAATTAACAATGTATTTAATACTAAAATTTCCCAGAGCAAGCTATTGTTTATAGTCGAATTTTAATTACAACCATTATCAAACAAATAATATATGAGTAAAGTTATTGAAAGAAATATACGGAATAGAAGTTAATTTTAATGAACAAAATAAAAATAATTCTCAATGCTTACTCATATTTACTTTTTTAATTCATATTCAAGAATAATTACCAATATAACTAAATTACTTAAATAACTCTTCTTTAGGTAGCATGATAAAAATGATTCAATCATTGACGGGCCACAACGTCAATGTAACGAAAAACATTTTATCTTTACATTATTATTTTTTAATTTTCATAAATAATAACCAATTCCAATGATAAAAATAAAATAATTGTTAGCTTTATAATAATATTTTCCAATAAAAATGACGTGTAAAAAGAATGCTACATAATATGCATAGTTTACTTGTAAACGAATTGCAATGTAAGACAGCAATCACAGTCAAATTAATTTTCCCAACCCTAGGCTTTCTGTTTTTCTATTCTAAATGAAGGAAAGGGTAGTGTTAAATCAAACAAGATATTAACAGCTATTTTCTTAAAATAAACCAATTAATAAGATCATATTTTAAGAATAACGTGTAAGTTATCGGTGGGGGTAATTTATTTTAAAGTAAAAGTTTGTCTTTAAGCAAACGTTAAATACATTTCATAATAAAATAGTGATATTTATTATATTAAATTACATTTATTCCAGTAGTAGGTTTTAAAACCCAAATACCCTTATGTGGGTCATAGGAGAAATATGTCTCAGTTAACACTTAATTTCACTTTTAAGTCCACTCGAAAAGACTTACTTCCCTTAAAGACGTGATAAAAGGTAAAGAGGGGAGAGAGGATTTAAGATCCATCAAAACGTGTTTACGCCACTTAGCCGTGGTTTATTATCAACGAATAACAAAGTAACATGGAATATTTCGTGGGCTTTCAAATCACTGGGAGAGCAAGAGTGAAAACGTTTTTATACCACGCGGTAATGTTAAAGGGGTTGGTCAAATTTATGACAAAGTTAAAAATTAAATTAAAAGAAAAACTATATACAAAATTTTTTAAAATGATCTAATAAAAATATAAAAAAATTAATGTAAAGAGAAGAAATACAAACTTGGGAAAAAATAATAAACAAATAAATTATAGTGAAGTGAAAAAGTTTTTGAGACTAAAGACAGTTTTAAACGGTTAATTCTTGAAATAAAATAATTCAAATATAAGAAAAACTATGTAAATGAGCACAAATGGAGATTTGGAATAAAAGCTGGTATAGACGAAGAATGCCACTTAAAGAAACACTTTTAAGAGTTTAAAAATTTGTTTAATTGTTGTCAGGCTATAAAAAGTGGCCGACGTAAGTAGGGAGGTGCGCTGCACTGGAGAGTGGGAGCAGTTGAAGGAGGAGGCGGTGAAGAGCCAATAATATTATATAATATATGATAAATATAAATAGTGTGTATGAGAGTGAGTGAGCTATAGTCTAGAGGAGGTTACTTACTGGATGGGTGTTGAAGGAGGGGCGAGGGAGAACTGGTGTATCGAACCGCCCCACTACCGCCCCCAGCGCTCGCCCGCCCCTTCCCTCATGCAGGGGTACCGCAGTCCTACCTCAACCTCTTCCCCTACTGGACATGGCTCAAAAAATAAAAGTCCGTCACGCAGAGGATGCGTAAACCAAGTAAATTTTCCTTGTGAGTTTTAACAATACATAAATCAGCACACTGGTAACAAGACACCGCCTTGAATATTAAGTGAATAAACAAACGGTAATAAGAAATCTTTCAGACAATTTTAGTTACCTTCCCAAGGGAAGCGACAGAAATGTAAACAAACCTCTCACCGGAAAGAAAAACAATTTCTGAAAGATATCAGAATAAAACATATTAATTTTATTAAAACATATTTACTATATCTAGTACTGTCATTTATAATGAACAAAAATTTTTCTCAATCAAATTTTAGTAGCCCAAGAACATAAAAAAGGGGGGGCAGAACACATTTGCATGTATCTCGTATAACAAAGGTCTCTTGAAAACAATGTTTGCTATTTGAGATTCAAATAATGTGGTTTATTATATAACAGAGTATTGTTTATGTTACATCAGTAGACGTGGGGTGTTGCTAAAGACGGGAAAACTGAAAAATACAAATATGTCGGTTAATATTCAAGATAGAGAACAATTCTCACAGTATATTTAATTTACAAGAAGATTGGTTCTATGCACTTTTCCGATCCGACGTATAGTAACGTAGAATTTTCGAAATTTCTCCCCACTACATCCCCCCCCCCTTGTCCCAATATCAGCCGAAATAACTTCGATTTTAACTCTAAACCCCACCCCACAATTGCGTGTCCGATTTTCACGTGTCTAATTTCTACGAGTTCATTAACGAATATGATCTGTAGTGTTTAATGAAACGGTTATATATCGAGTATCGTTTAGATCAAATAAACATTTCCGAGTCAAGAACGCCGAAAACGTATTTAACGTTCTACGTTAAATAATGACATAAACCAAATAAAGGGTTGGTACAGCCAGTATAAATGATACTGTTGTCATACCTATCGGCGGAGACCGTCGTTACTTTGCGGAGTACAACTTTTTGACGAGCTTGAAGATTCATCGATGCATTCGCATTGAAAGCACAATGGTAATTGAAGTACTCGATCATCAGCCAGTGACGACGGTCTTCACGAGTAGGTAATGGACAACAATGACATAAACATTTGACACTTTTTATTTAACAACGTTGTATTGAAATCATAGTAGAACTAGAACCCGAACTAGGCCTTTTGAGAAGATATTATTATTTATTATGACCGCTTTTTGAGACAATGGCTAATCAAAACAGGTTATCTACAGGTTATCACACATTTCTAGCCAGGGGACAAATGATTTTATTTAATGAGTTCGTAACTAAATAAATTCCTACTGTCCAGGCGGGAATGGGACTGGCCACTCTAGGTTTGCCACATATTAAGGCGAACGCTTTAATATGTACTATGTTACCGCTACACGCATTTGGATGTATCTAACATAATAAAGGCCCCCTGAATCCAATATTTGAGCTTGGAATAAAACGTTTCACGATGTATTAGCGTTTAGTTACCGTGCAATGACTAATAGGGAAGTCAAATCATATTGTTTCTTTATTTTTCCGTTCGTAAGAAGCCTAAGGTAAGATTTGCTGTAAAGGCTGGATATGATGATGAGTAATGATATAATAGCTCAATATAAACATCGAATGAGAAGGTTTGGCCGTCTACTGAAGAAAGGAGAAGCAAAAATACAAATAGCTCAGCAAATATTCAAGTTAAAGAAAAAAGTATAGAACAACCATTACAGGACATGACAACAACTGCAGCATTGGTTGGTACGATATGACTCACAATAACGAAGGTATTCCGATGCCTAATTCTAAGTCTATCCGAGGGAATCTAATGCACAAATCCCAACAGAAGTGTTGAAAAACCTTGTAATAATCATTAAGTAAGAGATCTTTTCAGATAATCTTCGACGCAAATAACTGTGGCGAAGGTTGCAAAGATCTCTAGCACTTGGGTAAAAATTTATTACTTCCTTGAAGTAAAAAGTAATTGTAAATTCAAATATTTTATTGAAAGCCCCCATTTACAACTCCGGCTGAGGACTGTACAGGTTTACCATTATAATCCTATGTAGTATATATATGACACACAGACTCGCGGAGTTCGTTTCATAACTTCGATTAAATTATTAAACATAATCTAATTGGATGTATGTCTCTATCCACATCCATCGGCGATTGAATAAACAAATTACAAATACCAAACTAACAAAAAAGGAGGGGAAATCAAGAATCCTTTGGAGCATGTATCATCCAACCAATTCGTTTGATTCATTTATGCCAGAGGTAGTCTTAATGCACGAATTATAAATGAGTTGCCATGGGCTGCAGTGCAACGCACGAGTACCGGGAATAAAGGTCTAATGACCAGGCTAACTATGGCAACCAACGAACCAACAAAATTCTACCACGCCAACATACCATCATAGAAACCAAGGGAAATGTACTGGGATACAATGGACTAACATAACCTCACAAAAATAAGTTACAATAACACTTAGAGAAGCTGCAAGTGTAGCGATTTCCCGTACGTGACAAATGATTGACATTTGTTTATTTTAAAAGTGAACACGTTTAGAATAATAAAAAGTCCGTCACACAGGGCCTGCTTAAACTAAGCAGTTTCCCCACGTGATGGTAAAACACATCATCTCACCACATATCACATATTCTCTATTTCTATGTGAAAAACCAATGAGTAGAAGGGGGGAGGGAGTGTTCTAAAGGTTAAAAACAGAAAGTTCGAATAATTAAGTAATACGTGAGTTATGAAAAATGCACTTAGGAAAACATTTTGAAAGCATCTATAGCTCTCAAAACTACTCCAAAAAATTTCTGAATTACAAAACTTTTAAAGAAACTATTCCTTTAAATGAAATGCCTAATGCAGCACACCCTCTTAACGATTAGTTTACCATTTATGCAATGCAAAATGCATTAAAATTATGCAACTGCTCATCCCCGGGAAACGATGGTATATGCTACTCTATGATAGAGAATCTTCCACTCTCAAGTTTATCGATCCTCTTGAAAATATTTAACGGAATATATGATAGTGGAGATAAACCTGAATATTGAAAAGAATCAATCATTATTCGATCTTGAAGTCTAATAATGATAAATCCCAACCAACGAGGTATAGACCGATAGCCCTTACCAGCTGTCTTTCAAAGCTTTTTGAAAGAATGGTTAACAAACGGCTCGTATGGTTTCTTGAATCTAATAAACTACTCTCTAAAAACCAATGTGGATTCAGGCCTAAACACTCCACTATGGATCTTATTGTAAAATTAGAGGATGATATCCTAGAAGCATTCTAAAACAAGAAATCAGTACTAGCTGTTTCTTTTGACATAGAAAAGGCCTTTGATACGGTCTGGAAAAGGGTTATTATCTCAAAACTGATAGAATGGAATATTCAAGTTTAACAAGATTGGTTGTTAAACATTTTACTATCTGACTCTTCATAATAGGGATATTTTGAATGAAGGGAGATACAAATTTCCATGCAGCTCGCATGAAATGAAATTTAAGTTGGACAAGGGATCCAAAATGTATCTGTGCATCTCACACAGTAAAGACACCGTTCAAAACATTATTTAGAATTTAAGCTGCGAATAAGACGTTACGTGATATAAAACAAGTAAGGTGTTTATTGTTAACTAGCCGTGTTACCCGTCGTCTACGGGTTAAACAGAAATGTCTTCCCGTGGAAATATAACGATTAGATGCACAAAACCATCCAGTCTTATTGATCAATATCACAAATGACCTGCAACATGAACAACAGTAAGAGTGCAGTTTTACCCGAGATATAAGCACTTCATGCTGACGCTTCATGTTAAGTTATTGCATAATCTGAAGTACTAAATTAATTAACCATTTATTGTCTTCAAATTAATCATATTTGATATAATAAATATATAAAAAGATTGCATTAGCGGTAAAATAAAATAATCTATTTAGTGCTTTCAAACTAATCATATTCATAGTTTTAAAAATGAAGCGTGAAATGCTTATTAGGCAAATATTTACGAATTAACTATCGTTCTCAGGATAAAATAAATCTAGTTCCCGTCAAAATAAGACGAATTTATCATGTTAGCGTTCGGTGAAAAAAAAAAAAAATGATAAAATTGTGTTTAGCCATTCTGATGTAATAACGCAATGTAATGAATGAAAAATTACCAAAGGAGGAAACAACATTAACCCGATTTTGTAAATTGAAATAAAAAGGTTTTCCTTGTAAATTCAATTAAGGTTATTCCAATTCCATCTCCTAACATAACATACCCTCGCGGAGAACATACTATAGCTGATGTTGACAAAATTCATTCCCTAAATAAGTATGAAATACGTATTCATAATGTTTTAAAAATATACATTAATTTCATAATTTGGTTCTTGATCTTCGTGATTCTTATGGAAGACTATTTGACGACCAAAAATTGGAAGCCAAACTTTTGAAATTAATAAATTTAAGCTATAGGGCGGAGCAGTAAACTAAATTCGAAAGACAATTTATAGATTTTTCTTTTTGGTGGTTTAGAGGAGGAAATTTCGAAAATTCCTAATATCTTCGTTTTATGCGTCGGATCGAAAAATTGCATAGAACCAATCTAATTGTGAATGTAATTTTCTATAAATATTGTTATATACGCTTTTTCACTATGTTGATTATTAACCCAGATATTTGCATTTTTTAGTTTTCGGCCTAAGCATAGCATAAGCAGTTATATCATGAAGTACTTTATTTGAAGCTTAAATACCAAATACACGACGCACGTGGGACATCTGATTAATTAACACAGCCCCTGCGTGACGGACTTTTTTCTTTTAACTGACTTCCTCTAAAAACTACAAAAGCCTATAGGAACACTTTATCTAGAGGGTTTAGTTAATTAAAAAACATATTTGAGCATAAGAGCACGCACAGGGCCATCATGCCGAAGATAGATCTTGCCGTTTTAAAGGTATTCTAATCCAACGTCTGCTATTTCATAAATCGTTGTTCCTTAATTGACTTACGATATTCACTAGACGAACACGGAATGAGGTGTGATTACGAAGGCAATTATTCCTACAGCTGAGGAAAACTTCTTGGAAAGAGGCAAAAGGACCCAAATGTCTTTGTAACGAAATTACGACAGAACAACCAAGAAGACTTGGTTTAAACTATTTGAGCTCGAGAGGATGAATCATCTGCTGATGTACATGATTTCGTACTTTTTCCAACTCCCTATATACAGTGAGGGAATAGCAAATTTTGTTTAACGTGGCCAATTGTTGCAGAAAGTAGTTCTACAAAAGTCCTATACTTTCACTTTCCACGGAACGAATGTTAACGATATAGCTCAATAAAAGCGCCAATAGGGCACTATTAAAAGTAAAATCAATGAGTTAATAATTAATATAAGTATTTGGATAACCTACTTAATGCCTAACACACTTTACCGCAATGATACAGAATATTGTTTGTTCCAATGTAAGCTTGTAAAAGAGTGTTTTATGAGCAGTTTGATAAACTGCTAAGGAGACGAATTGGGTGAGGGTTGTTATGCAATTCCTACTTTTGTTGCTTTATGCTAAACCAGCCAATCATTTACTAATCAAACAGGTGTATAATACTACTATGCATTACAACAAATATTGTATTTCCAGATATGATTTCTGTACTGTGTCTTTTTTCTCTATCTACTCTCCAGAATAAGTTAGCTATGTGGTAAATAAAATAATTAAGTAATCTATAAATGGTTACATTATCAAGAAAAAGAGAAAGCCCCTGAAGGTCCGGTAAAAGCATATGAAAAATTTTCTGTGTGCTGAAGTAATGGATTTTTCAAGAAATATTTAAAGTACTCCAAACAATTGTACAATTTATAATATTGTACTATTGCTTGTTGTCAACAATGAAATTGCAAAATCATCAAGAAAATTATAATGTTTCTCTCTGTAAATATATATTTGTGATTTTAGGATTTACGGAACTCCAGATGAAATTAATATTGTTGCGGCACAATTGATGGGCCAATGGGCCCAATTAGAAGGTTTAAGCAAGAAAAAAAAACATGGAAAAAATGTGTAGAAAATTCTGTCATATTTAGGATTAAGGGAAATCTGCTAATATAAAACTATTTATATCTGTTTTATTATGACAAACTTGTTGATAAAATAAAATAGTCCCCGGATCCCTCAGTAAACCACAAATTCTACTCGGTGTTGGTATGAATCTGCATGCATGTGAGTAAAATTGAAAAATAAATTTCTATATATCACAATATAAAATTCAAACTTATCTTGTTTTGACCCTCTCTATTCAATCATGCCATGAGTGAGCAATAAGTAGAAGCAATATTTGAGAAATTTTATAATGCAAACAACCTAAATAGTGTATTTCTGTATAGTATGGGAAAATTCACTTGATATAGATATTAGAATTTTTCATCGCCATGAAAAATGGCTATGGATGGTAAATTATAGATATATGACAGAAAAAATCAGCACTCAAGGACTGACCACTTAAATCTATATATATATAAAAGAAAGGCGTGTTAGTTACACTAATTATAACTCAAGAACGGTTTAACCGATATGGCTGAAAATTGGTGAGGAGGTAGCTTAGAGCAAGGAGACGGGCATAGGCTACATTAATTTTCTCTGAACATGACAAAAGTTTTTTACTTTGTTAATTAGAGTAACTTTTGTTATATACACTTTTAGCAGATTTCCCTTAAGGGAAATCAGCTATTGAGGTCGTACTCATGACGCGATTTTTGAAAAATTTCTTCAAATGTCCATCGATCCTACCCAGGAGATGACGAAAATGAGGTCCGTTCAAAATTTTATATATATATATATATATATATATATATATATATATATATATATATATATATATATATATTTGTCTGTTAACGCTCTAGCAGTCGCAATTTTTGTTTGATCGTTACCAAACTCGGAATTTAATCGTTTTATGTAAAAAGGAAGATCAAGTTCGTTAATGGCTGAAATCGGACCAGTGGGAGGAGGGGTTTAGAGAGGGGGGATTTTCGGAAAATTCAAAATATCTCCGTTATTATGCGTCGGATCAAAAAATTGTACAAAATCAATCTTATTGCACATGAAATTTACTATAAATATTGTTCTATACATTTATTGTCGGCTAAAAGCTAGTTCGGCCCTTTGCCGTAACCGTTCAGCTCTCCTATGGAGATTTCTCTATTGTATACTTCACTTGGGAAATCTGCTTAGTTTATGCAGCCCCTGCGTGACGGACTTTTTTGGTATATCTTACATAAAAAATTAATTTTATTATTTAAAAATCCAAAGCAACGACGGGTAAATGTCAAAATATTGTGCAAAGTAAAGCCTTGCCAAAAAAATACCATCACCGTTTAGCCTCAAATGAACTCCCGGGCGAAGCCGGGTATCTGAGCTAGTTACAAATACAAATTAATATTTTGAAAAAATTGTATACAGACACCACACGACATCCTTGTAGTACTAATAAAGTAAATAAACAAATGTGTGTTTTTTTTTATTTTGAATATCTTGTTTTTTTCATATATAATATCTTTCTTCCAATGTGTCGGATCAAAAAATGTCATAGATCAAAATTTATAGTTCTTTTCAGGGTAAATAATAAAGGCCTTATACAAATTTGTTGTATCTCTATTATATACAGAGGAGTTTTAAATTTCTTCACTCCAAGTCATAATAAAGGAGAACTTTGAAAATCTTTGCAATATGGGCACCAAATGTACTAAATTTCTAATCAGATATGAATTTCATTAGCAATGTTTTAATGACAAGGCAAGTCATGCTGGTGTGCTTATATTCACTTACTCAAAGAACTTTTGATAAATAAGATGCTGCTTATTAAAAACAATTAAAATTGAGAAAATTATGAGAATTTAAAACTGTGATAGTTTTTGAACTCTAATAACTAAATTCATTTCATAACAAAGTCCGTCACGCAGGGGCTGCATAAACTTAGCAGATTTCCCACAATTAATAAAAATGCAAATATCTCGGTTAGTATTCAAGATAGAGAATAAATGTATAGAACAATATTTATAGTAAATTTAATTTACAATAAGATTGGTTCTATTCAATTGTATGATCCGACGTATGGTAACAGAGATATTTCAAATTTTCAAAAATCCCCCCTCCCACTGGGCCGATTTTAGCCATTAACAAACTTGATCTGCCTTTTTGCATCGTTTAAATATCGAGTTTGGTAACGATCAAACAAAAATTGTGACCGCAAGAGCGTTAACAGACAAATATATATATATATATATATATATATATATATATATATATAATTTTGAACGGACCTCATTTTTGTCATCTCCTGGATAGGATTGATGGACAGTTAAAGAAATGTTTCGAAAATCGAGTCATGAGTACGATCTCAATAGTTGATTTCCCATAAGCGAAATCTACTAAAAAATGGAAAGGAAATATCTATAGGATCTATCTTGACCTCAATAGGACTACAGTTCCAGACTCTGCTACACTTGGCTTCTCTAATCCCCCCCTGCATTACTGAATAAGGGAATAAAATAAATGGTGTAACTATGACCTATTCAAACAAAGGAAAGTATTTTAAGGAAATCAAAATGCTGCATTTCTCATAAAAATGGAGAAGTAGTATAGGAAGTAAAAAGAAGCAAAACTAAATAATAAGGAACCAGATGTGATCATTAAACACAATTTTACTCAAGGAGGAATACTATGAACCAGAGGAGGACAAACCTGTATTCTCAGATAAAAGAACCCTAAGGAAGTTAATGACCAATGAAATGTTGGTAGAAACCATATCATGACACAATCAAACCTTAATAACCAAGGACTCTTATGGCCCTATCAATGTTATACTTTTATATATTTACTTGCTAAGATACGCGACATTGCTCAAAGAAATCATTAAAGACTGAACAAGGGTATTTTTTGCTGTTGTTGTTAAAACATTATGTACTATAACAATTGTAATTATGGACAGTACTTTTTATTATAAGCTATGAAAGAATAGGAATTTCTTTCCCAAAAGTGACAACAATTGTATCTATTTTAAGTAGTTCATTACCATTCTTAAAAATGATCTATTCTATGATTGAAGGAGATACTTTGTATTCATAGTTGTTCATACACATACTCTGTTATATGTAACATATTAACGGAAATAAGTATCAGGCTTAACTGGGCTCACCTCTCCACTACTTTCAATCGTCTGTAACATTGTTTTGTTTAAACAATTAGTGCAAATTAAACAAATTTACATTTTTGAGGATAACACATCACTATTAGAGTAATCATTAAATGTTGTATTATCATGTGTGATTTAATTAATGCATAATTTCTATTAGATTTAACATTACAAACCATTTATTGTTGCTGTAGTAAAGCATATATTAGCATTACATTTATTATGCGATAAAAGTGTATGCGAGAAAAATGTCACTAAATCTTAGTTTGCAAGTGTTTAGCATTCTGGTAACTTTGGTAAGCTCTATAATTTTCATGTGCCGTAAGGAATAAACATGAATAATATTAAAATAAATCAGTAATTGAAAGACAAACACTTTCTTTCTAATCCCTCTTCATTATTTAAAACAATGTAAATAATAATCTTGGATAGTATTTACGATAATTAAAAATTATCTACCCCTTTCCTGCCAAAAATGATCAGAGTCAGCGAATGAGGCCCAAGTTGGCCTAGAGCCAATGTTTGTTTAAAATATTATAACTTGAGTTATTCTAAAAATTAAAAAAATCAAAATGTTAATATAATTTACTTATCTGGGGAAAATAAATAACTCTGATAATTGTTATGTGACCATGAATTAATTTAGTTTAAGAAAGGTTGTTTTTTTTTGGGGGGGGGGGAGGGCAGAGATTCATTGATCTCCTCATTCGCCCGAATCCTATAACTAGAACTATCCTATAAGTTTAAAAATGTTACATCATTTATCATACTATGCTAGAATCAAATAAAGTATTCATTATATACTTATTACTTATATAAAGTAACACCATTTAACGACTGTCTAAAGTAAAATTTAAAATCTACTTCGTTTGTGAAAATATTAATGAAGTCTCAAGACCAATCTGGCTCCTAAAATACAAATATTGAGAGCATTCAGTTATAAATGCGACGTTTAATTATCGACTCGTTATTTATACATTTACGCACATACCGTGTTCATGGATTATAATTATTATTATAATAATTATTATTTGACAAAAACTTATATAACAAATATCATTTTTTATCTCAATCTCAGTACTCCCACACCTGTTAAGAATTAGTATAGTCTATAGTCTAAGTTGGGTTAGGTGTAATACACATACCAAGGTTCATAAAATTCTGTTCAGTAGTTTAGGTATGAAAAGATAACAAACAAACAGACACCAAAGTCAAAAATTATTATCGTTTCAGTTCTATGTGAAACAAAAAGTATTGTCAAATTTGGAGAAATAAATCAATTTACAGACAGAGGTTACAATTTATACTGAAAATAAAAAACTTTCAAAATGCAGCAGATACCTATTTGTAGTTAGTTATATGTGGTAATTGTCTACAGTCATTTCGGAAAAATTTGTCTTACATCTATATAAAGGGCCTAAATATAGATAAGTTAGATACTCTTGTCGTCGAACCCCATCCTGAAATTGTTATAAGGTGATCTAAAAATAGCCTTTAAAAATACCAGCATTGAATTATTGAATTACAAAATTGCAGATCTATGTATGAATCAGAGGGCAATTTCCTTCAACGATATTGGATTTAATTACTTGATAAACAAATCACAAAAAATGCTAAAGCCTCATATCAATCAGCTAATGTCACACCATAAACATAATGTTCCAAAAATAGACTAGTTCTGATAGTTATCGGTAATGAGTTCAGTAATCAAGAATATCTAAGGAAACCACTTTAGAATTAGTCAAGAAACAAGAATATCTACGGAAACACCATTTTAGAAATAGTCAGGAATTCCTAATTTTTTTGAGTATGTATAATTTCTGTTTCATACCAAATTAATAATAATAAGAAAATAAAATAAAAAATTTGGTAAACATTACAAAGGAATACAATTTCTAAATGCAAAAGAAACAAGAACTGAGTAAGGACATTTTTATGGCAATCTAGCTAGAAGGGTGTAAATATACATTAAAATTTACCAGTAGTCAAAATCATTAAATCTTGTTTTTCAAAAGCTATCGAGATTAAGATAACTTGGTAACAGTTCAAAATAATAATAAAAAAAAAGCTTAGAGTGTTGATTTAAAAGCAACAAAATTTATACCAATGTGAAAAAAACTTAAATAGCATATTTTCATCAACACTTGATGTGGATAAAAGAATTTGTCATGGCCACGGGCAACTGGATATGGATGGTTAATCATGGATATCTAACAGCAGTAATTGACATTCAAGCACAAACTATTTAAATTATGAATGAAATTAGCATGGATACCGAATAAACTTAATTTCCAGTCAGATATGAACTTCACCTAATTGCGCTTTTAATGACATGGGAAGTTTCATATTTATGTTTATATTCCCTTACTAGCAGAGCAAGAACTTCTAACAGATGGAAGCCATTAATAATATAGTATGCTAGTAGCTGCTTTCCTTCTAAAGAAAACTATAAACATTTAATTATTCACACATTCTCTCTTAGCAATGCCTCAATTTAAATACAATTAAGATAGAAATAACACATTTTGAGATATATGAGCATAATGTAAACACTTGTCGATTAGGGGAGAGAGGGGGGGCATGTTTGAGGCAGAAAACAGAAAAAAAAATTCACATAACTACATTTATATTTGTTACAGTAATATTCAAAGAGATAGCAATTGGAAAATAATCTGAATTTACTTACAACTATCTGACTGAAAGTGACAGTTCATGGTACTTTGTGCTTCTTAGATAAGAAGTTAAGCTCAGAAAAGGATAGAAGAGCACCAAAGATATAAGAGTACTCACAAAATAAATGTTAAAAAACCATGCAGAAAGTAGGTTCACATGAGCCAACTCCAAGCAATATAAAAACCTTTTTAAGGATGTAAAGAAAAAACATTAGGTGTTATATTAGAAATAGATTGAAGAACACTGTCAGAGCCGATAGAGTACATTTACTTTTTGACTGAGAACCAAGACTTCTCGGAAAATGTTAGAAATTGGAGTCAAAGAGACATGACCTCAGAGCAAGCCAAGCAAGACCAGGGGAGCTGGCATTAAGAGGCCCTTTCACCAAAGGGGAATGGACTGATGATAGAGAAGACAAAACTGGAATTCCAGGGTCAGACTTTACAAGACAATAATTTGAGTTACAAGAAGGTAGACAGAGAAGGACTAAAACGAGAAGAAAAAAATGTTATTTATGGACATCCATTTCATGCTTGCACTGATAAGCAGGGTGGATAATCAATGGGTCACCAATTCTTTTTTATCCAGGGTTAGTCTTAAGATCTTATTCAATGAGTTCATCAATAAATGAAATCCTGTTGCCCACTTTAAAATCGAACCCAGAACTCTAAAAAAGTGAAACGCTAAGAAATGAAACTAAATATTATTTTTATTACAAAGTTCAAATCAAAGACATTTTCCCGTTTAAAAGGTTCCAATCAAGTTCATATCAACGAAGTTGTTAATTAAAAAAAAAATGAAATTAATAGAAATAACATTAAATGGCTGACTAGTAAAGAATGATTAATTCTGTTTGTGTTGATTATTGCATGAGAACTATCAGTAATTCAAAAGAATGCAGCAAGGTGGTAGCAGCTTCAATTTGATGTATGGATTAAACTTGTTAAATAAACAAATATGCAGTTAATTTAAAGCTATTTCAATGAGTGTAAACGTGATGCCAAGGGCTTATTACAACTTAGCTTTTTGTAGTAACATAGAATAGAATAATGGATCGACTTTTCTGTTTTGTATGGGCATGACAGTCCTGAAGGGTATGGCTTCATCACTTTTCATAATTTAACTAAATACATGATTACTTAACACGTGTGGTTAAAACTTGTGAACATTCTTTGAACTAGTAATATGAGACGTCTTATTCATCTCATTAAAATATTCCTCGGACCTCATGGATGCCCTTATCTTTGTCCTCATTTATTGGTGTGCCTGCAGCTTTAAAGGCCTTATTACTATGTGTATGTATACATGCATTCTATATAATTTTCAAACTAGAACATTCTCTAAAAGTTTTAATATTTCCATAAAATATTCCTGTTTTATTTTTTTAGACGAGGCAGTGTATTTTTTTATTAAACCATTCATGTAATAGCATGGCATTTTAAAATATAAAAATAGAAACTCATAAGAGAGGGAAAAAACTTGCTAAGCATTTTTCTTCAACTAAAAAACATGAGAATTACTTCTGAAACCAATCACGTACAAAAACATGGAAGGGAAGGTTGAACCAGTTCGTTTGAAGAAGTAAACAATAAAATAGGTGGAGGAAAACTGAATAAAAAATATAATTTATTAACGCCCACTTTAATGGTGCATTTTAATAAAAGGATCACTCAGACAGAGTTCCTTTCCTTAGCTAATAGGGTGTATAAAAAAAAAAAAATCAAATGTTTTCCCTTGAAGAAAATGGGCCTTGGATCGATACAAGTAGTAATGGTAAACTGATGGTGCAAGGTCTCGACTACATGGAGGATGAGGCAGGAGTTTCAACCCAAGAATTCTATAAACTTTTCTTTGGTTCAACGGGAATGGTGGGCCTGTATTATCTTGTTAGAATAAAAATCTTTTTCGGTTGATCAAAGCAAGATAACGCTCTGACAACCTTGCGTAGTTGTTCGCAGTAAAGATGAGAATTCATAGAGCATCTATCAGGAACAAATTCCAAACAATGCAAAGAATGAATTTGTTTCCAAATTGCCTCCTTTGCAGCAACCAGAAAATCAGTTTGATGGTGATCTAGCCATTCCTTGCGGGTATTCGAATTTCGCCAGTAAACCATCTTTTTATCACAGGGGACAATATTCAGGTAAAATCTAATATCAGAAGGGGTTTTCAATTAGTTTTCACAACTTTCTAACCTCTTAGCTAATTACTGAGGATCAAGTTCATGAGGGACCAGTCTACTGCTATTTTTCACCTTCCGCGTGGAGAGTAGATGGTGACTACCAGTATCTTTCGGCACACCACACTCCCTGACAGTTTGCCAGTACTTGTGAGTGGATTTAACTCACCAGCTTCCTGCAGAGCCTCATAAACATCCATTAATGGTCACCCGGAGTCCTTCTTCTTTCCAACGTTGTATCTCCACTACTTAACTTTTCAAACCAAGCCATACAGTGTGCTAGTAAAGGTCACCTTTTTTTTTATTTGCCAGTAATGCCTTCAAATTACAAGAATTTAGTAGGACACTGTCATGTTTCTTCTTTGAAACAAATAACTAAACTGAGGCTTTTTTTGAAGATGTCAAATGGGACTAAACAAGCTCAGAGAATGCTCTAAAGGGATTACTAAGTATTAGTAAGATTAAATAGGATTAAAATATTTACAGTCATTAGAAATCTTGAATTTGTTAAAACCATCTTTTTTTTGTATACACCCTATTATTACCTAATCAGGATGAGTTATCTACAGGTTACCACCCTTTTAGGATATTAGTGAATTTTTATTTAGGGTATTCATCAAAATAAATTCCTATTGCACGTGTACAAATTGGGCCCTAGATTCTTGGTTTCGAATTTACTTGCATGACCATCCTGAGCCCGGGAGTAAACTGGTGACATAGGTTGTTAAGGTGTTCTCTAGTACAGTCCTTGCTTTGTTTTTGTGTGTTCTTGCACTATAGGACAGGATATATTTAACTTAAAAAAGTTCTCACGTTCAAAAAAAAAATTTACTGTTTTTCTGTTGGATGATTTCGGAACAGTAAATTATAAAAAGATTGGCTTATAGTTGCAATAGAACTTGCGAAATGAGTGCTGAAGAAGAAGAAACAAGACCCACTCTCCTAAAAGGTGAACTGTTAACATACATAGCCTAAAAACATTTTTCTATGAAATTTCACAAGTTGTCAATTCCTTTTCAGCCAATCAACTATTAAAACTGGAATCAAATATGTGGTAATAAGAGAGTACAAATAAAAATGATCCAGAGATTAAATATCCATGAAAAGGAAAAGGGGCAAAGTCATTTTTACAGTATATAGTGAGTTATTTATGTTTCAATGGAGTTAGGGGTTCCATTCTTAAATTAAGAAGAGATTCATAATGAAAAAAGAAATAATGGGGTTCAAGTTTCATTTATTTTACCCCTGTCTTCACTATAGAATTACCACTGAGTAAAACAAAAAAAAAAACAGAACAACATAGCTACCCATGGACAATATGATGACATGCCCAATCAAGTCAAACACCAAATGAATAAAACTACCCCCAAAACTGTTTGTGAGCAACTCCCCAAAGTTAAATTAAAAAAAAAAAAAAAAAAAACTATCTCCTTAAAATTCATCAAATAATGTCATTAGGACTAAAGGAGTATTAAATTTTATATCATTAAAGGCACAAATAAAGAAATATCATGAATGAAGGCTTTGCTTTTAAATAAACTTACAAAACATTAATAATAATATACAGTAAAGACAGTGTTAATCTGTCAGGAAGTCAAACGGATTGCATTTTTAAAAAAAATACCATTATGAAGACTGAACCAAGATAAAGATAATGAGAGTACAAAGCAAACAAAATTCAATCAATGTAATCATATTATCTTATCATTATATTGGTCAAGAACATAACACTTTTTTGAAAACACATAATGACATTAAATTGTTTTTTAATGATGAGTTTTTAACTGAATCTAGCTTACAATGGAAATCAAAGTAAGGGATAACCTATAGAAGGTTTCAAATAAAAATGTTTTAGTTTATAAATTGAAAAACAATTCGAGAACATTTTTTAAAAGTATCGGAGTAGAATAATATTTAAAAAATGATCACAGGTAAATTAAATTCATAGAAAATGAGTAACTAATTTGAATTACATTGCCCTAGTTAACAGAAACTGAGTTATTAACAGGATTTTATATAAATTAAGAATCATACACAATGAGTAGAACACAAACAACGATTAATAACAAATAAAAAGTTAACATTATTGATGAGATAAAGTGCATTTATACATGTATATAAAAATACAAAAAATAACATTCCAAATTTAAATAGAATAAAACAAAGAGTCAAAATAAAATATGAATGTTTATATTGTACACAGCTATTCATTTTTAAATATACACTCCACATATTTTGAAAATGCAAATGCCTTTTAACGCATGACAATGAGAACATAAATCATTGTTAATAATTCTAAACACAATCGTGTTCTTTCCTATGCATTGTAATTGCTAATATCACTGGCACATATAGTTTGAAAATAGTGTTTTGTTTAAATAAGTAGGTTGATAACACTGTGACTCACCTTTGAATTGGAGACATGATCAGCAGGTAAGGATTCTGGAACAGTCTGAAGTGTAGTTCTCATGATTGCTGACATCTCTTAAAAACTCCCAATATCCCTGACGCGCGCCTTTCCCCCGCTATGTCGTTAAACTCCCCTCTGCACCGCCTACCATCGGGATAGACCTGATAATGACAATATAATATATATTACCTATTCCATACACCAAAAAGTCAGAAATTCAAGATTAAGCAAAACTTTATACAGAGCATATCAGTCAAACTAATGAGTGCTGTAAAAGTTGTCAGAATATAATTTTACAAGAAGCTGTAACTTCCATAAATAAATGCATATGAAACACTGAAGTAGATCAAGAAGTGTACTTTTATTAAATCAAAATCAAAGAAGTAATCCTGGAGAGGTTAAACAGATTGTCAGTTTCTCCTTTAGGACATGAAGTAACACTGGAACACATAACCTGTACTATTAAAAAACTTTTCCAGCACACTAATTATAGTTATTTTTTCGTTTCAATGATTTTATTTGAGTTTTAAAAAACATAATTGAGAGAAAACACGTTTGAAAACATAAAAAAGATAGCAGATAAACAAATATAAGCTGTTCATAAATTCAATTTATTTAGAAAAGGTTTTATGCCTACAAATAACCAACTGTAGTTAAAGTAGGTTTGAAAACACATTTTAATACCTAGTTTAGCCGGTATAATTCTCGGCTGACAAGAAAATCCCTCTGAGGTCATCAACAGTGGGTCAATTTGTCTACCTAGAGACGAGTTTCCAGACCTCTGATCATAAATATAAACCGTTAAGAAATTGGTGTTTAGGTTCCGCCTGTTCGGACGCATTCGTTTGTAAGTACACTTTAGGACGATAAAAATATATTACAAAGGTAAAACAGTTTTATGTTTCTATAAAAGGTAAATATCACTGTATAAGGAGAACATATACACGTCCTAATGGTCACTTTCTAATCGGAGAGTCACTCCGCGAATGATCCGACATAACTGGGCTTTTGAAATGTTACTACTTTTGCATCATTTGCGAGACGTTATTGGAATTAATCCATACGGGTACAATAATTCAATAAACACAACTCGTTACTCACATCAAATCCAAGATGGCCGACTTTTCCTTCCCTGACGCAAAATAATGTCATGGCGCATCCCTGTGGGGCCGGGAGATCTCATTGGCTGACACACGTCACCAGCCAATCCCACTCTACTACCTGGCAAGTCTGCCAAAATTTCATTTCATTTAAAAAATTGAAATCTTTCTTCTCCTGTACAGGAGCAGTCATTTTATAGAAAATTCTCTTGAAAAAACGAGAGAGAGTAGTACAGTTATTAACTGAAGTAAAATGTTATTTTATATTAGTAATAAGTGTGTTTCACTTACTTACATTGAGCAATCTCACTTTCTAGACATATACCATTATTAAGAAATACCAGCTTTATTAATTAATTAATAAATAAAAAATGCTATTTATATGCCGTTCTCCACATTCATTTAGATTCCTCAATTGCTATCCTATCAGTCAAAATGTCTTTATATTATATATTCTTCAAATTTTATGGCAAAGGTCACCAATAAAAAACATTTTTACATAGATGTAGGTACCTAGTAATACAATATATAGCAAAAGAATTATTAAGGGCTGTGTGTAAATTAATGTTATTAATATTTTTTTCTTTCAATCAAAAGGGATAGCCCCTGAAGAAGTGGCAAATAAGCCACGAAACAAATAGGGCAGTTTCAATAAAGTTTGCACCGAAAAAATGTTTTTTATTGGAGACCCTTGCCATAAAATTTGAGGAATATATAAATAATATTGGGTCCAGAATAAGAAGGAAAGTCTTTATATTATTACTACTTTTTATTTAGCTTTAAAAAAATCAGTCATCTTGATCAACTTTTAGATTAAATTCAGAACAGTAGTATTTTTAGACCTTTAGTTCAGGATGCTTTTAGCACAAAAGGTGTACATGTCATATCGAAGAGATTGATTCCTCTGGCATATTATGTGGCTGTAGAAACAAAATCCTCCTGACTATAATATTTGCATATTGATGCATGTGGTTTCCAGAGTGACAATACCCATGTCTCAACAAACTTGCATACTCTACTGGTTTCGTCCTCCATGTACAACTTAAAATATTTCAAAGTTTTAAAGATGGTTCAGCAAAACCAAGCAATTCTACAAAACAAAAGAAAACATGATATATTATTATTATTTTTTTTTTTACAATAATAATATAATATATGCACCCATGTGAGTTAAAGCATTGCCTTTAATCTCACATGGTAAACCTAGAGTGCCGAGTTCGATTACCGCCTGGACAAAGGAATTTATTTAGTGACGGAATTCATTAAATAAAATCCTGATGCCACCCTGGCTAGAAAAGGGTGGTAACCTGTAGATAACCCGTCCCAATTGGCCTTAGTTGCAAAAAGTGGACATTAATAAATAATTCAAATTTAATATATGCACATTGCTGACCATATAAAACTGCCCTAAATGGGATTGTAACAGTGGTCTAAACATAAAATTGAAAATATGTCTGTTGTTATGCATTGGATGACTATATGTTATAGAATATGATTTGCAGTTGTTTTAGTAATAAGTAATAAAGGTCTTATTCAAATACCTTTAATAGGTAAAGATAAGTTGGTTATATTAGTATTTTCTTTCCTTCTAAAACTCCTCACTAATTCAAGTTATTTTATTGGTTAACAAAGTTTACATTCCAAGTTTAGGGTTTTTCATTTGAAAGTTACCTGTAAAGAAAAAAGAACGTATTCAAATTTTAACAAATAGCATTTTGGCGATTTAGATAGAGCATCAAAATATAATTTGTGTTTCCTGGGCTTATCTTTTCATATGATCTACAGTAATGGCTTATTACTTAAAGGGAAATAACAACAAAATTCCAAATGTTCAATAAAGAAGTCTTAAACAGTTATTGGTGTTGGTAGAAAAATGGGCGGTCATTCTGACCCCTTACAGATTTTAGATCAGAACAGAATTGTTTCCCCATACCTAACACAAATACAACTATATGAGAGCCACATAAATTCTAAATATCTATAGCCATAGGAGAGGGGAGGCATCATTCTCTATGCTACAGGTGTCTCGAGGTTTAAGAGAAATACTGGATTTGCCTAGAGTTGCTAATAGATGCTTACTCTGGATCTTTCAAAATTGTCTTCTTATTCTTCAAACCTTAGATATTAATTATGACGACAACTATAGCATCTATTATAGGAATAAAAGTCATATAGTCTGTAAGTAACAGGTGAATTAATAATTATATACTGGCACTTTACATCCCAAAATAAAAATCAATAAAATACAACCTCTATAGTTTTGGAGGTGTGTTAATTTCTCAAACTTATATTCTAGAATGAGAAGAAAATTTGTTGACATTCACTACACATTTGGAAGTTTTGAAGCTTGATCATTCTATGAGGTCATATTTTTAAAATTCATTGGTTAAACTTCTCTCCTTTGAGCCTAAATGTAGAGGGGCTTGGACAGTTTTGTTGATGATGACCCTGCTGTAATATACTGCAGAAAAACTCTTCAACTTTCAATAAAAAAAAAAAAATTCTATTTTAGATATACAAAATTGCATATACACAGATGCCCAAACTTAGCATATTGTTGACGTCCATTTTATTTTCATCACAATAAAAGTTCAGTCACTTAACATTATATACAAATTGGTCTATAATATTTCAGTTCTTTTAGTCTGTTTGGCCTGAGTACATTTAATATCTGGAGAGTTTAAACCAATTTTAAATTATTTCAGAAAGGTGAAGAGTTGTTAATGAATTTTATGGAAAGTTGACATTCTGAACTGTGGATTAGGGACTGCTCAGGATTTCTGGTTGGCTGATGTCCTTTTCTGATGTTTGTGATTGTTTCATTCTTTTAATATAATTAATTATAATACAAAACGTCCTAAATACATAATTATGAAATATTTTTGAACAAATCTTTTAAATTATTAAGTAGATAAGTTCCAATGCAAAGTATGGGTATTCAAAAGTATCTTTCTCAAAAATACTTGGTCTTTTATTTTCATTTTTGCTGTCATGACTTCATTTAATAATTTGAATTAATGGTTAAAACTGAATTGTTATTATTATTTATTAACGTCCACTTTTTGCTACTATGACTAATTGGGACAAGTTATCTACAGATTACCGCCCTTTTCTAGCTAGGGTGAATAGAAATATAAATTATAGTAGCCTAAAGATGATAGAAAAAAAATAACTTGTATTCATTTGGTATATTTTGGATTTGAATTGCTCAGGTATGTGGAACAGAATACTCTGTTTCTATTTTCTACCCACAAATGATTGCAGATGTAATGAATTTACTCTACTGCACATTTTTGTACATATGAATTGTGTACACAGGTGATCAATGAAAATTCGTTCCAGTTTTCTAATATTCTTAGATTTACTACTACCATTAAGATCACCAACCATTTCCTTGAATAAAAATGTTAATGACATTAGGATGACTCAAGTGTTATACACACGTAATTAACAATATTTAATTTATTTTGAAACGTTCAGAGGGATTATTATTAAAACTTCCTTTCATTTTTTAAATTATTTAACGAGCGATAATGGTGAGGGGGAGAGCAGTAGTACAAAGGTAGACTTCTGGTCATCGTAGTCGAGCAACATCAGGGATACTACCAAATTGACAATAAGCTGATATATCAGGAAACATTTTATTCCAAGCTTAAATGCCTAGTATTGTTTTCATTGAACTTTCAGTAAGAAGGAAATTTGCAATTATGTTAGGTGTGACGTTATCAAGTAGGATTACACCTTCTATACTACATAATTTTAATTAAATCAATACCATACTCCATATTTAATCATTTTATGAAAAACTAAACTCGGTAATGGCTGAAATGGACTGTGGGGGTAAAATAAAAAACTAGAAACAACTTCATTATTGTGGTTGACCAATAAATATTATATAATCAATCCTGTTACAAACTTAATTTTCTACAACTGTTGGTTTATAAATGTTTTCTTAATGTTCAAAAACTGTTTGTATATTTTTGGTTTTAGAATTAAAACTAAACCCCCACTTTTACTCATCCAATTGTTACTTTGAGTCACTAAACATCTCAGCCTAAATTTGAACTTCTGTTTACAAATGCTTCTTACTGAGGAAGAAATAGTTAATAGATGGTGAGATGAGATCACCAGTGTTTCATACCTGCGGAAATCTGCGAAATAATAAATATATATTAGCTATACTATTGAAAATATTATTTTCTTAAAAGAAGTCACCCGAAATTGAAAAATAACAGCACCAAACACTCTTTATTCTGTCTATTTGGAGCCACTGTGCGCCATTCAAAGAGTAGGAATTAATCTTAATAAAATGCGTTTTTGTCAAACCACCTGTTCAATTTCAGGCCAGATCTATGTTCTATGCCTTGTAATTTTTTTGTTGTATAGGAAGTTCACAATTTGTATTGCAATTATTACAAATATTATTGTATTCTGTGTTGTATAATAAGTTAAAGTTATATCAGAGACAGACTAGATCTTTTAAACAAAACCTGCATTCAAATTAAAATATTTTAATTGTATAATTAAGCTTAGAAAATACTTGTTGAATCTGGAGCAGATATAGTAAATATATACACGGGGTGTGGCTATTAAATAACGAGACTGACGCTGCTACAGAAGAAGTGTGCATGCGTCAAACGCCAGCAACTAACAGCTGTTATCGTGAAGCTTCCTCTTTCGAATATAGTGCCTCTCGCTTCTGTAAACAAATCAGTACAGCCGTAGCCTTCGTTCGCATTAGAGTTGTTTTTTTGTTTTGCCGGAAAAATGTTAAGTGTAATAGTAGAGCAACGAATTGTTGTGAAATTTCATGTGAAATTTGGAAAAACCGCTACTGAAGCTTATAATTTATTGAAAGAAGTGTATGGCAATGAATGTTTATCGCGTGCACGTGTTTTTGAGTGGTGTAAGCATTTTCAAGATGGCCGAGAAGACGTACAAGATGATTCATGCCCGGGTCGCCTTCCACGTCGAAAACGGGTGACAATATCGGTAATCTGATTCGATCTGACCGTCGGTTAAGTATTCGTGGGATTGCTGAAACTGTACGAATTTATAAAGAATCTGTAAGGCAAATATTACATAACAATTTTAACATGCAAAAAGTGTGTGCCAAAATGGTGCCTAAAATTCTCACATTTGAACAACTGGAAGCTCGCAAAAATGTTTGTACTAACACTTTGAATGCCATTGAAAATGACCCAAACTTACTGGAAAGGATAATAACATGTGACGAATCATGGTTTTTTATGTATGATCCTGAAACAAAGCGCCAATCCATGCACTGGAAGAGCCCATCTTCACCAAGAGCCAAAAAAGCTCGAATGAGCAAATCAAAATTCAAAGCAATCTTGATTGTTTTTTTCGATATTCATGGGATTGTGAACCTTCACTGGGTTCCTGAAGGTCAAATGATCAATCAACATTACTACCTTCACGTTCTTGCTGAACTCCGCGAAAGAATAAGAAAAAAACGATCTGAATTGTGGAAGGACAAGTCATGGGTTCTCCACCAAGACAATGCGCCGGCTCATTCCGCATTGTCTGTTAAGAGGTTTCTAGCCAAATTCAGCATCCCAGTGTTAGACCATCCGCCTTATTCGCCGGATCTTGCGCCGTGCGACTTCTATTTGTTTCCTAAGGTGAAATCTGCATTAAAAGGAACAAGATTTGAGTCTGTTGAAGCTGTGTAAGAGAAAGCGGAACGCGTCCTGAAGGAGCTGACAGAAAAAGACTTCCAGCACTGTTTCGAACAATGGAAGGTTCGCATGGAGCGTTGTAGGGATAAAGGAGGGGTGTATATTGAAGGTGATAATAAGTAAAAATGTATGAAATAAAAATAAAATGTTTTACAGCGTCAGTCTCGTTATTTAATAGCCACACCCCGTGTATATATATATATATATATATATATATATATATATATATATATATATATATATAAAATAAAAGAAAATGCTGTAAATCATTTAAGAATAGAATAATAGACCGAAATGAATTTTAACTTCATAGAATTAGTAATAACTAGCAAACAGACTAATAATGGATCAGAATCAAAAATTTTTTAAATGTTTGATAATGGAAGAATCTATTTTCTATTTTTAGTGTGAAATAGAGATGTACAGAAGTTGTCTTGCCTTGTCTAAAATATTTAACACAATTGGCTACTACTTGTAGGCTCCCGATTTTGCACTCACTTTTTAAGCAATTACTTATCAGTAAGAAACCTATTTAAAAAAAAAAAAGTAAATCAAAGGCAATGAAACTATCTGTCTATTGGGCAGATGACTCAAGCAGTATGCCATAGAATAAAGAATAGCATTCTAAAACATAAAACATTTTAATAAATGTAATTAGATTATTTAAAATACTCAGTAATAAAAAGTTAATGTAAGACAGTTAACTGGCACTGTCACATTACAATTAAAGTTGACTTTAATCACAAAATAAGAAACATATACTTATATACTAGGAAAGGCTGAGTAAGGGAATTGGAGTGGCTTTTGGCTGTGTGTGTTTTCAGTTAGTCACTACTTTCACTCATAGGATTTTCACCGAAAGAAACAGCGCTAATGCACGTCTACAGGCAAAAATATTACTGTATCAATAAGCAGAAAAAATTATTGCTGTCAATAAGTAGTGCAGGTTGAATTTCAAGGTCTTATACTCATAAACTACTTAGTATAAAATAATATATGCAGAATAGAATGCACGATTAACATTGTAGCAGTGCCTGTGAAATCTGCCTAGCTTACGCAGTATATGTGAGACATACTTTTTTTTTATTTATTTTTTGTCCACTCTCCCAGAATTTGGAAATATAATTCCACCAAGTGCCACTACTAGGTTTTTTTTTTTTTTTTTTTTGTTTTTTTTATGATATTGAAGGAAAAGTAGACCTCACTAACATGCTCTAAGAATAATATTGAATGTCAGGCCTTCTTACTGTTCCTATGGACAGGATTCCACTGATTTTTCATGGAAACATATATTGGAATAGGATTACTTGCTCATGAAGTGGTTTCCCCTTGCCTCCTAAATGAGGAAAACAAATAATAAAGGTGTAAAAAAGAAATATATTATGACTGATAGGATTAGTTAATGTGAATATACAAACAACAATTTCACATTTTTCCAATTTTACTTAAGTAAAATAAGGAGCTTTACCTAACCTAAGAATCAGTTTTTGAGCAGGAAAGAAACTTATGGATTACATTTAGAATATGTGTTGGAATTAGAAAAGGATTAAAAAGGTATTTAAGAATTAATTTTTATAAAATTGTATTCTATAATTACAAGATTATTACTATTCTACTGGAAAAAACAACTGCATTAAATTTTCATATATCCTAAGGTCAGCAGGCAGGAAGAGACAGAATATTACTCGATCAATCTGAAAGGAAAAAATAAAGTAAATAACTATAAGCTCTTGATATAAATTTTAATCCTATTAATTTTGACACTAGTTATAAAAATAATTCATGGCAACTGGAAAACAAAATTGCAATTTCTCAAAAACTAAGTTGTACGACTTGGTAAAAAACGGGCGTATAAGGATATTTTTAAATAACATAACAATACTATGACTATCAACTCATGAATTCAAGATATTTAGTATTAGAACATGCCATCATATCTCTATGCCCGTAGTTGTGGTATTCACAACCAGAGTATGACACTTCTTCATAGATGTAGCACCTCTGAAAAGAAATGGACAGCAGTCTGACAGTCTTTTATACACACTGTTGCTAGAGTTCAGTGCAAAACCACTGGTTATATTGATAATAATTATTATAAAATTAATAACAATAGTTGATTGTTGTTATAAAATGTTTATGTTTATATAATGTGGTAGATAAAAAAGCTCTTAAAACTCTAGGCAAACATCAAGACATTCCAGTTTCATGAAGCTAGGACTTATTTATAAGTCAATAAGTAAGGTCCCCCGGCTAGGGTAGTAGGCCCTCCCCCATGTTGCCAGATCTACCCTCCCGCTGAGCCTCCTATGACGTTTTTATATTTCTCACATCTTTTTTCGTAGTTCCAATGACTTTATAAGCATAAAACCAATATTTTATTTTTCGTGATTAAATATCTGAAGCATCTATTGTATAGAAAGGTAACAAGTATTTTCGAATTTACAAAGCTTTGAAGAAAAATATGATTTTTATTGCAAAAAAAGACATTAAATGTTTTAAAAACAAAAACAAAAAGCTATGGAAGGGGAAAGACGCCTTCCATTTCCTCATTGGCAGAATTTCCGTCTTCTGAAGATCAGATTCTTCCCACTCACTACTGCTACTACTGGTAATTGAAATGATCATTTGTTCAACTCTTTCTTCAATTACACCATCCAGGTGAGCTTGAGACTTCATCACCTTCTCTGTTTGCTTTACAACTTTTTCCCAATCCACTGAAGAAATAGTATTCATTTTTTCTTCTGTTAATTTTGTCACTTCCGGCATTTTAAAATTCTTGTTGTTTAAAGCTAAGTACCCTTTTATTTGAGCCCAAATCATTTCAATAGGGTTAAAGTGACAATGGTAAGGAGGAAGCCGAATAACCCTATGACCATGTACTTTTGCAATTTCATCTATTTCGTAAATAGGAAAACGTGGTTTATGAATTTTTACTAATTCGAGCAGTTCTGATTTGTACATATTGCTGTTATATTTAATTCCTCTTGATTGTAACCACTTGATTATGTCATCTTTACTTTGAGACATTGTAGGATTTTTTCCTTTTTTTACACTATGATAAGGTGCATTGTCCATGACAATAACCCTCCCAGGTTTTAAATTCGGAATTAGCTTATCCTTAAACCACTCTGTAAATGTGAGGTGGCTCATTTCGTTATGGTAGTCCCCTGAATTTTTCTTGCCAACAAACAATAATTTTGCATTAGGAACAAACCCTTCGACTCCACCAGCATGTAGAAGAATAAGCCTGGTCCCTTTCCCAACTGGGGCACTCATTGTTCCTTTTGCTGTATTATCAGTCCAAATATGTGACTTGGAATGACCCGCGTTTACCCATGTTTCGACGAGCCAAATAATATTGTCCATGGGTATGCTCAGGATATCTCTTAAAAATCTTGCTCTCCAAGCTACAATGTCACCCCTCTCCATTAATAATTTTCTATTTCCTTCAAACTTCTTCCATGAAAATCCTAATTTCTTTAATGTGTAATAAAGGCTAGTAACACCTCCAAAAATAAACCGGCGTCTTTCAAAGTGATCCGGAGGCGTTTTCTATTAGGATACTCCTTTCTCTCATAAAGCCATATATATATGCCTCCTTATTGCTTCTTCTTGAAAGGCATCAAAAGTTAGACTTTTGCGAGGCCGCTTTTTACCTCGGGTAAGGATTTTTTCATCATTTCCCAATTTTCTTTTCTCCATTGATATCCTAGACACTGTTTTTCTGGAAATTCCAAAAGCAGCAGCTGTCCTCTCTACAACCTGGTCAAATGAAACAAGCGGGCCACCGTTCTGTTTTTCTTTTTCAAAAAACTCACGCACTTTAATTATCATTTCACGAGTTTGTGACTTGAAAACTACTCCTCTTTTCTTTTTAGAGATACCACTCCCCTTGCCTTCGTTTAGTGACATTTTCACAAATGTAGAAAACAATGCACAAAACCGAACTATGTTCAAAGTCTGAACAATGCACAAAACTAAACTATAAACAATAGAAAACAAAACAACACTCTGATAGTGGCCACTTAATGCTGGAAGCTAGAGTGACAGAGGGAAGGCAGGTATAACCTGCAACGTCGTAATCTTCTGATTGGCTGAGAGGTCTTAGTACAGCCTCCCCACCCTTCTCGCCTAGGGGACCTTACTGGCTTACCAGGGACCTGTTGACTGTACTATAGTATTAGATTTTCAACCAGGAAGTCCACAATCAGAAAAGGATGGTAACATCTAGGGAACACATTTATTTAATCACCAACAATTAATTAAACAATTAAAATATGGACCAATACACTTTCCAAATTTTTATTAAATTATTTGAAACACTATTTCACTACATGGAAATTTCATGGCACTATACTCACTTAATTTCCAACAGTAAAATAAGATAAATTACAGATATAATACTTTTAAACTGTCAGTGAATAAATGAAATTACATAAATACTAAAACAGTAATCAAAATAATTGAACTTACTGAATCGGAGTTCTTCTCAAGAAATTTTCTTACATAACCTAAAGCAACCAAGGCAGCAGCTTCTTGAGGGTAGCCTACAAAATTATTTATTTTTAAAGAAGTTCCAATAGGTAAATTGCATAAACACAATCACTCATGTTATTTGTAACAATTGTGATAAGGTTTATATTGGTGAAACACTTGTTTTTAGTTGTAAAAATCCCAAAAACAAACAATTTTGGAAGACTACAGAAATTTCAAATTGATATAATTTTCATATAAAGAATTGTATTTCTTTAATTTATTCATATACTAAGTTTATGAAGAATACTGTAAATACAGAGCACATTGTCATTATACAAATAGTATAATAACTCTATTCATAAATGATAATAATATTTCAATAAATTACTTTCAATTTTAACTGGATATTATAATCTTAATTTTTCAAGCTATATCAACTAGAGCTCAGTTGGTTAAGTGATTTAAGGCATTGATCTTAACATACTTAGTAAACTAACCAGAATTGATATTTTAAAGAATTTTTTAGCCAAGAACTCTTTACCTTAGTACTTTCACCCTGGCTAGATAAAGGTGGTAAGCCTGCAAATTACATGTTCCAATTACCCTTAGTATGTATGCTACCTACTAAGTCTTTGTACCATAAAGTGGAATTAACAAATAACATTTTTTTTTTTTTTTTTTCAGTTGGCATTATAGAACTTCAAGAACTTCAGTGCTTCAGAGTGAAACTCAAAGGATTCATGGTTAGAGTTTTACGTAGAACTTGATCAACTCGATGTACAACCCCCATAACCAAGGCAGACCTGGAATGAGTTGCCTCCAGTAGACTGACATGCCTCATTATAGTGGGGGCGAGGGTGTCAGTGGGCAGTTCATGTTAGCTTTGCCTGTAGACAGGGTCTATGAGAGTCATAAGGTATATACTCACTAGACTCCCGCTAATACACAAGCTCCACTATACTAGAGCTCTCTTTTAACAACCTCGTGAACTAATGTTCTCCTTAGGCAGGGATCGAACCTGCATTTATTTTTCCCTTCAGCTTACTGAGGGTAGTGGTAGACGACCTGGCCCACATGGCCACTGTTGCCCTCCCCCTCCCCCAATCAATAAGATAATAACTTCACTAAAATTGTTTTTATTGAAAAAAAATTGAGTTGCCTTCTAGCAGTGGTTCAAGCTACTGCTGTCTAAAGCCCATTGGAGCCACTTTTGCTCTGGTAGTGCACTCTGCCTTAAGAACCACATTGTGGAATAAGACAGGATTTTTTTTTTTTTTTTTTGTAAATGCAGAATTTTTTTTTTGTTAAATTTCAGTAATAGGTAATTTAATGTTGTATCATATATTTTGAATGTTGATTATGTATTTATATGGGAATAACAAACTTTAAAAAAACGTTAGCATTACAAGTGAAATAATTTAGACACATTTTACCAAAACAACTTTGAAATTGTATGTAGAGGTTGTGTAATCATACTGGAATAAGAATGTTTTTATAAAATAATAATTTTATGGTTCTTCAACAATCATCTGACTTTTAAGGATGAAAGTTGAAATGTGTAATTTAACTGCTTTATCGGAGAACATTAAATTGAGCACAAATAAGTTAAGGTACTGCAAGTTGTTTTTAGAATGAAAAAGTTAAATGTTAATAAATAAATAGAGAAATGCTTACCATAGACTCCTGTTGAAATGCAAGGAAATGCCTGGGGAAAAAAAGAAAGTAATTGTGTAATTTCATTAATATAAACATATTTTCTTTAATGATAAAGGTGAAACATTTTTTTAATGGTTTGAATAATACTTAAAATATATTATAATTATAATTTTACAGGAGAGGGACTCTTCTTTTTGACTATTTTTGATACATTTTGAAATCTCTAAACCGGACTTCTTTTTTTTTTTTTTTTAAATTAATAAAAATAAGAATTCAACGTTAAACAATGGCATTAGTCTTACGACATCATCGTGAGATGAGGAGTTCTAATTTCATGAGATGAATTATTGTTACCTTTACTCCACTTACAATTTATATTATATAATTATAGAAATATATTAATACTATACCTGGGCTGGCTTTCATTAAATAGATGAGTTAACCCACCCACTCAACTTCCAAAGGTTTTTAAAGAGAGAGAGTAATATAGTGATCTTATCTTTATTATGTCACAGTACCTACCCTATCTCAAAGACAATTAGTTTAGAATCCCTAAGTTTTCAACTCTTCCTGGTAATTTTCCAATTGGTTTTATGAACCAGAGCAATAAAAGTGGTTAAATTAAATTTTCATCAGTAACAATTTTGATCGTTTCTTTTCATATTTCAATTTTTTTTTTTTTTTAATTGTGAACCAAATAGAAAATGAGGTATAATAGTACCTTAAGAGGTGTATACTGGCAGCTTCTATTCATTCCTAAGATATTAAGTATACTTTCACTGAATTGGGTGTTTATAATCAACATGTTTTAGATATGATATTGTGGCGATTTTATTTCTTTCTTCAAGTTGGGAAGCCAATTGTGGTGGTATTTATAGATTAATTATTTTGTCTCAAGTGTAGGGAGTCAATTATTAAAATATTAAATATATTTTTGGTCCCACTTGGGTATATGATAAAGATATGAACACACTCAATCATCAATCAACAACTCAATTATACTACAATTATAATAAATAACAATATTTATAAATAAATTATAAATTTGACCCAAATAAATAAAAAAAACAAACAAATAATCAGTTGAAGCTAAATAAAACTGTTTAAAAACATTATTAACAAGTTTGATTTCTGTTTACTTGTTTACAACTTAGATTAGGACCCACCATTATTCCTTTCATCATTCTAGATGTAGCTTCACTAGCAGGAAGCAGTAGAACAATTATGTATTATGTATGTAGGTGCTCGTATGTGAAAATGCTCATGGCGAGACACCAGAGGATTTGAAATCATTAAGAGCAAGAAAAAAACTGAAAGGTAAGTTGCCATTTTTTTTGTTTGCCTAAAATCCTGAAGAAATATTGATTTAGAAGTTATACATTTTAACATAGAATGATTTATAATAGCTAATAAACGAAAATGTTTAAAAAAACTCCATTGTATGTACCAGTAATAAACAATTCTAATAGAAACAAATGACAGCACTCACTATAGATCTCAGATTTTGGTCTAAGGCTATGTCAAGAGATTTCTTGTAGCATGATTCTAAAAGATCAGGTTTTTCTCCTCTAGGACCAACTGTATGAATAACATCTGAAAAAAAATAAAAAAATATTTATTTGAAGTTCATAAATGAGCTGATTCTCTCATACTCCCAATATTTCAAACTAGCTAAGGTGGGTAAATTATTAGAGGCTGTATGATGACTGTATCTTTTTTGGCAAGGCTTTAATGTGCACAACATTTTTACATTTTCCTGTCTCCATGTTTAGGGCATATACCTGAATATTTGGCAACTAAAGTGATTTATATATAAAATTGTAATGGCTGTCTGTACATTGATTTTTTTTTTTTTGTCGAAATTTCAAAAACTAAATTATTACTGAAGCTATCTTAAATACTGTAAGGAACTAAATCTCCGGAAAAGAATTAATGGTATAAAAATCTTATATATAAAAATGAATGTTTGTCTGTATGTCCTTTATAGACTCGTAAACGGCTGAACCGAATTTTATGAAACTTGGTATGTATATTACTACTAACTCAAGCTAGGTTTCTGGCTATATTAGTATTCTCTGAGACGAACAGGAGTGGGGGTTATAAAGGAGGCCTGAAATTAAAAATAGCGATATTTCGTCTCTTATTGGTTTTTTGGCATATATGCACATAACAAAAGTTGTTTATTTTGTTATTTAGAGTAACTTTTGTAATATACTGATATAATGAGTTATACGGTAAAAACAATAGTGGGTGTCAACAATTTTAAATGGCACTCAACCGAACTAAACAAAACTCGGTATGTTATTTGGTATTAACACCTCCCTGATTATGAGCAATGTTAAAATTTCGAGGTACAATCAGGAGTGAGGGTTGTAGGAAGGCCTGAAATTAAAAATAGTGATATTTCGTCTCCTGTTGGTTTTTCGGCAATTACGCACATAACAAAAGTTACACTATACTACACGACGTTTGGTTATGACGTTCTGGACTTAACCGTTTGTCACACAGTATTAAACTTTTCCGTTTACTCAACTTTGTCCTAGGCTAACGCTTGGAGCGAGAAGCTCACGTTTAGCACACGCCTAGCTGAAGAGATCCGAAAGATCGAAACGAAGTAGCCCAAACGTGTCATTACTGAAAATGGGTTTTCGAAACTTAACTTTACACGGTTATACACCGATTGACTTGTTTCGGTTGATGGGACTTTGGTCTATCGTTTTCGCACTTACGGTGACTCATCAGCAACGCGAAGAAGCGTTGGAACAATTGGAATTAAGGCAAACTGCCTTGTTTTAAGATGTTTGTTCAAACGACTTTTGTCACAACGAACTTTCGTCAAATGAACTTGGCTCACGCCGTTTCCGAAGAGTGTTTGGAAATACACTATACTACACGACGTTTGGTTATGGTTGCTATACGTGAGCTTCTCGCTCCAAGCGTTAGCCTAGGACAAAGTTGAGTAAACGGAAAAGTTCAATACTGTGTGACAGACGGTTAAGTCCAGAACGTCATAACCAAACGTCGTGTAGTATAGTGTATTTCCAAACACTCTTCGGAAACGGCGTGAGCCAAGTTCATTTGACGAAAGTTCGTTGTGACAAAAGTCGTTTGAACAAACATCTTATAACAAAAGTTGTTTGTTTTGTTATTCAAAGTAACTTTCGTTATCTGCACTTTTGCTGTATAACAAAGTATAAATGTGGTAAACACGAAAAAGTATAGAAAGGGTCAATAATGTTATAGGACATGAAAAAGTAAATCAAAATCAACGAAACTCCGTATTTTTGACTATAAGCTATATTAACGTTTTTAGGAACGAACGGGAGTGGGGGTTGTTAGGGAGGCATGAAATGAAAAGTCGTCATATTTTGTTTCCTATTGTTTTTTTGGCGAACCTGCACATGACAAAAGATGTTTTATTTGATATTTAGAGTAAATTTCCTTATATAAATCTTTATCATAATTTAGTATTTTTGTTGGTGGCGTTGCAACGTGCGCAGGGTTCTAGTTCTACATAAAAATGAATATTACTAAAAGACAAGCGACAGCTCGTTGACGAACAAAACTGACAACACTTTTTAAAATTTGTAACTAAGATCTAATAACTAAATGTGTATAAACCAGATGCTATCAGCAACCTGATTCCGACACATTCTAAGGAATATCTAAACAGTTGAATGACAATAGTCAATATATTTAGAAAACATTCACTATCTTCAAAAACATTACCTTTTTTTGGAAAATCTAAAGAGTCAAATACTCCCTAGATCTATGTTGTTTCAATGATAAGCTATAAGGTAATTATAGCAAACCACTAGAGAAAGGTAAACAACTAAAAATTTAATCTATGGTAAATATAGATTAAAATTCATTTTTTTAATGTATGATAACCCAAATTTAAACTATTTTAAAACTATAATATTTCCATAACTATTTTTTAGAGGATTAAAGCACCAATCCAACAATAGAAAAATTTCAAATATTTTGAAAGTTACAATTGTTATACTTGTTGGTGGAGACCATTGTGACTTTGTGTAAAGCTGTACAAATTTTGATGGGTATGATGATAATGATCTCAAATCAAAAGCTGTTGCCAGCTTTACTCGATGAACCGACAGTGATGATAAACAGCAGGCATGACAGCAGAGTCATTATATATACTGACCAAACTAACCCTTTATTTGATATACCATTTTTAAAGTTATTAAGATCAAGAATTAGCTTTTACATTTGATTTTGAGCAATCAGTATTCCCACCTTGCTCCATCTCGGGTACCATGAATGTTATTCAAAGTGTCTGCCATAAAATTAAGGTAAGTAATTAAGCTAAAACATTAAATGAGAGAAAAAAGTCCGTCACGCAGGGGCTGCGTAAAGTAAGCAGATTTCCCACGCGAAGTTTTACTATAGAGAAATCTGCCTACTAATAACGGCAGTAGTGAGAAATCTCTATTCACGAGGGACGAATAGTTACAGAAACGGCCGCAATAGCTCTCGGCGGAAAGTCCCGAACATAGCCGACTCCTGCCGACCATACACACAATACAAATGCAAATATCTCGGTTAATATTCAAGATACAGAATAAATGTGTAGAACAATATTTATTGGAAATTTAATCTGCAATAAGATTGATTCTATACAATTGTTTGATCCGACACTTAATAACGGAGATATTTCGAATTTTCAAAAATCTCCCCCTCTAAACCCCCCCTCCCACTGGTCTGATTTCAGCCATTAACGAAGTTGATCTTTCTTTTTACATAAAACGATTAAATATGAAGTTTGGTAACGATCAAACAAAAAATGCGACTGCTAGAGCGGTAACAGACAAATACATACATAGATAGATAGATCTATATATCTATATATATATATATATATATATATATATATATATATATATATATATACTAGCTCAGATACCCGGCTTCGCTCGGGAATTCATTTGAGGCTGAATGGTGATGGTATATTTTTGGCAAGGCTTTACTTTGCACAATATTTTGACATTTACCCGTTCCAGTGTTTAGGGTTAATACCCGTTGTTGCCATTTGTTGATAATAAAATTATTTTTTTAGGTAAGACTTCACTGTCCTGCATATTGTCATATTTCCCATCTTCTGTCCATTATGCATTGATTTGAATTATTAAGGAGAAAATATTGATATACATTTGAATTAATTTTTTCAGGTGAGGTACCTGGTAGTTCATATTGAAAAGAAGTGTTGAGCAAATTTCTCTAAATAACAAAATAAACAACTTTTGTTATGTGCATATTTGCCGAAACCACAATAGGAAATCATTATTATGAATTTCAGGCCTCCCTTATAACCCCCACTCCTGCCCGTCCCTAGAAATGTTAGTATGGCTTATTATAAGGAAGGCGTTAGTACTAATACACATACTGAGTGTTTTATTTAGTTCGGTTGAGTCTTTTGTGCCAAATAAAATTGTTGTCTCCCGCTATAATTTTTAGCGTATAACGCCTTTATACTTCGGTATACGATGATAATGTATTTAAAAGAAAGTTTCTCTAAATAACAAAATAAACAACTTTTGTTATGTGCATATTTGCCGATAATACAATAGGAAACGAAATATCACTATTATTAATTTCAGGCCTTCCTTGTAACCCCCACTCCTGCCCGTCCCTAGAAATGTTAGCATAGCTTATTATAATGAAGGCGTTAATACTAATTCACATACCGAGTTTGGTTTAATTCGGTTTAGTCTTTAGTGCCAAATAAAATTGTGGAATCCCGCTTTAGTTTATAGCGTATAACTCATTTATACTTCCGTATACGGCAAAAGTGCATATAACAAAAGTTACTCTAAATAATAAAATAAACAACTTTTGTTATGTGCATATTTGCTGAAAAAGCAATAGGAAACGAAATATCGCTATTTTTAATTTCAGGCCTCCCTTATAACCCCCACTCCTGCCCGTCCCTAGAAATGTTAGTATGGCTTATTATAAGGAAATCGTTAGTATTAATTCACATAGCGAGTTTGGTTTAGTTCGGTTGAGTCTTTTGTGCCAAATAAAATTATGGACTCCCGCTATAGTTTTTAGCATATATATATATATATATATATATATACACAGTTTTGAACAGACCTCATTTTCGTCATCTCCTGGGTAGGATAGATGGACATTTGAAGGAAAATTTCGAAAATCACATCATGAGTACAACCTCAATAGCTGATTTCCCTCAAGGGAAATCTGCTAAAAAAAACTACCAATTTTAACAAAAAAAAAAAAAAAAATCAGAATAAATCATACTCTGTGACGGCTAATTGTAAGATAAACTGTAGGGGAGAAAAAACAATTTCGGAGGATAAATAGTATAGAAATTATTTTTAAATAAAATATTTGGATCAACAGCCCACAAAGGTCTAACAAGGGGAGTGCACAGCCTTTCCCTCACCGATTTGAACAACAATTTTTTAGTGTTTAGTACCTAATGAATGCAATTCTAATGCGTTCGTCTAAAAAAAGTGTTAAAATTTGCCTAAACATCTTGAGTTTTTTGATATTATACAGGAAATATCTTACTATTAATTGAATACATAAGTTTATATTAATTATCAACAATAATGCAGATATTTTAATAATATTTTTAAATGGTTTAATTTAGCTTTAACAGTTTATTTGTTATTATTTTATTTTACAATTAATAAAGATATTTAAAATTTTCTAGCTCTAAACATAAAAATATTTGTTATCAGTTTTATACTTTAGAGTTATATTTTCTTTATGCTTGGCATCGGATTACTGATGTATATTTCTATCATCAAGTATTTCCAAAACTGCTCCTATTATGTGCTTCTATTCATCAACACTATTGTCATCCGCAATAAAATCGTTAATTGAAAAAGACAAGTGCCGGCAATAATTTAAAACTAATTTTATTTTTGTACTCTTCATTGGTTAAGAATAGTTATCTTATTGCAAAGGCCCCAATTGCTTATTTTTAAAAAAATATGAATAATAAATATATATAATATATGAGAAGAACGATAAGAAATGAAATCCCAAAGGAAAATTGGTACAGCAACATATATAAAAAACATACGCTTAGCAGGAAGTAAGTATCCTCCAGTAATCTTGGCATCTCCAGTTTTACAACCATTTAATTGTCTGCATTCCTCTAGAAGAGATGGACCAGCAGCTTTATGTATAGCACCATCAACTAAAATCAAATGGAGCATTAAAAAATGGCAGATTCACTAATACAGAATGTTACTGATATCAAAAGCATAATTTCGTGAGTGAAAACAAAAGTGGGGAATATATACAAAGAATAAACTTGATTATTGAGTAATTAAATAAATAGCATAGAAGTCTGTCAACCATAGGCTGCGTAAACTAAGATTTCCCATGTGCTGGTATGACACACTAATGATTTTTTTTCTCTACAATATTTCTATTTCTAAATAAAAATCTGATAAGTGGAGATTTAATGAAGGCTGAAAACAAAAAAAGTATGAATGACTTGCTTAATATTCAAGGTAAAAAAAAAAAAAGTATAAAACAATTGATGAGCATCAGTAACATTTTTCGGAAGAACTCAAAATAACAGAGATATTTTGAATTCCCCCTTCTCTACCCTCCCCCCTTATCCTGTTTCAATTTATGCCATTAACGACTATGAACTATAGTATTGAAACAGTGGACATTTAAGGAAAAATTTTGAAAATCGTGTCATGAGTACAACCTCAATAGCTGATTTCATATAACCAAATGTGCTAAAAAATAAAATAAAATTATTTAGGAGAAATGTACCTCCACCACCACCTAGCAATGAGCTGTTAGCAGCATTTACAATTGCATCAATTTCTAGTTTGGTAATATCACCCTGCCACATTGAAACTTTCTGAGTAAGATTCGTAATAACTTCCTTCTTTTCGGTAGGAAATCCATTTTTATAATCAGAGGACACTGAAAATGAAAAAAAAACTTTATGTAAAGAAACTTATCTACTTAAAAGTAACTTAAAGTTAAATTTATCATAAGGAATTTAGTTGTGAATTATTGAAGTACAAACATTGATCTTTCAGCCTGGTACTGTTTTGGTTGAAGTAATCCTCCCATGTTGCAACAGATCCCAGCTCAGTATATCCCCCTTTATAATGTTTCCTTTTTTCTTCCTTACTCATTTTTAAATATTGTTCTAAAAATTAACATATTAATTTTAGTCATTGATATCAATCTCAAGTCATTAAAAAAAGGGAAGCATTGTCCGAGTAGTAGGATAAAATTAATATTGTGGAGATTGGTCTGTTTAAAAAAACATTGTAAATTTGAGCGAGCACAAACTAATTATTGAAGACAAATCAGTTTTAGTGCATAACTGTGGAAATGTAAAATTTGTACTTAATCAAAAAGAAAACAGCAGCATATTAAGCATCTCAATTTCAGAACATATTCCATTCTATAAACGCCTTTGCTTTGAATATGTTACGACCGATTTATAAGATTATGCTGTAACAAGGAAAATTTCAATATAATGCCTATATAGAAATGTTTCGTATGAACCACTATAAATTGTAATATCAATATTTTTTTATTACTGGGATAAATAAACTTCTTTTACCTTGATAAAAATGTATTGAACTTGTGGAAATTTTTTTATTACGATAATGACTCCATAGGCTTATGGAGTTTTCGACTCTATAACAATAGAGTATGTGATACTATGTTGTCACAGAATTGAAATCTATGATACTAGCTGTGATGGAAAATAAAACTCTCAGCCAATTAATGGAAAATTCCCTCTTTCTTTCTGGAAAGTATAACTTTACTGAACTATAAATTTAAAATTGATAAATTAATTTTAGCAAAGTTTATTTATTTTACTTTTTCCCTTGGGAGCATCAATTTTTTTCTGTTTCATATTTAAGAAATTGAGGTCAATTCAAATATAAAGATCAAATATACACATGGTGTGCGGAATCCAAGCAGATTTCCCATGAGCTGGTATATGACCTCAAACTACCATTTATTCTCTATTTCTCAAGTAGTGCCAAGTCAATACAGGAATCGAAATACCAGCAGGTTATAGGATGCTTAGTGACTCAGTAACTCAAAGAAAAAAATCCCATTAGTAGAGGGGGGGGGGATTACTGAAATCTGTAAAATGTAAATAAATTGGTTATTGTATGTGGTACAGAAAAAATAGATAGAGCATTGTATCTGGAGGGTCTATGGCCTGTTCACGCTGTTAGCCTGTATGTGAATGGGAGATAAGAGAGGCATAACCGATAGTCATCCCAAGGGGCTGTCAGGAGTATATACTCTTTAGGCTCCCACAGATATATAAGCACAGAGACACTAGTGTACTCTGTTAGCGACTTCGTGGACTAATATTCTCCCTTGATGGGGATCTAACCTTCACCTATCAGCTTGCTGATGGTAGTCATTGATTAACCTGTATGGCCACGGGTATCCCATACATATGTGTTAACACTCTTGCGGTCACAATTTTGGTTTGACCATTACCAAACACCATATTTAAATGTTTTCAGCAAAAAATAAAGATCAAGTTCGTTAATGGCTGAAATCGGACAAGTGGGAGAGGGGAGGTTTAGAGAAGGAATTTTGAATATTCGAAATACCTCTGTTATTATATTTCGGATCTAAAAATTGTATATAACCAATCTTACTGCAAATTTAATGTCCTATATAAATGTTGTTCTACATATATTTTCTAATCATAAATATTAACCAAAATATTTAGATTTTTGTATGCCTCCTCCCTCTCACCTAGTCGCCAGTAATGGCCCCAAGGCTGTAGCATTAGCATCTATTATACAGTGAAGGTAAGATAATTGTTAAGTTGTAGACAATTTATTTATACAATGTAGATATATTTGATGTTCAAAATACGTATATATTTATTCACGTTTTATTTGATTTTAACTATATTTTTAATTAATTTAATTATAGTATATTCCTTTTATGTTTGACTTTGATTTTAATATTTTTAATATAGGACTTTTTGTAAGACTGATGTTAGTATGTAATCGTATTTTAGTTAAAACATTTCAAGCGTAATTATTGTACATCACATGGCCTAAGCATGTTTCTTTTTTTTTTCTTCTTTTCTTTGTTTGTTAGCACCTGATGATGGCAAGTTAGGGTCGAAAGGCCTTGTACTTTAATAATGAAATTGATGGGAAGACTTCCTGTTATACAGACCAGTTTCCTCAATTGTTGTTCTACGCATTATTTCCTAACTAAAGTATTAACCGAGTTATTCGTACTTGCTTGCTTTCGGCCATCAGTATGCCCTCCCCCCTCACCCTTCTACTCATCAGTTTCGTATGTTATATCAGCTTATGGGAAATCTGCTTAGTTTACACAGCTCCTGTGTGACGGACTTTATCAAGGTAGGCTTGAGGGACATATGAAGAAATGTATCGACAATTGTTTCATGAATATAACTTCAATAGCTGATTTCTCCTTTAAGGGAAATCAGCAAATTCAAATACTTAAATTCATCTTAAAATTCGGCTCAAAAAAAGACTAATTTAAAATGACATTAATATTATTTACATGTTGGTAAAATGTGATCAGCTTCTATATGGAAAACATAACTTAGCTATTTACCCTTAGATGCTATGAAAGCAGCCTGGTCAAGTGTAAACTTAGCAAATCTTCGAGAAACGCCAACAGTTGAAGAACTGTTTGGATATGCTTTAGACAGAGAATGGATGAGAGCCACAAACCTCATACCCTAAATTTCAAAGGTATATTAGTGACTTATTTATTATATTATACATTGATTAACTTTTTTTTCTATTAGTAAGGAGCAGTAATCTAATAATCCAAATAGTTAAGTGCTGAAATCCATGCAAATTAGTTTAATAAGTGGCTGCCTTTTCTGCAAATTGGTAACCACTTAACTTGTTCTATTTCTGTCAATTATATTTTCATTTTCAAGTTAAGGAAAGTATACAAAGGTTTATTTTAGTGTTAACAAATGTCATTAGTTAGTTAGAAAATTAATTATTTCTAAACTGTAAAAGTTAATGAAATGAAAAATTCAGAAGGGATAATATTAAAGGATTTATTATTTGTTCCTTCACATTTTAAGTTGGCAGATCTCAAAGGAATTGAATTTTACAGTTTATATAGTCTTACCATTTTGAGAAATCAAAATGTTTGATTAGGTACTCCTAAAGCAATCCTTAAGTAAGAATTTTTAGCATAGGAGGTATTATCGTCTGAAATCAATATATTCAGAATGAAAAATGGTAAAATAGTAAAATGACATTACACACAAAATAACGATACCTTATGAGGCGTGTTTGTAGAGCAATATTGTCTTGTTTTCTATAAGGAGAAGTGCTTACTTCAAACAGACAACAAATATATATCAACCGCCGCAGAGATTCTAGTTCTTGATGTGTACGAAACCTACTCAAGCGTAGTAACCTTTAACCTGATACAGTGTTGTTTGGTAAACTGAAATTACCAATTTCTTTTTTTTAATTTCAAGTACGTTTTAATGATATGATTGATTTTGACAATTCATTCATTTTAATTGTTTTATTAGAAATTAAAAAAAGAAACAAGGCTAGTCCAAACTAATAAAAAATTGTGTCAAAAGGTATATTAATAATATTGACAAATTTAATACTTAATAACCTACTATGTTATTAACAAATGTCTCCTTTGACTGAAGCCCCCTACAATTCGACTGCTATTTGATATTCCAAGAGAAGAGGGAGCTTCAACCAAAAAGAACATATTCTCGCTGCTTTTTAAAACGTAATAGACTCATGTTCTTATAACATTATGGGAGGGGGAGGGGTAGTGATGGACGATTTACAACAGAAGATCGCTGAACCACAAAATTCTTTTTGAATTGAGACACTCATTTCAGTGTTCACTTGTTCTGCCAAAGAATAATGATTCTTTATGAATCGATGCCAAACATGTGCAGATCTTTGGATTGAGTTTTGGTTGTGCAAATAGAATTTGTTTGATTATTATTGGTCGTTTATGTAGGTAGTGAGGTAGTTGTCCAAGTGGTGTCTGGTAGTAGTTTTTTTTTATTTACGTCCACTTTGTGCTACTATGGCTAATTGGGACGGGTTACCTACAGTTTACCACCCTTTTCTAGCCAGGGTGGGACTTAGGATTTTATTTAATGAGTCCGTCACTAAATAAATTCCTATTGCCTTGGCGGGAATCGAACTCTCCACTCAAGGTTTACGATTTGAGATTAAGACCAACGCTTTAACTCACATGGCTAACCTGAGGGAGTGAAGGAATGGTGGGCACAAGATAAATAAATCCCTTGGAAAGCTGGAACCAAGAATGGAGAGAGACGACGCTACTTGCCTTTTACGCGGAAATCCCTCAGAAAAGTGAAGTATTGCTATGTTGGTAGTATTTTTCCAGGTTTTCAGCAGATTTCCCCTAGGGAAATCAGTTATTGAGGTCGTACTCATGACTCGATTTTCGAAAAATTTCGTCAAATATCCATGGATCAAACCCAGTAGAGATGAAAATGAGGTCCGTTCAAAATTATATTTAATTCGAATTTTCGAAAATCCCCCCCCCTCCCACTGGTCCGATTCCAGGCATTCTCGAACTTGATCTTTTTTTTTCTTTTACATAAAACAATTAAATATCGAGTTGTGTGTGTGTGTGTGTGTCTGTTAACGCTCTAGCGGTAGCAATTTTTTGTTTGATCGATACCAAACTCGATATTTAATCGTTTTATGTAAAAAAAAAAGAAAAAAAAAAAAAAAAATGGATCAAGTTTAAGAATGCCTGAAATCGGACCAGTTGGCTCTTAAGAGGAGAAAAGTTCCATGCCATTATAAAGCATGTCAGTGGCTCTCTGGCAATTCATCAAATATAAACCGTTTTCTAAATATTAACAAAATTAATATTAGTTTTGAACTGGTGTAAGATGTTAGTAAATGCACGATTTAAGTGAAATCCTACAACCACATATGCATTAATACTGGCTTATTAATCGACTTATAAGAATTACCCAATTCCCTCCCCCCTTCCTAAAAAAAAAGGAACACCATTATTTCGCTAAGAAATAAGCTAAGAATAAAAAAATGATTACCACCCCACTTGTTGATGACAGGCTAATGTGGGGTATATACTGTTGGTCACAATTCCAGGTATAATGTATATGATGGGCAGACCCAGAGGAAAATTAAGACAATAGTAGCAGAAAATGACCTTTGTATTTCAAGGAACACCTGTTGATGTTTGAATATGGGTTTAATTATGAAAATATTATACTTTTTCTCATTGTACTTAAGAGTCCTGAAATGGATGATCTGAAGATACTTGAAATTAAGCTGCAAAACTATGGTACAGTACCTCAGTGTTCAGTAATCACCTGGGCAATCCTTGACTAGGTTATGCTTGGAAAGGAGAAGGAAGCAAGGTAGAGATATGCAAAATAAGGGTTGAATCAGAGAGGAGGAGGCTGATAACACTAGGACTCTAACAAGGAACCCCATATAACTAGTTACCTATTGGCTTGCTTTTTATTTTTTAATTCGGTTAAATTAATTTTTTTATAATTGTTAGTGCTGTTTCAATTTTGCTAATTTATTGCAAATGCTTATTCATTATTGTTTTGGATCTTATTCAGGATTGTATGTGCATAAGTATTCCTAAGTATTGTTTGATTATGTTTTTAGACTGAGAATGGTATAATTACACTGAAACTACAATACTTGGAAATAAATAGTTCTACAGAAATCCAAGGTTTTATTTATCCTTGAGGATCTACTTTAATAGTGGACAAACTGGATCTTACTTTACATTTTGTTACCAAATAACTTCCAAAATATGGCAGTGGTTTTAATATTCAGAAGTTCATAGAAAAATATTCCTGATTTTTATGGCAGAGTAACTCTGTTGAGAATATTAAAAACTAAAAGAAGATGGAGATGTTATGTAAAACATGACGGCCAGCCCAGATCAGATTGAGATACTTTGGTAAGAGCTTGATTGAAGATGAGGATGAAGATCTGCTTCTTAAAAGTTCTTAGGATAATTGAGAAGTGAAACAAGAATATCAAAAGAATGCCATGCGTGGTCAAAACTATTGTGAAAAATCGTATGACACACTACTTATCTTGCTAAAAAAAAAATCAGATGAGTAGAAGTGGGGGTTAACTGGAGGCTGAAAACACAAAAGTACGAATAACACGCTTAATACATATTACCAAAAATGTATAGAACAACAATTGTAGAACATATGTACTTTAACAAGATTGGTTCTATAACATTTTTCAATCCAATTCATATTACAGAAATATTTTTTGAATTCCCCTCCCTCTAAACCCCCCCTACCCTATTCCTGGTCTGATTTTAGCTATTAATGAATAAGACCAATACTGTTGACTGAAATGGTTACATAAACTATAGATCAAATTTACATATTCCAGTGATGAAATAAAATTTTAATTGGTGGCCAAAATTTAGTTTTACATAAAACGTTTAAATATCGGGTTTGGTATCGATCAAACAAAAATTGTGACCACTAAAGCACTAATTGACAAGTGTGTGTGTGTGTGTGTGTGTATGTGTGTATATATATATATATATATATATATATATATATATATATATATACTACTTCATGTGCAATTGTTGTATTAAAGAATCATTTGGAACATAATTTGAGTTTTGTTTTATTTATTACAAAACATGTACATTTTCAAATGATTGAGGTAATCCTTTGTATTTCAAGGAACACCTGTTGATGTTTGAATATGGGTTTTATTATGAAAATATTATACTTTTTCTCATTGTGCTTAAGAGTCCTGAAATGGATGATGGATGAAGTATTTGAGTGGCAGTGCATATGCTTTATCTATCTGTTTCACCAGCTGAAGAGCCAAATTTAATGATCACATTTCCTCAATGAGTTCAACATTCTACATCATTATTAAAATTAAAATCTTAGGTAGGCACTGTTGCCAATGTTATACTGGCAAAGCAATCTCACAAATTTCACTGAAAAAAAAATACCCACATCAATAAAATGTAACCGCGTTATTATTTGAAGCTCACTTATTATTAATATTTCATAAAATAAATGAAGGAAAATTTTTATTAGAAAATAGGGAAACCATTTAAAAAATATAGAAATATTTAATTTAATGAGTACAAAAGGTTTAATAGAGGGAAATAAATATTCTAAAAGAGATGATAACTCAGATTTATTAACTTTCTTAATATAAAGTTTAAATTTATAAAATTGAATTATGAAAGTAACAGCACATCACCAAAATAATTGGCAAAAAAGCAGAATTAAAAAGAATTAATTTCTAAAATAATAAGTTTTATCCAAAGAATATATAATTTATTTAAAAACTAGCAACAAATATAGACTAGATCACACAGTTATCAAAATTCATTTTATTCTTAATTTACTTTTTATATGTTCCTTTGTCTAAATAAATAGATTTAAATTGTTTTCACAATTACTAGATTAAAGTCTGGTAACAATTTTCAATATCATACACAATTATTATGACATTTATAAAACGAAATGAAAACATTTCTCATAATCAGAAATTATTAGTATAACATTAAGGTTCTTATTAATTATGAGGTTATGAATCTAATATCCCACACTATGTTCTTTCCATATTTTATGGAAGGATTGCTTTTAAACATTTTTTTTTTTTTATTTTTCCCCCTATCAATCACCCAACACTATAATGAAAAGTATTACAACAAAGAAAGTATTGTGGTAATACCATATTCAAGGTATTACAACAAAAATTTCTTTAAATATCATACTAGAAGCAACTCATCAATTGGTTATAAATATTTAGAGAACATAATGTTTAATTTTCAACTAGTTAAAGTAGATAAGCTGTATTATATTTGATACAGTTGATGAATTCATCACTTTTCTCAATAGGGAAACAAATGAGGCACAGGGAGTAAAACATGGTAGCACACAAAACCAAATCTTGGATACAAAAAGATGGACTTGTATTTATTTTTAAAATTAGTATGCAATGCATATTTTCCCAACTCACTCTTGAAAAATCTGTCCCATTGGAACTACATAAACTAAGCAGATTCGAAAGTGCTGCTATGATATGTAGATGACGTAATCTCAAATTCTATTTCTTCTTTAGTAAGAACCCTGTGTAAACAAGACCTTAAACTACTTATAAGTTATTTAGTGATGTTTGCAGCTTAATGTGAAAATTTTACCAGTTAAGGATGTTACATTTCATCTCTTCTGTAACTTGTACTGGATGACTTTATTTAATAACAAACTTCTCCTTTAGTTTTACACTAAGTATTGATATAAAGGTTGATATTGAATATTGGGGTAGGTAACAATAAAATAAAACAGAGTTAACTAGGAAATTTTATAGATATATTAACTGTTAACACTATTTTATTATATATATATATATATATATATATATATATATATATATATATATATATATATATATATATATATAGGGTATGGGAATAAGTTTTAATTTTTTTTTTTTTAATGTTGAAATTGTTATCTCTTACATCTTATCTAATCTTCCATACATGAATTAAGAAAGGGTGTTAGTAAGGTGATAAACACAGTACATAACTTTTGCTTGGAGTGTTAACATCTAGATTTCTTATATCATGGAATATGTTCCAAAAAAACAGCATTTGCGGGAAGTTCTGCTTCACTACTATCTTTTAAAGAAAAGTGCTGCAGAAACGTATCGCTTGTTTGTGGATGTTTATGGTGACCATGCTCCATCGGAGGGGACTTGCAGATATTGGTTCAAGCGCTTCAGAAGTGGTGACTTTAATGTCGATGACAAAGAACGCGATGGTGCCCCAAAAAAGTTTCAAGACGAGAAACTTCAGGAATTGCTTGACATTGATCCTTGTCAGACCCTTGAAGAGTTGACTACAGAATTAGGTGTTGATCGATCCACCATTGGAAAACGGCTACATGCTCTGGAAATGGTTCAGAAGGCAGGAAATTGGATGCCATACGAGTTGAAGGAAAGGGATATTGAAAGACGTTTGGTCACTTGCGAAATGTTGCTTGATCGACAAAGAAGAAAGAGTTTTTTGCATCGGATCATCACTGGCGATGAAAAATGGATTCACTATGACAATCCTAAACGTAAACTTGCATGGGTGAAGCCAGGTGAACCAGGTCCATCAACACCCAAGCGCAATATTCATGGCTTAAAGGTGATGCTCTGTATCTGGTGGGACATGCGGGGTGTGGTCTACTATGAGCTGCGGAAACAGTCTGAAACTATTAATTCCCAACTTTACCGACTCCAGTTAATACGTTTGAAACGAGCTATTCAAGAAAAACGACCTGAATGGCGTGATAGACATGAAAAACTGATTTTGCAGCACGACAATGCTAGGCCCCATGTTGGTCATCCCGTCCGGACATACCTAGAACAGGTCAACTGGGAGGTCCTACCCCACCCGCCGTATTCACCAGACATTGCCCCTTCAGATTATCATTTGTTCTGGTCTATGCAGTCAGCACTTACTAGGCAGCGCTTTACCACATACGAGGATGTTAAAAAATGGGTCGATGACTGGATTGCGTCGAAAGATATAGAATTCTTCGCTCGAGGAATCCGTTTACTGCCTGAAAGATGGGCCCAGGTTGTCGCTTCAAATGGAAATTATTTTGAATAAAGTACTTTTTTATTTCTCTATTCCAATTTGTTTTTTTTTCACCATAAAAAAAATTAAAACATTCGCATACCCTATATATATATATATATATATATATATATATATATATATATATATATATATATATATATATGAACCATTTTTTGTTATCTACTAGGTCTGATTACTGGATATTTGAAAGTTTTAAGAAGCATTCCAGGGGTTCTCAACACTTGGTTTCACTTAACGAAAACATGCTAAAATGACACTGTTATATAGTGTTACCAATATCTTATTTCCTGAGAAATTATTTTACTCTTGTATGCCTCAAATTGACTAATTTTAAATAAGTTAAAACTCAAATTTCACTCTCTAGAATATTCGTTTAGGACTTCTTAAAACTATTTTATCCTAATATACCCTATGAACTAATTTAAGAAAATGTTCCTGTTTTAATGAAGCTAATGCTTTACAAATACATTCTTTTTCACATTGTTTAACCATCTTAAATAATTTATAACAATATCTAATTGAAGTTGCATGCGCATTTTAAATCTCACATTTGTTGCAGGTGTATTAATTGTCTCCCTTAATACATAATTTCATTATAAATTACCTGTTTTATTTACATAGATTTATTTTACTGGTTAATCTACAAATATGTTGTAATGAACTATAGTAAAATGAGGTAGAAAACTTAATTTCTCAATATGAAAACAAATGATTCATTTAAAACTCTTTTACGTAATGATCTCATGTAATTATATTACAATCTTCTTAAATTATGGAAATTCACATTTCTAAACTTAGCATTTTATTTATTATTAACATTATTAATTTGTGTTTTTTTTTCACAATCATTTAATGAGATCATAAAACATTATATTACACTAATTAGTATGGTAACATAACATTAAAGTAAAACATTTTTATTACTACTCCTTATATAATATATAGTACAAAGGTTTGGCAAATATTTGCTCAGTTTACAGGTAATATACTATGAAAAAAAAATAAAGTGATGTTTGGTAGAAAGAAATGATAATTTTATTTATGCATGGAGTTCTTAAAATGCAAGCTGTTACTTTGAATTGGCTTTTGTTTTTAGTAGCCCGAACTCGAACTAGAAAAATGTACTAATATATATATATATCACTTTAATATATTTACCAATTTATACATTGTTTTCTTTCTAAGTTTAATTAATTTAAGGCTTAGAATCCCATTTTAAAGGCAATTCTATATTTCTGTAAACTAATATTGTTTAAATATGTAAATTTTAGGGGTTTTATTTTATTTTATATTCTTAATGTATTTCCAAAAAAAGACAGATGAGCAGAGTTTGAAATTAGAACTCTAATTATTATTTATTAGTGTCCGCTTTAATAATTAAATTTGTTACTATCGATAATTGGGACAGATTATCTACTGGTTACCTAGCCAGGGTTTTAAGGATTTTATTTAATTAGTTCGTCACAAAATACAATTCTATTGCACAGGAGGGAATTGAACTCGCCACTCTAGGTTTAGCATGTGTGAGGTTTAGGCCAATGCTTTAACTCACATGGCTAACATGAGCACCCTAATTAAATTATAAATGTAATAATAGCTGAATTTTTGAAGCATAGACTTCTATGCTGCAAGAGAAAAACTGACTTCAAGAAATGGGTAGACATTTTGCAGTTGTTTTTGAATTACCAAAATCAGTTTATTTTATTTCAATAGTTTTATATATCCAAGTATCAAATCAAATTAAAACTAATAAACAAACAAAAAAAGAAGTAAAACATATAAAATATACAAGTACTTTATATTTAAACATACAAATTTATACAGTTGTAACTTTTGTATTTTACAATACATAAAAATATATTATTTTACAAAGATACACACAGCAATTGCACAAAGTCCTGACCAGATTTCACACATATTTTAATACTGATATTGCACTCAACCCCCTTATATTCTTAAATTAGTACAAATATACATATGTTTTCTTTTTTTTTTCTAAATCTACATTTCTTGACTTCTGATGGCACGTTATCAGATATCCACGGTTTTATATTTTATATTAATCATATAGTCTACTTAGTAACCTATAATTTAAGTAACCTTCTTTTCAATTTTTTTTCCTTTCATTACTGTCAAAAGAAAAGTTAATACATTGCATTGAAGCTCTACTTGTATTGCATAAATGCTTTTTTGCAATTTGTTGAAGAAGCTCCAGGTAAAGAACAACCTTTACAATTCAATACAATATTTTTTAGTATGAGGATCAAATAAAAATTGAACAATAAAAAACAAGAGATGGATTGATTATCCATGGTTACTTCTTTAAATACAATAGGCTATTTACAATTTTATTACTATAAATATTAAAATGATTTCTATAAAACTTTCTAGGTTCTGTATGGAAAATATTTTATTTACAATTCAGGCAATATTTACAATATAAATTTTACAAAAAATATTTATACTAAGTTTATTAAACAAATTCACTCAATTAATCCTAACAAACATACAACGTTGTTACCCTGAGAGGTCAAATGTTTTTTTAAGCTTGTTGATTCCTTTTTCAGAAATACCTTCAAAAATCAAATCAAAATTGAATTACTAACTCAGAACTGAATATTTGTTTAGTCAGGGTTAAAAAATCACAGAATATTTCATTAATTAAAAATCAAGGACATAGTACTTTTTTGTTGGCTCTGTGGTCCTGTGCATAGCTTCTGCTAAGTATCGTTTGATTACAGGTGGTAATTCTTGCCCAGGCTCCATTGCTAATCTGTCTAGGTCAATGCGTGAAGACAGATGTGACACTATTACTGCTCTACACCTGTCTTGTAAATTCACAAAGTCCCTTTTCATGACTGTAAGAGTCATTTGTGTTTTAGCTGCCGTTGAAGACACGATGGGATAAAGGTTGTCACGTACTTTGTGTAAACCCTTGAATGCAACTCCAAGGCAAACTCCATCTTTATAAAATGTTACAGTTCCAGCTATTCCATCAAATAGAATGCCTACAGTCGTTGCCACGTTCTCTTTGAAGGGTTTTGTGTAATAAGCCCATTTTCCAGCATGGAACACCCGGCCTTTATGAGAGAGTCCCCAGCCATTTTCATCCTCGCCAATGAGATTCACGAATGCATCTGCATGTAGACGTGCTTTCCTTGTTGCAATGCCAAACATCATGCTGGTTCCAAATATCCTCTGGGAAAGTTCCAGTTCCCAGTAGTACCTTCCATTATTTAAAATTCTTGTGCCTCGTACTGCAGCTGTGCCTGAGCTCCAGTTAGGATGGAAGTATGCTAGGCAAGAAGCATTTGATCCCCTGCCATAAATTTGAACTTCATGACTCCTATCATGCCTATTCCATGTCCAATAATCTTCACACCCATGCTTCAGAGGAACTGCCATCATCAATCCCTGAAATAAAGGATATGTAGTATATTTTTTTTTACAATTATATGAAATGTTTTATGTAAATATGTATTTTTTTTTTTAATTATATAAATATATAGAAAATAAAGAAAATTTAACTCAAGCCTAAGTGAAGTACTCTTGGTTCACTTTTACGACATTACTCTGAATATATATTTTCATTGGTTTTAAAAGGATTTGACCAAATTGAAAACTTCCAAATACCTTAAGTAGCCTACAAATCCATAGTATACAATCACCTGATGATTATCTCAACCCTTAATATCAATTGAGAGAAAGAAAGGCTTGTCTTATGTCAGGTACTACGTAGAGTTCATTCAGTCTTTATTGGGAGTGAAAAACAATTTGAATAGGATACAGTTATTAAACCGCTCACTCCTTCAAAGTTCTTGTGTTAAGGAATGGATGTTCTAATTATTACATCTTATCAAAGTATATTGTTTATAATCCTTTATAGCAGATATTGTCAATGAAACCAGAAAAATTAAATAATTAGGAATGCTTACATGCATTATAATAAAAAGCCCTCTTATACAAATCAATACAATTTGTACTCAATATACATCCAATGTTTGTTGGTAAGTCTATTAATAGTTGTTTGAAGTATTTTTTATTTGTTTCATTGCAAAAATTTGTCATAATCCCAACACAAGTAGATTTTAACCAGCTTGAGACATGAATGTCAAATTTTTTCATATCCACTTACATAATGTATTGGCATTTTAAATATTCAATAAAGTACGAGTGGCAATGCTATTAGTGCTGATGTTGATCATATCGTATAGACTTGTTACAATTAAACAAAACATGGCATGAATATAGGCTTTAGAAGCAGTTCGCATAGTTACAATCAACTATTCGACAAATACAGTATAACACAGTTACTTCTGTTTGTTCAAAGTAGTACCACAGTTGACATTGCCAGTGGCAAACCTCCATTCCCAGAGATTCATAAGGTGTACAAAAGGCTGGCATTATAGATTGTCAGAGCTCGTCATGGTGGCAGTAATCAAGAAGAAAACCAATTTTGTATTTAGCAATAACATATCTATTAAACAAGTATACTATTAGTAAATATATTTCCTTTGTCCATGTGGGAATCAGAAAACATACTTTATTACACTGGGCATAAAGTATTTATAAAAATAAAGGTTCATTAACACTAATAGATAACAATTTTAATGTTATAAAATATGATAACAAAGGAATAAAAAATGTTTTATGGTTATTTTCCCAGAGAAAAAAGAAAATCTATATGCAGACTATGTAGGACAATGATGAGAATTTCCGTGCAACAAATAGTTAATGGTATTGCTTTAATAGCATTTCACTTATATTCATTGATCTTAAGTATGTGCAATAATGTACTCAGTAAATAATTAAAATTTCATTTATTTTGTTTCATGAGAGAAAAGTTTTCTTTCTAATATAAACAAATAAATAAATTATTAAGCATTTTATTTCTATTATAACACAATATAACATAAAATTAATATTATGTTATTTTTTATTGGAAAAGATAATATAAAATTAATATTATGTAATTTTTTATTGGGTATTTAATTATATTACTGAATTGTTCTATTTAATGTTTTTTGTTTTATTTTGTTAAGTTTAATTTTCATAATATTATTTACATTTTAATATGTATATATATTACTATATAAAAAATTGTTAAAAGTTTTGACAAAATGCACATATAATGCAAATATGCATGGGATATGCAGAAAAATAAAATCCTCCACATAGGGTTACTATGTAGAGGAAATACGTACATAAAACACAATATTTAAATAACTAAGGAACAAAATAACCCCTTTTAACATAATTTTATTTTGTGAAAATGGATTAATAGTTAATTAAAATAACAGAATTTCACGACACTAATGATAATTGCAATACAGTGGATATAATGTACAACATAAAATATTCTTTGTGTAACTAGAGTATAAAAAAAATGTATTGTTTGCAACCACTACCATGGTGTATTATTTCTTGCATATCAATTTAAAGTAAGAAAAAAACCCAAAATGAATAAGTATAGCATTAAAGTGTGGCCCATTAAATTTACTAATAAATATAATTCCATTTAATAATAGTAAATAATGAGCTTTCAATAGAAAATCAACTTATTTAAATAGAATAAAGAAAATATGTGCCATTGTCAAACTCTTTAAGGAAGTTGGAAAGGAAAGACTCAGGGAAATCAATAAAAGACTTCCCATATGAGAAAGTGCAATGACCTTTCCCTACAGTCTCCCATATATTTTGATGTTGTAATTAATACTCTTATACCTAAAATTGAAGTCCTGCAATCCTATTTATTATTTTAACATATTCATCATTATCTTGATTTATTTAAAATAGATCAGTGGAACTAACAATATGTTATAAATATATTAGTCATATTTTCCACTACTTTATGGCATTGTATGTTTATATTTGACAATTTATGGCTAGTGTTTAATGTGTTCATTAGCATAGGGTTTTCTATATTTTATTTTTATTTTTTAATGGAGGTAAAACGCAATTTGAAATCCAATGACAACTTTATCATAAATAATTCTTTACTTTTATCTTCAATCAGGCCTACCAATTACAAGAAAGAGACATATCAAGGATAATGATGCATAATACGTTCTAATGAAGGATATTTTTATTAAAATTATATAAAACAAAAATGTTTTATTTAATTATTTTTGTTAAATAGGATTTTTTTTTATCTATAAAGTAAACATATTTTTGTAAATATGATGGGGGTGGGGGTAGTAAGAATTCTGTGTAAATAGCATAGTAAATTCTATGTTCCATTGTACTCTTTATGACATTAACTTTTCAAGTTAGTTATATTAAAGGATTATGTTCACTGAGAAAAAAAATATACACAAAGGTTATTCTTAAATTCGTATGGACAGTATATAATTAATACGGTTTATTAAAGTGTTTCTAAATTTATTTACTTAGTTAACGCTTTATGAGCTTCTAAAAATAGCAAACTGTCCTTGACAACGGCCTTTGTAAAACATTATCCCAAATTTAGCAAGTGGAGGATAACTTATTCTGTTTGAAAGGGAAGAATGATATGTACAAGACTCCATCCAAAGTCGCACAAACAGAAGAAGCTGCATTACATATCTAGAGGGCATATTATATTTTTAATTTATTTTATGATACTTAAATAAACAAATATTTTACTCACAGACGGATTGATGTATTGCGAGGCATGGCAGATACTGGAAACTGAGCGAGGGTTGTAGACTTGCGCTATGCCTCGGGTCGATAAGTTTCCCCCTTATCTCGGTCGATGTCCAGACACCCCCGAGTCAGCTGATGGCATACGTCATCACATTGTTTTCGATGCACTTATGCACCTTCTAAATGAGCTCACTCAAATCCCCAATACTCGCATTCATTAGATTCAAGGGGCCTTTTTTACTTTACCCACACCAGTTACTTATTACCCACGCCAGCTGCTTATTTCTAAGAGGGCGATTTATCTTATTATTAAATTAATGCTAGTAAAGAACAGATGATTAAATTAATATATTTAACAAGCTTCAAATGTAAACAAAAATGATAAAAATTAAATTATTTATTAACGTTTACTTCTTTGCAACTAAGGCTAATTGGGACGGGTTATCTACAGGTTGCCACTCTTTTCTAGCCAGGGTGGGACTAAGGATTTTATTTAATGAATTACGTCACTAAATAAATTCCTTTGCCCAGGCAGGAATCGAACTAGCCTCTCTTAGATTTACTATGTGAGATTAAGGACAACGCTTTTACTCACATGGCTAACCTGAGCCCCACAAAAATGATATTTTAATATACAATTCGTTGAATTATTCATTTAGGGGGCCAATATATTTTTAATAATTTTAAAATACTATCAAATATGTCCTCGTTCTTGTATCTTCTGTCAACAAACTCACACAGGTATGAGTCTAGGGATCTTCTGTTTCCACATTCAATTTTGTTCCTTCTTTTAGCGCTGGCCCACAATGACTCAATCGTTTGGGTATGGGCTCCCGTATTAGGATCAACAAAGTTTTGTGAATGGTTGACTGTATAATGCCTGAAACGCATTCCCGGAATTTAGATGAGTTCTTGGTATGATTTCCATAAGTCAGAAAATCATCGTTGTTTCTGGGTGTACAGAATATTTAATAGATTCAGTTAATGTAACCCGATGTTCTGTCTGGCACAAATAAACCACCTTGGTTTCTCTTCACATGTCTCCAAATACCCATTGATTTTGGTACATTCTTCCAACCTGATATTTCCTTTTGGAAAAACAACTTTCATCAATTTCTACATTAAGACCTCACCTCTAATTACCATAGGTATCATTAAAATGTCATTAACACACACTTCATTAAAATCTCATAGCATATTATTCAAGTCAGTAATAGTTCTTGAAGAAATTTTTAAGTCTCCATTGCCAAATTTCGTCGATTTCGTAACTATTTGCCCAGGCATAAATAATCAAAATACACTCCCTGAACGATAACTTACAACGGTTGAACCAGGTACCTTTTTAACCGCCGATTCCCTTTCTGCAATTTGACAAACTGCATCTAAATGCTGGATATCTTTGATAAAAAGCAATCTTCATAAAGTGTCCTTTTCTTCATTTCCGTGTTTTATGGAATATCCTGAATCTTTGAAGTGTCTTAAATGCCTCTTCTACTCATATAAGAACATTACTCAGTTGTATCAGGCTCATTATTAATAAAAACAACTTCAGCGTTGTTGACAAAACTCAGCGTACGCAGGGGCTGCGTAAACTAAGCAGTTTTCCCACATATTGGAATGACACTACTGATTTCATCTTACCATATATCCTCTATTTAAAAGAAAAACACAACTTAATTGATGCCGTCATAGCCCTAACTATTTACATTATCTCACATAATAAAGGTCAGTTGAAAACAATATTTGATATTTATGCTTGGAATAAGACGTTTCATGTTAAGTTCGCTTATTTTTAAAGAGCGATCACTAAAAGTGTTGACTGCAGGCTAAAAACTAATAATTCCAATATCTCTGTTAATATTGAAGATCGAGAAAAAAAATATATAACAAACATTTATTGAACATGCAATTTTCAATAAGATTGATTCGATATCATTTTTCATTACAACTTATAATAATGGATATATTTTGAATTTTCGAAATTCCCCCTCCCCCCTATTTGGGCAGATTTTAGCCGCTAACGATAGCTCACGTTAGCCATGTGAGTTAAAGCGTTGGCCTTCATCTTACATGGTAAACCTAGAGTGGTGAGTTCGATTCCCGCTTGGGCAATAGGAATTTATTTAGTGACGAACTCATTAAATAAAATCCTTGGATCCACCCTGGCTAGAAAAGGGTGATAACCTTTAAACAACCCATCCCCATTAGACGTAGCAGCACAACGCGGACGTTATGAAATAACATCTTTAATTGTGTCAATTATTCCAGTCATTCATACTCAAATTCTTCTGGAGGGATATCAATGAATAATCGGGACATTTTACCACTCGCTATGATAAAGTTTTTAGGGTTTACTTTCGGCAAACTGGTTCTATCATATTGAATTAAGAAACTAAATTCGCTTTGCTTTTTATTTAAATGTGTTAAAATATATCTTCCAATGGAAACTTTATTACTATTATACCATGGTAATTTCCAAAGTCGGTTAGCATATGGCGTTATCCATTATCAAAAATCATATTTTAATATTTAAATTGCAGAGGAGAGCAGTAATGTTTATATTCAACAGAAAGTCGAGAGACTCCTTCCGCCCAACTTTTTAAGGAATCAAAAATAATGACTTTCTTCTCAATTTACATGTACCAAACAATATTGTTCGTGAGAAGAATAACTTGTGTGGTGACGACATCAAATAAGATTTTACGTTCTTGAGATGAAAATATTTAATGGCCTATGTCGTACTAGATATTTAAACGTTTCTATCAACAATAAATATCATTTTCGTTAATGAAATGGGACGGAATGGGGGTGTGGGGGTTGATGACAGTCTCTCATTGCATCTTTGTGGAGCGCACTCATTATAATTACTTATTAAAAATCGGGCACTACAATGGTTGTAAGACTTTGGCATCTGCCACCATCTTGGACCATTAATAATTCAACAACTTGGCTCCTGTTTTATTGCCTCCGCTAAGAGCTGGTCCGATATTGCATTGATTTTTGGATTATCTTTTTGGCCTATTGCCTTCGTATTGATATACAAATTTGGCGTTCCTGATGTTTTTTTTTCGTTGAAAGCAGGTAACATGCAAAACTGTAATCGTAGTTTCGGGTTTACTAAGTGTCCTTTATTTTATGAGACTCAACCCTTTCTCCCTCCTTAGAGGTCTCTTTTAGGTAAGTGACACCCGTGAACATTCTAAGAGTAGGTGGCGTGGGAAAAAGACATCCAGAGTCCACTTGAGTTCATGAATGGGCACTTGAATGAATGAAAGACTGCAAGGAATCCAATGGCTTGGCCATATAATTTTTTCCTCAGTCGGTATAAGATTTTCACGCGACCCTCGACCAAAATGCACGGACTATAAAAGAGTTTTACAATTAAGCAGAGAGAGCGGGCGAGGGCCACCCAGGTGCGGGCGGGCTATGACAGAACTTGTGAATTTATTGCCACTGGCTTTGATAGCCACAGTGGACTATCCCCGCCCATTCAAGCTTTTCTCACACTGGCCCTCTCTAGTACCACAAATCACGTCATCCGGAGTCCTAATGTCCTCGCATCTCCAGGGTCAATTGATGTGAGGGGAGTATGAACGTGCGGGGGAGTGTCTAGCCGTTGGCTAGCATCATCATTGTTCATCCATTGAGTCCGCTAATGCCGTCAGTTAGGTTGGATTAGAGAACAGAAAAGCATTCATCGTTGCCTGGATCAGAAAAATATTGGTCGAAGATATTTACTCATTGGGCGAAGAAATGCCTTGGCATAGGCTCTCATCAGAAACCACAAACATAAAAAAAGGTCGGTCACGCTGAGGTTGCGCAAACGAAGCAGATTTCCCACGTGCTGATATAAGATACTTCTAATCTCATTCCTTATTCCTACGTTAAAAACTGATGAGTAAAAGGGTTCGAGGGTGGGAGGGGAGGTTAACGAAGGCTGAAAACAAGAAAGTGCAAATAACTCACTGACAACTTGTTACAAACAACTGTGCGTAACAACAATTCTAGAGCATCAATGGTTTAACAAAATTGGTACTTTAACATTTTGCGTTAAAACTCATAATAACGAGGATATTTTGAAATATCAAAACTCCCCCTTTAACCCCCCTCCCTCTATCACACCTCCTATTTCATCCATTAACTAATACGATCTTTAGTGTGTAATGAAACAGTTTAATATCGAGTATGGCTATAGAACAAATAAATACTTTCGATTCCCTACCTTGAAATCTTAATTGACGACGTCACTGTACTATGTATTTGCATGTATATCACAAAATAATCTAAACGTTTAATGAAAAAAGTCCGTCACGCAGGGGCTGCGTAAACTAAGCAGATTTCGCACGTGAAGTTATACAATAGAGAAATCTCTATACGAGAGCCCAACAGTTACGGCAAATGGCCGAAGTAGCTTTTGAAATTCAGTCATCCGTTATCGGCCCACAATTAACAAAAATGCAAATATCTCGGTTAGTATTCAAGATAGAGAATAAATGTATAGAACAATATTTATAGTAAATTTAATTTACAATAAGATTGGTTCTATACAATATTTTGATCCGACGTATGGTAACGGAGATATTTCAAATTTTCGAAAAACCCCCTCCCACTGGTCCGATTTCAGCCATTAACGAACTTGATCTGTCTTTCCCCATAAAACGTTTAAATATCGAGTTTGGTAACGATCAAACAAAAATTGGGCCAGCTAGAGCGTTAACAGGCAAATATATATATATATAATTTTGAACGGACCTCATTTTCGTCATCTCCTGGGTAGGATTGATGGGTATTTGAACATTTTTTTTTGAAAATCGCCTCATGAGAACGACCTCAACAGCTAATTTCCCTTCAGGGAAATCTGCTAACAATATTTGTCATTTAAGCTTGGAATAAAGTGGTTTATGATATAACTGCTTATTGCTAATACCGTAGGAGTTGGAGTGAGGTTTATTATAGACTGAAAACTAAAAAAATGCAAATATCTCCGTTAATACTATAGATAGAGAATAAATGTATACAACAATATCTGTAGTAAATTGTATTTTCAATGAGATTGGTTCTATATAAAGTTCCGATCCGATGGATAATAACGGAGATATTTCGAATTGCAAAATCCTATTTTTAGGACTTTTGAAGCAATTTTTCGAAAATCGCGCCATGAGTACGACCTAAACGCTGATTTTCCTAACCGGAAATCTGCCAATAACTTATATCAGTAAACTTAGCTTTTGACCAGAAATTGTTTTTAGCTAAGTACGGAGTAGATAACTCGTTTTATGGGTGGGAGTAAACTGATTTTTTTTTTTCGACCAAGAGAAAGTGTTTAATAATAATTGGTGGATAATAGATGACTTTTAGCAGGTTTTCATAAAGGGAAGTCAGCTATTGAAGTTGTACTCCAGGCAATTTTCGAAACATTTCTTCAAATGTCCAACGAAAATGTGGTCATACCAAAATTAAATATTTATACTTGTCTTGTTCAATTGTAACCAAAGACTGTATTTAAGCGTTTTTTGAAAAAAAAAAAAAAAAAAAAAGAAAAAAAAACAGCCCAAGATCGTAACGGTTGAAGTCTGGTTGGTGGGGTAAAGGAATAAGGAGGATGAGGGGGAGGGAAATAAACAAATCGAAATATCTCTGTTATTATTAGTCCGATGGAAAGATTGAACAGTACCAATCTCGGTCGAAATATAATTTTTTTTAATCATTTGCATTTTCTTCGTATGTCTTATATGAAGCGTACATATTCCTAAAAATCCTATATTTAAGTTCTGCAATAATATCTTGAGTGTGGTATCCATTACAGATGTCAGTCACAACTCATGACAACATTTAATTAACGGAAAATCTTTTTATTTAAAACAGATTACAGGAAAACAAGGGAAGTAAAATTGAAAAATAATTTACCTTGAATGTTTTCAATTTTTGCAGGTGTTTTTCGCGTACGTACGTGTGTGTGTGTTTGGATCTTTCTGACAAATGATTGTTAGTTGATGCCGTCACTGATGGACGCAACGGCGTCATTGTTGAAGGTGGCAGAGTTAGGTTTCAGCGCTCCCCTACAAACCTAGATGACGGACTCCCCGCTGTTCATGACAGTATCGAGCCTCACCTGGACTCTGAATGGAGACGTCCCGCTGGGTATTTAGGCCAACAGTCGTCACTCCCACGAAGGAGATCTCTCATCGTCCGATTCATGCCCGCGCCTCGGGGGGCACAGTTCTGTTTCCGGGCCCAGTCCCAGTGTCCACTCTATGACCTTAGGGACAATCCTCGTCCAATTTGCAAAGCCGCTCTCCTAGGCCTTTCACGGCTCGGTTTTCCCATTCTCCGCCCCACGGTATTTGGGTATAATCCTTCTTATCCGGGCTTCGACCGACGACTATTTGTAAATACGAACAGGCCGTTGAAAAGTATTTACAAATAAACATGCTCATTTATATTTGGCACTTGGAATAAGATTTAACGGATCGCCTCTTCCATTTTGCTGGGGGATCAACACCTTTCCTTAATACCCTTTCTCGCCAGTATTAGTAGCTTATGTAGTGAAAACTTGAGAGTGACCTCAATTATTTAGGTCTCAGGAGTTCAGAAATAACGTGTGAACCAGCAGGATTTTGAAGTAGAATGAAATGAATTGTATTCTATTTATTTCCATTTTATGTCAACATAACATGATAAATTAAATATTTTTGTTTTCTATAAAACATTTTCTAATATTATGAATGTGAGTTAAAGCGTTGACCTTGATCTCACATGGTAAACCTTGAGTGGCGATTTCGATTCCCGCCTGGACAATTGGAATTTATTTAGAAACGAACTCGTTAAATAACATCCTTAGTCCCACCCTGGCTAGAAAAGGGTGGTAACTTCTAGATAGCCTTAGTACCAAAATGGGAACGTTATAAATGAAAAAAAATATTATGCACTTTAAATTCTTTACAAATTATTGAATACCATTTTTACTTATATTATAAATTATTTGTAAAATTAGCTCAAATTTTATGAATACATCATTTTCAATATCAATATCATCTTCTTTGAGGGCCATACTAATTCTTTCGTAGGCGTCTGTCAATCTCTTCTTTCAATTGCAGTTCTTTGGAGTTCTTGAAACTATTGTTTCCCTGCCCATTGTATAATATTTTGCATCCAGGACTTCTTTCTTCCTACCTCCCTCTTCCCTTCTTGGATCTTATCTTGCAGGATAAGACGCTAGAATTCATAACGTTTTCCTCTCATAATATGCCCCAAGTAGAATTTAATTCTACATTTTACATCGCGATCTTCTAATTGTGCTCTTAATAAAACACATTTTTTAATTAATTGACATGCAAATTTACTAAAAGATGACAAGCTTTAAAACAATATACTTGATTATGAATTATTTGTTGGCCGATTTTTATGACAAAGATTTGGTATTTTTAATTAATTATTGAACATTTTTGATAGTGTTCTCTTGTGTACTAAACTATTCTTCAGACATGAACTTCTTTATTTGATTTTTAAATAAAAAAAACATTGTTAAACAGACTTAATAAATTCAGGCAGAGCGTTAAAGAGTTTAACTCCTGAAGATGATAAACTTTTCTCGAAATATTTACCTTTGTGGCTGGGGTGTAAAGCACATTCTTGTATCTTGTTTTATGATTATGTGTTATACCTACTATTTCTGTAAGACATGTTCAAGTTTTGTATCACAAACAATATTGTTTGATACTTGTAAATTGAGGGAAAGTCATTATTTTTGACTCACTAAAAATCCGCCGACAGGAGTCTCTAGACTTTCTGTTGAATATAAAGATCTTCTGCAATTTATATATTAAAATATGATTTTTCGATAACGCATAATGTCATAAGGTTAACATAAACTCCCGTTTGGAAGATATTTTTAAAAAAAATTTGAATAAGAAGCAAAACGATTTTTTTTTCTTTCTTCAATATTATTGAACCAGTCTAGGCGTTTGCCTAAAATGAATCGGGTATATAAAAGTCCGTCACTCAGTGGCTGCGTAAAATGAGCAGATTCCCTTCGTGTAGTTTTACAATAAATAAATCTGAATATTAAGTGAATAAAAACAGACGGTAATAAGAAATCTTTCAGTCAATTTTAACAACCTCCCAACTGAAACGGCTTCTGAATTGTAATAGTTATTTATTATACAAGTGACGAAAGTAAATCATTTTACAACTCGAGTGAAACTTTTACCCACACTCGCTACGCTCGTGTGGTAATTTCACGAGCGTTGTAAATTCTACTTTCGTCACGAGTGTAATATTAATTTTTTCTGTAATCGTGTAATACATGATCAGATCTAACCAGAATATGAACAAAATTAGGGTGTTGTGAAGATTATGGTATGTTGTTGGTAGGTTATAAGCATGGTTGTGAAAGGTTATAAGCATAGTTATAAAACAACTATTGATGATTGTGAAGTAGTGCAGTTATAAACAAGTGCAGGTTATAAACAAGGAAGGTAATTATTATTATATTTAAATTTAAAAAAAAAAATTGATTATTTCCACCAATAATTCATTCACATGAAATGTTACCATTATTCAACGATTACAGAAAAAAATAATTTACATTTTAATAACACAAATTTTAGGAGAACCAGACCTAACGAGGGGGGGGGGCGGCGGATGAGCAGACCGTTTTGCATAAATCACTCAAAGTAACGAAGGTAAGGTAAGGTTAGAAACGACAGGTAAGGTTAGAAGAAGCTTCCACCTGAGCCGAGAAGTTACGGAAACGGCCGAATTAATCCGAACAATACCGGACCTCAGCCTTCATAAATATCTCGGTTAATATTCAAGATAGAGAATAAATGTATATCACAATATTTATGGTAAATTTAATTTGCAATAAGATTTGCTATATACAATTTTTTGAGCCGAGGTATAGTAACGGAGATATTTCGATTTTTCGAAATCCCTATATATATATATATATATATATATATATATATATATATATATATAGTTTT